>OX454418.1:36099907-37528912 GCA_949715475.1 Microchrysa polita | reverse complement strand
AGAGAAGGCAAATGTCGTCGGCGTAGTCCAGGTGCTGAAGGTAATCGAATAATTTCCATCTGATACCCTTTTATGGTCGTTGTTGTTGTAGCGATTCAAGCGATTTTTTTTTCTCTTGAATCGAAGGGTTCTTGGCAGCTCTTGGCCGTTTTAACAACGGGTGGCTCTGGGACGATTTACATCGAAGAGCCGGCTGCCGTAGGAGCATTTTTTATGGACAACACAGACATCCATGGGCCACAGTGGGATTCGAACCCACGCACCGGCAACTCAGAGATAGAGTGACATCTCTGCCACTGAGCTACCGAATGCCCCAATGCCTAGAGCGTCGCAGATTACGCTGTTGATGGTAATAAGGAACAGCATTGGTGATAAAATACAGTCTTGTCTAACTCCATTATTCACCTCAAAAGGACTAGACAATTCGCCCTAGTCGTTGTTCTTGTCAGACGATGGTTGTGTGGCATGTGCAGAATAAAATTATCGTCGCAACGACCACGACCGGTGACCGTGGTGCAAACCACTTGATGGTAGGCTCCTTGGGGTGCTACGCACGTTTTATATAAAAGTCGTGAAATTGTCGTATTCGTTTCGTATACATTCAGTTAAGTGGCAAGCGTGTGTGTATATAGAAAACACCGTTGGACATGATGATTGGCTGAGTGGTGACCGGCAGGTGTGTTGTTTGGATGGAATTGGTTTCCCCGTTCTAGCTAGAATCTCCAAGCTACGATAGCTCAGTGATTATCGTATGAGTCGTCTCTACGAACACAAACCTTAACTGCGGTCGCTGAGCGATAATCACGTGAGCCGTCTCTATGAACACAGACCTTAGTAATAATGAAACTGCTTTACTTTTTTTCGGCATTGCATGTAGCCTTCCTGAAGTTGAACCCGTTCAGCTTTATTGCTTCATTCACATGTCGTCTACGCCTTGAATTCGTTCGATGTGGCTTGTGCTGCTTTCTTAGTTTTGGACCTATCGAAACTTCAAGTGCCTTTTCCGACTTACCTACTGATATTTCAAATGAAGCATTTAACATTTTTGTTAGACTGTGTTCGGTGCAGTTGGTGTTTTTTGAAACCACTTCGTTTGTTAGATTGTCCCATTTGATTATTTTGACTGGCTTGGGAGTTCTGCTATTTCTTGTCATATCTGACCGTAGAAGTGCTACCTCCTCTCAAGGACACCAACACTTCTTCTTTATGGCACGATAGCCCCGCGTCGGGCCTTGGCTGCTTGTATGGTTGACCTCCAAATGTCGCGACCTCGTCCACCAGTTCCGGAAGCCCAACATCTGGTAGAGGTCCTCACTCCGATCAAGCTCTCGGTCATCCACGCAGTCAGCATAGCACAGGACGGATGATCGTTTTATACACGTATTCCTGCGCAACCCAGGTAAGTTGGGTTGTCTACATACTTGATGTTGAGGTCCCCCACTGTGATGCTGGGGTTCGTGTTTTTGATTGCATCATGATCTTGGTTTTATCCTTGTTGGGGGGATTGTTCAACTTCTTATGTGACGGTATTGAGATATGTGTTGATGTCCTCGGCGTACGCTACTAATTGTGTCGACTTGATGAGTAGCGTCCCGCTGCTGTCCATATTCATCGACAAAGATTTGGTATACGTCGATGTTATATTCCCAGCACTTCTAGAGTAATAGCATCACGGTAAAAAGTTGATCGGTCGTTGAACGACCAGGTCTGAAGCCGTCTTGATATTCGCCAATGATTTGCTCCGCGTACGGATTAATTCTATTTTCTATAGAATTTTAGATTAAATCTTATAAGACGTACAAACTAAGGAGATGCCCCTGTAGTTCTGACTTTCAGCTTATCTTTATCACCTTTTTTGTGGATTGGGGTGATGATACTTTTGCGCCAATCTTCCGGGATAATTTCTTTATCAGGATTTTTTTTTATTTTAGCGACTCCAGGAAAAAGGGG
The DNA here is from genome assembly GCA_949715475.1 of Microchrysa polita. Lineage (NCBI taxonomy): Eukaryota > Metazoa > Arthropoda > Insecta > Diptera > Stratiomyidae > Microchrysa > Microchrysa polita. Next base: position 37,526,962 of record OX454418.1, on the reverse strand, counting down.
TCATGCGGCATGGAGGAGTTCTTGTTCCAGCAAACACATAGAACACCGTACGTTACGCCACTGCTCCAAATGTCACTAAAAGTACTCACATTTCTAATTTTCTTTCAATTAAATCATACACTCGTTTTCTCGTTACAATTGAAGAATAAACCTCCGCTAAATTGTCGCTACGAGCCTTTCTATCAGCAAAATGATCAGCACTAGAGGGAAACTGAAAAGAAATATTTATCATATTATTCATAATACGTACTACTTAATTGCTTAAATTGCGCTTACCCAATGATAACTTTTTGATGGCAATGAGTAATATTCTTCAAATCCAAATGATAGATAAACGCTTTGGTCTTTTAAGTCAAGTGGTACGGCAATAACTACAAGATACTGGAAAAATTATGATGTTAGCTCACGGGGACAAGATTATAAATTTAAAAAAATGTGTTTATTGTTTCCGGGTGTCCGGGAACCGGAAAATGATTCCTACAGGACATACCCCCAATTCCTAACCGTCTAGCTGCCACAGGTATTTGTAGATTTGTGAAAAATCCCTTTTCTTACACGACGACTAGAAAAGTGAAATAATATGATTATAACAGCCAACAAATTTACCTAAAAAAATAAAAGTAACCGCACTCAAATCGGTTTGGTTTGTTTGGTTTGGTTTTGACAGAGCTAAGAGATTTTTGTGATTTGACCCAAAAATAAATTATTTTTAAATAATGAAATTCCGACATCCAGTACGGCCTAAGGTGACCAGACTCTCGTAAGTTCAATGCTGTACATATACTGATTTTGGTTTTCAGGCAAATCTTCAACCATACTACCCCCGAATGATCACAGGCCTTAACCGATAAGTTTATTATGTAGTGCAGTGGTCCATCCAGAATCTCGTCCTGAATTGGGCTAAGACCATCTATATTATTGGACAGACATTGGTGATATTTTCCAGCAATGGCGATATTAAATGGTCTTCCTATGAGTTGCAATCACCCTAATTATCAATGCAATTTTTTGTAGCTTAGAATAGTACATTCCTTGTATTGTTTTCATGAAAACCCAATTCTGAATCACTCATTCTAGTATTGCAATTGGTAACTTAATACATATTAATAGAAACTGGTCGAGAAAACTTTTATAGACGAGAAGAAGTTATTACACTTTACCATGTTCCTGATTCTTATGGACTTTCAGGACCTGGTAAATGTTTCGTAATCGAACTACATAGAAAACCGTTGGGGTAGATTGCTTTCTATAATTTCGGCTTTGATTTTGGTTGGCCAGTTTTGCAGCGAATATTCGCTGCCTTATGTTATGTTATTGACCGTAGCTACACGGGAACAACATTTCGAGAACTAAACCGGTTTTTATATGAAAATTGAATCTTTCCTTGCCTTGCTCCTCACGAATCTCTTCTAAAAAAACCGGTTTTCATCTTGTTCTTGTTCCGCGTGTAGACAGGCCCATTCAAATTATTTATATGAAAGGTGCAGTGTAGTACAACACGACACGATATTCGTGTATCCGAAAAAGACATAGATTTGGAATGAGTTGTTTAGGTATTGACGGACTGACCATGTAAGTTGTATAGTGTTAGTGGATGAGTGAAAGAAAGAAGCAACATTTGTGGAATTGTTTTGACCCCAAATTTGAAACCATCGGCCCAAAATTACCTAAATGCCGCACCGATTCGACGTGCATTTATGCATATTTAAATGTACAGTCGTATCGTATTGATAAGAAGCAAAGCTTGAACATTGTATTGATTTGCAAGTTTGTCTACTTAGTTACACCATATTTTGCTTCGTTACGCCATAGTAAGAAATTGCGAAATGATTTTTTAGATGAAGAACAAACATTCAATTCAATACAATGTTCAAGCTTTGCGTACAATAAGATTAACCAATCAACGGGCACTAGATAAGATTTACGAGTTATTATCCCTCTTTTCGGGTACGCGATAATTAAAAATTGTCTTCTTTCACACATCCAGCGGCACAACAAGGTTGTTGCGCTGCATATTTCCATCAATTTACGCATGTCGATGATTTTATCCTTAGAATAAGTATAGGCCTGGAGATGTAAAATGTCGAATTTCACGTCGATTTCTTCCGTATACCCGCTCACGTAATAAGAAAAGGTGTGGACTGTTAAAATAATAGTCTTTGGTTAGTTGTTGCCGATGTTCTATATCCCAGTCCATATATCTATCTAATACTTTCTCTATGACAACAACATGATATCAGTTGTGAACTGACAGTACCGAATTATTCGCGCGGCGCCGGTGTAAACTACGCCGCGAATTTTCCGGTGCGAATTCGAGTTGGTGCGAGCACCACATTATGCACCTCATTTTTCCTTTCCTAATATAATATCTAGGTTTCTTCAGGGATTTGGAGTGAAGCGGAGCGACCTTAAATTTCGGAGCGAAAGAGTGGAGCGGTTTTTTGCAGGCTAGAGTGGACCCAAGCAACAATTCGTTTGCTTTAAAGAAGCACTTCACACTGTAGCAATCATATAGTACCACGAAATTCATTTATCGTGTGGCATCGCTTAAAGTAATACATATTTTGATCCGATAAAACATCCTTAAAATATTTTCCGGAAAGCTTATATCATCATTATGGAATAAATTTAAAGATGGTGGTATAAAACTTCGATAAAACTGTCTTTAAACGTTAACCTAAAAACGTACTCCTTTAAATACTCCACTCTTAGTCCAATAATATCGTATTTTCGGCAGGAAAAAAATACAGAAGTTTATTTCTCAATTTTGTTATATGTATTTTGGGGCGCTGATTCCGAATATCAACTTTGCACCCTAAAAAACGTGCCGCAACCTTTAAAAAAGGGGGGAAAGGGGGGCATTTTTTTCGGTTTTTGCGATTATTTCCAAAACGGTAAAAGATACAGAAAAATAGTCTGAGAACGGAAAAAACTACATAAAATTATCTTTGCAATGATATATAACACATTAGAGTTTAATTGCATATTTCGGCGTTAGAATAGCACATAAATTAGAATATTTTCATTTTAGACCTTTTTTAAAAGCTCCATAACTTTTCAAAGAATGTTAGTTCAGCCGTAAAGTTTTGTATAAGTATTCACAACAAGTTTAAGATAATTTTAACGTAAACATTGAGTCGCTCCGGTCAAGGACCCCCAGTATCCCCCCATTTAAATTTTTCAAAACGGCATATCCATAACTCCCCCCAAAATTGGAGCAGAGTGCTAAATTTTGGTTTGTTGAAATTGGAGCTCATAGTGACCCCACCCACCAAAAATCAGCTCATTCCGATAAAAACTAAGGGTACCTCCCATACAAAGTGACCCATCAGGAATTTGTTCTACGTACGAGTAGGTACTACTCATTTTATAAACTGTAGAACAAAGTTGTCTTGGGTCACTTTGTATGGGAGGTACCGTTAGTTTTCATCCGAATGAGCTGATTTTTGGTGTGTGGGGTGACTATGACCTCCAATTGCAGCAAACCAAAATTTACCACTCTGCTCCAATTTTTGGGGGAGTTATGGACATGCCGTTTTGAAAAATTTAAATGGGGGGATAATGGGTGTCCTTGACCGGAGCGACTCAATGTTTACCTTAAAATGATCTTGAACTTATTATGAGTACTTATACAAAATTTAACGGCTGAACTAACATTCTTTCAAAAGTTATGGAGCTTTTAAAAAAGGTCTAAAATGAAAATATTCTAATTTATGTTCTATTCTAACGCCGAAATATTCAATTAAACTCTAATGTGTTATATATCATTGCAAAGATAATTTTATGTAGTTTTTTTCGTCCTCAGACCATTTTTCTGTATCTCTTACCGTTTTTGAAATAATCGCAAAAAACCGAAAAAATGCCCCCCTTTCCCCCTTTTTTAAAGGTTGCGGCACTTTTTTTAGGGTGCAAAGTTCATATTCGGAATCAGCGCCCCATAATACATAAAGAAACAGTGAGAAAAAAACTTCTGTATTTTTTTCACGGAATGGTACTAAATCGACACGATATTACTGAACTATCTTGTGTTTATTAGATGATACACCACACACATGCAATAGTCTCTCTAAGTTAACTCACACACATGCATATATTTTTCTATAGCACAGTCGGTGTCATTTTTATAGTGTGACATTCGTATGGTCATCCAATAAATTGTTCACCGTAGTTTTATACAAGGATGGACTTTGTGAATTTTTAATGTGCACTTGTGCTCTGAAATACATAATTTCTACATTAGAAATCCTTGAAATCTTGCCTGAAACCCACACGTGCACTCATTGTTATCTTCGAAACTAATTAAGGTGATCTCTGCGCAGAAATTCACTCTATTTTATTGATAAATGTATGATAGGGTGCAGTGCAAAAGAGTCGATAAAGAATTGTTAAGCATTTCTATAGTAGCAACAACCATTTGTAGTGTTTCCGAGCAATGACGACCATATGTGAGGTTGGCTGAGTGGCTACACGCTACCAATCAGCAGACATTGGTTCGATGCTAGCTGCGTAAATTTTGTTTTTCAATTTTTTTTCTTTGCAAATTCGTTCAATGACAGAAAATGATGATATAAAGCAAATGACGTACGCCTTTTTTGAAGCATAATTTATTGATACAATAAGGTTCTATTGGATTAAAAAACGGCGCCAAATGCCATTATTGGACTGTTATTCAGTGGTTATACCCTGTAAAGTGCCCCTATTATTGTTAGAAGAGAGTATTTTACGAAGTATTATAGGGATGTTGTTACTTGGGGAGTGACTTTTGCTTTGAAAGTCGCTCCGCTCCGATGTCTTTAATTATAAAAATGTATAGTAATTTATCAATTGAATTATGGAATTTGATATGCTGTAGCTCTGGGATGGCTTTCCAAATGAAAACATTATAAAAAAAAATTCCGAGAAAAAAATAATAATTTTTACGACCAAATTTTGCATTTTATTGCAAAGTTATTGTGATGAAAGATTTTTTTTAATAATCATATTTCGGTACGTTTATGCAATAGTTTAGTTTCCGGACACCCTGTCTAGAACAACTCAATTTAATGTTCATTTTTTGTATGAAATTTGTGCTATTCTGCCCTGTACTTGATCGAATAATCGCACCTCCCAAGTAACAATTTCATCCCTATAATACTTCGTAAAATATTCTCTTCTAACTATAATAAGGGCACTTTACAGGGTATAACGACTGAATAATAGTCCAATAATGGCATTTGGCGCCGTTTTTTAATCCAATAGAAGCTAATTGTAGCACTAAATTATGCTTCAAAAAAGGCGTACGTCATTTGCTTTATATCATCATTTTCTGTCATTGAACGAATTTGCAAAAAAAATAGAAAAACAAAATTTCCGCAGCTGGCATCGAACCCGTGTCTGTCGATTGCCCGTCCTCTCAGCCAACCTCACATATAGTCAGAATTACTCGTAAACACTACAAATGGTTAGTTGCTTCTATAGAAATGATTGACAATTCTTTATCGATTCTTCTGCAATGCACCCTAAATCTATACATTTATCAATAAAATAAAATCAATTTTTGCGTTGAGATCACCTTATTTGGTTCCGAAGATAACAATGAGTGAGTAATTGTGGGTTTCATGGAAGATTTCAAGGATTTATAGTGAAGAAATGATGTATTTCAGAGCACTTCAAAAGTGTCAATTCATTAAAAAATCACAAAGTCAATCCTTCTATAAAACTACGGCGAGCAATTTATTGGTTGACCATACGAATGTCACACTATAAACATGAAACCGACTTAGAAGAATATATGCATGTGTGTGAGTTAACTTAGAGAGACAATTGCATGTGTGTGCTGTATCATCCAATAAACACAAGAGCGGGGTATTTAAAAGAGTATCTTTTTATGTTAAGGTTTAGAGACAGGTTTATCGAAGTCTTATAGCTCCATCTTTAAATTTATTCCATAATGATGATAGAAGCTTTCCGGAAAATGTTTTAAGGATATTTTATTGGATCAAAATACTTCTTTAAGCGATGTCACACGATAAACTGATTTCGTGGCCCTATAAATGATTGCTGTAGTGTACTACAGTGTGTACTTCTTTAAAGAAAACGAATTGTTACTTGGGCTATTAAGTCATATTCTAATACTTGATTAGATATAGGTAAGTTATGCTGGAAATAGTGGACGCAGCATCAGCAACAGTAACACCAGCAGCATTGCATGGCTGACAAATATGCTGAGCAGCAAAAATGATGTTTACCATTTTTGTCAGCAATTTAAAATGCATTATGCTTGACATTTCGCGCTGCTGCTGTTGCTGCTTCCATTCTATTTCTACCATTAAATTAATGATTTTGCGGAAAATAATAAATATTTACTAAGAACAATGAAGTTTTGTTGTATTAATGGAGTGGAGCGGAGCGAAAAAATTTTAGTCGGAGCGGAGCGGTCTCTAATTGGTCGGAGCGGGAGCGGAGCGGAGCGAACAAAACTAATCTTTCTCCTAATAACTTTCCCACTACACCTTCCTCAGTGCCTCAAATCCCCATCTTCACAACAGACCCCCTTGAAGTGGCTTCTATTGTCGAATCATTAAAGGATGATGGTGGCTCCGGTCCTGACGACTTGCCTAATATGTTTGTTAAGTCTTTGTCATCCTCTTTAAGTGTTCCCCTGTCCATTTTGTTTAATGAAAGCTTTAATTGTGGTGTCTTCCCCAAAACAATGGAAAGCGGCTAATGTCCTCCCAATTCCTAAAACATCCAATACATCCTCTATATCTAACTACCGTCCCATTTCCCTTTTATCCTGCTTCCCAAAAATTCTCGAGCGTCTCATCCACATCAAGATTTATCCCGCAATTTCTACGCTTTTTGCTGAGCAGCAACACGGCTTTGTAAAAGGTCGTTCCACTTGCACCAATCTTTTAACTTTTACTAACATAGTGGCCCGAACCATAGACAATCACTCTCAAGTCGATGTTGTATACACCGACTTTTCGAAGGCATTTGACACTGTTAGCCACAGCATCTTACTTGCTAAGATTCAAAAGTTTGGTGTGAGTGGAAATCTTCTCGCTTGGTTCTCCTCATATTTAACTAACCGTGAGTGCCGAGTGACTTATAACGGCTACTATTCTTCTCCCTTCTGCCCTACATCTGGTGTTCCCCAAGGGTCAATCTTAGGACCACTTTTATTTAATATTGACATGTATATGTCTTTGCGGAGGCTACCTGTGAAATACTGGGTGTCGTTCCGTGAAAAAGCGTCACGAAAAACTGTTACGAAAACGTTTAACGCTTAAAGTCGACCTTCCCGTAGTTGGATCTTCACCAAATTTGGTATACATTATCCTTTGATCGCTCTAACTCAGAATCGACAATCACGATTTCGATAACTTGGGGGAATAGCGGTAAATTCGCCATTGAAGCGAACGAAAATTCATCCTTCAATTGGTTCTCCTGGCTCTCCCCGTGGACCGATGTCGACGAAACTTGGAAGAAAGTTAAGTGGTGTGATGCTGAATATTTTGGTGCCAGCACTTCTTATGAGGAAGATGTCCTTGGACACAAAATGTCCTTTTTTCTGTGGGAATGCATTATGGACGCTATGTATAAGGATATGGATATAAAAATACAGAATCCGTTGTGACGAGTCTTGTAAAATCACGACAAGTTGATTTTGAGTTTTGTTGAAGGATATTACCACCAAAAAGGACATTTTTCTAGCATAGGATACAGAGTATGGGCATTATGGGTGTCGTTCGAAAGGTGATATTTGAGGCACTGTATGTGATCGGTTTTAAAATATTTTTTTTTAAAGAAAAAAATCTAATTTCCTAGGGGGGGGGGGGGTCGAACCATGGTCCAAACCGTCGTCAATACCTTCCAAAAAGGCAACAACGACCACCAAACCACCATCTGTTGCTAGATTTATCGGGCCAATCTGTAGTCGATGTAGCCTGGTTGGGTATCCGCCAGGTTTGGTGCGTAGTGCAATGTGTTCGAGTCCCCACGGCAACAAATTTTTTTTCTCTTATTAGTGTCCAAAACAATTTTTTTAGCTTTGTGATAATAGTAAAACACGTGTGATTATTTTAAGGAAATTAGGATGTGTACGGGGTTTTCAAAGGTTATCATGTACATATGTACCACCAGAAAGGACACTTCTTTAAGGAAACTGAGAATGGGCATTATGGTTGTAGTTCGAAAGTCGACATTTGGGGTAGTGTATGTAATCGGTTTGAAAGGATTTTTGGGCTTCCGGAGAGACAAGATAACGGCTGATGCAATGTGGATTATTTTGTAAGCAATAATCTAGACATATACATGATCTAAGATTTTTCCCCTAAGGGAAACTTCCCGAATTTTTTTTATTAACGATTTACCGTTGCATTTATCGTCCTCCTGCCTTTTATATGCTGATGATCTCAAAGTTTATAGAGCTATACAGTCAATTGATGACTGCTTATCCCTTCAGGACGACCTATATGCGTTAGAAAATTGGTGTGAAACCAACCAACTTAATTTAAACGTTAAAAAGTGTCACGCGATGACCTTTTCACTAAAGAAGAAATCATTGATATTTAGTTATTACCTCAGAGCTACTCCTTTAAGTAAAGTCGACTCTTTCAAGGATCTGGGTGTCTTATTTGACAGCAAGCTCAAATTTGATCTACACATATTTGATATATGTACTAGAGCATCCAGAACTTCTCATGTTTTCAACAATACATCTACTTGTCTTCTCCTTTTCAATTCCCTTGTCCGTAGTATTCTGGAGTATTGTTCACCTGTCTGTTCCCCGCACTTTGATTACCTGAAACCTCTAATCGAAGCGGTTCAGCGCAAATTCTCTAGAATCCTTATCTACAGATTTCGAGTCTCTTACTGCAATTACGCTGATCGCCTTGTACTATTAAACGTCCCCCTTCTCGAGAAACGCAGAGTGTTTCTAGATGAGTGCTTTCTATTCAATATCTGCAACAGTCCACCATCGTCGACTTTAATGAGCGAAATTAATGTTCGCGTTCTTAACAGATCTACCAGGCTGACATCATTATTCGTAATACCTTTCGCCCGCACTGTTACGCCTACCAAGAAACCACGACATTCTCCAACTGGGTCCTTTTCCCTCGTCGCTATATTTATTCAAGGTTGCAGTTAGGAACGTTGTTTTTGGAAGGTAATCACGTTCTTAGTTTTTTTTCACACTTACATTTATTTGTTAATTTTTTCTTTAATCCTAATTTTTTAATAGTTGGTGTTCCTTTTTCTTTCCTTTTTTTATTCTAATTCCAATTTTTCAATCTTTAATTGTTAATTTCTTAATATCTTTTCGAATATTGTTCCATAATTGGGTCCTATAAGCTCTGTTGAACATTTTTCAAATAAATAAATAAATGCTGTACTGTACAGCAAAATGCTGACGTCTGGTCAGCTTAGTATAGCCATAAAGTAAGTAATTGGAATAGAGATGGAACTCCATATAACTTTAAAATCTACTCAAAAACATTTTACTTTTGAGTGTGTGCTGTAAGTAACGTGTACATACATGAAGATATCTTATCATGTATGTACACGTTACTTACAGCACACACTCAAAGGTAAAATGTTTTTCAGTAGACTTGAATGTTATATGGAGTTCCATCTCTATTCCAATTACTTACTTTATGGAATAGCCAAACACAAATTTGTGTGTCATGTGTTTATTTGATGTTCAAAATATGCCATAGTGATTGTATACATTATTACAGATTTTTTATTTTTGTAGGTTCTTACCCCGATTGTTGTTGTTTCTGGATATATAAGCCCCACAGTAAATTTAGGATTTTCCACAAATTCAGAATTCGATTTAGATAAGGCACTTAATAGCAATGAAATCACAAAAATCCAAACCATAATATTCACTGTTCACTCTTGAGTTGAGATGTCCATGATTTCTTAACCACTCGATATAAACATTTTAAGTTTTCACAATTTGAACATTTCTTTCGGCGTATATACTCGTTCATCTATCTGACTTATACTATATTTGAGTCTAAAGATATAATGGACACAATTTGTCACGGATGAGTAAAGAGCATTTTTATAAATAGGCAATATCAAGTGTTAATATATTATCATCATTCATAAACATTCTGAGATTGTATTGGAAAAGCTCTAATTTCTCTGAATTGCTGACCTACGAGTATACGCGTTCTTACTTTTATACAAATTTTTAGTGGGAGAATACAAACGAAAGCGAATAAATTAAAATTTGTCAGTGGAGAGTTCATTACAGGGTGCTCGGGTAGCGGTTGCCTGATGAAGTTTGATTACTAAACGAAAAAAAAATATAATAATAATAAAAAAAACATTTTGGCTATCGATGGACTCGTATTCGGATAATCTGATTCAAAAATCGGCTACCCGACAAACAATAAGCCTCTTACGAAACCTTTAAATCTGAGTCTTTAAAAGATTGTACCTATATCATACTTTAATTATTTGTAGAAGGAAACGAAAGATTTAAGCAAGTAACTTGTTTTAAAGTGTTCTCAAAAGATTCTGCGAGACACATATAGGCATCAAAACTTAATTAATATATCACTTATGGTTTTTGATGATACTCCACAAATATTCCACAAAAAAAGCAATTTGAGAAGACGCCTTATTATAGCTGGTTTTTGGTTACATCAGGTTCGAGCTGATTTGGTAAACACATTCGTAAATCATAAGTTTGTTAACATAATGACATTATTAATTACAAAGGCAGACATAACATGCTAATATAAACAACTTGGGTCCCTTACCAAATTTACCAAGTGATTTTTAAAACAAGTTACTCTTTAAATTGTTGTTTTTACAATATTATCCAAAAGCAGTTTTAGATTCGGTGCCGAATGCGTGTATACAATTCCATAATAATTAGGTTTGGCGTTGGCTTTTGGTAAAATTGAATCCAAAAAAGATTCTTATGCTGTTGGAAAAACATTTTTTGTGTGTAGTGTAAGGAAGAAATTTATATTCAGATCTAACCAAAAGGGAAAATATTGCATATATTTTCCCTATAAGTTGTGTGTTGGTGAATTTTTCCAAAAAGAATTAGGGTAGGTTCAAGTGTCGTTGACTTGCAAGTTCATTAACCGAATGTTGAGTAATGAATTTGAAATATGTGCATATATTATGACAAAACTTGTTGTATCGCATGTAATCATTTTATAAATTAGTGCTCTTTAAAATCACACAATCGTTATAATTGCTTATTCAAATATGTGTACTTTTATTAGATGCGATGAAGTAAAGTTTGTCCAAAATTTCATATGGGCTAGATTCAGACTGATTTCTAACATGTTAGCAGTTACACCGTTCCTTCGACTAATATATTTAATGTCGGTTGTTGTATTTGTGATAAAGTTTCAAATTACTTTAGTGAAAAGTCAAGAAGAGGAGGCCCAAGGCAGTATTATAGTCAGCGTAAGGGAATAAATCATGGTGAAATATGTATTTTTATCACGGCATGATACATGCATAAGTCCTTTTAGTACAGAACAGGACACGATAGGATAACGCGTGAAACAGAATCGGTGCATTACAAATACAAAACATTTTAAATTGGAGACGTAATTTTCGCTGTTGTCAATGAGATTCATCAAAAACAAATGCGTGTGTTCCTATATTAAAATTTTGCCTTTTTGATATCGGCAGCTATTAGAGAGTTTTAGTATATCGTAGAAAATAGTACGACATAGTTTGACATTCTATGGGAAAATTTTCTTGCCTACCGTATACGAAACAGTATATAACCATTTTGCATATCCCAAGAAGGCATGGGTGTTTTTCCGTATATTTGATCTCACAAAAACAACTCTGTTGTAAAAGGCTTACACCAAAGAAAAAGTCGTCTGCCGCAAAAAGAATTGTTATGTATACAATCCCGCCAAAATACTCGCGTCTTATTTCAAGAATTTGCATATTCAAAAGTGATTGAATTAGTTAACAGCTTCCACCAAATCTATCAAATAATTTTTTTATCAAATTATTTCATAGATTCTGACGCGTACCGCACCGCGTTGGTTTGGTGGAAGCTATTAACTAATTCAATCATTTTTGAACATGCAAATCCTTGAGAAAAGATGCGAGTATTTAGGCGGGATTGTATTCATATCAATCATTTTTGCGACTTTCTTAGTAACCTTGGTAGCCTTATTATCTTTATACATAACATTAAACTTAATGATAACCGCAACTTTAGCCTTAACCCTGGCCTAAACCTTAAACTCAACCTTAACGCAAACCTTATCCTTAAACTTAGCAATAATAATAACAATAACTTTAACCCTATCCGTGTCCCTATTGTGATATAAATTACATCCATATTTCCTAAGTTTCAAATCGGGCCTAGCAAACGATTAAGACACGATTCCCGTTACTGCAGACCCAAGACTGTCCTTACATCCATGTTCCACTACCAAAGCAGGATCAAACCGAGTGGTACTTACAAGAAAGAACGCAATGTATCACTGCCATCTAGATAGACAGGCCGGATTATCAGCTGATCTGTCAGTCGTCATGCAACACAAGTACTGCCATGGTGAGTCATGGTCCGCGCTTAGTACTGCCAAAGTACCGCTCGGTACAATCCACAAATTTTCCGCAATCCAAATATCAGTGGCTGTTAGCACCGCCGTCTATATATTAAGGCCGCAATGTAGACTCGTAAACGTCAAATCCGCAGTTGAAATTGCATTGCATTGTTGTTGCTTCTTATGACATTGTTGTTGTTTGCCCGTGTTCGACGAACAATTCAACACGGATCCATGACGTCATTGTACAGCTGAGTTGCGGCTATGATATATCTAGATGGCGTTGCTGTTAGCCTGTCATTTCGTGTGACTTGCTATGATATACACATGCCAGTGCGTTGATTTTTGAGATAAATATGGTAAGTACGATGTTGATGTATACTATTTTACCACTTGCACATCAAAAACACGACATTTGCGACATTTGGAAGAAGCACCGCTGCGCCTGAGTGCTGTATTTACTTCTGCAGCGTCTCAGGTTACTTAACGTGATAGGTGACAGAAAACGTCTAACTCAACCACTAAAGCAGCATCTTCGAGGCATGCCCATGATGGCCTTTACTAAACGATTAAACCCTATCATGGTTTAGCGATGTGCCGACAACTCATCCTAAGAAAAACTTCAAGTCAAGAAACCTGAAACAAAAGCCTTGGATTGGACGGATACAAAACAACGACGACCCCGCAAACGAACAACTGATGACTCTTTCGGATCCTGGAATGTACGCTCCCTGAATAGACCGGGGGCCCTAAGGGCCCTCCTGGATCAGGTAGAACAATACAAGCTGAGCATAGTTGCAATCCAGGAAACTAAATGGCTCAAAAGCGAGATTAACGACCTCAATTCGCACACTATTTTTACGAGTGGTAAAGAGGAGGGCAACAAGGAGTTTGGAGTAGCTTTCATCGTGAATAAGCAGCTCAAGGACCACGTTATCGGCTTCAAACCCATCAACGAGCGGCTATGTGCGATCCGCATTAAGACCCGTTTCGCTAATCTCTGGCTCATTAATGCGCATGTCCCTACAGAAGTAAACGAAGACGCGATTAAGGACCAGTTCTACAACGACCTAGAAACACTCTTCGACTCACTTCCATCAAACGACGTCAAGCTGCTGCTAGGAGACTTTAACGCTAAAGTCGGAAACGAAAGCTGGCATAGGGGAACTACTGGTGGTCAGAGCCTCCACGACGAAAACAACAACAACGGTCAGCGACTTATCGACTTCGCGAGCGGCAGAAACTTGGTCATAAGCTCTACATGCTTCTCTCATCGACGAATTCATAAGCAAACCTGGAAGTCTCCAGATGAATACACCGTGAACCAAATCGACCACGTACTGATCAGCAAGAGATGGGCTTCTAATGTCCTAGATATTCGATCCTATCGAGGAGCCAACTGCGACACCGATCACTATTTGGTGAAGACGACCTACAGGTGCAGAATCTCTTCGGTGCACCTAACGAGAATCAACCCTGCCATGATCTTCGAGGTTGACAATTTGATTGATGATGCCACGGCGGCTGCGTATACTACAGCCCTTGAGGAAAAACTGTCGCCCATGCTTGATAACATCAATAATCTAGGCATCCATGAGTTCTGGGAGGAGCTCAAAGACAGCATCAAGGAGGTCGCAGAAGAGGTCGTGGGCTATAAAGGCCGGCGCAGACGAGCAGACTGGTTCGACGACGAATGCAGGGCCTCGATTGAGGCGAAAAATGAAGCCTATCGCCAATACACACAACGCGCATCCCGAGCCAAGAAAGAAAGATATAACGAGCTTCGGCGAGTATCTAATAAGTTAATTAGACGTAAGAAACGCAAACATTTTGACGAGCAGTTAGAGCAAATAAACCAAAGATTAGCCAGTAAGAACACTAGACAGGCGTACAAACTTATAAATAATATCAAGAACGGATATCAACCCAGGACAAGCCTATGTAAGGACAAGGATGGTAACATCATCAGCGACATCGAAAGCGTCAACAAACGATGGGCCTCGCATTTTGATGAGTTCCTCGATGCACCATCAACATCCCCCGCGGAGCCAGCTCTTGAGCAGTTAGCCGAACCAGGCCCTCCCGTTCTACCCCCAACAGTAGAGGAGGTGAGTCTTGCCATACAGTCGCTCCAAAATAATAAAGCGCCCGGCGCTGACGAGATCCCAGCAGAACTGCTGAAGCATGGTGGAACGTGCCTGACCAACGCTGTACATGTGCTGCTGCTGAAAATATGGAACGACGAGGTAATCCCCGAAGATTGGCGCAAAAGCATAATCTGCCCAATCCACAAAAAGGGTGACAAGCTGAAGTGTGAGAATTACAGGGGCATATCATTAGTTTGTACGGCCTATAAGATTTTATCAAAAATTCTTGAAAAGAGAATCAATCCGTACGCAGAACAAATCATTGGCGAGTATCAAGGCGGCTTCAGACCTGGTCGTTCAACGACCGATCAGCTTTACACAGTGAAGCTACTACTCCAAAAGTGCTGGGAATACAACATCGACGTATACCAAATCTTTGTCGACTTCAAGCAGGCATACGACAGTATCGACCGAAGTGTACTGTATAACATTATGCTGAATTTTGGTATACCGGCAAAGTTAGTGCGACTCACAAGGATGACGATGACTAATACCATCTCGCAGGTCAGAGTGCACAATCGACTCACTGACCTATTTGAAACTCGTACTGGACTCAAGCAGGGCGACGGGCTGGCGCCGACGCTCTTCAACCTTGCTTTGGAGTATGTAATTCGAGCCATGAATACGGACAGCAGCGGAACGCTACTCATCAAGTCGACTCAATTAGTAGCGTACGCCGACGATATCAACATCATGTCTCGAAGGTTGGGTGATGCAGAAAGCCTCCTGCATAACCTCAATAACGCCGCAAAGGAAGTTGGACTACATATCAACGAAAGCAAAACAAAGGCCATGATGCAATCGAAAACAAGGACGCCAGCAAATTCAAGCATCACAGTGGGGGACCTTAATGTCGAGTATGTAGACAACTTCAACTATCTGGGTTGTAACTTATCAAAGGACGCCAACGAAACCGACGAAATTAAGCGACGGATACAACTAGCCAATAAGACATATTTCTCGGTCCTCCCTATAATTAACTCGAAACTTGCGCACAGGAACACGAAGCTCCGCGTGTACAAAACGATCATCCGACCCTTACCCAAGCCTCCGAAATTTTGCTAGACCGATTCGAACGAAAGGTCCTTCGGCGAATTTTCGGGGCCGTTCGCGAGCGAGACCAATGGCGTATCCGATACAACCATGAGTTGTATCAACTGTACGATGAGCTGTAAGTATCGAAAATCGTGAAACTTCAACGTCTGCAATGGGCGGGGCATGTACAACGGATGGACGACAATCGCATGCCAAAGAAAGTTATGAACGCACAACGAATTGACGGAGCGAGGTTGCGTGGACGACCGAGAGCTCGCTGGGAGAACTCCGTAGGTGAAGACGCCCACCAGCTGCTGGGCTTCCGAAACTGGAGGACAAGGTCACGTAACCGCGACAATTGGAGGTCAACGATTCAGGCGGCCAAGGCCCGACGTCGGGCTATCGTGCCACATTGATGATGATGATGACATCAAAAACACACGAAAGCAAACCATAACCTTTGTTTCGTAATAAACGCTCGGCACATTTAAACTTTTGGGTGTTTGTGAGCTCTAGAAATGTCAACTGTCACTGGTCACGAATGCACTTTGTCCACTCGTGGACGAAAAAATTTCTGCAGTTCAGCCTGTCTATCTAGATGGCAGTGAATGTATGCATCGCACTATATGCTTGTCCAATATTATACAAGTATTATAACATTGACACACATAACTTCAAATGACGCAAATACGTCATTATCACGTCATCATTTGCTCAATAATGACAGGGGACGCCATCTGTTGCAAAATTGAAGAACAAGAATTTTTACAAAAATTTTAAATTTGTTTACAATCTTTACACATTGCTATTCAATTTCTTCAAGAAAAGTGTGTCTCTAAATGATTGAACTGAATATTCATCAAAATATCGCTGATGTTAGGGACATTTTCATCATTTACACAAACGTCAAAAGTAAATGACGAATTCTAATGACGAAAACATATGTGTCACCTCAATTTCGAACTTTCATCATCATGACGGATTATCGTCATAATGATTTGGATATGTGTCAAGCTTGTTAATATGTACGTACTCGTATATAAGATGAACCAAAACAGTAACTTCTACCTCTTGCCCCAACTCTTCCAGACGCTCTACAATTGAAAACTTTGGAGCACATTCAGGGTGTCCGGAAACTGCCTCATAAACGCACCGGATTGTGATTCCTCGTGTGATTTCCAGCAAAAAAGTTGTACGGAACATACCCCCTTAGCTTAACCCTTTAGCTGCCACAGGCATTTGAAGATTTTAAAAAAAATCATTTTCTTGTACGACTAAAACTTTAATATCTCAAAAGCTAGACTAGCTAGAATAGCAGAATAAGATGATTTTTACAGCCAACAAATTTGACTGAAAAATAAAACTAACGACACTAAAATCGGATAAGAGGTTTGGTTTTTACAGAACTTCAAGTTAAATTTTTGTGATTTGACCCAAAAACAAAATCTTTTTCCATCTCAATTTTCTCCAACTTCTGCCAATGTGAGGTGCTCGTACGATTCTTTTAAAAATTGACGCATAGTCTAGCAATCATTTCTTTCTTGCATCATTTTATTCTAGCTGCGTTATTTCTAACAGTTTTAATGCCTGAAGTGCACAAAACTAAGGTTAATTTTGGATCGATTTTGATATAATTTGAATAAATTTTACCAAATTGCAGATATTTGAATTGAATTGAAATCGAGCTAAAATTAACCCTATATTGTTTTTGGGTCAAATCACAAAAATGTGACTTTGAACAAGTTCTGTAAAAACCAAACCTCTTATCCAATTTTAGTGCCGTTAGTTTTATTTTTTAGGTAAATTTCTTGGCTGTAATAATCATCTTATTTTACTATTCTAGCTAGTCTAACTTTTGAGATATTGAAGTTTTAGTGGTACAAGAAAATGATTTTTTCAAAAATTCAAATGCCTGTGGCAGCTAAAGGGTTAAGCTAATAATACGTTCACAGTGAACGAAATCATGTAATTTGAGCCTATTTTCATGTTTTCGTATGAAAACAGCCCGAAAACATTTCAATTTCCAATTTGTATGGACACATTGAAAATACGGTTTTTTTTCGTGTTTTCTATGAAACCTTGATTTTTTTCAAATGAAAACGTGTAAGCACCCAGGTCTCAAACCTAAATTCCCATATTCAGCACATTTCGGCTCACTGCAATATTTTAACTGACACCCGAAAAAATTGTTTAGTTTCGTGTGTTTGCCAATGTTCTTAATTTCTCCATGATAAGAGAATGGACGGTCAGTTTGAAGTGACGAAATATGTTGTAAATGACTATCGATGACTGCACCAGCACATTCTAAAACTTGAACGATTTATAGGCAAAATATTATTGTCGGTTGTCATATGAAATTACAAACAGTGCACTGTGAACACTTTTCGGTGATTTCTGAAAACGTACGGCGAAATCAATCCGTTTTCGTCCACTCTGATTAGAATATAAGGGGGTATGTTCAGTACAACTTTTTTGCTGGAAATCACATAAGGAATCACAGTCCGGTGCGTTTATGCGGCAGTTTCCGGACACTCTGTATACAAGGGATTATTCTAAATAACAATTCTACCAAATCACAATACTATACGATTGAATTTCAAGAATTTATCGGGCCCTTCCCGACTTTTGCTAAATATTTCCTTTGAAACATATAACAATACAAGCCAGAAACTCTATCCAGTTTCACATTTTTTGCTGTATCATTTTTTCTACTGCACGGATCGGAGCAAATGATAGCCTATGTACACTCTCGGGACAGACTCTATCGATGGGAAAGAGAGTGGATCCCGAGATGCTCTCTGCAAGGCTGTAGCCCTGTCAATGAACAACAAGAACAACGGGAACAAGATTTTCGAAAAAAATCGATTTTCTAACTCCGGTATTTTTAATTGTACCCTCATGAAATTTGCTACACTTTGTAAGACGGCGGCGCGAGTGACAACGCCTGCCAAATTTGAACACTCAGGGCCAACCAGGGTCCGAGCTACAGAGGTCCGAAAGCCCGTACTTGTTCCGTCGTGTAAACATAGTCGCTTCTTACTTTGCATTTGTTCAAATTTTTACACCCTTCACTCGAAGAGTAAAGGCACAGATAAGAAAAACTAGTAGTTATTAGTATGTGGTAAAGGGTATATTAACTTTGTCATGAAGTTTGTAACGCATTGAAGGAAGCCTCTCCGACCATATCAAATATGTAAATATATGATCAGCATGACGAGCTGAGTCGATTGGGCGATGTCCGTCTGTCTGTCTGTCCGTCTGTTGCTACGCGTTTTACTCGGCCAGTTTAAAAGCTATCGAGCTGAAATTTTGCACACATGCTTCTTTTTATTGCAGGCAGTTTGTATGTTTGAATCGCTCAAATTGGACCATGTGGTCATGGGGCTGCCATACAAACCTAACCCCCCCAATTTGGTTTTTCTAAGAAAAACTTTTTCATGTGTGCACCAATTTCAACCAAATTTCACACGAATGTGTTTCTATTGATAACACAAAACATATGTAAGAATGGATCAAATCGGATCATGGGGTCATGGGGCTGCCATACAAACCTAACCCCCCAAATTAGGTTCTTCTAAGAAAAACTTTTTCATTTGTGCACCAATTTTAACCAAATTTCACACAAATGTGTTTCTATTGATGCCACAAAACATATGTAAGAATGGATGAAATCGGACTGTTAGGTCATGGGGCTGTCATACAAAGCCAACCGCCCAAATTGAGTTCTTCTACGAACAACTTTTTTATTTCTGCACCACTTTCAACCAAAACTCGTAAAACTGCATTTCGATTGATGCCATAAGACATCTGTAAAAATGAATGGAATCGGACTATGGGGTCATGGGGCTACCATACAAACCCAACCCCCCATTCTGGACCTTCTAAGAAACATGTTTTCTACACCAATTTCAAAAAACCTTAATGCGTCTTTATCAAAAAAAAAACTAGGGGGCTTCGCCCCCTGCTCGCTACGCTCGCCAACCCCCGGGGCCGAGGCTAATTTCGGGCGCGGCCGAAATTCGGATACCCTTCGCTTGGGCTAAAAGTTTTTTCGGGCGTACCTATGACTTGTATTTAATCCCCCTCTTCATTCTTTTTCTTCCGTCTTGACAAAAGTTTTGGGCTTGGTTGAAATAAGTGGGCAAATAAAAATATTTACTCGGAAAATTTGATTGGGGTTGCCGGAGCACGACCCTACAGTACGATTCCATTCGTTTTGAACTTTTTAGTTGCGTTGATAAAGACACATTAATTTAAGGTTTTGTGAAATTGGTGTAAAAAAATGTTTCTTAGAAGAACCAATATGGGAGGTTTGGTTTGTATGGCAGCCCCATGACCCCATGGTCCGATTTGATTCAATCTTACATATGTTTTGTGTCATCAATAGAAATACATTTGTGTGAAATTTGGTTGATTTTGGTGCACAAATGAAAAACTTTTTCTTAGAAGAACCTAATTTGGGGGGTTGGATTTGTATGGCAGCCCCATGACCCCATGGTCTGATTTAATCCATTCTTACATATGTTTTGTGTCATTAATAGAAACACATTTGAGCGAAGTTAGGTGTAAATTGGTACTCAAATAAAAAAGTTTTTCTCAGAAGAACCTAAATTGGGGGGTTAAGTTTGTATGGCAGCCCCATGACCCCCTTGTCCGATTTAAGCGATTCAAAGATACAAACAGCCTGCAACAATAATAAGCATGTGTACAAAATTTCAGCTCTCTAGCTTTTATAGCGACCGAGAAAAACTCACTGCAACAGACGGACAGACGGACAGACGGACAGACAGACAGACAGACAGACAGACAGACAGACGGACATCGCCCAATCGACTCCCCAAGTCATGCTGATCATATATGTATACTTTTTATATGGTCGGAGATGCCTCCTTCAATGCGTTACAAACTTCATGACAAAGTTAATATACCCTTTCACTCTATGAGCGAAGGGTATAAAAAGTAAAACAAATGGTATCGTACTATGAGGCCATGCTCCCGCATCCCCCCAATAAAGTTTTCAAATTTTCAGAAGGAAAAGAATGGGGAAGGATTAAACACAAGTCATAGGTTCACCCCAAAAAACTTTTAGCCCGAGGAGAGTGAAGGGTATTCAAATTTCGGCTGCGCCCGAAATTGGCCTCGGTCTCGTTTCGTCTTTCTTTGTTCGATGTTCTACAAACAGTCGAAATTATTTGTCGTGATTATACACCCATGCCTACTTGGGCTTGGGACATGCAAAATTGTTATATGTTGTTTTTGTTTGTATACGGCAGGCAAGCGAATTTTTCCATAGAATGTCAAAGCCAATTCGTACTATTTTCTACGACATGCTAAAACTCTCTATTATTGTGGATCTAGCGTAATTTTCTATACAAAGTCTGTGCGGGATATATTTATTCAAGGCAAATTCTGTCAAATTTGTTTTAATGTCTATCCTACCTTGTCCTGTAGTCCACCAAAAACTTTAGATATTAGGCGTGTTTTTCTGCACTCCAGTATAGGGTAGTTTCGTGTAACTACATGGGGTAATTGGGCCATGTATGGGCCATGTATCGGCCATGTTGTTATTGTAACCCCATGTAGTTACACTACATTAACCGCCACACA
Organism: Microchrysa polita; assembly: GCA_949715475.1. Lineage (NCBI taxonomy): Eukaryota > Metazoa > Arthropoda > Insecta > Diptera > Stratiomyidae > Microchrysa > Microchrysa polita. The sequence continues at coordinate 37,505,640 of OX454418.1, read as the reverse complement.
ACTGCAAAAACACGCTTGTTAATAGTAGAAATACTAATTGCTTGTATTCTCTTTTCTTATAATAGTTTATCTATGGTCTTGGTATTCCATGGGATGTTCAAGGTGGTTATATGACCACAGGATATGCGGTGCGAGTTCCATACGCATTTCCGATGAAAATTAAGGAGTGGAAAACGCCATATGAAGCGTATTTCAAAAAACGTCGAAGTACAAAGGAGCGAACAAATAACTCGACTTTACAACGAACGCAAACAGATATGTTGGATCCGACTGTATTGATGGATAAGTTTCAGAGAAATAAAAAGAGGTCTCCGATGGATATGGGAACGTATCGATGGGCAATTTATCAGGCAATGGAAGTGCATGCAACTAGGTAATTTTCTCCAATTTTATTAGCATTATTTAGTAGAACTGAAAAGACATTTACATACGACGCATTGAGTCCTTCGGTGAGTTTAGTTTTTTAGGGTTTTTTAGAATTTTTTCAACAAACCCTTATGAAATCGATTTTGTCCGTCCGTCCGTCCGTCCGTCCGTCTGTTCACTAAATAACTCGCGAACGGCTCAACCGATTGTCATGAAATTCGGTATGAATGTGTATAATGGTTACAGTCTTTGGCACAAATACATTAGAAGTTGGTAGGAAAAAGATAACAGGCTGTCCCGAACGATTGAAAAATTCCGACTTTTTTAGTTTTTATCGGAGATTAACGTAAGGGTATTTAAATCAAAGATCTAGACGAGTACATCTCATATCATATAACATTTTCCAGTTTCGAATAACGGTAAAAAAGTTATTGGCGTTTAAAGTTAAACTTCCTTTTCGAGCTCCGTTTTTCTAAACCGTTATAGGGATCGATATGAAACTTTGCACAAAGATTGGTCAGTATGGCCTGATATACGTTAAATATTAAGACTGTTGACTTTAGCTAAGGAAAAGTAAATAACAGTAAATTTGTAAAATTTAAATTTGTTCGTGTGTAGCCCTTCTTAGGTTTCCAAATATGAAAATTCTGCTAAGAGTTTTTAGAAAATTACACAGGGAATATGTCTACGAATTTTCATTCGAATAACTGTATCCAAACCGGAAATATAGCCAAGTAAGTATTTTGTAAGGGCCTTTCACAATACAAGGGAAGCCTCTTAAGCATTTCTTCAATGCATATCTTTTAACTTGATGAAACAATGTACATGAAATTTGGTGGAAATGCATAGAATGGTAATAGTGTTTGCCATACATATTTTTGAAGTTTGTAGGACCAAGTTAACAGGGTGTCCCGGAAAAGCTGCAAAAGTATACTTGTTCAATACTCATACGAAAGCTTGCGTGGGCTCTTATGTCAGGGGACACAATGGAATCATTTCATATAAGTTGGTTTTCCTTGATTTAAAAAACAGTAACAGTAGATTTACAGCTAATAATTCAGTTAACATATAATGCCAAGCCATCCTTACGTTTGCCTGAGTTTCTTTTTGCTCAAAGGCCATCAGAAATCTGAAATCGAAAAAATCCTGTAGATTTGCCTTGGAGTACTTTTATACAGACTGGGTAAATAGTAAATCTATTTTTGGATTGGTCTAATTAAAGGTGGAACAGAATGAAAGGCGCTAGCCTTTCATTCTGGAATGCGTTTATTTAGACCAATCCAAAAATAGATTTACAGGAAGCATTTCATTAATGTTGTGCACAATTCTTATCTATTGCTTATGAAATATATGTACAACAAAATATTCACTATGCATCAAAATTCTAAAAAAACCCTCGTATTGCGGGCGCAGCCCTCTGTACGCCGTTTTTTTTTTTTATAAAATTTTATATTGTTATGTTTTACTAAAAAAATATGGAAAGTGTTGGCTGCAGTTCCATATAAATGGTAAATAACATAATGGGAGAAATCGAGAAATATTGCCGCCGCGAGGGTTCCCCACGTGCTCCCGCCACTTTGCAACGATCGTGAGGTAGTGGCGAGAAAGAAGCTATCGGGGTCAAAATAATGGGGTCAGGTACCAGTAGATTTATTTCAATAAGCCAAAATCTTTTATGGTTTACGCCAAAATATACCAAAATATAATTACTATTCTCCAACAAATACATAATAAAATATTAACTGACAACCAGATCGCTATAGAGAGCCTCCCTCGGCCAACCCTTCACGGATATCAAAAATTCTTCATGCGAACTTTCTGCAAATTTTAATTTTAAACCTCGATCAGAGGAAAGCGATGTTAATTCTTCTTCTTCGGGCAAGGTAAAATTTAAAATATTGTATGCCACAAAGGGATTTCTTATCCAATCAAACTGCTGTGTGTTTAACAAGGGGAAATATTGTTGAATGTTTTGTAAAACGGTTTCTAAATGCTCAACTATTAGATTTTTGATTAGATCACTTGCGGTATTCAGGGATGAAAAAATTTCCAGGTTTCCCTCCGCAACATGCCTTTTCTAAAGTCATAGTTTGCCTTTCATGGCTCTGATTTTATCAGTAGACGTCAAAATACTTTCGTCATTACCGTGCAAACTTGAATTGACCGAATTGAAAAATCAAAAATGTCAGCCAAATATGCCAAAATGCACCGCCAACTTTCATCCTGAAGGTACAGCCACCGAAATAAATATAAGTTCACACACAAATTCTACCATTTTTCGCTTTTAATAATTCCTGGACCGTTATAAATTTTGAAAAGGATTTTAATTATGTTGTTTACAAACTTCCGGTTCGAAATACTGTTACTTTGGAGAAATCATTACCGTCAGTTTCACTGAAGACTCAATGAATCGTGCGTTTAGTGTTGCGAAATATTTATAAGTTCACGCCCGTTATTTTTCAATTTCTCGCACCGGAAGTATTTTTTTCGTCGTTTTTTTTTTTGTGGGAAACGGTCTGATAACATCTAAACGAAATTTAACGAAGACATTTTTTTAATTACTGGTTGTTTCAGTTTTTTTGCGGCAACATGCCACGTGGCGTTTCCTTTACAGTCAAAGAACCAGGTGCAATAACAGCGTATAAGGATTGCGGCCTTTCAAACCGCAAAATTGCAGAAAAAAACTTGCAAATCATCATGCGTCGTCAACTATTTCCTCCTGCTTCGTGAAAATTATGGAAAACAACGAAGATCTGGACGGCGACCAGCAGTTACTGCGAGAGAAAAAAGACTTATTGTCCGAAATGCCACTGAGGAAAAAAAGTTCGTATCAGAAATCCGGAGCAAAATGAATTTACCTGTAAGCGTGCGTCGTGTCCAGCAGATTCTACACTCCCACAAGGACCTAAAATTCATCAAAAAGCAGAAAAAACACCTTTGACCCAATATCATAAGGCGAAGCGTCTTCAATAGGGCCAACAACATATGGATTTCGGCGAAAAGTGGAAAAGTGTTAATTTCAGTGACGAAAAGAAGTTTAATCTGGATGGCCCGATGTTGTTCAATATTATAGGCACCATTTAGGACGAGAAAAAGAAGTTGCCATGAGCCGAGACTTTGGTGGTGGCTTTGTGATGATTTGGGGTGCATTTTCATTTGCAGGGAAATTACCTTTGGCCTGGGTTAAACCGAAAATGACCGTGAGTGATTATGTGGAGATATTAGAGACATCGCTCATTGACCATGCCGAGTCAATTATTGGACCGGAATTTATTTTCCATCGGGCGCAAACGACAACAGAATGGTTCCAAGAGAAAAACATTACAGTTTTAGCTTGGCCAGCCCGTAGCCCCGACCTCAACCCCATTGAAAATTTATGGGGAATACTTGTTAGGAAGGTTTACGCCCATGGAAAACAATATCAGACCGTATCGGAACTCAAAGGAGCAATCCGCCAAGCTTGGGAAGAAATTGACCAAAATATCCTGGAAAGCCTGGAAAATTCAGTCCCAAGATGTGTTTTCCAGGTAATTAGAAACAATGGAGGACCGACAGGATATTAATTTATATCAAATCGTTCAATTTTTAAAAATTATTAGCTAAAACAATAATTAGACTAACAATATTTCGAAATGCATTTATAATTATTTCGCACTAAAATTTAAGAAGTTTTCTATTTTCTTTAACTGGATGTACATTTTTTTAATCTTATAACCTATGAGAAGTATTATTTCCCAAGTAAATAATTTGTAGTCGATCGATTTAATATTTAATTTGTTTTTATTGATTTTTGAAGCTTTTTATGGGTGAACTTATAATTATTTCGGTGGCTCTATGCCATGAAACTTTCATGTTTTTCTTCAGTGAAGAAAGCAAGTAGCTGGCTGAGCGACTGGAGAACATGATCAAGAACCTTTCCTCTTAGCATAGAACTCGTATTCAGAACCCTGACGAACAAAGTTGATTAAAAATTCGTACATTGCATGCACATGTTGGGTAGTCTCCCCCCCCCCTCAGGATTCCGCGGAACCCCGTTTGGGTTATTCCTTATAAGGGGAAGTACTGATAATCAACTCTTGGCATGTGTGCTTCGTGTTAGGTTACAGTTTAGGAATTAGGAAATCTCTTTTTGGAAAGAAATCTTATCAGAGGTACGACTCTTCGGGGGTTAACCCCATGAGCAAACTATTCACGAGCTACAAAACCAGGTTTTTTGCTCAAAACATACCGAAGAAGCCGGTTGCCAGAGACGTTTCCTTTATGTGGATGTTGACTTGTATCGAAATTGATAAGACTCTTGTTAGCTTGTTATGTACGATGTGTATTGGTCAGATATCACTTAGAGACTAAACTTACATTTCTAGTGAGTGAGTGTACTACTACATGTAACATCTCCTTTTTTTACAATAGTTATTTTTCCTTGAAAATATTATTATGTTATATTAAAATCCATTTGACAATAATTTCAATTCAATATTCTTTAAACTTAAATTCCATTTCACATTAATTTCAATTCAATATTCTTTATAAAACATATTTCTTTATTATTATTGCATACTTAATTTGAATTACAATTTTCAAGACTATCTATTGTTTTTTTTTTTTTTAAGAAATATGTCATCTAATTTATCATTACTTTAATATTTCAATCGACTGGGAGGAACTATCTCTCTACCATAACGTGTTGTATAATTTTCATTCAAGATCATAACAATTTCACTGTTTGATTTTATTGCAGATTCCTCATTAATTACCGGCTCTTTAGTATCGAAATTAATTTTTCTGGGTGGAATTATCATAATATGTTGTCTGTTACGGCGGTATTCTGAACCATTTTCATCAGTAATATTATATGATCTGGGTTCCCTGCATTTAGAAACAACACTACCTGGGGTCCATTCGGATTGAGGATTCTTCTTGAAATAAATTCCCTGTCCATCCTTAAGTTCTGATAATTGTTTTGAACTTTTATCATAGTATGCTTTACTTTTCTTTTGATAATTCTTAACCTTCTTAATATGATTATCAATATCTACATGAATAGGCTTTAAGTTATCAAGCAAAGTTGGTATTTTCGTCCTTAGTTGACGAGACATTAATAACTCTGTAGGTGAATTGAATATTCCTTTACGAGTAGTTCTATACTGCAAAAGACCGATATAAGGATCAGTATTCGACTTCAAACATTTATCTAATATACTTTTTATAGTCTGGACAGTGCGTTCTGCCAAACCATTAGATCTTGGGAAGTATGGGCTTGAAGTCAAATGATCAATTTCCCATTCTTTTGAAAATTTCTTAAATTGCTCTGAATTGAAAGGAGGACCGTTATCACTGACTAATATTTGGGGTATTCCATGACGTGCAAAAATTGATTTAAGATGGGTTATGACAATTTGACTTGTAAATGATTTATTTAATATTGCTAATTCAACATATTTTGAGAAATAATCCACTACAAGAAGATATTTCGTTTTATTAAATTCGAAAAAATCGACTCCAACCTTATACCAAGGTATAGCTACAGTTCCATGAGATAATAAAGGTTCCTTTTGGTTGGAAGACCTTAAACGTATACAAGAATCGCAATTATTTACAATATTAGCGATGTCATTGTTAATATTTGGCCAGTAAACACAATTTTTTGCGAGACTTTGGCATCTCTCGATTCCCATGTGTCCTTCATGTAATAACAATAAGATGCCATTGCGCATTATTTGAGGAATTATCAGACGTTGATTTTTAAATAGAAGACCATTAAATACCTGTAGATCAGTTCTAATATTGAAATAAGGTATTAGGGATTTGTCCAGCAATTTTTTTATTTTCCGGCCAACCATTAAACTGATATTTTAAGACTTCCGATAAAACAGGGTCAACTGAAGTTCGTTCACGAATTTCATTTTTCTTTTCTTTTGACATTGATATAGAAAGAGATGACATTAACAGATTACAATGTAAGTTTAAATCCTTATCGAATTCTGTTAATGTTTCATGCTCTAATGGTGCACGAGATACTGTATCTGCAACAAACATTTGACTTCCTGGTTTAAAAATCACTTTCAAATCATATTTGAGTAGACGAAGCATGAACCTTTGTAATCTGGCTGGTATTTTGTTTAACGGTTTTTCAAAAAGCGAAATTAAAGGCTTATGATCGGTTTCGACTAAAATGGGTTTTCCATAAATATAATGATGAAACTTTGTGCATCCAAAAAGGATCGCAAAGAGCTCCTTCTCGATTTGAGCATAATTTTGTTGTGATGATGTTAGAGTAGCTGAAGCAAATGCAATAGGCTTTGAATCATGTAAAATAACACCACCGACTGCATATTTCGACGCATCTACACTCAAGGTGATGGGTTTGTTAATATCAAAATATGTAAGGACAGGGGCTTCCGATATAAGTTTCTTCAATTTATTGAACTCTTGACTATGGACATCGTTCCAATGCCACTCAATATCTTTTTTCAAAAGATTTCTCAAATTAACTGTTTCTGACGAAAGGCTTTTTATGAAGGAACCAAGATAATTAACCATTCCTAAAAACCTTTGCAAATCCGACTTCGAATTTGGCTTTGGCATGGATCTAATTGCATCAATTTTGGACATATCTGGTCTTATGCCATCCTTATTAAAAATATGACCTATAAATTTGACTTCTTCCAAGCAAAATTTAGATTTAGACTTATTAAATTTCAAACCTATCTCTTTTGCTCTTTCCAAGACCTTGATGAGAGTTCTGTCATGCTCATCTTTGGTGCGTCCATAAATGAGAAAGTCGTCAATATAGATTTCTAAGTTATCGATTCCTGTGAATTTTTTCAACATTTCGGCATGAAAGATCTCAGGTGCTGATTTAATTCCAAAGGGCAATCGTGTAAGGGCTCTCTTCCACTGCAAGCGTAAACTTGAGCGGCGCGGCGCTCCAGCGGCAAAGCTTTCACAAAATGTGCGAAAAAAGCTTTTACTAGTAAAAGGTATAAGCACACACAATATTCAGAAAGCTTTTCCATTGTATTGAGTGGAATTTTTGTTTATTTTGCATAGTTACGCCATATTTTGCTTGGTTACGCCATTAAAATTCGGAAAAGCTTTAAACGCGGGAGCGCCGCGCCGCTCGAAGCAGGTAATGGACGGCAGGCGTAAATCTATATCGTCCGAACGGAGTTTGAAATGTACATAGTTTGGAAGAAACTTCATCTAACTGAATGGACCAAAACCCAGAATTTGCATCTAATACAGAGAAATACCGTGATCCCTTTAATTTTCCTGTGCAATCATCTAAAGTTGGAAATGGAAAGTGAGGTCGCATTATTACTTTATTAAGATTACGCGGATCTAGACATAAACGAATTTGACCATTCGGCTTATTAACAATTACTATTGAGCTCACCCATTCTGTAGGCTCATCGACAACTTTAATGACATCTAATTCCACTAATCTTTCTAGTTCACGTTTCAAAACAGATTTTAAACTAAATGGAATTTTCCGCGGTGCTTCTACTATCGGAACGCAATTTTCTTCAACCTTTAGATGACATTTTCCTTTAAGACAGCCAATTCCTTCAAAAACTTATATTTAGTTAAAAAAGTAGGAATCATAGTATCTAATGAATCGACTTGGTTAATTCTTCTCAACAAATTTAATTTCAAACAAGTGTCTAACCCTATTATAGTTCTACAATTGGCTTTAACAATCAAAAACTCAATTTCAAAATTTTCGCAAGATTTCAAATTACAAATCATTTTACAACTTCCTATTGGATGAATTTCTTCTCCCGTAAAAGTAACTAATTTTTCTGTGATTGGTTTCAAATTTATCCTATCATCAAATATAAACTTTAACTGACTATATGACATAATATTCGCTTGCGCACCAGTATCCAATTGACAATTAACGGAGCGACTATTTATTTGCAAAGATATAAACCATTGTTTATTGCATGTCGAATCTTTTGAATCATTTCCGATAGATCCAATGAATAAACTTGACTCATCATAATCCGATGAAACTGAAGGCTGAGTTGTAACATATTGGACCACTTTTGACTTGCAATACTTAGCAAAATGGCCTTTGCAATTGCATTTATAGCATGTGGCCAAAGACGCTGGACATTTGTTTCTGTGTACTTGTCCACAACTTTTGCAAGTACTTAAATTTGAACTGGTTTCGTAGCGTGGCGAACGATGTTGATGATTTAAATTCGACGGTAAACTTACTTTGTTATTTTTGCGATTGGGAAAATGAGCTGTACGCTGAGCAGAATATTTACCCATATTTTGATGAGTGCCTTGATTATGCCTTTGATGATGTATTGCTCCAATAAAGGTTTTTGAATTTTGACATTGTATCTGCTGTAGATGATCTCTACTAAGCTCCCAACTTCTAGAAATCTCTATCGCTTTCTCTAACGTTATATTATTTTCATTCAAAAGTTTTTCCTTAAGTTTAATGTATCGTTCGTGCAAACCACAGATAAAAATATCCCTCACCAAAAATTCCCGCAATGTAGAAAATTCACATGACATACTTAAATTTTTTCAAAATTTTCACAAACTCTTCGATTGATTCACCGGGCTCTTGACGTTTCGTGAAAAATCTGTATCTTTCCATGATAATGTTGACTTTAGGAAGAAAATAATCAATGAAAATGAATCGAAACCCAAAGATGAATGCCACAAAATGTGTCATGGCGGAACACCACGCAAAAAAACCCTTATAATTTACATAATAATCGATTTTAGGGAGGTTTTATTAACTGATGAATCAAAATACAAGATATTATTTCAAAGTGACGATAATTCGGGGTGTTGTTGCTCCATCAACATAGGTTCATATTATAACATTGTTATAACCTTTATAGTATAGTATAGTATCTCACCGTGGATAATGGTGTTTTTCGAACTCACAAGCTTATGACAGACTATGATCTCACTCAGATGTTAAACGAGTACCCATTTATGGGGATAAATAACACTGCTGAGCGTGACGCTGATCTCGTTACCTCAACAAAAAGCAGATAGAGATAAGATCTTGGAAACAGGATGTCACTAGCACATCCTGCGGCCTTAGTCTAATGCTGGATTGTCGCGCCTGTTATTTATTTATTATAACCTTTATATTTTAAACTTTAAACCTTTGAATGGAAAATTTACGTATATAAGTTAAACCCTCCCCTTGGATGATTCCTGCGCACGGGCCTGTACTATTGTGTTTTTTTTAACACAATATGGAACGGGCTAAAAAGAAAACACGGCATTACAAATACTCCAATGATAAAAGAGAAGCTCATTTTGCAAACATTTTGTCCCGCGGATTTGGGACGTCTTACATTACGGTACTGTTTTTTTTCTAATTTTTTTATTTCGATCAGGTTTTTTGTTCTTAACGATGAAACGGATCTAAAACAATTGTTTTTTTTTCTTCAATACATAATTGAAAATACGACCATCGATTAATTATATCATTATTTTTCCATATTTCCAGACTAGGATACGATGGTAGAGCGTGCATGTTACGAGGAATTTGTGAAGCTGCAACGGTTTCGTTTAATTGGAAAAGTGGTTTATTGGGAGAACTATTACATATTTTGCTAACGTACGAATATTTGTTGTGAAAAAAAAAATAATAATTTTATCGAGTGGTCAAGATGAATAATGCCAGTGTCTTTTTGTAGGCCATCAACAACCAAAGATTCTATTACGAAACATTCAGACTATGAATACCATCATGCCGAACATTTAGGTAAATCAGGTGCTCCATGTGAGAGGATTTTTAGAGAATGTAAAAAGTCGCTTCTGGATGAATTTTCGAGTATATATGCGGATAATTTGAAATTTAAAATGTGATAAAAATTCAAACTTAAGGAAATAACAAATCTGGATCTCACAAAATATATAACTTTCTTTATTATTATACATTCATGATTATAGGGGACTCACACTATCGACAGGATTTACTAAAACCATCAAACTAATCCAGGCAAAACACTCCCAGCAGATTGAGTTGTGTGTTACTAAATTCGAAACTGTACTTACATTATTCAAATCGTAGTACAATATGGTACAACAACGAAATTAAGGATTTGTGAGTGAATCCTGGGGATAGTCTGAGTCCCCTATTATATAATTCACAATTAATTAGTATTATAGTGTTTATAGTTTTCGGGATATAATATCGATCAATGAAAATTTACAGCGATGATATTGCAGATCGCATGGATCTCCAAAGCCACCAGCAACTTCAGCTTTTACGTAGATATCCATTGTGGTGTATTGTAACTCTGCCTCACTTGACGATGGCCTGAAAAAAATATATGATTTGTGTGTATACTTAGCAAATATTCGGGAGCTTTAGCAAATCGCACAAAGTTTTATAGGGCGTTGGGACGCCATAATTTATGCTAATTGGTTATTTAAAGCTGTATCCACATTGACTCCAAATGGAAGCTCCTCAAAAAACTGGTATCGCGAGCTGCCATCTGGAAGTCGCTACCAAATGGAGCCTGAAAAAGACATAACCAAACATTCATTTTGGGTTTCTTTAAAATTTAATTATCAAAATCATACTCTGTGCGTTTAAATTATTATTAGGCAATTCATAAATTATACAATCAAGCACAAAAACCACGAAAAATTGCAAAATTGTCACTTTGAATTCGATCAGCTGTTGTCAAAGTATTAGCTGACAAATGATTGAGTTGCCATATTGAATATCAAAACTGGACGGCCAACCGAATGGCAGTCAGTGTCGATGCGATGACATCTGCCGGTTGGCATCATGAGCCGCCAACTGACAGGCAGTGTGCATACAGCTTATAGGTACAGGAACTTGTTACATTCACATTACACAACTTTGTCACTGCGTGCATATTTAGTGTATGGATTTAGGCCCGTATTTATAAACATACCTAACTCAAGGAGACCTTTAGTCAAGGATGCCGAATTTCAAAAAATTAAATGTCATTTCCAGTAGTTTTTCATTAAAATCATTCATATTTACGGGTCAATGCATCCTCGAGTTAAGGCGATTTCAAGGAAGCCTTGAAATTTTCTATAGTCAACCTCACTTGAAGTCAAAGTAGCTGTAACTAGCTTGAGTGATTATATTTAAATTCTATTTAAAACTTTAGGTCTTCTTGAGTTTCGCCTTAAATCAAGGATGCATTGACTCGGAAATATAAATTATTTCAACGAAAAACTACTGGAAATTACATTAAATTTTTTGGATTTCGGCATCCTTGACTAAAGGTCTCCTTGAGTTAAGGTATATTTATAAATACAGGCCATAGAGCTCACAGAGACGAGTACGACAACGGTTTTAACACTTGCTCAAACTTAGGTACTTTTAATTGATACATTACGTAAAAAATATATGAAACAATTCTGAAAACAAATCAAAATTATTCGCGAAAGGCATTCCAGCTACTTCACATATTGTTTTTAGGACACATTCCAGCCCGTCGAGACCCCATCTAAAATTAATATGAATTTATTAAATGCACGCGGTTTTTTTAGTTCAAATAGTGCACTTACTTATTTAAAACTCTTTCCAGAACCTTATACGCTACTAATCGAGGGTTTTCATCTCGCTTTCGACGATTTTTATTTTCCCTGGTAAAAGGGATCCCGCTGGCAGTTAGTCCATGGTATAGTTGGCTTGCATTATAGGGTAAAAGAAATTGGCCCTTTAACACGGATCCTGTTGTAATTGATTCTCTTTCGAGACCAACTGGTATTCCAACACCTGCAATAAACTTTTTTTTTGCGAATCTTTGAAGAAAATCAATCAATTGGAATAATTTTATATTAACCTGTGTACGAGTCGGAGCCGCTCGAGGAAAAATTAAAAAGCGTTTATTAAGTTTGTGTAAGGCTCGGGAAACTGAGCAGACAAGAACTAAAATTATTAAAATGTGCAAGTGCTTTTTGCTGCGCATAGCTACACTGTTTTTGTAATTATTCGAACGGGAACTATTCACTTACTCAATGTTCTAATTTGAAAGGAAGTTCTTGTATTTATAAACGTCAAATATCCAGTTTTAATTATGGCTTTGACTTTGAACAACGATTGTTTGTCATTATCATTATACTGTTAATTGACAATAATAATTATTTAATCTTTTAACAGAATCGTGAAGATACTCAACATTTACCACAGCTCGGCCAAAGAACCATACGACGAATATTCTGCATGAGTAGTAAATAAGTGGAATGCAAATGCTAATCCACCAATCAGTATGAGAAATACATATTTACAAGATAAGAGTCGGTCAAAGTTTCAGCAAGTCAGGTAGTGATGACTATTAGACCTAGAACCAGCGACACTTCAGTTGCAACTATTTCCTCGCAATTCTACTACACATTATCGACAATTTCATGATTGTAGATGCCCCAAAATGGTAGTCTGCCTCCTGGATAGTGGGGCTAAAGGGGTGGCAGAAGACGTCAAAGTCGTTAATAGTTGCAACATGTTGCAACTATTTCCTCGCGTTTGACTCATATGCCACTTCATAAAGGACGGATCCCCGCGTATATATTCCAAAAGGCAGTCAAAAATTGGGGGGCTAACATGGTGGCAGAAGAGCTCCAAAATTTGAAATTTGTATGAAAAATGGGTAGTGCGTCTGCAAAAATAACGCTAGCTTCATCATGCTAAATCATATAGGTACATTGAGAACTTTATTATTTCCAGACACTTCCCTGAGTACTTAAGCGGAATTTCATTTCAAAATACCAATTACAACCCGATTAATTTATCAATCGAAATTTATTTTTCAAGTAAGTTTACAGGCAATATAGTACAGCAATTCCGTTTGAATGAGATATCATTCAAAACGCCGTACTGAGTATATATTTCAAAATGCAGTATAAACCCTTTAAAAGGACGATCAGCAGACGAGCCTAAAGTTGTGCAAACAATTGAATTTGTGATTATCAACTATCATTTTTCGCGGCAGAATTTTACCCTTATACGAAGCACATTGATGGCCCTGAGCAGCCATTCCTTTTGAATGGGATATCATTCAAACCACCGTGCTGAGTATATACATATTTCAAAAGGCAGACAAAAACCTTTAAAATGACAATCAGACGAGCCTAAAGTGGTGCAAAAAGTTAGATTTCGCGAGAACAACATGCTCTTTTGTGGCAGCATTTTCCCCTAATATCACAAGGATCGCTCTGAGCAGCGTTTTCTTTCGAATAGGAAATCATTTAGAACACCATCATATACAGGGTGTCCGGAAACTGCCGCATAAACACACCGGATTAAGATTCCTCATTAACGCTTTAGCTGCCACAGGCATTTGAAGATTTTTGAAAAAATCATTTTCTTGCACGACTTTAAGCTCAATATCTCCAAAGCTAGATCAGCTAGAATAGTGAAACAAAATGATTATCACAGTCAACAAAAAAAAAAATAAAACTAACAGCACTAAAATCAGATAAGAGGTTTGGTTTTTACAGAACTTCAAAGGCAAATTTTTGTGATTTGACCCAAAAACCATATGTTTTTCCATCTCAATTTTCTCCAACTTCTGCCAAGGTGAGGTGCTCGTACGATTCTTTCAAAAATTGGCGCATAGTCTAACGATCATTTCTTTCTTACATCATTTTATTCTAGCTTCGTTATTTCTAACAGTTTTAATGCCTTAAGTGCAAAAAACTAGGGTTAATTTTGGCTCGATTTCGACATACTTTGAATAGATTTTACCAATTGCAGATATTTGGGAGCAGTGTGAATTGAATTGTATTAAATTCAAGCTAAAATTGACCGTAGTTTTCTATACTTAACGTATAAAAACTGTTCGAAATAATGGAGCTAGAATTAAATGATGTAAGAAAGATATGATCGTAGGACTATGCGCCAATTTTTTAAAAGAATCGTACAAGCCTCTCTCCTTGGCAGAAGTTGGAGAAAATTGAGATGAAAAAATTGATTGTTGTTGGGTCAAATCACACAAATTTGACTTTGAAGCTACAACTTTTTTGCTGGAAATCATATGAGCAATCACAATCCGGCGCGTTTATGCGGCAGTTTCCGGACACCCTGTATACTCAGCACGGTGTTTTGAATGATATCCCATTCAGAAGGAATTGCTGCTGAGGGCCATTTGTGTGATATTAGGGGAAAATGCTACTATGCATATTCGCTTGCTGTACTACTCGTATATTGCCTGTGAATTTACTTGAAAAATAGTCAAATGTCGATTGAAATGAAATTTGGCTTAAGTACTCAGGCAAGTGTCTGAAAAATAATTAAATTCTTACTGTTCTGGAATATGAGTTAAATGCGGCACAAACCTGACGATTTCTCGGTCGATCGATTGGGCAATCGATTGGCCTCAATCGATCTTCCGCCCGTACAGCACGGCAATTTTACCGGCAATCTGAAATTTACAGTCTTACGGTCCACAAGATACAACCCAAAATATCGAAAATTATACCAGTTTTGGCGATGGAAGATGGACATCCATTGCTACTTTTGGTGGAGAATGACCGCCACAACCACAGCATGAATTACGACCACAGGTTTATGTCAAAAATCAGCAACTGAGAACACATGATTGTCATGACAGCTTGTACGGAAAATTGCATGGCAATATGTTCCACACGTCAAATCAAAAAATTGAATCCGATGGTCACATACACCTTCAGATTGATTTCGCCATCAAAAAATCTGGCCGATCGATTGGAGGGTCTGTGGCGCTTCTAAAGGGTGCCACAAACCTGACGATTTCTCGGCCGATCGATTGCCCACAATCAATCTGCCGCCCGTACAGCACATACATTAGGCAATTTATCGGGCAATCTGAAATAGACAGTCTCACGGTCCACAAGATACATCCCAAAATAGCGAAAATTATACCATTTTTGGCGATGGAAGATGGACATCCATTGCTACTTTTGATGGAGAATGACCGCCACAACCACAGCATGAATTACGACCACAGGTTTATGTCAAAAATCAGCAACTGAGAACACATGATTGTCATGATAGCTTGTACGGAAAATTGCATGGCAATACGTTCGACACGTCAAATCAAAAAACTGAATCCGATGGTCACATACACTTTCAGATTTATCTCGCCATCAAAAAATCTGGCCGATCGATCGGAGGGTCTGTGGCGCTTCTAAGTCTAAATTTTGATTTGACATGACTTGTGGATAGTTATTATTGGTGAACTATTGCTTTGTAGTCTATCCTATTATGGAATTTCCTCCGTATCGTCCCATTTTCGGTCGGGTGTCGGTTAATTTCGCGGCGGTCTATTGCTTCTAAAGGCTGCTCTATTTCGGAGAAGATAGTTTGGCCGTTTGTTTGTGTTAGGTTTGACTGTGTTAACTCAAGCATTTTTGTATAAGAATCAAATTTAAAGTGAAAAGTCACATACGGAATGTGATCGATATACATATATGTATACATACCTTATACTGGTTGTATCTTGCAATCAAGAGTTTTTGTAATTTCAGCAAAATGGAGCCCCTTTAAAAGCTTTGTAAGAAATGCTCACGATGCCAACTGGCAGTTGCTATCGGGTTGGATACGATATCCCCAATCGCTAAATCCCCAAACCGAAATCCCCAAATAAAAATCCCCGAAATTAAAATACACAAAATCAAAATCCCCAAACGAAAATCCCCATTCCATTTTAGAACGCGCGCGCGTTCTTAGATCACACCTTAAATGGGGAATGGAGATTTTCTTTAGGGCGTTATTACAGAGTCATATATTGGTAAAATGTATTATAATAGATATTATCATATCCTTAAGCCTACTCGATTTCGTTTAGTGCACATGTAAAAATTGAATCCGAATGAATCGAGTAGGCTTGATGAAATTAGAAATATGAATATAAACATGACTGTGTCATGGAGCCCTTAGACTATTGTAGATGGTAAATGGTAGATGGATGGTAGGTAGTAAACGGTTGACGATAAATGGTAGTAGATGGGTATGGTAGATTGTAAATGGTTGGTGGAAAATAGTAAATGGCAAATGGTAGGTCGTAAATGGCAAATGGTAGATAATAAATGGTAGATGGCAAATGGGGATTTTCTTTAGACTATTGTAATTGTAATAGTCCTATGCAATAAAAAAAATCACCGACGTGGACTAATTAACGGCAAACTCATTGAAGTAACTCAGTGCAGTCATATAAGCATTTCAAATAGAAAAAAATGGAGTAAGGCTAATTTTTGTTGTTTTTGAATCAGTTGGCAGGAATCTACAACTGATTTTGCTAAAAAAAAATTTGATCGGAAAGGTCCCAAAAAGGACAAAAAAGGATACTCTTTAATCCTTGACCGGAGGTCGGCATGCGGGCTATCATATCAAAGGGGACGTCAAGTACATTACATATCCGGTGTTTGTTTCCTGTTTCAAGGACCCTCAAAGGAATAAATCGAGCTTAAATGGAAAATTCTTCTTCTTTCAACAAATAATTTGGAAGATTTCCTCGACAATACTCCCCCCTTAGCGAAAACTAAATTTCGGGATACGAATTTGGAGCAGAGGTTATTCTACCAGAACGGGTTTTTATTAAAACGGGAAGGAATAAAATGTTCTGTATTTTGTTTTAAATTAAATGAGACACGTTTCTTGATAGGACGAAGAGATTTAGAGGCAACAGTGTTATTTGATTGCTGTTAATTTGTATTTTTAGAACTCTCATCCCTAGCAATATAACAAGGTTTAAGCCTGTTGAGAGAAACATTGATATCGCGATTTTTAATGTTTAAAGTGTAAAAATGTGTTTCACGCCTAACAATAAGAAATGGGCCTTCATAAGGTGTTTGTAAAGACGAACGAACAGCATCTGTCCTAACAAAAGCATGTGAACATGAAGCTAAAATTTAGAAACAAAGAAATTATTAGACGAATGATACGATATGATATCTATAGGTTTAATCAAAGAAAGATGTGATTTCAAATCATTAACAAAATCATTTTGAGATATAAACTGAGAAGAATTATTCAAGAAATCACTAGGAAGTCGAGGATTGGGCGGGATATCGTAGCCAACCCAAGAGAAATTATCGCATTAACTGTTGGGAATCATTACATAACTATTGTTTTATTTGTTAGCAATCAAAATAATTGTTCCCGGTATTTTGGTGGGATTATTTCATTATTAACTAGCGGGATTCTAAAACGGTCGGGTTTTAGTGGGCGGGATTTCGTAAAGGCGGAATTTTTTAATGCCGGGATTTTAAAGTGGCGGGATTTAGTAATGTCGGGATAATGTTAAGCGGGACTTTTTGTAAAAAGCGGGACTATAAACGGGCGAGATTTTATTTTTTGATAGTGCCCAGAGGTACCAAAAAACAGTAAAACCGTTGTTTTAGTTACGGATAAATAAATAAACACTTTTACAAATTTAAACAAATTTAATTTAATTTTTTAAACAAATATTCACGTTTTGAGTCTATAATGTGGACGCGGCTCTTCGTCTTCCTCCCAGGGCGAATGCTGGTGGGTTCCCGAGAAAATAGACAACAACGATGTAGTGCATTCTTTAAATACCTTGTCGCATGGTGCACCGGATTGACCCAGAATTTCCGCATGATAGTATTCGTTATCCGAGTGTTTTGATATAGGATCAACGGATGTCGAAGGTCTGTTTAAAAGTATCGCCAAAAAATGTTTTCAACTGATAAAGGAGAAAAAGCAAATAAATATGCAAAATACTTACGACATGACAATATGCAAGAGTTCCCCTAATAATCCACTGCTGAAATGAAATGGAGCTTCGGCTGCCTCACAAATAGCGCGTAACATACAAGCCCGTCCATCCAAATCCAGCCTGAAAAATAAGTAAAAAAACCAAATGTTACTGTTTAAGTTCCAAATCAGGATTTGAGGGTACGTAGTAACATAATGGAAAATACATAAGTAAAGACTACGTGAAGATCAATTTATTGTAAAAACGAAAGAGTTGAGCGGGTAACCTGATACACAAATATTATAGAAGTCAATGGTTCAGAATAACTAGCACAGTTGGAATTTGAAGAGAATACCATAATTTTTCTGAAGTAGCACATTAACCAGGTAATCGTTTAAAAGGACAAGCCTAGCGTAGCGATTATTCGATTACCTATTACCTATTATTGTTACAACTTATTGGCTAGCCGCACCAACGCTAAAAACATTGAATATAAATTAATTCAAATATTTTTTTTGCCAGCGGATCCCGGAATACCGTAAATTGTGTGTTTTGCTTAGTTTTTCATAACATTATCACTACTTTTTCAAAGACGTACACTGCTTAGTCGTACACCAGGAACAGTTCTTACAACTATCTTAAACTTCCTATTAACTAAGAGAAACAAATCTATCTTTTAATTTGAGGTTAAATAAATTGCAATGGAAACTGATGATGAACCCAAAAAAAGCAAACTCACCTTCCTGCTAGAGTTTCCACAACACCGTAAATTGCCCACCGATATTTACCAACATTGCCATTTTCGTGCTGTTTCTGCTTCACTTCTTGGATATAATTAATCGTTTCCTCGTCATCATAGTCGTCCTTAAACCGTCTAGTATCGTTCGAGTACAACCCATCCGTTCCAATTTCTCGCCTGTTCACCTTTTGGGGATTCATTTTCACGGGTCGAAATTCTTCGGCGGTGGTGGGAAGAAAGTACTCGGCTTTGAGTACATAGCCAGTGGTCAGCGATTCATATTCCAACGGCAAAGGAATACCAATACCGTAAATCAACTGCAAAAACATACCAACAATTGATAATATAATTAATATCCAGTTTGTATTGATGAATATTCAAATAAGCACAACCTGAGTTCGTGTGGGCGATGTCGGAGGAAATAGCAGTGTTTTACTCTTTCTTCGACATTCTGCATTCATCGTGAAAATAATAAAACAAACAATACACGCTATTATGTACAAATTCATCTTGCACTTGCACATTTTTATCACTTATTTGAATATGAACGAGTATATAAATGGGTATCTTATTGTTGCAAACTATACTTACTTCTGTTCGTGCTGCAGCAGTTGAGTTTAGTTGCTATCCATAAAGCTATACAGATACATGGACAATATCGGACGGAATGAGGGAAATAAGAATTAGGGCATGACTTATTCTGACTCGTAAATTATCGAAAGGGCGCTAATTAATTGAACATTTTATTTTCCACACGTTTCCGTAAACATGAGAAAGGCTAACGGTCGTCTTAGATATGTGAACATTTATATGTGCTTGTCATGATTTTATGAGATATATTGATCTGTAGGCTCGTGAGCAATATTAGTTAAATATGTAAGTATGTAGGAATACGAAATGGGTTAATAAATATTGTTATAAATAATTGTTCATCTTATCTGCTTTATGAGAATATTGCACTTATCGTTCTGTAAAAATATGATTAATCAAAATCCATTTAAAAATAAATTGACGCGACTGTCCCAACATTGAACCTACGCTTCAGATGTTTTTGTAGGGAACTGCTCGCTCAGCCATGTCGGATTATTTATTGGGTATTTTAACTCTTTTATTTATTTATTTTTCCTTTATTAATCAAATTAATACATGTAACATAGCTAATGTAAAAAAGTGTAAATCAAATCCATTTTAAATATGCAAGTAAAAAATCCTACAAAATACAGCAGTTAGTTACAATTTTCATACAGTCTACCTTTTGGCCGTCTCACTAAGAGCTAAAGCTCGAGTTGTGAGGCGGTTCGACTAACCACAGTTAATTAGATTAAAATCACTAAAACTGACAGACTCATGCATAGATACACTCAGCTTCACAAAAATCGGGCCACTCGCCACTTTCGGACTCAAATTCAATTTTCTCAAAAAGTATGAAACTTACAACTATGAAAGTTATATCTACAGACAGTGCATTTAATGACATTTCAAATAACTATGATTTTTATCTGAAGTACCGCTAACTCACGCAACAAACACAATGCCAGTAGCGGCTCGTGCCTATGGAAATAGGTGAGGCGAAAAAACGAGGCTAATTTCGGGCGCGGTCGAAATTTACTCTTCGCTCTCTTCGGGCTAAAAGTTTTTTTTTTCGGGCGTACCTACGACTTGTATTTAATACCCTCCTCCCCATTCTTTTCCTTCCGTCTTCACAAAAGTTCCATTGCGTCGATAAAACAATATTTGTGTGGGGTTTGGTTGGAACAAGTGGTCAAATAAAAACATTTACTCAGAAAATTTTATTGGGGAATGCAGGAGCATGGCCCCATAGTACGGTTTCATTTGTTTTGACCTTTTTTGTTGCTTTGGGGTTGGGTTTGTATGGGAGCCTCATGACCCATGGTCCGATTTGATTCATTCTTACATATGTTTTGTGTCATACATTTATGTGAAATTTAGTTGAAATTGATGCACAATAAAAAAAAAATTCTTAGAAGAACCTAATCTGGTGGGATGGGTTTGTATGGCAGCCCCATTACCCCATTGTCCGATTTGACCGATTCAAACGTGAAACTGCCTGCATCGAAAAGAAGCAGTTGTGCAAAATTTCAGCTTTATAGCTTTAAAATTGGCCGAGTAAAACGCGTCGCAACAGACGGACAGACGGACGAAAGGACAGACGGACAACAGACTGACATCGCCCAATCGACTCCCCAAGTCATGCTGATCATATATGTATGCTTTTTATATGGTCGGAGATGCTTCCTTCAATGCGTTACAAACTTCATGACAAATAATTCCTTGTGTTTTCGGCTCCTTTAGTAATGGTAAATAAATCATCTTCATCGACAATAAGGAAATACAAGTCTTTTAACTTAAAACTTCATGACAAAGTTAATATGTATACCCTTTCACTCTATGAGCGAAGGGTATAAAAACACATTGGAAGGGGGGTTGTTACATTAATAGAGGATAATTTTACAGTTACAATTTTCTTCAACGCATCATAATATCCCATTTTAAATATTTGGCGTTTCAGCATAACGTAAAAATCAATCAAAATCAATTTGAAAAGTTCGGGCGTCAAAATATTTAAATGAAATAATGTACAGTGACAAAAACTACACAACCATCGATTTTGCAGTTTTTAAAATCATATGCAACAAGCAACATCACCTAATATTTTCCTTTTTCTATTTTAACTAAAATACAATAGAACACCCAAACTATGTTCAGTAAGTTCTTATCTCAACTTCATTTTGCCCAGCTTCATTTCAATGCGCAAAGCATACAACAAAGCGAGAACAAATCGTCGCACTGTTTCGGTTCAGATACACACGCAGAGGCGATTTTTGTTTCGCCGGGATTATACGATTGTGTAAAGGAACTTGTAAGTGAGTTTAAAGATTACTTTAGGGTTTTTTATCATATTTGATGAATTATGTTTTGTGATAAATTAAAAAGTATGTATACCTATCGGACGGACGGACGGAAATGAAGGTGAGGCGCCGGCGCCGCCTCAGTTGCCTCATCTGAGGAGCCGCCACTGCACAATGCCTGTTTTAATTAGAGTTCGCGCTTACCGTGTGGCCCAGTTTCATTGAAGCTCAGTGTATATAAAAAAAAGAAGAATATGTTTTAATTAAATAATTCGGTATTATCACGGAAAGAAAGAATAAAAGAATAATAGAGTTTAACTTAATTGTTTAAAGTTTAATATTTTATCAATGCTTTTTTGAATGAAATTAAATTCTGTAATTTACATATGGCTAATGGAAGTGTTGCAATGAGTACTTTATTAAGACTTAAATATAAACGATGACAATTGTGTGTGCATTGTGTATGAGAATATAAATGCAGGGCAGCATTGAGACAATAACAAGGAGATTAAATTCTAGTACAATTTGATATTCAATTTACAACAGGAAGTTTTTAAAACATTCATGGAGCAGCAAAAAACAGCGTGCCTGGCGGCAGATTGGGTATAGTATCTGGGTTCTTCTAAGGAACCTGGGAGAGATTTCAGTATCTGTGGCGCCAAATTTTGATGATGCCATTTCATTAATATTGGCCTGAAACGACCGAATCTGCAATCCTTTTTCGCGAAATCGTAACGGTTCTCCAGATATTCAATGTCAAAGTTTGACTTATCTATGAAGGCAGTTAAGTAATTTGATAAGAAAAATGGGACATTTCCGCTTTACACATTAAAAGAAGTGTTCGATGCCATCAAATTGACGTTTTAATTTTAATCGGTCCCACTAGAATAGTAAATTTTACCAATTTGGCAAAGATGCTAATAATATGAAAAATCGAAATATATTTGCGAGCAAGAATTGTAAAATTTTCTAGACAAATGAAATTTAATATGTTATTTTTGGAGCAATTCTATTGATTCACATCAATATGAAGTAAAAATAGCCCCAATTTCCCATTAAAAACTGAACTACACCATATAAATGTCAAACTTTGACATTGAATATCTGGAGAACCGTTACGATTTCGCGAAAAAGGATTACAGATTGGGTCGTTTTAGGCCGATATTAATGAAATGGCATCATCAAAATTTGGCGCCGCAGATACTGAAATCGTGCCGGAACCTGGAATATATAGACGCGTCAGGTAATTTATATTAGACATCGGAGGAAAAATTCGCCGATAGCTATACGCAAATTTCAAAAATTTCGTATTATACAGGGTGTCCCGCGATTCTTGGTACATACGATAATGGGTGATAGTACAGCTCATTTGGGTACAATTAATGTTCAACATGACCCCTCTATCTTTAACCGTTATAAAGTTATAGCATTTTTTGTTAATAGTGTCAGAAACCTCGACTTGCCGAGCAATATCACTATTTGCCACACTCCCGAATATTTGATCCGAGGTTTGACTTTACTTTCTGAAACTCCACAAAATTCTACATAAAATAACTGTTTTGCCAATTAAATAATTTAAGACACTACCCAGATACAACCATTCAAACTTTTAAGAAATTCGAAAATTGATTTTTCATTGAAAATTTAAATTGTAAATTCGTAACGGTACATTGAACTGACAAATGTGCAAAGTGGATAAAGTTGTCTCATAATGTTAGCTTTCGAACGACATATAAAAATTAGGGTCTTAGGATTTGAAAAATTGCATATCTTACTTGTTAAAGAGAAAAAAACGTGGTTCCAAAAGAAAACCAAAGTAAACGTTTCAACAATTTTTATACGAGTTTTATTTAGTAAACAAGATTTTTTTTAGTAAAAAACGAAAAAAAAACACGATACCGAGGTTAATTTCGGGCGCGGCCGAAATTTTGATACCCTTCACTCTTCTCGGGCTAATATTTTTTTTCCGGTGTACTTATGACTTGTGTTTAATCCCCCCATTCTTTCACTTCCGTTTTCACATAGTTTCGTTACCTCGATAAAACATATTTGCGTGAGGTTTGGTTAGAATAACTGCACAAACGGAAAAAAACTGTTTTTGGTGGGAGGGGGGATGGCCCCATTTTTAAGATACGTTGATTATCTGCGTTTCCGAAGGTAGCAGATTTTCAAAATTGCAGTTAATTTACTTCTTAGAAAGGTGTTTAGACTGGACTTCTAATCAAAGTTAATGATCAGAAGTATAGGTGTAGGATATAGGTACTCCATTGAAGGTGACATTAGATGCTCATGGAGGAGTGGATACTCCTTAGAGCTAAAAAGAATATTTGAAAAAAAAATATGATGACTTTACATAATAAGCAACCGCTTAGACTGTCAAATGATGGGAAATAATGTGATTCCTAAGAGCTGCCAATATAAAAGTAAATACATACACTCGGTGGCAAAAACCGGCACTTTTTTAGTCGATATTTATTATTTTATTATCGCGAAAGGTCTTGACGCCCCAGGAGTGGATCTGAAGTCTTTTGCCCCAGCGTGACCCCGTTCTGCCGCTACAGCCCACTAAATTGTTTGTTTTCAGTACAGGATGAGTTTCCGTAACGTTTAACGTTGAATAAAATTGAAGCCAATCAAAAGGTCTCGATTCCCAAACAATGGATATTAAGTTGTTTTTCGTCCCCACAAAATGGTCGCTTTCAATAATTAATGAAACCAGCCCGTTTCCGCGTGGAGGAGGTGGGTATGCTATACCGGGAGAAAGAAATTGGATCGAGGAAACAGATCCATTCATTGGTGGTCAAGACGTTTCCTTATAATAGGGTAGAACAGTGGCGGAACAACTTCACTCGCGGCCCTCTCGCCAACTTCCTGAATGCCCCCCCCCCCTACACTGAGTAAAGGCAGAATGAAATCAATCGAAAATACTTTTGAAGGTCGATCAATACTTTTCACTTACAGTCATTATCCATATTGTCAGTTTATTGATTGACTGACAATTTGTCAATTTGTAAATATTACACAATGACTGTGACTGGTGACTAAAAAGTGTGGATCGAACTTACATAAACAACTTTCTACAAAAATTAAAAATGTTCTTGCTGTAACGTTTATTTAATAATTTCACCAATGCTTTTTTATTTCAACATAAAAACGCTCACACAGCGCAGCATTGACCTCTATAGGCGTTGGTGATATTTAAGTAAAGTAAATTACCTGCGCCTACAATGGAATTCGACCCCGCGAACCTATGATTTGAAGACGATCGTCCTATCTACCCTAAAGCCGCACACACACCGTCAATCCGAATCCATTTTTTTTTTAATTTTCGTTCTGTCAAAATCGAAGAAAATGTATGAATTTACCAGAACGAAGAAGCCAAAAAATGGATTCGGATGCTTCGTGTGTGGACGTTATTAATTCATCTCTATTCCTTGTTTCAGCTTTAAATTTAAGTGTGCTCTAATTTAAATTCTTCAATTTTAAGAATGTTTGTACTTAATATTAATAGCAATCTTGGCAAGACTCCTTTCAAACCAAAAGTGGACTCTGCACCACAGCCCTAATGACCCTGTATATACCGCAAGCAAGATCAAATATTTTAGTCTTCAACGACGGTATACATAGTTTGAACTAAGTTTAGTACCACTCTCAAACTATTTTCTTCGTGTTCAGACCGAAAGTTTAAAAAAGGTACTATCACCAAACATGTTTTAAGATTATTTATTTGCAGCGGGACCTCAAGAATTTTACCCATATGGTACTTGGCAAGGAAAAGGGTGTGTCGCATTACAGACCGCGGCTACAGCTACAGCAAATAGCGCAGCAATGCCAGGAGCAATTTCTTTTTTTGTGAAAATTTGAGGATCCGGATTGTCTCTTGAACTTTCAAAGATTATAGGACAATATTTAATTTGTTTGTCTAAGGGACTTGGTGAAAGAGGAAAAATCAATTTAGCATTTGTTTTGACTTCGAAAAGTGTATATCTCTTCTTGTCTACAAAAAATGTCTACGTCGGAGTGTTATTTTTCGTAGTCGTGTTGTTTTTATGATTCGAGAAATCCTTCATGTGGCTTTTGGGCCCCTAAATCTCGTGGGCTCCCCGACATGCACCGCCCCTGGGGTAGAAGTAAAAAAAGTAAGAGTGTCCGGTTTTCTTGGTTACGAGTGTGTATGTTACTTCTCCCACGAGCGATTGCCAAACCTATAGTGGTTTACTGGCAGGCTGAAGCCTACGGCGGTATTTTTAACGCCCTGTGCACAGATAAAAAAAGAATAGTTCAGTGATCAGACTTTATTCAAATTTTAGAAGTGTTCGCTTAATTCGTTAGCTAGCCACGGTGAAACAATTTGAAAGGATCAATCGATTGTAAAAATAAGGAGCAAGGTCGGTAGGATGGCAAAAGTGGAAACGTCTACAGATAAGTGAGTCTGCCTCCTTCTGACCAAAGAAACGACTTTTCCCGAGTTTAATTTTTTTCCAATTCATTTAAACTGTCTCCTGAAATATCGAAATTAATTCAATGGAAGGATGAAAGTTTTAGAAAAATGCCGCTTTCAAAATGTTGCCGCCCCGGGCAGTTGCCCAGGTTGACCATATGGGAAATCCGGCCCTGTACAGAAAGTACGTTTAATGGGAATTTAAATTACTATCAATTTTATTTAAAGTACCGTAAACTCACATAGCAACAAACACAATGCTAACGATTTGCTATGTTTTGACTAGAGCTTTTTTTTCTTCTACAGTGAGGGTATAGGATATTTTTTTTATAATTTCTTTAGTTGTTATTCATTGCTTTTTAGACGCGTGTATTTTTGCTACTTTTGTCAACAAATAATAAATACGACACCGGAGGAAGCAGCTCAAGTTGAAGCACTACTTTA
Organism: Microchrysa polita; assembly: GCA_949715475.1. Taxonomy (NCBI): domain Eukaryota; kingdom Metazoa; phylum Arthropoda; class Insecta; order Diptera; family Stratiomyidae; genus Microchrysa; species Microchrysa polita. The sequence goes on along the minus strand of OX454418.1, from coordinate 37,479,111 downwards.
AGCAGGCTTCGCACAACGTGAGGTCACTCAAAGACTTCGAATCAGCAGTCCATCGGTGCAAAGAGTTTACAGACGATATTTAAAGACTGGAGCATTCGATCTGTGTCCTGTTGCGGGTAGACCTAGGGCTACATCAGCAGCAGATGATCGTTATATCCAACTCAATGTTCTGCGAAATCGCTGCCTCAACGCAGTTCAAGTCCAACAAAAGCTGCGTGACGAACTCCAGGGTGTTATAAGTTCTTCTACCGTTGAAAGGAGACTTGCTGAGCGGGACCTAACTCCAAAGAGAGCTGCAGCAGGTTCAAAATTAACGGCAGCCCACCGTCGAGCACGACTTGAATTCGCTCGAGAGCATAGGGATTGGACGTTAGAAGAGTGGGGTAATGTACTCATCACTGATGCGACCAGGGTGAGTCTATATCAAAGTAGAGGAGGATTTGTAGTGGTTTGAGCGGCATCTCGATAACCGGACATACAGCATTAGTTTTCATCGAACCGACGACGGGCCGTAAAGGTGGATTGACTTCAGATCGCTACAATAATGAAATCCTTGCCTCCATTTGGCAACCAGTCTGGATACAGCTTAAGATCTACGACCTAGTTGTCTGCAACGAATTGAGAATGTTTCCTTGTGTTGTCGGCTCCTTTGCATCGACCAAGTTCAGTTTTAAGTTGAAAGACTTGTATTTCGATGATCATCTTCATCAACAATAAGAAAATACAAGTCTTTCAACTTAAAACTGAATTGAGAATGATTGGGGGTTGAACGCCAATCAATATGGCTTTGTTGAAGGTCGATCTACAGTCGATGCCATTCATCAGAGCATACGTATTGTGAAATATAGAGCAGCATGTAAGGACTAGCACTTTGTATTCATCGATTTGGGAAAGGCTTTCGATAGGGTACCTCGTGATCTGATATGGCTGGCTTTGACAGCACTTATTGTCCCTGAGCTACGAATAATATTAGGTGCACAGCCAGTAAATCTGTAGAATTTCTGGTGAATGTCGGAGCACACCAGTGCTCTGTGTATTGAGTCCGTTGCTCTTAAACATCATCAATTGCTACTTTAACCCTTTGAGGACCATACATTTTTGGCCGAAGCGATTTTGTTTTTTGTTTTATTTTCGTGATCACTAGGTCAATAGTAGTTATGTCACTAAAAATTGTGCCCCTAGCCCCCCATTTTACCCCTCATTTCGCATGGCAAATATATTTGCCTGTGGGTTGAAAGGGAATTTATCACCTAAAAACGACTGAACATAATAACGGCATTGTGACGTGTAATTCATGTATTTTAAGAGTAAAGATCCTAATTGAAAACAATTAATGTTAGGTGTGGTAAATATTGAAGCAATCTCGAGATGTTGTGGAGCAAAAGGACACATTATGTTGGGTACAAAGTACATCTGTGCAGTCATATTCATCCATAAAAGTACCACAAGCACAAACTTTCAAATTCTATCGGTTTCCCATTTTATGAAGAGTTTTTTTCCTGAAAAGTCCAGTCCTCATCATCTCTGGAAAAGGGTGGACTCGTGGACACCAAAGTAGATGTGTTCCTCCGGCAAACCGGCTCGATATTCAGTGCGGATTTCTGTAAGATAGCTATAGGTTACGGTGGAGTATTGTAAATGCTTACGTAATTCGAAAAATATCCAAGAGCAAACTTGCATTTTTGTATGTAGTAGCTGACAGCAAACAGGCACATTACGTATATTTTGCTAAATTATGCAGCGACAAATCGCGCCCGTTTAAGTTTAATTGTATCAGTCGGTCAGATGAAGATATTATGTCCCTTGCATTTTTCTTTATGTCTATGTCAAGGCTTTACGGGATAACCATTAAATTCAAGCATAGTCTTGGTGGAAAGAAAATTAGGGTAATTAGGGTAAAGTATCGAAAGGGGGACAGCACAAACATCCATGGTCACAGTGTGACTCGAACCCACGCTCCGGAAACTTAGAGATAAGTGACTTCTCTTCCACTGAGCCGCCGAATGCCCACATGTGCAGATATGCTCCCCACTGCATAGAAACCGATGTACCCTCGCTTCATTATCTGCCAGAAATTGTCCACCTGCCATATTAGAATGTTGCTAGAGAATGGGAAATTGATTGACCCTTACAAAAAAACTGTCAACATAAATTTCAACCATTTTCTTTGCTGACGATGGGCATTAATATAATACAGCAAACTCATCGAGGTTATAAATGTTTTTTTTTCAGTGTAGACGTCAAAGTTGTGTAGCTAGTTTCAGACACATAGAGATGCCAAATTGCTTTGGGGGAGTAAATAAAGCTGGGCTTCTTTTTTAAACTGTCTATATTAGGAGTAGATTAGGCGTTTTGGAGATACAGCGGATTTTGCTAAGTCAATGACAATTTTTAGACTTAGCCTTGATTTGTAAAATATTATTTCCAGAATATACCACATGTAGTAATATAATTTGACAACGTTTTGTTCGCCATAATCACTAGATTCGTAAATCAGTAGTTTCTATATTTCGTTTGGTTGCTGAAAAAAAACAGCTGTCGTGAGGTAGAAGGTTTTTACATTTATGAACGCTATATACCGCAAATTATTTGACCTTTCATCATCATCAAATTTTAAATATACCCCATTACAAATTCGATAAACTCACCACAAGTGCGAAAACCTTCTTACACTATTCATTTTCGCGACTCTAACTCTAAATGTTGCAAATGTAATTAAAAAAGAAATAGTGCGTTTTGTTCCGTTTCAGACCATAGGCAAATATATTTGTCCAACTTATTTTAGGCCTGTACGAGTTCACTGAACTTCGAAAAACCTCGAACGTTGCAATTTTACAAAGAGAAGGGATAGACCAAATGCACTATTTGAGGCTCATATTTTTTTTTCGATTTTACCGTTACATTACAGCCCCTTGAACTGTGACTACTTTTTACTAAACTTTGAGGGCCCCTGGGGGGCAAAGCGGGTCAGATAGGAAATTATACCTATAATAATGTTGTTGCCCCAACTCTCATTTATGAATTTCTTTCCGAGTATTTTGTTATATTTTTAACGTGAACAATTTTAAATGTCAAAAACCTCCGGGCAAACATATTTGCCTATAGTCGTCAAAGGGTTAACACGTACACTGCGTTTCACTTGAATAGCACATTCCGTTTTTTCATTGTAATTTGTAATACATATCAATATTCTTATGACTTTGCTAGTAGTTTTTTTTGTCTTGTTTGTGTGGGCTCCCCGAAAGAAAAAATGTGCTCTCGAAATTTACCGTTACCTTTTTTCACCAATTTGCTTCAAAAGAGAGCAGATTTTTTGTTTCACTAGAATAGCACAGTTCGGTTTAAGCTTGGCATACGGGGTGCACGTGGTTAAAATATCACAATCAATAGTCATTTTGAGTATTTTAAATACGATTCGTTGATTTTAAAAAAATTTGGGTAGTGGTAAAGCCTTAACAAGCGAAGAACAAGTTAAAATAAAACCCTACAGGAATTGTGACCTTTCAGTGACTAAAATATCGAAAAAAATTTGAAAAAAAAAAACAGAAATATGATTTACAATTTTATTTAAAATGATGAAAATTATGAAAAAATATGAAAGGTCGAGTAAGCAGTGTACTCTCTAATGCAGATAAGCGATCTATTTTGCGTGAAGGATCGAATTCACATGATTCTGTGGACAAAATTCGGTTAAAAGTTGGTCTCAGTGCGAGTAAAATAACTGTATGGCGTGCTAACTCAAAAGCTAAACACCTTAAGCGTCTAAAATAAAAAAAAACACCACTTAACCCCGCTCCAAAACAAGCTCGGTTGACTTTTTGTCGTACCAACATGTCATGGACCAAAGAGTGGTATGGCGTTGTTTTTTCTGATGAGAAGAAATTTAATTTGGAAGGGCCCGACGGATATAACTGTTATTTTTATGATTTAAGGAAGGAGACTCACCAGTTGGATCGTTTGCACAGTCGAGTTGCCGGCGGCGTTATGGTTTGGGGAGCCAAATCCTACTACGGCACTTGTGAACCCCAATTCTTAGACACCACTATGAATGCTAAGTCGTATCAAGGTGTTTTAGAAAAGAAAGGACATTCGAAAGTCTCTTTGGACCATTGCCGTGGATTTTCCAATCAGACAATGAACCAATACACACTGCCCGTGCCGTAAAGTCGTTTATCGAGTCCAAAAATGTTACTCTTTTGAACTGGCCACCATACTCGCCGGATCTAAACATAATAGAAAATGTTTGGGGATGGCTGGTCAGAAAAGTTTATGAGTCTGGCAAACAGTTTTTAACAAAGACTGGCCTAATTGAAGCCATTCAGCAGTCATGGGCTACAATATCCCTTGCTTACATCAAAATTTTGTACGATTCTTTGCCTAATAGGATCTAGGAGGTTATTTCAAACGGGGGAGGCTCAACCCATTACTAAAATTGATCATTTTAATTCAAATTGATCTCAACTTGTATTCTGAACAATAATAAGTTATCCTCACTGCATAAAAAGTTAATTAAAATAAGTTTTAAAAAAAAGTGTGCTATTCAAGTGAAACAGAATTTATGTGTTTTTTCATTGGTGTTTTACATTTTTTTTTTCTCTAAGATTACATGTTGGAAATATGCACATTCTTTTTATTTCAAATTAAAGCTAATTAATCAAATGACAAATAAAAAATACAAAATATCTGTTGTCTTCATTTTTTTTAAAGATATTAAGAAAATAAATTTAATGTATAGAGTGTGCTATTCAAGTGAAACGCAGTGTATCTCTGACGGCGTAGAAATATTTCCTCTTTTTTCCGATTATAACCTCAGTATGGAAATATCCTCAGTAGTCCAAACATCGTTGCCTTGGAAGCTGCACTTACACAATGGGGTGGCATTCTAGGGGAGCATGGACTGAGGGTTAGTATAACAAAGACTGAGTTCTTATGCTGCCCGTTCTCAACCAGATGCACCGATACCAGATATTATTCGCGTTTAACATTAATAAGTCTCATTTGGCCCTCGCTGTAAGGTGTAAGTGATGTCATAGTCCGTTACTTTTGAATAGTGTTTAATGCTTTCGCAAAAAAAAAAGTTCACCGCCGAAAAAGTTGTGTTTAATAGAAATCACGATATTTTCCAAAATCATATTCATCCCAAAACGTTTACCTACAACTGCAATAAAAAAAATAATTGATTCGCATTATCTAATTTGAGTGTTCCATAAATGAGGCATTCGAACTTCTAGACAAGTCTAAATTGGGTAACCAATAGACATCTTTTATCGGGTTCCGCTTCCGCCTAATAGCAACCCGATGGAATGTGTCGCAGCACCTGTGCTGTTGCAAAAATTTGTCCAGAGAAGATCGAAGCCAACAAATTTGTAAAAGTTGTATGTAATCTGGAGTAAAAGATAAAACATGTGTAAGTGCCATTTGTCGTTATAATGTGATCAAGGTCGATCTCGATTGTCTTTGTTAAAATTTGAGTTTATAATTTTTAACGCGATCTCTAACAATAGCGACGTTTTTTTCGTATTGCGTGTAAATCTGACTCGAAAAAAAACGATCGCGGGTAACATCCCGGTTAAAACCAAACAGCTGACACTTGACAGTTTTTGCGCATCTTTGACTCACCTTTGTCGGCTTATTTTTTAGATGTGGTGGATTTTAACACAAAAGATGATTATTTCTTTGCAAAATCTTTTCTCGTGATGAGAAAAACTCTCACATTTGGTTTGAAAAAACAAATTCCCTCATATTTCCCCTATGCGTCCGCCATCTACCAGAGGCGGCTCGTCAGAGGAGGCAAGGGAGGCAGTGCCTCCTTTAAAAATAGTAAACTTTTTAACATTTAACAATGATCTCATTCAACCTAAACTCATTCATTACTTCATTCATAGAGAGCTAAGCTACCTCAATTCAACTATTTATTTCACTCTTTAGTACAATACAACATAGAATGATTAACTTAAGTTGAAATGAGGCAGAATCATCCTAGCCTCCAGAATTGTATTTATCAACACTGAATTCGTCATATCGTTGATCTGATATCGCCGAAAATATCTCTACTCTTCATACTTTTCACAACGAACGGTCGGAGGACTGCCTCAATTCGGAAAATAAACGTGAGGCAGATTCGCGCCTTAACGCTAGTCTTATGTTGAGTTGAGTTCGTCGCTGCTGTACGACGACTTTACGTTCAGTATATGCCTATAGTGTTCTATACTCGTAATTTTCATAGCCGCCCGGAGGATAGCCTCAACTCAATAGTCCCAAACGATTGTGTTTGGAATATTATTGTGTTGTTGCTACATTTCACCAGCATAGATGACCGACCGGAGGACTGCCTCAACGGGTGTACCTACTGCTCAACAGATTCGTCTACAAAATTTTTCGTTTTATTTTTTTAGTTTAGGCCTTAAAACAAAAAAAAAAGCCAAGCTATAGCATCGATAGCAGTAAGATAAAAAAATCATTCCTGAAATAGGTTTTGAAGTCGATAGTTGCGTCTTGCTTGCTTAGATAGGTCTGTGTAAAGTGCATTCGTTATTATTAACTGAAGTGATTGCAGTAAGAAGGCACCATCTAAAATAAAAACGTTTTGAAGGGAATTGTTGCGTTTTGCATGCTGCAATCGGTGTGTATAAATTGTATGTAAAAGAGAGTTAGCTTCCAAAAGATAAGTACTTCCTTTTTCTATTTTATTAGTTTTTACTCGTAGATTGAACTTTAACCTGATAATTCACGATGAATATTATTGACAGCTTACTAGTAAGCCCATTTAGTCGGAGAAGCTATCAGGAAAAGTTACAAATTAAGGAAGAGGGTAGACCAACTCCAGAGCTGAAGATTATCCGATCTGATGGAAAAATTAATCGTTCTTTTAACATGGAGTGGTATAAAAAATTTGAATGGCTTTCTGGAAGTCTTGTCATAGGGAAATTGTTTTGTTTCTCCTGCGTCTTGTTCCCTTCTAGTTCCGGCAATGATGTATGGCAAAAGCAAGGTTTCTGTGATTTGAAAAACCTCCATCGTGCTCTCTCTCGTCACGATATTAGTCAGGACCACATTCGATCGCAGTTAAGCTTGAAGCTTTTAGGGTCTCAACGAATTGAAACTGAAGTAAATGAAGGGTACCAACGACAAATAGAAAAACACAACGAAAATGTGAAAATGAATAGGGAAATTTTAAAACGATTCATTGATTTAACATCCCTTTTGTCGCGCCAAGATTTGCCCTTCAGAGGTCACGATGAAACAGAAACTTCTGTAAATAAGGGAAACTATCGTGAAATATTCGATATGTGGAGCAAATACGATTTAGTTCTTAAATCAAGCACAGATTCAAAAGTTTTTACAGGGTTATCTAAAACCATTCAAAATGAACTAATAGAATCTGTCGCTTTTAAAGTTAGGGGTGAAATAAAAAAACGAATTCTTAATTGTAATTTTTTTGCCTGGGAAATTGATGAAACTACTGATGTTTCTTGTAAGTCACAACTTTCTGTTGTTTTACGGTTTGTATCCGGTGGAAACTTAGCCGAACATTTCCTTGGTTTTTTCGACGTTAGCTCTGGCCGTGATGCTTCATCTTTATTCACGTTTTTAGAAAATGTCATGGGTGAATATAGTTTCCAGGAGAAATTGGTTGCACAAACATATGATGGAGCAGCCGTAATGGCTTCAGAACTTAACGGTTTGCAAGCCAAAGTTAAAGCTGTTGCTCCACAAGCAATTTTCATTCATTGCTATGCGCATGTGCTAAATTTGGCCTTAAGCAAAGGAGCCAGTAGCATATCCAATGCTAGGATATTTTTTTGTAATTTGTCTGGATTTCGGTCTTTTTTTTCAAAGTCGACTAAACGCACAGATGTTTTAAATGCATTAAAAGCTCCACGGATTCCATCTTCGGCTCCTACTCGTTGGAATTTTAATTCACGTTTAGTTAATGTTGTCGCCGAAAATTTGACTATATTCGAGAATGTTTTCGAGCAGATTGCGAATGACTCGAATTTCGACTCAGATTCTGTACGTGAAGCTGTTGGCTTTCTTCATGTTATCAAAGATTTTGATTTTGTGTTTCTTTTATCAGTCTACAAATCTATTTTCAATTTTACTTCTCATCTGTGGGATATTTTGCAGGCAAAAACTTCAGATGTTCTTTTTTGTCAAAAACAGATAGACGTAACAATTGAAAATTTGCAAAAATTAAGATCTGATGCAGAATTCATTCGAAATTTTAAATATGCATGTGAAAATTCTTCTTCTTTGCCTCATTCTGGTCGGAAAAGAAAAATCGATGATGGCGTACAAAATATTGAACAAAAATATCGCATTCTCTACTTCGAAATTGTCGATAACATAGTTTCTCAGTTGAGAAATCGATTTGACGAATTCCATAAATTAGAATTTTTGAAACTTATGGACATATCTAAATTTAACTCCTTTTCAAGTATGTTTCCACAGTCTTCTTTTGACTGCTTGATGTTCACGTATGGCCGTTTCTTTAATCGGGAAAAGCTTAAAAGTGAATTGATAGTTCTTTATGCCGATTCAACCATGTGGGAAAATTGTCGTTCAGTGAATGATCTTTTAACATTTTTCCATATTAATGGAATTTGTACTATTATGCCAGAAACTACAAAATTGATTGAGTTAGTTTTGACTATTCCCGCTACTTCCGTCAGCACTGAGAGATCATTTTCAGCATTAAAACGCATCAAATCTTATTCCCGAAATACCATTGGTCAATCGCGATTATCCGACTTATCTCTGCTAAGTATTGAAAAGCAATTTGTTAAGAACTTGGAGAAAGAAAACGGCTGGTATGATGATATTATTAAATACTTTGCCACAAAAAAGGAAAGAAGAATTGATTTTATTTTTAAGTAGTTTTTCGCTTTTAATTTTTTTAAAATTCCTTAAATCCGTAATTCTTACAGTGTGTGTGCGTGTGTTTTTTTTTTTTCAATAAAATATATCTTCATATTTTACTTATGCTACCAAAGACCTTCAAGCCATATTGGACTCTTAAAGCAACTGAATATGTCAGCTGCCTCCTTGTGGTTGAATGCCACGAGCCGCCGCTGCCATCTACATTTGAGCTCTATCCCGTGTAGGGTAATTGCACGCGTGAACTCTACCGGGGTAAGTGTCATTTTTTTTTATATGAAGTTCTACCCAAACCTGCACGGGATAAACACAATAAAACGTACCTAATGTTGTTTGGCCCACAGTAAAAAGTGACCGTATATCTTAATTTTTGTAGATTTTATTTATATATATGACCTCCCTTACGAAGCAAATTCCTGGCTACGATCATGATGCTAAAAAAAAAATTTGCTCGAATTTTAATGTATTTTTAGCACTTCCACTTGATTTGAAGGTAAGTTACCAAAAGCTAATCGCTTTAGCTATAAGGAATGGGCCCCTTGATCAATACTTGTAGTGGTAGGAGTGGCAAAATGTGAACATCTTACTGCCGACGAGTGTGTACATCTGCCAATGCGCTAAGAAAATGACTTATTAATTAGATATTGCTGACCATTCATTGTTCTTCTTCAGTTAATGCAGCATTAAGAGTTGCTTATTGCAAGCTCAAGAGTTGTTTATTGCAACTATACCAGATTAGTTATTTTTACGCATTAACTATTCAAATATTTTCACTGGTGTAATGTCTTCTTCCACTTGGTTCACTGGTATTTTGACAATGTTATTTTTTCAAAATATCAATACCGAGATAGATTGTCAATCTTCAAAGAAGATCGATATTTTTGATCGAAATGAGCGTGCCTTAGTGTTTCCACAATTCAGTTCATTTGGAGTGAGTTTATATTCAGAAATTGTTTCAATGTTTTTTTTTTGTAATATATTTTCGTGCCTCAAATATTTTTTTCTAGTATATCGCTGCAGTTGCTATACCCCTCGATTTGCCAGGAAACACTTACTTGGCGTTCACATTCGAGGCAAATTATGGGCTGCCCAACAATAACACACATGTCGAATTTGTGAAAAAGGTAAATGATGCGTTTCAGCAATATAAATTGTTATTAAAGTTTGTGTGACTATAGTGACAACAATACAATCTCATTTACGATTTATATGAAATGATCGGCAATGATAAACACAAAGTCTCCCTTTGTAAAATAATTAATTTGATATCCGGGTGTTTATTCTAATATTCTGTTCCTGTTGTGCTTGTCTCCGATATTCCATTTCCTTTCTTTTTTCAATTTCAAAATTTATTTCAGTTTCGGTTCTGGAATTTCCCATAGTACAATTCCATTTGTCTTAACATTTTTTATTGTTTCGATAAAGATACATTAATAAAAGGTTTGGTGAAATTAGTGTAGCAAACAATGTTTCCCTGAAGAACCAAAATGGGGGGAAGGGCTTGTACGGCAGCCCCATACCCCATGGCTCCTTTCCATCCATTTTTACGTATGTTTTGTGGCATCAATAAAAACACATTTGTATGAGGTTTGATCGAAATTGCTGGACAAATAAAAAAGTTTTTCTTTGAAGAACCTAATTTCGGGGGTTGGGTTCGTATGGCAGCCCCATGACCCCATGGTCCGATTTAATTATTTTTTGCACATGTTTTCTGACATCAACAGAAATACATTTTCATGAGGATTGGTTGAAATCGGTGCCAAAATAAAAAAAAGTTTTTCTTATAGGAACCTAATTTGGGGGGTTAAGTTTGCATTTATTCCCAATGACCCCATCGATTAATTCATCCATTTTTACATATTTTTTGTGATATCAATAGAGATCCATTTATATGAAGCTTGGTAAGATTGTTTCATAAACAAAAAAGTTTTTCTTAGATGAACTTAAATTGGGGCTAGGTTTGTATGGCAGCTCCATGACCCAGTGATCCTATTTCGGTGATTGAAACATACAAACAGCCTGAAACAATAATAAGCACTTGCGCAAAATTTTAGCTCGCTAGCTTCAATACCCGCCGAGTAAAACGCGTCGCAACAGACAAACCGACATCGCCCAATCGACTCGGAGATGCTTCCTTCAATAAGTAAAATTCCTTCAACAATTAAAATAATGATTGCACTCACATGTGCGGGCTCAGAAAAATACCACTACCTAAACACATCCATCTGGTGGCGAGAAGTGCATGTCTTCTGCGCTCTGCTGATCGCAAATTTTAAATGCTTCTGTCTCTATATCTTCATATGTTGGCTGCGTTTCTTTGATATCCAGAACAGGACATACCAAACTAGCCTTTTTTACAAAAAAATATGACAGTAGTTGTAAGGTAGGTGTTAGTGGCGTAACGTTTTTAAAAATTTGTTGTGTTCGAAATCAAAGCGGGGGCCCTTTATTTATACTTGTACAGTCGAATTATCGATTTATTTTATATTTAATCCATATAGAATCTGCGGTCATAGTTCAATGTTGGGCGGGGTTGTTCCGTCGCTTAGTTATTTATTTATTCTTTATTTCTGTTCCTCAATCGTTACTTTGTTTTAAATATTTTTCAATCTATGAAATTCTATCTCTGAGATGCAGGAGCGTGGATTCGAATCCCACTGTGACCATGGATGTTAGTGTTGTCTAAAAAAATGCTCCTGCGGCACCCGGTTTTCGATGTATATCGTCCCGGCGGAGCTATCTGTTGTTAAAACGGTCTAAGGACAGTCCGGGACAAGATTTGTATGATGGTTATCCTGTCCTGTTCTGAATGCCAAAAGAACGATTTATTGAGAAAAAATCTTTTGGTAAAGTTTTAATGAAATAGAAACTAAAAAAAAACAAGTTGTCAAGTTACTGGCTCAACTCTTTCGTTTTTATATGGAATTATTCAACTTTCCATAGTATCAGACATTTTGTATACCCTTCGCTGAACTTTATCATGAAGTTTGTAACGTATTGAAGGAAGCATTCCGACCATATAAAATATGTACAGAAAGACGCCCGAAAATTAGAAAAACACATCGTTCAATCATAATTTCTAAGATTTTCTAATTTCCAAGCGATTTTAAATAGTGTGGTAAAAGGCTATCTGATTTGAATTTAGTTAAATTTAGGTTAGCGAGGAGAAAGCTGTCCCACTCTTAAAAATTACTTTTGTTATTTATTCTTCTGTTAGTGGAGATACTAAAAAGCGGTTTCCACCTGGACCGCAATACAGACTAAAGAATGGAATCCTATTCTATTTCCAAAAACGAAATTGCTCCCCAAAATGTTTTCCGATAGCTAATTTCTTAGTATATTATGTGCCTATGTAACAAGGATGTAATGGAATGCATTTATTTTTTTAAAACGAGAATAAAACCTAACGAGACCGAGGCTAATTTCGGGCGCGGCCGAAATTTGAATACCCTTTTTTCGGGCGTACCTACGACTTGTATTTAATCCCCCCACCCCATTCTTTTCCGTCCGTCTTCACGAAAATTCCGTTGCGTCAACAAAACAATATTTGTGTGGGGTTGCTTGGAATAAGTGGGCAAATACAAATATTTACACAAATTTTATTGGGGGAAGCGGGAGCATAGCCCCATAGTATGATTCCATTTGTTTTGACCTTTTTGTTGCTTAGATAAAGATACTGTAATTCAAGGTTTTGTGAAATTGTTGTAAAAAATGTTTCTTAGAAGAACCAAAATGGGGGGGTTGGGTTTGTACGGCAGCCCCATGACCCCATAGTCCGATTTGATCCATTCTTACATATGTTTTGTGTCGTCATCAATAGAAACACATTTGTGTGAAATTTGGTTGAAATTGGGGGACAAATAAAAAAAATTTTGCTAGAAGAACCTAATTTGGGGATTAGGTTTGTATAGCAGCCCCATGACCACCTTGTCCGATTTGACTGATTCAAACATACAAACTGCCTGCAGCAAAAAGAAGCATATGTGCAAAATTTTACCTTCATATAGCTTTTAAATTGGCCGAGTAAAACAGACAGACTGACGGCCATCGTCCAATCGACTCCCCAAGTCATGCTGATCATATATGTATACTGTTTATATGGTCGGAGACGCTTCCTTCAATGCGTTACAAACTTCATGACAAAGTTAATATACCCTTTCATTCTATTAGCGAAGCGTATAAAAACTGTGTAGTCTAAATTTGTACGCTTGAAAATTAGAACAGTTTGTTCTATTTTTAGAGCGGTGAGTGTACCTAACTCGCTTGTTCTAATTTCTAAGCTATTCTAATTTTCACTCGATCTAATTTTCGAGCGGTTACTGTATATACAGGGTGTTCCATTCATGGTGGAGAATATTTTAATGGTAGTAAAGTGGCTCATTTGGGGAAAATTAATGTACATGTAATGTATTCGATTTTATTGTTAGAATTTTTGATGAAAAACCAATTTTATATTTTTTAACGTTTAACGTTTAAACGGTTGTATCTCAGAAGATACGAGCAACTTTTAGCAACGTTTTAGTGGAAATTTTATGTAGTTTCAGAAATTGAAGTCATTTATCCGGTGAAATGTTTGGTGATGTGGCAAATTTTGATTTAGTTCAGCAAGTCGGGTATTTGACAAAAAATGCTATTACATTGTATCGGTTAAAAATAGAGGGGTCCCGTTGTACATTAATCCGTCTGATGCGACGCGGCCAGTTTAAAAGCTATGAAGCTGAAATTCAGCACACTTGCTTCTTTTCATTGCAGGCAGTTTATATGTTTGAATCGCTGAGATCGGACAATGGGGTCATGGGGCTGCCATACAAACCCAACCCCCCAAATCAGGTTCTTCTAAGAAAAACTTTTTTATTTGTGCACCAATTTCAACCAAACTTCACACAAATGTGTTTCTATTGATGCCACAAACAAACACCATACAAACTCAACCCCCCAAATTAGGTTCTTATACGAATAATTCAAAGCAGATTTCATATAAATGTGTTTCTATTGATGGCATAAAACATTAATGTAAAGTTGAATGGAATCGGACCATGGGATCATGGTGCGCCAGCCACCCGGCCTCCCAGATTAGGTTCCCTAAACAATTTTTTTTTCCCATAAATTCCAATCAAACCTTATATTTATCGAAACTTCAACAAATATGTTAAAATAAATATATTCGTTCTATGGGATAAGGCCAAGATCTCCCCCCCTCCCACCAAACAAGTTTTCTAAGACTATTATTATTATTTATTTATTTATTTCGAAAATACTGGACAGATAAATATCCAATTACATCAGTAAGTTATAGAGATTAACATAAGACTCTAAGAAAAAATTCTGTTTTTTTTCAAAACTAAAAACATTACGTTAAAAATTCAAATTAGGCAAAACACAATCGAAGTTTTTGCAAAAGAATATTTTTAAAGATTGAAATAGAAGAGGGCGATCTCCATAGAGTCTAACGTTCTCATCATTCTAATTAAAGGCGAATTCGCAAAGAGGGCAAGATCGGTAAATGGAGGATTATAAATAGCATTTGATCGTGTGTGATATGATGGAATTATGTAATTAATTGTATCTGCCAAACTAGAATGCAGATATCCGAGGCAAATCTTGTATAAAAAACATTGTTCAAGAAAAGTTCTTCGCTTCTCTAGGGAAAGAATTTTAAGGTAATTAAGTCTTTCTGGGTAAGGAAGGTAAGGAAGATTAAACTTAAAAAAAAATTGATTTTAGAAATCTTCTTTGAACCCGCTCTAAGGTGTCAGTGGACCCATCAGCAGTCGGGGACCAAACAATTGAAGCGTATTCTAAAACGCTACGAACAAGGGAAACAAATAATCTTACAGCACTGTTTACAGAACGAAACTAACAAGTACAACGAAGAACTAAGCCTGAGAGCTTCGAGCCTCTTTTTATTATATTTTCATAGTGATCGTTGAAACGAAGCTTAGAATCAAAGGCAACTCCTAAGTCTGTGATCGAGTCAACACTTTTTAAAGCCAGATTGTTGACTGAATATGATGTTGAAGAAATCTTCAATGAGTAGACCATTACCGAACTCTTTGATACATTAAGAAAAATATCATTGGAGGTACACCGGGAAGATAATAAATCCAGATCGGCCTGCAACGAAAGGCAGTCTTCTAGGCGTGAAACAGTGGTGAAAACTTTGCAGTCATCTGCGTACAAAAGACATCGGTTTCTAAGAACAGCCGGTAGGTCATTCACAAAAAATGAAAAAAGGAGAGGTCCCCAGGATAGACCTTGAGGTACTCCCGATGTTACTGAAAATTCAGAAGAAGGAACGTTATTAAAAATTACTTTAGAGGTTCTGTTGACGAGGTATGATGACACCCAGGAAATAAGCCAAGGAGGAAAGCTAAGTCTACGAAGTTTGTTTAGTAGCAGAACATGGTTAACCGTATCAAAGGCCTTATAAAAATCCGTATATATTGTATGGACTTCTAGACGCTTGTGAAAAGTGTTTGCGACGAAATCGACAAATTCAGTCAGATTTGTGGCCGTGGATTTTTTCTTATGGAAACCATGTCGACAAGTGCATATTAATTGACCAATATTGTCATCAATATAATAGTACACAATACGTTCTAACAGTTTTGAGCAAGATGATAACAGCGCAACCGCTCTATAGTTTGTAAGCAAGTTTAAGGTTCCCAGTTTTTGGAATTGGTACTATAAAGGAAGTCTTTCATTGACTTGGGAAGATACACTCTCGAATACTTTTATTAAATATTATTGAAAGCGGACTAGAAATCCCAATCCTAATGTTCTTCACAAAAGTGTTCGAAAGACCATCAGGTCCACAGGACGATTTATTGCCCAAGGATATAATTAATTGACTGACCGAATCAGGAGTAATTAGTGGTAGGGAAGGAAGTGCTATGAATTGTACTAGCAAAATACGTTGAAAACAGTTCACAAATCTCCTCAGTGTTTCAGACCGATTATCTAAAGATATAGTGGAGGGTATCGAAGAAGATGATCGTATATTTTTAACATACGACCAGAAAAGTTTGCAATTATTGTTCTCGATACTATTTTCAACGCTGTCAATGTATGCAGTCCTGGAAGTTTCAATTGCTTTTTTTGTTTCAGAGCGAAGTCTCCTAAAAAGGAGAAGATCGGATGGGCGTTTGAACCATTAATAACGAATACCCACTCGGTTCTTCCTCTGTTTCAATCTTTGGATTGATCTTGTTATCCAAACAGGACCCTTGCGAGGTTTTTTAGTGTAAATTGGAACACATTCCGATAAATACATTGAAAAGAATATCATAAAAACAGACAGTGCAGAGTCACAGCTCAAACTCCCCAGTACTAGCGACCAATCCACGTCAGACAACCTGGCAATAATTCCTTCATAGTCGGCTTTATGAAAATTGAACCTTGTAGTAGGATTAAATTTGAGAGCGCAAGGAAAATGAATTCTTATATCCTGTAAGAGTGCTGGATGATAAGGGTCACATGAAACAATCACTTCAGAAGCTTTGGACGAGGTCAAGCACAATGGCGGAAGATTGCTAAAAACAAGGTTAAGATTACGATCCATGCAATTCTTAGTAGTACTGAATTGGAGTAAGCTACAAAACTCCATGAACGAAGAAACTGACAAAAACAGATGAAGACAAAGGTAGCCATGGAAAATCAGGCCAACTTAAATTAGGCAAGTTAAAGTCCCCGCAAATGATTACACTGCAGTTAGGGTGGAACACATTAACAATGTCTGAAAGATAAGAAAAGAGGTTTTCATAATCAGTCAGAACAGAAGTAGGAGGTACGTAAACACAGGATAGCAGAAGCGAAGAACTCTTCGATTGAACTTTAACAGTTATACAATCAAAAGAAAAAGCGTTAGTGGTGGCTACAAGTTGGCAGTTAAAGATACAACGACAAGCAATTAGTGAACCGCCACCATGAGATTTACCCATCAGATCAAAGTTACGGTCACAACAAAAAACATTATACAGTCATTCTAACCAAACACAAATATGTTTTATCGAAGGAACGAAACTTATGTGAAAACGGAAGGAAAAGGCGGGCGGGGGATTAAATACAAGTCATAGGTACGCCAAAAAAAAACTATTAGCCCCAGGAGAGTGAAGGGCATCCAAATTTCGGCCCGCGCCCGAAATTAGCCTATTTGTAGTAATACTCGTCGGTAGATGGCACGAAATAGTAGTAGTATATCCTGTAAGGTTTATTGTTCCAGTAGTGGCGCGTATACTTTGCTAAATTTGCCACTAAGGACAAGTAGGAGTATGAGTGACCGTTCATTTTAGATTTATAAATTTGTCAAGAATCTTCCTATCAAAATTGATTTATTTAACTTTTTTCAGTGGAAACCGGAAGAATATTTACCAAGCAGTGTTACAGTGGGAATTGAAGAAGAAGAAGAAAAAAAGCGAAGCATTCGAACAGATCTATTCTCAACACGAACCAATTTCTTTTCTACTGTATCGGCATATTTTCAACATTTCGGCTTTAATGGTACGGCTTGCCTACTGAGAACAATTTGCGAAATTTCAAGACACAATTTTGCGGAATCGAATGGAGTTTTTGGAACGCTTTTGCATATTTTATTCTTGTAAGCATTTTTTGCGAATGGATTTGGTTCCATAAGAGATATATATATTTAACTATTATTTTAATTTTGAAAATGTATATTCACTATCCACTATTAATATCAATTTAAGACTGGACCGACAAATTTATTCACAATTCACATAATTATTCATTTGCAGACCGTCAACTTCATCACACGAAAATTTACCGAATGAATTTTATCTAGCGGAAAAACGAGGACGGGCACATAACTGTAAAAACTATAAGAACTCGTGTAGCATAAGCTTAATTGATTTATTAACTCAACCCAATTATTTTTAAAAGTATTGTAAAATCAATAAAGCGATAAAAGTACTTACATAAAAAAATTCCTTACCATTTAATTATCATACTCACAGTATTTACTTATGGGTCTGCGCAATTATGTAATTCCAAATATGCAGTAATCCTGCTTAAAGGGCTGAATTAAGATCGCGAGTGAAATTCTTCCCGCTGTGATTTTATCAATAAAGCATACTTACTATCGTGGAATATGTCATTATGGGGAATTCCATAAGCTACAATCCGAGACCGGTTCCATAATTCTCCTCGGCCATTTTATGTATTATTTTTCGATTCTCCGGTCATTTGACAATTCACAATGAAATAACCGGGGAATCGGAAAAATACATAAAATGGCCGAGAAAAATTATGGAACTGTTTTCGGATTGTAGCTTATGGAATTCCTCAGCATTCCCCACATATTCCACGGCAGTAAGAATACATTTTCATTGAAAAAATCGCAGCAGACATAAATTTCACTCTGGATGTCAGTACTAGGCTTAATGCTGAAAGCTTTCTTCATCTTCTTAGAACCAACTTAACCAAGAACAGCACGATCAATTTATGTCACACGCGGAAGATAAATTTTGTTTGTCATATTGATTAGATCCGTGGTCAGATCTATTGATTTATCTGATTAGAACGAGCTGGGAAACAATTGATGATCAAATTGGATTTTTGTTTTCCATGTTTTCAGTTTTCATTTACTCGGCTCTGCTTCAAGTAGTAGATCGAATGGCTCACTTAGTGTTAGCATATTTTATTGCAATCAGTCTGTTGGTAAACGGTCAAAGTGAGGACAGTTACAAGAGTGATTCGCAAAGTTTCAGGAGTAAGGATAGAAATGCAAGAGCTTTAGCTTTTCCTATAAATAGTGCTATTGGGGTGAGTGTGGCCATAAGTTGATTCCCTGAATTTAGTGAAAGTTATTGAACTTCCAAATTTACCGAAAAAATTGCAGTACGTAGTTGCACTTGCTATTCCGTTGGATTTGCCTAGAAGAAATGTGTTCTATTCATATAATTTCGAGGCAAATTATAACGAGCCTTCATTGGGAAAGGATTTCATTCCTGGACCTTTGGAACGGGTAAGTTTTTTATCGATTTTTTTGGTTAGCTGTCCTATTCCTAGTATAGACGTTTCTCTTGACACACAGTAGTGCTGTCTTCTTTATTTCATGTTATCAAATTCTATTGCATCGACATTTTTTTTAAGCTCGATTTATTTATAAATGGTGACGAAGATCGAGGCTTAAAATGCAATTCAAACGACATCTGTACTGGATCAACGCCAAAAACGGTTCATAGAAAGAAGAAGCGAAAACATAGGCCCAAGCAACAAAGAAGCATCAACCAAACAATATTTTCACGAAAGTCGATCTACAAAGGACTAATGGCAAAACTTGAATCGTAATGCCTTTTTAAGAAGTTATTTGAAACCATTCATAAGCCAGCTGTTTTTATTTTCAGTGCTGGCTACAAGGGCAGGGGATGTTTACTTAGGACAATATGTGAAATAAATCAAGACACGATTGTCAGTAATAATGGAGTTTTGGGCTCCGTTATACATATAATATTTAGGTAATGGAATCTCTCTATAGATAACTGTTTTTATGCGATGTTTTTTTAAGTAAGTTAATAATTATAAACTTACATTACAGTCCCAGTTCGTCTAAGAAGGAGCATTTACATGATGACTTTTATCAGGCAGAACACAATGGCCTATACGGCAACTGCTTGAAATATCAAGAAATCTGCAAAGAAAGTGTTTTAGATCTGATTAGTACAATAATCTAGATTTTTCAACTGTATGTATTTTCTTCTCTGATTTTTTTTTATAATTTAGCAACTATTTGTAAAAAACACGTTAAATAAACATTTCAATATAATTACATCCGCCCCATGTAACCCTTCCTTATTATGTTTAAAAATTAAAAAAAAAATAAAAAAAAAATTAAAAATAAACTAGACCTGGACGATGTGTCGTAGACAATGCATTGAGTTCAGACAGAAGGTAAGTCATTTTTATGCAATTCAACGTTTTCGGATACATAATACAAACCTTCACCTTGCCACAACACTTTAATCACAATGGACATTTTAGTTGAGCTGTTCGGGACAAGAATTATTTCAAGGACTTATGCTAATAAACTCAGAACCAGTGGCACAACTACTAGAGAGGCAGAAGAAATGGGAAACAAATTATATATGAACCAATGCAGTTCGTTGTATATATACGTAAAAATATTAATCGTGTTCCTGGGGCATAGATTGTTTGATTGTTTTCTTTGAATGTATGTATGTACAAGCTTTTTCTTCACGAGAATTTGAAAATATATTTGTGCAAAAAGAAGAAGAAACAAGGCCGAGGCTAATTTCGGATGCGGCCGAAATTTGGATAACCTTCACTCTCTTCGAGCTAAAAGTTTTTTTTTGCGTACCTATGACTTGTGATAATCCCTCCCATTATTTTCCTTCCGTTTTCACTTAAGTTCTGTCGCGTCGATAAATATTAGATTAGATTGTACAGGGGCGTGAACCTGAAGGGATTCGCAGCACTGAAGCCAGTAGGCCTATTGTGCTATCACTCTAGTCGCGGATTGGCAGGAATGTGCATGACGATCAAGGTTGATTGTGCTGAGAAAGGAGTTGAGATCGCTTATAGACGTCGAAGCTATGTCGTCCGTGTCTGGATAGGCCACTCCGAATTGTGACCAGCGGCGCTGGGCTAGAGTATCGCACTCGCAGAGGGAGTGGAGGTTTGGTCGTCTTTTTCGCAGAACTGACAGCTCGCGTCTTGCACAAGCCTTATTGTGCGTAAATATGATCTAAGGCAGGAGTGGCCTGTGAGAATGCCACAGATGAGCTCTGCTTAGCTGAAGCAGCTCAGCCGTTCTTTTGCGGGAATACCCTGCTATGAACAGTTTAGATTGTCTGAGCCCAGGTAGTTTATCCCACTGCTAAGTTGCCTTAAGTCGTTCCTGGTCTTTCATTAGTCTCTTTACTATACAGGAAGAGATGCTACAGAAAGGTTCAGGTCCATAGAAGGGGGATGATGCAGCTATGCGTGCCAGCTCATCAGCCTGCTCGTTCCGTGAGATACCCACGTGGACGTGACCTGGAACCCAGAAAAGTGTTAGGCTGTTATTTTCGTCTAGTTTTCTCAACGCCTTCAGGCAGCATTAATCAAGTCTTGACGTGACGGT
The DNA here is from genome assembly GCA_949715475.1 of Microchrysa polita. Taxonomy (NCBI): domain Eukaryota; kingdom Metazoa; phylum Arthropoda; class Insecta; order Diptera; family Stratiomyidae; genus Microchrysa; species Microchrysa polita. The sequence continues at coordinate 37,458,134 of OX454418.1, read as the reverse complement.
GTACTTAGTGAGTGACTTAATAGCCGCTTGGCTGTCTGAGAAGATTGCTATTCGTTTGTTTTCGTAGTTCTCTCACCGCAGGTTTCTATTGCGTACATTTCTGCCTGAAAAATAGTGGTGTGGAGGCCCATAGGTATTGATATCCTATGTGCTGGGCCAACCACACCTGCTCCTGAACCTTCAATTGTTTTGGAGCCGTCAGGAAACCATTTGATGGTATGTGGGTGCAGCCTAGCGAACTTAGGGTGTCACTCCTCTCTGCTCCATGTTACAGCCTGGAAACGGCGGACAAATGAGAGCTCCTTTGCAAGGTGGTTGGAGGGCATATTTGCGATATTAATGTTGTTGAGGCATGTTAGCTGCCCCTTAGTAGGCTCTAGATTCGCATCATTTGCAATGAGTCGTACTATTCCTAGTTTTGCCTCGGTCTCGAGGTGGGTGTAGATCTAGTAGAACTTCTAGAGCACTGCTAGGGCAAGATGTGAGTGCACCGGTGATAATGAGGCATGCTAGTATCTGTACCTTACCTGGAGCGGACCTCCGTAGTCAGGGCTCTCTTCCACCAGACCACAGCATCGTAGTTTAAAGTTGGTCTAACTATTGCTTTGTATATCCAGATCATGATAGGTGGTTTCAAACCCCAGGTTTTCCCTACGATTTTTTGCATATCCAAAGGGCTCTAGTGGCTTTTTAGCTGTACTGAGAAACCATTGGATAAGAGCTTCCAGGGAGTGGCGAGAGGAACTCCCCTTGTGGGCATTCTCTTGTAACCTTAGCAAGGAGAGATTCCTCATTTATTTGGCTTCTGGAGAAAAGCATGCTGCTGATTCATCCGATAGTCGTAGTTTCTTAGCGCTCTTTGAATTGCATCGAAGGTAGTATTGTCGAATACCTCTTCGATGTGCAGGAAAGCAGTATAGGCGCGGTGTTTTTAGCCTCAAAGCGCAGATTCTGTTGATTTACTTGGTTGGTAAGCAAACTGCCTTATGTGTATCGGGTTTCTGAACAAAGGGGTTTTTCTGATGAGCTCATCAATGATTTTTTCCATAGATTTAAGCATAAATGGGGTAAGACTGGGGTCTATATGATTTGGGATGTTTCGGTTGGTTTTCTATTTTAGGAATAAATACAACTCGCGCAAGTCTCCATGGGTGCGGTATGTAGCCTTGCGCAAAGCTGCTTCTGAAGATACTTAAAAAGGTATGGAGTTAACGGCTCCAGACCCTTTTGAAGTAGAGCTGGAAAGATCCCGTCATGCTCAAACGAGCATATGGCCCATCTTATTTGATCTTGAGTAAAGATTGTTCTTACTGTTCTCCAGTCTGAAGAATTAGTTTTGTACATACTGTCATCGTTTGAGGGGTTCCCATTCCTCAGTATTTGGCATCCCGGGAAGTGGGTGCTGAGGAGTAATTCGCCCGTCGTTAGGGTGTCAGTTGTGTGGCGCCCATCAGGATGCTTTATGGTACTTAGGTACTCAGTGTCCTTTTTAGCTATAACTTTATGGAGTCTAGCAGCTGTGTTGGTGCATTCAACACCTTCGCAACATTTGACTCACGAGTTCAGTTTGGCAGACCTGATCTTCTTGATGTATTCATGAAGTTTAGAGCTCTATTAAAGCGTCTTCTTGTTGATATCCTTAGTCTCGATAGCTCCGGAGTCCGCCAGGGTACTCCTTCGTTATCGCTCGTTTTTCTGAGGGGGCCGTTTTCCTCATATGAGCCCTGGTCACGTTGGAAACCAAGCTGTCCAGACTTAGCCAGCTGGAGGCTGTCCTGTCGATGGTGGATAGCCTTAGTTTGGCCGCATTTTAACACACACAGCACAATCAAAAACCTAAGTATGGTACGCATTCGTAACAATTATAATAAAACTATTATTTAAAAAATTAGGCCGAGCCAGTGAAAACTGAACTGAAGTTGAAAATCCAATTTTATCTTGTTTTGTCTCCAGATGTCTCCAATTAAATTTCTGAGTTTCAGCGTCAAATCATGATGTGCTCAATACATAAAAAAAAATGGCTTGCTGCGCTATAACCATAAAAGCAATTAGGGGTAGTTTTTAGGGGTGTAGAGGGGCGTGGCAATTTTTTTTTAAAAGTCAAGTGTTCTAAGTGACCCCTAAGGGACACATTTGGTTTTATGTAAATTCTTAATTTCGGCGTTACATGGGTGGTAGTGCTAACTTGACAGGGGTTGTTTTAAAGGGAACTTGAGTTTTTGCACTATAACTAACAAAGCATTTAGGGGTAGTTTTTAGGGGTGTAGAGGGGCGCAGCAAATTTTTTTAAAGTTCAGGTGTTCTAAGTGACTCCTGCGGCAAATTCAGGGACACATTTGGTTTTATGTAAGTTCTTAATTTCGGCCTTACAAGGGTGGTAGTGCTAACTTGACAGGGGTTGTTTTAAAGGGAAGGAGGGGTGCGGCATATTTTTTAAGGGTGCAGATATCATTATTCACCTCTATAGCATTTAACTGAATAAATTTTGTTTTATGACTATACGTATAACTTGAGTTTTTACGCCATAAACTTTGTATGGGGCCAAAACAGGACTTAGGGGTAGTTTTTGAAGGTGTAGGGGGTCGGGGAAAACTTTGTATGAGTGCAGATATTATAAGTGAAAGATGCTTGGTGTTTCTGTATGATTGTATTTTCATAGTAGGCCATGAAATTATATGACAATTGAAAAATAAAATAAAATCGGTCATTTTTCCTAGTGGTACGTCAAGCGCTTGTTCTTGGCATGGTTTTGTTATATTCCCGTGGTCAAATTACGCGACTAATCATCGACATTTAGAATTAGGTTTATTCCACACGAGCGTGGTTCGCGTCAAGTGTTTTTCCGGGGTGTTTGTGAAGTGTGACGGGAGAAAATCCATTTCAAGATATCACGACACATTCGATGGTTGTTGGCTGCTGCTAAGGTGTCGGTAGGAAAAGACGTTGTGCGTAGGTGAGTACACTGAGCTTGTAGTTGCTTGTATTGTATTGCTAATTGTGTGAGATCTGATTTATGGCGGACTAGGTTTTGCTGTGTGTACAGCACCGAAAATTTCCTACAGGTATTCTAAGATTCAGTATTGAGTGAGTGTTGTATGGAAAGGTTCTGGTTTCCCCCTTTCCGGAAAGTAATGATAGTTTGAGAGGTTGTGGTGTCTCCCCTCTCAGTAAGATGTTTAGAGCCGTGTGCGCTTCGCCTCGGAGTTGGTCCCTCCGATTGAATCGTTGAGAGGTTGTGGACGTCCCGCTCTCAGCGTTGTGTTTGTAGAAAGGTTGTGGTGTCTCCCCTTTCTACTTGTGATAAACTTGAGAGGGTGTGGTGTTCCCCCTCTTTGCACAGAGTTTACGTTTTGGAGAGGTTGTGGTGTTTCCCCTCTCCATGTTGAGTTGACGTTCGTAGAAAGGTTGTGGTGTCTCCCCTTTCTACTTGTGATAAACTCGAGAGGGTGTGGTGTTCCCCCTCTTTGCACAGAGTTTACGTGTTGGAGAGGTTGTGGTGTCTCCCCTCTCCTCGTTGAGTTAATGTTTGAAGAGGTTGTGGTGTCTCCCCTCTTCGTGTTGTGTGTTTAAAAGGTCGTGGTGTTCCCCTATCTGAAATGTGAGTAGAGGCGCGGTGCTCCTGTCAGGAGTTGATCCCCCTTTGTATTAGCTAGGAGGTTGTGGTTTCCCCCTCCGCATTCTACCATAGAATACCGAATGATAATGTTTTCGCCAGAAGTTGTGTGCCTTAGGTAGAAAGGCTTTACTTCTGGATATAGAAGAATGAGGATGGTAGTGAAGTGGGATTGAACCCAAGGAGAAGCAGCCGAATCAACCGATACATCCATTCTGCGTCTACCTCGCATTGCCGTTTGAGTATCTGAGCCAGAATCAACCGATACAACGAGGAGCTGATGCTGAGACGACGACGCCGACAAGTGGTTCTCCTTCACTCTCCTCTTCTTCCTGTTTGTTGGCCGGGCCAACATAGATATTTGAATTATAATTCGTTTACGTTTCAAATAACTTAGTGTCTTCAATGCATGTAACTGCAGGCTCATTGGTTGTCTTTTTCTCATTACAGATGGTATCAGGCGGTATAGATCAGGTGAGTATCATATTTGATGTATACAAATGTCCAGTACGCCATGTTCATTAAAAAAATTTATAAATATATATCAAAGTAAAGTTATAGTCTCTTACATAAGTAACCTCTTGAGCATACTTGTGCGTACAATCTGTTATATTTCGATGTCAAAAACTTGCGTTTTAAGGCTTCATACGCTCTATGGGGCTTGATAAACACTTAGGGGTTGTTTTAAGGGGAAGGAGGGGCGCGGCAAATTTTTTGATTTTGCCATTGAATCACGGCAAATTCGCGACATTTAATGCACTATAGCGTTCATCGAAATTTAAAAGTGGTAGTGCTAACTTGACAGACATGAGGATTTTCATAAATGCAGAGAATTCTAGGCGAATAAAATCAAGGAACACATTACATTACGCTATCAGCTCTCGCAAGAAGAATTTTCTTGTTCTTCTTATCGACACTAGCGACACTTATCTTACAGTCTTACACATAGCGGAAAATACCGGAAACACAAAAGTTCTCCTTTTGAGAACGGATAGCAGAACAAGCCGTGATTCAACAGGCTAAACAAAATTTTTAGACTTCATCTTCCAGAAATTGAATTCAGCCAAATCGCCTAGCACCCCGTCACTTTAGAAAGGACCAGACCCAATTAGAATCCAATTGAAAGAAAAGGAATTAAATTTTTAATTGTAAAATTAGCAGCGCATAGTTCCTCAATAACACAATTTTCAACAAACTGTTCCTGCTTCTTGGAAGTAAAATTTGAGCTTTCTAAATTGTAGCACCTAGTATCAATCTTTACCTAAAAAACATATTCCACCGTATCTAAGAAAAAATTAAAATGCTCATTGTGGGTGTCATTTGGCTTCCTGCCTCTCGACATTTTATTTCACCCCTTGTCATTTCAACTGTAGTTTGTATATCGTTTCCTTTCCACTAACACCAAAACAATTTTTATTTCTAGTGAAAAACATTTAGTTAGAATTAAATAAAAAAAATTAGCCTCTCACAATTACCGTTGCTGTGAATATTGTGTGTGGAAATATATCAAAAACAACGACGAGGCTTTTTTTATACCCTTCGCTCATAGAGTGAAAGGGTATATTAACTTTGTCATGAAGTTTGTAACGCATTGAAGGAAGCATCTCCGACCATATAAAAAGTATACATATATGATCAGCATGACGAGATGAATCGATTGGGCGATGTCCGTCTGTCTGTCTGTCTGTCTGTCTGTCTGTCTGTCTGTCTGTCCGTCTGTCCGTCTGTCCGTCTGTTGCAGTGCGTTTTTCTCGGCGACTATAAAATCTACGGAGCTGAAATTTTGCACATGTGCTTCTTATTGTTGCAGGCTGTTTGTATGTTTGATTCACCCTAATCGGATCACTGGGTCATGGGGCTGCCATACAAACCTAGCTCCCCAATTTGAGTTCTTCTAAGAAAAACTTTTTTATTTGTGTACCAATTTCAACCAAATTTCACACAAATGTGTTTCTATAGATAACACAAAATATATGCAAGAATGGATCAAATCGGAGCATGGGGTCATGGGGCTGCCATACAAACTTAACCCCCCAAATTAGGTTCTTCTAAGAAAAACTTTTTTATTTGTGCACCAATTTCAACCAAATTTTACACAAATGTATTTGTATTGATGAAACAAAACATATGTAAGATCGAATCAAATTGGACCATGGGGTCATGGGGCTGCCATACAAACCAAACCCCCCATATTGGTTCTTCTAAGAAACATTATTTTACACCAATTTCACAAAACCTTGAATTAATGTGTCTTTACCAAAGCAACAAAAAAGTTCAAAACGAATGGAATCGTACTGTGGGTCATGCTCCCGCAACCCCAACAAAATTTTCTGAGTATATATTTTTATTTGCCCACTTATTTCAACCAAGCCCAAAACTTTTGTCAAGACGGAAGAAAAAGAATGAGGAGGGGGATTAAATACAAGTCATAGGTACGCCCGAAAAAACTTTTAGCCCAAGCGAAGGGTATCCAAATTTCGGCCGTGTCCGAAATTAGCCTCGGCCCCGGGGGTTGGCGAGCAAAGCGAGCAGGGGGCGAAGCCCCCTAGTTATTTTTCCCAGGAGTTATGGCAAGGCGCAAGTTAGTTAAAAAAATGTTACGCTCTCATATACACTCAACACGTCCAGTCCAGAGTTCTGATACATATTTATTGGGGTTCTATTAAAATATAACCAACCCTGATTAGTTCCACAAAGTGATGATTTTCCATGATTTTCATAGAAAAAGATATGTCATACAGGACTCTATACATGATATTTTTGCTCCAGCATATTTTTCTACGAACCCTTTAAGCATTGCTTACGAAGTTCGCGACACCCAGTACCTATGTGGGTAACGGCTAGACTAGAATATTATTAAACGTAATACCGTCCCATCTATTTACCAATGTGTATATGTACATATATCTCTAAACGAATTCACCTACATGCATATTGGAAACCCGTAATGGCCTATAAAAATATATTTTTCCATCAAAAGAAAGAGTAAACACACCATCTTTAAGTGAAATGTAATAATGAATAAAGTCAACATATTTAATTTGAAAGATACTTATGGTTACGGTACACGTTATAGATTAACGCAATTGAGAATTCGTTAAAAGTAGTAATGAACGATTAACGAGTGAAGCTAGTATGGAGTTTTCAAGTAATAATATGTTGTTCATTTCAACTATTTGTTGGCTATTAATTATTCACTCATCAATTCCGAGTTCAATTGCTAAAATTAGTAAAATTGAAAAAACTCAATCGCGCAATACTAGAGCTCTTCTATTTCCGGCTAGTAGTACTGCTGGTGTAAGTTTTCGTGTTTAAGAAATATATAAAATATGATATGAAATTGAAATGAGATGGTGATTTGAAAACAACGAATTTATAGCGCGATTATTAGTTGTGTCATTGCAGAAGATAGTGCTTCTCCAATTGGATTCGAATTTCGCGGTTAATGCTTGAATTTGAATGGATGCAGCAACAGCAGCAGCGGCCCAATGCAATTTAAATGGGTGGCTTCATGTTTGCCGCAAAAGCAATTTATAGCATTGGACTGCATTATCGTTGCTGGTGCTGCTGCATTCATTTTATTTCCAGCATAGCTCTTTATAACATTTTCAGTGTGTTTCCAGTTAATTTTGTTCGCTGAAAGTACCTACTTATTGTCCTAACTCCTTAAGGAGCATGGTGTGTTGACGACTACTGTGTGTAGTGTAGACCGTTGATCACGGACACAGTCCACGACTAATTGTTATAAGTATAAAAATGAAATTAAGTTTGTTTATTAAATTAAATTAATCGATATGTACGGAAAATTGTCGGTATTAATAAATTAATCATTTCGTAACGTATTCCCCACGAAACCTAGCAGTTAAACTAGTTTAGTTAAAATATATGAAAAATGCATTTTTTAAACATTAAACGAGTTAAAGTGGTTTTTTTTATATGAAACAGTACACTATCGCACAGCCAACTAAATTAGTGTAGTTTTCCATTGAAAACAGTCGACCATGATTGACAATTTTACGGAGCTTCTTTCTCCACCCTATAACTGCGCTAGCGAAAATCTCATTTAATTATTATTTTTACTTTCAGATTTTCGTAGCATTGGCAATACCAATTGACCTGCCCAAACGAAATGTTTTCTTATCCTTCAATTTCGAAGCAAACTACAATATGCCATACGAAGGCTGGCATTACATACATGGACCGCTACAAAGGGTAAGTTTTCTTTGAATATACTCGTTTGAAGCTAAAACACATTAGACGAGTTCATTTTGAGCCCAGCAGTAGAAGGATAAATCTGTTTGAGAATCTACGTTGTTCATTGATGAAAAAACTAAGCTGTGGATAAGCATAGTATCGGTAATCATGCATTTTGTGCATTTTGTGCATTTCTGGTTGCCTGTTATTTGACCAAAAATAACATACCCAATGAAAACACGGGTTCCGGCATGTTATCGAACACGATAACTCATGCTTGATGTAGATTACGCGCATCAGCAGCAGCATCGGCATCGCGAAACGTCAAGGGTCAAGCGCAATGCATTTTACATTGCTGACAAAAATGTTGAGCAGAAGTCTTGGCATTCAGCATATTTGTCAGCTATGAAATTCTGCTGATGCGGGTAATATATTTAAAGCATAATATAGGCAGAATATGGGCAGAAAAAACGAAAATCGTATAAAATTATTTTTTTCCTAGTAACCAGGTGGCTCATAATTGAGCGGAAAGAGAGACTCGCAATTCTCATTTAAAATTATGATTATGACACCTAGAACGAAAATTTGTGAATTTGTTTTTTGTCAAAAATCAGCAGTTGATTCACCTGTTACATAGTATAAAATAGATCTTTGGGGCGTTCATTCAAAGTTTTGTTTTGTTATATTATAACACAACAAAATTTGAATACGCAATAACAAGGATTTCTGATATACGAAGCGAGTATGAATACCCCTTTTATACGTATAGTGCCGAAAAATACAATAGCACTGAGCGAAACCATTTCCTTTTTCTTTCTGTTAAACAGAAGGGTAATAGTATTTTAACAGATTTCCCATTGCAGCAAAGAACACAACATGTTTGCTTTCTGGAAATAGCAGAATTGCTTTTGACAGCGTAACGGTTCTCCTTTGCCATATGCTAATTCAAACAAAGAAGTACAAATTTCACGAAAAAAAATAATAGCACTGTGAAAGCGATAAGGGGTTTAAAGTAATTTTGTATTGAATTTCCCAAGTAACAATTCGTATGCTTTAAAGAAGAACTTCATCTTGTAACATTCATATAGTAACACAAAATCAGTTTATCGTGTGACATCGCTTATATAAGTAGTTTGATCCGATAAAAACTCCTTAAAACACTTTCGGAAAGCTTAAAAAGTTTTTATATAATCAATTCACGACTACATCCAATAAGACTTCGATAACACTTCTCTGAACGTTAACCTAAAAAGATGCTCCATTAAATACTCCTTTGTAGTCTTTATTGAATGACATAAACACATATGACTGAAATCAACACACACACATGCATATAATCTTCTATAGCACTGTCGTTTTTATTTTTATAGTGTGACATTCGTGTGATCATCCAATAAATTGCTCAGCGTAGTTTTATAGAAGAATGAACTTTGTGATTTTTAAAGAACTGACATTTATGAAGTGCTCTGGAACACCACGTTTCTTGAATTGAATTCATTGAAATATTGCATGAAATCAACATTTCCTCACTCATTTTTAACTTATGAATCAATTAAGATAATCTCAGCGCAGAAACTATAGTTACATTTTATTGATGAACATGTGAATTTAATTAGCTTCAACTGATTGACATATAAAGAAGACGGTGCATTGAAGAGAAGTGTTGAGCATTTCTATGGAAGCAACGAATTACTTGTAGTGTTTACAAGCAATGTTGACTTTATGTGAGGTTGGCGGAGTGGTTAAGGCGTCGGACTTACTTACGTACGACAGTCGCTGGTTCGACGCTGGCTGCGGGAATTTTTTTTTTCTTTTTTTTTGCAAATGCGAGAAAATTACAGAAAATGATGACATAACACATATGATGTATGGCTTTTTCAAAGTGTAATTCAGTGTTACAATAAGGTTCAATTGGATCAAAAAACGGCGCCAAATGCCATTATTGGACTATTATTCAGTGTTTATGCCCTATAAAGTGCCCCTATTATCGTTTGAAGAAAATATTCTACGAAGAATTATATGGATGAAATTGTTACTTGGGTTCTTTTTAATATAAAAGTAAAAAGTGTGGTATTAGTTTGTGCTTAGTGTTATTATTGAAAGAAAATAATAATTAATACTTTATTATACTTGAATTTAATGAACAATGGGTCGCGGAAAACATTGCACGGTTGAAAAAAGAGAACTTATAAAAAATTGATTTCGCAAGGCCATACTTATGCCAAAGTTAGTCGTTTAGTTGGCTTTAATTTTTAAGCCCAGAGCCGAAACACGCGGACAAAAGCGCGTTATCTCACCCTTAAGAGTCCGACTTTTGGTCCGACAATGTAAAAAAGAACCATATTCAAGCCTGCAAGCGAACTCAAAAAGGACCTGAATATTACGTCATTCGTCCAAACAGTACGGCCTGTAGTCCCAGAAAAGTGCCCCATTTAAATGCAAGGCATGTAAAGCAACGTATGGCATTCGCAAACGAACATATCGCTTGGCCAGTGGAGAGATGGAGAACCGTTTTGTGGACGGATGAAAGCAAAATCGTCTTATATGGGAACAAAGGTTCTCGATCTTATGTAAGAAGGCCACCAAGTACACAATACAACCCAAATTATACAAGAAAGATGATAAAACACGGTGGTTCTAGTATAATGGTTTGGGGTTGCTTTTCATACTATGATGTTGGACCTATTCATTCGATAAGAACGACTATGGATCAAGATGTCTACGTCGATATTTTGGATACGGTTATGCTTTGCAGAGGAGAATATGCCAACATCGTGGGTGTTCCAGCAAGACAACGACCCCAAACATACAAGTAGGAAAGCTAAAAAGTGGTTCAACGACCATGGTGTGACGGTAATGGAGTGGCCATCCCATCCCAATCGCCAGATTTGAACCCCATTGAACATCTGTGGGGTGACGTTAAAAGGGCGGTTGCAGGCATCAGTCCGACCAGTAATGACACATTTTGGGCGGCGGTAAGGGACTCATGGAACAATATTTCCCCAGAAAGGTGCCAGAATTTAGTAAATTCTATGACAAAACGCTGTCGTGCAGTTATTGCAAACAAAGGATTTACTACAAAATACTAAATTTAATTAACAATAAATTTAAGATAATTATATTGTATCAATGAATTTTTTTCGGTTTTATGAATTTTTTCCATAGTTTAGAAAAACAAATTTTGTTTGGTGCTATTTTTTTGCGCCGTTTTTTATCGTTTTTAACAAAATGTGAAATATTTTCAAACAAATGAGAAAAAATATTTTTGTCTGTCTTTAAATGGCTCTTACATATTCTATGTATTTGGAAGTTGATTTAAAAATGATTTTCCTGACTCCGTATGGTCAGTGCCGGATTAACCACGTGGCAGAAGGTGGCAAATGCCACGGGCCCCGCGCTTTAATGGGCCCCGCGTTTTTCTAAAACGCAGTTCCTTCTAAATTGTTATAATATGTACGCCAGGTTGCTCCAAAATTATAGCAAGGTTTATATTGCAAGAAAATTCATTATGGCATTCCCGTAAACACAGTGTTTCAGATTCACATTCCATCGGGACATACGATTTTTGAAGTTAATGTATAGAATTTAGAAATCACAATTATATCTCTCATTCACAGTGACGTTCCGGTTTAAATGTTATGAAAAGAAGGGGCAAAATTCCTGTTTAAAAAATAATTCAAAATTCTGGGACTTAAGTGTCTAAGTTTTCAAGATTTTTTATTTTAATTAGTAAAACCGAATAAATAAGGTGTTAACGTAAATTTGGCCTTCTGGTATGCGCTGGCCTTTTTTTGGCTAGATGTTTGGTTGTAATCTTTTCTGAACCTTATATTAAACGGCAATACATACAAAACGAATGATTTTCCCATATTTTAAAACTTTTCGGAAAATTTCGAATTTTTAAATTTTCAGAAGTCGTGTCGTCTAAAAGGAAACTTCTAAAATAAATTCATCTTTGTCGAATAAATATAATTTGTCTACAGAAATTTTACTAATTAAAATAAAAAACAATTTGACAACCTTATCTTCTTGAAATCTTGAAAAAAAAACAATTTTGAATTATTTTCAAAACAGATAATTTTGCCCCGTTTTTCATAATGCTTTGAGGGATATGTGCATGAGAGATATAATTGTTATTTCTATAGTCTATTGACATATGCAAATGAATGGTCCATCAAAATTTCAGTAATCTTTTGATTTTTGTCCCGCTAGAATGTGAATCTGAACCACTATGCGTCGTGTATCTGTCTCAGTGCGTCTTGGTTATAGGTAAGGAAATTTCAAATTTACGAAATTTGTATAAGCGAATTTCGGCAAAAATTAACTTTTACTTTTTACACGAAAATGTTAATTTTTCCCTCAAAAAATCAATTATAGAAGATAATAATCTTCTTCATTTTCAATTGAGTTTTTAAGTTTCTCGTGAATAAGAATGAACATATTGTAAATGCAGAGTGCAGACTGCAGAGGATTCACAGAATGACGAGCACAATGACTAACGAAACACCCTACCTCCAAATATCATAATGGCAATTCTTTTATTGCATATTCGTCGTATATTGCAAGGCTGTGCTGCTGATATTTGCTACTAGCCGCTTTCATATGAAGTCATCCGCTTCCAGCGAACTGAACATGTTAATTTTTAGGTTCCTTTTATTAGTTTGGTTTATCGGAGTTCCATGGGCCCCGCGCTCAACACTTGCCACGGGCCCCGCGCTTGCCTAATCCAGCACTGCGTATGGTGGTGCTATTTTATTTTTCGCAGCTGTATGTATAGTTTGTAAAGTACAGAAAATAGCGTTTCCTGTGTAATAACATTTGGATCGATGCAAAGTGGTTTTTCATTGAGGTGTGTAAGTTTTTCAAGATTTTTTATTTTAATTGATAAAATTGAATATGCGTAGGTGTAATGCGTTATGTGAATATCTTTACTAATGGCCTTTTTGTTGCTACATTTTTTATTGTAATTTTTTATAAATCTGTGTGATATTGCCAAAGAGGAAGTCAATAGAAAGCCCCATTAATAGACAACACTTCTAAAACAAAAAAAAATTATCCCACATTTTATCACTTTTCAGAAAAATTACGAATTTTCAGTTTTTCGTAGTAGGTCAAAAAGGAACTTCTAAAATAAATTCTTCATAAACGGTCAATTTAAGCTTTGTCGTATGAATCTCACACGCTAAGAAACTAGTAATAAAATGTAATCTGCATCTCTGTGCAGTGTTGTGCCTAGTAAGAGCGTTAAGAGAAATGACATCACAGGAAAGTGTATGTCATTCGTTTCTCTGACTCTCCCACTTATATCGTGTACGGCACCTAGTAGTCAACAAAACATAAATAACTCGAATTTCTTCATAATACGAATTCATTTGCCCATCCTTAAATAAAACGAAAAAATTCCAGCTTTTGTATATAATTAGGTACAGTTGATAAAACGAAGCAGATTATTTTAGATTATGATGAATAACATTATGTAAGTCGAAGATTTTAGTTTTGAACCTTTGATCATTCAGAGCTCTCCTGGAGTATACACAAATCTTATTAATCATAAAATTATTTTATGGATTATTTTTTTTATTTTATAAAATCTATAAATATTTAAAAAAAAACCTTCTTCAATGAATTTAATCGGGGTAATGTTTTGTTTTATCGAAACTAGGAGCATGAAATGCAAGATATTTCTGTGACAGGTGTGTTAACGTAGGAAATCTTGGAGGGCCGAGACTCGGATGAGCGAAAATACCGCACATATGTATTATCAAAACGGCTTACTTTCGTTGCATTGGATGGACTCTTCAATACTAAACAAGTATGCAGTCCTAGCTTCTACGATAAGCTTTTTGGCTTCCGTACGGAATTTTCGAAACAGAATGAGGTCACCTGAGTTTCAAAAGCGGGTTCTTTTTACAAAGAACATTGAAGATTTCGGACGTAAACTAAACTGGACCTTTTTGAGAACTAGGAATGGAGAAGGGAACAAATGCAGAGATGAGATCGGATAAAATATTAAAAAATGTTATCACAGCTGAGTCACATTCAAGATGTTCCAGTAAATATGACCAGTTAATTAAAGAAGAGTTAAGAGTACTATAGTTCGCTTTATAGAAGTTGAACTTACCTTGCTTGCGAGGCAGGATACGAGGACTCAAGCAGTGGAGGAACAACTTCACTCGGGGCCCTCCCGCCAACTTCTTGAGTGGGCCCCCCTACACTGAGAAAAAAGCAGAGTGAAATCAGTCGAAGACACTCTTGAAGTCAATCAATTAACTGACAAACTGTCGACTTGTATGGAAAATAACTGTGACTGATGGCTAAAAAGTGTGGATCGACCCTAAAATAACAGTTGAAATATGATTTTGACGTTACAGTGTTTCTAATAAAACTAAGAATGTCGTACTTAAAATAACTTTGCTAAGAGCTACTTCGACTCTTTGCATTCTTATATTGAGAATAGTGTTCTTGTTGTAACGTTTATTAAATTATTGATTTCATCAATATATTTTTTTTTATTTTAAAATAAAAACGCTCACGCAGCGCAGCATTGACCTCTATAGTCGTTAGTGATATTAAAGCATAGTAAATTACCTGCGCCTACAATGGGAGCACCCTATCTACCCTAATTCTGCACACACAAGGTCAATCCTAATCCTTTTTTCCTAATTTCCATTCTATCAAAATCGAAGAAAATGTATGAATTTGGCAGAACGAAGCATCAAACAAATATGACTTGCTAGACAATTGAAAAAAGCGACACGTTATTAACTCAACTCTATTCCTTAGTTAAGCAACAACTGAGGACCGAGTACAGTTCTCTTCAAAAAAGAGTGCAGAGGAGCGTTAGACGTGATAAACGCAACAACATCAACGCGTTAGCTTTGGAGGCAGAAGATGCGGCTTACCGTGGTGACAGTGGAACCCTTTACAAGCTCATAAAGCCACTGACTGGCAAATCTTTCACCAATGAGCATCCTGTAAAGGATAAAGACGGGTTTCTGCTAGTCACAGATGAACAACAACTGCGCCGATGAAGAGAGCATTTCATGGAGGTTCTAAATAACAACTTTAACCCTTCAAGCCCATCTCCACCGGAGTGGCCAGAATTAACACCGGCGTACCATCCAAGCTGGAAATTACTAAGGCTCTTCAATCACTGGAAACAGGTAAGGCCCCGGGGGCAGACGGTATCCCGATGGAATTTTTGAAAGCGGACATCAACGCTACAGCGGATATTCTTCTTCCCCTGATCCAAGAGTGTTGGACAACCGAGACTCTCCCTCAGGAATGGAAAAAGGGCGTCATTATTAAAATCCCCAAAAAAGGAAGTCTCAAGGATTGCAATAATTGGCGTGGAATCTGTCTCCTCCCTGCAGTCTCTAAACTGATGGCCAAAATAATCTTGGACCGGATCAAGAAAACGACCGCACTTTGAACAATGAACAAGCTGGTTTTCGTGAGGGTTTTTCATGTAGCGACCATATCAACACCCTCCGAATCATAATTGAACAATCCGCTGAATGGAGATCCCCGTTACATCTATTGTTCATTGATTTCGAGAAGGCGTTTGACAGCGTTGACCGGGCTTATATCTGGACAGCCTTACGTAGGAGAGGCATACCAGAGAAACTTATTGCCATCATAAAGGAGTCCTATAACGGAGCCCAATGTCACGTCTTGCACAAGGGCGAACTGTCTAGTCCTTTTGAGGTGAATAATGGAGCTAGACAAGGCTGTATTTTATCACCAATACTGTTCCTTATTACCATCAACGACGTAATCTGCGACGCTCTAGGCGACCATAAAAGTAAGGGTATCAGGTGGAAATTATTTGATTACCTTCAGCATCTAGACTATGCCGACGACATTTGCCTTCTTTCAAACACAGCAGATCATCTGTCTCAAATGACGGATGCTTTGCATCGTGAAAGTCGTAGTGCTGCTTTAAAAATTAATGCCGCTAAGACTAAGTATTTGAGCTTGACATCAGAAAGGCAAAGACACATTTCTATCTCCGAACAGCCGATAGAAAAAGTCGAGAACTTTACTTACCTTGGGAGCGTAGTGACAGCGGATGGTGGGGCTGATGCTGATGTAGAGTCGCGCATAAATAAAGCCCGAGGTAATCTCTAACGAGGACCTCCTCCAAATTACTGGCCAAAACAGGATAGGCATCGACATCAAAAGGCGGAAGTGGCAGTGGATAGGTCACACACTTCGAAAAAAGCCAAAAAACATTGCCAGACAGGCTCTAGATTGGAATCCTCAGGGAACCGATGCAAGGCGTCGTGTGGGAAGACCCAAAAATACATGGAGAAGATCTGTTGAGGCAGAGGGAAAATCTATAGGCAAATCGTGGGACCAGCTAAAGGCGATGGCTGCAAATAGGCTGAGGTGGAAAAGAGGCGTAGTCAATGCCCTATGCCCCACTAGGGGTTAAAAGGAACCAGAGAGAGAGAGAGATTCCTTATTTCAGCTTTAAATTGAAGCGTGCTCTAATTTAAATCCATCAATTTTAAGAACGTTTGTATTTAATATTAAATTCAATACAGCAAACCAAATGTTGCCTCTGCACCACAGTCCTAATGACCGTGTATATAACGCAAACAAGTTAAACGAGACCGAGTGTATACCCTATACCCATGTACATACCTAAAAGGCACGCAAAACCCAAAATATTCAATTTCATATTTTTTGTGGGGGAGGGAGGGGTAGATGGGTCGGACCTGACACATCTTTATTACCTTGTCAAGGCATCCAACGGCTACCATTTGATACTAATTTGAAGTTTTTCGTGACATTCTATCAAAAGATATGGCTGAATATAACTTTGTAGGGGAAGTAGGGTAGTCGGACCTACTCCACTTTCCATCAACTCACAGTATATGTCAGAATCATATATGTATTGATCAAAATTTCAAGTCGATAACGATATTCTAGCGAAAGTTATGGCCGAATTAAAATATCGAGGAGGGGTAGTTTGTATGGGAGGTAGGGGAACCCGTGGTCCGATTTGGCCCATTTTCAATACCGTCCAAGATTTTAGCAAAACAAACATTCGACCAAAATTTCAAACCGCTAGCTTCATTATTTCGGGAGTTATCGTGCTAACAGACAGACACACGGACAGACATCTTAGAACGTCATTATAACAGTTAATTGTAGTCTTGTGTATGTATATTCAAAAGGTTGTACCAAGGCGTACGTTACAAGTATCAAAAAATTGGGTTTGGGTACATTACGCTTTCAGGTCCCCAAGGGAAATTTTTGATGTTTCCGATATTTTCCGCCATAAAGCGGACACATAGCTTTATGGCGGACGGTATCGCTAGTGTCGATAAGAAGAACAAGAAAAATTTCCCTTGGGGACCTAAAAGCGTAATATACCGAAATTTGGGTCACTTTGTATGGGGGGTACCCTTAGTTTTGATCGGATGCTAATAATTTTTAGTAAGGAGCATAATGGGGCTTAGACTAGGCACCCCACCAAATTTGATCTGCCTAGCTTAATTTGAAATGGAGCTACAGGCATGCCTTTTTGAAAAATGCTAGGAGGAGTGAAGGGGGCGTCAAGGGGCGGAGCACTTCAATTTTTGGCACAAATCAAACAAGTTTTGTTAACAATATATGGACAAGATCTTATGATCCTAAATCTATTTTATCAAGAGTTACAATGCAAAATGTAAAACTAAAAAAAAATGTAAATTCACTATGTATAATACTTTTGGGTCAAGGGTATAATTTTCTGAGAAAATCTCTAGACTGTTATATAACATTGCAAAGGTAATTTTTCTTTTGGACGAAAAGGGTTGACAGTTTTTGTTTTGACTGTTGTTTCGAGTGTAATTTTATTCTTTTATCAACCGTCTTTACTCCGTATCCATTTACTTTGGCTACCGTCTGTATGTAATTATATTCTTTCATGTACATAGTTTGCTAAGGACAGAGGGAGACACTAGCTAACCGATCGGAACTTATCGGAAGATGAATTGAAAGTTTTAAACAAAGGTTTGAATTATGGTGTACGTCCTAAAGCTCAACCCATAGTGGACATAGTAGCAGAAATTGAGACGAGTTTAAAATTGGTCCTACGTGCAACCATTCCCGGTGGCAGCTCGCTGCCACACGGGTTTTTCAAGCCTCTCCGGGGCGGACCACACCCGTTTCATCCAAAACCGAAACGGCCAAGAGTTGCCAAAAAACCCCTCCATGGCAAGAACCATGAAGGTTCGATGCAGGAGGGATGTGTATGTCTGTGTATGTGTGTGGACATGTTCTATGTGTTTTTTCGTCAAATTGGGAGCATTTCATCTCAGCGCGGTTGCTCTCAATTCTCTTAATCCGCGCCGGCATCGAGACCAATCCAGGTCCCGAAATCTACATCTGCTGTGTATGCAACCGACGTATCTTCGGGAACGCCAGGTCCTTGAGGTGTACCTGCTGCAGAGAATGGTGTCATTTCTACTGCTCAGGCTTAAGAAAAATGAGACATTATGACAAGTTGTCATTTGTTGCTCCAGGGTGTCTGCACGCGGGTCGGCCCCCAGCCACCCCAGGCCCTAGCTCACAAGCTAATGGTCCACCACCGTCTCCGGCCAATCCTGGCCCCAGGACCCAAAATCCTCCACCACCGATACCCGTAGCCAACAATACAACAAGACATAATCGCTCAAGTCTAACACCTGCACCCCCCGCCACAGTGTACACCCCACTCTCCATATTGCAGTTTAACTGCAATGGCATCCGTCTGAAGATCGACGAGATAGTCCGTTTCATGATTACGCGCAGAATTCTGATAGCGGCATTTCAGGAGACAAAGCTCCAACCATCAACTCCCGATTTTAACATCCGCGGCGATTACATACTTTTAAGGCGTGATAGAGTCGGCAGGCAGGGTCCTAATCCAGGAGGAGGGCTTGCATTCCTAATACACAGAACCGTGCAATACAGTGTATTAGATCTTCGTTTCAACGACGGCACGGCGGAAATGCAAGCTATTGCCGTTAAATCCGGCAATACCAATATCGAACTTATAAACATCTATGTTCCACCAGCTTCTAGCTGTGGCTCTGGCTATAAGTTCGATATTGGTCCACTCCTCATAGGACAGCATAGGATCCTATTTGGCGACTTTAACGCGCATCACGAACTCTGGCACTCTCACCTCGAAAATGATGCCAGAGGTATAGATATCGCGTCCAAACTAGACCCATCAGACTTCTGCGCTATCAATGGAATTTCGTCTACACGTGTCGCTGGCGCTTGTCATAGTTCTCCTGACATAACTATTGTGAGCGCCAGTTTGATAAGTGAAACCCGATGGGAGACAACAACATCTCTCCAATCCGATCACCT
Source organism: Microchrysa polita (assembly GCA_949715475.1). Lineage (NCBI taxonomy): Eukaryota > Metazoa > Arthropoda > Insecta > Diptera > Stratiomyidae > Microchrysa > Microchrysa polita. The sequence continues at coordinate 37,438,975 of OX454418.1, read as the reverse complement.
CCCCATATTAATAAACATAGATAAACCAGCCGAACTAACGACATCAGAACGGCGTACGTTTATCAACCATAAAAAGGCAAATTGGGAGGGTTTCACTGCGTTCACAACGACGAAGTTCGCCGCGCTACCTACTCCTACGAACACACGGGAAGCCGAAAAGAACATAAGGAACGTCATTGTCAAAGCGGCAGCTCGCTACATTCCAGCAGGACGTATCCCCAAAGTTCGGCCATATTTCCCAACTACTGCCGCAAGGTTAGCCGACGAACGGGACGATTTAAGACGCGCAAATCCGGCAGACCCCAGAATTCATGAGCTAAACTTAGAAATAAATCGACAAGTCAACACCTACAAAAAAGAGAAATGGAACGAGCATCTAGATAGCTGCGACCTCTCACAAGGTGTCAGCAAACTATGGGCTACAGTCCGCGCCCTGTCTCACCCAACAAAAGACAAGGGCAGTGTAGCCATCAGATTCGGTAAGAAAACCACTGCCAATCCAAAACTCTGCGCGAGCCTGTTCAATAAGCAATTTATTGAACACCCCAAGACCAAGATGCTCAATTGCAAGATAAGAAGAAGGATTCGCAACCGTACAGTTGACATCATTCCCACCTTTACAGCAGACCAAGTTACAGCAGCAATCAAGAATGCAAAAAAATCAAAGGCCATTGGACCAGATGGCATTTCAATGGTCATGCTGAAACACCTCAACCTTCCGGCCATCGAATACCTAACGATGGCTTTCAACTTGTCGATATCCACGCTTGTCATCCCCGAATTCTGGAAAAAGGGGCGGATTATTCCCCTTCTCAAACCCGGTAAAAGCGCGAAACTCGCCGAATCCTACCGTCCAATCACAATTCTATCACCCGTTGCGAAGACGCTCGAAGCACTCATCCACCCCACCCTTGTATCACATGCTGAGCTAGCTTCTCACCAGCATGGCTTCAGGAAGATGTATAGTACTACAACAGCTCTGGATCTGATCACCCATCATATCCATAATGGCCTCAACCAGAAACCGCCCTGTGACAGAACTGTCCTAGTAGCACTTGACCTGTCGAAAGCCTTCGACACGGTTATCCATTCCGCGCTGTTGGCCGATCTCCTCAATATGCATATTCCTGCACAAGTGGTTAGATGGATTGCCAACTATCTAGCTGGAAGGCAATCCTTCACAGAGTTTCGGGGCAGTCGTTCAAAGCATAGAAAAATTAAGCAGGTAGTTCCACAGGGTAGTGTACTCTCTCCTACACTGTTTAACATCTATCTGTCGAGCCTTCCAACTCCCCCGGAAGGTATCGAACTAATTTCTTATGCGGACGACTGCACCGTACTCACCTCGGGGAATGATTTAAATGGCATGTGTGCTCGACTAAATGACTATATCGAGAAACTGGTGGAGTTTTTCAATATCCGCAATCTTGTCATTTCACCGTCTAAATGTACCGCAACACTTCTTACCACCTGGACGCAGGAATTTTCGGAGGTACTTGGGATCCGTACTGGTAAGCATGCTGATGACGTTGTTCCTACTGTAACCAACCCCAAGATCCTTGGTGTCTATTTAGACACCATGATGAAGTCGAAAAATCACGTCACAAACGTAGTCGATAGAATGCACAGTAGAAATAACGTCCTAAAGGCATTAGCCGGGAGTTCCTGGGGAAAGGACAAAGAAACTATGTTGGTCACCTACAAAGCGATAGGTAGAGCAATCCCTAGTTATGCAGCACCGGTGTGGTCACAAACCGTCAGTGACACAAACTGGAATAAGATCCAGGTATGCCAGAACGCTGCTCTACGTATCGCCACAGGTTGCCATCTCATGTCGTCCCAGGAGCATTTTCATCAAGAAACCAGCATGTTATCAGTGCGTGATCACAATCACCTCTTGTCTCTTCAATATCTGGTCGGTTGCTATCGAGAGGATCACCCAAATCATCATCTCATGGACAATACTCCTCCTCCACGACATGTCAGGAGTGGAGTCAGAGATCTCGAGAGAGACGTCCAGAGATACAAACGGGTACCTCCCGATATATTTGATAACACAGCATACCATGCGGCCATCGCAGATATTCACACAATCGTTGTGAATAGGTCAACAGAGAGATTAGGTCCGAATAGAGTCCTCTCAGTGCCCCCACCACCCATATCACCTGAGGAGACTAGGCTCCCGAGAGCCACAAGAGTGACACTAGCCCAACTTAGGTCGGGTTTTTGTTCACGTCTCAATTCCTACCTATCTCGAATAGACCCGGACATCCAGAACATTTGTCCGAGCTGCGGCGGTACGCCACACGATGTGGACCACCTGTTTCGATGCCCCGCTGCACCCACTAACCTCACTCCGAGGGCGTTATGGGACAACCCTATTGCAGCTGCTACGTTCTTGTCGCTTGAGACAATAGGCGAGAACGACGACGAAACTTAGAACATGTCCACAGACATGCACAGCGACTCACACTCTTCTGCACCGCTACAACAACAGCAACAACGAGTTTAAAATTCTAGCCTCAAACAACAAAGAATGAAGTCCGTGCAAGTACCAAAAGATTTATCGAAAAGCTCAATAGATCCAACAAACCACATCGATCAAACGAACTGAAAATTATTAAAAATCTTCAGAAAAAAGATATTAACATCGTGAAAGCTGACAAGTTATACATCAATGAAAAGGAAATTCTGTGTTTCTTCCGTTCCCAGATTTTTTTTGTACTTTTACCGTTTTGTAAATAATTGCCAAAAACATAAAAATGACCCCTAATCCTTTTCCTTCAAGTTACGGACCTTCTATCGGTTCTTCGTTCTTGCCCCAATTCAGAGATTACATGATTTTTGCCACTCGACGCGCTTATTTTGGTTTTATTTATATTGGGCTATAATTATAATACGACAAACACATGTACCTTCTTTTTCTTCATTAATTCCCCTATTTTTAGCTTAAATATGAGTACGAATCCGAGTCGGCTGCTGCTTATTATTCCGACGCAGAAGAAGCAAGAAATTCTCAGGGTGGTGAAAATGTTACGCTATCTACAAGTCATATCAAACACAAGAAAATTATCAAAAATCTATCAAAAAAATTCATCCCAGACAGTGAAAAGAATAGCTCATTGTCTTCTAATAAAATCAAGCGAACAGCATCCGATTCACTGCTTACACGGAAAAACATATATGCAATGATTATCGAAAAATTGAAACAGTAAGTTATTAATTTGACTATTCCTCCCAATGATTGTTTAACACAAATGTTCAATTTAAATAACATGGTAGCGCCGGATTTAAGGGTAAATCGTGTCTTCTGCGAACAATTTGCGAAGTAAATTCACTAAATTTCGGATATCACAATGGAGTTTTCGGTGAAATTTTACACATAATCTTTAGGTAAGATTTCTATGTTGTTCTATAATTTAATCTCAAACTCTATTAAAATATGTTCTCTCCTCAGACCATCTAGTTCTACAGATGAGCAACTCCATGACGAATACTATCAAGCCGAAATGAATGGATTACAAGATACATGTAATATATATTACGATCAATGTCCAAAAAGTGTTCTGAAACTGATATCAAATGAATATAATATGGATACCCTAAAGTGAATGAATTGCCAAATAAATATTATAAAAATGATTTCTTTGTTATTATTCTTGTGGAACTTCATGCATTTATACAAATTGTTTATCCGTTACAAAAAAAACGATCAACTTGCACTGCATCCTCTTTCAAATGTATGTGCTGCCACCTGCAGCCCGACATTCACCAATGAGGAAATATTTGCTGAATGCAGCTTAGGGATGGGACTTTTTGACAAAAATACCGGTTATCCGGTTATCCCGGTTATTTTCCTCATCGGTTATACCGGCTCGGTTTAACCGGCCCAAAACACCGGTTATTGAAATAACCGGTTAAAAACCGACTAACAAAGAAAAATTATCCTTTTCTTTGTTTTTCCACTCCTTGATGAAACTGTATACGGTAGGCCCGAAACACATCACATCAAAATCATCATGACGATAATTCTGTTGCGCAGGTATAAATTCAAGATTTAGGCCTATGCTGCGAACGGACAAGTAACACATCTAATCTAGATCGACCTTTAGAACCAATTTACGCCAGCTTAGCCTTCTCATAGAGGGCGAATTACCCAAGGCGGCGCCGCCGGTGTGGCGATGCGTGTCGTTACGGTGAGCACCCTACAATTTAGTGGAAGCCTCATACTGACTTCCGACAGGTAAATTGAATATTTTAAAAGTGATCACCGGTTATTTTCGGTACCAATTAATAACCGGGCAAAAATAGTCCCGAAAAAAAAAACGGTTTTTAAATTTAAAATACCGATTACCGAAAAACCGGTTATTAATTCCCATCCCTAAGCTAGAAACAGGCGAATTCCCTTTCGTTCCCCTTTGCCATAATTTCCCCTTTTGTAATTCCCCATTTTCAGACCGGTTTATTCAAGTTTATTCAAGTTCAAGGAGTTAAACCGTTATTCAAGCATTTGAAATTTGTCCAGTGTAGTGTGTTCTGTCTGTCATTTAACTATCGAAGGGAACCTTTTTGTATCGCTGGACTTCGCGCTCTTTGTCCCTGATAGAGCGTCTTATTCGTCGTGGCGGTGGTGTTTTGTCCATGAGTTCATTGTTCGGGTGATTTGTACGATAGCATACGACTAGATACTGTTTGGTAAGAAGTTCGTTGTGGTTTCTCAAAGTCATCATCTTTGTCTCCTGGTGTAGATGATCCACTGAGGACATCTTAACACAGCCGGTGATGGTGCGAAGTGCCGTGTTCTGGAAGATTTGTATGTGGCCCCAATTTGTGTTGCAGAGACCATTTGACCACGTCGGTGCTGCATAATTGACTAGGGAGCGACCGATGGCTTTATTTGTAGTCAGAAGTGTTTCTTTTTCGGTGCCCCAAGTACTACCGGCAAGATCTTTAAGAATTTTGTTTCTGCTCCTGAGTTTAGAGCAGATGTTCTCAGCGTGTGTGTTAAATTTGCCGGAGTTGTCTATCGTGACACCTAGGATCTTGGGAGTCCGAATAGTGGGGATGACGTTGGTGTCGATACATATAGGGAGTTGCATATTGTACTCCTGGTTGAAGCTGGTGAATAAGGTGGCGGAGGACTTTGGTGCTGAGAGCTTCAAGCCTTTACTCACAAAGAAGTCGTTGAGTGTCAGCAGGTATTCGTTGATGTGGTCGCACATTTCGGGAATGTCGTTGCCAGTCGCCATGATGGTACAGTCGTCAGCATAAGAGATGATTTCGAGTCCCGTGGGTGGTGTGGGCAGTCCTGACATGTAAAGGTTGAAGAGGGTGGGAGATAAGACTCCGCCCTGTGGAACGCCTTGTTTAATTTTCCTGAGTTTGGACTTCCCATTCCTAAACTCGGTGCAGGATTGACGACCGGCAAGGTAATTCGTGATCCATTTGTGGATATATGGAGGAGTAGTGTTGCGTAGGTCTGTCAAAAGTACTGTGTGGTTAACAGTGTCAAATGCTTTCGACAAATCGAGAGCTACGAGGATAGTGCGCTTGCAGGGTTTCGGCTGATTGAGTCCATTGAAAATGTTGGAGGTAATCCTGTCTATAGCGGTTGTAGTGCTATACATTTTCCGGAAACCGTGTTGATGATTGGCAAGCTGGACGTGCTCCAGGAGTTTAGGCATCACTAATTCCTCATAATGCCTGCTAGAGTATGATCTTTGCCTGGCTTCGGTATGGGGGTGATACGGCCTTTTTTCCATAGCTCGGGTATGATGAAGGTTTTCAGTGACAGGTTCATCGTAGCAGTGATATACTCAATGGCCGGAGAATCGATGTGTTTGAGCATAATCATGGCAATACCGTCTAGTCCGCACGCTTTGGAGTTTTTCGCATTTTTTATTGCAAGCTTGACTTCGTTTGAGGTAACCTGGAGGTGTTGGTCAGTGGTGCTGTTTCGGATAGCTCAGGTAATTATGCGCTTGAGCTTATCTTTTCCGGGATGTTCGACGAATTGTTGGTTAAATTTGTGAGCGCATTTGTCGTCGTTGTTGTATGTGTTATTACCGAATTTTATAGCTACCTTACCTTTGGGCTTTGTAGGGTTTGATAGAGCACGTGCCGTTCTCCAAAGGTTGTTTACGCCGGATTTTACGTGGCAGGTTTTTAAATGCGAATTCCATAACTGTTTCCTGTGGTCGTTGACTTGCTGGGTTATAACGTTGTTGAGATCGCCGATGCGAGGATCATTTGGGTCTGCTATTCGAAGTTCATCTCTCGTTTTTGCCAATTCTGCAGCAGATGATGGGAAATGCGGTCTCATGATTGGAATGCGGCCCGCTGGAATGTATCTTTTGGCTGCATTCTGGATAATCCGTCTCAGGTTTTTTTCAGCGGTACGTACGTCAGTAGGGGTTGGAAGGGCAGAAAACGCTTCATTTGTATAGGTTTGGAAGCCAATCCAGTCGGCTTTGCTGAAATTCGAATATTTCTTCTTCTTAGTGTACGTAAACTGAGACGGTTTATCAATCGTGAGGACAATAGGCAAATGGTCTGACGAGAAAGTTATGAACGGTTCCCAAGTAATGCTGTTTATGAAAGTGTTTATGAGCCCAGGGCTGGCGATGGATATGTCAGGCGAGCTTCTGCATGATCCTGCAATGCGGGTTGGTGAGTCGTCATTCAACGGACAGAAGTCGGAATCATCTAGTTGGTTTGCGATGTGGTTGGCTCTGGTGTCGTTGTTGAGGTTTGAGTGCCATAAATCATGGTGAGCATTGAAATCGCCCAGTAGTAGGCGATATCGCCCGGTGAGTAGGGGGGAAATGTTGGCCTGGAAACCAGTGGGACAACTTGATGCTGGTGGTATATAGATATTGAGAATATCTATATCAACATTTCCCGACCTGATTGATATCGCTTGTAATTCTGTTGTGGTATCGGCGGCAGTGATATCTATTAATGAATAGCGAGTTATGTATCAAGAAAGCCAAACCTCCTCCTGAGCCAGTGGGTCGATCGCGTCGGATGATGTTGAAGCCTCCGTAAGAATTTAGCGATGAATCGGCATTTAGTTTGGTTTCTTGAATTGCAGCAACTAGGATGTGATGTCTGTCCATGAAGTCAGTGATCTCAACAATTTTATGTTGTAAACCATTACAATTTAGTTGAACTATCTTTGCGGTGGAGTAGTTTGCAACTTGCAGTGGTGGTACTGGTGTAAGAGTGTGTCGTGGTGCTGTGTGGTGTGCAGAGACTGTGGGGGTGACAGGTGATGATTGTTGGCCCTGATTCGTAGGTTGTTGTGAGGTCGATGAAGACTGTAGGCCACAGATTCTGCAATTTGGTGCTATGAAGGTGCTGATCGTTGTTGTTGATCGTAAATCCGTATTGTTTAGCCCAGAACAATTTTTGAAATGGCACCAATTCATACAGCATGAGCACTGCACTGAGGATTGTACGTTAGAGTAAATCCTCTTACCACAGACGCAGCACATCCATGGACCAGGATTTATTTCGATGCCGGCGCGTATAAGTAGAATTTGGAGCAACTGGGCCGGCATGGGTTGCTCCGATAGTGTAAAAAAGATGTGATGATGTGATGCAACTTTGGTTTCCTGTATGTGTCGAGGGGGGTGTGCGGCTCTTGGCCATGCATAAAATGCATGGGTGGTTCCGGGGCGAAGACCCGGCCGCGATAGGAACCAAGTAAGGAGATAATCGCCATGGCCAATGGCGATAATCGAAAGTGATCGCCTCGTCGGGCGACATGTCCATGTCCTTTAACCCATTTCAGAGTTACGTTGTTTCGGGTAGCTAGGTTTTTGAGGTTCTGTTAGCATTCGCAAACCAATTTGGAGGTTGTTTTGAGACTCGCAATAGCCTTCATGGCAGCTTGACTGTCGGAGACGGAGAGAATATGGATGGTCTTGTTTGTATATCCTTGCGTATAGAATCCGGTGTTATTTAGCTGGACCAGTAAGCTGTCGACTACGAGGTTCCATAGGAGGGGTGATAGAATACCTCCTTGTGGGCATCCTTTGAAGACAGCTGTATACATGGTTAGTTCTCCTTAATGGATAAGTCCTGGCCTGATGGCGGGAAGGGCCAGCTTTAATTTAGTTAGGAAAGCCAAATTTTTCAAAATTTAGAAAGGCCGGAACATTTTAAGAGAATGCGGATTAAAATTTGAATAATTAAAAAAAAAAACAAAAAACATTTAGCTATGCTTTCCTTTCATACTAAAATTTTCCATTTTTTCTTTCAAATTTTAGATCGAGAAGATCAGTTAAGTGTACGGGTGAATCGGGTGCTGGTAAGACGGAAAATACGAAAAAAAGTAATTCAGCATATGTGGCGGCATCAAAACCCAAAGGTGCTATAGAGGTAAGTGTATATGACTTAGACTTAGTATTCCCCAGCCAGCATTTAACACATTTGTAATCATTATTTCATGCAACACGCGTGAGCACATATTGCTTATTCATTCATCACGTTTTCATACAAGCAGTATATCACGATGTCCCCCTATTTCATGTATATACGCATTTGCGCCTTATTACGGATAATCATTATAAAATCATTATTCGTAAACATTATGTAATAGTTAAGTATCATATATATTCAATGCATAAATGCATAATTAAAAAAAAAGAAACACACGTGCGACGGTGAGTCTCGAACTCACAAGCCTATGCACGGAAGGTGTGCGCCGTAACCACTACTCCAGCCAGACTATACGAATGATCATCTTTTATTCGCGATTCTATTCACCCCAGCAACAAAAATCACACTTGAGGAGAAAACCATTATATTTCCTATATGCATGATCCGTCGACATTCCTTCAGCTGACCATCATGTATCTAATTTTCAACGCGTCCTATCGATACATAATGCCGATTCGTGATTCATGAAGTAAAGCTTATTTGTGGCTATTTTCACGGTACATTACGCCGATGCTGGCTGGGTCTGAATTTATAAATGTCACACCAATACATATAAAAAAGCGAGAAAAGGTTTCAACACATACCCAAAGATGGGATACTCAGCTGATTTTGCATTAGCTCCGTCCTACTCTGTCGAATGGAATTTTGTGTTTAAAATATTTTCCAAATGTGTGCGATTGGAAATCGTGCATCCCTTTCTACCAGAAATTTGTATGGAGTGCCACCCCCTTGCTGACTGTATCTATAATGCAAAAGCACATGCATATACAGTGACACGCAAAACTGTTCACGAAATTAAAGATTTTTGCTTTTTTGCCACTGTGAAATTAGGAGAAAGAAATCAATGATACTTTTAACTCAAATAAATATTTTATTTTATTCTAAGCAAACAAATCAAAAAAACTTGAAAATTAAATTATAATATTTAATAAAAAATGTATTTGTTTATTTACTTTTGTGAACACTTTTGCGGGTCGTTCGCATTTTCAAATCTAATACATCGTATAACCGCATTTGGCCTTAACAATGGCGTCAATACGCTTGGGCATACTTTGGATAAGGTGTTATCCAACAGTTGAGCATCAATTTCTCCCATTCGCATTGAACTTTTTCCCAAAGCTCGTCCACGGGTTTCAGAATATCCTTATTTGCGAGCAGCCGTTTTTTTTTTAAACAGACCACAAATTTTAAATAAGATTTAGGTCGAATGACTGAACGTGCCATTTTATTGTCCTAATATTATTATTTTCCAGCCATTCTTTTGTTATTTTGGCCATATGTTTGGGGTCATTATCATTCGTAAAGATTGCGTCTTCGGTTTCGCAACCAAAAACACCTCCAGGATGTCTATAATCAATTGCACGCATTTTTCCCTTTACTAGAAGCAATTTTCCACACTTGTTGCATTTAAAACAACTCCAAACCATTAAAGAGCCTCCACCAAATTTCAGACTTTTGATGATATTGTGTTCGCGGAGCCCTACTTTTTGGTCCACATAAGTCCAAGTCATCTCAACAGAGCCTAGTCGATTAATTTTATTCTCATCAGACCACATTGCAGACTTCCAATGAGCAATAGCCCAATTTCGGCGCTGCTTAGTAAAGGTCAAGCGGGCTTTCTTATGGTGCTCTCGTAAGAATGGCTTCTAAGCCTTTGCTTTCGCTTTTAACCCTCCGGTTTTAAGACACCTACGGTCTGTGTCATTTGAAATACGGATCTTCCGTGTATTCCGGAGCTCTAGATTCCCTTCCGCAGCATTTTCAACGACACCAGTAACAATTATCCGACGAAAACACCGCTCGGATTCGGGGGATAGCTATTTCGGGCGACTTCTTTTGAACCTTTCCCAGAAATTTTAACAAAAGAATGGCTGGAAAATAATATTAGGACAATAAAATGGCACGCTCAGTTACTCGACCTAAATCTTATTGAAAATTTGTGGTCTGTTAAACCAAAAACGGCTGCTCACAAATAAGGATATTTCGAAAACTGTGGACGAGCTTTGGGAAAAAGCTCAATGCAAATGGGGAGAAATTGATACTCAACTGTTGGATAACCTTATCCAAAGCATGTCCAAGCGTATTGAGGCCATTATTAAGGCCACAGGCGGTTATACGATGTATTAAAATCGTAATTGCCTGCGACCCGCAAAAGTGTTCACAAAAGTAAATAAACAAATCCACTTTTTTTATTAAATATTATAATTTAATTTTTATGTTTCTTTGATTTGTTTGCTAGGAATAAAATAAAATATTTATTTATGTTAAAAGTTTCATTGGTTTCTTTCTCCTAATTTCACAGCAGCAAAAAAGGAAAAATCTTTAATTTCGTGAACAGTTTTGCGTGTCACTGTATCTGTCTCTGTCACACAAAGCACAGCGAGCACAAAAACCATCTCCATATACACACGATTCCAAACAAAGAATTAGTAAATATAAAAGGAACCCGTTATAGACCAAGAAAAGGTAACCATTTTCTATCTCATTCATACTTTTACCCTAGTCCTGAGATGACAGCGAGACTAGAATACTTATGTTAAGGATAGAACGAGAAAGGAGAACCAGAAAGTGGTTACTTTTTCGTTGCACGGTAGTATTGCCGCATGCTCCTTCCTTTACTATTTACTAATTCTTTGATTCCAAAGGACGACACCTATCACTTTCATTGCACTGTCGCTTTGTAAATTTAGATGGAATTTACTTTATAAAGAAAGGTTTGAGCGTTATCAATTATTATTGGTTATGCAGTGTCACATTGTGTTATTGGTACAGAATTGATGTTTCAACAAGAGTTCGTATTGAACTTATCGTGACTTTTACATGAAAGTGACTGTTGCCTTGAAAGTGACGGCCATATTTATTTATTTATTTATAATTCATTTTAAATTAGGGTTAGAATACAATAATTCAATATACAATACTCGTATTTGTGCAAAAATGTAAAATGTATGATTCTAACTGTTTTCTGGCAGTCCCACACTAATTAATGATTGTGCTGTGGGATTTATTTAAAAATAAAATTTTATAAAAGGACGTCTTTACAATTTAAAGAACTTGTCTAAATTAATTAAACTAAACATAACTATACATTGTGATTTTCTAATAATATACGCTTTACTTCTTTTTTGTATGTATACAAATTTGAATTTCTTAAAATATATTCTGGTAACAATAAACTATTAAATAATCGCGGTCCATAATAATAAATATGGCGCTGGGCAATCCATATTTTAAATGATGGGTGTTTAAAAGCTCCTCGAAGTTACCTTCGAGTAAGATAACCGGTTTCATCTTCTAAGGGAAATTCATTTGGATTTTTAAACATGTACTTTAATGTCTGAAATTTTTAAATATTTGGGATATCCATAACTTTAAATTCTTCATATAATTTCGCCCTTAGGTATAGTAGTGGTTTTTTCAAACAGATTTTGATCATCTTTTTATGAAGAAGAACTAGAGGTTGCAAATAGTTTTGTGATAGACCCAATGAAGAAGAAAAAGAAGGAAACGAAATATCTGAAAATAAAGGGGACAATTTGATTTTTTTTTATATCTAGCAGTGGCGTAGGAAATTTAGTGTTTGAGGCTGGTATGGTTTAATACTTTTTGGCTTTTTCATTGGTTGGAGTATTCAACCATAATGCACTGGAATACATAGTATTTAAAATTTTGTATTTAAACGAATTTACACCACGCAACGCTTTGCAATCCCATTTAAATGTACTTTTTGCAATAGTGTAAACTGGGATGCTGTTGATATAAAGTTATGCAACAGGAACGTTGTTGATTAATTAATTTTAACCATCTATTAATTTTGAAATTTCGTACTCATTGCCCCCATTTTTCCAACGCCCCTACTACGAAGTTACAGCATCAAGCTGCGCATGTGCATGATTTTGTTTACAATTAATTTTCCATATAGAATTCTTATGTCATCTTGTAGCTTCGATCAAGTTACCATAGAAAATATTTTGGTCCCGAAAAAAAGTCGCATATCGTTGTTACATGTTCGCTCCAACGTAATTTTCTATCAATTGTAACACCAAGGTACTTTACAGTGGTTTCTGTGTTTAGTGATGTACAGTTACAGTTTTGTCGTAAGCAAAACTCATATATATATTTCACCTGCAGATCGATATCAGGTGTTTTAGAAGGCATAAGATAGAATGGGACGGTATAAACGATTTTTTTTTTATATGAAAGACCCATATATGCCATGTATGGAATATAACATCATTCAAATATTCGCCGCGGCTTGTCACGGTGGCACGGATCCCAGTGGATTTTCAATGACTCTGCCACATAGATCCTGCTTAATTTGAGCGAGGGCTTCGTTAATACTGACTGTGAATTTCGCGATCATTGTTCCTTTTTTTTCTTTCGAAAATACGTCCTTCGCAGATTGATCTGCAGGTTCAGTCGGTGCGTAGTTGATGTCAGCGTCGTGTGCTTGCCTTTTAGCGATGCTACGAGCAAAAATTTGGTGATAATAAGTTAATTTCACGCCACCAAAAATGTAAGTATTATGTAAACTTTAATATCAATATTATAATGTATTTTGAAAATGCGTATTTCTGTTTATTCTTAAAGATCAAGAGCTCCCTCGAGGAAAGGAATATTGTATTGCACGTGAACTCTATCAAAAATATCTGGCCCTTCAAAAAGCTTGCAGTTATACTGAGAAGCGCACAAGCACAATTTTCAAACATTTTACCTCAATTTCCACAAAAACATTTTGTCGCAGACGATTAATCGAAGGTGGTGTGTCTTAATTCTGGCCAATAAAATATTTTTAGTGGTAAAATATAAATTTTCATATTTTTTGCAATGTATCCCACAGTAGCTTAGAATAATTATTATTTTTACGAAAAAATTGATGTAAAGAATAAATGACCAATTATATTTGCCCAGTTTTTTTTTGCTGAAATAGTATTTGGGAAACCTTTTTCGAACACTGTCTATGTTGGAGACCCGGCGTCAGAACATTCTTTAAGAAACAATTTAAAATGACAATCACTTCATGAAAGTGAAATCACATGGAATACATCTTCGTATACATCGGTGGACAGTTTCCAAGCGAAGTACTAACTATTTGGAACTAAATTTAGTCCCATTTGCAACAGATGGCGGAGTGCTTGCCAGTGTTGGGGTGATATCGTTTGCGATTCTCGTTTCCGTACAAAGTTTATATTAAATTCCTATTTAGAAAAAATGCAAGATTAACAAATTCAGGCTATAATATTCTCAATAATCAAAATGTCAGATCAACCATTTGTAAACATCTGCACATTGCACAACCAATTCAAATAAAAAGGAGAAGAAGTTAATACGCGAACTAAACTAGGACGGTATAAATACCCTACGGAAAAGGTACTATCTCCAAGAATGTGTGTGATTTCAAAATAAATTCATTCATTGGTTTCAGATCGGTTTCACTTAGAGGGTGAGGACTAAAATTTTGATACGAATTCTACTTATATTTTCCTTCACCAGAAGGCACACGCAAGATAGCGGCAAATGTGGTGTGTGAATGCAATGTAACACTTATGTCAAACGACATTCATTATTATGTCAAAAATCATATAAAAACATGTAGATGCGTTATATTATTTCCAAAATTTCTTCATAATTTTGAAATTTGTTTTTCCGCCATCTACTCCGCTATATGGCTACTTCATTGAAAAGCGTAGAAATGTTGGTTTGGAAACAAAGGTTTTTCTTTCGAGTTAAAACCGACTCTTGAGAGGCGATTGAATGTTGAACTGCCGCGTCAGAACATTCTTTCTAAAACAATCTGAAATCACAATCACGTCTCGAAAGTGATAGCACATCGAGTTCAACGGAAGAGGATTACCATAATCTTCTTCTCCGTACCGCGTACCCCATGTGGGGCCATGGTGCGTTAACTCAGCCGTTTATAAGCAATTTCAAGTCAATTACACTGCATATCATTTCGGAGTGTATATAATGTTGCAAGCACTATACAGGGTGTCCGGAAACTGCCGCATAAACGCACCGGATTGTGATTTCTCATGTGATTTCCAGCAAAAAAATTGTACGATACACACCCCCTCAGCTTAACCATTTAGCTGCCACAGGCATTTAAAGATTTAAAAAAAACATTTTCTTGCACGACTTAAAGACTAATATCTCCAAAGCTAGACCAGCTAGAATAGTGAAATAAAATGATTATTACAGCCAACAAATTTACCTGTAAAATAAAACTAACCACACTAAAATCGGATTAGAGGTTTGGTTTTTACAGAGCTTCAAAGTCAAATTTGCTTGATTTGACCCAAAAACAATCTTTTTTTCCATCCCAATTTTCTCCAACTTCTGCCAAGGTGAGGTGCTTGTACGATTCTTTTAAAAATTGCATATTCTTACGATGATTTCTTTCTTACATCATTTTATTGTAGCTCCATTATTTCTAACAGTTTGAGTACCTTAAGTCCAGAAAAATAGGGTTAATTTTGGCTCGATTTCGACATTAGGCTTTAAGTCGTGCAAGAAAATGATTAAGCTGAGGGGGTATGTTCCATACAACTTTTTTGCTGGAAATTAACTGAGGAATCATAATCCGGTACGTTTATGCGGCAGTTTCCGGACACCCTGTATATTTCCTATCCGACTCGATCTCCGGACCTCTAGATTACTAGCATCATAGAGTGCAACTCTACCAAGTGAGCCACAGAGCGTGCTGACTTTGATAATATCTAACTGGGTTACCAATTCACTAAATTAGAAGAATTTATAAAACCGGATTTCCTAGTTTAGTCTATAAATAATAGTATACGCATAATTTGTATATGCTATAGGCAAAATATAATTCCATTTTCTTTTGTTTTATAATTTGCCAGAATGTCTTCAGTAATAAAAGTGTGCGGCAGCTGTGGAGGGGCGGACCATAGAAATACCGCATCCCGAAAATGCCAGAACCACACTGCTCCGCAAAGAAAAAGATTTCATCCTGATTCTGAGGGCAATTTAGAATCTACCTGGACCCTCAAAACAGGTTTTGCAAAATTTTGCCCCGACAAAACACTAAGGGCGAAAATAGATCAAGATGTCGTAGAATGTAGCGCCTTGGCTACTGACGCATCCGTTTATATACATTTCCATTTCACAAAATTATTACAAAATGGAAATTGGCCGGCCGAGACCATAAGTCAGACCGGCATATACAAGTATTTCCGTGATTTAATGGGAAGAAGTTCAAATGTTGAAGACGCAGAATTTTTCGAAGTTCGGCGTCAGCAAAATAACAACCGCATTTATAACGGTGCATATCGAGGCAGCATATTGAAAGACCTTTCAGTTCAGTATTTGACTGCTTGGAAGAAATGCATCACAGATCATTTATGCAGACGGCTTGCACGATTTGGCTATAACTTTGTTAACGATGATCTAGCTAACGATGGTGGGAAAAAGTTGCAATTTTGGCATTGGGAAGAAGTTGTGCGAAGGGAGCTATTAACGGAAAATTTTGGGCCAATGTCACAACCTATTTGGAAACTCCTGGAAGGCCTCAATAGTACGGAACTGGAGACATCGTTCCGTAACTCCGAATCGAATTGGTGGTCGTTGGTGCCCACCATGTTTTCAATGGCTAACCAATTTGCTAGTAAGGGGCTAAAGACCTTTACGATCATACCAATATTTAAGTGGGGAAGAAAACACGTGCGATATTCGGGCCAGGGTCTTTTCCAGTTACTGCGTTCTGTGAACATGATAGAGAGAGTTAGCCAGCAAAACTTCATGGCGAACTCTCCCGAATACTGGTTTATGTATTTTAATTTATCTAGCCACAAGCAGTGCGGATCTCTGGTTGGGAATACTATTCGTGGAGCCAAAACAACCTTCGGCATGTCTTTTACCACTAATGGGGTGGACGTATCTCTTCTTATGAATCGATACACCGACTCTACTATTAATCCAGAGTCGGCGCCAGAATCGGTGAAGAGAGTGAGAAATGCATCGGCTGCTCCGCAACCAGCGGCTCCACCACTTGGTGACACTTTGAGGGGTGCCGATTACCAGCACATAATCGGCATTGACCCTGGCGTCATTAACTACATTGGCGCTTGTAGTTTTCGCGCCGAGATGCAAGAGAAAACTGTCCTCAAGACAAAATTTTTCAAAGAAGGGATGTGTGGCGAAAGAGCTCGCCGACGGAAGCGCTATAAATTGGTAGGAAGCTTTGAGAAGGAGTTAATCGACGAAAGAGGAGGACAGCCACCTGTCTCAAAAAAGTGTTCCGGCGACTATCGCCAATTCGCGGCTGAGAAGCAAAGGCTCTTCCAAAGATGTCAAGAACAGTATTCCCGGAGAACATTAACGCGGCTAAAGTGGGATGCAAAAATACGACGCAGACAAGCCATCGACATTACCGTAGAAAGGATGGTACGCCATCGTGACGGTGAAAACAAAACGCAAGGTGGAGATAAAACCCTCGTTTGTATAGGTGATGGTTCGTTGCGTCAGGGCGTTTCTTATGGAGGCCATAAAAAACCTGCATATAGTGAACTTCAGGCTTCCTTCAAGCGCCACCACAGTAAGCCAAAAGTGGTGTTTGTCGACGAATTTCGCACGTCACAGACGTGCAGTAAATATCTACGATGGAAACTGAAGGTGCCGCCATGGAATAAAATTGCCAGATTAGATGGTGAGAGGCGCAGAAGCGCCCGCCATCGGTTTTTGATATGCGAAAAATGCGGGAACCTGTGCTGGAATCGAGATGTCAACGCCGCTAGGAATATAGTTTTTGCGGCGCTGGAAATCCGTGATTATAGAGGTTTCAATTCGGAGCCCACAGAAGAGGAAAGGGTACGAAAAGCCGAGTTTTTAGAATCTATGCATGCTTCAAATCTGAAAGTGGTAGAGAGCCCACATGTGAAATGGCTGAAAAAAAAATTCAGATAATAAAATAAAAACATGGCTACACTTTCAGGTTTTGGGCATGCATGATTCTAAAAACTCGTCTTTCTGCACTTTCACTTGCGTGGGCTCCGAGTTGAACCCTCGTTATTTGCGGATGTTTCTAACAGAGCTGATGTTTCTAGTAGTGTTGGCGTCTCGGTTCCAGACGAGGTTGCATCTAATGCATATCATAAACCTGTGCGGCTGTGGCGCTGGCCCTTTCACCAGTTAATCTGTCTGTATTTCCCGTTGCGGAAACTTCAGTTGCCATTTTAGACATTTTTTGTACGTGACTTGCGAAACTCATCTGCAAGCAATTCTTTCGGCTTTTTCGGATGGCGTTTCAAGCCAGCTTTAAGTTCGGTGTAAGCAGGCTGGGGTCCATAAGATACGCCCTCTTGTGACGAGCCATATACCAAAGAGACGAGGATTCTTTCTCCACCCTCGCCAAACATCCTTTCTACTATAAATGGCTCGATTGCGTTTTATTTTTGCGTCCCCTTTCAGTCGTAATACCATCTCCTCGGGAATACTGTCTTTGACAGTAATGGAAGAGCTGCTATCTTCTAGCCGGAACATTTTTCATGAGGCAAGTTCCTGCTCCGCTCCTTGCATCTTCGGATATAACTCCTTCTCGAAGTTTCCAATGATCTTCCTGCGTCGGCGAACTTTCTTTCCACACAATCCTTCTTTGAAGAAGTATGGGTTTTTCTTGCCGCTCGGAACGGAAACTGCAGTTGCCTATATAATTCTTCTTCTTCTTTATGGCACGATAGCCGAACGTCGGGCCTTGGCCGCCTATATAATTAACTGCTGGTAATCGACGCCGTTCAAAGTGGAAAAGCGGCGGGTTTCAGAACAGCCGATGCGGTTTTCCGTAAGAGATGCGTCTACTTAATTTTCTGGAAAAAAAAACATGTCGAAAGCGGTTTTGCGTACACAAATGGTACTTCCAAATTCCATGGATCTTCACTGTTGGCTAGATAAGTTGAAATGCGTGTACCAATATTCACTCTATAAGTTCGCTTAACGCAAAAGGGTAAAGTGCCATGTCTGTTCATCGTATGTGTTTTCGACCCCAACGACATATAGGTATTAGCGAAAAAGTCTTCAGTCACTTTGCCGAAGATGCGGAATGATGTCCCTAATTCCGCACCGTTGATATAATATGCCATTTCTCGATCAAGTTCATAGCATTGGAAATTCAACTTCGTAAGTTTGGAACAACGAATTCGTAAATTTGAAACATTGAATTCGTAACTATGGAAAATCAATTTCGTAATTGTGGAACTTCAAGTTCGAAACTTTTGAAAATTAATTTTGTTAAGTGGACATACATACATATATGTTGAAACATACAATTTTCCATGTATGATAACAAAAAAATATCTATTTTACATAGTTACGAATTTGATGTTTCAAATTTACGAATTTGGTATTTGAAACTCACGAAAATGAATTTCCAAAGCTATGAACCTGACCGAGAAATGGCATATAAGGCCTCTGACATTGGTCCATACTTTTGCGATAGTAGTTCGGGTCGTACAAGCTCTTCCAAATGCCCAAATTGCAATTTCATCCCACCTTCTTCCAACACATAACAACAAAGTGGACATAGTAGCAGAAATTGAGACGAGTTTAAAATTCAAGCCTCAAACAACAAAAAATGAAGTCCGTGCAAGTACCAAAAGATTTATCGAAAAGCTCAATAGATCCAACAAACCACATCGATCAAACGAACTGAAAATTATTAAAAATCTTCAGAAAAAAGATATTAACATCGTGAAAGCTGACAAGTTATACATCAATGAAAAGGAAATTCTGTGTTTCTTCCATTCCCAGATTTTTTTTTTGTACTTTTACCGTTTTGTAAATAATTGCCAAAAACATAAAAATGACCCCCAATCCTTTTTCTTCAAGTTACGGACCTTCTATCGGTTCTTCGTTCTTCGTTCCCAATTCAGAGATTACATGATTTTTGCCACTCGACGCGCTTATTTTGGTTTTATTTATATTGGGCTATAATTATAATACGACAAACACATGTACCTTCTTTTTCTTCATTAATTCCCCTATTTTTAGCTTAAATATGAGTACGAATCCGAGTCGGCTGCTGCTTATTATTCCGACGCAGAAGAAGCAAGAAATTCTCAGGGTGGTGAAAATGTTACGCTATCTACGGCTCATATCAAACACAAGAAAATTATCAAAAATCTACCAAAAAAATTCATCCCAGACAGTGAAAAGAAGAGCTCATTGTCTTCTAATAAAATCAAGCGAACAGCATCCGATTCACTGCTTACACGGAAAAACATTTATGCAATGATTATCGAAAAATTGAAACAGTAAGTTATTAATTTGACTATTCCTCCTAATGATTGTTTAACACAAATGTTCAATTTAAATAACATGGTAGCGCCGGATTTAAGGGTAAATCGTGTCTTCTGCGAACAATTTGCGAAGTAAATTCACTAAATTTCGGATATCACAATGGAGTTTTCGGTGAAATTTTACACATAATCTTTAGGTAAGATTTCTATGTTGTTCTATAATTTAATCTCAAACTCTATTAAAATATGTTCTCTCCTCAGACCATCTAGTTCTACAGATGAACAACTCCATGACGAATACTATCAAGCCGAAATGAATGGATTACAAGATACATGTAATATATATTACGATCAATGTCCAAAAAGTGTTCTGAAACTGATATCAAAAGAATATAATATGGATACCCTAAAGTGAATGAACTGTTAAATAAATATTATAAAAATGATTTCTTTGTTATTATTCTTGTGGAACTTCATGCATTTATACAAATTGTTTATCCGTTACAAGAAAAACGATCAACTTGCACTGCATCCTCTTTCAAATGTATGTGCTGCCACCTGCAGCCCGACATTCACCAATGAGGAAATATTTGCTGAATGCAACTTCATATTTGAAAAGTGACAGCTCGAAACGTACTGGCGTACTTGCTCCGTTAATTAGACGATCTGCCGCCTTTTCTTGCTAAATTTTTGGTTTTTGTGTTGAACTGAGCAAAAATATGGATACGCCACCACGAGCACTACGTAGTAGAAATTTGGAAAATCTAAAAGCGCAACTAACGCCAATGCAAATTCCGGCGACGCCTCAGCTAAAACGACTCGGCTACGGAACAGGAGTCAACGTCTATCAGTTAAATAGATCGCCTATAAATGGCAAAATGATGTCGCCTTGGGCACTGAAACGTATTTCGAAACGAATTGCCAAGGACTCTGGCGTTGTATTTGAATCACGAATGAAAGAGGAAGCTGAATTGCTAAGGTGGGTTTCATAAGGACACCATTCATCGTTGAAAAACGTAGAGTTAAATACTTACCTTATTTACAGGAAACTACAGCATCCAAATATTGTAGGATTCCGCGGTGTATTTATATCGGCAGATGGGAAGGAGAATTTGGCTATCGAATGCTGTGACATTTGCCTCCACACTTTAATCGAGAACAAAACTGAGGCGGACGATTGGACACCACTGAAAGCGGACAAAATACAAAAAGTAAGCGAACAACACACTTCCCCGATGCCTATTTAAAAATGTATAAATTTTCTTTAGGTATGTCTTGACATTAGCAAGGCTCTTGCCTATTTGCATGATGAAGCAAAAATTCTTCACGGTGACATAAAATCGCCAAACATCCTTATAAAAGGCGATTTTGAAATATGCAAATTGTGCGATTTTGGCGTGAGTCTACCGCTAAATGATGTTGGCGATGTGGATTTGGTAAAGAATCCCAATGCTGTATTTGTTGGTAAGCCTGCTTCTTTTCGTTTACCGAGAGCGGATGTATCAGAACAATTTATTTCAGGAACTGAGTTATGGGCTGCTCCTGAGGCTCTTGAAGGAGACATAATTTCGGACAAGTGCGATATATTCAGTTTTGGTCTTACGATTTATGAAATGATTGCCCTGATTCCACCTCATACATGGGCCCTTACAGAGGGAGAAGATAACGACGATGAAGAAGGGATCGACGTAGAGGCAGTAATGGGTAAATTTCTGAAAGATAAATTTTTCGAATTTAGAGCAATGAACCTTTGAATTTTTTTAGGAACACGACCTCCGCTTCCCCAATCATTCGAACTTAAGGACGAGTATACGTTGATTGTGGAGTTGTTTTATTTGTGCACGAATCAGTTACCAGAAGATCGACCGTCTGCTAAGACCATATTGGCAGCTTTGAGTAAGTGATAGAGTTATTGGTTGGACTTTAAATTCTTTTTCGTATGAGTTTGTATATGATTTTTAATTGATAAGTATTGATTAGACAGTTAAGAAGCAAAATTTGTTTATGAATAAATACGTATTCTTGTTCGGAAATTCTGGCCATGTTTTATGATGTAACCATGTATCGGGAGGAAAGAGTTGTAGATTCGATTATCTGCAGCAACTAATTCCAATCAATACAACATCGAAATCCTGCGACGCAACAAACGAAAGTTGCCCACTCTGTACTAGCTACAACAGAGGAAGTCGCAAGAATATAATAATTTGAGTGCTGTTTATGGAGAAATCAAGGAGTTTACAGGTTGTAACTATTTTTAACACCCTGTCAAAGACTGCGATGGAAGGCTACTTATGTTAGAAGAAAAAGAAAACCTGGCTGAAGCTCTCAATCGGATGGAATGAGGGGTTGAACATAAAACTCCCAAAGAAGGGCAACAATTGGAGGAGAATCTGCATGCTTCCTGCCGTTTTTTTCTATCTGGACTCTCCTGTGTCGAACAAATTAATATCCTACACCCTTGTTTTTCATTAATTTAGAAAAGGATTTTGACAGTGTAAGCCGGGACTCAATTTGGGTGTCTTATGCAGGATTTTTTCCTCAAATTCATATTAAATTAGGCGGTCCTCATATACCGGACCTCTCCCACTTTAAGCGATACCAAGAAGTGATTATGAAACATATTAGAGAACAACTGCGATCAGAAACTAACTAGAATAGTCTCCAAGATGGAAATAACCTTACTCTGTGCAAAGAGGGGGAACACCACACCCTCTCGAGTTTATCACAAGTAGAAAGGGGAGACACCACAACCTTCTACAAACACAACGCTGAGAACGGGACGACCACAACCTCTCAACGACTCTATCGAAAGGGGACCAACTCCGAAGCTCTAAACATCTCACTGAGAGGGGAGACACCACAACCTCTCAAACTATCATTACTTTCCGGAAAGGGGGAAACCACAACCCTTCCATACAACACTCACTCAATACTGAATCTTAGAATACTTACCTACGCACAACGTCTTTTCCTACCGATTTCTTGTTGTCACCGCAAAAGACGAAAAGAAGACGATGGGACACCTTAGCAGCAGCCAACAACCATCGAATGTGTCGTGATATCTTGGAATGAATTTTCTCGCGTCACACTTCACAAACACCCCGGAAAAACACTTGACGCGAACCACGCTCGTGTGGAATAAACCTAATTCTAAATGTCAATGATTAGTCGCGTGATTTGACCATGGAAATTATAATAAAACGAAACGAGGAACATAAAAGCGCTTGAAGTACCACTAGGCAAGATGACATGGCCTACTATGAAAATACAATCATACAAAAACACCAAGCCTACTTCATATGTAGTACTAAATGCCCTTAGCCAAAATATTGAACCAAGTTACTTAGCCCAGCTATGAGTAGAGGAACGGACAGTCTATGCAGCAGGTGAATGAATTTTGCTACCTCGGCAGCATTGTGGCCGAAAATAGGAATACGAGGTAGGACATCGCTCGTCGTATTATAAAAGCAAATGACGTGTATAGTATGCTATCCGAAATCTAGCAAAGCAGTTATCTCAGCAATTAAACCAAGCTGGGTTTGTTCCGCTCTCTGGTGATTTTAGTGCTATTGTATGGGAGCAGTACATGGAGATTTAATGCAAATGCTACCAAGAAACTGCTTGTTTATTTGAAAACGTGTCTTCGTCGTATCTTGAAAATTTTCTGACCCGGAGCGATTGGCTTCATTCAAATTGTAAGAAAACGACCGGACGGGTAAACTTGGACGATAAGAACCATCGTATGATCATTTCACACTATCCGATCAAAACACGGACCGGCGAACAATAATAACACAGCAATTATGTATAAATGTTGCCATGCACGCTCCAAAGTTAGTGTACAATGAAATGACGAGTCGACAAGAATAAAATGCAAGTAAAACACGCGCCAATTGTCTTTGCAAAACGCCTGAACTATTGGTAGATGCAATCGTCTTATCGATCGTACGAAAGATCTTACGAAAGAAAAACAATCGTGTCACGATTTTTTCTTTCGTAAGACGCGTTCTTACAATGTGAAATGGACAATGCTTGTCTGCTGGCCACTACAAAAGCTCTCTTGTCTTGCAAGTTTACCCGTCCGGTTTCGTCTTACAATCTGAATTCAGCCATTTGATACGAATGCGAATTGATAGTGAATAGAGTACACTTTGCGAAAGAACAATAACTTTGTTGCTTCAGAAGCCATGAAATGGAACTTTATCTCCAATCAAGGCCGGCCAAGAGTCCAGGATTGAGTACTATGGTGCGAAAGTGTTAATGGCGCGCTATGTCCAACTAGGAATTAAGGCAAAGTAGCAGTAGTAGTATCGACAGACAGCACAAATATAGACATTGCAATGATCGGTGACTATTGTAAAACGTTTCGGTACGCTTTGGGATGCAGATAACAACGACAGGGATATATTTGAACCTGCATTACCTTGTTTACAATGCCGAGTTCTTTTAGTGGCACAGAAAGGTGTGAAAACCGCTAAAATCTATGTGAATTCCCGACGCCATCTTTCTCTTCCGTCGCAATTTAGTATGCTTGACACACCGCGACGTCTGTTTAGTGGGGCACAGATTTTTGGTGAGTTGCGACACCACGTACCCGAGCAGCGCAGGGAGGCCTCTTGTATGGTTGATACGCCATGGCGGGGATCTGTACAAAGACCATTCGGGCGATGACGCTCCCGTGCACCCGAGTTATGTACGTATAGCTCTTGGCATGGCTGACCTTCTCCCATAGTTTACGGAAGTTCAGTCATTTACAACCCGAACCTCGAAGGGGCTAGTTCGCTGGTTAGGGAGAATGTGGAATATGACTACGCGCCTATATCTAACTAGTTTGGATTGATGATTACACGAACCGAATGGCATTGCTGACTAGTAAACTGAAGTCTTTAGTGAATAGTGTACCTGGGGACGGTTATGCCCAAGGGACCATAGTCCCTGCTCATCAAGGTGTTGGCCCCGAGCATAGATACAGAAGACTAAGTATCTCAGCCCGAGAGGTGTAAGAGGTCGGGCTGAAGATGAGGGGAAAACTTTTCTAGTCACATACGTACGCTCATCCTACGTGAAGCGGGCTAATCCATTCTACATATCGAGCTAATGTTGCAGCCCCGGGGTTGGGTTTCTGAAGGCGAGTGCATTCACTGGATGAAGAAATTCCCATTTGACAATAAGATCTTGTCAATAAAGCGCCGAGATCCAAAACGTTCAAGGGACCAGGATATAAGGACGTAACGCCTTGGTGTTCCAATGACGGTAAACCCGTAGATGGTAAACTTGTTCATTAATCCGTTCATACACTTAACAACCATCCACTCGAAATCCAAAAGTCCCACATAATTATTTTCTTTTCGCCCAGGGGTTTACTGTTCTTTATATTTCTACAAATGTACGGGTACGCTACAGTTGGGTTGTATGTACTTTGAATATCCGGCAATGTGCCCATTTTAATCCATCCATTGATGCCTATAATCATTCAATCAAATTCCAAATGCCCACCGAAATTCTTTTCCAATAAATTGGTCCAGGTTACGCTATAACCTGGTTTTACTGCACTTTAAATATCCGGAAATGTGCCCCTTTTCATTATCCATTAATACCTATAACCAGTAAATCGAATGCCCGTCAAAATTCTTTTTCAATCAATTGGTCCCGTTTTAACCGGGTTGTACTGTAAATTCCAAATGCCTGCTGAAATTCTTTTTTCAGAACTTTGTCCCTGGGTACGTTATAACCGGGTTGTACTGTACTTTACATTTCCGTAATCGCCTCCATTCACCTATTTATTTTTCCCAACATCCATTCATACAAAATTAAATCACCCGCCACAATTATTATACCCTTCGCTCATAGAGTGAAAGGGTATATTAACTGACATGCGATCATGGGGCTGCCATACAAAACTCCTCCCCCCATTTTGGTTCTTCTTAGAAACATTTTTTTCTACACCAATTTTATCAAACCTTTATTAATGTGTCTATCGAAACAACAAAAAATGTAAAAAACAAATGGAATTGTACTATGGGATTATGTCCCCTGCTTCTCCCAATAAAGTTTTTTAAGAGAGTTTTGTTTATTTGCCCAATTATTCGAAGCAAACCTCACTAAAATATTGTTTTTCCGGCGATACGGAACTTATTTTTATTCATATCAAATTAGCAACTCCGAAGGTCTATATGCTAACAAAAAGGCTTTATCATACGGACGTAAGAATTCTTCGCAACTTTGTTCATATGGAGGTGTTTAGTATATAGCAAAGCACAGTTTTATTCATACAACCTACTTAGCTCCTGAATTCTGGGAGCACGTCCAATGTTGTCCCCTTTATCAACTGACCTGGCGGGGTGGAGAATATTATTCGAACTTAGCAGGCTTTCCAGTATATGAATTACTTGCATGTGAGCGATATCCAAGGAAGTACGTGTTCAGAAGAAGTTAGAGTGTCCCATTGGGGCCCACTACAAATTACCTGTTCGGGTATGTATAAGCGACCCGTGTCCAGTGGAGTTTCCATCTCCTGTAGAGGGCCATGTGATGGCGACCAGCCTCAGTCCGTGACTGAATTGCTTCACTGCTTCCTCCAGCAATCCACTCGAGGCATGCAGGGTGTTTATGGTATGACGGACGTTCTCCCTCTTCTTTCGGAAGGTTAGTCATACAAGCCTAGCACGTCGTGGCGTTTCCTTGCTGGGTAGCAAAGCACTATAATGCGAACGTATAAAGCCTCGGAGCTTGGTGACTCCGCATAAGCCGAGGCTCGAAGGGGCTAGTTAGGGAGAATGGCCTTGCGCCTATACCTAAATAGCTTATGGTTTGATGCCAACACGACCCGAGTGGGAAGTGAACGGTAGCGCTAACAGTCTACTCACAGACCAAACGATCCTGCCTCTGGCGAGCCGAATTCATTAGGTCTGACCTTTAAGGGGACCAGGGTGATCAAGTCTTTAGCGAATTGTGAACCTCCGAGATGGGTGTTCCCTGGGAACCATGGTCCCTATCCATCATGGTGCTCACTCGAGGTGGTTCGTGATGTTATAAAAGTCGACCAGCTAGTGTCGCAGCCTGCGGAGAAGGTCCAAAGGGCGGCATCTCTGTGGTAAAACTTCTTTCTGACTTTAAGTCGAATAAGCCGCACCATTCCCGCGAAGGAGGGAGGTATATCCCATCCTAGGTACTCTTTAAGGCTAGTCTAGTAGTTGACATATTACTGCTTTCTGCAGCACATCGTTTCAGATTATCTTATGAGTGTGCGCCTATAAGTCTCCTATTGAGCACAGTGCTTGTCTGAGTTGAAAAATCTCCCAACAGCGGCCCATTTTCGATGTAGCTTATCGTTTCACCAACGAATTATAAAATTATCGGTTGGTGGTCCTGCAGTTGCAGATCAAAGCGGCTGTTACATTTCTGAAAATTAAATTGAATAGCGGCCAAACATAATCGCGATTGTCAAAAATTAGCGCCAGGGTTTGTGGTAAATTCACTTACGTCAGGGATTAAAAAGCCGATTTGATGCGAAACACACACAACCACTTGATGACGTGCGGCTTCAGTGGGTTTTTCATGATAAACACTAACCCAAACTCGTTGTGGCCCGTAGGTTTTTACGAGTATACCTGTGAAAATAGTGATTTCCTATCTCGCTATTGAGCCATTTTTTCCAAGAGTGCAGCTATGCTCGAAATAATGCAGGAGGGCCCTTAGGCTGTGTGAAGTTAGCCAGTCATTTTTTTGAAATTAGGTCCTTTTGCTCGGTGAACCGTTTGTTCTACAGCGGCTACGTTTGTTCCTGATTGTTCGCCAATTAATATCGTTTGTTCTTCTCTAATTATTTAATTATAGCAACTTTAAAATTGTGAGTGTGAACTTAGCCAGTCATTTTTAAATATGGGTCGGAAAGGTATAGGTTTGGTATTAATCGAAAGCCAGACGTTTGTTCATTTTGTAGGGCGTTTGTTCATCCTGGAAACGGAAGGATGTAGGAATTATTAAGGAAAAAGGGATTAGTTGTGACGTCATCTTCACTCAACCAACGCCATCTACTCAGCTCAGCTGCACGGGCAACCCGTGTCCCGCGAACAATTTATGCAAGATCCACACCATCATCGTACAGCTGAGCTGAGTAGATGGCGTTGGTTGAGTGAAGATGACGTCACAACTAATCTCTTTTTCCTTAATAATTCCTGTATCCTTCCGTTTCCAGGATGAACAAACGCCCTACAAAATGAACAAACGTCTGGCTTTCGATTGATACCAAACCTATACCTTTCCGACCCATATTTAAAAATGACTGGCTAAGTTCACACTCACAATTCTAAAGTTGTTATAATTAAATAATTAGAGAAGAACAAACGATATTAATTGTCGAACAATCAAGAACAAACGTAGCCGCAGTCGAACAAACGGTTCACCGAGCAAAAGGGCGTAATTAAAAAAAATGACTGGCGAACTTCACACAGCCGGGCCCTTAAGACCCCAGGCCTATTCAGGGAGCGTTCCAAAAGAATAATCAGATACTCGCCTGTGTTTAATTCCGAAGCTTTAAATCCTGGCGTGGATTCTTTTCGTAATAGAAGGAGGTCCATTATGCAGAGGGCTTGGAAATGCTGCTTTGGAGATTTATTGTTGTTTTTTCTTATTTGCGCCCTATTATACATTTAGTAGCATGAGATACTGAAGTTGCAGTTGCAGCCCCCCACCTCTGTCCACCCCAATTTTTGCATCGTGGGTGGCATTTTTAAACGACTGTAACTTCTGAACGCCGCAACAAAATGTGTGCCGCAACATGCTCTACATCAGCGGCTTTTTATGATTTTTTTTCTTAAAGTTGATGTCATTTACGCTTGCAGTTGCAGCCCCCAACCTCTGTCCATTTTTTGGTTTATGAGTCCCTTAAAAATTCGACTCCGATTCCCTTTTTTATTTTTTTTTCATCCTGGGTCTCACTTTTTACGCCGTTTACCCCTGGTCCCTCAAAACAGAAAAAGTCAAAATTTCCATTAAAAACAATATCAATTAGAAAAATGAATTGAAATGTGTCCCATTTCGTATTTTATCGATATTTCATTTTAATTTCACCCAGATAGATGACTTGTGCCTCTAGGCAACTGTTTTGTTTATATGCTTTCATCAATAGAATGTCATTTGTATTTTGTATTATTCTTTTTATTTGATTTGAGAATTGCAGCAATTACGAAATAATGTCCCACGAGGTAAACTTTTCCCTTAGTCGCCAGTTAATTCCTTTGGACCACCAACCAGCATTTATTACAAATTTTCAGGAAGCGAAGCGTGCATATTCCGAGCGGAAGCGAAATCTTCTCTATCTTGTCTACAAATATCTTGACAGCATGGGTTTTGAGAAATCAGCCGATATTGTGAAACATGAAGCTCATCTACTGCCCGAATATACAGTTTGTGACAATATGGATCTAGATACAATGTATTTAGAATTTTGTAGCTATTATAATATGAAGTTCCAAAAGGTACCCAAAATACTCAAGAAAGTGGAGAACACGTTAGATTTGCCTGTGAAAAATAAAGTAAAATTGAAATCGAGTAGTAGTAGTAGCAAACCATCAGTGGTCAAAACAACGATCTACAGCGCCCGACCATTGGTTCCGAATGCGGATCCAATCGACGAAGCGGATGATGAAACTTCGCTAAAATGCACTTTGAAAATAAGACCAATGGGAACAGAAAGCGAAACGAATGAAAATGCCAATGTTGGTGATGGAGTGATGGTAAATCGGGTATTGAGTGATTATGGATACTGTACACCTGAATGGAAAGAAATGGCTGAGATGATATGCAGGTACATTTAATATAATTGAATCAAAATTTGTCAATAATTTGTTCATTACTTCAATATTATTTATTTCAAAAATGTCTTTTGACTCCTAACAGGGATATCATTAAAAAAGATCTGAATACCAATTGGAATGATATCCATGGACATGAGAAAGTAGTGCTCTTAATAAAAGAAGCAGTATTATTGCCGCTGGAGCAGCCTGATTTATTTCTGTCGACCGGAATTAGACCTTGGAAATCAATTCTTTTGCACGGGCCACCTGGTGTGTAACAAATAACTAATGGATTCTCATTTATTGTTTAATAGACAACATGAAAATCGTTTCTATAGGAACTGGTAAATCTTTAATTGCCAAAGCACTTGCTACGGAAACATTTGGTCGTGTTACATTCTTTAGAATATTTCCAAGTACGGTGGTTTCGAAATGGCGAGGAGATTCAGAGAAAATTATTCGCGTAAGCAATTTCTCATTCCTTTATTTGATCCGAACTCTTGGATAACAACTTTGATATTAATGTGATATTTAGGTTCTATTTGATGTGGCTAGATACTATGCTCCGTCTATAATATTTTTCGATGAAATCGAATCGTTAACATCAAAACGTGATTGCGGATCGGAGCATGAAGCATCTAGGAGATTCAAAAATGAATTTTTGTCTCTGCTAGATGGAGTGGGAGAGGATAATCATGAGATTTTTGTATTTGCGACAACAAATTTGCCTTGGTATGAATTTAACAAACATATTGAAGGTAATTTC
Organism: Microchrysa polita; assembly: GCA_949715475.1. Taxonomy (NCBI): domain Eukaryota; kingdom Metazoa; phylum Arthropoda; class Insecta; order Diptera; family Stratiomyidae; genus Microchrysa; species Microchrysa polita. Next base: position 37,408,718 of record OX454418.1, on the reverse strand, counting down.
ATATTAATTTTCTCTTACAGGGAAATAGATTTTGCATTTCTTCGCCGTTTTGAGAAAAGAGTACTGGTCGATTTACCAAACGTAACTAATCGAAAGTCCATGATAAAATCGTTTCTACCTCCGGCATTGCAAATATCGGAATCATGCTTGAAGACGTTGGCCGAAAATTCGGCGGGCTTTACAGGTGTGTTTTTTTTATGTTGGCACGATAGCAAAGTAAATTACTTGATCTTGGTAAAATAGATTTATTCGATTTGCTTAGAATAAATGATGTTGCCAGTGCAACAGTCGAATTAAGAAGTACATACTTCACTTTTCCAATATTAGAAGAACTGGTTACAATACTATGGCGGTCACACATGGAACCATTGGCCGTCCTTAGAAGAAGCTGTAATGCAGCCCACAGACAATAAATCCATATATTCTTCGTTCTCTCAAACTCCATATAAAAGAATGACCAGCTGGGCATGGTCCAATTTTTTATATGGAGTTTGACAGAACAAAGAATCCATGGATTCTCCATGTGTGGCCGACCTTATAATTATAGTTACCAGGTAGAATTCAATGAAATTTGATTGAAAAATATGTATGTACAGGGTGGGCCACGAAAGACCTACCATTTTAAACGCGTATAACTCTTGTAATTGTAATTACCGATTGTTTTATTTAATTTTTTATATATATAAAATACGTTTTATGGAAATTAAGTATGAAAGATGACATCAGACAAATGTGCACCATTTCGCTCTCTACAGACATGGGCTCTTTTTAGCGGATTTTCCATTACACCACGTAATGTTTCTGGTTGCAGGCTCCGTATTTCGCCTCGTATATTCTGCTTTAGTTGTCTAATAGTCTCTGGTTTATTAATAGACACTTTGTCTTTTAAATATCCACATAAAAAAAGTCGGGCGCAATTAAATCTGGTGAACGGGGTGACCAAGGGAAATCTGAACTCAGTCGCTCCATCTTGTTGAAACCACAAATTAGGGTGGTCTTCCACCATTGGCCGCAAGAAGTTGTCGATCATTGTTCTGTAAGAAGCCCCGGCGTTTCATCTCCATTTTCGAAGAAATATGGGCCGATAATTTTTTCGGCCATAACACCGTACCAAACAGTGCATCTTAATGGATGTAACTGATACTGGTGTGTTGCCCTTGTTGTGTACTGTATGAACTTCTTATAAATTTCCAAGAGTTAAATTACAATATGTAAAAAGAAAAATTAGAAAGATATGCGTTTCAAATTGGTAGGTCTTGCGTGGCCCAGCCTGTATTAAAGAATGTAATAATTAGCTTGATTCTAAACATACCGCTGGCCTTGACCCCTTAAACGTAAGATGGGAGGTTCAACAAACAGGTAGTGCTATGATGGAGTTAATTTCGACATTCGCCTTCTTGCTTTCTAGGGCTTGGTTGAAAGCTCGTTCGTTCACTATAGTCTCTTTCCATCACCTCTAATAAGATTGCTGGAGAAAAAAATACTTTCATTTGGAATTTTGGGACGCTTTACGAATCAATATTATCAATATTATGTCTGCAACGACCATGGCCGGTCCACCGATTAAAAAAATGATTCGGAGTAAGACTTCATCACCAGCATTCGTCGGTACCGAAGAAAGTGGCCTAGAATTAAGGCAGGCATCTATTTGGCATAAGACTGCCGAACATTCTTCGAAGGATAAATAAGCATCACCGATTATTCGTTTCAAATTGTATTTTACACGTTTGATTCCAGCCTCCCAAAGGCCTCCGTGTGGTGCGGAAGACGGAATAAAATTCCACTGAATACCCTCTAGAGATAAGTTATTGGCGATCGATTGTTCGTGTATGGGTGACTTAAGAAACTGTAGAATTTCTTGGAAGTTCCCTATTCGCACCAACAACCGTTGTCACTCCACACGGTGGTACAGTATCCTCTGCGAACAATAAATCGCCTGAAAGTATCGAGAAAGGCTTGTCTTGAAAGCTCGCCTCCAAATGAATAGCCTTTGTTGCAAGACGCACGAAAAGACATACATATGGACTGACTTGGCACCCTTTGCTTTCGAAGTTTTAAGGTTTACGCCCAGCACACTTAGACCAATACTTGTTCTGTTGTGATACCTCCGATAGAATCCAAGTCTATAATAATTTCTTAAGCTGAGAACCAGCCCGTGCTAACAATTTATTTGTTGGGCAGTATTGGGCTCACATCACGAAGATCGTCCATATCATCAAAATATTCGAACCATTCTTGGACAGGGTGGGACAGGTACAAAGTAATTGGTGTACGTTCTCTTCATCTTCTTCGTCATCACAACTTCTACAGAAGTCGTTGTGGGGAATTCAGAGCCTCCTAGCAAGATTCCCTATAGGGCAATGCCCCGTTATAACCCCCACCAAATTTCGAATAAGCTTTCTGTCCAAAGACAATAATATGGTGGATCGAACAATATCTAGTTTTGGCCATAACATCCTCGTCGGTCCGCAAGTACAGCCATAGGTCGATCTTTCGTTGATCCTGCGTGCTGTTTTTATTTCTAATGCATAACCAACAATAGGTGTTTTCATCAGAGAACAATGTTGTATCTCCTCCAGTTTTGATTTACGATGGGATGAAATAAAAGTCGTACTCTGTTGTTCCGAACTTTCGGTCAAAAGATCATCATCAGGGTTCTAATTTTAGAAAATAATAAATACAATACTTAATTTTACGGTATTTTCATGTTGCAACGGTCGCCTTCAATGCTACCAGCTAACGCATAAAAGAAAAAGAGCGCATATCGCGCCAAGTCTACTGGAGAGAGGTATGCTATTATCCCAAGTTTCCCCTGACGGGATCAGGCTACAATGGTTTCTTCCGGATATTGGGAATTTGGATTGGATTGGATTTGGGAACAGTGTAGTCAGTTGCTGCGGGCAGGTTAAAGTTACGCAGAATCGTTGAGTGTCCATATTCCAGCGCTTGCCATAGGTCAGTTTCACCTAGGCGCAAGGCCGTGTATGCCGCCATCCGTTGACCGAAGACGTCCAGTGGCAGTAGTCCCAGGACTATATCTAATCCGAATGAAGGTGTTGTCGTGCAAAGCTCCTGTTATGAGAAGAGAAGCCAACCTTTGATCGTTAACGAGCAAGTTATAATAGGTGGTGGTGCTTAGTGCCGTCCACCACATGCTAACTTCATAAAGTAAAATAGGCCGCACAATAGGCTGCAAGCCCCACGTTTTCCAAATACTTTCCTGCACGAGTGCCACAGTAGCTTCACCCTTTCTTCGATGTTGGACTTCCATTTTAGTTTCCTGTCCAAAATCAGACCAAGAAATTTGGCCGTGTCGGAAAACTCAAGTTGAATGCCCCCTAGTCTAGGCAAGTTAATAGTAGGAATCGTACGCCTTCTAGTTTTCCCTGGGGGTTAATTCCCACGCTACTGAGATTAGCCCAGTCTGTTAGGATAGACACATCTGTTTACTATTCTTCGTACTAAATGATGACTTCCTATTATCCAATAGCTTTGATTGATGACAGAATAGTAACATTGGGCCGGCATGCATGCATAGTAAGTGCAGGTGATGAACGATGCGTCTTGTGAAAAACAATAGGATGTTTCTGTTGGAAGGGTATTATCCAATCTTCTTCCAACTCTAAAATCGGTTGATACATCCGACCACACGAAATAAGTTTGAGATACTCTTCTTGATTTACCCTAACTCCTAGTGGAGCGTGACTACTTTATGTAGTCGTCAACGACTCAAAGACAACTGAATTCGGAGTGTGATACCGCATTGTTAGTTTATTTATTTATTCGATGAGATTATTTCTTATCATCTTCTGAATAATAAATTTGCGGCGGGTCATGCCGAGTTTGGAAACTCGTTTTTCTATGAATCTGTTTATCACAGAGTGGCGACCGAACGATCATGTCCACAGAGCACGAGATACATACTCGGAAAATGTTATATACATGATTGTATTGTAAACAGAACATCTTTCTTAATTTGGGGAGAGTTTCTATGGCAGAAAGAACAGGCTGAGACTTTGGTTCCTGGAGAAACGGTGGACCTCTTCACCATAACTCTGATGAACTAAGTACTCTTGATGAGAGCCCTCGCGTCAAAGCATCTACCGGGTTGATAGATGACGTCACGTGACTCCAGTGGTTAATTGGTAGTTGCGCCTGAACAAATGCTGATCAACGTCGCGGATGGTGCGATAGCCAATGCAATTTTCGAGTTCGTTAAGGCGTAACAGTGTGTGTTGATTAAAGTGTAGTTTTGACGAAACTCACCAACTTCGTAAGCAGACGCGCCCCGCAAAGTTCCAATTTAGGTAGACTAATTTGTTTAATGGGAGGTACCTTGCTCGTGGCCATAATTAAGTAGATTTTAACTTCATCATTGACGACCTCGCGATTTTTTTTTTGTAGCGAATCGAAGAGGGTTTTAGCAGCACTTGGCTGTTGTAACAACGGGTAGCTGCGGGACGATTTACATCGAAGAACTGACTGCGTAGGAGAATTTTCATAGACAACACAAACATCCATGGTCATAGTGGGATTCGAGCCCACGCTCCTGCAACTCAGAGATAGAGTGTCATCTCTACCATTGTAGATTTCAAATCAATAGATCAAATTCTATTTGATGTGCAGAATCAATCCATCGAGGAATCTCGACTGCTTCGACTTCGTTGAAATGTTCAAAAATTTCGCGGCAATCTGCTTCAAGAGCATGTGGAGTGTTATCATCCTATGCGATGCCAGAAATCCACAATTATTGCATCATGACCATGGCCTTGATCTTCGACAGCAACAGACGTAATTGAAATCTGCCACTTTTTAGTAAACTGCTGAGCTCTTTCGTCACATACTTAGCTTCAAAAACTGAATCCGTTCTAGAGAGGCAATCGTCCACATAGAAGTAACAGTTTTTCAAATGGCACCATTCGTAACAGGACGAGCATTGCACTACCGACAGTGTTAAACGCTTTTGACCAATCGGGAGCCGATGGGCTGGCTTGGGTTAGTTAATTCCGTTTGGGAACATGTTCCTGCTTCGTAAGATCTAAAAAAAAACATAACAGGTGACAATCCAACATTGGACTAAGGCCGCAGGATGTGTTAGTGACATCCTATTTCCAAGATCTTATCTTATCTTTTGTTGAGATAATGAGATCAGCACCACGCTCAGCAGTGTTATTTATCCCCATAAATCGGTACTCGTTTAACAATATGAGTGAGATCGTAGTCCGTCACAAGCTCGTGAGTTCGAAAAACACCATGATCCAAGGTGAGATTCGAGCTCATGACCCTGTGCACCGGGCCACAGTATCAAGATGTGTGAGCATAGCCATGGCATTTCCATCTGTTCAACGACCTTTTATGGTTGTAGCGCCGTTTATAGCAAGACTCGGAGTACCTTTCATGATTATACGCTTACACTTATCCTTAGATGGCGACAAAATCGTGTGTTGAGTTTTTCCGCGCATTTCGTCGTCACTATACTTTTATTATACCCTTCGCTCATAGAGTGAAAGGGTATATTAACTTTGTCATGAAGTTTGTAACGCATTGAACGAAGCATCTCCGACAGCGTGACGAGCTGAGTCGATTGGACGATGTCCGTCTGTCCGTCTGTCCGTCTGTCTGTCTGTTGCGACGCGTTTTGCTCGGCCAGTTTAAAAGCTATGGAGCTGAAACTTTGCACACATGCTTCTTTTTGTTGCAGGCAGTTTGTATGTTTGAATCGCTGAAATCCGACAAGGGGGTCGTGGGGCTGCCATACAAACCTACCCCCCAAAATTAGGTTCTTCTTAGAAAAACTTTTTTATTTATGCATCAATTTCAATAAAATTTCACACAAATGTGTTTTCATTGCTGACACACAATATATGTAAAAATCGACCAAATCGAATAATGGGGTCGTGGGGCTGCCATACAAACCTTGACCCCCAAATCAGGTTATTCTAAGAAAAACTTTTTTATTTTCTCATCGATTTCAATCAAATTTCGCACAAATGTGTTTCAAGTTATATCACAAGTCATATGTAAAAATTGACCAAATCAGACCATGGGGTCATGGGGCTGTCATACAAACCTAGCTCCCCAAATTAAGTTCTTCTAAGAATTTTTGTTTTATTTATACACCAATTTCAACAAAACTTCACACAAATGTGTTTCTATTGATGACACAAAACATATGTATGAATAGATGGAGTCGGACCATGTGGTCATGGGGCTACCATACAAACCTAGCCCCCCAAATCAAATTTTTCAAAGAAAAAACGTTTTTATTTGCACACCAATTTCAATCAAACCTCAGAAAATTATATTTCTATTGATGCCACATAACAAACGTGGAAATAAATGAAATCGGACTATGGGGTCGTGAGGCTGGCATATAAACCCAACCCCAAAATTAGGTTCTTCGAAGAAAAACTTTTTTATGTATCCACCATTTTCAACCAAATCTCATAGAAATGTGTTTTAATTGATGCCACAAACATACGTAAAAATTTATGGAAAGGCCATGCGTTCGTAGGTCTGCCGTACAACCCCCCGTCCCCCCTTTGGTTATTCTAAGAAACCCACATCCTCCGCTTCTCCCATTAAATCTTCGCCACGGCACTTATGTGAAAATTCAAGGAAAAGCATGGAAGCGGGGAGGACTAAACACAAGTCATAGATACGCCCCAAAAAACTTTTAGCCCGAGGGGAGCGAAGGGTATCAAAATTTCGGCCGCGCCCGAAATTAGCCTCGGTCTCGTTTTAGTTTGACGCCGTTGAAAAGAGTCCACGGAGCTCCAGAACGTGTTTGTGCTGTGACTGTTAGCACTTGCATCTTTTGGCGATAGTTTCTGAATTTCTTTCTGTTCTTCTTTCTTTGAGTTCTATTCTATATCGTGTCCTCCCCAAGGACACTTCATTGCTTGAACATAACACATTTTCATACAATCCCTTAACCACGCATTTGGTGCCGCACCGAAAATAAAAATACAGATACTTACATACGTATTTTTTGGCAATGCTTTATAATCGTACATCTAATATATGAATTGTCTTTAATTATTCAAGGAGATGAAATTCGCATAGCCTGCAAAGAAATTGCAATGAAGCAGTTGAGGGATGCTTATCGATCACAAAAAGGTACTTCAATCTGAATAAGTAACATTTATCAACTGAATCACCTTCCAACTTCACAGGTCTCATCAAATCCATTTCCGACGCGGATCTCCTTCTGGCATTCCAACAAGTGAAACCGAGTTGCACTAAAGTCTACCAGAAGTACATCGATTGGAGTAATACGAATGGAAGCCAAACTTAAATTTTTTCATGGAAGTTTATTACGTATAGTATGAGATAGTAATCTAATAAAATGTACAATAAAAAAATGGGCTGGCATTCAATTCCTCTTGGATCTCTTTTGTGCCTTTTGGCCATGATAATAACCAGTATAGTAGCCACTCATGTACCACGACATAAGCATGGCCGAGAGATGTTCAGAGTCTTCGCCGCTAAGATGCGGTGGCATAGGCGGCGGTGGTGGAAGTCTACCATACATTTCGGGCATCTGGAATGACTTTGTAGAAACATCACCATCCTCCTTCGGTTCTTTGTCATCTTGCCATTTGGCCACTTTGAATTGCTTCTTTCTAGCCTTCTTGCCCCACGTGGGAATCAGATCGGCGATTTTGACCGTTTGTTCATTTTCGTATCCAATGTATTTGAGACGACATTCGTCGAGTGATTTATCAATTGCTATGATCCTTGCCTCGTAGTCCACGCCATCGTCATAGGTGGCACGCACATAGTCGCCAACTTTATATTCACCTGTTGTCTCTGGCTCTTGTGGTGTCGGTTCATCTGTATCCGTACTGGCGGACGACTCGGATTTGTTATTTTTAATCGAATTCGTAGCCTGGGCGATTTTCTTGGCAAGCGCCTTTCTGGCTAGATTCACTGACTTGTCATACGAGTGAATTAGTAGCGAATCGTCCCAAACGTCGTTTTCCGATATTTCGTCATTTTTCTAGTAATTATTAACGGAAGGTATTAGTTAATTGTGTTTTTGCAAGACGCAAACTTGTACTCCGGTTACTTACCGACATTTCTGTAAATGGTGCGCGTTTTGTGCACTGTTTGAGGATTGTTGGGATTGTTTTGTGTTCGGAACGTTTGCTTGCTTGACAACCATTGACAACTGAAAATCATATGTTTGGTGGTGCATCTATTGTGAATTGACCAGAATTGAAACAGGTTCGATGCGGGATTCTAGTGTTCCATGAAGAAGCGGAAGAGGAAGTTTGCTGGTGGTTTCGTGAAGTTCGATTTATATTTTGTGAAATTAGTTTTACTAAAGCATGAAGAAGGAAGAGTTCAGTGATCATTCGAGGTATGCGATAATTTTCTTTCCACTTTTATTTTCTTCTGTTGGATTTGCTAGGTACTTATGAACATAATCAGTTTTGGGGCATAAATGTTCTTCTTTCCTAGTTATTTAGATTGCGCCCTGAAACAACTCGGCGCTTTTTTACCGATAAACCGCATGGCGGTAGATTGTCCGTCCTTAATTAAGATTGTACAAATCGCTAAAGATTGCCACAGACTGTAAGTTTGAGCCGAGATGCCCGGTTTAAACTTATGTATCACTTGCACGCTGTCCCGTTTGCTAGCACATGGTTGATACTTCATAGCGTGGGTCACGCTAGATGTACTCGAGTCGTGCAAGTGGCTTGCGGCATTACTGCTATTCGTCTTACTTCAGATCGTCAGTCATATTAAGTTGAAGAAATTTTGGAAGGAAGGCGTTGTAATTTAATGTGTTAATTCACGTAGTTTATGGCTCCGCATAACCCGAGCGGCGAAGGGGCTAGTTAGCGATAATAATTACCAATGCATCCAGTGGTCTTACGGCAACTGCCTCTACGGGGCGGACCACACCCGTTTTGTATTGCAAAACGGCCAAAAGCTGCCAATATGCCTTCCTGGCAAGAGCCCCGGCAGGAGCCCTGAAGGTTCGATGCAGGAAGGTTGTGTTTGTCTGTGTATATGTGTGGGTACGATATATGTGTTTTTTCGTCATATTGGGAGCATTACATCTCGGCGCGGCTGCTCTCAATTTTACTAATTCGCGCCGGTGTTGAAACAAATCCAGGCCCAGAGGTATGGATTTGTAGTGTCTGCAACCAACGTATCGATTCGAATGCCAGATCAGTGCAGTGTAATTGCTGCAGGGAATGGGTTCACTTTAGGTGTTCAGGGTTACGAAGACAAGGTCAACACTCCTTAGCATATGTTGCGCCAGGTTGTATGAATTCCGGGCAACCCAGGGCTGCTCCCAGCCCACCTTCCCCACCACTGCCCCCTACACCGCCAAACAATATGATAAGGAGTGCCAGACCCAGTCTTACGCCTGGCCCTCCTCCTCCAGCAGTTTTCACTGTGCTATCTATATTACAGTTTAACTGTAATGGCATTCACCGAAAAATCGCTGAGATCACACACTTCTGAGTTCCAACAGAATTCTCATCGCCGCCATCCAAGAGACGTTGCTTCACGCAAACTCGTCTCTAAGCGTCCATAGCGAATATGTTATACTGCGGAAAGATAGACCGGCCGCCACGGATGATTCTCACCCTGGACTTGCCTTCCTAATACACAAGTCCGTACATTACTGTGTATTAGATGTAGTTGCTGACGGTACGGCGGAAATTCAAGCCATCTCAGATCCATCAGGGAGTACTCATTCTAGTTGCCCTTCTGGCTATCGTTTCGATATTGGTCCTCTCCTTTCCGGAGAGCACAGGGTCATCCTTGGCGACTTTAATGCGCACCATGAGCTCTGGCATTCGGACCTCAACAACAATGCCAGGGGTATAACTATCGCCGAATCACTTGACGCCTCAGAATTCTGTTCACTTAATGAAGACTCGCCGACTAGAGTCGTGGGCACTTGCAGTAGTTCTCCTGACATAACTATTGTCAGTGCCAGCCTAATTGCTGCTTCCCGATGGGGAGTACGTACCACCCTTAGATCAGATCACCGCCCAATCATTATAAAGATTGACAAACCAGCGAACATGACTAAGTCTGAGAAGCGAACGTTTGTCAATCACAAGAAAGCCGATTGGGATGGTTTCAAAGCTTACTCGTCGGCGAAGTTCATCGAGCTAACATCACCTATCAACATTCATGAGGCCGAGAAAAATATTAGGAACGTCATTACCACAGCCGCGGCACGTTTTATTCCGGCAGGACGTATCCCGAAAGTTCGGCCTAACTTCCCCACTAGTGCCGCCAGATTAGCCGATGAACGTGATCAGATCAGAAGCGCTCACCCTGATGATCCCAGAATTCAGGAGCTTAACTCCGAAATTGACCGACAAGTTAAAGACTATAGGAGGGCGAAATGGAATCAGCACCTCGATGAATGTAACCTCAATGAAGGTGTCAGCAAATTATGGTCTACCGTCCGCGCCCTTTCCAATCCTCGGAAAGAAAAGGGCAACAACGCCATTGAATTTGGCAACACTAAAACCTGCGATCCTCTTCAGTGTGCTAGCCTGTTCAATAAACAGTTTATTGAACATCCCAAGTCTGACGGCCTCAAGCGCAAAATTAGAAGACGGATTCGCAGCCGGAATGTTGACACCATACCATCTTTTACAGCGGACCAGGTTAAAAAAGTCATCGAGAATGCTAAAAACTCCAAGGCCCTTGGACCAAATGGCATTTCGATGACCATGTTGAAACATCTCGACCTTCCAGCCATTGAGTATCTCACGGCCGCCTTTAACTTGTCGATGTCCACGCTTGCCATCCCTGAAATCTGGAAAACAGGTCGAATTGTTCCCTGTCTCAAGCCAGGGAAGAGCGCAAATCTCGGGGAATCCTACCGCCCCATTACGATACTTTCTCCTGTCGCAAAGACGCTGGAGGCCCTTATTCACCCCACTCTTGTTGCACATGCGAAGCTAGAACCTCACCAGCATGGCTTCAGGAAGATGCATAGTACCACCACTGCACTCGATGCGATCACTACACGCATTCGTGATGGGCTAAATCAACGCAGTCGTTGTCACAGAACTATTCTGGTGGCAATAGACCTATCAAGCGCATTCGATAAGGTCAATCATTCAATGCTTTTAGCAAACCTGTTGAATATGCATCTTCCTGCACAAGAGATCCGTTGGATCTAGCTGGTCGGCACTCCTTCACCGAGTTTCGAGGCAAACGTTCTAAGCATCGCGACAGGTTGCCTTCTGATGTCTGCCCAGGATCCATTACATCAGGAGACAAAATTGATGCCAATACGTGATCACAATCTCCTACTCTCAAAACAGTATCTTGTTGGTTGCTACCGTGAGGATCATCCCAATAATCATCTCATGGACCGAATTCCTCCACCACGACATGTCAGGCGTGGTTTACGAGACCTTGAGAGAGAGGTTCAGGGATACAAACGGGACCCTTACGATGAAGTTACATACCGAACCGCCATTGCAGCGATCCACACCGAAGAAGTGAATCGGTCTATCGCGAGTTTAGGTGCGAATAGAGTCCTCTCAGAGCGCCCACCACCAATTTCGCCTGAGGAGATTAGGCTCCCGAGAGCCCATAGAGTAACACTAGCTCAACTTCGGTCGGGCTTTTGTTCACGCCTTAATTCGTACCTTTCTCGCATAAACCCGGACATCCAAAACATCTGTCCAAACTGCAATGGTACTCCTCATGATGTGGGTCACTTGTTTCAATGCCCCGCTGCGCCCACTGATCTTACCCCTATATCGCTGTGGGAAAACCCTATCGCAGCAGCTATGTTTTTGTCCTTAGACCTCACGGACACAAACATTGACGAACCATAAATCGTACCCACATAGATGCACAGAGGTGACACACCTTTCTGCACCGCTACAAGAAGAAGAACCAATGCATCCATACCTAGCTACTCTGTGAATTGATCTACAAACTGCAATAAACGAGCAAACGAAAGAAGCCACCCGGAAGTGATAAGCAAAAGCAACGCTACTCGCAGGTTTGGTTCGCCGAGTAGTCACAGGTCAAACGAGCCTGCGATATACACGCCGGAATTTAGCGTTAGGCTTAAAAAGGATTACATCGACTATTCAGAAGTGAAAAACGAATTGTGTTCCTCGAGGATGGGTGTGTCCATGGTCCATGGTACTCACTTGTTGTTCACATCGATTATATTATGGACTAATAATAAGTATGTACATATTCCAAGTTTTCTTACATGGACTTGTTTGGGGGTTAGTGACCAGTTATGACAAGAATCAGTATAAAGTTTGGAATATTGTGGTTATCCAATATGCCCTCGTTAGTTTGTTTGGATTAGATCAAGGTTGTACAACATACGGGCCGCCAAGTTCTCTTATCTCGGCGGCGTATGATTTTGAAAATCATTGAGAATTGCAGAACTCCACGACAGTTCGAATTTAGCAAGATTTAAATGTATCAGAGTCCTAGTGTTGCGATACTTAAATTTTGATTAGACCAGTCTCAACCTTTACAGTTTATGTTGGTTGTGTTGCACAAAGTTTGGACAATCAGGCGTGCACACGCCGACGTCAAATCATGGATTGCCTTAAACTCCTTGAGGTGCATGGCGCGTTAACGACTATCGTGTGGAGTTGACAACTGAATTTAGGGTGTGAGCCGGTTGTCAGCCTTTCCACTTCCTAGTCGCATTTTTTACTTATTATTCTATGATATGAATATTTCTTATCTTCTTTTGAATTAATTATAAACGTGCGACGGGCCATGCCGAGTATCGAAACTCGTTCCCCTATGATTCTCTATATTACAGAGTGGCGACAGGACGATCACGGTCACAGAGCTTGACGACGTCGAATAATACGATAATCATGTATTATTCGACGTCGACAAACGTCTCTCTCTCTTTCTCTCTCTCTCGCTCGTTTGTCTGCTGTTCACCTGAGCCAAGCAGTGGTGGGCATTTACTCCATTCGGAGTAGATCTACTCCATTTTTTTTGGTTTTGGTCCGCTACTCCGGAGTAAATCGTTTCTACTCCTTTTTTACAAAATCCAAGCAATTAACTCCAATCCAATCCAATCTTTTTCTAGGAACGATAGAAATTGAAATTCAATTGCGGAACATTTGTGTTATAATACTCTCTCTTTTCCACCAGTATGAATATGAGGGTTTAGTTGTAGCGAACAATTTTCCTTCCCAAATCCCAAAACACAATATCACACTTTAAAAATTGAAAGTTTTGAACGTTATTTAGCGTTTTAGAACCTTATTTAGCTTTCCTTCGTATGGAACTCGTTTTTTTTCTATACGATAAAAGTTCTTTCATAAATTTCTTAACATTGATTTTATTTTGTTATTAACCTTATTCAAGCTCCCCGCCAAATAGCGTTAAAAAAATTTGCTCCACCACCATCATTGAGACAAAATGTGAGTATTTTGGCGGGAATGTATTTATATCAATCCTTTTTGCGGCTGATGACTTTTTCTTTGGCGGACACCTTTTACAACACAGTTGTTTTTGTGAGATATCATATCTTTTTGCAGTTTTCGATTCACAAAACTCGTAAATATATTATGAAGACGATATTCATCGCCCTATTGTCACGAATTTGTTTGAGAACAATAATTATAAGAATGATAAACCCCTTGCTAACCTTCGTCTCCTTGGTCTCCTTGGTAACCTTGCTCGCCTTGGTAATCTTAGTAACCATAGTACACTTGACTACTTTGGTGATCTTGCAAACCCTTAGTAACCTTGGTAACCCCGATGGCCTTGGTAGCCCTAGTAACCTCACTAACCTTGGTATCTTTATACATAACATTAAACTTAATGATAACCCTAACTTTGACCATAACCCTGGCCTATACCTAAACCTAAAACTCAACCTTAACCCAAACCCTATCCTTACATTTAACCCTAATAATAACGTTAACTGCGATGTAACAATAACTTTAACCCTATCCGTTACCCTAAACTTGATTTTGACTTTAACACCTTAGCCCTAAATTGAGTGTAAACCTTTACTTCATCTCTATCACATTCATCCTAATCTTAAATTTTAATGTAACCATTAAGCCTCACTGGGTACTCAATATGTGATTCAAATAACATCCATATTTCCTAAGTTCCACATTGCGCCTAAGACACATAGAGAAAGACATGTACATGTGAAAATATCCTTTTATCTCTCATCAAAGGTCCCGAAAACCTGTTGAGTCCTGACGAGCATTGCTTTTGCAACAATAAAGTGGTTTCATAACCAAGAATCAGGGATAACTATGAAATTCACTATATAACTAACAGTACCTTTTTGCCTACCACAACAGGATTAAACCGGGTGGAATTACAAGAATAAATCTACATGCCAAATTTTGTTCAAATTAACTCATCGGAATTCCTTGAAAAATCGATTTTCCCTATGCCATCATCACGTAACTCTGGTTTGAACACAACAGAATACACCGTCTTGACAAAACCGATTTGGTGTCCCAGCGCCATATTTAGGCTTCCACCAAACCAGCGCAGAACGGTAGCGGTACGTGTCAGAATGTATGAAATAGTTTCCGCCGCGGTACACCACGGAGCACTTGTCAATTCTTGTGGTGTGTGTGTTGTGTGTACCGCGTACCGCTACTGCGCTGATTTGGTGGAAGCTTTAGGATCATCGGGATGAATGAAACAGTGCGTCTGCTCATCCAATATTAAACTAATATACGTACGTACTCGTATATATGAGACGAACCAAAACAGGAACTTTGACCCGCCCCCGCTTTTGCAGACGATCTAAAACTGAAAATTTTGGATACAAAAGATTGTTCGGTCCTACCAATTATACTATACTATACGATTCTTTTCTAGGCTTTTTTCGGGCCTATCCCCGACTTTTGCAAAATGCTTCCTTTAAAACATATAAAAAGATTTAAGCGAGAAACTCTATGTATTTTTTCACATTTTCCGCTGTATCTTTTTTTTCTACTTCACGGATCGGAGCAAACGATAGCCTATGCACACCTTCACGACAGACTCTATCAATGGGAAAAGAGACCAAATCCCGAGATGCCCTCTGCAAGGCTGTAGACGTGTCAATGAACGACAAGAACACTGAGAACAACGAGAACAAGATTTTTGAAAAAAATGCGATTTTCAAACTCTTATATCTCCGGTGTTTCTTATCGTATCACCTTGAAATTTTCTACACTTCGTAAGACGGCATGATCAACAACGCTTACCGAATTTGAAGACTCAGGACCAACCAGGGTCCCAGCTACAGAGGTCCGAAAACCCGTACTTGTTCCGTCGTGTAAACATAGTCTTAGTCGCTTCTCACTTTTTATTTGTTCAAATTTCTTCGTTTTTCTTTGGCGTGCGGGACGCTCCCGCGTCCCTAGATAATAAATGCTCATATTGTCTAAGGAACAAGGAATGCAGTGGCGAACCTACTTAGGGGTTTTGGGGGTTCAAACCCCCTCCGAAATTGCTCGATGTAATATAAAATACAAATAGGACTAATACAAAAGCAGGACGTTTCCCACAAAAATATAATTCTAACAAAAGGAAAATGAGAAAATTGAGCAAGTAACTCAGCATCACAGAGATGGTGCTGCGTTAAGATGCTTTTCGAAAGACTCTTCTAGCACCACAAAAAAATTTCAGATTATGTTTAACCAGGCCCGAGCGGCGGACAAATTTCGAGTATAGTGCCTTTCGGAAGTACGACAACTGCAACTGCTCCCTGATCAGTCAAAATTGCATTCACACTTTTTTTTCAATTAGCTGAGATTGATACTGAGAGGAGTCTCTCAGTTTTTTTGTATATTAAGTTCTTCGGCACTTTGAAATAATTGGCGGCCAAATAACTAACTAGCAAGCTCAAGTCATGATAAAGTACTATGAAACTCTGTACCTATTTTAATACAATCTATATTGAAAGGCTACTGATGCTTTGTAACCGAACAATACAAGAAATGATTGAGGGACAATAAAAATGTATTAACCAAAAATAGTTAACGAAAAAAAACACAATTTTACGAGTGTAGGGTATAAATATTAATTCACATTCAAACTTCAACCTCTTACATAAAACCCCTCCCGAAATATTTTTTTTGAGTACGCCCCTGAAGGAATGTAAGACAAAAATTGACTTTGGTTCGTGCAAAACTGCAATTTGAAGTTACCTTTGGGCAATGATTTGTATGAATTTCACGGTGTAATTCATGCTTCTCACAAACCGTTAAGAATTTAATTTTTAATTCAGTTTTATTTTTTATAAGCGTGTTTGGTTAGTATTAAACTCATTTGTGATGAAAAAAAAAATGTTTAGTTTAGGTAACTTTTCTTATTTATATAATAAAACATAAATTATTTTTACTTTAAATGTATGTTCCCAATTTCTAAGCTCTTTTTATAATACTAAAAATAAAAATACAAATTATTTCGATACACACATACATTTTTATTGAGAAAAGTTTAGCTGGGGTATGTCACACCCCAGTGTGTCTTTTATGCCACAAAAATTTAAGTGTGTCGTTTGAGGGTTAAGTCCAAACATTGAACACCACTGTTACAACATCGACACTGATGACACAATTACAAAAACATCTATCAATCGTAGGGCTCAGTCTGATAATATGCAAGTATTAAAACATTTACTCCTATTCTCTGGATCTACTCCCTTTTTCGTCCAAAATCTACTCCCCTTTTTTTTCCTCAATGCCCATCTCTGGAGCCAAGTTAATGCCGGCTGGCATAAGAATTTTATGAAGACAGTTCTTTTATTTTAATTACGAAAAAAATTCTGGGATTTGTGTAAAAGTATAAGTATTATTCGAACCCTCAACGTCCATTTACGGAGCAGGCTCAGTTGCCGCATCTCAAAATACGCTGCCTTGTTTGTGGCATCGCTCCAACTCTCCCTGGAAGTTTTCAAGATATTTCAAAATAATAATATCACAAGGTTGTTAAAACCTTAAAAACTCCTTACAAAAAAGAAACTCCATATCAAGAAACCTGGATCGAAAACCTCGGTTAGGACAATGACAACCCGCAAACGAACGACTGATTACTCTTTTGAGACCTGGAACGTAGGCATGTGATCGGCTCCAAACCTACAAACAAACGACTGAATGCGATTCGAATTACTAGAGGTCACACCCTCTACGAAAAATGTAAAAATATCGCGATCGGCATAAATTTGGCCAATAGTATTACGTAGTCTGGCTGGTATAGTGGTTAGTGCGCGCAGGGTTAGAGACTCACCGCGAACAAATTCACTTTATGGTGTTTTTCGAACTCACGACCCATGTGACCGACTATGATCTCACTCAGATGATAAACGAGTACCCATTTATGGGAATAAATAACACTGCGGCCTTAGTCCAATGTTGGACGATCGCGCCTGTTATTTTTATTACGTACTTCCCGTATCGAATCATTGGGTAAGGAGTAAGGTTATAAAACACAACGTTCGCGCAACGTTCGCGCAACGTTACCTTTAATGTGTTCTGTGTTCTCCTACAGGTTTCACCAAAAGTTCGTGCAACTTTAAAGAAAACTAATGATACAGCTTAAAATTGTCCATTAATTTAAAGCTGCATCTAAACTGGCTTCCAAATGGAGGCGCGTTTGGTGGCTACTTAGCATCTATACTAGCTACCAAATGGAGGCTGAAAATGGCATAACCATACTTTCATTTTGGAGATTTTTTTACATTTAATTATCAAAATCGGACTCTGCGTGTTTGAATCATTACTCTACCATTCAATAATTATTCAATTCACAAAAAAGGAACGAAAGATGCAAAATTGCAGGAAACTTGTCTTGTCTTGACTTCGACAAGCGGTTGTAAAAGCGTCAGCTGGCATATGATTGAGTTGCCATATTGAATATCAAAACTGGACGGACCACCAAATGGCGGTCAGTTTGGATGCAATGACAACTGCCAGTTGGTAGCACGTTCTGGATGGACCTTAAAACGCATATATTTTGAAGGAATATACTTAAGTCATTCTCATCGGCTGGTCTTAGTTTCTTGTTCAATAAACGCAGCAAAATCAGTAAATCTGCAAAAAAAAGTAATCAAGTTATGGTTTTTCCTTTTTTACTCTATCCAAAATCTAGACATCTTCTAACTCTCAGTATTATATCATACAAGCAGGTGTGGTCTGTGCAAATTAATTTAAATATTTAGACCACTTCCCCCTCCCCCTAACAAAACCAACTGCTGGGTTTTGCTTTTAGGCTCCTTGTTTTCCTCTTTTTAAATTTGTTACGTTAGCCAAAATGTCACCACGAAATTTGGTTGATTAAGACATTATTTCCGACAGGATTGATATTCAAAAAACAATGCCTGAAATTGAAAAGAAAACACATTCACACACTGCCTTCGTCCCTGCTTTACTGAAGTAGAAATGGTAGAAATACAGGCAGTTTCTCGCAACAATATCTAACTATCCACCGTTAGCAAAGATAAGTTAATACATACATACCAACTTCTTGTTTTATGACAATGATTTAATTTATTTGAATCATTTGGTGTACATCTCTCTCTCTCTCTCTCTAAATACATTTTACAACGAATTACGGAGACAGTTGGTATGGAAGATCGATGGACTTAATTACTAGCCGGGAACACTATTCTCAAAACCACCGATCCGCTGTTAGGTTGATAAAGGATCACGAGAAAATGTTTGAGCTTTAATCAGCGAAATATTAATGGCCAAAAAATTGATTACTATCATTAACTTGTTTATAGCAAGATTTATATTTTTTTTTTTTACATACATACAACGATTAGGTACATGAGTATTCAACAAGTTTCAATGTATCTACCTGACTCTGATCATCGAAACTTTTTAACTGTGTTTCATGCATCAATTGTTTAACGGTGAACTCTCTAAATCTATTTCACGGTTATTTTGCTATTTTCAACATCATCAGTAATGCAGTGCAGTGCATTGTGACTCGGTTCGGCAACTAATTAGATTCAGTCCGCCCCATACTAATAATTTCAAGTTAAATTAAATTATCCGATTTAAAGAAATTAGATTTAAATATAATATCCACTTGTGCGAGTTTTATGTGCCTTATTATAATGTAAAAATTAAATGAAAAAATATGTTATGTAGTATTTAAGAAAAGTGAGATCATTTCGAATGGCCTGTTCGTGTTCCGGTATTGTGCATTTTTCTCATCACGTTAACACCGACAAAGACAGGCGGTAATTAACTACCGTGAAACAGAAAAAACATCGACATTAATCCAAAACTTTCATACGCTTCATTTTCGCTTTACAAAATTTATTTCGTGAATGCCCAGTGAGCGATAGTTATCCAAATAGACTGAAGAACACACTGTGCATCATCACTGAATCTTCAGAGCATTATTTCTACATCAAATGGCCTTCTTTCGCTGGATCAAAAGGCAAGTAAGTCCTAACGTCTCTAATAGTATGGGAAATTTGTCAATTTTTTCGTAGATTACCACTATGATGATGGACAGTTATAATTCTCCCGCTTTGACCTTGATTACTCCGATCATGTAGAGTATCTAAAGTGTATAGAAGAAGAAGAAAAAAATGTTCTTTTATTAGTACGCACGGTCCATCTCTATTATATTCTGTGTCTACGATGATGCTCTGTGTGGCTCAACTTGCAGCACTCACTCTTTATTCACCTGCCTGCAACACGGTGGTATCATGAATTGGAATACTTTTGTGGTACCTGAAGCGTATCTCCTCCTCTTCATTGAATTCTCGTTGAATAACATTCTTGTATAGAATTGTTCAGACGCGAAGCTCTCAAAGTTGAAAGCAAATCAGTTCGGTGTCTAGTATCTGGAGGCCAGTGCGTCTGCGAGTCGGCTGCGGTCGCTATTGCTACTGCTAACCCGGTAAAAGTGCTCGCTAATTAGCGAAAACCAGTAACTTGTGATATAACTGGTACTTTCAAAACAATAGATGTGATAGTGTGTGCTAGTTTATAGTGCTAATAAAATCTAATTACACTTTTGACTTTTTTATTCTACTTTGTTACTTTGTTTTTTGCCCATATAGCCCATACGACTTTTACTATTAGTTCTTGTGTGCGTACCTTTGCAGGGAATGGGATACATCACAGGCTTGTAGACGACGTGACAGCGAACCCGCATCATCCGTTTTAGGACGCAATAGTATTCGTCTATCTAATCGAAATCAACGATCAAGAGATGAGGCGTACGTTAGAGCGCTGAAGAAGTTCAATGAATGGCGCCATAAAGAACATACTGGCGGCAGCTTACGGCGTTCCACAAGACGATCCAACAAAAGATCCGCCACGAACAAAAATCAATCTTTAGAAATATCCACTACAAATAGCGAAATGATGAAACAGTCGAAATTGCCGGATGACGATAATCAAGTCGACGGACCGCTCTATGAAGAGCTCAAGTCACCGCAAAGATTGAAAGCGAAAGCCCAAATGTTGGATAATGCCAAAAAGTTACTTCATAAAAGTCAATCATTTCCCGTAATAGGTAACAATAATTACAACGCTGGTGTGATTAACAGCCACGATACGAGCGTGGAAGATGAGAATGCGGTCAATGTGCTCATATCGTCCGAACAGTGTCCAGTCATTGATGAAAACGACGAAGATGCCGAAGTGATGGAGTTTGAAAATAATCATTGCCATACTTCGGAACAGATCGATTCTCAGAATATTAATAAACAACAAACGCCACCCCGGAAATTCTTTCGTGACAATTCCAATCCATTTCGTGGAGTTAAGTCTCCGGTTCGTGTCACCAGATATCGGCTTGCGTCATTCGCCTCACCCGACCGACTTTTCAACAATGAAAACATTTCCATTGGTGATTTCGTACGGGACTCTCTGCCGCGGGATGAGCGCGAGCCTGAAAGAATTCCCAAATCATCTAGTATCCAGCGATCGACATACGATTGTAGTCCGAAAGTAGTTTATGAAAATCAGGGAAAAACAAATCGTACTTCACAGTCACCACGATATCAGAGAGTCATCAATAAGCACGGAGATCTTGTGGAATATGCCATACCACTCAGCGAACAATTCGAGGATCAGTTCAATAAAAGCGATCCATTGATACAGGACCAGATGAGCTCTATTCGTTTGCCGTCCCATTTGGATTTGTCGCCATATCAGGCAGGATTTCAGATGCTTAATTCAACGGAAAGGAGGAAAAGTCGAAGTCTCACCAGTATGAACACTTACGCAGAAGTTGTGCGTAGAGGAGGGAGTACAATGGTAACGGATTTGGATAAATCTGATGGTAAACACTATGGTTTTGTGAATTAGGATTGGGTTCTTATCAACAAGTATCTTTTTTGGTTATTTATAGAAAGAGCCGAGGATAAATTTGAAGTCAGTGATATTTTTGCAGAGTTGGAGTCTCTCGAAAAGTGGAGCCAACGAGTAAGCGAAGAAGGTGTTTTTAAACCAAGTCTATCTCAAATTATAAAGGTATGTTAATTAAAATGTATATTTAATATTTTTTACACCCAGTGAGATTGTATGGAGGACAAATACCGAATATAAAACTACCACTATTGTGAACATTGAGCGCAAATTAAAAAAAAAACCTAAAACATGAAAAATGTAAAAAAATTCATGCCGAAAGAGGTACTAAACTTTTTGAGTAGTTTTCGATAAGTTTCAGTTTCGATAAGAGTAGAACTCTTCGCAGCACATCAACTTCATTTCACTCGAACTTTGTTTCAACGTGTGGGATTTATTTTCGTATATTGGGTTGCATTTCAAATGTTCATATGCCTGGACAAACATGCTGATTGAAAGGATACTTCTTGTACTTAAAATATATGCATAAAATCTTTTCACTTAAATTAATTGTGGAGAAGATCATTTTATACAAAGTTTTTTGTTTTTTTACGTGAAAACTGTAAAATAACGACAAAGCCTAAGCTATACTATATGGCAAGATGCTTCTCAGAATCCCACCAAAGAAAATCGAAGAAATTTGAACAAATCCAAAGTGAGAAGCGACCAAGACTTTTTGATTTTTTTCGAAAATCTTCTTCTCGGCGTTCTTGTTGTTCATTGACAGAGCTACAGCCTCGTAGCGTAGAGAGCATTTCGGGATTTTCTCTCTTTTCCCATGGATCATTTGCTTCGATCCAGTGCAGTAAAAAAAGATACAGCGTAAAATGTGAAATTGCATAGAGTTTCTCGCTTTTTATATGTTTCAAAGGAAGCATTTTGCAAAAATCGAGGATAGGCCCGAAAATGCATAGAAAAGAATCGATAGTCTTGTGATTTGGGAGCATTGTTCAAAACAATCCCTTGTATATTGGCTCAAATGTTTTCTATCGCAGACCGTCTGGAAGAGTAGGGACAAGGGGCCAAAGTTCCTTCTTATTCTTTTAGCGGTGTAGAAAGGTGTGACACCTCTGTGCATCTACATATGTGGATTCGAGTTATGGTTCGACGTTGTTTTCGTCCGAGATGTCAAGGGACAAAAACATAGCTGCTGCGATAGGATTTTCCCACAGTGAAATAGGGGTAGATCAGTGGGCGCAGCTGTGCATTGAAATAAATGGCCCACATCATGAGGCGCGCCAGCGCAGTTAGATGTTTTGCATGTCTGGGTCTATACGTCTCCGCAGACGATATAGGTAGAGGAAAAGCTGAGAGGACTCTATTCGACTCTATGAGTTCCTGTTTTGGTTCGTTTCATATACGAGTACGTACAATAACAATTAATATAATATTATAGTGCGATACACACAGTGCGTTCGCCGTTCGTTCATCCCGATGATCCTAAAGCTTCTACCAAACCAGCGCGGTGCACACAACACACACGCCACACAAATTGACAAGTTCGCCGAATTGTACCACGGCGGAAACTATTTCATACATTCTGACACGTACTGAAACCGCTGGTTTGGTGAAAGCTTAATATGGCGGTTGGGCACCATACCGGTTTTGACTAGACTAACGGAATATTCAATGTGCAAAAGCTTACAGGCCAATTACACCTGCAACTTGGTTGCCAACCTAGGTTGCAGGTACGTTACTACACACTTGCAACATTCCGGCAACCACGCCATTCACGTTCTTGCAACGTACTGCAACCTGAAACATGCCTACAAACCACTTAATTTCCGGTTTTTTGCGTGTTGCCAACTTAGGTTGGCAACCAAGTTGCAGGTGTATAAGGGCTGTTAAACAACCGTCAACAATACGCGCAGTTTCTAGCGCATTGCGCGAGGTAGCTAATGCACAAACGCCAGATGCTTGTTCTATTGATGATAGATGGAACATGGTGAAGGAAGCTTTTCTATCGTATGGCGAATCTTTTGTGGGCAGACTACAGCGCGGTAGGAGACCATTTATCAGTGATGATACATTGTCTCTGATAACTGCACGGAAGAGAATTAAATAGCAAATAAACTCGGCTACTGACAATTCAGTTAAGCAACAACTGAGGACCGAGTACAGTTCTCTTCAAAAAAGAGTGCAGAGAAGCGTTAGACGTGATAAACGCAATAACATCAACGCGATAGCTTTGGAGGCAGAAGATGTTGCTTACCGTGGTGACAGTGGAACCCTTTACAAGCTCATAAAGCCACTGACTGGCAAATCTTTTACCAATGAGCATCCTGTAAAAGATAAAGACGGGCCTCTGCTAGTCACAGATGAACAACAATTTCGCCGATGGAGAGATCATTTCATGGAGGTTCTTAACAACAACTTTAACCCTTCAAACCTACATCCACCGGAGGCAGTAAGTCTTCCGCAAATGGCCAGAATTAACACCGGCGTACCATCCAAGCTCGAAATAACTAAGGCCCTTCAATCTTTGGAAGCAGGTAAGGCCCTGGGGGCAGACGGTATCCCGATGGAATTTTTGAAAGCGGACATCAACGCCACAGCGGATCTTCTTCTTCCCCTGATCCAAGAGTGTTGCACAACCGATACTCTCCCTCAAGAATGGAAGAAGGGCGTCATTATATAAATCCCCAAAAAGGAAGTCTCAAGGATTGCAATAATTGGCGTGGAGTCTGTCTCCTCCCTGCAATATATAAACTGATGGCCAAAATAATCTTGGACCGGATCAAGAAAACGATCGACCGCACTTTGAGCAATGAAAAATCTGGTTTTCGTGAGGGGTTTTTCATGTAGCGATCATATCAACACCCTCCGAATTATAATTGAACAATCCGCTGAATGGAGATCCCCGTTACATCTATTGTTCATTGACTTCGAGAAGGCGTTTGACAGCGTTGACCGGGCTTATATCTGGACAGCCTTACGTAGGAGAGGCATACCAGAGAAACTTATTGCTATCATAAAGGAGTCCTATAACGGAGCCCCATGTCACGTCAAGTAAGTAAGTAAGTAAGGGTATCAGGTGGAAATTATTTGATTACCTACAGCACCTGGACTATGCCGACGATATTCTTTCAAACACAGCAGATCATCTGTCTCAAATGACGGATGCTTTGCATCGTGAAAGTCGAAGTGCTGCTTTAAAAATTAATGCCGCTAAGACGAAATACCTGAGCTTGAGATCAGAAAGGCAAAGAAACATTTCATCTCCGGACAACGGATAGAAAAAGTCGAGAACTTTACTTACCTTGGGAGCGTAGTAGCAGCGGATGGTAGGGCTGATGCTAATGTAGAGTCGCGTATAAATAAAGCCCGAGCAGTATTTTTCAGTTTGACTTCTCTCTGGCAAAACAAAAACATCTCCAGAAATACCAAACTCCGAATCTTCGAAAGCAATGTAAAATCCGTGCTTTTATATGGGTGTTCCACTTGGAAGGTGATATTACAACCAAACTACAAACTTTCGTGAATCAGTGCCTTCGACGCATTCTACAAATTCGCTGGACTGAGGTAATCTCTAACGACGACCTCCTCCAAATTACCAATTACGACATCAAAAGGCGGAAGTGGCAGTGGATAGGCCACACACTTCGAAAAGAGCCAAAAAACATTGCAAGACAGGCTCTAGATTGGAATCCTCAGGGAACCGATGCAAGGCGTCGCGTGAGAAGACCCAAAAATACATGGAGAAGATCTGTTGAGGCAGAGGGAAAATCTATAGGGAAATCGTGTGACCAGCTTAAGGCGATGGCTGCTAATAGGCAGAGGTGGAAAAGAGGCGTATTCAATGCCCTATGCCTCACTAGGGGTTAAAAGGAACCAGAGAGAGATAACGGTCTATTCTGTTGAAACCAGAGTTACATTATTAGGGCATTTGGAAAATGGTTTTTTTAAGGAAATCTAATGATGTAAACAAAATTCGGCAGTTATTCTTATAGGTAAGTACCACTCGGTTTGATCCTGCTGTGGTAGTGGGTCGAGGCAAAAGGGCACTTTTAGTTATAAAGTGACTGAAACAGAGATTGATCCTAATAGCTATGTTGTTATCTCTGATTCCTGGCCGTGAGACCACTTTATCATTCTAAAAGCACTGCTTAGTAAAGTCGTTTGGTCAGGACTGGATAGGTTTTCGGGACCTAAGGATAAGAAGATTTTTAATATGTATATGCCTTTTCTCTGGGGGTCTGGTATACATTTTTGTAACGTAACTAACGAGCGTAACGCAACGATTGTGAAGCTCAAGAAGCCAAAGGTAGTAGATATGGGTATTTTAAAAGGAAGAATGATGAACTTGGATGGATGGATAGTCTTGGGTCTGCAGTAACGGGAATCGTGTATTAACCGTTTGGTGTTGACTCAGGCATAATTTGTAACTTATGAAATATGGATGTAATTTTAATCACATATTGAGTACACTCTCTCTCTCTAGTTCCTGTCAACCCCTTGTGGGGCATAGGGCATTAACTACGCCTACTCTCCACCTCGTTCTGTTTTGCGCCAACGGCGCTAGCTGCGACCATGTAAGATTTAGGCTTAATGATTACATTGAAAAGTAGAATTAAGATTAGAGTGAATGTTACGGTTAAGGATAAATCCGCAAAATGACTGTGTAGCTTAAACTCCTGAAACGTTTGAAATGCCAACAACTTATGAGTTATCCCTGATCAAATTTTACATCGAATTGCTTTTTAAGCAAGATGAAAGCTTGGGAGCTTTGACAGGAGATCAATACCACATTCACCTTACGTAACAACTATTGCGGTATTAGTCGGCAAAAATCCTACATCGCTGGATTTTTGCAAGATGGTCGGTGATGGCCCCCAGATTATGGAAAAAAAAAGTCCCCACCGATTGCCATTTTAAAAATAATCGCTAAAACACAAAAAAGACCTCCCTTGTTTAAGGTTGCGGACCACCAATCGCTATAGGGACTTTTTTCCCCATAATCTAGGGGCCATATAATGGTATATGCTGAGAAATTATCGCCAAAACGGGCGATGTGCCTACACCGCAGGTCGAGCAACGCGGAACCATGGAGCGGTATAAAGAACGAGGCAAGGAAGGAAGGAAATCTAGGGGCCATCACCAACCATCCTGCAAAAATCCAGCGATGTAGGACTTTGGCCGCTCGATGGCCATAAATTGGGTTATTTTTCTTCGGCTATATTAGAAAACCATCCTTTAGAGTTAGTGAAATTGAATATTTTCGGTTTTTTCTTATTGCTTATTGACATGATTTCTTGACTTTCGGGAAAAAGTGGATATTGCTGAAACCAGTTCAACATTTTTGTAACATCATGGTTGTCTCTATGGATGCTTGTGACTCTACTATCGATGTGTTGTTGCGATGTAGTAAAATGACCCCTCAAAAGCATTTTATTTTTTCGCAAAAGTGTTGAAGGGAAGTCATTCGTTCTGGGTCCATCCGGATAAAATACATACTTTCACTGACACCTCGACCTCGAGTTAGCCCACCGTCTGTTTTCATATCAGAAGTTTCTGCTCAATAGTCATACCGGTCCATGTACCACACAAACACTTATCACTTCGGATAGTGAAGGCCCCATTTGAAGGGAAAGGATTATTTGACAATGATTTTATCTATCCTCCTGCCCCACTAATCGTCCCGGCAACTACAAAAACAACATGGTTTATTTCCAAACTGAGTTACTTCAACATGAAAGTATTATATTCTTCTTCTTTTTCTATATTTACCGGAGTAACGGACCAGCCGAGGTCGGATTAGAGGGGTTTTACTGTACATGCACAGTACATGCCGCTTTCATGTTAGCAAATAAGAAAATCATTTAACAACGATTTGGAAATTAGTTTTCAACTTTAACGGCGTCTATCGCGTTAACAGTAAATCTGGCGAAAAAACCTTACCAACGTAATTTGTAGGGAATTTAATACGCAGTTTAATGTTATCACATATCTTCGAAATGTCGAAAGTTTTGACGTTATAAACAAAAAACTGAAAAAAGGCGTTTTCGAGTAGTTTCGCGCAGTTATCCCGGGAGGCATCAACTTTTCGAGGTGGCAAAGTTGATATTCGGACTCATCATCCCAATATAGATAAAATAAAATTGACAAAACAAATTACTACATTTTTTCCTGAAACTGACTCTAATTGACACTCAAAGAATGGACTATGAGCGATTCAGTAATTTGTGGAAAGGGCTTCGCACGGTATGATTCACCAAGGGTTTGCTATATACCAGGTTTGGGTAAATTCTGAAGCATCGTAAATTCTGAAGCATCGTAGAAAAAAGTTCATCGTTGCGTTGTTCAAGCATTATCATCGCAATACCGGCGGTACTAAACGCTTTTGAGTTTTTAGCTCTTTTGGTCGCAAGGGTGACTTCTTGGGCGGTGACTTGACGGTTCTCCTCCATCGAGAATTTGGGATAGCTCTCGTGATTTCTCGTGAATGTGAATAGCTGGTTAAAAACGTAAACGGATTTCCTGTTGTCGCTCACGGTAGTGGTGCAGAACTTGATCGCGACCTTTCTTTTCGTTTTCACGGGGATGGAAAGGCTCCTTACAGCTGCCCAGAGCTTACCCACAATTGTGCCGAAATTGACATTTTTGAGTTGCGACCTCCATTTGGGTACATTACGCTTTCAGGCCTCCAAGGGAAATTTTTGATGTTTCCGATATTTTCCGCTATGTGCCCGCTATATGGCGGACGGTAAGATAAGTGTCGCTAGTGTCGATAAGAAGAACAAGAAAAATTTCCCTTGTGGACCTGAAAGCGTAATATACCGTGATTTGCACTCCATAATTGATCCGTTGTTTTAGCCATGTTTGCCGCTGATGTTGGAAAATTGGGTTTAAGACTTTGAATGCGATCTGCTTGGAGTCATTTTTTGGCAGGAAGCTGCCGTCTAAAATAGTCATTCGATCATCAGCTGGTGGTAACAAGCTTTCAAAGGATTCATTTACGATATCTCTAGTGTTAATAAGAGGAATGTGATCAGATGACATGGTGATAACATGTTGCCAAATTATGTCATTAATAAGTCCCTGACTGGGAATGGATATTTTAGGTGAACTCGTGCTAGATCCAGTCGTTAAGGAGACACAGAAATCAGATAATCGGCGATGATGTTACATCCGGGGTCATTATCCTGGTGGGCGTTGAAGTCACCTATTGACTCGGCATCTTGAGGAACAGTTGGAGACTGAACCAATATAAATATTTGAGACCGTCTATGGCGTCTTAGGATATTTTGTTGTTGGTATGACAATTACTGGAGGCACTGGAGTAAAATTTGGTCTTTGTTAGCCGGACTGGAAACCTTGAGTCGATTCTGGTTGTTCACGTATTGAGGATGTACTTTTTCCTTTGTTCCTACACCGGCTGACCTTATACATGGGTTTCCAATCAACGATGTGTTTTGGTCCTGTGCAATTTTTTAAATGAACCCATTCGCCACATTAGTCTGGTTGGTGTGGAGGTTAGTGCGCTAACCTTCGGAGCTCAGGGTCGTGGGTTCGAGTCTTACCGTGAGCGGATTGAGTTTAGGGTTTTTCGAACTCACGAGCCATGTGACGGACTGATCTCACTCGGATGTTAAACGAGTACCCATTTATGGAGATAAATAACTGAGCGTGCTGTTGATCTCAACACTTAACACAACAGTTAAGATCTTGGAAATTATATGTAACTACATACCAATGCATATGTTGGACTGTCGCACCAATTATATATTTATTTGCGGAAATACTTTATAAATTAAAATAATTTACATAATTTCAGGGAAGTAACTTAATCACTTGCTCTACAAGCGATATAAGCCAAAGAATTTCTACACTCAAAAGCACCGTGCAAAGTCCTATCGTTCTATCGTCTGGCAATTTTCGTAAGACGACCGTAAGTTTGCGTAAAATTGAAAAACGTTTTCGCATACAAAGTGAACAGGGTCTTATCCACGAATTGGATATTTTAAAGTGAGTTTAGGACAAAATATAAAAAATTCTTCATGGTTGTATGAGTAATATTTTGTGTCTCCTTTCAGCAAAATAAAACACCCTAATGTTACCCTATTGATGGCTGTGTGTCTCGATGGTAATAATAAAATTTTATCATTAGTCCTGGAACCGTTTGTACTTAATATTAATAGTGTGATATATGAAACAGTGAGTATACTTCTTGGTCTATTGGTGCTAATTTGATTTAATTTAAAATGTTCTTCTTTTCAGGATAGTAAAATAAATACGGAAGACTGTATTGAATACATTTTACAAGTGATAAAGGCTGTTATATATCTTCATGAGAATGGCATTGTACATTCAAATATTTGCAGTCATAACATTTTAGTGTGTGAAAACAAACGAGTTGTAAAACTGTCATCGTTTGAACTTGCCACAGAAGTGGATTCGTCCAAAACCAAAAATGATATTATCAATAGTTTTTATGATAGCTTTGAAAATTTTCAGGTGAGTTCCATTTTTCTAATTTATAATCCCGATCAAATTAAATATCCTTTTTTCTTCTAGAAATCAATTTTAAAACCTTCTCTAAACGAGGAGGGCCTATGCTTGCTTATAGCCAAGAACAAGATTCCAAGTACATTCCTTCCGTATCTTGTGGAGTATCGTAAACTTTACTCCGAACATTACTATCAGCCGCCTGAATTGCTTTCATCATTCCGACAATTTGTCTTTCCCACTAAACAAGCCGATGTCTATAGTATATCCCTGTTGCTGTGGGAAATGCTAAATACGTGTGTGCCATTCGCTATATTTTCGTATGAAGAAATAGAGAATTTATTTCAATTGAATGATACGAACCAGTTGCCTTTTTTCGATGGCGATCGATGTGCATATTTCGAAACCTTATTGAAAAGTGGCCTGACCACGTTCCCGTTCAAACGCATTGATAACGTGCAATCAATGAAATTTTTGATTGATGAAGCTCGTGTGAAATTGTCCAAGAATCAATTGAAAGAAGACAGCAAGTGCGAGGAAATGAACAGTCGTAACCATACCTATCGAAACGAAAAGAACTGTAACCCGGCCGGGTCTTGTGATCGGAAAAGTTACGGACGAATCAATATTTTTCAAATGACAAAACAGGCGGATGATACAATCAAACTGGATGAGAGTACGACGATCGCTCAGAAGGTGCCGAAAAGTTCAACTGGAACTAAGTACAGTAGTCGATCCTTGGACGATATACTGAAAGCAGACTCCACGGAGAATACATCTAAGCAACAGTACGAGTTCCAAATCGAAGATTTCACGTTGCCATCGACGCCCATCGCCCGGAAAAATAAATTAAGGCGAAACGCTTGGCTGTCAAATAAAACGCTCAACAAAAAGTCATTTGACGAGAGCGAAGAAGACGCGTTAGAGGTACTGAACAATCGAAGCGACAAAGACCAAACCACGTTCAACAAAAACAAGCGTATCAACGTGAACATTAAAATAATTCAAAATAAGATAACAGCGGAAGACGAAATGCAAGACACTATCAATAGGACGGTTGATAGTTCACTCAATGTTTCCTCACAAATAGACTATTGGAACTCGATAGTAACAACGCCCGGGGAGATTAGTTTGAAAAAGCAAAACAATTCACAATCCTACTTTTCGACGTCGAACAGCGAATTTTTGCGTACGCCGGAAAGCCGAATTGAAGACGTTAGACCCAAAGAGCAAAGCACACCAACTGCATTGAAGCCAGCTGAACGGACTAGTCTGAGCAAGGCTATGAAAGAGCGTGCGAAATACTATCCAAATATGCCAGAGCTTTTAAGCGAAACCTTCTTGCGAAGATCGTCCAAGCGCAATGCTGATTTTGAAAGTTCACTTTGGAAGCGAGAGAAAGATCGTTGTGAAAAGGGTAGCCCACGACAACAACACTCGGAGTCTCTTAACGACGGCGTGGAAAGGCCACTCCGAACGTCGGTCAAGGAAACGGTCCACATTTTTGAATCATTCAGCAAAAACGTCATCTCGTCTCGACGAAAATCGTTACGCAGTAAGAGTGAGGATATTTTGAGTAGTTGCTGCTCCAGCAAAAATAAGCCAACTACATCAGGCCGAGCTGTGGACAGCATTGACGCCCCAGTACAATCCACGTCAGTGATTGAAAAACTCGCTGAGCTTCCCCGGGTCGACAGTACCACATTTGATGACACCATTACGACAACCAAGCTAAACGTACAGCTGACAAATTCAAGAAAACATGACATTCTTTCTAAACTTCAATCGTCCAACATAGTATCGTCCACAAATGAAGCGGAAGATATGGAAATCAGCCGTTTAGAAATACCTCCACTAGCCATTTATCTAGACGGAGCATCCGCCAATATATCGCCGCTTAAAATAAAACCAACTCTTTTCAGTATTAATGTTCGCAAAGTGAATCGGCGTGTTTCGGATATTGGATGCATTCGTAGAGCGCCCAAACGTGAGAACTCTCTTCGGCATTCAATATGCGGCGCAGACTTACTCAGGAACGCAACAAAAATCAACATTAAGACAAAAAGTGCGGAGAATGTCATCTTATCCGGAAAACCGTCGAAGGCGTCAATCACCAGTTTAGCTGAAAGTGAGATTCAACATTGCAAACTGACTTGCTGGAAATGTGGCTCAAAGGTTTTCAAATTAGATGAAATTGCATGTATGTAGCATTTACCGTTATAATCATATAGAGTCGATATGTCTTACATTTTGATAATTTTCCCCCCAGTCAATGATCGATCGATTCGTACGAGAAGATTTATGCGACGGTTCTGCACATCGCCATTTGACACCTCATTCAGTACGGCGCCTACATCATCAGTAGAGGTAGACTTAATCTATAAATTTTCTAATCGCTTTCATTATGCATGTGATTTTAATTTCTTTTTCAGCCACCAATAAGATCGACTGAGGACATTTATATTGATGATGATTTTGAGAGTGACGGTTCGCTTGGCGCCAATATGCAACTGTTGGATGCCGAACAAGATGATTTACTCGATATACTTAGCATTGATTTTATGCCATCCGATACATTTGAACAATTTGAATAGTGATGAATTTAATCAGAAAAAAATCAAATCAAGCCAGTTGTTATAATTTTCTAAAACCTAAATTGTATAATTTACTCTATTATAGTTATCTATTTAGATATCTTAATATATATAATATTCTATTTAGAAAGATTTGTTAATATTTTGCAAAAATGTTTTGTAATATCAACACCAACTGTTGAATAATAAAAGAAGTCACACATGTAAATTTCAAAATTCGTTTCCCCACCTCCTCAATTTATTGTTTTCAAGGTAGTCGTTTGGCATTCGCGTGATTGATCACAGATCTCATCTTTGATGATTTTTAATGTTTACCTAATGTACTTCGACTATTATGCAGAAAAAAAGCACCCGTACCCCGTCTACTAATTACTTTGTGAATAGACGGCTACAATGTAAATTGTAGAGGCCTACAGGTAACTCAGCTTTCCAGAGCGTGTCATAATAGATCCCACAAGAAATCAAACTAAGGAAAAAAAAATGTTTGGTTCATGTACCCACACTACACATATCAAAACGAGAAGAAGATGCACCCGTATACGGTGTTTTCAATGCCTGTCAGCAAGGAAACAAGTTGTTAAAGACTGGTTTTGTAGGAAAGATGCATTCTTCCCAATGCATCTTCCTAAGCATAGGTGTAGTGATAAGTACTACAGCAGCAGCAAACCCTTTCAAAAGGAGTTCAAAACTTCAAAAGTATCTTTTGCAACAACCGGTGTCCACCTCAAAAGGTAGTATGGACAACAATCCCCATAAATGAGTACTCGTTTAACATCTGAGTGAGATCATAGTCCGTAACAAGCTCGTGAGTTCGAAAAACACCATGATCCACGGTGAGATTCGAACTCATGACCCTGTGCACCGAAGGTGCGCGCACTAACCGCTAGACCAGCCAGACTACTACGGTGCTGTCAAGGATAGGTTAAAAAAAATAGACAGGGAGCTCCTAACATCCCCTCAGGAAAACACCAAGGACGCGTAAGAGCAAGGGCGTTTAAAACCTGTTCCAAAGCCCGCAAAGTTCACGCAGCACATAGACAGAAGCTCATGCGAGACTGCCTCTCCGCAAATTCTGAAAATGAAAACGGAGCAAAGAAGTCAATTCCTAAGACCAAATCTAGTACGTGAGGAAAAATCGTGCTGAAGAAACTTGCTCAACGAGAGAGAAAGAAACATATGAAAATCATGAGATCTCGACCGGACGCAATAGTCATCTCGCAGTTTGCAGTCTTTCGGCGAACCTTTTGCAAATTCCAGACTCCTAGCTGTCCTGCGTTCAGAAGTTACAGTCGTTCAAAGTCGACCGAAGTACAACAAACGAGGCGGAGGTCGGCGACAGAACAAACCGAACGATGACAAGAGGTCCACCCGATAGATGGTCCGCTAGCCGTTTTGTTGACGAGGCGTTTAATATTATTTTCGCCTAGTTTGTTCAACGCCTTCAGAAAGTATTCAACAAGTCTTGACGCGACGGTGTACTTAATAATGGCCGCCTGAGAAGATTGCTATTTTTGATTTTTTTTTATATGAACATAGTCTGGAAATAAGATATATTTTGGCGGCTTTTCATCGAATCTAACTTACCGTTGAGAACTTGTGTTCAATTTGATTTAAACTTCAGTTATATTATATGTGATTTGGGGATTTACCGAAGCAGACCACTACTATTTGGGTTCATTTTCGTCCCCTTACACCCTTAGTGATTTCCAGAAGTCGACTGATAATTATCAACTTCTTGCTTCATCACTGAGTCCCCAGTGATGTGTAGCATATCTTTGAAGCTAAGTTCCCTCATGGATTCCACACTTATTGTGGATTTACCTAGTATCCTTAGCCTCCTACTACCTAGTGCCGGGCATTCACATACAATGTGTGCTGCCGTCTCAGCCCCTTCCAAACATAGACATCCTCCACGATTTTTATCTTAGATAGATGAGCTTTAAAATTACCATGCCCTGTTACTAAGGCAGTTATCCAACTTAGGCTATTCCGTGTGTAA
This sequence comes from Microchrysa polita, assembly GCA_949715475.1. NCBI lineage: Eukaryota > Metazoa > Arthropoda > Insecta > Diptera > Stratiomyidae > Microchrysa > Microchrysa polita. The sequence goes on along the minus strand of OX454418.1, from coordinate 37,374,348 downwards.
CTGAGTACTTGTTTGGCTTTCCTCCCTAGTGGACTGGTAATTGCGTTACGAGCCTGTCTCCAAGTGGATAGCCTTCGCCATCGGTGCTGATGGATGGAATCAATCCAGCCATGTATCCTGGCTTCAATCATGCCGCTTCCCAAAGCAATTTTGGGTTCTGGTCCTTGAAACTTTTCTGCTGATCCCACTTTTGCTAAGGTATCGGCAATTTCGTTCCCCAATGTACCTACGTGTCCTTTAACCCACATTAGCGTAACTTCGTTGATTGAAGCACACTCATTGAGCTTCTGGACACACTCCAGTACCAATTTTGAATTGATGTTGGATTGCTGCATGCGCTTGATCACCGATTGGTTGTCGAGTGCTATCATAATTTTCTTCCTCAGTATCCCGCCTCCCAGAATATGATCCAGCGCGTGCAGCAATCCAAGCATCTCCGCCTGATATACCGATACATACTCTTCTAGATGAAGTGAGCATGCAAGGTTTAGCTCCTCGGAGTATATTCCAGCCCCCGCTCTTCCGTCCATGAGAGACCCATCAGTAAAAATAGCAACATCACGTGGATAGAGTGATGTGATGTCTTTCGACTACCCTACATTTTCTCATACCATCCAACGGCATATGAGTCTCCCTGACATTATCACGAACAATATCAAGGACTTTCTTATGACCTCCTTTGCTACCAAAGTGATGCCATATGTGCCATCTCTTACCATTCTTATTGCTGTGACCGCCGCACTTTGTTTTATAAAAAGATCCAGTGGCGGTAATCCCAGTATAACCTCCATAGCATGTGTTGGCGTAGTTCTCATTGCACCACATATGTTTATACATAATATGCGTTGAATCCCATCAAGCCGTTGCCTAGTAGTTTTCTGGCTACCCTTGGGGCACCAGACCACTGCTGCATAGGATAGAACGGGCCTAACCATCATTGTATAGATCCAATGTGCCGCTTTTGGTGATATACCCCACCTACGTGCACACACATGCAAAATCCTCGCTGCTTTGTGTGTACTTTTCGTTAACATGAGAGTTCCAAGTAAGTTTGTGATCTAAGGTTCCCCCTAGATACTTCACCTCCTTGGACTCTTTTATCTCCCAACCAAAAAGCAGCATGGGAATGGTTTCTACATCTTTCCTTTTCAGAGTAAAGACTATAGTGCTTGACTTGCTTCCGTTTATAGTTAGCTCTTGTTCATCACACCATTCTTCAGTTGCTTTGAGAGCTTGCCTCATGCAACCTTGAATAGTGTCCATGAATTTGCCACTGACCATAATTGCTAAGTCATCAGCGTATCCTACTGTATGTACGCCCATCGAGCAGGGCCGGATTTACCCTCTGTAGCGCCCCTGGGCAGTAGTCGAGTTGCCGCCTTTCGTCAGTTTAAGCTGAAAATAGATCAGTCGCATTCATGGGAGGTGTACAATTTTGTTTAACGTACGTTGGTTTCCGGCGTTTCTGGAAGTAGCAGAACTTCAGTGAAAATTGCAGTTAATTTAATTCTTAGAAAAGTATTTGTTTGGATTTAACTTCTAATCAAAGCTAATGTTCAGAATGGAGGAGCTGATAGTCCTTGGAGTCCGTTCTCCCGCTAGAGCCCACTAAATTGATTGTTTTCAGTACGGGATGAGTTTCCATAATGTTTAGTGAAATTGAAGTCAATTGAAAGGTCTCGACTCCCAAATAATGGATATTAAGTCCTTTTTCTCTTAGTCACAGCCATTCCACAGCTGCAGCCCCAGAAATGGCCGTTCTAAATACTTAATGAAACCAGCCCGAAATTGCAGTTTCCGGAAGGAGGTGGGATATGTTATACCAGGAAAAAAAGTGGATCCAGGGAATAGATTCGTTTATTGGTGGTCAAGGTGGTTAAGACCTTTCGTTATAATAGGGTAGAATTAAAAAAAAGTAAAAGTGTCCTGTGTTCTTGGTTCCGAGTGTATGTTACCTATCCCACGCTCTGTGGCTCTCTTGGTTGAGTCGCACTCTACAATGCTAGTAATCTAGAGGTGCGGAGATCGAATCTCGGCGTAGTCCAGGAAATCGATAGTGCTTGCAACATTATATACAGTCCTCTATATGCAATGTAAAGCCCCTCCCAGACTAAGAAATTATGAAAGGAAAAACTCTAAAATGAAAGATGAGGCCAGGCATTTCGTTGCAGATTGTTTTCTTGTCTCTTCACCAGTGTCGTCGATGCTCTGTGCCGGTTACAACATCATTACCATAATTTTAGAAACCTCTCCGTGTACAAACAAGCGCACTGGTTTGAGATGATTAAAAAAAAGTTGTCGCCGCCTGCTTCTTTAATTATTTTCACCGAGCTCTAAATATTTTTCACCGCAGACATTGTAAAAAAGCAAATCAACTGAAGATTTTAGTTTTTCAGTGATATTTAAGTTTTCGAGACTCTATCTGGACGAAAAATGCATTTTACTTGTTCATAATTAGGTAGCTTCCTGTACGTAATTAAGGTAAAGAGTAGAAGGCATCGGTAAAACATATTTCTGTAGGAAATTTCGCAAAAATATATTATCATTGCTGTACAAATACAAATATTTTATAAACGAAAATTGAACTAGATACAAGAGTAACATAAAGAACAGTCATCGGTGCTTGAACCCATTAGAACGGTACTAACCCAACTTCGGTTCAGTTTTTGTTTGTGCTGATTAATTCAATTTTTATCTCGTGTAGTACCGCGAGCATTCACAAATTCTGCTCTGTTTGCGGTGGCAATTTCACCCTGGAATTTACATTTATTCCTCCGCATCACTATAGTGATACCCAGAACAATCCTTAGATAATCCAGATTCACGGTGATTTCACTCTTTCTGCACTGTACTCACCAACGTAGGAAGATCAAAATGGGAAACAAAAATGTAATCCAAAATTATAGAAAACCATTCCCTCTGACGGTATTCTTCAGAGCGATGATTGCGGAATCGAATGATGGTACTAGGACTTGAAAATCCACAAAAATCACGAACATGACAAATGTTCAGTAATATGGCTAGGCTTAGCCCCCTCCAGGACAAGATCCTGGTTGCGCCACTGCTCGAAGTAGACTATAAACGGCTGAGTGAACGCACCATGCCCCACAAGGGGTTTCGGTACAAACAAGAAGAAGAAGAAGATAGTGGTGAACTGGCAGGCTGAAGCCTACGGCGTCATTTTTAACGTCGAGGATCAATTGATGAATCGTTGGATTGCAAAAAAAGGGACAAGGTCGGTAGGGTGGCAGAATTCGAAACGTTTACTGACATCAGATATGTAAGTCCGCCATACTGACCAACGGAACGACTTTTGCAGTGTTTTCTTTACTTTTTTTTTCTAATTTATTTAAACTGCCTCTTAAAATATCAAAATGTGTATATTTCACACAACATTATTCAATGGATGAAAGTTTCAGAAATATGCCGCCCATATTGGGGGAATATGGGAAATTCGGTCCTGGATGCATGATATCTCATTATAAGATAAGACAAAGTAGTATAGAAATAAAAGAGCCGAATAACACGTTTACTGTCAACTATGATATCTCCAATTCTCAACTTTTTTCGAGTTGTGAATGCTAATATTTTCGCGAGAAAGCAAGTTTCAAAAATTTGCCGCCCAGGGCAGCTGCCCGGGTTGCCCATATGGGAAATCCGGCCCTGCCATCGAGTCCAGTTTCCAGAGAAGAGAGTCTACGGTGATGTTCCACAGTAGAGGCGAAAGTACCCCTCCTTGTGGACAGCCCCTGACTACCCTTCCCCTTCTTCTGGCATATCCATTACTAAGATTTACTGCCCTCCCACTAAGCATCGAATCGATCCATGTTATTATCAGGGGCTCGATCTCCCGCTCAGCTAGGGCATTTCTTAGTTTGCTGTATGAGATCTTATCAAAAGCACCCTCTATGTCCATAAAGGTTGACACAGCGATACTGCTGTTGTTAATCTCTCTTTCTGCTACCCGCACAACTTCATGTAGAGCGGACTCAGTAGATCTACTTGCTCTGTAAGCATGTTGACATCTACTCAGAGGTCTATACATCAACGAGGTATTCTCTAGATGGTCCACCAAAACTCGCTCCATTGTCTCCAATCGAAAAGAGGATAGGCTAACCAGCCTGAATGACTTAGGTTCCGTATAATCCTTTTTTCCCGGTTTTGGTAGAAAGACAACTTTAGTCTCTCTCCAAGTCATTGGGATATATCCTGTCGATAAACAGGCAACGAATATGTTCCGGATCTTCTCCAGCAGAGCTGCCATGCCCCATTGTAGCAGTGCCGGAAATATTCCGTCCATTCCAGCCGTCTTATATGGCTCAAAAGTATTGATAGCACTCCTGACACCATTTGAAGTTATTATCCTCTCAGTTTCTTGTCGTCCGGTCGCCCCTACCAATTTACAGGTTTGAGTCCACGGATTATTTGACTTGAAGCTTCCTGGAAAATTGACTTCCATAAGCGACTGCAATGTCTCCTCCATTGTTTCCGTCATAGTCCCATCCGCCTTGCGGATTAGTACCATTTTGGAAACGCTGTCTTTCGAAATCATCTTCTGTAATCTGCATACATCGGATGTATTCCTCATACAGTAAAACTTCGTTATAACGCTCCAGGATATAACGATTTCCCGGCTATACCGCTCTTTTTTCTCGGTCCCGGTCCCATTAGCATTGATTACGGGTAATTTCGATTCGTTATAGCGTTACTATTTCCCGGTTATAACGCTTTTTTCCCAGTCTCATTTTCTTAAAACAAGTTATATTGACAAGTTCATTGAGCACGTAGTCTTGAAATAATCACAAACCAGACCATGATGCACAAGCTGCTCCGTTAATTCAAATCAAAGACATAACAACAATTGAAAGCATAATTGAAGATCTCGTAATTGCATCCGCATCCGCCGACACCGAAGAGAACAAAAAGAGGCGTCAAGCATGCCAAAAACATTTGCAGTCCTAGTTGCAATAAAGAAGATTCGAGCAATTGTTGCCTATAACATGGAGATAAAGGAAGGATCTTTCAATAAATTGAAAACCTCAGTATTACTGAAGTCGGTTCCCAGTCTAAAACAAAAAGAAATATCTGTTTTTTTTTAAGCCAGTAATCAATTGATTGTCATTTCCTTACTATTTCATTCAATGCATCAATAGAATAATAAATTTTGTCACCTAAAAGGTGTATGCGTCTATGAAGTATACTTCCCGGTTATAGAGTTTTCCCGGTTATAGCGCTTTTTTGGCTTAGACCCCAGAAGAGCGTTATAACGAAGTTTTACTGTATTCGAGCAAAATTCCCTCCACGAATTCCTTTTACTTGTACGTAGAGTCTTCTTCAGCTCTCTTTTTATCCTTATATAGATCCCATGAGCGAGGGGTCCTCTCTCAACTCATGTACCTATTAAACGCTTTCTTTGTCTCTTTCTTCATAGATTCCAATTCAGTGCACCACCAGGGTTTTGGATCCTTTTCATCTATGATTGCAGCAGGACAAGCCAGTTTGAAAGAGTGAGTTATCGCAGAATTCATTTGTTCTACCGATCGCTCTATCTCAGTCGTGTTATTAGGTATTTACTCTGAAATTTCCTCGAATTGTTCCAATAAACACATTTCATACTTAGTATACGGTCCGTATTCCTTGGCACTCTAATACGTTGGTTTTCGCTACTCGGTTTCGTGCCATACAGAATTCCAAACTGAATAGCCCTGTGATCAGACATGGTTAGTCTGTCCACCCACCAGCCCCGCAGGGGGGTTTGTGTCCATGTGACACTCAGCTTGGAAGGCTGTTTGTAGTTGGACAGAGATCTTTGGTGAGTTACGACACCACGGACCTAGTAGCGCAAGGGGGCCCCTGGTACAGTTGATACGCCATGGCGAGGATCTGTACAAAGACCATTCGGGCGGTAACGGTCCCGTGCTCCTGAGTTATGTACGGGTGGCTCTCGGCGTGCCTACCTCCTCCCATAGTTTGCGGGAGGGAAGCACTAAATGCCAAGCACGATTGTGATGTCCTCTGGTGGGGGAGTGCATCTTATGGAAATCGTGTGAGCCTCGGGGTTGACGGCTTCGCATAACCCGAGTCCAGAAGGGGCTAGCTAGGGAGAACGGCCTTGGTGGAAAATGCCTACGCGCCTATATCTAGCTAGTTTGTGGATTGATGACCACACTGCCCGAGTCACATTGCTGACTAGTAAACTGAACGGGCCACCTGGATGTGAAAAGCAGCGCTACGTGTCTGCACAGGCACGTAGTCACAGGTAGGCCTGTTCGGTACCGAGATTTCAGTACCGGGTTCCGGTTTTTTTCAATACCCGGTACCACAAGCGGTTTCCCTGACTCAGGTTTTTTTTTCAGTACCGACGGTTTTTTAAACCATAAGCTGGTTTTTAGGGTTTTTTAGCATTTTTTCAAAAAACCCTTATAAAATCGATTTTGTCCGTCCGTCCGTCCGTCCGTCCGTCCGTCCGTCTGTTCACTAAATAACTCGCGAACGGCTCAACCGATTGTCATGAAATTTGGTAGGAATGTGTAGAATGGTTACAGTCTTTGGCACCTTAGAAGTTGGTAGGAAGAAGGTAACAGGGTGTCCCGAACGTTTGAAAAAAGTCGACTTTTTTAGTTTGTATCGGAGATTGACGTATGGGTATTTAAATCAAAGATCTAAACGAGTACATCTCATATCAGTTAAAATTTTCCAGTTTCGAGTAACGGTAAAAAAGTTATTGGCGTTTAAAGTTAAACTTCCTTTTCGAGCTCCGTTTTTCTAAACCGTTATAGGGATCGATATGAAACTTTGCACAAAGATTGGTCTGTATGGCCTTATATACGTTAAATATTAAGACTGTTGACTTTTGCTAAGAAAAAGAAAATAACAGTAAATTTGTAAAATTTCAATTTGTTCGTGTGTAGCCCCTCTTAGGTTTCCATATATGGAAATTCTGCTAAGGATTTTTAGAAAATTTTATAGGGAATATGTTTACGAATTTTCATGCGAATAACTGTATCCAAACCGGAAATATAGCCAAGTAAGTATTTAGTAAGGGCCCTTCACAATGCAAGGGAAGCCTCTTAAGCATTTCTTCAATGCATATCTTTTAACTTGATGAAACAATGAACATGGAATTTGGTGGAAATGCATAGAACGGCAATAGTGTTTGCCACAAATATTTTTGAAGTTTGTAGGACCAAGTTAACAGGATGTCCCTGAATAGCTGCAAAAGTATACTTGTTCAATACTCATACTCATACTCTTTTTGCTCAAAGGCCATCAGAAATCTTAAATCGAAAAATGCCTGTAGATTTGCCTTGGAGTACTTTTATACAAACTGATTAAATAGTAAATCTATTTTTGGATTGGTCTAATTAAAGGTGGAACAGAAAGGCGCTAGCCTTTCATTCTGGAACGCGTTTATTTAGACCAATCCAAAAATAGATTTACAGAAAGCATTTCATTAATATTGTGCACAATTCTTATCTATTGCTTATAAAATATTTGTACAAAAAATATTCACTATGCATCAAAATTCTAAAAAACCCTCGTATTGCGGGCGCAGCCCTCTGTACGCCGGTATTTTTTTGAGTACCGGGTTAAAAACCGACTCAGGTTTTTTTCAGTACCGACGGTTTTTTCAACCATGAGCCGGTTTTTTGAGTACCGGGTAAAAAACCGGTACCAAAAAACCTGAAAAAAACCGGCACATGGTTTAAGTGAATCGTTCTTTTTAACTCGGTACCAAAAAACCGACTCGTTGGTCGGTTTTTTAACTCGGTACCAAAAAAACCGGGATATCGGTACTTTAGAATATCGGGTCCGGTACCAAGTGAACACCGGTTTTGTACCGGGATCCCGGTTTTTGGAACAGGCCTAGTCACAGGTCCAACGAGCCTGGGATGTGCATGTCCGAATTCGACGTAAGGCTTAACCAATAGGGGGCCGAAGGAGGATCACACCTGCTATAGAGAAGTCTATAGCGAATAGTGTACTACGGGGATGGGTGTGCCCAGGGGACCATGGTCCTTGCCCATCAAGGTGTTGGACTCGTAGTGGCTGGAGGTTGTTACCCAAGTCATCCAGCTAGTGATGCAATCCCGGGGTTGGATTCCGGATGGTGTGTGCATGCGCCTGATGGAGAAATCTCCGTCTGACAACAACACCTTGTCAGTAAAAAGCCGAAGGTCCAAACATTTTAGCGGGACCGGGAGATAAAGGCCGAAAGGCTAGGTGCTCCCCTGACGGTATACCTGTAGATGGTTAGCTTGTCCACCCACCAGTTCTGAATTATGTGCAGCATATTGACATAGCTCAGGATAATGTCTATCACCTCAGCCCTTCGCGCATCAACGAAGGTGGCAGCCACCCCTGTATTAGCTAGTAGCAAGTTGTATCTTTCAACAAATTCCAGCAGCTGCTGTCCTCTGATTTTGTCATCTGTGCTGCCCCACACAGTATTGAGAGCGTTGGTATCACAGCCTAATATCAGACCTCGTACCTCTTTCTTTACAGTATTTTACCAGGTTCTCTACTTCCATTGAAGGAGGTGGTTCTGGTGAGTCGTAATAGAGGTACGTGGACGCGATTATAAATTATCCTGCCCCACTTTCAATCATTACTTCAGGTAATTTTCCTTTAAAAAGTTTATTGCCAAAAAAAAATTCAAGCATATCTGGTTTTATGTATGCCTTATTAATAATAACGTAAATGAAATTACAAACATGTCTACTTATTTAAAACTTAACAATCTTCGGTCAAAATACTTTTTGTTTGTAGTTGTTTAGATTTCAGTGAAAATGTAGATTTACTAAACTCCACACAAAAAAAAAAACAATTAAAGTCAGAGGGCTTCTTAAGATACTCAGACAACAACATATTTCAGTCTCATATGCTTGCTTAAACTCGAGCGATTAATAATAATTACAAAAAATATATAATCTATATAACTTGTAAAATAAAATAAAAAGAACAAAACATTTCACAATAACGTACGTGTTGTAGAGTAGGGAGGGTTGTATCACCAGAACTTAGCCATCGATGATTTTGGATCTACCAAATGGTTGTTTCTTATGTTTGACAGTGCTTTTGCTATTTCACCTAGTAGCGCCCATGCGATGTTATTGGGCATGTGCAAGGGAAAAGTCTATTAGGAAAACGGATAAAAAGATGTACAAATGTGAAGGGAGGTGTTAAAAGTCTTATACCTGTTGTGCCGTATCGCCTTGCATTTGTGCCATTCCTGAAACTACAGTGTTATTGTAACTGCCTTGCTGCAAAATAGCCGGTTGCATATTGGTGACTCCGGCTGCAGATGTGTTATAGCCCTATGAAAAAGAAAAACATTTGAGGATCGATATAAAAGTGCTTTGGAGTTCTATGATATCCGAGAATCAGACAAAGTCGCATTGTGAACAACTTCTAAACTTAACAAAAAATAACTTTTTGAAAAGTGCATCTCAGGAAGCGTTTCCATCTGCTGACATGTGATGTTAAAATGCAGATGACGAGACCTATACCCACCTGCGTCTGAGTTTGATGGTTTACGTTTGTAACATTCCGTTGATTCAATGCCGCAGTCAACGGATCGAATGAACGGATGGGATCCATACTCCATGATTGCAAATTGGACACATTCGAAAGACCACGATCGTGATTTGTCATATTTGAACCAGATTGTTCTTGTTGCATTTTAATGGATCTGCCGCCACCATGTTCCTGTGATAGTTTGTTGATGCCAACTGCATCGTGGGACATCGATGGTCTCAATTTTTCAATATGACTGTTGGTGGATTTCGATGAGGCACGATTGACAAGCACGGAAACGCCTATGGAATAAATATCGAAAGAAGTTGTAATCTAGGCAAAGCAGAGGACATAGCATACATACATACCTTTGATAATGTGATCCTGCCCGTATAATGACTCTGCCACCTCCGGGTTTAGGAACGTAACAAACCCGAATCCTCGAAATTCTGTCGGTATAAAAACATCCACCACTTCGCCATAACTTGAGAAATATTCGCGTAAATCTTCGCCTGTTATGTCCAACGTGCAGCGACTGACAAAAATTTTACCAGACACTCGATTAGTCTCATTATTCTGCAAAACGAGAAATAAAATAGTACGAGTACGAATCATCTATGGTCAGAAATGAATGGATTTCCGAAAAATCCAACACCGTTCTCTCATTCTACACACACGTACCTGTTTATGCGGCAATCTCACCTCACAAGTTCGCCCGTCAATAACGAACCGTTCTTTAGCCAATACGCGCATTTGTACTTCGTGAGATGCGAAATGTATGAAACCGAATCCTTTAGGTTGGCCCGATACCCTATCTTTCTTTACATGAGCTAATATGACTTCGCCGAATTGCTCGAAATACATCCGTAGACATGTCTCTGTTGTTTTCCATGGTAAGCCCAAAACGATAAGGTCGCAACATTGTTGACGCGATTCTTTACATTTATTTTTAGCAATGGGATAGTCCATTTTTTCTGTACTTTTACGTTTATTTTCGTTCTCTAGAAGATTTTCAAAATTAATTACAATCATTTGCCAGATGAGCTGTTTAGTGTTTTTTTTACCTTTAGGAAATGCACAGTAATACACTTGGGTACCCCATCCAAATTCATTGAATGGTGGATATAAACGTCCATCTTTTGAGCGAATACCACGCATGATTTGTTTTTCGGGATAGAAATATTTCAAACCGCTTGCACCTGGAAATTGTGACTGCAGTGTAGAGAAGAGTAACGTTCCATCCGTTTCGATGGGAATTTCAATCGGTGTTGCATCAGAATCTTCGGCGACTATCAAGATGTCCATGTTTCGTGTTGTAGTTTTCTACGGCGATTTATTTCTTTCCTATCGGAGATGTAAATGGCATATATATGGTAATTCGAAGATTTAGTGGACCTCAACGCAGATATTCTACAGAGTGCCCCGCAACCGGCACGCCATCAACCTATGGCTCAGTGGCATGGTGTGTATGAATAGTGTCACTGCTTTTCTCGGCGTGTCATAAGAGGCGACTAATGGAAAAGGAAAGAAAAATATCTACACTTCTGATGACATTTAATCATCTACGCTTGTGCCAACACCGTTCACGCATAGCTGATATTTACGAAACCAAACAACCGGTTACTTAACGTGATAGGTGACAGAAAACGTTTAAATCAACCACCAAAGCATCCCTGATAAACATATCTGGGATATGTGCCTGTCGCTTTATCCCTTGCACCCGAACCAACATGGAAATCGTGTGAATCAGTACTACACCATTTAGTTGGAAAGATTGAGACCACACTAGAAAGCAAAGAGATAGGGCTCGTGGCCTTCCTGGATATAGGGGGCCTTCGTCAATACTTCCTTTAAACCTCTTGTACACAGCGCCTTGAGTCATGGAGTCCAACACACCCTCTGTCGGTGGATAAAATCTATGCTTCAAGGACGACTAGTACATACAAACTTATTCGGTGAAACCATGTATACAGCTGTCCTCCAAGGATGCCCACAAGGAGGTATCCTATCACCGTAGTCGACAGCTGACCGGTTCAGCTAAATAACACGGGCTTCTATATCCAAGGATATGCCGATGACATCAGCACCCTGATAAGGGGAAATTTCCAGGGGTTCTTTCAGAACTCATGCAACAAGCTCTAACTCAAGTGGAGGATTGGTGCAGGAGGATAGGCCTATCGGTCAATCTCGCCAAAACAACACTAATAACCTTCAGTCTCAAATACAATTTGGAAGGGCTAAATGCTTCATGCTTCAACCTTATTTAATCAACAATTGCAGTTTACCACTGAGGTAAAATATCTGGGAGTCACCCTCGACAACAGACTCACGTGAAACAAACAGCTGCAAAACACGATTACAAAAGGGAAACCGACACTATATGCAACTAAAAGAGCAATGATTCACTGTATTTACAAGGCCGTGGTCAAACCCCGTCTGACCTATGGCTCGATTGTCTGGTGGACTAAAATCAAACAAAAAACAGCTGCAGCGAAGTTAGCATAAGTACAAAGACTGGCCTGCGCAAGCATAACCGGCGCCATCAGCAGTGCACCAATTTTAACTCAAGAGAAACTACTTGACCTGCCACCACTATAGATCTTACAATCACAGAAGAGGCAAGACTGGCAGCGTACAGACTACAATCATCGAACATGTGGACACCTCTAAGGGTAGGGCACTGTAGCATTACAGAAATCATTGCAAACCCAATCCTAGATATGGGCAGCGATTATACCCCGGCCATGTATACCTTCGACTCCAACATTCAAACCTCTACAGTTAGGGAAGACTGGAGTAAATGGAACGACGACCATCTATCAAAACACATAGTGTGGTACACAGATGAGTCGAAGACAGACGAAGGAACAGGGCAGGATTTTATACTAAAACCAACAACTATAGTATCTCCAAACCCCTAGGTCACTAAACAACTGTCTTCCAGGCAGAACTTATAGACATAAACCTTGCAGCAGGAGAGAGTGCCCGAAAGGGATATACAAACAAGACCATCCATATTCTCTCCGACAGTCAAGCTGCCATAAAGGCTATTGCAAGTCCCAAAAGAACCTCCAAATTGTTTAGGGAATGCCAACAGAACCTCAAAAACATAGCTACCCGAAACAACGTACTTCTGAAATGTGTTAAAGGACATAAGGGGTCGAAGGCAATTAAAAAGCGGATGCCCTTGCAAGAGAGGGTTCCGAACTACCTTTCACCGGTCCTAAACCGGCAATTGGAATTAGTAAATCCACTGCTAAAACCTTTGTCAAACAGTGGACCGAAGAAAAGTTTCAAAATCGATGGAGACTATTTGAAAGGCTCAGACACAGCAAGCGTATGCTGGGAACCAACTGGCAAACCAGCTGCACCGAAGTCCTAAGCCTAAGCAAAAAGAGTCTCAGGGCAGTGACAGGTCTCATAACCGCTCACTGTACCCTGCGAAAATATCTGCATACGAATACAATGTACACACAAGACCCACTATGCCGCCTCTGTAACGAAGATGAGCCTCGCAAGTAATTTTCGAATGCCACGCTCTTATGAGCTGGAGACAAACCTTTGTTGGGGCTCAAACTATTGGAATGGGCGCAACCAAAGAAAACCTGGTTAACTTTCTTCTAAACCTTTTACGAAGGACAGAGCTAATAAACCGGAAACTCTTTCGCTTCAATGGGAAATACAATAAGCCAAAGGCCGCAGTATTGGGCGTAGCTAGCCCACCTCATCATAGCGCCTAATCCATCCATCCACCAAAGCAGCATCTTCGAGGCATGCCGATGATGGCCATTTACTTACCGATTAAACCCTATCATGGTTTAGCGATGTGCCGACAACTCATCCTAATAAAAAACTTCACGTCAAGAAACCTGAAGCAAAAGCATCAGATTGGACGGATAGAAAACAACGACGACCCCGCAAACTTTCTTTCGGATCCTGGAATGTACGCTCCCTGAATAGACCGGGGGCCCTAAGGGCCCTCCTGGATCAGGTAGAAAAATACAAGCTGAGCATAGTTGCAATCCAGGAAACTAAATGGCTCAAAAGCCTGATTAGCGACCTCAATTCGCACACTATTTTCACGAGTGGACCTAGAAACACTCTTCGACTCACTTCCATCAAACGACGTCAAGCTGCTGCTAGGAGACTTTAACGCCAAAGTCGGAAACGAAACCTGACATAGGAGAACTACTGGAGGGCATAGCCTCCACGACGAAAACAACAACAACGGTCAGCGACTTATCAACTTCGCGAGCGGCAGAAACCTGGTCATAAGCTCTACATGTTTCCCTCATCGACGAATCCATAAGCAGAACTGGAAGTCTCCAGATGAATACACCGTGAACCAGATCGACCACGTACTGATCAGCAAGAGATGGGCTTCTAATGTCCTAGATGTTCGATCCTATCGAGGAGCCAACTGCGACTCCGATCACTATTTGGTGAAGACGACCTACAGATGCAGAATCTCTTCGGTGCAACTAACGAGAATCAACCCTGCCAAGATCTTCGAGGTTGACAATTTGAATGATGATGCCACGGCGGGTGCGTATACTACAGCACTTGAAGAGAAACTGTCGCCCACGCTTGATAACATCAATAATTTAGGCATCCATGAGTTCTGGGAGGAGCCCAAAGACAGCATCAAAGGAGTCGCAGAAGAGGTGGTGGGATATAAAGCCCGGCGTAGACGAACAGACTCGTTCGACGACGAATGCAGGGCCCCGATTGAGGCGAAAAATGAAGGCTATCGCCAATATACACAACGCGCATCTGGAGCTAAGAAAGAAAGATACAACGAACTTCGGCGAGCATCTAATAAGGTTATTAGACGTAAGAAACGCGAACATTTTGAAGAGCAGTTACAGCAAATAAGCCAAAGATGAGCCAGTAGGAACATTAGACAGCGTACAAACTTATAAAAATATCAAGAACGGATATCAACCCAGGACAAGCCTATGTAAGGACAAGGATGGTAACATTATCAGCGACATTGGCAGCATAAATAAACGATGAGCCTGATATTTGAAGAGCTCCTCAATGAACCATCAACCTAACCCACGGAGACAGCTCTTGAGCAGTTAGCTGAACCAGACCCTCCCGTTCAACCCCCAACAGTAAAGGATGTGAGTCTCGCCATTCAATCGCTTCAGCGTAATAAAGCGCCCGGCGTTGACGAGATCCCAGCAGAACTGCTGAAGCACGGTGGAACGTGCCTGACCAACGCTATACATGTGCTACTGCTGAAAATATGGAGCGACGAGGTAATCCCCGAAGATTGGCGCGAAAGCGTAATTTGCCCAATTCACAAAAAGGGTGACAAGCTGAAGTGTGAGAATTACAGGGGCATATCATTAGTTTGTACGGCCTATAAGATTTTATCGAAAGTTCTTGAAAAGAGAATTAATCCTTAAGCCTAGTATTGACCTCGAGAGTGAAATTTTTGTCCGCTGCGATTTTTTCAATGAAAATGTATTCTTACTGTCGTGAAATATGTGGGGAATGCTGGAGAATTACATAAGCTACAATCCGAAAACAGTTCCATAATTTCCAAACATCTTTGAACAAATCGCAGCGGACAAAAAATTCACTCTCGATGTCAATACTAGACTTAAGGATTAATTCTCTTTTCAAGAACTTTCGATAAAATCTTTTATGTTTTTCTCAATAATAAACGTGCGACGAGACATGCCGAGTGTTGAAAACTATGAATCTCTATATCACAGAGTGGCGACCGAACGATCACGTCCACAGAGCACGACAGTCGTCAACACCCCATGCTCCACTAGGAGTTGGTGCATATCAAGAAGATAACCTTCACATCATAGAGTGCCCAAGCTCGTTCGAAGCGCTTTTGCACCAACACTTGATCGATTGTTACCGCTCTATGCCTATGTCTACCAAGATATATGTCTGGGAGTAACCCTGTGGCTGATAGCTGATCCCAGATATGGCAAGCAAACAAGCAAATTTTCACCATGAGACAAATGGAACAAAGATTTACATACCTAGTTACCGATGAGCCAATGTAGTATTCGGAATATTTTTGACATATACGACTCACAATATCCCAAGCATTCGCACGCAGCAACACTAGTTAAGGAAATCCCTATAAGCGGGTTTTAGTGTTTGGAAGTGTAAGCTACACTAAAACCTATTGCTCGATGAAACATGTCATGATGTTTTATAGAAGATCGATATGTACACACAAACACAACTTTTGTCTGGAATTTCAATGCGATCTCAAGTCAATCGGATGATGTCAGCACTCAACTGTTTAAAAGGAAATGTTTTGGCTAATGGTGAGATGACTAGTAGCTAGTGGTAGTACCAGTAGGTTTATTCGGGACTGTACATTTAATAAGTCTTGCGAGCAACATAATTGAAAAGAAAATGTGCATACCATTATCGTTCTGGTTATTCCATCAATTTTTATTATCGAACCTGTCGTGTGGACGATCACATAGACGATAATAAGCTTTTAGCGCGCATACAACATCACATTGGTTGTAAATCATTCCTACCCGAGCGTCCTATTGTACGGATCGACGTCGTAGCGTGTAAATAAAGCGCTTTGTATGTTGTACCCGTGGTAGTGTTCAATCCATTTAGGCTCGCTGTTTCCAAGCATCTCATATCTATCTGAAAAGCTCTTATACGCTTACATATAATATGCGCTCACACATTTCTATAACAAAATTACACGCATTCGATAGGAGCTTATATGTACATGAAACAAACAAAAGCAAAATAAAATCATAAAATCATTATTTATTTTCATTCTTCCTGCCGAGATATACAGAAATCTCTTTGGCATTTTGATTTTTATCTGCTATCCGTGAGCCAAATTGAATGGCACGTTTCTTTAAAAGCGATGCCGTCCTCAAGCCCAAACTGTAGCCGACCAGTCGCAACAGTAGCTTATCTCCAATTCCTTGATCCAAATCGAAACAACAAATTTCCAATGGATGCAATTGCGTAACGAATTTCACTAGATTCTCTTCAATAAATGGTGCTCGTGAAGTTTTTCCATTATCGGCAATAACCCGGTCGTCACGTCCCAAATTTCTCGTCGGGATACGTTTCCAATCCAGAGCAAGTTCATCGTCTAGCGCTTGGATTTTTTCATTAATACTTCCTTTACAACGGACAAAAGCATTACGATGACGAACATAGCCACCAAATAATTCATCGGCACCGCTTCCAACTAGAATTACCTGGTCATATGAACAGATGTGCTTAGTTGGAAACTTTGTCCAATAGAAATTGATTAATGTTTGTTTGTGCATATTACCCTTGTACTAGAGCTGTATAATTCACCGTCTATAGTTCCAACGCCACGTGAAGCAAACCAGAATGCACATCCTAGCGATTCGTCCAGTATCGTGTCCAATGGATAAATCAAATGAGAAATGTGATTTTTCATAGTTGATTCCATTTCATCGCGACTGATATTGACTTCAACTAAATTCCATTGTCTGCAACATTGAAAGGGGTTCTATTAAAAGAAATAATTTGAAATTCAATTTTGTGTGTTAAAATGTTGTGGCAAGGGAGGTATCGCGGATACTGAGAGCAGGATGTTGGTATTTCCGTTTCCATAGGATCAAGTTGGGTGGGTCATTTGGTATTCCTCGTCTTTGCCTTACTATACCATTCTATAGAGTCGCATTCCTTTGCCAAGGGTGTAGCACTTCTATTCTGGAGAACAATGCGTTGTTATTGTCTGAAGAAGAACAGGCTATCCTAGGTACAGTATTTTGTTTTTGTCAATATTCAATGTAAACACAACCACATTTTCGTTGTTCAGAGCTCTGGATATGATTTGATGGTTTACCATACCTTTCGGGAAACAGCCGTTTCAACTCATCCAATGACTCTATAGCCGATAAACGATCCGGTACTTTGAAATCGGTACACGCTGAACTCTTTTTCACAGGCTCGAATGCAACGTTGATAAGATCGATTGGCTCTTCTGGATTCACATATTTATCAGCAATTGCAGCTAGAATTGTGCAATCAATCCCACCCGAAAACAATATTCCAACTTTAGCATGCTTGCAAACTGTTTCAGTGACCACGTCATCAAGAGATGATTTTACACAATTTTTACAAAATCTTGGCGAAGTCTGTACACGATCTTTTACTGATTCCTGAATAAGAACACTCAGTTGATTGACTGCTGTTGAAATTTCTCTGTTGAGAAGGAGATGTTCAAAAACGTTTTTGTCTTGTGGTTTGTCACGGACAACATCTGAAAAATTATAAACAAACTTTTCTCAATGGTTGAGTACAATATACTCCATCCGGTCATGTAATAGCTAACCGATCGTCTTTGATGCGCAGACCATCGAACGTCAAGGGATCGTTGAATACGAAACTCAATATCAATCCGAATGGATACATTGTGTAAAGATTGTTTCTGGTCTTCGGTCAGATCATTCCAAGGATACACTTCTCCTACATTTGAGTCTGGAGCGCAACTTAATTTGAATACACCAAGTGGTGGAAGCTCAAATGCAATATTTGAATAATGTGTCCTATCTAGAATGGAAAACATCAGCGTGACACACTATTTGCTAAACGAACATCTAACGTCTTACTGGAGCTACTTAATATACGAATACAATCAACATGGCATTCTATGACCAATGAATTCCGTCCCAATGGATCTCTCGCGAAATAGATGCATTCAGTAGTTTTATTGTAGATGATCATACTGTAGGGACCCTCAAGGGTTTTCAATAAATCCAGCATCGCGTCTTCATTCTATTTGAACAAATATTTCTTGACATTAATTGAATTCTGTAATAATGTCTGTGTTCGTAGTTTATACCTCGCATTTATCTAGCTGACCGACAAGCCAACTAGTATCTGACATACGTTCATCTTTTGCTGATCGAAATATGTCTCCATTGAACAGCAAAATATGTTTATCGGTTTCAAGTGGCTGCCTGGTGGGAGAGCTACCTTGCTGCCACAAAACGAAACCGTAGAATGCAATTTTGTTTTCTAGGGTTATCAAATGGCTAACATCCGGTCCGCGACTATGGAGGATATCTTGTAATTCCTGAGAGATAGATAGGTTTGAAGAGATATTAATTTAATTTATCCTGAAGAAGATTTTCATACATACTTTATCTACTTACCTTGGGCATTGCATTCCTGATCTCACGGGACTTGGTGCCAAAAGGAATGACACAACATATACCACACATTTTGACATGAAATTATCTGAAAATACGCACGTACGGAATTAAGAATAATAGTAGCATCCAATGCACCCACAAACACACACGTACATACTTTCCACTCATACGGCAGCCGATTTATGGAAGTAGGCCAATTTACGTAGTAATATAACGAAAAAATTCGTGAAAAGCTAATCTTGTATGTTAGTCAAGTTGACAAAAGTGATAATAGTTAAAGAACGCTGAGAAAGGGGCTACCTTTTTTGGGATGCCCGGTGAAAATATTGTCACCTACAACGTATATGCTACGCTTAAACAAAGTACGATATAAGAAAGTATCGTGTATAAAAACAGACTACGTTAAATTAGCCTGCTTCGCAAGACATGGCCTGTAATTTATCTGGTCGCGCTATTGCCTTTCTGGTGGGTGCCAGCAGTGCTGCTCTTTCTACATAAACGTGCAATACACCAACTCACTTTATTGGTATGAATGGCCGCGATGGAAGCCCGGTCAGATACTGGATACATAAACGAAGGAGTTTGGTTGTGGTTACGTATTAGCAACAGCATAAACTAAACCAGAATAATGCCCTGCATGTGTCCGTCAGCAGAGGATTTGCCGATGTCATCAAGGTGCCACGGTGAATACGAATAGTTTTTAGTTTAAGTACAGGGAGAACAGAAGTGTTTTCAACACTGACGTCAATTGATTGCCGACAATCCATCGCCCAGATGGCAAAAGATATTGCGGAAGATTTAGAGGAAGAAATTGAGAATTTCGGGCTTCGGCCGATTCCTATATCATCTTCAGTTGTGGCATTCCGAGTAACCGATGCGCCTGAGTGCTGTATTAACAACTTCAGCATCTCAGGCTACTAAACGTAATAGGGTGACAAAAACCCAATAGTCAATCACCGAAGCAGCACCTCCGAAGCCTCTTCATGGTGGACCTCTTTAATTTTACGAATACTATCATTGTTAAGCGATGGGGCGACAACTCATCCTTGGAAAAAATTCTACGTCAAGGAACCTGGAATGAACGACTTCGCAAACGAACAACTGATTACTCTTTCGGAACCTGGAATGTACGCTCCCTGAATAGGCTAGGGGCCTTAAGGGCCCTCTTGGATCAGGTCGAAAAATATAAGCTGAGCATAGTTGCACTCCAGGAAACAAAATGGCAAAAAGAAATGTTTGATGTCAATTGTTGAATACACTGCCCAATATACGCAGTAAAAAGTTACACTAATTTGGCCCATGGGGGGAGAGAGTGGGGTGAAAATTAAGTTTTTTTGCAAATACATATCTGTAAAACTATGAGTCTGACCGCAAAATGTCTTAAGGGCGAAACAAACTACACAAAATTACCTTTGTAAATTACAGGCATGTCTTTTTTTTTAAATGTTAGGAGGAGTGAGGGGTGTCAATGATCGGAGCACTCCAATTTTGGTACATATCAAACAAATTTTGTTAGTAATATATGGACAAGATCTGATGACTCTAGGTGTATCCATGTCAAGAGTTACCGTGCGAAAATGTAAATTTACTATAAAGTGTTAAATATCATTGCAAAGGTAATTTTGTGTAGTTTGTTTTGTCTTCAGGACATTTTGCGGTCAGACTCATAGTTTTCCAGATCTTCTTCTTCCTTGCCTCGTTCTTTATACCGCTCCATGGTTTCGCGTTGCTCTACCTGCAGTGTAGGCACTTAAGGTTGTGTATTTTGGCACTAGTGTGTGGAAATAAATAAATTTATGGACTTTCCTTTTACGTCCGCCGTCTATCTCCAGACACGGCAACCCACACACACTAACCTATGGGAGGTCTTGTTGATGTTAAAATGTGCCTCAGGCTTCAGATGTCATGGTTGCCTGCGACCTTCGCATACTAGCGGCCAAGCACCCTCTTGACCATGCATCCCTCGGCGCATGCTGATCCACCTTGGATTAGGTCCCTTTTTAGTCGCCTTCTACGACACGCCGGGAAAGGCGGTGGCATTATTCGCGACCCATGCCACAGGGCATAGTTTTCCAGATATTTTCAAAAAATATATATATATATAAATTTTCACCCCTTTCCCCCTTAACCAATAGCGCAAATTAGTGTAACTTTTTACTGCTTATATTGGGCAGTGTATTTAACAATTTGGCATCAAAACTTATTGTGTTTAATCCGAGTTTAGGGCGTATTTGAAGTAATTGTACTATAGTACTACTACAACACTGTAAATCTTAATAACATAATTACTTTTTGTCTTAATTGAAATCCTTTCAAATAATTAAAAAAAAAAACGGGTCGAACAACTAAAAAAGAAACGAGTCTTTTTGGAAGATTTAAATCAGCTCGGTCGCTAATATTGTCAGCAATGATATAGCCGCGAGTAAACTATGCTGGATAGGATGAAGTCAAGAGTAAAAAACGACCAATACGTCTTGTAAATAATTGATTGGTATAAAAATAATCGTATTAGTTCCCAGTAATATTTAGCCGTAAGGAGGAGGATAAAGGTTGAAAGGCTCCGGCCGATTCCTATATCCTTTTCAGTTGTGGCATAACTGCGGACCCTTAGCTATGCAGGAGGAGCTTCATAGGGTGAGCGGCTCCGGCCAATTCCTATGTTTCTCTACGGGACGTTACTTTCCCGCATTATCCGAGTAACCGCTGCGCCTGAGTGCTGTATTAACAACTTCAGCGTCTCAGGTTACTAAATGTAATAGGGTGACAAAAAACAAATAGTCAATCACCGAAGCAGCACCTCCCAGGCCTCTCCATGATCGCCCTCTTTCGGAACCTGGAATGTACGCTCCCTGAATAGGCTAAGGGCCTCAAGGGCCCTCTTGGATCAGGTCGAAAAATATAAGCTGAGCATAGTTGCACTCCAGGAATCAAAATGGCTTAGTAGCGAGATTGATGACCAAAATTCGTACACAATTTTCACAAGTGGAAAACCTTCGGGCCAAAGTGAGTTTGGAGTGGCGCTCATTGTAAACAATCAACTTAAGCCGCATGTTATCGACTTCAAACCCATAAACGAGCGGCTGTGTGCGATTCGCATTAAAACCCGGTTCTTCAATCTCTGGCTCATAAACGCGCATGTCCCCACCGAAGTCAGCGAAGACGCGGTTAAAGACGAGTTCTATCACCGCCTAGAAAATCTCTTCGATTCACTTCAATCAAACAATGTCAAATTGCTGCTGGGGGATTTTAACTCCAAACTCGGAATCGAAAGTTGGCATAGCGGGATTACTGGAGGGTACAGGCTCCATGAAGACTGTATCGACAATGGCCAACAACTAATAGACTTCGCGACCAGCAGAAATATGGTCATTAGCTCGACCTGTTTTCCGCATCGTCGCATTCACAGGCAGACCTGGAGATCTCCAGATCAACATACCGTCAACCAAATTGACCACGTCCTTGTCTCCAAGAGATGGGCATCGACCATCATGGATGTTCGATCCTATCGGCGAGCAAATATTAATTCTGACCACTATATGGGGAAGGCGACTTATAGGTGCAGAATTTCTTCATCATTCGAGATTCAACCCGGCCATAATGTTTGCGGTTGACAAATTGACGGATGATGCCACGGTGGTTGCTTATACGACTGCCCTTGAGGAGAAGCTGACGCCCTTGCTAAATACCATTAGCAAAGAAGGCGCCCCTGAAATCTGGGATACACTCAAAGACACCATCAAAGGGGTCGCAGAGAAGGTTGTGGGCTACAAAGCCCGGAGAGCCCGAAATGATTGGTTTGACGAGGAATCTCAAAATTCGGTAGATGCGAAAAACGAAGCATATCGCCAATCTACCGAACGCGCAACTAGAGCCAAAAAAAAAAAACAAATATGACGAGCTTCGACGATTTTTTTCCAATAGGTTAATTAGGCGTAAGAAACGTAAGCATCTTGACGAGCAGTTGATGCAAATAAACCAAAGACTAGCTAGTAGGAACAGTAGACAAGCGTACAAGCTAATTAATTCTATTAAAAGTGGATACCAACCCAGGACCAGCCTCTGTAAGGATAAGGATGGCAA
This sequence comes from Microchrysa polita, assembly GCA_949715475.1. Taxonomy (NCBI): domain Eukaryota; kingdom Metazoa; phylum Arthropoda; class Insecta; order Diptera; family Stratiomyidae; genus Microchrysa; species Microchrysa polita. Next base: position 37,351,603 of record OX454418.1, on the reverse strand, counting down.
TATCATTAGCGACACCGATAGCGTTGATAAACGCTGGGCCTCACATTTTGAAGAGCTCCTCAATGTTCATCCGAACACACAAGAACTCCTGGAGCTGATGGCTGAAACAGGCCCTCCCGTTCAACCCCCAACAGTAGAAGAAGTTGATCTCGCCATGCAAGCACTAAAACATAATAAAGCCCCGGGCGCTGACGAGATTCCAGCTGAACTGCTGAAGCATGGTGGGGAGAGCCTTGTTAAGGCTATACACACAGTTATCGTTAAAGTATGGAACGACGAAATAATCCCGGAAGATTGGCGTAAAAGTATCATTTGTCCAATCCACAAAAAAGGGGATAAGTTGAAATGTGAGAACTACAGAGGCATCTCATTAGTTTGTACGACTTATAAGATTTTATCTAAGATTCTAGAAAATAGAACTAATCCGCATGCAGAAGAAATCATTGGCGAGTACCAAGGCGGCTTTAGACCTGGTCGTTCGACGACAGATCAGCTTTTTACAGTGAAGCTTTTACTCCAGAAGTGCTGGGAATACAACATCGACGTATACCAAATATTTGTCGACTTCAAGCAGGCATACGACAGTATCGATCGAAGCGTACTGTACAACATTTTGTTGCATTTTGGAATACCGGCTAAGCTAATGCGACTCATAAGGATGACGATGACTAATACCGTCTCGCAGGTCAGAGTTCAGAACAGACTCACTGACCTATTTGAAACTGGACTCAAGCAAGGCGACGCCGACGCTCTTTAACCTGGCTCTGGAGTATGTAATTCGAGCCATGAATTTGGACAGCAGCGGAACGCTACTCATTAAATCGACTCAACTAGTGGCCTAAGCCGACGACATCAACATCATGTTTCGAAGATTTGGTGATGCAGAAAGCCTTCATGATGCAATTAAAAACTAGAACGCCAGTAAATTCAAGCATCACAGTGGGGGACCTTAATATAGGGTATGAAGACAACTTCACTTACCTGGGTTGCAATTTGTCAAAGGACGCCAACGAAACAGATGAGATAAAGCGACGGATACAACTAGCTAATAAGTGTTATTTTGCGGTCCTCCCAATTGTGAATTCGAAGCTGGTGCACAGGAACACGAAGCTCCACGTGTATAAAACCATAATCCCACCTGTGCTATGCTATGGCTGCGAGGCATGGACCCTAACCCAAAACTCTTGGACACATTCGAACGAAAGGTTCTCCGAAGAATCTTCGGGGCCGTACGTGAACGAGGTGAATGGCGCATCCGGTACAACCTTGAGTTGTATCAGCTGTATAATGAGCTATTTTACAAGTGTCGAAGATCGTGAAATTGCAGCGACTGAAATGGGCGGGACATGTACAAAGGATGAACGACGATCACATGCCCAAAAAGGTGATGAATGCGCAATGAGTGGACGGAGCCAGATTGCGTGGACGACCGAGAGCCCGATGGGAGCATTCTGTATGTGAGGACGCCCACCAGATGCTAGGCAGCTATCGTGCCATTAAGAAGAATATTTACTTTGCAGTTCAATCGACACTTGGGAAATTGTTCATTCGTGTCTAGTACAATCTGATCCAACAAAAGTGATATATAATTAATTTAGCAATTCTTAATTACCTTCGAATATTCCCCAACACTTAATATATGCCTCTTTCTGGAGTTTCATTGGCCATCCTCCTCAGTTTGTAAACAATTCATTAGATATGGCTGATATACTGCTGATATGGTTTCACTTTTTGAGGTTATTTTGATTGTTGTCATACAACCCAAGACAACTACCAACCGCTAAGAAAATGTTGCAAAGTTCAAATGAAGTCCCAGAGGCCGCATATGTTTATTGTTTCCGGCTCAACACCGCAAGAAATCAAAACCATATGGTTAAGGTCCATCTAGATTAGTCGCCAAATTGCTGCGCGTTCAAAACCGGCATCGATCAGCTATTTGGCTGCTACTTAGCATCTACACTAGCAACCAAATAGAGACAAAAATGATATAACCAAAATTTCATTTTGGTGATTTTTTTTAAATTTAATTATCAAAATCGGACTCTGCGCGTTTGAATTATTACACAGCCATTAAGGAATTGTTCAATTTCACACAAAAGAACGAAGAATAGTTGCAAAATTGTCACTTTCAATTTTACAAGCGGTTGGGTGAGTAGCCATATTGAATATCAAAACTGGACGCTGCACCCAAATGCGGCGATCAGTTTGGATGGAATGACAACAGCCATTTGGTTTGCACGTGACGCCATTCAATAGATGGACCTTAATACATACTCTTCGTACTCATGCAAAATTGTATGTTACGAGAGTCCAACTTGCGCATAAATAAATTCTAGTTCCGGGCGAGAAACGATGGTTTTCCAAGAAATGGTCAGAATTCACTCTAAATCTGTATAAAATTTAAGATTCACTTGGTCTCGTGCTAATTAGAAGAACGATCAAACTATAGGCCGATTAAAAGTTTGTGGTGTGCCGGCGCTCTAACGGAAATAATAATTTTGCGCCATCTGTGCATTCATTTCAACTCAATTGAAAATTAACTGCATTGCCATTGCCGTCATTTGTTATCATATTTTTGGCATTTTGTTGGTATTTTGCTGTCACAGGCTTTTCCCTCCCAAAAAAAAATTGAGAATCCACGGTGAAAACTTCTGGGGCAAAATAGATTTCATATTTGTACATGTACGTATTGTACTTTGAGAATATGCCGAAGGGATTTTGACGTAGTTACTGGTTTATTGCAGATTGAGTACGCTTGTCTGACTTGTCCCATCAAATGAGAATTGAGCCATTGAGCTCAAAATCAAAACAAACTACAAGTGGCTACCATCCAGAAACATAATTTGCAGATTCAACAGGATTTAGATTTCAGTAAAGCGGCGATATGAGCTTAGAAGCTAGCATCAGATTGGCGGAAGACATGATAAGCGAAGAGTGCGGTTGAGATAATCTTCATTTCAATTCTACTGTGTGACACTGATAAGACATAGAAACCAGTGTTGAAGCAATTTATACGTCTCTCGGGTAAGTAAATGAAACAATAATGTGTAATAAATATATTGCACTTATTTTATTAAATTAGGTAGTAAGCACAACAATGAACCATACAGATAGACAGCAATGTCATATCTTTTTTTTAAGAATGTGTGGCGATCGCCAGGCCCGTTGAAGCACAGGCGATGCAAAAATTTCGAATTATTCTGTACTTCTCTTCGGTTGCCCATTCAATTGTGTACCTGTAAAATCCCACTTTGGCTTGCTAAGATTCGCTTAAGTTTAAGTTAAGCATTGTGTATGCAGGCACAGCGTATGCGGGAGTCGTGAGTTTTTCGGAGCAAATATGAATGAAAAGAGAAAAATAATAAACCTCGGTTAGAGTAGGGTGATATCATTAAGATAAGGTGATCAGACTACCGAAGGCCTAATGCCGTACACATACTTGCGGAATTCGGATTTCAGACAATTCCTTAGCCATACTACTACCCCTTTGGGCTTAGGTTGGGGCTGAGGAGGTTTTAGCCCCGAGCCTCTTGGTTTTAGGGGCCCCCAACTGGAAGAGAAAATCCGATCATTTTGCTTTTCTTTCTTACTATGAGATTAGCATAATTCTATTGCATGGAATAGCTTGCAAAACTGTTGAACATACCCAAGTATTTTTGGGTATTGGTATCTGATTCCGATTCGACTACGTCTCCTAATACGAAAGAACAGCATAATTTACTTTACAGAAACTAATTGCAAATTAAAAGGAATTTCAAAATATATTCTTCACAAACTGCATGACAAAGTACTTTTTTTTAGTGGGGTCGGGACATAACGTTTCCCAAAAAACTAGTATTAGTCAAAATGGAGTTCTCTCACTGAAAAATTATTTTGTGAATCGACATTCCCGGGTCAATTTTGTTTGCTCCTAAAGCAGTTCCTTTCAAAGAAACAAGATTCACATAAGTATACCCTCTATACCCAACAATTGTAGATAGCATAATTTCCGTGTTAGTTTACAGAGTTCAAATTCATGAAGATTATGTACATATATTTGGCAAGGCAATTTCATTATTTAAGCTTGATACTTGCACTTAGGTTTTCATACAAAATGGAGCTAACCGTGGAAATCTACGTACGTCTTTGCAGCTTACTACAACTGATACACTTTTTATATTTTCATTATAGGGTAACCGCAAGGAGTACAATTACTGATTGATTTTCCATCGTTTTGTGATAGGAAAAATAAATTTGAATCGCATTTTCCCACGGCTGTAACTTTAGAACCTTGGTAGCTAAAGACTTGGAAGTGTTAAAAATATATATAATATGAACAGTGGGATGCTCTACAAGTTAGCGGATTTCCGCTCAACAAAGTTATGGGACATTTTTAGATTAGAAAACACTTCAAATGCGATTTGGACAGCTGTAACTTCCGGGCGCGGTTAGGTCGAACCTTCAAACTAAAAGGAAATGTGCGTCAAGTACCTCTACAAGTGTACCAAATTGCAGAAATTTCCTTCGGTTCCCGAGTTATCGAAAATAAACGATTGCCAATCACAAAAATTTTATTATCTCTCTAAATAATATCGATCGTCCAGTGGTCAAATTTTACACCAAACTTTACAGCTTCGTTTCGTTTATTGCAATAGATTAACTGATACCTCATTGAGAATTCTTAAGCTGGTAGTGTCTTTCCAGGCACAGTTTCAATGTAGCTATGGAGTGGAGTCCGAGGAGATAGGAAAAATAAATTAGAATCGCATCTTTCGACGGAATCAACCTCTGAACCTTGAAAGCTAGAGCCTTGAAATTGTCATCAAATGTGAACAGTACTGTGCTCTACGCCTTTTTCGCTGACGAATTTCCAAATGATGGACAATTTTAAATTAGAAAATTCAAAATTGTAATTTGGGCAGCCGTAACTTCCGAATGCGGATAGGTGTGGTCTTACGGCAACTGCCTCTACGGGGCGGACCACACCCGTTTTTTGCAAAAAACGGCCAAAAGCTGACAATATGCCTTCCTGGCAAGAGCCACGGCAGGAGCCCTGAAGGTTTGATGCAGGAAGGTTGTGGTGTGTGTATATGTGGGGGTGCGATATATGTGTTTTTTCGTCATATTGGGAGCATTACATCTCGGCGCGGCTGCTCTCAATCTTATTAATTCGCGCCGGTGTTGAAACAAATCCAGGCCCAAGGTATGGATTTGTAGTGTCTGCAACCAACGAATCGGTTCGAATGCCAGATCAGTGCAGTGTAATTGCTGTAGGGAACTTTAGGTGTTCGGGGTTACGAAGACAAGGTCAACACTCCTTAGCATATGCTGCGGCAGGTTGTATAAATTCCGGGCAACCCAGGGCTGCTCCCAGTCCACCTTCTCCTCCACTGCCCCCTACACCGCCCAACAATATGATAAGGAATGCCAGACCCAGTCTTATGCCTGGCCCTCCTCCTCCAGCAGTTTTCACTCCACTATCCATATTGCAGTTTAACTGTAATGGCATTCACCGGAAAATCGCTGAGATCACACACTTCTTGAGTTCCAACAGAATTCTCATCGCCGCCATCCAAGAGATGCTGCTTCACGCAAACTCGTCTCTAAGCGTCCATAGCGAATATGTTATACTGCGGAAAGTTCGACGGGCCGCCTCGGATGATTCTCACCCTGGAGGTGGGCTTGCCTTCCTAATACACAAGTCCGTACATTACTGTGTATTAGATGTAGTTGCTGACGGTACGGCGGAAATTCAAGCCATCTTAGTTCCATCAGGGAGTACTAATATCGAAATTTTTAACGTGTATATTCCACCGCAATCTAGTTGCCGTCCTGGTTATCATTTCGATATTGGTCCTCTCCTTTCCGGAGAGCACAGGGTCATCCTAGGCGACTTTAATGCGCACCATGAGCTCTGGCATTCGGACCTCAACAACAATGCCAGGGGTATAACTATCGCCGAATCACTAGACGCCTCAGAATTCTGTTCACTCAATGAAGAGTCGTGGGCACTTGCAGTAGTTCTCCTGACATAACTATTGTTAGTGCCAGCCTAATCGCTGCTTCTCGATGGGAAGTACGTACCACCCTCAAATCAGATCACCTCCCAATTATTATAAAAATTGACAAACCAGCGAACCTGACTAAGTCTGAGAAGCGAACGTTTGTCAATCGCAAGAAAGCCGATTGGGACGGTTTCAAAGCTTACTCGTTGGCGAAGTTCATCGAGCTACCATCACCTACCAACATACACAAGGCCGAGAAAAATATTAGGAACGTCATTACTACAGCCGCGGCACGTTTTATTCCTGCAGGACGTATCCCGAAAGTTCGGCCTAACTTCCCCACTAGTGCCGCCAGATTAGCCGATGAACGTGATCAGATCAGAAGCGCTCACCCTGACGATCCCAGAATTCAGGAGCTTAACTCCGAAATCGACCGACAAGTTAAAGTCTATAGGAGGGCGAAATGGAATCAGCACCTCGATGAATGTAACCTCAATCAAGGTGTCAGCAAATTATGGTCTACCGTCCGCGCCCTTTCCAATCCTCGGAAAGAAAAGGGCAACAACGCCATTGAATTTAGCAACACAAAAACCTGCGATCCTCTTCAGTGCGCGAGCCTGTTCAATAAACAATTTATTGAACATCCCAAGTCTGACGGCCTTAAGCGCAAAATTAGAAGACGGACTCGCAGCCGGAATGTTGACTCCATACCATCATTTACTGCGGACCAGGTTAAAAAAGAGAATGCTAAAAACTCCAAGGCCCTCGGACCAGATGGCATTTCGATGATCATGTTGAAACATCTCGACCTTCCAGCCATTGAGTTTCTCACGGCCGCCTTTAACTTGTCGATGTCCACGCTTTCCATCCCTGAACTCTGGAAAACAGGTCGAATTGTTCCCTGTCTCAAACCAGGGAAGAGCGCAAATCTCGGGGAATCCTACCGCCCCATTACGATACTTTCTCCTGTCGCAAAGACGCTGGAGGCCCTTATTCACCCCACTCTTGTTGCACATGCCAAGCTAGAACCCCACCAGCATGGCTTCAGGAAAATGCATAGTACCACCACTGCCCTCGATGTGATCACTACACGCATTCGTGATGGCCTAAATCATCGCCGTCCTTGTCACAGAACTATTCTGGTGGCAATTGACCTATCAAATGCTTTTGATAAGATCAATCATTCAATGCTCTTAGCAAACCTGTTGAATATGCATCTTCCTGCACAAGTGATTCGTTGGATTGCTAATTATCTAGCTGGTCGGCACTCCTTCACCGAGTTTCGAGGCAAACGTTCTAAGCTTAGGAAAATCAAATTAGGTGTTCCACAGGGAGGGGTACTCTCCCCCACTCTGTTCAACATCTACATGTCCGGCCTTCCCACACCACCTGAAGGAATCGAGGTGATTTCCTATGCTGACGATTGCACCGTATTCGCCACAGGGGGTGATAAGGATGAAATGCGCCTCCAAATTAATCACTATCTAGGACGATTACAGGCAATTTTCCAAAGCCGAAACCTCACCATCTCTGCGTCCAAATCTTCTGCGACTTTTCTAACCACTTGGTGGGAGGACATGAGATGGGAGATGGATATACGTATTGGCAACAATTCTGTTCCTACTGTTAAAAACCCCAAAATTCTCGGGCTTCACCTAGAGAACATGATGACGTCTGCGGATCATGCAGCTTCAGTCTGTAAAAAAATGCGCAGTAGGAACAACATCCTAAAAGCTCTAGCTGGTAGCACCTGGGGCAAAGATAAAGAAACCATGCTAGCTACTTATAAAGCGGTGGGTCGAGCGGCCGCTGATTATGCAGCCCCAGTTTGGACACATAGTCTATGTGACACAAATTGGTCCAAAGTTCAGGTCTGCCAAAATGCCGCTCTACGCATCGCGACAGGTTGCCTTCTGATGTCTGCCCAGGAACACTTACATCAGTAGACAAAATTGATGCCAATACGTGACCACAATCTCCTACTCTCAAAACAGTATCTTGTTGGTTGCTACCGTGAGGATCATCCCCATAATCATCTCATGGACCGAATTCCTCCACCACGACATGTCAGGCAGTTTACGAGACCTTGAGAGAGAGGTTCAGGGATACAAACGGGACCCTTACGATGAAGTTACATACCGAGCCGCCATCGCAGCGATCCACACTGAAGAAGTGAGTCGGTCTATTGCGAGCTTAGGTGCGAATAGAGTCCTCTCAGAGCGCCCACCACCAATTTCGCCTGAGGAGATTAGGCTCCTGAGAGCCACTAGAGTAACACTAGCCCAACTTCGGTCGGGCTTTTGTTCACGCCTTAATTCGTACCTTTCTCGCATAAACCCGGACATCCAAAACATCTGTCCAAACTGCGATGGTACTCCTCATGATGTGGGCCATTTGTTTCAATGCCCCGCTGCGCCCACTGATCTTACCCCTATATCGCTGTGGGAAAACCCTATCGCAGCAGCTATGTTTTTGTCCTTAGACCTCACGGACTCAAACATTGACGAACCATAAATCGTACCCACATAGATGCACAGAGGTTTCACACCTTTCTGCACCGCTAAAAGAAGAGGACCGGATAGGTAGGATCATGTAATTTGGAAGTAATGTGAGCTCCAAGTAGCTCTACCTACAAGTGTGCCAAATTTCAGAAAGATCGGGAAGTGTTCCAGAGCTACCGAAATGAACTTATTATGTAGTGTGTGACATGGAAAATGCTGTACATTTCCTAATGCTGTACGACAGGTCAAAATGCTGTACCGTACAGCAAAATGCTGTACGTCTGTTCATTTTACATTAAGATCCCAAAATAAGGTGATTTAAAGGATTGCAATAATTAGCGCAGGATCTCCCTTCTTCTGACTGTTTTCAAGCTGTTGGTTAGGATTATCCTGGATCGAATCAAAGATACAGTTGGTGGCACATAAAATGATGGACAGGCTGGCTTTCGTGAGTTTTTTTTTTCAATTAGCGACCATTTCAACACTCCGAATCATTATCGAACAATCCGCTTAGTGGATATCCCACTACATCTCGTGTTGATCGATTTCAAAAAAAAAATCCTTCGACAATATTGGTCTTCATTTTATCCGATATGCCTTACGTAGGAATTACTAGAAATACCTAGTAATGTCACGTTTTACACAGAGGTAAGCTGTCACATCCTTTTGAGTTGCACAGTGGAGTGAGATAAAGCTACATTTTGTCACCTATTATGTTCCTAATAATCATAAATGATGTACTAGGCTCCGCACAACTACACCAGAATAAAGGTATCAGATGGAAAATGTTTCATTACTTATATCTGGACTCCGCTGACGATATTTGCCTTCTATCGACCAAAATGGATGATGTGGCTAAAATAACGGAAGCTCTAAATTGCGAGGTCGTAATGGGTTCTTCTGTGGCCGTGATCGTTCGATCGCCACTTTGTGATAAGAGAATTAATGATCGCTGTGTCTAGAGTTGCGAACATTGGAGTTATATTTTGTTACGTGTGAAACAAAAAGGATGGAAAGGAAAACTTCGAACCGGTTTTATTTTTAATTTTTAAAGAAACAAAATCTTTATTTTCTATTCTATTCTATTCATAAACATAACTGTGTGTAATATTGTTGTCTGTTTATTTTCAGATATATTTCGAATAGAGTCCTAGCGATTTAATAAGTGAAACTACAAGTGAGAAAATGAAGTGTGTTGTAAGGGGTTGTTCGAATGAAAACCAAGGGAATTATCTAAAATTTTCTTTTTTCCGGTACGTTTTCTACTTATTATCCTTGTAATGTGTTATTAAGTTGCAATGAATTGGGTTAAAACTACAAATCGTGTACTGATTTGTTTAATGCATTTACGGTAAGATCAGTATCGACTTTTACTACGTATATTAGGCACCCGCAGAACCTGTTCTGAAAATTTGGGAAACAACATGGAAATGGAAATGAAAAATATTAATTTAATTATTTTTTATTATTTAGAAATCTCGGGGATGGGCAAAATTTTTATACGATTCGTTTTTTCGGACATTTAGTTTGACCAACGTAGTTTGTAGTTTTGACCAATTGGATGAGCAATACTGAAATGGTCGATAGCAGAATTAGTTTAACAAAAATCTTATCAATTGAATTGGCATAATTTTTAGACTATTGTAAAAGCTTTAATTGAAATTTGTTCTTATAGTTTTCTCATATCGTTACCAATCTCACTTTTGACTATTGCTGTTTTTTTTTCTTATGCTTACATACCAGGTATCTACGTAGTAGAATCGAAAATTGTTGAGAAAAACACACTTCCAGTTATCCGATTGAATTCATTTAAGTTTTATTTTTTAATGTAACTCCCCTTTACTTCAATATAACGATTTGATCGTTTAATAAGATCCTGCATCCCTTTCAAAAAGTAGTCCGCGGGTTTGTCTTGAAAATGGTCCAAACCGGATTTCTTTCAGTTCCTTCTCAGTCTCAAATTTTCGTCCTCGGAGGTCCTTTTTTAATTTTGGGAACAGGAAGTAGTCACTTGGGGCCAGGTCTGGGCTGTACGGGGGGTGTTCAATTTCTTCAAAGCCGCATTTGACCACAGCAGCCTTGGCCACCGCGGCGGTGTGAACTGGTGCATTGTCGTGAAGAAGCAGCACCCCTTTCGCCAGTTTTCCATACCGTTTCTCCACGATGTTGGCCCTCAATTGGGTGAAAAGTTCTGCATAATATTTCCCTGTTACTGATGTGCTCTCTTCCTTGAAGTCAATCATTATAATTCCCTTGGAATCCCAGAAGATGATGGCCATAATCTTTTTCCGGCTCTGCTGCACCTTCGCCTTCTTGGGGCGCTCCTCATAAGGCCTCCTCCATTCCATGGACTCCCTTTTGGTCGTGGGGTCATAGTAAAGGACCATGGTTTCGTCTCCTGTCACAATTCTGTTGATAATTGCATCCGAGTCGGCGCGATACAGCTCCAAAAAGTCTTTCGAACATTTCATCCGCTGCTTCATTTGATCTGCTGAGAGGAGTTTCGGGATCCATCTTGCCGAGATCTTCCTCATCCACAAATGGTCGGTAATAATTCTTTCGACGGTGGTTTTTGATAGACTCTTCCTTTCTGCAATCTCTGATAACTTTAGCCGCCGATCACTCAATACAACTTCCTCGACTAATTGGACGTTTTCTTCGGTGGTCTCAGTTATTGGGCGTCCGGTGCGGGGTTCATTAAAAAAATTCGTCCTTCCTCGCTTGCATTCCAAAATCCACCGATAAATAGTCGCCTGGGATGGTGAAGAGTTGCCGTACACGGATATGAGTTCATCTCGAATCTGGGACGCCGTGTATCCTTTCAAAAAAAGGAATTCAATGACCGCGCGGTACTTGATCTGCTCCATTACAAATACGAAATCAGAATGCAACACAAATAATTACCCAGCCGGGCCCTTGATTGCACAATTGAACTCATGTTTAGTCCTGTTATGACCGAAGAGTTGTTCTATCGAATAGCGGTAAAATGAATTCAATCGGATAACTGTAAGTGTATTTTTCTCAACAGTTTTGGATTCTACTACGTATGTAGGGTAAAAACGCGCATACGTAACACATGTTGCTTTGTCCTTTTAGTATTTATAAATAAATCACTTGACCAATTACAAAAGAAGTGACAATGGAATATAATTTCAGTATCCCCAAAAATCCTAAGAAAGCCAACAAGTGGAGGGCGATTTTGAAAGGCAAAACTCGTAAGTTTGATGCACATGGTCGTGTTTGTGAAAAGCATTTTACGAAATCGTCGATTACAGTTTGCGGGAACGTGAAAAAGCTAGCTATGGATGCCGTGCCATCGATTTTCGATGAATTAGTATGTCGTTTCAATATTCTTTATGAGGTCCTATTCAATTTTATTATTTTTCTTTTTAAATCAGGAAAACGAAGAAAGTAAAATAATTGAGACTGAAACTGCTACGATTAGGGAATATATTGAAAAGCTGACAGCGTGTTCTGAGTTTTTATCCAAATCTGTGACATGTATAATTAATGAATTTATGATGTTGCATTCAAATTCTTACAAAGCCCCTAGCAAAGAAAAAATCAATCTCATATTCAAGCTTATGCGGAAAATTTACGAAGCCGCCAGAGACCAACTACACGATATTGGAACAACACTTCCGGACGAATGTAATACCGATACGCATCCTGCGGATAATTCCACAGTTACTCTGCCGTCTCTTCCGCCAAATGAGCTTTCGAGTCAATTGGAAAACGATTCGAATCAATCGAATAATGGAAATGGGAACACAGACGTAATCAAATCAAAAATTCGACTTGTTGCCCTAGAGAAACTAATGGATCCTAACATTATGGCTCGTTTAGCAATTGATAGCAACAACGTGTCAGCAAACTGCACACCTGCATCGACTGAGCCACCGGCTCCATGTTCAAGTGTACTAATATTGGACAGTGACGAAGAGATGGACATACCACAGACAACGATTCCAGTCGGAAACATTATAGCAGAAAAGGAAAATAGTACGGTTAAACTTGCTGAGCAAGTTCCCTCTATTAAATTGAAAATCGTAGTCGGACAAAATCATGTACGGGAAGCGTTGGGAAACGTCCAAGAAGTGAATGCACCAGAACTAACTAATTCTACTGAAAACAACCAGAGCACTAATGAAATTGCGGAAAAGGAAACAAGTACAGTTGAACATGCTGAGCACGTTTTTCGTGTATATAAAAATTGTAAAATTCAAATTGATAGGAGCCCTGCATTAGAGGAGATGATACAAACCGGCAAAAGGAAAATTCGGGTAAGCTACGTACATTTTATTTATGTATTTCTATTAATCGAAATATGAATAAGCATTTATTTAGTAAACAAATATCTCACAAAAACAACTCTGTTGTTAAAGGTTTCCGCAAAAAAAAAGTCGTCAGCCGCAAAAAGGACAACAAAAACAAGATTAAAAAAAAGCTTTTTTAAAACTCTTATATCTCCGGTGTTTTTCATCGTATCTTCTTGACTTTCGACTTTCTAGACTTCGTAAGAGGGCGCGAGCGACAACCTCTACCAAATTTGAGCACTCAGAATCAACCAGGGTCCGAGCTACAGAGGTTCGAAAACCCGTACTTGTTCCGTCGTGTGAATATAATCTTGGTCGCTTCTCGCTTTGCATTTGTTCAAATTTTGTCTAACTCTATATAAATACGGTGCTCGATAGTTAGTCTTAGCTCAACTTCGTGTACACGGGGTGAGTGTTGAGTTTCAAGTAGACTATTATCATGCAAGGTTTTCGCCTAAGGCTGTGGTTAGGATCTTTTGCGAATTGAGAATTACTTAAACTGTCTAAAATTGCAGTGAAGTTTTTCAGAAGCTTAAACGCACTTGTAGGAAGGGCATTTACTGTTGCGAGCGCTGCTCTATTGTTGTTGATTAGATTAACTCATCTAACCTATTTCTCTCGATAAAAGGAATTAGCTGGCCTATTTCAAGAGAGGCGATATCCTCTTCTAGAGGGAGCACAATGCCAAAAACATTCTAGACGGCGCATAGTCAGCCAGCCTCTCACATTCAAAAAGAATTTGCGAAGCAGTTTCGTATTGTCTCGCCGAAGCGTCGTTGACAATGCGCATCGGGAGGGAGGAAATTCGCGCGTCTGTGAATTAATATTGTCTTCCAAGATATGCTTTAAGTTTTCAGAATTTTGACATTTTGCGAGGAACTGTAGTAACAAGCACAACAGCTTGATCGCCTGCCTTAAATGTAGAAGTTATGTGATGTGATGTACGAGAGAAAAGTCACATGCATACAGTGTGAATAAGATAGAATGAACTGAAGCACATACTAATAACTACCAGTTTTTCTTATCTGTGACTGAAGGCAGCCAACTGGAAGCACCTTGTCTTTTGTATCATGTACGTCTGGCATGTCAAACTCGCGGCCCGCGGGCCACATGTAGCCTACCTCGCAATTTTGTGCGGCTCGTGGCTAGGTGTGAAATTTAAGATATTGAGCTGGAAGTCAAGAAGCCGGTTGCTTATTCAAGCTTAACCTGTTTGTAAGAAATCTTCCTCTATATACTACAATTTGCTGACGGTTATTTAAGCTACATTTGGGCATATCATGAATTTTTTCTCTCCCTAAATTTGGCTCAGAAAAGAGTTGTTGTAGTTGTAGCGACTCAAGAGATATTTTTTCTCTCTTGAATCGAGTGGGGTTTTGGGAGTTTTTGGCCGTTGTAACAACGGGTAGCTCCGTGACGACTGCCGTAGTAGCATTTTTATAGACAACACAAACATTCATGGTCACAGTGGGACTCGAACCAACTTAGAGATAGAGCCACCGAATGCCCTGCCCATTCACAAACGAGACCGAGTTCTAATCGTGCGAATAGCACGATGAGTGTATACCCTATACCCATGGACAGACCTAGAAGGCACGCAAAACCCCAAAATTTAATTTCATCTTTTTTGTAGGGGAGGGAGGGGTAGATGGTTCGGACCTGGCACATATTTAATATTATATGAAGGCATCCAACAGCTACCGTTTGATACTTATTAGAAGTTTTTCGCGACACTCTAGCAAAAGATATGGCTGAATATAACTTTGTAGGGGACGTAGGGGTAGGGGTAGTCGGACGTTCTCCACTTTCCACTAACTTCAAGCATATGTCACAATAAGGCATTGATGAAAATGTCAGGTCCATAGCGATATCCTGTCGAAAAATATGGGCAAATTACACTATCATGGAGGAGTCATTTGTATGGGAGGTAGGGGAATCCTTGGTCCGATTTGGCCCATTTTCAATACCACCCAAGCTTTTGTCAAAACAATAATCTGACCAAAATTTCAAAACTCTAGCTTCATTATTTCGGGAGTTATCGTGCGAACTGACAGACACACGGACGGACAGACAGACAGACAGACGGACATGGCTTATTCGAATCAGGGACCGACCCTGATCATTTATATATATACTTTGCCATACCTCCGGTGGCTCCTTTGAGGTGTTACATAAATCGTTGTAACAAAAACAATATACCCTATACCATCTTATGGGTATAGGGTATAAAAAGTGTTTCGCTTTGCCGTGCGACAATGTGCTGATCAAAGTTTAACGGAAATTAACCCACCAATAGTTTTCACTGATCGAATAACCAAATTTTAAAGTTTTAACTTCTTGTCTTAAGTTTCTCATTTTTTCTTGAAGTACTTTCTCAAAAGATGGCATTTCTCAAGAATATTTATATAATCCATAGGGGCTTAGTGAATCAGATTTATAGACATACGTGATACTCAAATTTCGAAAATATAGAGTTTTAGCATGTCGTAGAAAAAAGTACGACATAGTTTGACATTCTATGGTAAAAATCACTTGCCTATCGTATATAATACATGGGCAGTGGCGACACAACTGCACTCGGGGCCCTCCCGCCGACTTCTTGAGTGGGGCCCCCCTAAGTCGTAGTTTTTCTGCGATTTTAGAAAAGTGTCTGTTACTATTCACTGACATACGATTGCTTGCTACGCTGTATTAAGTATCACAAAATTGGCATGTCCTCTATTTCGTTGAAGACCTCAGTTTAGTATAATTTTTATATAACCTACCATATCACGTTTGTGGGCCCAGCCAGCTCGGTAGTTGCTCCACGATATTAGTGGGTCTCATTCCATATTTTGGACGCAGTAGTACAGCCTGGCACCTCTAGCAAGACTCCATTCAAACCAAATGTGGCCTAAGCATCACAGTTCTAATAACCATGTAATATATATTGCAACAGCAACAGAAGCATTTTTTCTGCTGATACTGTCAAAGGCAAATGCGTGTGTTCTAAATTGAAATGTTTCTGCTGGTGCCGATACTGATGCTGACGCGTCAAATGTATTTCAAGCATTTGTTTTGACTTTGAAAAGTATATACACTTTCTATTTCTTATCTACAAAAAATATCTACGTCGGAACATAGTTTTTCGTAGTCCTGCTGTTTTGATGGTTCGAGAATCTTTCATGTGGCCATCGGACCTGGTCCGCAGTGTAAATACAATGGTACAGTGTCAACAGTTCAGCTGCGAATAATTTTGCACATGAGCCCATCGGACTTGGGATGTTCAATAAATTGCTTATTGAACTGGCTCGCGCAATGTAGAGGTTTCTTTCTTGCCGACGGTTATTACTATATTGCCCTTATTCTTACTGGGGTTGGAAAGGGAACGGACAGTAGGCAATCAGGTCCTGAATTTTGGGGTCACCAGGGTGAGTTGATCGGAGTGATGAGAACAAAGCACCTCCACAATACTTTGATGAAGTTGTGTGTTATTCCTTTGGGGAATCGTTGGAACAGGTGACTGCTCAGAACAACGAGAGAATTTATGACGGACCAAATATATCACTAGATTAAAATAAGTCCTTACGCCTACTATGTAATTCGTAAGATAGTGTACTTTTTCTAAACTGAACTATTACTTTTCAGGTTTCCAAATTTTTATCAACGTCGGCAGAATGTGCACAAAATCATGATCAAAATCACGACTACTCGGACTACTCGCCATCAGATGATGATGAATCAAACGTGCGACTTTCATCGGACGAAGAAAGCGACTATCCTGGTATAATTAGTTACAAATTAAGAAAGAAAACAACGACGGATGGCATTGTAATTACGTTGCGCCCGCACAGTCCACCACGAGATCTACGGCGAATCGCGAACAAATGCAATTATGCTGAACCCGAGAGTGAAGAAGAGACTGACGAGGATTGCTATTTGCCAATACTAAGCGCCAGCAAAAGGCCAAGCAGACCGAAACGATCGGATGATATTAACAGTCGTGACGGATGTTCCGAACCGAAAAGATCACACAATTCGAAAGAGTCGTCAAGTAGCGAGGACGAAGCACTAATCTCGCTTAAACATAAAATCATCGATGGAGATATCGGGCAGAAGCAGGTACAATCGGATGAGCCAAACGGCCTTGTTGATATTATTCAGGGAAATGACGAATCATCATCTAGCGAAGACGAGACTTTAATTAGTATTAAACGTAAAATATGCAGTGTAGACGAGTAAAGCTTAAACACGCAAATCCGATTCGTTCTAATACTCGAGAGAAGAAGGCAACGAGGAGCCGTGCGGTTCGCAAGCTCGAGACATCAAAATGCATTGGCTATATGGAATTGGAATGGTCGCGAGCCATGTTATGAAGGCTAGCGAGACGTGTTTTCACATCTTGTGCAACACAAGCCGCCAATTGACGGCTCGGGGTGCAAATGCTTTGCAGCTCGCAAGCACGAACCGTCACGTCACGTTCCATATAAGTCAATGCATTTTGATATCTCGAGCTTGCGAGCCGTGCAACTCGTCGTTTTAACATAACCAAAATGTAAGTACGTCATAAAATGAAAATATCTAACACACGCAAAACGCTCCGTGTATCGGTTAAATTTGTATTGTTATCCATTTAACTGGGATCCAATTAAATGTGAAACGCCAACTATTTGAAAGATTTTTTGCAAAGGTTAAAAATCGCAAGCAATTTAAGTATTTAAGCTCAAATGATGCATGATAGAAAAGTGGCGCAATCTTTCAACCTACAATAGACTATAAGACATAAATTTCCACATTTGTTTTATGCCAATTTGGCATTGGCATGGGTCAATTGTACATGTATCAACCCAATATGTCTCTCTCAAATAATAATTTATGTAACACACAAGTCTCATAATAGTGTCGAGTATTTGCATCATAATGAGGACAATGTAAAAAACGTAATTTTTAAATGCTGAGTTTTTTGATCTCGTGATAGTTTGTGTAACAAATAAAAATATATAACAAAAACGGTTGCGGACAATTCGGTTTTGGTTAAAGGCTTGTGTTCATAGAGACGACTCATGTGATGATCGCTCAGCGCTCGTAGTGTAGCATCGAATTCCAAACCCTATTTGAATATTTTGTCCCTACATTCCTTGTCCAAAATATAACCTAAAGAAGCGTTTCTGTATAGCAAATATACGCATTTAGTGCTCAGAACCAGTGGTTTAACTGCGATCGCTGAGCGATCGTCGATTGAGTCGTCTCTACAAACAAAAACTTTAAGACCATCTCTTCTCTCAAGCTACTTTGCATCTTCGTCTTAATCTCTTTGGCTTATTTTTGACATTAAATTGGTTTCATTACATAACTCGTTAATTTAATCGAAATAAAAATTAAATATAAACCACAATAGAACAAGGTAAAGTTTAAAAACCTTTTAACTGCAAACACCTAAGTCCCAGAACTTTGATTGGTTCAATGTTTATGTCGATACTGGAATCTCTAATTTTTGTTTTAGGTAGTTTTTTTTTAAGTCATAAATTGTTAAGAGAGGACGTTCGTTCGGCTACCTGACGTTTTTTTACAGCTTGTTTTAGTAGTCTCGTCGGGCTCGCGTACGATATCCATGCTCTCCTAGGGGTCCAAAGTATTAATTCCGTTTGTGTGCCGTAGGACTTCCAGATTTCCTCTAGGCTGATGGTATGATGGGCGGCTACTGACGAACTGAGGTCCAGGATGACGGTTGCCGCCCGCTGCTTCCCTCGTATGCTCCCGGAACCTCGTCGTAACTAACCTCCTCGTCTGACCAATGCAGACTGTCATGGTCGCCGCATGTGATCAGGTATATTCCGCTCTTCTCCCCATGCTTCCTAATAAGGTCCGTAGGGCTAAATTGTTGCTGGAACCGACTACCTGTATATTATATTTAGAACACAAATTCCGATTGTTAGTAAAATACTGGATTTCACTGCCGGCGGTCAGACGGCAGCTAAAGTGTAAAAAGTAGAGAGAAAATCAATGTTTAAAAACATGAGCAGGTTTTACCCGAAACACAGTAGTTTCTAGTATTTCGGAGGCAATATACCTCCTTCCTCAGTATTCAAGCTACTAAAGTGGCGACGCTCCCTACTAATAAATAACTCGAAATTCCTATTCCATTTTTAGCCAGGTAACAAGGGTGGGTCATAAAAAGTTTTAAAGGCGGTTTATGATCCTACCTTGTACGTGATTCGCAGTGAGTTTAATTAGTTTTGATGAGCAATTTCCTTCTTCTTCTTCTTCTTTATGGCACGATAGCCATGCGATCGTCGTTCATCCTTTGTACATGTCCCGCCCATTGCAGTCGCTGCACGTTCACGATCTTCGACACTTGTAGCTCATCATACAGCTGATACAACTCAAGGTTGTACCGGATGCGCCATTCACCTCGTTCACGAACGGTCCCGAAGATTCTTCGGAGAACCTTTCGTTCGAATGTGTCCAACAGGTGTTCAGAGTTTTGGGTTAGGGTCCATGCCTAGCAGCCATAGCATAGCACAGGTCGGATTATGGTTTTATACACGTGGAGCTTCGTGTTCCTGTGCACCAGCTTCGAATTCATAATTGGGAGGACCGCAAAATAAAACTTAATAGCTAGTTGTATCCGTCGCTTTATCTCATCTGTTTCGTTGGCGTCCTTTGACAAATTGCAACCCAGGTAAGTGAAGTTGTCTACATACCCTATATTGAGGTCCCCCACTGTGATGCTTGAATTTACTGGCGTTCTAGTTTTTGATTCGTTGATATGTAGCCCATCTTCTTTGGCGGCGTTATTGAGATTATGCAGATGCTTCCTGCATCACCCAATCTTCGAGACATGATGTCGTCGGCGTAGGCTACTAGTTGAGTTGATTTAATGAGTAGCGTTCCGCTGCTGTCCAAATTCATGGCTCGAATTACATACTCCAGAGCCAGGTTGAAGAGCGTCGGCGCCAGCCCGTCGCCTTGCTTGAGTCCAGTACGAGTTTCAAATAGGTCAGTGAGTCTGTTCTGAACTCTGACCTGCGAGACGGTATTAGTCATCGTCATCCTTATGAGCCGCATTAGCTTAGCCGGTATTCCAAAATGCAGCAAAATGTTGTACAGTACGCTTCGATCGATACTGTCGTATGCCTGCTTGAAGTCGACAAATATTTGGTATACGTCGATGTTGTATTCCCATCACTTCTGGAGTAAAAGCTTCACTGTAAAAAGCTGATCTGTCGCCGACCGACCAGGTCTAAAGCCGCCTTGGTACTCGCCAATGATTTCTTCTGCGTACGGATTAATTCTATTTTATAGAATCTTAGATAAAATCTTATAAGTCGTACAAACTAATGAGATGCCTCTATAGTTCCCACATTTCAACTTATCCCCTTTTTTGTGGATTGGGCAAATTATACTTTTACGCCAATCTTCCGGGATTATTTTGTCGTTCCATACTTTAACGATAAGTGTGTGTATAGCCTTAACAAGGCTCTCCCCACCATGCTTCAGCAGTTCAGCTGGAATCTCGTCAGCGCCCGGGGCTTTATCATGTTTTGGTGTTTGCATGGCGAGATCAATTTCTTCTACTGTTGGGGGTTGAACGGGAGGGCTTGTTTCAGCCATCAGCTCCAGAAGTTCTTGTGTGGGTTTGTTCGGTTGAACATTGAGGAGCTCTTCAAAATGTGAGGCCCAGCGTTTATCAACGCTATCGGTGTCGTTTCTGTTGGCTCGTATGATCTTGCGACTAATCGCTCGCTCGATGTCCTGCCCGTTCTTTATTGCTGTGTCTCCAATGAACTGACGTTCTTTAATAAATCTTGCGCTTGACAAGGGGTATGTGATCAGTCGGTGGATTATAGTATTATATGATGTTGCTGGTATCGTTCTTGGTTTCCGATAAATCTCAAACAAAATTGTTATTAAGGATCAACAAGTCCACGAATGGTATTGCTCCATCTTTTTTCATCTCCGCAGTTAATGTCATTCGTGGGGGAATCCCATTAATGCTAGAGAGGACTTGGTCAATTTGATCCCTCTTAACCATGGCGTCATCGACATATTCTGGGCATGATTCCCTTAGCCTCCATGTCTTCCTCGATCGATGCCATGAACAATTGCGTTAGTAACAGTGAAAGTGGATTTTCCATCGGTACTCCAGATTTAGTTTTATAATAAGCTCCCCGGAATGTGAAGTAATTCTCATTCATCATAGTCGTACTAGCATAGTATAAATATTGACTTTCCTCCTCCATCCCAGGTCGCTACCAAACCTATTCGGCCATCGTTGGTATATGAATTGGTTGACTGGAATGTTGGAGAATAATGCCTTTACATCGAAACACACTATGGACTCATCTCCCTTAGTGAAATCCACCGCTTGCAGTCTACATGTCTCCCAGTGAGGCGAACTTATTCACAAGCCACTTAGCAATTTTGTAGGTTGGTGAGTTTGGGAAAGCTTATACGTTTTTCGCAGTCGTTGGAGAGTCGTTGGAGTTTTGCGTAAACATCCCTTGAGAACTGCCAGGTTTTTTTTATTCAAGATAACAAGGTCCAGGAACGGGATAGACGTCTTCTTCTATAGTAAATTTAATCTTGTGATGGATTTTATTTTATTTAAGAGAGAATATGGTCGATCTCATCCTTCTTAACAACCGGCAAAAATGTCCATGTATCTGAACCAGACCCTTGGCATCAACCCTCTAGCCTTAATTTCGCGCTCGATGGCTGACATGAACCTCTCAGTAAGCAGCGGTGAGAGAGGATTTTTCATCGCCACTCCTTCGGTAGTTTTGTAGAATTTACCCCGGAATGTGAAGTAGTTCTCATTCATGAAAAGACTGTCAAATAAATAAATAACAGACACGACAGTTCAACATTGCACTAAGGCCGGATATGTGTTAGTGCGACATCTAATTTCCAAGATCTTAACTGCTTCTTTGTTGAGGTGTTGAGATCAACAGCACGCTCAGCAGTGTTATTTATCCTCATAAATGGGTACTCGTCCGGCCATAAACTGAATTCGTTCACGGTGAGTCTCGCACCCATGACCCTGTGCACGGAAGGTGCGCGCACTAACTACTACACCAGGCAGACTAAAGACTCAAGCTTCGTATAAAATCTAACTTTTCTTCTCCACTCCGAGGTAGTACCAAACTTGTTCAGCCATTTCTCGAATTCGAAAACGGCTTGTTTCATGGGCGTATTCGGAAGCAATGCTTTTACATCAAAAGACAGCATGAAATTCGCGGGATGGTTTGTTTATGACGAAGTTAGGCAAGTTTTGCACGTGATTGCTAACCGGCGGAATATGATACTCGTGTTTTAGCGCGCGCCATTTCTTGTTTAGGATCTTCCGTTTTCGTATAAGTTCAGATTCGAATTTCGCGGTTAAAGCCTAGTACTGACATCGAGAGTGAAATTTTTGTCCGCTGTGATTTTTTTAATGAAAGTGTATTCTTGCTGTCGTGGAATATGTGGGGAATGCTGGGGAACTCCATAAGCTACATTCCGAAAACAGTTCCATAATTTTTCTCGGTCATTTTATGTATTTTCTCCGATTGCCCGGTTTTTTCATCATGAAATGTCAAATGGCCAGGGAATCGAAAATTAATACATAAAATGGACGAGGAGAATTAAGGAACCGGTCTCGGATTGTAGCTTATGGAATTCCCCAGCATTCCCCACATATTCCACGACAGTAAGAATATATTTTCATTGAAAAAATCGCAGCGGACAAAAATTTCACTCTCGAGGTCAATACTAGGCTTTAGTATTTCGACGCTGATCACTGCTTCTTTGGTCATCTTAAGGCGCGTGTTGAAAGCTTTTAGTGCTGTCATCTTTTGTTACGCGTATACGGAGTTTATTAGTTAGATGGTCGATTTCTAATTTTGATATTAAATTTTTGTTTATGCAGTGATTCGATTGCTTGAAACGGATTAGACGCGTTGAATGTTGCCGAAAAAAGCAGCACAATGCATTTTAAATATGTGACGTCATGTTGGCAGCAAATCCTATTCTGAAGCTTTTGCATTTCTTCCGGGAACGAATATTCTCGTTGTTTCGTTCCATTGACTTCTTTAGCCGCAAAAAACGTTGAAATCGGACTTATGGGTTGATTCCAAATCTTATAAGTAGAGTGTTTTGTCCGACGTTCCAATAAAAGGTTTGAATAGCCATCTCAAAATCGCTTTAATATCTCGGATTCTGGGAGAGCATGGAGATCCTACGCGAGAACCCCAACCGACTTTTAAATATCGAGAGTGGAAATTGCCCGACGAGACTAATAAAACTAGCCGTAAAAACCGTCAACGGCAGCCGAACGAACGTCTTCTCTGAACTTTTTAGGACTTAAAAAAAACTACGTGTAAAAATAAAAATAAATATAAAATAAGATGTTTCATGTCATTTGAGGTAATAGCTTGTATACGCAGAAAGATTTATATATGTATACTTATGGAACATGTATGCACTGGCAAGAAACAGCTGTTTGTATGTTTACATTTTTTTAAGGACTTTTTGCGAGATAAAAAGCACATAAAACGAAACTCATGTTATTCTTCTTGCTTATGTCCAACTGCATCAGTTGGAACAGGACGAAATAACTCTATATAAACTAGTCTCTTAGTTTCAAAGCTATTTATGTACATAATGTATGTTGATTCAAAAACCACTTGGTAACAGACCTGCCATAGAAATCCTAGATTTTAAAAGTTTGTTATTCTTGAAAGGACAGAAAACTTTTGTTATGCCGTAATATTGTTGAAGCCCTTATACAAATTTGTACAATAAATATAAAGATATGATCTGTATAATTGCAATGCACAAATAGCATGAACAACTATATTGGTTTCTTTTTCGTATGTTTTTTTTTTTTAGTAGGGAGTATTAGCAAGTCGTTCAATCAAGTGTTCGCTGGCGTCTTTATGTGATGCAGAGGCTGTGTGAAGTTAGCCAGTCATTTTTTTTTAATTACGCCCTTTTGCTCGGTGAACCGTTTGTTCGACTGCGGCTACGTTTGTTCTTGATTGTTCGCCAATTAATATCGTTTGTTCTTCTCTAATTATTTAATTATAGCAACTTTAAAATTGTGAGTGTGAACTTAGCCAGTCATTTTTAAATATGGGTCGGAAAGGTATAGGTTTGGTATCAATCGAAAGCCAGACGTTTGTTCATTTTGTAGGGCGTTTGTTCATCCTGGAAACGGAAGGATACAGGAATTATTAAGGAAAAAGAGATTAGTTGTGACGTCATCTTCACTCAACCAACGCCATCTACTCAGCTCAGCTGTACGATGATGGTGTGGATCTTGCATAAATTGTTCGCGGGACACGGGTTGCCCGTACAGCTGAGCTGAGTAGATGGCGTTGGTTGAGTGAAGATGACGTCACAACTAATCTCTTTTTCCTTAATAATTCCTGTATCCTTCCGTTTCCAGGATGAACAAACGCCCTACAAAATGAACAAACGTCTGGCTTTCGATTGATATCAAACCTATACCTTTCCGACCCATATTTAAAAATGACTGGCTAAGTTCACACTCACAATTTTAAAGTTGCTATAATTAAATAATTAGAGAAGAACAAACGATATTAATTGGCGAACAATCAAGAACAAACGCAGCCGCTGTAGAACAAACGGTTCACCGAGCAAAAGGACCTAATTTCAAAAAAATGACTAGCTAACTTCACACAGCCGTGATGCAGATGGGCATTGAATTGGTAGTCGTATAAATAATTTTTTTTTGAGATTACATGTTTGTTTCGTTCCGAATTAAAAGACTTGCTAAAGCTTCTTATTGTTTATGAAAAATATTCTTTTGTATAAGATAATTATATCATTATACTACATACATATGTATATTTATAAAATAGAGAAATATTTTGAATAAAAATTTGATTTGTATTTCAATTATATGCAGTGTTTGGATAACGAAAGCATGAAATTCAAATATCCAAAACTTCATCATTTCGTTTTGCAAATTATGCAGGGGCCACAAAAAAATAAGCCTGACTTGCATGGTGCCCTACAAGTCAACATCAGATCGAAGACGCGTATTTACTAACTCGTGTGCAATACGAGGCATCATTGCCTCCAACTCCGCACGGGATTGTTGCAAAATCTTTGCTTCAGTTAAAGGCACTCGTCCTTCAAACCGACGAAGATATTTTAAATTGTAGCAATGCCATCTAGATATAGAAGCCAAATTATCCGCTCATTAATAGGTATCTGCCAGTGGTCATGGAACTCAACTCATGCAACACGTATTACAACAATAGCAATAGCAACAACTACATATGCTCATAAACCCCATTGTGGAACTTATGTTTCTAGTCACTCTCTGTGGCTCACTTGGTTGAGTCAAACTCTACGATGCTAGTTGTTGTTGTAATAGCGGCAGTACGATGCTAGTAATCTAGAGTTCCGGAGATCGAATCTCGGCATGGTCCAAAATTTCCGTACATGTGCGGATAGAAAATAATATAGTGCTTGCAACAATGGGTGAGGTTATAAAACACAACGTTCGCGCAACGTTACCTTTAATTTCAAATCAACCGGCCGTTACGGATCAGAAACTTCTCCCTACAAACAGATCCCCTAAGCGCTTAGGGGATCTGTTTGTAGGGAGAAGTTTCTGATCCGTAACGGCCGGTGGATTTGAAATTAAAGGTAACATTGCGCGAACGTTGTGTTTTATAACCTCACCCATTTTACTTACAGCACACACTCAAGGGTAAAATGTTCTTCAGTAGGTTTTAATGTTATATGGAGTTCCATCTCTATTCCAAGTACATACATATTTACTTTATGGTAATACTACATACCTCCAATGTGTAGGATACGTACTACGGCGTACGGCAAATTTTTTCCGCATTGAAATCGATGCAGTGCAGTTAACCATTTGCTTTCATGAACATGTTGCAGTGGCGTCCCTGCAAGAAACGTACTGGTTAAATAGCCAGTTAATGCCTGGTTAGCCTTTTGGTTAAAATCACCGGTGAGTGCACATACAGCGTCGGGAAAAAATTCACCTATATACTTCACACAGTACTCATACGTGTGACTTCCCCTCACAATCCAATATGGTCAAATCCACAAGACTTTCACTGGTTATTCGACACATAATATCTGGCATTATTTGGGTAAAATGCATGGTGAATATCCTACACAAACCGGTTAGACTAATCATTTCATTACCTATTATTATTTGGATAAAGCTCGTGAAAAATACCCTACAAAAACCGGATAGTTTTTCCACTTCAATAACCAACAATATGTGGGTAAAATGCATACAGAATACCCTAAAAATACCGAGTGGTCTAACCATCTTTTATGCCAGCTCAGCTACTTGCTGTGTGAGCATGTGTGCAGAAGTGGAGTAAGATAGCATTTATCGTTTTCGAATTATTCGCATTATAGCTGCCTGTCAGGCGAACGTTAGTATTTTTTCATATTTAGCTGTACGTTATTTTTTAATTTTATTGTTTACGTGTAAAATTTTAGCGGGATGGCGTCCGAAGATCAAATTCTCCAGTGGTTGAAAGATTTAGAGTCAGATGAGAGTGATTTTGAAGACATATTGTATGGAACACCGATCATCAAACTGTTTGCAATGCGATAAAATGTACCTTAAAAAACCTCCAAACTCAATTTAGTCTGCAAGGTGAACCTGAATGCCCAAGGAAATAATTTCAGTTTTATTTTAAAGACCATTTAAATACCTTCAAAATGATGTTAAATTCAAACCAAAATCAGTGAATTAATGTATTTATTTATTTTTATATTTAAATAGTGATCCCCATTATCTTTATGTACTCATTTAACGCTCTAAAAAATATATTATCTTCATTATATGAATGAATTTTTATTTATTTTTTTAACTGGACTGTCTTCTTTCGACTTCAAAAATTTTCTGTACCAAAAATATTTTCCAACTCTAAAAAAAATGATTCTTTAAAAAAGTTGCCTCAGGAGCGAACGTTAGTAATAATGTAAGAAAAATGCACGTTAGTACTCTAGGGTTAAGCTCCCGAGACACCAGAGTGACTTGAGCCCAGCTTCGGTCAGGCCTCTGCTCACGCCTCAATTCGTATCTATCTCGCATAGACTCAAACATACAAAACGTTTGCCCAAATTGCGCTGGCACGCCACACGATGTGGCCCATCTGTTTCAATGCCCAGCTGCACCCACTAATCTCACCCCCTCTCACTATGGGAAAACCCCATTGCAGCTGCCAGGTTTTTGTCCCTGGAGATTACGGACGAAAACGACGACGAACTATAAATCGACTCCATATAGATACACAGCGGTTCACACCTTATTGTACCGCTAAAAGAAGAAGAACAAACGTCTGGCTTTCGATTGATACCAAATTTATACCTATCCGACCATATTTACAGATGGCGGACTAAGTTCACACTCCTTATTTAAAATTTGCTATTATTAAATAATTAGAGACGAACAAACGATTTTAATTGACGAACAAACGTAGCCGCCGCCGAACAAACGGTTACAAGCGTAATTTGAGTATGTGGGAGGGCTAACTTCACATAAGTGTAATTTCAAGGAAATTGTTCGCGGAGCCATCTGGGGGACCATAAGCTACAATCCCAAAACAGTTCCATAATTTTTCTCGGTCATTCTATGTATTTTTTTTCCGATTCCCCGGTTATTTCATCGTGAAAGGCCAAATGACCGGGGAATCGAAAAAAATACATCAAATGGCCGAGGAGAATTAAGGAACCGGTCTCGGATAGTAGCTAATGGAATTCCCCACCGTTTGTGACATATTCCATGACAGTAAGTATGCATTTTTATTGATAAAATCGCAGCAGAAAGAATTTCACTCTCGATCTTAATTCAGCCCTTAGAGGAGGTGCTAACATCGCCAATTCACATGAAAATCCATGCAATTACTGTCAAAATTTTGAAGATCGTGAAATCGAATTCGCTTGGTGGTACTCACTTCACATGAAAGTCTCCACACCGGTTTTTGACATTTCGCCAGCGAAAATAATGCAGTTGCACTTTATTTCACAGTGAAAAGATGTCATCGACAATCAACCAGGACGCAAGTGAACATTTATCTCAAATTGAGTGAATAAAAACCAAGTCTCCACGGCACCGTTTTCAAGGGAGACATATATGCAAGTTTTTCGCTAGGTGAACTCAGTACATACCTTTAAGAAGAAGTTTCTGATAACGGTCAGTAGATTTGAAAGAGAACGGAACAAGTTGTCGGAACATACGCAACTGTTCCGTTTTAGAACCGCATCCATTTTGTATGGGTTTTCCAGTAAAAATGCAAATGATCCAGTAAGTCGAAAGGCACTAATTAGCAACAGCAGCAAGTATTTTGGTTCGTAGCCATTGAGAGATGGGTTCTGCAGTTCGGCCTGTCTATCTATAGGGTTTTCCAATTATATGTAGTGGGTAAATGTTGGCAGCCTGTAGCGGCCTGTTTTTTTTTTCGTGGCGTCGATCTAATCTGTTGTTTACTATTCAGCCACTCCTGCCAAATCACCATATCAAGTTACACGGTTGAGCATTGCGTTATTGGTCCGTATTTTTTTTAAAACGACGTTGGTGAGGCTTTGGACCGCTGCTGCTGTTGCTGCTTTTATTCTATTTGCACCATAACGTAAAAGAAAATGTTCTGTTTTGAATTTAAGGTTCGAACCAGATAGCTTAGGCCACCCACATATGGGGCTGTGTGAAGTTAGCCAGTCATTTTTTTGAAATTAGGTCCTTTTGCTCAGTGAACCGTTTGTTCTACAGCGGCTACGTTTGTTCTTGATTGTTCGCCAATTAATATCGTTTGTTCTTCTCTAATTATTTAATTATAGCAACTTTAAAATTGTGAGTGTGAACTTAGCCAGTCATTTTTAAATATGGGTCGGAAAGGTATAGGTTTGGTATCAATCGAAAGCCAGACGTTTGCTCATTTTGTAGGGCGTTTGTTCATCCTGGGAACGGAAGGATACAGGAATTATTAAGGAAAAAGGGATTAGTTGTGACGCCATCTACATCTACAATATGACGGCATGGAACGGCTGAGTTACGGCCTTGATTTATCTAGATGGCGTTGATGAAACCAAACAATTTTCCTCCATTTTCGCTAGTCGAGTGGCTAAGTTCACACTCACAATTTTAAAGTTGCTATAATTAAATAATTAGAGAAGAACAAACGATATTAATTGGCGAATCAAGAACAAACGTAGCCGCTGTAGAACAAACGGTTCACCGAGCAAAAGGACCTAATTTCAAAAAAATGACTGGCTAACTTCACACAGCCGCACGTGTCGCCATTTGGCGACTAATCTAGATGGACCTTTATATTTGCTGGCGGAATGTCAAAAACCGGTGCGGAGACTTTCATGTGAAGTGAGTACCACTAAAGGTATGTACTGAGTTCACCTAGCGAAAAACTTGCATATATGTCTCCCGTGAAAAGGGTGCCGTGAAGACTTGCTTTTTATTCACTCAATTTAGGACAAATGTTCACTCGCGTTCTGATTGATTGTCGATGACATCTTTTCATTGTGAAATAAAGTGCAAATGCATTATTTTCGCTGGCGAAATGTCAAAAACCGGTGTGGAGACTTTCATGTGAAGTGAGTACCACCAAGCGAATTCGATTTCACGATTATCAAAATTTTGACAGTATTTGCATGGATTTCACGTGAACTGACGATGTTAGTACCTACTTTAAAGGTATGTACTGAGTTCACCTAGCGAAAAACTTGCATATATGTCTCCCGTGAAAACGGTGCCGTGGAGACTTGCTTTTGATTCACTCAATTTAAGATAATGTTCATTTGCGTTCTGATTGATTGTCGATGACATCTTTTCACTGTGAAATAAAGTGCAACTGCATTATTTTCGCTGGCGAAATGTCAAAAACCGGTGTGGAGACTTTCATGTGAAGTGAGTACCACCAAGCGAATTCGATTTCACGATCATCAAAATTTTGACAGTATTTTCATGGATTTCACGTGAACTGACGATGATAGTACCTACTTAAGCGAATTCGATTTCACGATCATCAAAATTTTGACAGTATTTGCATGGATTTCACGTGAACTGACGATGTTAGTACCTACTTAAGCGAATTCGATTTCACGATCATCAAAATTTTGACAGTATTTGCATGGAATTCACGTGAACTGACGATGTTAGTACCTACTTTAACGAAGAAACCATGGATTTTCCATGTATAGGCGGCCTGAAGGGACGAAAGTTTTCTGCCTGCCCATGCGTTGGGAACAGGACGTAATGTAAAGGTGGGTAACGAAACCTATCAGGTTCTTCCTTAACTCTACGACTTCTTGATTGTCGGTCAAATAATATGGCTACCTACCACGATTATCTGCTGGACTACTGGGTTGTCGGCCAGAAAATATGTTACGCTAAATAACTCGTATAGTTGTGGGTCTAGTTAGGGTAATCTATCCTGGGAGACATAAGTTACAATCTGTACTGAGGTCTAAAGAAAATTTTCTCACCACACTTTACCACAATAGCGAAATTCACCATACATTACCTCGACTTAATAGGTTGTTATGTTTTCGAGCCAGGAGCACCAGAATCTACTGAGTTCTTCTCATTTATATCTAACACTCCCAAGTAACAATTCGTATGCTTTAAAGAAGCACTTCACCCTGTAGCAATCATATAGTAACACAAAATCTGTTTATCGTGTGACATCGCTTATATAAGTATTTTGCTCCGATAAAAACTCCTTCAAACACTTTTCGAAAAGTTTATAAAGTTCTTATATAATCAATTCACGACTACATCCAATAAGGCTTCGATAACACTTCTCTAAACGTTAACCTAAAAAGATGTTCCATTAAATACTTCTTTGTAGTCTTTATTGAATGACATTTACACACATGCAATAGTCTGACTCGAAATCAACACACACGCATGCATATAATCTTCTATAGCACAGTCGGTTTCATTTTCATAGTGTGACATTCGTATGGTCATCCAATAAATTGTTCAGCTTAGTTTTATAGAAGGATAGACTGTGATTTTTTAATGAATTGACACTTATGAAGAGCTCCGAAATACATCATTTCTTCAATCGAAATCCTTGAAATCTTGCATGAAACACACTTACTCATTCATCCCAAGTAACAATTCGTATGCTTTAAAGAAGCACTTCATCCTGTAGCAATCATATAGTAACACACAATCAGTTTATCGTGTGACATCGCTTATATAAGTATTTTGATCCGACAAAAACTCATTAAAACACTTTTCGGAAAGGTTATAAAGTTCTTTTCTTATATAATCAATTCACGACTACATCCAATAAGACTTTGATAACACTTCTCTAAACGTTAACCTGAAAAGATGCTCCATTAAATACTTCTTTGTAGTCTTTATTGAATGACATAAGCGCACATGCAATAGTCTGACTCGAAATCAACACACATGCAATAATCTTCCATAGCACAGTCGGTTTCATTTTTATAGTGTGACATTCGTGTGATCATCCAATAAATTGTTCAGTGTAGTTTTATAGAAGGATGGATTTTGTGATTTTTTAATGAATTGACACCAGTGGCGTGCACAGCCATTTTGTGGGGGGTATGCAAAATTGAAACCGAAGAAAAGATAAATACCAGTATAAACGCTTTTTGATATGTCGAAATAAAAAGGAAGGTTAGTGTTTCCTAAGTAATTGAGTAAAGGAGGAAAAATAAGGAAAACCGCCTAATTTATTTTAGAAAACACTAAAATAAGTATAATAAAAAAACTTTGTAACGTTAACAAAACAGTGCTTGAAAATTATTTAAATCAATCACACAAATACAAACATTCGCATTGTAAGATTTATTGATTTTCTCAAATGTGTAAACTGTAGGCATACAAACCTTCTTTTGTAATATGTACATAACACAGTGTGACTAACAAAATGCATACATAGCTATGCAACCAACCCCGTACAAAAATGTGCATTATAATTTGTTTCTGATTAGTAAAATACATTCTCTTTCAAAAAATAATATATTCCTGTTTCAACATTGTTTAAATATTAAAAAACAAACAAAGGAAACATTTTGTCAAAACTGAACGACACATTTTGTGACCTACTGTTTATTTCCGCTTTGGTTCCCTTTGCTCAAATCTTATCACGACATTTTTCGCCGCTCGTGCTATAGTCATCGTTCCTCCGTCAACATGCAGGCATGCTTCTCTTCGCCATATAAACCTGCAACATTGGGTGAGGTTATAAAACACAACGTTGCGCAACGTTTCGCGCAACGTTTCAAATCAACCGGCCGTTACGGATCAGAAACTTCTCCCTAAAAACAGATCCTCTAAGCGCCCCCTTGCGAGGCATAGCTTGATTGATTGACAGAAATTTACAATCTGCCGTCGAACCGTGAATTTCCGCCCTCATTTATTTATTAAACTATTTATAATCAAAATAAAATGTATCTGCATTTCGCTTAAAACTGGAAATTTTAATTTTCGAGCAAAACGTATCAGCTGTGATGTGTCAATTGTCACATTTGTCACTTTCCGAGAGATGGCGATGGGAACACCAAGTCTGATCCGGATCTATGCGGTTACAGAACACAATAGGAAACGTTTCGGAAAACGCAAAACGTTACGCGAACGTTGTGTTTTATAACCTCACCCATTGTTGCAGCTGAAATTTTTCAATTCGTATGGAGATTACAAGCACGGCGAAATGGTGCTTATCGAGCATACTCTAGTGTCGGCGAAAAAACGATGTCAGTGGAACCTACACTACCTATATAAAGATGGCGCTGGTATATTTATTGAGGAAAGAACAGTGAAATCAGTAAATATTTTCATGAACTTGTATGGCCGTGTTTTTTAATTAGCTAACCTACACTATCCGGGGTAATTTTCATACAAACGCTAACCTGTGACTTTATTCAGGTTAGAAATTATATTGCTATCCAGATTTAATGAGCTTTCCAAAACTCGCCTAAATGTATGCAATCCCAATTATTTTCTAGTACGTTTTCCAATGACTAGCAAAAATTAAATTTTGAAATGAAAAGCTCTAAGGTATAGTTTACATGCAACACACAAGTGTGTGCAAAAAATATAGTTTTTGTTTGTAAATTCATGTTAAAAATGTTGTTCGTCCAATTCTGATACTAACAAAATTATGATTCATACATAAAAATATTTTTTCGTTAAAAAAATTACATTTGAACTTTTGCGTTTGTAAAGTGAAAACGGGGCTTTAATATTTATGGGCAATTTTTTGAAATTAATGGCAATGCCTACGTGACATTTTTGAAATTTAACCTGGATGCTACCCTCGATAGTTTTTTGTGCGCGTCTGGGTTAGCAAACCTGCCCCCGATGATAAAAAAACACGGCCTATGAAGAAAATGTTTTTAAATGAGAGGATATGCACTGCTTATTTGCATATATGGAGTGCACGCCACTAGTCACAACTAATCCCTTTTTCCTTAATAATTCCTACATCCTTCCGTTTCCAGGATGAACAAACGCCCTACAAAATGAACAAACATCTGGCTTTCGATTGATACCAAACCTAAACCTTTCCGACCCATATTTAAAAATGACTGGCTAAGTTCACACTCACAATTTTAAAGTTGCTATAATTAAATAATTAGAGAAGAACAAACGATATTAATTGGAGAACAATCAAGAACAAACGTAGCCGCAGTCGAACAAATGGTTCACCGAGCAAAAGGGCGTAATTAAAAAAAATGACTGGCTAACTTCACACAGCCCTAGTTATTCTTTGAAAAATTTATGAAAATTTAATCCTAGATATACATAACTATCAGAATTTGTTAAAAAATCTTACAAAAAGTGTAGCGAAAACAAAAAACGCTGGACCCCATCTATCTGTGTCGGGATATTAGTATAGTTCATGCACAAACCACTACAATGACATCTGCATTCTAATTTAGTAAAGATGGTTAACACTTTTCACCCCTTCGCTAATAGATGTCGCTTTGAGATTTTTCCAGCTGTCAAATTGACATTCGCTTGTATTGTTTTGTTTTATTCATTGCTTACGGTCTGAGCTTGTGATTTCCCTTCGCAGAATGCATAAAAACGGATCATCAGATACGTTTTCCAAGTAAGTACATACGGTCATGGGTAATAACACGTGTTTTATAGTACAGTCGAGTTATGATAGGATTTGGCTAATATTTCGAAAATCGTGAAAGCCACAGAAAAATGGTCTGAGCTGAGCACATTAAGCTGTATCCAGACTAACTGCATTGGTTAGCCGTCCAGTTTTAATATTCAATATGGCAACTAAATCATGCCAACTGACATATAACAACCGCTTGTCGAATTCGAAGTGACGATTTTTCCAAAATGAAAGTTTGGTTATGCCGTTATGCCATTTTCAGGCTCCATTTGGTAGCTAGTGTAGATGCTAAGTAGCTTGGTAGTTTTCACCCTAGTCCCGAACCAAAATTAAGCTATTGTTAGGAATCCATGGTTTCCCGGGATCAAACCAAACTCCATAAAAAAACTGCTGGGCAAGTTGTCATTTTTAGCGCTCAGTGATTTAGCTGTTTGGAAAACTATCCAATGGATGTACCTTTTTGCATCGCTAATCCCTCACGGGAATACAGCAATTAGTATGCCAAAACATTAGTAACATTATTTTAATTGCAGGCAAACGAGAGGTGGTTTGATAAAAAATACGTTAAGCACTCTAGAAGCAAGAGGCATTACTATAAGTGGTAAATCCAAGGATCAACAAAACAAGAGGCCTGCGATAGATGAAAATATCGAGGTAAAGAAGATAAAAACGGAATAACATTTTTGTTAAGTTTATTATTATGATGAATCCTTTTATTTACTTACAGATATCTCAGCCTCGTCGAGTTTATTGTCGTGTCATCAAACCAAAGAAGAAGAGTGTAAGAATGTTCCATTTCCATTTGCTTACTTCTATGGGATAGATAAGTTTGTTTATAAGTTTAGAGGCAAATGCAAAGTCGATTGTCATGTATGTATGGTATCTCTTCGCCACACCAGTACACAACTGGCGAACAGTAAACAGAAACTACCCAGCAAACAATTTCTATCGTCCGCGATACGAATTCAAATCGCCTGATTGAAAAATTTTCTCGAATTTCATGTCATATCATATCATAATTTGTAATCTTTGATAGCTCAGGTATAGGACGTAGGACTACGAAACGATAGGTGCCCGGTTCGATTCCCAGTAGAAGCAAAGTGTAAAAAGGTAAAGTTTAAAATAAGGTAAAAAAAAAGTTAAGTATAAAATAGAAGAAGAAAATTAGAAAAAAGGGGAAAAAAAATTTTCACTTTTTCTATGTATTAGTCTATTATCGCCAAATTATCATCCTGGCGAATTAATATCGGTCACTATTCCTTCACGAAGGGAGTGACGCCTTTAATCCGAATTCGATATGAAATTCGAGAAATGTTTTTTATCAGGCGAATTGAATTCGTATCGCGGACGATAGAAATTGTTTGCTGGGTTTATTTTTTGACAATTTCATCATTCTCTCGTTGTGAGGGATTACTATTATATCATCCTTGCAATAATAAGACGATATTTCGTTAATAAGAGTCGCATTCCTGACATATTGATGACAATAAAATAATTTTTCGTCGGGGAGACAAGTCTACGATAAATTTTTCATTTGAATAATATCGCTTTCGAATCATTTTTGTGATTTTTCGAAAAAATCGATAAAATTGTTTACTGGGTAAAAACCATCTTTACAACCCGGAACTAGAATTTATCTATCTATCTATCTATGTATTAAAGGATTCTCGTGCTACATGCTTTGCATTAGCGAGAATATAGCGGCAGTTGTTTGTTATGGCTATTATTTTGCATTAGTTAGAAAGAGAAGCTATATTGACTTTTTCTAGTTCCTGGCTGGATGTTTTTAGATGGTTTTGCAAAAACTTCATATTTCGTATTTCCAGTTGTTGATTTTTAAAATTTGTTTAAAAAAAGTATGTACTTGGTTTTGATTGTGCTGCCTATGTACTTTTGATTATTTCTAACCTTTCGACAACATCTCGTAATCGCGTTTGGTGTATGACATGCCAACGTGGTTGCCATTAGCATTTGCCTGAACAGTATCAACTAATATTTTGATTCTAGACGCGATCTGAAATGCACATAATACTTTTTATTCATTCTAGAAATTTTACACCGGACTGGACCTCGTCACAATTAACAAATGTGTACAAAAATTGTGCGAATGCTCTGACATCCTTTCGAAATCCGAATGTACCATAAAAAAAGAATTTGATAGTCTCGATTCGGCAAATGTAGTGCAAGAAAAATGTCGTCGGAT
Source organism: Microchrysa polita (assembly GCA_949715475.1). Classification (NCBI taxonomy): domain Eukaryota; kingdom Metazoa; phylum Arthropoda; class Insecta; order Diptera; family Stratiomyidae; genus Microchrysa; species Microchrysa polita. The sequence goes on along the minus strand of OX454418.1, from coordinate 37,315,495 downwards.
TTTCAAACAGCTGAAAACTCTCTGCGAACAAATCAAAACCAATATACTCTATATTGAAACAATTCTTCCTGAGGAAGTCAATTGCGAGTGGATAAATGAATCGGACAATTCAAATGAAATGGTTTGCACAGACTATGAATCGAAAGAAAGTCAACTGACAAAAGACGAGGAAAAGCCTCGTTCAAAAATTCGGGTGGTGGCAATAGATAAATTACTAGATCCGAAAATAGCGCAATGCTTACGACAAATCAATTCTACGCAACAAAATGTGCTGTCTAGCGATGATGAAATTTCTGCAAAAAATCCCGTGCCAGTAGAGGAAAACTGCATCGACCAAAGAATCGTCTTGACAAATGATGAGAGCAATCTTAGTTCGCTACACAACCTCGCTTTATTTGGTAATCCTTCGTGTTCGGATGATAATATGGAGTTACTTGAACCGCTAATCGTAAACCTGACCGAAAAAAGTGACGATGAAATAGAAAGCCACGAACCGATACAACGTTATAATAGTAAGACTGAGAAAGCTTTGTCGAAATGTAAAAAGCTTCGAATTAAATTGAAAAGGATCCCTGTATCAGTACAACAAGCCGCTTTAACTGGCAATCCGCCGATTTCGGAAAGTGATGTGCAGCTACTAGAACCCCTAACGATAAATCTAGCTGAGAAAAGCGATGATGGAACAGAAACCCACACAACAACGCTGCCTTATAATAGTGACACCGAGAAAGCTTTGTCGGAATGTAAAAAGATGCGAATTGAGCTGAAAAGATGGCGAATATTGGAAATGATGATAGAAAAGGGACAAACTAAACTTCTGGTAAGTTTTTCAAAATCTATTATCATGGTAAATGGAGATTGTAAATTATAGTCTGGTTTCGACAAGTTTCTGTTCATATATCGTTGCATTTTAATTCTTTTGAATACATTTTCAAGCAAAATGAGCATACTCACAATGTTCGAAACATTTTTTCCGGCATAAAAGATGGTATAGGTTGCCGGGCTTTTAACTTCAAAATAGAGGTTCAAAAGCTACAACCATTCTAATGATTGTCTACGAACTTGTTCTTGACAGGGCATTGAAAGCGGCCTTTGACTATAAGTCGGGAGAAGAAATGCCCATATATTGCCATGGTAGCTTTGCGATGGAATTTCTGTACATACACAACTGCAAGCACACTGCGTGGCATCACCCGCGATATACAATCGGAAATAAGGATCGTGTAAACCCGGTCTTGTTTACGTTATCGCACTAAGGCCGGGTTTCTGATAGCTCTTATTCAGTACCTGTCGGCTGATTAGTCTTATCGCGTAGAGAAGACACACACCATATTTAGAAAGCTTTTCCATTGTATTGAATGGAATTTTTGTTTATTTTGCATAGCTACGCCATATTTTGCTTGTTTAAGCCATCATCTTAGATTGAGAAAATCATTACGCACTTTCATCCAACAGCGTAAATAAGCAACAGATAACATAACTATGCAAAATTAACAAAAATCAATTCAATATAATGGAGAAGCTTTTTGAATATTGTGTGTGTCTTCTCTGGGCGATAAGACTAACCATTCTATAAGATCTACGAGAGAATGGGCCTAAATGTTTCATCCAATGAGCTACCTTGTAATACTTCCATACAAAATCCTATTTGGCAATTTTATCCCCACACGTCTCATTCCACGATCAAATCAAATTAGTTCTCTCAGGTAGTTTTTCATTTCTTCGTATAGAAAGTTACCCGCGCAACGACCTAAGCGTTACTACGACCCCATCTATGCACATTATTACTATATATATTCATTCTTTAAGGTTTGTGTTCGTAGATACGAATCATGGGATGATCGCTCAGCGATCGGAGTTTAACATCCAATTCCGAGCCATATTTACATATTTTTTTAATGTGGCGACATTCCTTGTATCAACTATGGCCTAAAGGAACATAACGGTATAGAAAATATACACTTAAAATGCTAAGAACCGATAGTTAATGTGCGATCGCTGAGCGATCATCCCATGAGTCGTCTCTACGAACACAAACCTTTAATCTCGTGGAGCAGCCATGACTGGCCCAGCAGTTCCAAATTCTTATACGTACCGGCATCGAAACCAATTCTAATCCATGGATCTGCTGCGTTTGTGGCAAATGGGTTTTTACTAACTTTTAGCCGCTAGTGCAATGAACGTGCTGTAACGAATGGTACTATTTGAAAAAGTGTTCTGGGCTGAGCACCATCACAATTTGTCTTCAACTATATCTCCACCAGTAGTCTGGTTGGTGTAGTGGTTAGTGCGCGCATCTTCGGTGGGTCGGATACAACTCAACGACGACTTCGCAAACGAGCAACTGATTACTGTTTCGTAACCTTGAATGTACGCTCCCTGAACAAGCAGGAGGGCCTGGATCAGGTCGACTGAAGCCGCATGTCATTGACTTCAAACCCATAAACGAGCGGTTCTTCAATCTCTCTTCATAAATGCCAGAGAAACGCGGTTAAAGATGAGATCTACGACCCCCTAGAACAGTACTTCCCAACCGGTGGGGCGTAAAGGTCGGCAAAGGGGGGTGTGGGCTCTACTCGAGTGTTGATGTAATCGATTATACTACAACCGCATTAGCTGGTAAAATTCTACGATTCATGAACAAAATTTCTAAATCGCTGCGTTCATAAAATATATTAGCGAGGAGCTTCTGTCCAAAGTCTGTTTGATGATGATCGCTGAAAAAGTTTTAGGAAAAGAGACCGAGGGAAAAACCACTAGCTGTTGAAACTTGAATGAAATTCAAATGATGCTGAACCAAAAAAAAAAATGCATCTCGGCAGGGAAAATTCGTTTTTGATCTAAAACTGGATCTTCAGGCAAAATTTTCAGCGCGCAATAACCGTCTTATGATCATGTAGCCTCAATTCTTGAACCAATGTAGTGGGGATGTACGGCCAAGTCTAGCTTCCCAACAATGCCCAATTCAACTGTATACTGACCGCTACGGCTGTTACGTTTCCTTCACTTCGTACCAGTCAAAGTCAAGCATTGCCATGATGCGACAAATTGCCTGCTCACTGAAGATATGTTTTATAGTTTAAGTGTAGAATCAATCAATACTCAAATGAGCTAAAGTTAAGCATTAAAACTATTCATAAATCTAAATTCCGAAAATTGCTTCGAAGCTTTTTACTCCAGAGATTGTGAAATTGTTCCAAATGATGGCAAATGTTCTCTCATTATTTGTCAACGTAACAAAAGAAAAAGAATGAGCTGAAAAATCCCCTTTTCCGTTCTTGAGCGAAATTATCTTTGGGGGCGCCAGATTCTGCTAACCTTGAAAGAGGGGCATGCACTGAAAAAGGTTGTTAACCCTTGCCCTAGAAACTCTCTTCGATTCACTTCCATCAAACGATGTCAAGGCGACTTATAGGTGCAGAATTTCTTCGGCGCATCATTCGAGACTCAATCCGGCAACCATTTTTGTGGTTGACAATTTGACAAATGCTGCAACTGTGGTTGCTTACACGGCTGCCCTTGAGGAAAGGTGTTAAATATTATCAGCAAACTCAAAAACACCATCCAAAGGGTCGCAGAGGAGGTTGTGGGTTATAAAGCCCAGCGAGCCCGAAACGATTGGTTTGACGAGGATTGCCAAAATTCGGTAGATGCGAAAAATGAAGAATATCGACAATGGACCCAACGCGTAAAAAAATATAACGAATTTCGAATAGGTTGATTAGACATTAGAAACGTGAGCATCTTGACAAGCAGTTGATGCAAATTAACCAAAGACTAGCAAGTAAGCTAAGTCCAAGCTAATTAATAAAGAGTGTGTACCGATCCAGGACAAGCCTCTATAAGGGCAATGATGGCAATATCATCATCGTTGATAAACACAAAGCTTTGCCAAGGCAATATACACACTGCTGGTGAAAATATGATAATTGACGAGATAATCGGGGAAGATTGGCGCAAAAGTATCATCTGCCCAATCCACAAAAAGGGTGATAAGTTAAAATTTGAGAACTGCAGGGGCATCCCATTAGTTTGTACGTCTTATATCGTAAGATTTTATCTAAAATTCTAGAAAATAGAATTAATCCGTACTCGGAATAAATCATTGATGAAGTGTACTGTATAACGTATTGCTTCTACACAGAAATCTTGTACTTGGCAGCGAACCACTTCTCCTGATGAATTACAGTTACAAGCACTACTTTGATTAAACTATGCTTCGGATGTTGCACACGATTAAAGTCATATCTGTCTCGAATAGATAATGATAATCTTCCCTTGTTGCTTAGCTCAGCCCAGCCCCCACTTCCTTTATGGCAACAATCGATTGAAGCAGTTTTTTTCGTATATCTTGATTTTAAAGACTACTACAGGCCTATTTTTATATAAATTAATATGTGGTTTTCAATATTCCACGTTTGCACCGCTACAACACAACCACAACATGCCCGGAAAGTCCATTGACGTTTTTATAATTGTATTTTCTAAATTCTATGATTGTGTGCAAATATATTTCGCAACATGCACATACTTTTTTGATTTTTGTCCCGCTAGAATGTGAATAGTCTGAATAGCCAGCCTGGTGCAGCCTGGTGTATTTGTTGTTGCTGTTGTTGTTGTAGCAGTGCAGAAGGGCGTGAGCCGCTGTGCGTGTGTTCTAAGTTTCGTTGTTGTTGTAGCGGTGCAGAAGGGTGTGAGTCGCTGTGCATTTCTGTGGATGTGCTCTAAGTTTCGTTGTCGTTCTCGCGTATTGTCTCAAGCGACAAGAACGTATCACCTGCAATAGGGTTTTCCCATAACGCCCTTGGAGTGAGGTTATTGGGTGCAGCGGGGCATCGGAACAGGAGGTCCACATCGTGAGGCGCACCACCGCAGCTCGGACAAATGTTGGTGAGAAGTGTTGCAGTTCATTTAGACGGCGATATGATTAGGTTGCGGATACTGAAAAACTCCACCAGTTTCTCAATAGTCATCAAGTAGAGCACACTTACCATTTCCATTCCCCGTGGTGAGTACGGTGCAATCGTCCGCATAGGAAATCCTGTGGAACTCTATGCTTTCAACAGCTGCCACGAAACTCTGTAAAGGATTGCCGCCCAGCTTGATAGTTGGCTATCCACCTAACCTCTTGTGCAGGAATATGCATATTTAGAGATCGGCCAACAGCGCAGAGTGGATGACCGTGCATCTGAGTCTGAGAACGGGCAGCATAAGAATTCAGTCTTTGTTATACTAATCCCCAGTCCATGCTCCTCCAGAATGTCACACCATTTTGTGAGTGCAGCTTGCAAGGCAACGATGTTTGGGCTACTGATGACTGACTATATCATCGGCAAAAAGAAGATATATTTCTAGGCTGTAGCACATGTTGATGTTGAAGAGCAACGGACTTAATACACTGCCCTGGTGTACTCCGACATTCACCGGAAATTCTTCAGATTCACCGGCTGTGCATCTAACCTTAGTCGTGGCTCCATCATACATGATCATCCTAACGTATGCCTCAGGGATATTAAATGCTCGCAAGGCCAACCATATCAGATCACGAGGTACTCTATCGAATGCCTTTTCCAAATCGATGAACACAAAATGCAAGTCCTTTCGTGCTGCTCTATATTTTTCCATCGGAATACGAATGCACTGAATCGCATTTTGATTTTGTTGAAGAGAACTGTGAGCCAACTAAGCCCGACATTGTCAATTATCAACCAAAATTCCGCGGGTATTTTGTCCGGTCCGACTGCCTTTCCGCGTTTCATTTGATGCATTGCCTCCATCACCTCTTCCTCTGAGATATCTTCAATATTTGTGGACGTCTTGAAAAGCTGCTCGAGAAAATTCTTCATTTATAAGTTCGTCAAAATACTCTCGCATCCTGCTACAAATTGCGAGTCCTCCACGTACTTGGCGACTCTATTTCCCGAGCGTTCCTTCTCCTTTGGGCTGCGACCCTGCTTCTTCAGTTTCGGCGTTCCACCACTCCACTGCCTTTTTCGTCTCACCTACCGACATTTCAGCAATTCCCCTCGATTCCAGTAAAAATTGAAACAATAACGGAAAGACGAACACAGTTTATTTACTGTACTTGATATTAACAATTTCCACATTAGTATCAACTATTTTTTATCTTTTAGATTCCTAAATATTCATCAAACAAAGACGTCAATACATCATGTTCTTCCTGCGCGCCACCAGCCTATAATATGAGTACCAGCGAGCGCAGCCTTATCCCGAAATTAAACTCAAACTTCACATTACGGCGCCGAAGAAAAAGGAATCAGTTTGTACTTCATTCGGAAGAAGCAACTAAGAAATGCTTTGGGTGCAGAAAAGACAATGACCAGACCAATTATCGCGATTGTGATTTGATCGCTAAAAGGTTAAGCGACTCGGATATAATTAACTCTGAACATACATATTGTAAGAAATCAAACAATCTCGATCCTCCTGTAATTTATACAATATCACACGAAACACACATGGATGTACAAGCGAAGAAGACGAGTCACAGTGAAGAGGAGAAGAATGCGTTTAGAAACACTTTCGTTGAGATGTCACAACAAGCTAATTCGAATCATTATGGCGAAGAACCAGTTCTAGAATCGAATGTGGTCAATGTGATCCCAAATAGTTTGGGTAACGAAAATCTCGATAATACGGAAGATATGCATATATACCAAATAGTTTATGAGTATCCAGATATAGACTTCATCGAAAAGGAAGATCACAGCTATTGCAGGAGCGATCAGAGCTGCAAGTCCGGGGGCTCACATTAAGGGCTGATTATTGGTACATGTAAACAATGGGAGCAATTTCGTGCTTCAAGCACGGTTAAAGTGTGATGGTGGATTGTTAAAGTAAATGGCCCTAAAATATAGTAGTATTTAAGTAATTTAATCTAAAATATCTTAAAATAAAACTCGGATTTATAATTTGAATAGATTTCACAAATTTTGTTTTTGCACTCTTAAGCATATTTTATTGACGAACCATAAATCGTGCCCACACAGATGCACAGAGGTTACACACCTTTCTGCACCGCTACAAGAAGAAGAAGAAGCATATTTTCTCTCTTCCGAATCAACATTTCACGACAAAATTCAAACAGCGAAATTTGGAAACAACTACGCATTTACGCTTTTTATTCGTGTATAGCTTTATTAAAGGATACTGAAAATTACTAAGCTGAGAACCGATCTCAGGTCTCCTGATTACAAGTATCGTATTGTGGTGGCCAATCAATCGTTGGCTTTTTTGCATGTTGCAGGATGGGATGAAGACTGAATATCTCGTGAATAGCAGCTTGAACTTGAAATCGTAGTCATTAGGCGTTCAAAAACAAAACCTAGTGGTGTTAGATCAAGCGAACTTAGAGGCCAATTTAATCGATCAACTTCACGAGGAGATATTAATACATACAGTGTTACAAAACAACTTTTAAAATTAATTATGTATCCAAATGATTTTGGCAAATGCTTTAACGTCTTGCCACTAAACAATTTTGTATTTAGCCATCGATCTGGCCAATATATCTACTGCTGCGCGTTCAGTGTGTTGTGTTGTGGTTACGATTGCCTACGTCTAGCATGGCGGGAGTAAAGCGAGGAACTTGTTCAATGGATTTTTCCCCAGTCATTCATGGGACTTAACCAGTTAATAATAACAACAACAAAACAGAAACCCAGCACTCTCGAAGCAACTCAATTTTGAAAAATCGAAACGGGCAGCAACGGCGAACTCTGCTGTAACTTCATCTGACCGACCACAGAAAGGTACTCAGTATCGCCGGTTGTAAGCACTACATCAAGAGCCAAAAGTGCCTGTTATTAAACGGCAATGCTCGCCGGACGAGGTCCCACCTGCGTTTTCCTTTGAAGGCAAAAGGCAACGGGTGTACCGAATCTAAGATAGCATCGCATTAAGATAAACCGCATCTGTAGGAAGTTCGGAGGCACTCCTTAAAGCAAGCGATTAAAAATCTAAAATGGCGACCTCACACAAGCATAGGTATGTAAATAATATGTCGTTGTTTGTGACAAATATAAAACAATTATATTTTTGGTAACCTGTCCGTTACCACAAAAAAACTTCCCTTCTTGACTTGGAAGTAAGTGGCTCCCGAAGTACATGTATACATACATAAAGTTTTTTTGTGGTAACGGACAGGTTACCAAAAATATAATTGAAGCATAGGTATCATATCTGTCAAATATCCTGGAAGATTGTTGTCAGTGGAGCAACATCTTGATTATGAATGCCCTGTTTGCGGAGATGGCAGAGAGACAATAAAACCGAAGTTTGGCGGCATACGCTTCGGGGCAGACCATACTCGTCGAATCGAAATGCATTGGCTAAACGAAGCGGGAAGGATCGTGCCCTGGTGAGGAGCTTCGAGGCGGTTCTGGGTGATGACATTTCCCGGAACTAAATCGTCAACGTTTTCTTCCTGCGTAGCGGCGACTGCAATCCAGAAATAATACCTCGGCAACCAAAACGATGGACCCCACATTGATAACTGGAGGGCGATCCGCGAGGGTGAAAAGTTATCGACAATCCAGCCTGCGTTGATTTAGCCCATCACGAATGCGTGTAGTGATCGCATCGAGGGCAGTGGTGGTACCATGCATTTTCCTGAAGCCATGTTAGTGAGGTTCTAGCTTCGCATGTGCAACAAGAGTGGGGTGAATAAGGGCCTCCAGCGTCTTTGTGTTGTTCAAAGGTTGTTTATCCCAGAATTCACCGTTGACCGACCAATAGCTTTGTATACGGTAATCAAAGTTTCTTTGTCGGTTCCCCATATGCTGCCAGCCTTAAGTATTTTATTCCTGTTCTTTACCTTGTAACGAATATTGGCTGCGTGGTCGTTGAAAATGCCTCGGTTGTCGCCCACCTTTAGGTGGGGTGGGAAGTCCTGATATGTAGAGGTTGAACAGGAAAGGAGAAAGAACTTCTCCTTGTGGTACGCTTTGTTTGATTTTCCGTAGTTAAGATTTCCCTCTCTAAACTCAGTGCAGAACTGACGACCGGAAAGATAATTAGAACCAATTTCCATATGTACGACGGGATAAATGTGCTGTGTAGGTATGTCAAAAGAGGCGAGTAATTCACCGTATCAAACGCCTTCGACCAATCGAGAGCGACTAGGATGGTTCGTTTGTTTTATTTAAAGAGCTTGGACGTGATCTGGTCGAGTGCAGTGGTGGAACTGTGCATATACTCTAAAGCCGGTGTATCAAGGTTTTTGCGCATTATCATTTCCAGCTCTCTCCATGGCACGAGTGACTGCATGGGTGGAAACTTGAATATTCTCTTCTACCGTGGTACTTGCAATTTCCCTTGCAATGTTTAGCTTGACTGGATCCTTGGTGGATGTTTGACGAATTGTTAGTTGAATCGGTTATTTCCTGTCGGCGCTTCCCTTTCGTTTTCATGGGCTTGGAAAGGCCTCTCACCGTTTTCTGGAGCTCACGCCTGTTTCGGAAATTATGTTTTGGAGGTGACAATTCCACTTGTTCCGTATGTGGTCTTAAACAGCTTTTGCCGCCGATTTTGGAAAATTAGGTTTTTCAACAAGGTATGCGGCCTGCTGGGATGTAGTTCTTGGCAGCGTTACGTATGATCCATTTAATATGTTTTTCGGCAATACGTACATCAGTGGGTGGAGCCACTCTAGCGAAAGATTCACTAGCAGTAGGCTTTGCTTCACGTATGGTTTCTTTTCAGAGAAAGCAAATTTTGACGGTATGTCCCAGGTATGTCCAGTGTCAGAACGGTTAGTTATGTGATCAGATCCCATAGTAATGACAGGTTCCCTGGTGATGAGTCCAGGACTGGCGATGTACATATATATCCGGAGAACTCGTGTATGACCCAGTGACGCGCGTAGGTTTATCGTTAAGAGGATAGAAATCTGATGCATCCAGTTTCACGACGGTATTACCTCTGGCATCATTGTTTAAGCTTCAGTGCATTGAAATCACCAAGTAGAAGGCGATAGCGTCCTGTAAATATTGGGGCTGATATTGACTTTGTATCTTGAAGGCTGAAGCTGGCTCTATTGTTGATGTCGTGTGCAGTGGAGTGTTTAGAAAATCAACGAAGAGGAAGCACGCCGTAGCTACTCTAGGCACTTGTTGGGGAAAATACCGGTATGATTAAAGGGTTATGGCGACATGTTTTAGTTTGTTCAAACCGATAGTATTCAAAGATTTGGAAAAATTTGTTTCAATGCCATCATTATCATCAATCATCATCAATCAATGCGTGGGGTTACGAAACACAACAGTTGCGTATGTTCCGCAAACATGTTGTCCGTTCTGATCCCCTGTCATTTTGCGGATCAGAAATAATCTCCCGTTCTTTTCTTTTACACCTTAAAATGTTGCGAAAGTAAATAACGGCCGATTTTCAACCTCCTATTCAACTTCAATATCTTATGGTGGTCGCTCATTATAACATCTTTATAAAACCCGTCAATATCATCGAAATCAGATATAAGGATATTCTTTTTCGTATGATTTCATGGAAATTATTATGCGAGAAAGATATCAAGAAAAAAATGCAAGTACTGAAATGGGGAGGGCATACATACAAATCTGCCCCCAGTAAACCCGCAACTGGTGTTGTGTGAACTGATAATGCAATGTGATTTTTGTTACGTACTAAACCAATGTAGTGTATATAGCATTGTTATACATTAAAACCCAAATCCAAATCCAAATTATCCTTGTGCTAAAGGATAATATTTTAAAAACGAAAAAGAAATATAATTTCAATCTTCCCTTTTAATAACAGCCACATATGCATATGCGTAACTTCTTCTTCTTCTTTATGGCACGATAGCCCGACGTCGGGCCTTGGCCGCCTGGATTGAAAACCTCCAATTGTCGCGGTCACGCGACCTTGTCCTCCAATTCCGAAAGCCTAGCATCTGGTGGGCGTCCTCACATACAGAATGCTCCCATCGGGCTCTCGGTCGTCCACGCAATCTGGCTCCGTCCACTCGTTGTGCGTTCATCACCTTTTTGGGCATGCGATCGTCGTTCATCCTTTGTACATGACCCGCCCATTGCAATCGCTGCAATTTCACGATCTTTGACACCTGTAGCTCATCATACAGCTGATACAACTCAAGGTTGTACCGGATGCGCCATTCACCTCGTTCACGAACGGCCCCGAAGATTCTTCGGAGAACCTTTCGCTCGAATGTGTCCAACAGGTGTTCAGAGTTTTGGGTTAGGGTCTATGCCTCGCAGCCATAGCATAGCACAGATCCGATGATGGTTTTATACATGTGGAGCTTCGTGTTCCTGTGCACCAGCTTCGAATTCATAATTTGGAGGACCGCAAAGTAACACTTTATTAGCTAGTTGTATCCGTCGCTTTATCTCATCTGTTTCGTTGGTGTCTTTAGACAAATTGCAACCCAGGTAAGTGAAGTTGTCTACATATTCTATATTGAGGTCCCCCACTGTGATGCTTGAATTTACTGGCGTTCTAGTTTTTGATTGCATCATGACCTTGGTTTTAGATTCGTTGATATGTAGCCCAACTTCTTTGGCGGCGTTATTGAGATTATGCAGAAGGCTTTCTGCATCACCCAATCTTCGAGACATGATGTTGATGTCGTCGGCGTAGGCTACTAGTTGAGTCGATTTAATGAGTAGCGTTCCGCTGCTGTCCAAATTCATGGCTCGAATCACATACTCCAGAGCCAGGTTGAAGAGCGTCGGCGCCAGCCCGTCGCCTTGCTTGAGTCCAGTACGAGTTTCAAATAGGTCAGTGAGTCTGTTCTGAACTCTGACCTGCGAGACGCTATTAGTCATCGTCATCCTTATGAGTCGCACTAGCTTAGCCGGTATTCCAAAATGCAGCAAAATGTTGTACAGTACGCTTCGATCGATACTGTCGTATGCTTGCTTGAAGTCAACAAATATTTGGTATACGTCGATGTTGTATTCCCAGCACTTCTGGAGTAAAAGCTTCACTGTAAAAAGCTGATCTGTCGTCGAACGACCAGGTCTAAAGCCGCCTTGGTACTCGCCAATGATTTCCTCCGCGTACAGATTAATTCTATTTTCTAGAATTTTAGATAAAATCTTCTAAGTCGTACAAACTAATGAGATGCCTCTGTAGTTCTCACATTTCAACTTATCCCCTTTTTTGTGGATTGGGCGAATGATACTTTTACGCCAATCTTCCGGGATTATTTCGTAGTTCCATACTTTAACGATAAGTGTGTGTATAGCCTTAACAAGGCTCTCCCCACCATGCTTCAGCAGTTCAGCTGGAATCTCGTCAGCGCCCGGGGCTTTATTATGTTTTAGTGCTTGCATGGCGAGATCAACTTCTTCTACTGTTGGGGGTTGAACGGGAGGGCCTGGTTCAGCCATCAGCTCCGGAGCTTCTTGTGTGGGGTTGTTCGGTTGAACATTGAGGAGCTCTTCAAAATGTGAGGCCCAGCGTTTATCAACGCTATCGGTGTCGCTTATGATATTGCCATCCTTATCCTTACAGAGGCTGGTCCTGGGTTGGTATCCACTTTTAATTGAATTAATTAGCTTGTACGCTTGTCTACTGTTCCTACTAACTAGTCTTTGGTTTATTTGCATCAACTGCTCGTCAAGATGCTTACGTTTCTTACGCCTAATTAACCTATTCGAAAATCGTCGAAGCTCGTCATATTTTGTTTTTTTTTTTTTGGCTCTAGTTGCGCGTTCAGTCCATTGGCGATATGCCTCGTTTTTAGCATCTACCGCATTTTGACATTCTTCATCAAACCAATTATTTCGGGCTCGCCGGGCTTTGTATCCCACAACTTCCTCTGCGACCCCCTTGATGGTGTATTTGAGTGTATCCCAGATCTCAAGGGCGCCTTTGTTGCTGATGTTATTTAGCAAGGGCGTCAGCTTCTCCTCAAGGGCAGTCGTATAAGTGACCACCGTGGCATCATACAACAATTTGTCAACCGCAAAAATGTTTGCCGGGTTGAACCTCGAATGATGCACCGAAGAAATTCTGCACCTATAAGTCGCCTTCACCATATAGTGGTCAGAGTCAATATTTGCTCCACGATAGGACCGAACATCCATTATGCTCGATGCCCATCTCTTGCAGACAAGGACGTGGTCAATTTGGTTGACGGTATGTTGATCTGGAGATCTCCAGGTCTGCCTGTGAATGCGACGATGCGGAAAACAGGTAGAGCTAATGACCATATTTCTGCTGGTCGCGAAGTCTATTAGTCGTTGGCCATTGTCGTTACAGTCTTCATGGAGGCTGTACCCTCCAGTGATCCCCCTATGCCAACTTTCGTTTCCGACTTTGGAGTTAAAATCCCCTAGCAGCAATTTGACATCATTTGATTGAAGTGAATCGTAGAGATTTTCTAGGCGGTGATAGAACTCGTCTTTAACCGCGTCTTCACTGACTTCGGTGGGGGCATGCGCGTTTATGAGCCAGAGATTGAAGAACCGGGTTTTAATGCGAATCGCACACAGCCGCTCGTTTATGGGTTTGAAGTCGATATCTATATATGCGTAACTGATAAGGAAATATTCTCGCACGCCATGGACGTGTCTGGGTATAATTTTTAGTAGGATTGAAAGCCTGTTTTCTCTATCGAAAGACATACACTAAGTCGATTTCAACGCTAAACATTACATCAAACAAAAATTTTTCATTCACGAAGCACTGCCACTCAAATGGGTGCCTTTTTTTCGGGCGGAATGGCTCATGTGGTGAATATTTGGTATTGTCGTATCCGTTTAGATCCCCCATAATTATGTTCATATTATGGAAAAAAAATCCTGATGGAAAGGGGGCTCGTAATTTGGGGATAAGAGGTATTGCTTCATCATTTTCATCATCGTAGCTCTTGTATGTGTTGTCGGTGGGTAAGAACGTTCCTGCTCGAGACAGATGTGCTCCGGTGCGAACAGTAACTCTAGATTAGTCCAGCAACAAGAAAGACATGGTGAATTTGGTGAAGGCAGAGCTAAGACAACCTTCTTTATTCCCCACGTACTATTCGATCGATCGGGTGACTCGGAGTGTATTCCTGAATTATAATAATGTTTCAAACACTAGACTAGAATCTGGGTGCAATTACTCAGAAATCAGAAATACACTTCCAACCTTTAAGAGATTCGTATCCTTCCTTGTTCAAAGATTCCTTCTGCAGAAAGAATAATTTGGGAGCTAGGTGCAAACGTCCTGAAAACCTATTAAAGTCCCGAGGCTAGTTTGATTTTAGTGTGCAATATAGCTTTAAACTTGCACGTAACAATCCCTCTTACGACAAGTTCGTGTCCAAGAGAAGCGACCTGGTCAGTGCGTCTGCAGTAGTCAGCTAGTTTCCAAAGCTCATTTGCTCGAAACTTTACCTAGCCTGGAAAGTAAGCTAGCTATGGCTATCGTCGTGCCGTCCTCGAATGCATATGACACGGAACTAGCGACGGCACCTGATGAGAGCTCGTGTCATATGCATTCGATCGAAACCGACGAATGTCAATTTTTTGCAATCTCCGAGTCGATATGCCTGTAAATCGGGAAATCGCTCGGAGATCAACATTCTGAACAATGTCGTATTTGTGAATTAATTTATGCCGTTTCTTATGATAACACGGACTTGTGGCCTCCTCAAGCTGATGTCGTAGAGCAATGAAGATGAACTTAGGTTGAGTCTATTGATGAGTGGTGATCCTGACTGATATGCGAGGCTCAGTGGTGCAAATTGGCATGCACCACACGTATGGCTGGACTAATGATCAGTGTGAGCCTCGGTTTCCTGATCGGGTTTACTGTAGCCCTAAAACACATCTGGACACCGTTTATTTCAGTTTCTACGTGGCGCTTATTATAGCTGTCGTTGTCACAGAACCATTCTGGTGGCAATAGACCTATCAAATGCATTCGATAAGGTCAATCATTCAATGCTCTTAGCAAACTTCTTGAATATGCATCTTCCTGCACAAGAGATTCGTTATTCGTTGGATTGCCAATTATCTAGCTGGTCGGCACTCCTTCACCGAGTTTCGAGGCAAACGTTCTAAGGGCTCCATTACACAGTCATATTTATATTATAATAGATATGATCATATCTATCATGGAAAATCAAATTTTTACATATTACACTACATCATATTTATATCATAATATCTATTGTTTATTCAAGTGTCAAATACAAAATTTGTTTTCTAGGCCAAGCAATGAACGCATAAAAAGCGGGTGTAGAGAACATCGAAGGAGGACGATTTTTTTCTTCAGTGTTTTGTGAGGAGTAGTCAGGAGGTAAGGCTACTAACTTTACTCGGAGCTGAGGGGTGCGCTAACGCGGGAAGGGGGGTTTAAATGTGCAATTTAGTGCAATTTTTTTTGTGTTTTGGGCTATATCTCGAAAACGGTGAATCGTAGAGAAAAAGTTGTGAGTAAACATTAAAGCTTTCTAAATGTCTTATTTATTTGCCCATACATATACAAAACTCCTAACGGTTCTTCCGATATTGTTTATGTATACGATGTTCTTTGTTAGTTTAAAATTTTTCGACTTTTAATAAACAATATTGGAAGAACCGTTAGGAAGTACGGACAAATAAATAGGACATTTACAAAGCTTTAATGCTTACTCACAACTTTTTTCTCTGCGACTCACCGTTTTCGAGATATAGCCCAAAACACAAAAAATTGCACCTTTAACTCCCCCCCCCTCCCTCCCCGCGTTAGCGCACCACTCAGCTCCGAGTAAAATTAGTGCCTCCGAACTACTCCTAACAAAATACCGAAGAAAAAAATCGTCACCACCTTCGATGTTCTCTATAATGTCTTCTTTGATTGGCCTATTCCTTTAGTCGCGGAAATGCATCAAATAATGGCGAATTGTGCGTTTTTCGGGTCGCTTATTACTCTCTATTTGATTCTAATTAAGAAGAACAGGTAGAAAAAGCCTCTTGGGGAACGCCCTGGGTCGCCAGACACGAAGAACACGGAATTGTTACGAATTTTTATTTTGACGTTTAGATATGATGATAGGTTCTATTTATAGTACATATGATAATATCTATTATGAAATGCCATTACACGGTCATATACATATATTATCATATTTCTATTTAATAATAGATATTATAATAGAAATATGACTGTGTAATGGAGCCCTAAGCTTAGGAAAATCAAATTTTTCCAAAGCCGAAACCTCACCATCTCTGCGTTTAAATCCTCTGCGACTTTTCTAACCACTTGGTGGGAGGACATCAGATGGGAGATGGATATACGTATTGGCAACAATTCTGTTCCTACTGTAAAAAAACCCCAAAATTCTCGGGCTTCACCTAGAGAACATGATGACGTCTGCGAATCATGCAGCTTCAGTCTGTGAAAAAATGCGCAGTAGGAACAACATCCTAAAAGCTCTACCTGGTAGCACCTGGGGCAAAGATAAAGAAACCATGCTAGCTACTTATGGGTGGGTCGAGCGGCCGCTGATTATGCAGCCCCAGTTTGGACACATAGTCTATGTGACACAAACTGGTCCAAAGTTCTGGTCTGCCAAAATGCCGCTCTACGCATCGCGATAGGTTGCCTTCTGATGTCTGCCCAGGATCACTTACATCAGGAGACAAAATTGATGCCAATACGTGACCACAATCTCCTACTCTCAAAACAGTATCTTGTTGGTTGCTACCGTGAGGATCATCCCAATAATCATCTCATGGACCGAATTCCTCCACCACGACATGTCAGGCGTGGTTTACGAGCCCTTGAGAGAGAGGTTCAGGGATACAAACGGGACCCTTACGATGAAGTTACATACCGAGCCGCCATTGCAGCAATCCACACTGAAGAAGTGAATCGGTCTATCGCGAGTTTAGGTGCGAATATAGTCCTCCCAGAGCGCCCACCACCAATTTCGCCTGAGGAGATTAGGCTCTCAAAAGCCACTAGAGTAACACTAGCTCAACTTCGGTCGGGCTTTTGTTCACGCCTTAATTCGTACCTTTCTCGCATAAACCCGGACATCCAAAACATATGTCCAAACTGCAATGGTACTCCTCATGATGTGGGTCACTTTTTTCAATGCCCCGCTGCGCCCACTGATCTTACCCCTATATCGCTGTGGGAAAACCCTATCGCAGCAGCTATGTTTTTGTCCTTAGACCTCACGGACACAAACATTGACGAACCATAAATCGTACCCACATAGATGCACAGAGGTTTCACACCTTTCTGCACCGCTAAAAGAAGAAGAAGAACACAATGATCTTCATCAGGAGGCAATGAAAATACAATGAACTACTAGCGAAACAGTACCTAGTTGATTACTATCGTTGCGACTATCTAAACAACCATCTTATGGACAACATCCCATCACCAGGTCATGTTAGACGTTCACTGAGGGACAAAGAAAAGCGAGTTCAAAGATGCAAACGAGTTCCACTCGATAATATTGACTATAAGGCACATGAAGATCGAAAATCTATCTACCTACAAATTGCGTAATCGGAGCTAGATCACAAAACGTGGACCATATATTTGATTATCCTGCTGCACCAAAGCAACTTACGGCTCTTGCGTTATCGGAGAATCCCATCGAAGCAGCATTCTTCCTAGGTCTTGACTGGAAGATAGGATTCCAACAATTTACGAGCCAATTTATTTCTTCTTCCTCTAGCTTGCATAATATGAAAAAAAAACGACGTCGAATAAATGAGCAAATGAGCTAACTACTACTTCCACGTTTGAATTCGTTAAACCAACTGTAAATAGTACTTCATTCCCCAAATGCCCAAATGAAGCCGATCAAAGCACTCCTGGTGAGTGTATCCAGTGAAGTACATTTTTCACAAGAAAATTCAAATAAATATATACATACAGAAAATAAAACGTATATTTCTCTGGTAATATACAATTTACAACTAAATCACACTTTTCATATGTTTCTGCTTTTTCTTTTTTCCCATTTTCATTTTTTTAGATGGTTCCTCCATTTCGAAGCTGTCTTCCAGTCGTTTACTACCACTACAAAGACAATTCATTCATATGAGTTGCATTTAAATACCAATTCAATTTTAATTCATACCTTTTCACTGATATCAAACCAGCGCTCTTTTTCTTCGACAGCGCACTTGCCCAATCTTCGTCAGTACCCTTGATTGCGTACTCATCCAAATTTTCCTTTTTCAATTTTTTCAACTCTGCCTTTTGCTTCTTTGCGATCGCCTGGAAAGTAAACATTTTCTTGTCAATATATACCACAGAGATTTTCCTGTATGATGGTTACGACTTACCGCTGCATCCTCCTCCAGTTCGTCATTAAATGACTTAGCCAGTGGTGCCAACTTCTCGCCCTTATTCAAATCATTTTCACTTATCATTCTACTTTCAATGTCACCTTCTATTTTGCTTGCAATATATTTGGTTGTCTTTTTCATCATATCGTAGAATTTCGCTAGTATCTGATTGACAGGCATGTTAAACTCGTCCGTTAGGCTTTCGACCGATTTCCCTTGAAGTCCGATTCCCAGTAAAATTGCCTAACGTAAATTACTACATGTAAAACCGAAATTTCCCTGTACAAAAATTTCAAATACCTTCTGGAGCGTATCGATCGGCAAACTTGACATTTTGCCTTGGAACACAAGATTGGCAATGTCCGAAGACAAGTCCAGAACTAGACGAAATTCTATTTGATTTCGCGTGTATGCCTCCAAACGTTGAATGTCATGTGGCAGGAAATATGTGTCGATAAGAGTTTGATTAAGTTCTGAAAATATAACAAGAACAAATCGTCTCACATAAGTAGACAACTTTTCCGAAAGAGCTTACCTTCAGCATCAAGTTTTACTGACTTGTTGTCTAGAACGGAAAGTGCCAAACTTGTAGGAAATTCTCTGAACGATTTCGCCAATAGTTTTATAACTCTGCGTCTGAAATCGGTGAAATACAACGGCAACCATTCTCCTGTCGACTTTGACATGCCTGTCCGCTGTACCGTGCTGATCATAATACATGAAAATTCCGCTGTCAATTCATTGGCCTTTTGACTTATATAGACGGGTACGAACTGTTGACTTTTCCAAAACTTGAGTAATTCACTGGTCAATCCATACGAAGTGCCAATGTAATCGATGCGTTCCGGATGCCGTTCGGTCAGGCGTTTTAATAAGGTCGGGATTTTCTTACGTGGTGTAATAACTTCCTTCAGTAGGCCGACATCGTCTTCCTCAACTTCTTGGATACCGTTATCACTATCATCGTTGCTTTCCTTTTCATTCAAGTCGGAAAACTTTCCTTCGTAGTAGTCACGCAAGAGACGTACGGCTCGCTTTCCATAGCCCATCTGTAATTTGGATCATGATATGATTCATTAGTAATCCTTAAACAATTTCCCCCCAAATACTTACCCGTTGATAATTTGGATGAGTTGCAATTCGTACAATACGCACACCGGATAACTTGGGAAACTCCTTATCACCAAACTGTTCTGAAATATTCCATGGAATCAAATCACCGCTCGCTTTTCGACCTCGTCCCAACGAATCGCTGACGGTTTTTGATGATATTTCACCTTCAAGTGCCACTTGAATGACGACCAGCACTTCGGGCAGTTGATCCTTTTTATGGATTGGTCCGAGCAAGCAGAATATATGATGAGCCGGTGCATCGCTCATCATTTGCAAGTCATTCGGACTGTTTTTATAATGAGAAGACACATAAATGGAGACAACTCGATGCAAAAACGCTTCAGCCGCTCTATGATACGAAAACAGGGCATCGCGATCAATATAGTAGAGCTCGCATACGTCAGGAGTTGGACATCCAGAATTTATGAATGGGATTGATGTGACGTCCAAACATAATAACGATGTTAACCAGGCTTCAATATCATCTCCGGCACGATAACGAATTGATTCTTCCAATTTAATCTGAAATGCACAAAAATGAAAATACCTGTCGGAAGTCCAAACCTCTATAACCCTACCGGTGCTGGTGCATTATTTTCCTTTTGAATTTGTGAAATCAATTTCAAACTCAACGACCGTCCGGTACCTTCATAACCATTTATGGTTGATGCCATGAAAATCAAATATGGTCCCAGCATCTTCTTAACCAACGGCAATGGAATAGCAGCGGCTTCGTCAATAACCAGTAAATCAGCAGCGTTCAACAAATTCGTATCATTCGGCGAAATATACTGAATCGTCTGTCGACCGTGTCGCGTTATATTTATTCTAATAATTGCTTTCTTGTAATCCGCATTTGTGGACCGGATGATTGTATAGTCCGAGTGCTCTTGATACTCCAAAGCATCGAAGCCTTTGAGGACAAACTCGAAAAGTGTTATCAAATTCTCCGGATGTGGCGATGTAACGTAGACATTCACGTAGCCGAACGAAATTGCAGCTGCAATAGACAGACCCATAGCAGCCGATTTACCACGTCCTCTGGCTGCGGTCAATGATGTTGGGGGTCTAAAATAAAAATGAGTAATTACATATTGGATAGTAAACAAAGCAACAGTCTCTTACTTCAGCTGTTTTTCGGCAAGGGCATCAATAAATTGTGCCACTGCCTTCGCCTGATCGTACGTTTTACAGAGATTGACCAACGGGCCAGCTGGCGGTGTGTCTCTCAAATTTTCTTTTATGTCCCGAAGAAGCTCCTCATTCTCCGAATTGATATTTTCACCCGGCTAAAGAATTTAATATTTTTAAAATTTGAAGTGCTTTCCTAAAGGGATATTAACTTACATTAGCCGGTTTCACTTCAATTGTTTTTGAACTCAGTGGTAAAACGGTGAGATCATCGTTCACCACTAAACATCTTTTACAATCGGCCAGCGAAAGAATGAGACGTTCGTTGAAACGGCATGTGATTGTTTGATGCGCTTCAGTCCGGTAGCGCTTGTGAACGTCCATGCTCATAGCAAAAAGTTGTTTCAACGATGTTATCGATCTCAGCAATAGAATGATCAAACCACCGCCTTCAACCGTTTCAACGGTACGGGCTAGTAAGTTGGGAGTGATAGCTTCGAAGTCCTGTAATCCGTAAAGACTGTTAGATTCGCCAAGAAAAAATTTGTCAACACTTACTTGAAGGACACAGACGCCGTATGTTCGTCCGAGAATAGCATGCGTTTCGGAGTAATATCTTCCGTGAATAGTAGTTGACACGCGGAACGTATCGAAAAGATCTGCCTCGTTAATGTCAATTTTGCCGGCTTGAATTTTCTTTGCGCGCTTCTTCCCGTGACTGAAATGTATTGACAAAAGATGATTAATAAGATGGATCTTTGCCTGCACTTCTTTAATGTCCGTGTGTAAAATCGCGGCCTGCGCAAAGCGATTCAGGGTAGACCCCTACCTAATTCAATACTACAAGGACGGAATCCTCATCGACTTGGGCGGAAATTTCGACCCAGGACCCTGTTTATATATTCTATTTCAGGCCAATGGAACTGAAACATAGTGAAGATATTCTATTATACTGATTCGTACATACAGCTACATTCAAAGTCACAGAGTTCAAGTACATACATTTTTCAGTGATGCGAGGTCGATACTTTTTCAATTTGCTACACAACGATGTCACTCATAAGTGGAAAGAGAATTCCAGGAAACTTTTTCCATCACACACCATTGCCAGCCAAAGTGATGCATGCAATATGTATCCATTCAATAATAAGAATCAGAATTGGGCAGTCGATGCAACCATTTGAACTCAACTTATGATTTCATAACCCTCCAACACCTTACCTTTATGCAAAGTGTTCTTTACCGATATTACTTTGTTGTTGTTGTTATAGCGACTCAAGAGATATTTTTTTCTCGCTTGAATCGAAGGGGGTTTTGCCAGCTCTTGGCCGTTGTGGCAACGGGTAGCTCTGGGACGATTTACATCGAAGAACCGGCTGCCGTAGGAGCATTTTATAGACAACACAAACATCCATGGTCAGTGGAATTAGAAATAGTACTTTGTAAGTATGTTCTCAGTCTATACACAAATGCCCTTCCAATTATTGCAGGCTGGAAGGCTGTTCTTCTTTGAAAGTTTTATGATTAATCACTTCTTCCATTCTGTGTGGAAGGCTTCAGTACTCCACGCTCTATAAATAAGTAAATGCAGCAACTTGGCCGTTACGTGACAAAATTCAGCAGGGATACCACAAGACCGGCGTCCTTTTCTTTTTTTGAACGTTGCGAGTTTTATGCCGATAAAGGGCTTCGACGTTATCTCGATTTATCATCGATGCTAAACGAACCTTTCGCTTTTTATCTCATCAATCTGGATTGTTCGTCTTTAGAACGGCGCACGGCACCAATCCACAAACGTATATTGGTGACCGTAAGATGATGGTCTTCTCCCAATCCAACATCGAAACACTTCTTATTATGCACGGCCAAAAGACAACTTTTGAAATGTTTACTGATTAATGCAAATTGGTCGATCTGATTTTCCGTTCTACTTCGATCAAAAGAGGTTCAAGTAACTTTATGATGGTCCTTGTGCTCAAACATTGCCAATTAATAGACTCTGTTACTTCATGGGCAGGTTCTGTAGAAGCATAATACTAATTGTGGAAATAATTATCGTTTCATTCGATACACCAACTGCGCTGCATGGCTACAGTGTTATGGCATGGCAACGTACCAGCACTATTGGAACTCGGAATTTTGTCTATTTGAAAACTGCATTGTCGCGACTTTTCTTATTCTGGTCTAGAATCGAGCGGTCAAAATTTCATTTGGGAGAGAACCTGAGGATGACAAACAATTTCTAGTGGCTCTGGTTAACATAAGATTTACGGCTGATTTGTCTTATTTTACAAGACAAGACAAGACGCACACCATTATTTGATCTAGTTTATATATACAGCAGAATCATTAAGCAATTTCATACGAGGGCGTAGCTTAGCAAAATATGGCGTGACTATTTGCCAGTGAATAAATCATTGCGCAATTTCATACAATGACGTAAACAAGCAAAATACATATTGCACAACTATGAAAAAAAACGAAAATGCAATTTAATATTATGTAAAAGCTTTCAGAAAATAGTGTGCGTCTTTTCTATACGATAGCACTAACCATCAGATAATATGTACGAGAAACTGGCCTCTACATTTATTGTCTACAGTACATAATAGCAATGCCTTTGGTGTATGGCTTACTCTACTTAATTAGACATTAAGGATTGTAGGAATTCGATAAATGTGTACTCTCTCGCGAAAAACTCATCACTTGACTGTTATTGACGTTGAGATACACGGTTGAAAAAAGTTCGTAGGATATTCATACCGGTATGAAATCCTTTCTGTTGATTTAGGACCTTTTCATAAAATTTTTAAAATTTATTTTGCTTTTACTATCAATGCAAGTACTCTCATGTCCGCGGACTGTCAATACGGACTAGCAAGAAATATTTGCAATGGTATCGCTTACAGTGGCATTTTTCCTCAATTAATCATCTTTTTGTTGGCTGCATTATCCGATCGATTTAACGGCAGTTCCTTCTTACTTCAACGTTGCTCTTACTTTTTGCGTTCAGAATGAATGAGCGTCCTTGCATGTAAAAGTTTATATCCGGTTGTTAAAAATGCCTTCCTCTGCCTTTTCGTAATTTTTAATTTCAAGCAGGAGGAGTGATACACATTGAAAAATGTTCTGTTGTGTTGAATTTCTTCTAAATTAGGAAACGTCGCATTATTTTTCCAATTCCTGAATTTATAGCAGGAAGTACAAACAGAAACTCAAACTCGTTCGTTTTAGGGTAAATTTTGTTCTATGCATCATGCTTATACGCAAGAAACAGATGGGCACTCTCGTAAATCTGAATCTAGATAGTGAATATTTGTAGTCCGAATCGTCCGAAGAAGTTTTCGTAAGTTTAACTACAAGCCGAGCAATTCAGAAGTACCCACTGAGCTACCGAATGCCTTTGGGTGGTAGGGAATGAGGTGATAGCCGATTTATTAACGTTGGGGATTTGTATTGAACAGAAGAATAAAGGCAGAAGGCAAATGGGGATTGCCATGGATAAAATTATTGTATTTTTGGGCACCCGTTCTTCCAGTGGGTTGGTTTTAGTATACAGATTACCGGTATTGTGGTAAAAGATTTTGTAACTATAGGCAGTATTATGCGGAGTTGATTTTAAGGAATGTGATGTATACTCCTAGGTCGGGTACAGTTTTCTTAGTGTTAAGGGATAAAAAGTTAGAAAAAACTTGTTCTGTATTCGCCAGTGTTGACAGTGTATTTTGTTCCGCCATAAACTAAATTCCGTGTCAGCTATATACGCTGCCTGCATTAATTCCGCCGTTGCGGGACCACAATGTACCAATCGATGTGAGTTTCTTTTCCATTTCCGAAATTAGTTTTTCAATGTTGGGGATATCGAAGTTATTTGAAATTGTGTTCACCAAACTGTAGAAACCCCTCGACATTTCAAAGAAACGCCGCAGGCTTTCATTTGGGTACATCTTCTGCATCCATTACATCTTTATCTGTGTTGAAGATGTCAACAAAGACAACAATATTACGAAAAACAAAAACCAAGTGCTAATTCTGCATCCTGGCAATTGAAGCAGATAAAATGTCGAGCCTAGTCTCTACGATGCCTATGCATATTCCATGAAGACTTATCTGACAAAAGCCTTTGAACACCAAAACCTTGAATTTGTTTTGGTAGGCAGCACAATTTACCAAAGAACACTTATAATTACAATACAATAATACAATTCCTTCTGAGAGATGGCTAGTGGTTTGGTGCCAAGTACGAGGTTGTTAGTGGAATCTCGAGCGGTTTTATCGAGGTGGATTAGATGTCTTGTCCATGAGATGGTTGTTCGTTACAAAAGTGACTAAATTAGGGCAGACGTTTGGAGGAGCCATAGCGGTAGGATACATTTGCTAGATGTGTGTGTGCAAATAGGTTTTAGGACAATAAAACATCGCGGTCGACAAGAAGGTAGTGAGTTTGAAGATGGGATATATTTCATTTTTGCCGACTTCACTCACAGCTGTTGCGAACCACTGGTACACCTACCCGCTACAATGCATTTATTGCAACATTTTTGAAGCGGGTCGGTGTACACGCAAAGTGAATCTCGCCGTCAATCAAATCTAGCATAGGTGATCCATTCCGTTTTGCATATCGATATGCATACATCCTAAATTGTATATACGAGGGCGGTTCAAATATGATCGAGACAAAGGCTCTGACACGTTTATTTACCATAGAGAAAAAATACAAAAATGTACAGTTTTTCTAGGTACTCCCCCTCACTAGTTACACATATTTTCCACCTCTCCGGAAGCTTTTTGATGCCGGTATCGAAAAATTCCTTGGAAAACTCGGACATCCGTGTGCGCACAAACTCCTCTGCCTCATCGTCGGTGTGGATTTTTATTGACCTCCGACTCCGAGGGCTTCTTTTAGAGGTCCAAACATATGCTAATCGCAGGGTAATAAATCCGGACTGTAGGGGGAGTGCTCCAGCACCTCCCACCCCAATTCCGATATTGTAAGAGCGTAAGACGCGCGGTATGAGGACGCGCGTAATCCTGGAGAAGTTCAACATTTTGAGAATCCATCGCATCGTTATTTTGCGATTTCGAAGTTGTTCGTGGATGAGAGACTCTACACTACCAATGATAGAGCCGAGTTCAGCCGAATTGTCTCGAACATTCATCCTACGGTCCTCCGAAATGAGTTGTTCTACGCGGTGAATGTTGTCTGGTGTGATGCTGGTTGGCGGTCGACAATCATGCGGCTCATTCTCGACGGTTTTACGGCCATCCTTGACCGCTTTGGCCCATTTAAACACAGCAGTCCTACCCAGGCACTCACTACCGAACGGATTGTCCAAACGCAGAAAAATTTCCGTATTCTTAACGCCTTCCCTCACTAAAAAACCAATGACAATACGTTGCGCAATCGCGGTCAGCACTTGAAGTTCACTCATGGTCGTAGCACGAGCGTAAAATATCCCTTCGCGACGAAAACTATGCCACTCTGTTCGTAAGGGACCCAGCTATCATATACTCAAGCCACGACCTTCAAAACATACATGCGTGCCATCTACAGCGTTTGTCTCGATCATATTTGAACCACCCTCGTATAATGAATATATGCATAAAATGCACAACGAAATGCAATGCTATGACAGCGTGCGTGGTGATGTACAAGTGGCATTCGTGGCGGTGCCTATTGCATGGTATAGGGCTGGATAGACCTCAATCGTGAAATTTATTCCGAGGCGATTTTCTCAATGAAAATTTATACTAACTGTCGTGGGACATGTCGCAATTGCTGGAGAATTCTATAAACTATAATCTGAGAATGGTTTCATAATTTATTTTTGCCATTTCATGTATCATTTTTAGTCTAGTACAGATGGCTCAAAACCCAAACATCCAAAAGGAAAAGAAATTTTTGATGCCAAATTGTTGAATACACTGCTCAATATACGCAGTAAAAAGTTACACTAATTTGCGCCATGGGTTAAGGGGGGAGGGGGTGGCAAAGGGGTGAAAATTAAGTTTTTTGCAAATATCTGGAAAACTATGAGTCTGACCTTGAAATGTCCTGAGGACGAAACAAACTACATAAAATTACCTTTGTAGTGATATATAACACTCTACAAATTTTTGCAGAAAATTATACCTTAGACCCAAAAGTATTATAGTGAATTTACATTTTTTGAGTTTTACATTTCGCACTGTAACTCTTGATAGAATAAACCTACCGTCATAAGATCTTGTCCATATATTGATAACAAAATTTATTTGATTTGTACCAAAAATTGGAGTGCTGCGACCGTTGACGCCCCCCTCACTCCTCCTAACATTTTTCAAAAAGGCATGCCTGTAGCTTCTTTTCAAATTGAGCCAGGCAGATCTAATTTGGTGGGTTGGCTAGTCTAAGCTGCATTATGCTCCTCACCAAAAATTATTACCATCCGATCAAAACTAAGGGTACCCCCCATACAAAGTGAACGACAATTCTAACAAATTTCACATTTTTTCACTTCTAAATTCTATGTAAAATAGAAAAATAAATTTTATCTCTTAGAATGTCATTATAACAGTTATATGTAGTCTTGTGAATTTATGTTCAAAAGGTTGTACTAGGGCGTACGCTACAAGTATCAAAAAATTGGGTTTGAAGGTCAGAGATACCAGTTCTAAGGCTATTTGCGAATATTTCGAGTAACGTGTACTAGCAACCTTCAAACCCGATTTTTCGTACTTGTAAGGCACGCTTTGGTACAAACTTTTGGATTTACATTCAGAAGACTACAGTTAACTGTTATAAGGACGTTCTAAGAGATAGATTTTTTATTTCTATTTTAGATAGAATTTAGAAGTGAAAAAATGTGAAATTTGTTAGAAATTTGGTTCACTTTGTATGGGGGGTACCCTTAGTTTTGATCGGATGGTAATAATTTTTGGTGGGGAGCATAATGGAGCTTAGAAAAGGCAGCCCACCAAATTTTATCTGCCTGGCTCAATTTAAAAAGAAGCTACAGGCATGCCTTTTTGAAAAATGTTAGGAGGAGTGAGGGGGGCGTCAATGGTCGGAGCATTCCAATTTTTGGTAGAAATTAAATGAATTTTGTTAGCAATATATGGACAAGATTCTATGACCGAATGTCTATTCTATCAAGAGTTACAGTGCGAAATGTAAGATTCAAAAAATGTAAATTCACTATAATACTTTTGGGTCTAGGGTATAATTTTCTGCGAAAATGTCTAGAGTGTTACATATCATTACAAAGGTAATTTCATGTAGTTTGTTTTGTCCTCAGCACATTTTAAGGTCAGACTCATAGTTTTCCAGATATTTGCAAAAAACTGAATTTTCACCCCTTTGCCACCCCCTCTCCCCTTAACCCATGACGCAAATTAGTGTAACTTTTTACTGCATATATTAGGCAGTGTATTCAACGATTTGGCATCAAAAATTTCTTTTTCTTTTGGATGTTTAGGTTTGGGGCTATTTTGAACCAATTGTACTGGACTATTTTCGATTCCCCGGTTATTAGATAAATTCCACGATGAAGTCGTCGTGGACAGTGAATTGGTTTTACGTTTGCGAAACTCACCACGCTTGATGGAGAATATGCTACCGAATCGACCCATTTTCATCTTAAAAATACATTCGGACGTTGTTCTGGAAAGTGCGCCGTGTCCGCTAAAAAATTTTTGCACTAAACTTAATAAAAGTCCGAATTAAAGATAATGCGTATCGAAGGATGGATTTAATTGTTGCGATGAGTCGGATGGATGTTCTGTGATCGCTGATCGTAAACGTTAAAATTTTACACGGACCTTTAAAATATTGCTGAAAATGTGCTCGTATTATTAAGTGCGTGAGTGACGAATTACATATTCTTAAAGGTTTTGAAGTGACTATTACCACGAAAAGTTTGTTTGGTTTTTAATCACTAAACGCGAACGAATTTTTGTGGTCTGATGTTAAGTTTGGTTTAAAAAACGTTTTCTACCTTAGACCGCAAATTATATATAAAGAAAAACTCCGGTTTTGTGAAATTTTCCTTTAATTTATTCTGAATGCATTTCGGTCAAAACAATGGTATGACCATCTTCAGCAGAACGTTTGATAGTGCAGGTGTCAGATTTAATTACAAATAATTCATTGTGTTGCCATAAGTGTGTTTTTGGATGTAAAATATAAGGAACAAAATCATTGAGAAAAGGAATTACAAAATTATGACTAGAAAAGTATGAGAAAATTAAAATTAAAGAACAAATTGTAACAAAACAAATAAATTAAATTAAAACCAAATTTACAAAATGATAAATTAACATATAATGAAAACAAATAGTAATTAACAAAATAAATATGTAAGTTGACAGAAAACAACAAAACTAAAAGATTGAAAAACAGGGTGAAGTGTAAACGAATAGACGAAAAGAAAATTTGTTTAACGAATTTACGCTGTTTTAATTATTTTGAAAAGAGGTGATTCGATCGGTCCATCGCATAGATTCATCAGGTCGTCGTTGATTGATATAAATATCGATTCGTATGCGTCCAGTTTTTGTGGGTTGTTAACGTTTTTGATTATTTTTAAATTTTCATCGATGGATTTTATTTTATGTAATTCAGTATGGTCCATATCGTACACATGAGAGGCTACTCCCGTGTGGAGCTCTTTGTTTTTGATACTTCGTAAGTGTTCCTTGAAACGATAATGTACGGCTCGTTTTGTTTGACCAATGTATTTCTTGTCACACGTGGAACATTTTATTTTATATATCCCACTTCGTTCTTCAACTTCATGTGTCGACTCTCCTTTCGCAAAATTGTCGAAATTTATAGTAGACGAATTTAAAAAGTTTGGCCCGTTCGAAGGTTTTGCAGTGAAAAATTCGTTTGAATTCGTTGAGAAAATCAAAAATGTAGAGCTTGCAGACGATGAAATAATGGTTTCTTTTGACGTCACGTCCCTTTTCCCCAGTGTACCAATAAATATTGCAATCCAGTGCATACGCCAACATCTACACAAACTAAATTTACCACTTAAAATCATCGATACATACATAACATCGATTGAGACTTGCATGAAATATAACTGTTTCCAGTTTAGAGGCAAGTTTTACACAAACAATTTTGGTTGCAGTATGGGGAACAGTCTTTCACCTTTGGTTGCTGAGGCTTTCATGTGCAATTTCGAAACACAACTGAAGAATGAGAACCTCCTGCCAAGCATATGGTACAGATATGTGGATGACACTTTTGCGATTATTAAGAAAGACAACGTTTCTAATTTCCTTGAAACGCTAAACAGCCGTTATGATTCAATAAAATTTACATTCGAATCGGAGAATGAAGCAGATAAGAGTCTCACATTACATTTTTGGATCTGAACCTCAAGCGTGTTGATAACAAACTTAAAGTTGGGGTATTTAGGAAAGCTACGACCAGTGCAAGATACATTACGGCTGATTCATTTTGCACATATGAAAATAAAATTTCTGTTTTTCACTCGATGATTTATCGCTTACTCCGATTACCCCTTTCTGCTTCAGAATACATGAAAGAGTACACACATATACTAAATCTGGCTGCAACTAATGGCTATAAAAAGTGTATTGTCGAGAATTTAGTTCGAAAAACAAGTTATAAATTAAAAAGAGAAGAACGGTCCACATTATTCGCTCAAAATAAAGTAATTATGTCAAATGAACGTCGTTTTACAGTTACTTATGCGCCTAGGATAACCAATCCCTTAAGAGCAGCTTTCGAAAAAGTTAACATGAAACTAGTTCATACAAATCAACAGAAATTAAGCTCTCTTTTAGGCTCAACTAAAGATAAAAAGCCAGTTGAAGAACGTAGTGGGATATGTCAAATAAAATGTTCCACGTGTGACAAGAAATACATTGGTCAAACAAAACGAGCCGTACATTATCGTTTCAAGGAACACTTACGAAGTATCAAAAACAAAGAGCTCCACACGGGAGTAGCCTCTCATGTGTACGATATGGACCATACTGAATTACATAAAATAAAATCCATCGATGAAAATTTAAAAATAGTCAAAAACGTTAACAACCCACAAAAACTGGACGCATACGAATCGATATTTATATCAATCAACGACGACCTGATGAATCTATGCGATGGACCGATCGAATCACCTCTTTTCAAAATAATTAAAACAGCGTAAATTCGTTAAACAAATTTTCTTTTCGTCTATTCGTTTACACTTCACCCTGTTTTTCAATCTTTTAGTTTTGTTGTTTTCTGTCAACTTACATATTTATTTTGTTAATTACTATTTGTTTTCATTATATGTTAATTTATCATTTTGTAAATTTAGTTTTAATTTAATTTATTTGTTTTGTTACAATTTGTTCTTTAATTTTAATTTTCTCATACTTTTCTAGTCATAATTTTTTAATTCCTTTTCTCAATGATTTTGTTCCTTATATTTTACATCCAAAAACACACTTATGGCAACACAATGAATTATTTGTAATTAAATCTGACACCTGCACTATCAAACGTTCTGCTGAAGATGGTCATACCATTGTTTTGACCGAAATGCATTCAGAATAAATTAAAGGAAAATTTCACAAAACCGGAGTTTTTCTTTATATATAATTTGCGGTCTATAAGGTAGAAAACGTTTTTTAAACCAAACTTGACTATTACCACACCACCAAATTTGGTGAAGAAATGCCCTAAAGTGTACATTATTTTCAATTCATCTGCCTCTTCTCGCCAGTGCACACTCAATTGACGTCTGATCAAACATTTATCGTTCCTGAAAACATATTTTCAAAATGTCATTCGCACCTATTTTATTGACTCTGTTTTTGTTAACGAGGAAGATTTCGTCACAAATCGGAGTTTTCAATTGCGTTATCCTTTTAAAGTCACGAATGTAAGATAACAAATCACACACGTAAGTTTAAATTTTAATTATTTTTTTTTAGTTATTTATAAATTCTTTTTCCATTAGTTTATTTTCTAAACTGTATTCAGTTTGTTTGTGTTATCAAATAGTGAGTATACCAGACTCTGGTATCAAGGCTGGAGTCTTGTCAGTGTGTGGATGATATTCTCTTAGTTTATCAATTTCGGAATATCCAATTCCCAAGACTGAAATATTTCGATGTAAGGTAACCTTGAGATTTGGTATTCATACGAGGCGCCAAGAGAGCGCCCCTCTCTGCCCCCCTTTTTACATAGACGTATGCCTCGATTGCTTTCATTAAGTTGAAGCCCCCATTATGTTTGTTTGCCCTTTTGATAAGTGAATTGTGTGGGGTACAGCACACGATCTCATTGTTCCACTACGAGGAAATGTTTGTGTGGCGCACCAAATTCCGTTGAGTGAAATCGAGAATGCTGTACATTTCTCTGTACGCTTTGCAACGCTACACGGCAGGTCAAGATGCTGCACGTCCGGTCACCTTACGTCTACACTACAGACTAGTGATAAAAATGGCTATACAAACACTATGCATGCCTTACGAGTACATACTTTGATATAGCTTCATCTTTCGTCTTATAACACCACAAAACCGTTGGTCTCGCCTTTACAGTACTCTTCGTCAGAATATCATACAGAATTGGCACCTAAAAAGCACTCAAAATTAGTTAAAACACCAATCATTCAATTTTGAACACGCGTACCTGATCACGAGCTTTATCGCCAATGATTATAAACATAGTCCGATGACCAAGTTTCACACCATTCTCTATCATAACACGAATCCTGTTATCAATCTTTTTCTTCACCATTTTGAATTGTTTCTGTTAATTTAATTGAAACGAAATAAATTTTTACACAACGCGAGCGGTAACCAAACCACAAACGCAGACAAATGTCAAAACAATTCGCACGTGTGTTGAGCACAGCTGTTCAGTTGGATGGAATTGCCAGAATGTACGATTTTCAGTGACATCTCAAATGCAACAGCTGGTTTGAGTCTGTGCTATACTTTCAAAGATGGTATGGTCCTTGCAGTGATTTCGTTTTGTGCTTAATTATTCGACCATATGTGAATGTATAACACACCTTACCTAATGATAATGAATGTGCTTGACCAGACACTTTCAATTTTCGTTTGTCTTCGTCATTTGAGAATTTAAACTTGAGATGTCTGCGTTATTGAAGAAATGCATTCATTCTAGAACGCGATTGACAATGTTGAATAAGTCAAAAACTCGCCATCTATGCATACTATTAACGAAAGAATTTATCATTTACCCGTCCTGACCAATGCCGCGACACATATTTAACGATAAATAATGAACAGATGTGGATAGAATGAGGCATTGATCTCTTCTGCTCACTTGACGCAATCAACGACAATTTCAATGTGGATACGGAGCTTGAAGACGAAAGCACACGTGTATGGACATAGCCAATTACTCATATACACCCAGCGCAGATTGGGTGCGTTAGCTTTCCTTCGACGAGGGATATGTTAGGACGGAATCGTTCTTTTCCTACTTGTCCAACTGATAAGCGCGTTTACATGAGTTGAGCAGACGTTTTCCACTCTGTAGTATTCGCTGCAACTCGGAATGTTTTCTAGTCAGTAGAAACCAACTCTACTGCAAGAATTTACCAGAGCAGAGTAATTTCATTCTATTTTGCTGCTTATTCAAATCGTGTAAACCGCGCTTGACTGACTAGCTGAGTCTCTAGAAAAAAGTTTCCCCTTACATTTACTTTTTACTGGAAAATTATATATTTGTATGAAATATCAATGTAAACCTAATTCTACCTATATAACAGTAAAAGGAAAATAGTTATCGTTTTCTCTCATACTGGAACTTATAAACCGGTGCTGACCCTTTCGTTCCTTTCTTCACTTTCTTCGGTTTCAAAGCACGTTTTTGGCGCAACAATCGCTTCAACTCCATTTTCTTTTCGGTTATGGCCAGCTCCTTCTCCCGCTCGATGCGAGTTTGTAACTCTTTGTAGGAAGCTTCACGTTTCTTCTCTATTTCACGCAATTCCTAAAAAGAATTCAAAATATAAAATAATACTCGAGATATCGTTCGGGAAGCTCAATACTTACCCGCTCGTCCACATCGGGAATATTCAATTTCGCCAAATCCTTCATTCGCGGCCTGTTCGACTTTCGAGACAACAGACTCGGATGCGTATCGAGTTTCTTGGCCAAATCGAAATGTTTTGCATCTTCCTCATCGTCAACGAAGAAAATGTGTTTGTTGGCCGTCTGATCGGCCACATCAATCATGTGCAGCTGCGACTGTAGACGTTCAATCTTCCGAGCTTCAATCGTGCGCTTCATACGAATGTATTTGATGTCTTGCGTTTGCATGAGGGCAATTTGCCCCTGGCTGTGCTCGTCCTGCTTTTCGAATTCATGATGTTCGCCATCCTCGACTTTCGAACGAATCATGTGATGATAGAACTCATCAGGATTGCGGTCGAGAGCTTTTCTTCGCAAAATCTTCAATGTTTTCTCCTTGTTGTGAACATTTTTGGCACGTTGTTGATAGTCCTTTTTCTTTTCGAGTAGACCCAAATGAGCGCGCGATTCGGGTTGATGACGTTCACGATGAGTGTGCTGGTTGGTCTTGGAAGCTTTCTTCCAAGACGACATGGTGACTGTTTTAAAAGGAAACTACGTATCAAAAAGATGGTTTTATCGGTGCGAAAATTTCAGTATCGAGAACCACGATGTTTTGCTGTCAGTGTCAGTTTAACATTTGAAATGACATAAACGCCTCTTTATAGCCAGGAAGGTGGTTGTCGATACACGATTCTCGATGAATGGCAAGGTGGCAAACCAAGGAACAAAATTCTCAATAGATGTCGCTGTTTAGTATTCAAACGGAAGTAATTTCTAACGGCCATTTTAGGAAAAAACGTTATAATATGACCGTTTAACTGACGATAGATCCCATTGTGTATAGCGGCTCTAATGCCTCCGATTTGGTGGCCCGCCCGCATAACCTTCTTCGTTTTGTCAAATTCGTATTTTCTTATGAAAGCAAGAAAATAAAAAAAATGGATTCGGATTGGGCGCAAGGATATTTCGTAACAGGCTCTGACCTTTCCTTTTTTAGATGCAGCCTAACTGCGGACCCTGGTCTGCAGATTCATAAGGTTGAACGGCTCCGGCAAATTCATATTTTTTACCCTGGATCGGGCCTTGGCCGCCTGAATCGTTGACCTCCAATTGTCGCGGTTACGTGACCTTGTCCTCCAGTTTCGGAAGCCCAGCAACTGGTGGGCGTCTTCACCTACGGAGTTCTCCCAGCGAGCTCTCGGTCGTCCACGCAACCTCGCTCCGTCAATTCGTTGTTCTTTTATAACTTCCTTTGGCATGCGATTGTCGTCCATCCGTTGTACATGCCCCGCCCATTGCAGACGTTGAAGCTTCACGATCTTCGATACTTCCAGCTCATCGTACAATTGATACAACTCATGGTTGTACCGGACACGTCATTGGTCTCGCTCGCGAACGGCCCCGAAAATTCGCCGAAGGACCTTTCGTTCGAATCGGTCTAGCAAAATTTCGGAGGCTTGGGTAAGGGTCCATGTTTCGCAGCCATAACATAGCACGGGTCGGATGATCGTTTTGTACACGCCCTCATTATCCGAGTAAAAATTAAGTAACTCTGGTGTGGGAAAGGAATAAACCACAAACTCTGGAAAGTGTCATACCGCGCCCGCAACTGACTTCAAATTCTTATCTCCGGCATTAGAGAAAACTATGCTCGGCGCCACAAGCATTGGATAAAGTGCGAGCGAACAGATCTCCAATTCTTTTCCCCTTTACGTAATATCCGCTCAAATGGGTATGAACCTCCTAAAAAATCAAGTTTTAAATCCCCGGGATGTGACCCGCGCCCATCCAGGGAAGATATGTCCAGGGACTCAAATGGACATCACTAACAGAGTAACTGAATTTCGGGCATACCTTCCGGTATGAGCTACCCTTGCTGACTACTCGTGGGAATCCAATGAGTACAAGTATCCGTAGCAACCTCAGACTGGGATGTAGGTGTAGATGAGTTAGTGAATATTCCGCAACAGGAGCAAACCCTTTCAAAAGAAAACCCACCACTGCGTCTCCCCAACAACAACCTTCAGTCTGTTAGCGGAAGAGACGACAGCAGACGAAAGAGACATGTTCCTTAAACTGGGCCAACTAATTATATCCAAGAATCGATGGCCTTTTATTCACTAAATTTATGATAAATGTGCACTCGCGGACTGCGATTATGATTGCCGATGACACTTTTTCCCTGTGAATGGATTTCACGTAAAATGTCGATGTTACTACAGTAGAGCGTCGATTATCCGAACTAATGTCGACAAGGGTGGTTCGGATAAATGAAAGTTCGGTTAATCGAGCTTCCATAGAAAAATTAGAAAATAGCCCAAATATGAAATTAAGCGAAAAACTGAAATCTTGTAAAAGAACTAGAACTGAACAAAAATAACAAATTCAATGTAATTGAGCGATGCAGATGAGAGGTTGCTTTCTTCATACCATTGGTTTTTCATTTTAGTCAATGTCTTTAACAAGAAGCTGAGTGGTTCGGTTAATCAAATGTTCGGATAATCAGCGTTCCCACTCTTAGCACGGAGAGAAAGAGTGCATTCACAAACAAGTGAGCGAACCCTACTTATATTTTCTTCCAATGTGTGACTGCAAGTTAAAACTAATGCCAAACAACATTCATTATCATGTCTAGAATCACAAAAAAATGTAGATAAGCATAATTCGCACTACATTTTTGCACCAAAATATTTCTTCATAATTTTCAAATTGGTTTTCCCGCCATTTACTCCGGCATATGGCTTCTTCTTCTCAGTACCGCAGAGCCCCAAGTGGGGCCATGGTGCGTTAACTCAGCCGTTTATAGGCAATTTCGAGTCAACGTTACATTGCATTAGAGGAATTGTAATGAGTGTACCTCTCCTTTTGAGATGCTGTGGGTCCGCAAGCTTGACGGCATGTGCTGGACGCTGCTCGTTCGGTGGAGATATGGGCGGGGTGCTGCTTGCTACAGATCCTCTACACTATCACAACAGAAATTTTTATTCTTTTTATTCACATGCCTAATACCACAAAAGAACGCTAGGCAGCTCTAACCCACCTTGCTCTTATTCGTCTCTTCTTTTTGTTTAGTTTAAGCTCTGGGGAATTCATTTCAAAAAAATTTTTTTCTCTTTCCCTGTTGAGAAGGAAGAGGAAGACTCCCGCAAAGAAAAGTGTATTTTTTTTTCTTTATTTCATTATAATATTCATTTTATTGTCTCTCGTAAAAATAAACCGAAAATCAAAATTTTTGATTACAAGTAATAATTAACTAATCGTGCCTTTTCTAGTTTAATTAAGGCTGGCACATAACAAAAAAAAAGGGAATTTCATTCTACACCATATTTCCTACTCTATGTCTTTCTTCACGCCTTACAATTTCGTACTTTAAACGCTTTCCATTTTGAATATCTATTATAAACATAAAAATTTTTACTATTTATTTACAGGCTGCACGCGCACGGATATACTAAAGCGATTGAGAAAGGACAGTCCTGGGCGGCCGCTAAGGAGTGGGTTTTTTTTTCGTTTTTTACGAGTGAGGTACGCGAAACCGAGTCTGCAGCGCGGTGCATCCCGTTCACAAATCCAAGGTTATTATATTATTATATATATTTTCTTTTTTGTTAAGAGTGAATGTAGGTAATAAATGATATACGTATGATTCTTTTGGTTTTTAATTAACTCACAACACATGCATGCACTAACTACACATATATCTTATCTGGTGAGACTTTGGTGTCAGTTTCTTAGTTCATCGATTAACTTCAACAAATTGCGGCTCGCTGATTCAAAGTAGCCCGTTCCTCGCTGGTTAGCGGAGCGCTGACTCGAATTCGCCCTTTAACCTCAATAAATTGGGGCTCGCTGATTCGAAGTAGCCCGTTTCTCACTATGGTTAGCGGAGCGCTGACTCGAATTCGCCCTTTTAACCTCAATAAATTGGGGCTCGCTGATTCGAAGTAGCCCGTTCCTCACTATGGTTAGCGGAGCGCTGACTCGAATTCGCCCTTTAACCTCAATAAATTGGGGCTCGCTGATTCGAAGTAGCCCGTTCCTCGCTGGTTAGCGGAGCGCTGACTCGAATTCGCCCTTTTAACCTCAATAAATTGGGGCTCGCTAATTCGAAGTAGCCCTGACGCACTGAACGGATCCCTGTTAGAGAATGTCTTTTCCCCACTTCTTATCAAAGCCACGTGCCGGGTGGAAGTGCCCTGCTAACCTCAATAAATTGGGGAGCGCTTATCCACCGTCGCAGTTACAATAATATGCGCTGGCATAACTCGCGTCGCACTTCCCTCTCACTAATTAGCGGCTCACTGGCCCATTAATCCTATTACGGAATGCCTTTCTCCACGTCCTATCAGAACTACGCACAGTGTGGAAGTGCCCTCCTCGTGGCATCATCTGTCAGTTCCGATGAAGTAGAAGTATGGGATGGAGCACTGCCATCTAGATAGACAGTTCCAATGAAGTAGAAGTATGGGATGGAGGTTGACCCCCATGCCACTGAGTAAAGAGTGTGGGGAATGGAACTCTTTCCTTCACTGACTCATTACATCCACAGATCATTTCGCAAGTCCTTACGTGCTAAATGATCTGAAGTTAGCGCTTCAAATCCTTTGCATGAAAAATGCCGATAAACTTCCCCTTCAAGTCTGCCAACTTGTAACATGATGACCCTACTTTTTCCAATACTATTGCTTGACGAAATTTACGGTCAAGTTTTGCATTGTAATGCGCTACTGCATTACTTTGGCTAAAATTTCTTCTGTAGACTATGTCCCCTGGTGCAAATTCTACCGGTCGGGACCTTAAGTTGTAAGTCTCAGCGTTATTTTCATACATCCGCTTAAGATTCGTTTCGACCTCCTTGCGAATAAGTTCAGTTTTCTGGTCGTTGGCTACTGTAGCTTGTGGATCATTGATCATGTTAAGGCTTCGGAGAAGTGAAAATGTTTTACCATGAGTAACCATACTCTGGCCAAAAACGACGTAATAGGGAGAAAATCCGAGAGAAGAGTGATATGCGGATCGAAGAGAACAACTAATGGATGACAGCTTGCCATCCCAATCGCGTTGGTCGGGGTGGACGTAAGCTCGAATGGCGGCTACCAATGACCGATTCACGCGCTCTGAAGCGTTGCTTTGTGGGGAATACAGGGCCGTGAAATTATGTTTTATCCCATAAGTTTCCAAGAATTTTTTAAATACAGCGGATTTAAACTGAACGCCATTATCTGTGGTGACGTATTCTGGGACGCCGAACAAATGGAAAACTCTTTTTTCTAAGAACTCAACCAACCGATCAGCTGAGAGCTTTTTCACTGGTTCCACGAATGGATACTTAGACAGGTGATCAAGTACAACTATAACGCCAATGTTTCCAGATTTAGATCGAGGATAAGGCCCAAGATAGTCTATAAATAGGCGCTGGAAAATACGATCCGGAAGAATGAGGTTGCCCATTGGAGGTCTGAGGACCTGGTTGGGAGCTTTCGTCTCTTTGCACACAACACAAGCACCAATGAAGTCCTTGACCTGTCTGGTCATTTTCGGCCAATAGAAAAGAGATTTTATTCGTTTCAGAGTCTTGCCAACTCCTCCATGAGCACATAACGGGTGCTCGTGGGTGCGTGAGATTAACTCTGACGTCAGCTCCTCTGGAATCCAGAGTTTCCACGAACTCTGTTCCTGGATCTCGTTTCCGGTTGCAAACTCAGATCGGCGATATACATAGCCATCCCGGACCTTAAGATCTGGCAAAGAGTTTTGATTTTCTTTTATACGATTTATTAAGGCGAGATAAGTTGAGGACTTGAAATGTGGCGATTCTAAATCAATCTCAATCGTGGTATCACCTACTTCCCATGATGCAATTTCGTCGGAAGAGTGTAGACGTGATAAAGTGTCCGGAACAATATGTTGGCTGCCTTTCCGGTGTTGTATCGTAAATTTAAATCCTTGTAATTTCAGTGCCCATCTAGCCAATTTCCCATGTAAATCCGTCTGGGACATCAACCACTTCAGAGACGCGTGATCCGTTATCACCGAGAATTCATGGCCTTCGACATAGGCCCGAAACTTTTTTATGGCCATCACCGCTGCCAGACATTCTTGCTCAGAGACAGAATAGTTTCGCTGAGCCTGATTGAACTTTTGCGACATGTACGCTATTGGCGCTTCAACTCCGTCATCTGTGGTTTGGATCAAGACGGCACCAATTCCAAATTGACTAGCGTCACAGTGTATCGCAAATGGTCGCGAAAAGTCCGGGCTATGGAGCACAGGAGATGATGTAAGACACTCCTTAAGAGCTTCGAATGCTCTTTTGCCCTCATCATCCCAGCAAAACCCTCTGCCTCTGCGCAACATATCTGTCAGCGGCGCTGATACCGACGCAAAGTTGTTCACGAAGCGCCGATACCAGCCACACATTCCCAAGAACCGTCTCAGCTGTTTAACCGAGCTCGGCAAAGGAAAATCAACAATCACCGCGACTTTATCAGGATCAGTGCTGATTGTTCCATTGCCAATAATGTAGCCTAAATATCTGACTTCCCTCATGAGAAACTTGCTTTTCTCTACATTCAATGTTAAACCGGCCTTTCGAAAACATAGAGCTACTTCCTGAATCAGCAAAACGTGCTCCTCAAAAGTCTCCGTGATCAACAA
Organism: Microchrysa polita; assembly: GCA_949715475.1. Lineage (NCBI taxonomy): Eukaryota > Metazoa > Arthropoda > Insecta > Diptera > Stratiomyidae > Microchrysa > Microchrysa polita. The sequence goes on along the minus strand of OX454418.1, from coordinate 37,275,248 downwards.
TAGATCATCCAAGTAAATAAAAACCTGATGGCGAAGAGGTGCAGGGATAACCCGATCCATGAGTCTCTGCATTGTCTGGGGCGCGTTACAGAGCCCAAACGGCATGGTGACAAAATGATACAGAGGACGCCCTGGCACGGTAAAAGCTGTCTTTTCCTTTGATTTCTCATCGAGCGGTATTTGCCAAAAGGCATCCTTCAAGTCAAGACTAGTAATAAATTTGGCTTTCGGTAGTCGACTTAATATACCGTCGATGAGTGGCAACGGATAGGCATCCTTCACTGTGACGCTATTGACTTTGCGAGCATCCAAGCACATTCTCACTTTTCCTGGTTTTACCACGAGGGTGACTGGCGAAGACCACGGGCTTTGAGACTCCTCTATGACACCTAACGCAAGCATCCGGTCAATTTCAGCAAAGAGAAGCTTTTCGATGGCGGGAGAGACAGCGAAGTGTCTCTGCTTTATCGGTTTGCTGCTGCCGACATCGATGACGTGTTCAGCAAGATTTGTACGTCCTAAGCCCTCCGAAGAAAAGGACGGAAACATTGCGATAGCTGTCTTGAGTTTCGCTTCATCCGCAGGAGACATAGGGTGTTTGCTTGAATCAGTAGCTGCTATGTTTTCCAAAGACAAATTCAATGGACGTAGACATGAGACAAATAAATCAGCCGCAAGTCCAAATAAGCGAACAAAGTCTACACCTAAGTATAGATTTTGATTAAGAGATGGCATAATCAAAAAGTTCATGGCAAGAGTTTGCCCACGGAAAGTGACGTCTGCCGACACTTTTCCGACTGTCGCGTGGGGGGTTCCATCAGCTGTTTTAATATACAGAGTAAACTTTTCCCACGGGTGCTTCTGTTCCTTTAAAAATTTATGTGCCAAGCCTGCAGCTAAACAACTGACACTAGCTCCGGTGTCTACAAGGCCACAAACTTCTTCTCCAAAAAGGGTAACAGTTGCGTAAGGTCTTAAATCGTTCTTGGGTTGCGTCGCGAGAGTTGAGCAGCAGTAAAGTCGGCGGTTTTTGACGACCTTTTTCCAAAACTGCCTCAGACGAATTGTAGACCGTTTAGGCTTACGTGTACAATTTTTTAATTCATCTACACCAATAATGCGACGGCGTGCAGCCTCATATTCTCGAACTCGAACATGAAAGGGCTTAAAGCTGTAATGTAAATGACATGGCTGTTCCGCATCTACCATGGCAGTGGTGATCGGACGTGAATTTAAACTAGAGGAAGCGAGAATTTTATATTCTTTCGGTGTGGTTGCCTTCTCACTAGAAGATAAGTCAGAGGGAGTGGTAAGTGTAAAGTTATGTGAGCAAGTGGGATTAGCTGCCGACAATAAGTTTTCTTTTAATTTGGAGGAATTTGCTTCGTTTGTGAGGGTTCCGGCGGACGCGGTGATCTCATGACCGGGGAGTTTTTTGATCGTGTGCAATTTGGACATCGAGGTTTGTATGTGTTAACTGCACCGCAGCCATAACAGAAAATTGTGCGAGGAGCCTCACAAACATCAAATCGATGACCCGATTCGCGGCAGTTCCAGCAAACTGTTTCTTTTGCTAAAGCCGATACGGATACCAATTTATCATCAAAGTCAATTCCATCAGTTAACGCAGATATCTGTCGTTTTGCAACTTGGGGTCTGGATCCTGATTGTGTATTAAGCGACTTCGTTTCATTTTCGAGGTTTTCCCATCTATATACACAAGTTTTAAGTTGTCGAACATTATCAAATGAGAAATTCAGTAACTCACGTCTTCAGTGGCGGATCCAGGATTTTGTCAAGGGGGGGTTTCGCATTTAAAATCTCATGATCGATGGTAGAACGAAATTTGTTTACTTTTCGTCACTATACTACTGACACCACTTATATGTGGAATGCTTGCTTTCTAAGCTGATATCTTGCTCTTTTTTACTGTTTGCTTGTTTGTAATCCAATTTTTGTCCATATAGAAACATTTTACCTTATAAAAATAATAACAGGCGGGAAATGTTACCTTTTACTTTGTGACAAAAAAAAATAAATAAGTGTATAAAAGTTTATTCATTCGGTATTTGGCAGAAATTAAATAAAAAAGAAAACAAAATCTCACAAAAACAACTCTGTTGTAAAAAGTTTCCGCCAAAGAAAAAGTTGTCAGCCGCAAAAAGGATTTATATAATACAATCTCGCCAAAATGCTCGCAAGGATATGCATTCAAAAGTGATTGAATTAGTTAATAGTTTCCACCAAAACAGCGTGGTGCGGTATGCGTCAGAATTTATGAAATAATTTCCGCCGCGATAGACCACGCTGAATTTGCCAATTCGTGTGGATTCTGTGTTGTGTGTACCGCATAACGCACCCGCGCTGGTTTGGTGGAAGCTAATTTCTTTCAACGCTTATTGGCGGGGAGCTGACGAGGGTGCTATTTGCTGCTATGCTCTTTTCATGATCAGATTTAATCTCGAATCTTCCAGCCTTGTAAATAAAATGTGTTTTACAAACTTTTTTTGCTTCCTTCGTATAAACGACTTTTCCCTTTTTTATACAGTAAAGTTCTTTCGTAATTTTCATAAGATTGGTGTTATCCTGCAATTACCCCTATGAAAGCTCCCCGCCAAACAGCATTGCAAGAAATTAGCTTCCACCAAACCAGCGCGGGTTGTCGTGCTCTGTGGCCGTGATGGTTCGGTCGCCACTCTGTGAAATAGACACTCATAGAGAAACGAGTTTCCAAACTCGGCACGACTCGTCGTCTCAAATTTTATTATTCAGAAGAAGATGATAAGAAATATTCTTATCGTAGAATAATAAACTAGCAATGCGACTAGGAAGTGGTATGGCTGACAACCGTATCACACTCCGAATTAAAATTGTCTTTGTAACGTTGATGACTACACTCGGTAGTCATCAACGCACCATGCTCCACTAGGAGTTACGGTAATCAAGAGAGAGAAACCAGCGCGGGTGCGTTACGCGGTACACACAACACAGAATCCACACGAATTGGCAAATTCAGCGTGGTCTATCGCGACGAAAATTATTTCACAAATTCTGACGCATACCGCACCACGCTGTTTTGGTGGAAACTATTAACTAATTCAATCACTTTTGAATGCATATCCTTGCGAGCATTTTGGCGAGATTGTATTATATCAATCCTTTTTGCGGCTGACAACTTTTTCTTTGGCGGAAACTTTTTACAACAGAGTTGTTTTTGTGAGATATCATATTTTTTTGCAGTTTTCAATTGACAAAATCAACTTAACATAACAATAAATGAATGCGTTTATTTTCTTGAAATGAAGACGATATTCACTGCCCTTTTATCACGACCATGTTTGAGAACATAATAACAATAATAACCCTCTTGGTAACCTTTGTAACCTTAGCGTCCTTCGTAACCTGAGGTGTGTGTGTTTTGCGAACCTCTACCGTTTGCTGAAAGCTTTAGGATCATCGGGATGTTATTTGTTCATCCAATATTAAAGTAATATGTACGTACTCGTATAAGAGACGAACCAAATCTGGAACTTTGAGCCCTTGCCGCCGCTCTTGCAGACGCTTTACAACTGAAAACTTTAGAGAACATATACAAGGGATTGTTCGAAACAGTCCTGCCAAATCACAAAACTATACGATTCTTTTCTAGGCATTTTTCGGGCCTATCCCCGACTTTTGCAAAATGCTTCCTTTAAAACATATAAAAAGATTTAAGCGAGAAACTCTATGTATTTTTTCACATTTTCCGCTGTATCTTTTTTTCTACTCCACGGATCGGAGCAAACGATAGCCTATGCACACCTTCACGACAGACTCTATCAATGGGAAAAGAGACCAAATCCCGAGATGCCCTCTGAAAGGCTGTAGCCCTGTCAATGAACGACAAGAACAACGAGAACAAGATTTTCGAAAAAATGCGATTTTCAAACTCTTATATCTCCAGTGTTTTTCATCGTATCTTCTTGAAATTTTCTACACTTCGTAAGACGGCGCGAACGACAACCTTTACCGAATTTGAACACTCAGGACCAACCAGGGTCCGAGCTACAGAGGTCCGAAAACCCGTACTTGTTCCGTCGTGTAAACATAGTCTTAGTCGCTTTCACTTTTGATTTGTTCAAATTTCTTCGTTTTTCTTTGGCGGGCGGGACGCTCCCGCGTCCCTTGATAAGGTTACTTCACAATATACAATATATATACAATATAAATAAAAGGCACTTTAAATATGAGGAGGAAATGGATATGTAACCTATTCATATATAAATATACGCAATAAATGGTTGCACTAATTTGCACCATGGGTTAAGGGGAGGAGGTGGCAAAGGGGTGAAAATTCAGTTTTTTTTTTAAATATCTGGAAAATTATAAGTCTGATCGCAAATTAATTGTAATCTTCTGCATACTGAATGTATATTCAAAAGTTTAAGTTTATAAATACGCAAACTTGGAAGTTTAGAAAAATTTTCCGACATATCGTATGGGGGGGGGGTTCTGACCCCTAAAACCCCCCCGTGGATCCGCCAGTGCACGTCTTAATTCAATTCTTACATTACGTCGAAGAATCTCTATTAGCTCCCACTCGGATAAAGGTCGAGAAAGTCGGTCAGTAATTAACAAGAGAGCATCATAGAAAGCATCAAATGATTCTGCTGCTCCTTGCTTCCTATTGCGAACTAACTCCATCAGATCATAATCAGATAAATTTTCTTGGAATTGATATCGAAAAGCTTGGCAAAATTGTCCCCACTGAATATGTCCAACAGTGCGGTGATATTTCCAAAACCAACTGGCAGCCTTGCCAGTCAGCAATAAATGCAAATGGTTGACAACTAAGCTATAGTTCCCATTTAAAGTATGATCGGTTAACGTTCTGACTTGATATAAAAATTGGTCTACTGGTATACGTGAGTTCTCTCCACTAAAATGAAGATTCCAACAACTAATAATTTTGCTAATCCGAGTAGAAGGGGCATTCTCAATTGCTCTATTAGGATTATTGTTAAAATTTTGTGGAGCATAACGAGTATTACGAGTGGAATTAGTGGGATCATAATTCCCTTCATCATACCGAGGTACACTACGATAATTTTGATGACGAGAATAAGAATTGTCGTTAGGGTGCTCAGGTGGAAAGGAAGTGTCCTCTGTCCTCTGATAAACGTCATTTAACCGTCTGTCCGACAGGTTATTGCCGTACGCAAAGTTTATGTTTCTACGTGCCGTTACAGGAGATTCTCTTGTATACTGATAGTGAGAACGTTGTGTAGTTTCCTGATTTTCACTATTATATCGGTTATTGCGAAGAGGAGGACGAGGGGTTGGTTGATTAGATCCCCCTGTCTGTTGTCTATTTGCTACGGTGAGAGCGTTCAGTTGGTTTCGCAGTAACTCTATTTCTGCTCTCAAATCAGTATCATCATAAGGCCCATGGTCCCTTGACGGACTTTGTGGCACAGACGAAGGCACTTCGTTCCTGGGTAAGGCGGCTTGCCGATGAGTACGAGTATTATGAGCCGATGAAGAAGAATTATCAGGTTTCGACTTGGAACGAGTTGTAGGTCCAGATCTAGCGATTGCTCCCTGTTGTCTTTGTTGTTGCTGAGGGTCAGCATTAGATGAAGTTGCTCCATCTAAAGGAGTGGTACCTTCTTGCCGCAAACTAGACGGTGTACATGGTCTTCTACAAAGTGGACATGTATGATGAGTTTCTAGCCATTTGATTAGGCAATCCATATGGAAGACATGAGAACATGGTGTAGTTGCAATCTCAGCAGATGATCCTAATTCGCTTTTACATATTGAGCATACGGATGACGCTGCTTCGTCTCCACCCAAATTCAATAAATCCTCACTGCTATGGCGTACTGCCATTTCTATTAACTTAGTATCGAGTAAACTAAAAAAATATATACTATACAAAAAAAATTTTTTTTTTTTTTTTTTTGTATCCGTTAGTAACGAATCTGAAATTCAATGACAGCGTTTTGTCTTTATATTACGCTATGCAAAACCCAAAATCTATTTGAAAATACAACTACCTATGTTTATACCTAAATGTTCCAACATGAACCGAAGGATCAATTAAATAAATGTAAATATGTTAAACTTCCAAAAGAATATCGCCAAAACTCATATAAATATTTTTGGTTCTCGCGATTACTATAGCTTTTCTTTTCCATCAACTTTTCACTACTTTCCTTATTTATAACTAAGCAAAGCAACGATAAATAGGTGAATGTTATTTAAATTCATAAGATCAATTGATTTAATTTCAGATTTGATTGATTTGGTTTGTTTTATACATAAATATATTATAACACTTTTCTTTGTTTGGGGTTCCTCTTCCTTCACAAAATTAGTTGACAAACTTAGATGTAAGAAGTATGTCATTCATACAACGAATAAAACTAAACAAAAATGAATAAGTGCAAGTGGATGAGTATTGATAATGTGTAAATACCAATAAGATAAAAAAACTACCTAGTAGAACTACTGAACACAAGAGATTACAAATCTGTTTTACCATTGTATAAATGTCCATCAAAGGAATATTTTGGATGTTTAAAGTACAATACCGCACAAAAGAACATAATTCACATAACATATTCGATTGAAGTTCCAAACATCCAATGATAAATCAAATATGCAAAATGAATTGAGAATATCGCTAAAATCAAGAACTAATCCTTCCAACAGGAAGGTACAGAAAGCGCTTCCGGAAACAAGGACTAAATTTCAAAGTATTTACCTACAGAAATTAGCAATTACCAAAGAAACTGAAAGACTTTCAGTACGTGAATGAAAAAAAAACTCATTCACAGAACGACACAACGAAAGAATGGTTCTATACTAACTGACTCTAATGCAAAAGAAATGAAATGTAAAAAAAAATTAAGAAATCATAGCAATATCTATCTGTTGTCAGAGCTTGAAAATATGACAAGTCTGTAATTTAACCGCGAAAGATAAGCTGAGAGACACCGAGAAAACTCGGGCCCCACGTTGGGCGCCATCTTTTGTAATGAGTGTACCTCTCCTTTTGAGGTGCTGTGGGTCCGCAAGCTTGACGGCATGTGCTGGACGCTGCTCGTTCGGTGGAGATATGGGCGGGGTGCTGCTTGCTATAGATCCTCTACACTATCACAACAGAAATTTTTATTCTTTTTATTCACATGCCTAATACCACAAACGAACGCTAGGCAGCTCTAACCCACCTTGCTCTTATTCGTCTCTTCTTTTTGTTTAGTTTAAGCTCTGGGGAATTCATTTCAAAAAAAAAATTTTTCTCTTTCCCTGTTGAGAAGGAAGAGGAAGACTCCCGCAAAGAAAAGTGTATTTTTTTTTCTTTATTTCATTATAATATTCATTTTATTGTCTCTCGTAAAAATAAACCGAAAATCAAAATTTTTGATTACAAGTAATAATTAACTAATCGTGCCTTTTCTAGTTTAATTAAGGCTGGCACATAACAAAAAAAAAGGGAATTTCATTCTACACCATATTTCCTACTCTATGTCTTTCTTCACGCCTTACAATTTCGTACTTTAAACGCTTTCCATTTTGAATATCTATTATAAACATAAAAATTTTTACTATTTATTTACAGGCTGCACGCGCACGGATATACTAAAGCGATTGAGAAAGGACAGTCCTGGGCGGCCGCTAAGGAGTGGGTTTTTTTTTCGTTTTTTACGAGTGAGGTACGCGAAACCGAGTCTGCAGCGCGGTGCATCCCGTTCACAAATCCAAGGTTATTATATTATTATATATATTTTCTTTTTTGTTAAGAGTGAATGTAGGTAATAAATGATATACGTATGATTCTTTTGGTTTTTAATTAACTCACAACACATGCATGCACTAACTACACATATATCTTATCTGGTGAGACTTTGGTGTCAGTTTCTTAGTTCATCGATTAACTTCAACAAATTGCGGCTCGCTGATTCAAAGTAGCCCGTTCCTCGCTGGTTAGCGGAGCGCTGACTCGAATTCGCCCTTTAACCTCAATAAATTGGGGCTCGCTGATTCGAAGTAGCCCGTTTCTCACTATGGTTAGCGGAGCGCTGACTCGAATTCGCCCTTTTAACCTCAATAAATTGGGGCTCGCTGATTCGAAGTAGCCCGTTCCTCACTATGGTTAGCGGAGCGCTGACTCGAATTCGCCCTTTAACCTCAATAAATTGGGGCTCGCTGATTCGAAGTAGCCCGTTCCTCGCTGGTTAGCGGAGCGCTGACTCGAATTCGCCCTTTTAACCTCAATAAATTGGGGCTCGCTAATTCGAAGTAGCCCTGACGCACTGAACGGATCCCTGTTAGAGAATGTCTTTTCCCCACTTCTTATCAAAGCCACGTGCCGGGTGGAAGTGCCCTCCTAACCTCAATAAATTGGGGAGCGCTTATCCACCGTCGCAGTTACAATAATATGCGCTGGCATAACTCGCGTCGCACTTCCCTCTCACTAATTAGCGGCTCACTGGCCCATTAATCCTATTACGGAATGCCTTTCTCCACGTCCTATCAGAACTACGCACAGTGTGGAAGTACCCTCCTCGTGGCATCATCTGTCAGTTCCGATGAAGTAGAAGTATGGGATGGAGCACTGCCATCTAGATAGACAGTTCCAATGAAGTAGAAGTATGGGATGGAGCACTGCCATCTAGTTAGACAGTTCCAATGAAGTAGAAGTATGGGATGGAGGTTGACCCCCATGCCACTGAGTAAAGAGTGTGGGGAATGGAACTCTTTCCTTCACTGACTCCTTACAGAATGTATGTTGCAAGCACTATATTTTTCCTGGATCACGCCGTGATTCGATCTCTGGACTTCTAGATTACTAGCATCGTAGAGTGCGACTCATAGTATAGTGATTTTAGCTGAAAAAATGATGAAACCCAAACATCCAAAAAAAGAGCTGACTTTTGATGCCAAATTGTTCTATGGCCTGACCGCATTACGCAGTAAAAAGTTAGACTTTTTTGCGCGTCACATTTGGGGGGAAGGGGGTAGCAAAGGGGTGAAATTATGATTTTTCGCCAATATCTTGTTAACTGTAATATTTACAGCAAAATGTTCTGAGGACAATTTAAACTACACAAAATTTCCTTTCTAATGATATATTATATCATATACCTTCTCTTGGCAAATTATATACTAGACCTTAAAACATTTAGTGTAATTTAGATTTTTTGATAGTTACATTTGGCGCTCTAGCTCCTGAAGTTATTTAACCTTCCGGCGGGCGCAATACTAATCCTAACACAATCGGGCGCAATACATCTGACAGATTAAGTGCAGAAAATAGGTTGAAACTAAGTTTTAGTATATTTTAGACTCTTATTTATTGTTGCGTTGTCTTTTTGAAACAGTTCTACGACATTTTAGAAACAAAAACTGGCTCACAAAGTTTGATACCCTTCTCATTTTCAATTTTCTAAGAAAATTCCGCATTCAGTATCTGAAAAACCTCCAACAACTCGACCGCTTAAAAAATGTGACGTTATTTTACTAAAAACACACTGTTGAACGATTTGGTGAGCCCAAAAGTCAACACAACATTATTACGCGATGTGAAGAGTATAACGAGTGGAAATTTTCATAGAAAAGAAAAAATAACACAATCGGGCGCAATACATCTGAGAGATTATTTCACCCCCTCCCGCCCCTCAGACATATGGTAGATAGAAACTGAAAACTGCTTTGGGTAGCTGATCGATAAAAATTAAGCTACTGTGAGTTTCAGATCTCTCCCTTTTCATATCGCTAAATGGCGCAACAAAAACTGGTCACTTAATCTGTCAGATGCATTGCGCCCGCCCGAAGGTTAATTAAAGCCATTGTAATTGGGGTAACTATTTCTAACAATATATAGCTGTCCCACACGGAGACTCACGCTGCCCCGACAAAGCATTCCCCTATACTCCCTATTAAGATTTAAAAAAAAGACATGCCTGTAACTTTTCGCCGAATCACAGCAGGCGGGAAAATTTTTGGTAAACGTTAAGGCTAAGTCCCATTAGACCCTCCACCAAATATTACTTCGATCGGATTAAAACAAAGGGTACCTTCCATACAAAATGACCGGAAAATTGCCTACGAGCAAAACTTCAATTTTGGTTGACTTGTTCCCTTATTTCTTAATAAACTAGTGGCATTGAATTTGAATAATTTGTATGGGAGGTACCCTTTGTTTTCATCCGATCGAAGTAATATTTGGTGGAGGGTCTAATGGGACTTAGCCTTAACGTTTACCAAAATTTTTCCCGCCTGGTGTGATTCGGCGAAAAGTTACAGGCATGTCTTTTTTTTAAATCTTAATAGGGAGTATAGGGGAATGCTTTGTCGGGGCAGCCTGAGTCTCCGTGTGGGACAGCTATATATTGTTAGGAATAGTTATCCCAATTACCATGGCTCGAATTTAATTACTTCAGGAGCGAGAGCGCCAAATGTAACTATAAAAAAATCTAAATTACACTAAATGTTTTAAGGTCTAGTATATAATCTGCCAAGAGAAGGTATATAATATAATATATCATTAGAAAGGAAATTTTGTGTAGTTTAAATCGTCCTCAGAACATTTTGCTGTAAATATTACAATTAACAAAATATTGGCGAAAAACCATAATTTCACCCCTTTGCCACCCCCTCCCCCCAAATGTGACGCGCAAAAAAGTCAAACTTTTTACTGCGTAATGCGGTCAGGCCATAGAACAATTTGGCATCAAAAGTCAGCTCTTTTTTTGGATGTTTGGGTCTAGAGCTAAAGTCACTATACTATCAACCAAGTGTGCCACAGAGCGTGTCATATGGCTACTTCGTTGAAAACGTAGAAATTTTGCGCTAAAGAGGACTTGGCACTATGTATTACAAACATAGAGTGCCTTCTGGTGGAGACTAATGAAACCAAATATCGCTCCATTTTTCTCAGCAAAATGTAATTAGCGATGTGAAGGTTTTCTTTAAATTGAAAAATGTCAGGTCAGTCTCGGGATTCCGAGACAACGAAACTGAAAAACTTACAATGCGGCTGAGATTGCAGTTTTAAAGACTGAAATACAAAAGTTAATAAAAGCAATACTATGAGAATAGGCGAGGTTCGATCTATAATATCAGATGTAAAAGCCGTGCATTTATTCTTGAAATGTAATAAAGGTCAAAGGGGTTTCCGTCCGATGATGTAGGCTTAAAGTAGAATGCGAATAGCTTATCCCATACAAACTACAATTTTTGTTTGTAGTGTATAATATTTCGAGGGCAACTTACCGTCTTCCCCAGCACACAAGCTATTGAGTGGTTTCAGATTGGGTGAGGTTATAAAACACAACGTTGGCGCAACGTTCGCGCAACGTTACCTTTAATTTCAAATCAACCGGCCGTTACGGATCAGAAACTTCTCCCTACAAACAGATTCCCTAAGCGCAGGATATCCCAGGGATCCAAGGTACTAAATCAGTTTGTGTGGCATAAGATTTATAAATTTTCTAGCTTGATGGTGTGGCCTTCCTCGATAATGTGGTGTGCTGCCTCCCTCGTGTGTTCAGAAAACCTTGTTTTTGCTAGCCTCCTTGTCTGTCCAATGTAGACTTTGTCGTCACAGGTGATCCGATACACTGCGTTCGTCTCCTCATTGCTATGGGGTCCTTTACGCTCCCTAAGAGCTGAACTATTAATAGAACCAATGACCTGTAAATTATATGTATTTAGAAAGGAGATTATTATTATTTTTATGGAGTAAAGGGCTGAATTAAGATCGAGAGTGAAATTTTTCCCGCTGCGATTTTATCAATAAAAATGGATACTTACTGTCGTGGAATATGTCATATGTCACAAACGGTGGGGAATTCCATGTGCTACAATCCGAGACCGGTTCCACAATTCTCCTCGGTCATTTTATGTATTATTTTTCGATTTCCCGGTCATTTGACATTTCACGATCAAATAACCGGGGAATCGGAAAAAATACAGAAAATGGCTGAGAAAAATTATGGAACTGTTTTCGGATTGTAGCTTATGGAATTCCACAGCATTCCCCATATATTCCACGACAGTAAGAATACATTTTCATTGAAAAAATCGCAGCGGCGAAAAATTTCACTCTCTAAGTCAGTACTAGGCTTAAATGGGAGTTACGGATGCTTATACGCTATACACAGTCCTTATCGGATTGCTCAAAACACCTACTGAAGTTATCCCTTCAACACTGCCAGGTTTTCTTCTGGATTAGACCCTCGATAGTTTGCGAATTCCAATTTGCGTTGTTATTCAGGATAATATCAAAGGACGGGATTAGCACATTCTTTTCCTCCTCAAGCGTGAACTTAATTCTGCAGTGAATTGCATTTATTGAGGTAAGGATATGATCGGTGTCATCCTTCTTCACAACGGCAAATATGTCATCCACGTATCCACCGTCGGTATTAAACTTCTCGCCTCAATTTTGTCTTCGATGGATGACATGAACCTCTCAGTGAGCAGACGTGGTTCTCCATCGCTACCCCCAAGGTGGCTTTGTATAAACTCGAACTTTTTTTCTCCATTCCGGGGCACAGTTATGGTACTGAAACAACAAACAAATCAACAAATCCCGCACTTATGACGTAACGAGGTGTCAAATACCAGGCAAAAATCTTCCTTAGTTAGAGTAGGTATACTAACAGCGACATTTCACGTGTAATCCATACAAATACTGTCAAAATTTTAATGGTCGTGAAATCGAATTCGCTTGGTGGTACTCACTTCACACGCAAGTCTCTACACCCGTTTTTGACATTTCGCCAGCAAAAATAATACAGTTGTACTTTATATCCCAGGGAAAAGCTTTCACCGATAAATCAATCAGGCCGCGAGTGCACATTTATCTTAAATTTAGTGAAGAAAATGCGAGTCTCCGCGGCCCTTTTTTTCAGAGGGAGACATAAATGCAAGTTTTTCGCTCGGTGAACATAGTACTTACCTTTAAAAAGAAAATGCCATCCACTCTTTAACATACACTATAATGGTCCAAACAGTATTTGGGTGTCCAAAATCTGCCGCATAAACGCACCGGATTGTGATTCCTCATGTGATTTTCAACAAAAAAGTTAAATGGAAGAAACCCCCAATTCTTAACGCTTTAGCTGCCACAGGCATTTCAATGGCGAAATAAGATGATTAATACAGCCAACAAATTTACCTAAAAAATAAAACTGACCACACTAAAATCGCGTAAGAGGTGTAGTTTTACAGGGCTAAATTTTGGGACTTGACCCAAAAACAATATATTTTTCCATCTCACTTTTCTCCAACTTCTCCCAATGTGAGGTGCTTGTACAATTCTTTTAAAAATTGGCGCATAGTCTTGTAATTATATCTTTCTTACATCATTTTATTCTAGCTCCATGATCTCTAACAGTTTTGGTACGTTAAGTGTAGAAAACTGGGGTTAATTTTAGCTCGAATTCAATTCAATTCAATTCAAACTGCCCCTAAAGTAAAAAAAAAAATTATTCAAATAATGTCAAAATCGAGCCAAAATTAACCCTAGTTTTCTGCTACAATAAAATGATGTAAAGGTCCATCTAGATTAGTCGCCAAATGGCTGCGCGTCCAAAAACTGGCCATTTGGCTGCTACTTAGCATCTACACTAGCAGCCAAATGGAGACGGAAAATGACATAACCAAAATTTCATTTTGGTGATTTTTTTTTAATTAAATTATCAAAATCGGGCTCTGCGCGTTTGAATTATTACAATTCACACAAAAGAACGAACAAAAGTTGCAAAATTGTCACTTCGAATTTGACGGTTGTCAAAGCGGTTGGTTGAGTTGCCACATTGAATATCAAAACTGGCACCCAAATAGCGATCAGTTTGGATGGAATGACAACAGCCATTTGGTTGCACGTGACGCCATTTGGCGACCAATCTAGATGGACCTTAAGAAAGATATGATTGTTAGACTATGCACCAATTTTTAAAACAATCGTACAAGCACCTAACCTAGAGAGAAGTTGGAGGAAATTGAGATGGAAAAATAATTTATTCTTTTATTTATTTACAATCCAGCCCTCAATGATATACACGATTAGTATTGGAATATGGAGTAGCACCTACTAAAATGTACAATACTCTTGACTGGAAAATGAAATCTGACCAAAAACAACAAAGTTGTAAAAGTTACCCCGCCAAAGAAAAATTCATCTGCCGCAAAAAGAATACATATCACTCCAATCCGCTGCTCATATCTAATTTTGTTTGCTGGATGTACTTTTGTTTTAGGTGTAAATGCCGGAGAAGTTTAAATGAACAGGACTACTTCTTAAAGTTATTTGGTGGGAGCTTTAACATTTTATTCAGTGCCACTTTGACGGCTCCCTCCAAATTACTTTAAGAAGTAGTCCTGTACATTTAAACTTCTCCAGCATTTACACCTAAAACAAAAGTACATCCAGCAAACAAAATTAGATATGAGCAGCGGATTGGAGTGATATGTATTCTTTTTGCGGCAGATGAATTTTTCTTTGGCGGGGTAACTTTTACAACTTTGTTGTTTTTGGTCAGATATCATATATTTTTGCATACTTAAATAGCGAACTAATATTTTTGTTTTGGGAAAAGTTTCAATAGGTTTTTGTTCAGCATATTCCATAAATTTAATAAAGTTATATTCACAGGGTCTTCTTTAAAATAAATAGATACTGCAAACGCAATTGCAAATACTCCACAAATGGCTGTTGCTGAGCTTTTTTAAAAATAATTTTGGGATGAAATGGGTACAGTTTATTAATATGTATTTTGTGCAAAATAGATTTGTGTTGCTCTGCTAACATTCTGTTAGGAATCTATTAATTTTTTGTTAACTCTGTTAATGCTCTATCAACGTTCTCTTAACACTCTATTATCTTTTCGTTAATGCTCTGTTAACGTTCTGTTAATGTTCTCTTAATTCTCTTTAATCATTCGGCTAACGCTCTGTAAACGGTCTGTTACCTTTCTTTTATTACTCGATTTACGTTCTGTTAACGTTCTGTTAAGGCTCAGTTAATTTTCTGTTAACACTCTGTTAACGATCTGCTAACGCTCTGTTGTTGCCTTGCCAACGCTTTGTTAACGTTATGTTACTGATCTGTCTTAATGCCCCCTGACCCAGTGTCCCAATGTCACATTGTCCCAATGTCACAGTGTCCCAATGTCCTAATGCCCTAATGCCCTAAGGTCCATTGTCCCAGTGTCCTCATGTCCCAATGTTCTAATATCCCAGTGTCCCAATGTCCTAATATCCTAATGTGCCAATGTCCCAATATCCTGATGTCCCAGTGTCCCAATTTAGGTCCTATTGTCCCAATGTGCAAATATCACAGTGCCCCAATGCTTTAATGTCCGAATGTCCCACTACCCTAGTGTCCCAATGTCCCAGTATCGGAATATCCCAATGTCCCAGTCTCCCACCTAATGTCCTAATATCCCAATGTCTAACTGTCCTAATGTCCCAAGGTCCTAATGCCCCAATTTCCTAATATCCCAGTACCCCAATGTCCCAATTGTCCCAGTATCCTAATGTGATAATATCCCAATGGCCCAATGTCCTAATGTACCAGTGGTCAGTGTCCCAATGTCGCAGTATACCAAGTGTCCCAAGGTCCCAATAGCCTAATGTCCTAATATCTAAGTGCCGCAATGTCCCTGTATCTCAGTGCCCTAATGTCCCAGTATCCCAATGTTCCAATATCCCAATGTGCCAATATCCCAATGTTACAATGTCCCAATGTTCTAATATCCCGATGTCCCAGTGCCCCAATGTTCCCACGTCCCAGTTTCCCCAGTGTACCTAATGTCCCAATGTCCTAATGTGTTGATGTCCTAATATCCCAATGTCCTAATGACCCAAGACCCTAATGTTCACATGTTCTTATATCCCAGTGCCCCTATGTGCGAATATCCCGATGTCCCAATGTCACAACATTCCGACGTCTCAGTTGTCCAATGCCCCTATGTACCAGTGTCCCAATGTCCCAATGTCCGATTGTCCCAAGGTCATAATGTCCCAATGTCCTAATATCCCAGTGTCCTAATGTCCCACTCTCCCAATGTCCTAATGTCCCAATGTTCAAATGTCCCAATATCCCATTGTCCCAATATCCTGATGTCCCAATGCCCCAATATCCCGATGTCCCAATGCCCCAATATGCCGATGTCCCCACGTCCCTGTTTCCCCATTGTGCCTAATGCCCCAATGTCCTAATGTCCCAAGACCCTAATGTCCCAATTTCCTAATATCCCACTACCCCAAGATCCTAGTTTCCCAGTCTCCCGGTGTCCCAATATCCAAATGTCCCAATGCCGCAGTGTGTTTTAAAAAATGGTCAATGCGATGAGCCGATAGACGCAATTGTTGGAAATCTTTTGTTAACTTTACCTATTAATTTACCGTTATTCCATCCACTTATCTAAATGGAAGACATCGATTCTTTAGAAGGACCACCAGAGGATCATTCGTTCCAAATTTCATAAAAATCCCATCACGAAGAGAGATAGTAGAAGCAAGTCTTTCTGCAACTGTAGACTTCATTCTGAAATTGGGTTACTCGCTTAAGTCTGTGAGGGTGAAAATTTCACCGTTTATTGCATATATCTTACCCGTTATTGTGCCAATCGAAGATTTTATTTGGAAAGGCACTAGAACAGGATATGTGGAATATTTTGGTAAAAAAATTTGTTTGGGGGATGTTGCCTGGAAGGCTGTAGCCTGATCAAACAAAAAAGCAAGTTGTCTCCGGTAATCATAGACTTGTTCGCTTTCGTTTTTCTTTTTCCTTTGGCGGGCGAGACGCTCTCGCGTCTCTTGATATGTACGAGTATCATAAAATATTATGTCGAGACTAATGGCGGAATTCATAGTTCGCACTTAACTAATAAGGATTCCAGTGTTTGAATAAGGATATGTCAACAAATATATGAGTTCATATAAGGTTACTAGTTATGAACCTTAAAGAATAAGGGAACCATTTTATTCATTTATTTATTTATTTAAGTGTTCCCTTAAGTATAAGTGAGGACTATGAACTCCGCCCTAAGGATCAAAAGTTAATGTCGACACAGCGTAAATTTCAAGATATATATATTCCTTCAATCCGGTGTCTCCTATTCTGTAATCTCAGCACACATACGTATCCAAGCTTTGTTTTCATCAAAATCAGAAGCAGTTAGGAAAAACCCTAACTATCTGCTATCTACATTTTTAACCCAGCCACCTTCAACACCTGAATACTTTTCCCTATCTTTTCATCACGTTTTTTCCAAACTCTACCTTAGTCCCTAATAGTCTCGCTGTCGATTCTTTCTTTTATACAAGTTGGACTCTTCTGTTCAAACGCTGGTTCTTGCTAAGTCCTCCCACCGAAAAAAAAAACTTTTGAAACCTCTTATCCTTTATCTCTGGGGCTTTATAACGTTTATCAAAAGGGCAAGAAAGAAGGCGAAAAAAATTGACGATACTTCAAAAAAAAAAAAATGTTTTGCAACGAAGGCGAAAGGACGAATGAATCCACCCGCTATACCACCGTGCTATCAACATTAACTATACGATAGCAACTACGAGTTGCGAGAGAAATTGGAAGAATACGAGAACATCACGACGAATTGCAAAGGAACTAGAGACGGTATAGAAAAAAATAAAGCGCATGTCATGAAAGGCTCCTGAATTTGTGATATCCATCAAGCGAAAATTCTTATTTTCTGCAACAATGAACGGCACCCTCAACGTGTTTGAATTTATGCTCACGTACATACAAAGAGGATTCATCGTTGCCAGCCACTGCTGCGGCCCCATAGTCACAACTCCACATACATCCCTTGCCATATCATTCGTGTTGTACTATGGCGTTCCAACCACAATTCCAGGGGTTGGACAACTACGATGACGATGTCGACAACAACAACAACAAGCACGAAATGGATGGATGCGTCCTTGTTGTTTTGGTATTAGATCCCTGAGCTTGAGAAATGTACTCTAGTTCGGTGTAGGTACTACTCGTTTGTAGATACACTTCGTTCATACTACCTCCGACTACAGACAGTATATGAGAAGTGCGATGTGCGAGTATACCGTAGGAACGGCAATATCTTTTACAACCCCCTCTTGAACCCTAATCTGGTATTAGATTACTGATCCATGTCAAATCTCAGGCTTTAGGTTTTTGTTTTGATTGATATGAGCACCATACACCAGCAGCCCGAACACGGATATAAAAGTTCGGGTCGTATCTTTTTATGTCCTTAAAGCTGAGTTTCTTTTCTCTTTTCAGGGTGACAAAAGAAAATTTAAACTTTTATAATACACGAAGTGGAAGTCGTTAGATGTTCAACGTTCACAAGAACTAAAGGCGGTTGGGTAGCTTGTGTAGGTGTTATGCTAATCACTTTTTCACACCATCCTCTTTCTTCGTACTTTCCACACAGATAAATTTCTATGGGTGCCGTTTGTTGTCTAAAATAAAATGAGAAATAGGAATGGATTCAATAAATATTGTAGAACGAGAGAATAGGCATAAGTATGTATAAAAAAATAAGTAACGAGTGCTAGTATTATATAGGCTAGATTTTTTGTTTGGCAATGCTTACTTACTTCTTAAGAGGGCTGGACAGACCTCCATCGTGAAATTTATTCCGCTGCGACGCTCATTTTCCTTGTCAGAAAACCGTGCCGACGGTAAAGAGTCTCACAGTGAGATTGGGCTATGCTGATGATTTCGATATTAAGTGCGTTTTTTGGTTATCCCGTGTAGGTTTGGGTAACGAAACTTCATATAAAAAATGACAGGTGGGCCAGCTGGCATTTTTTTTACACGGGATGGCTAAAAAAACGTACTTATTGTTGATCTTCGCTCACAGTTAACTCTTTTGAAGAAAATGCCGGGAGCTTCACCTATGTCGCGCCGAAATTGCTGTTCACTTTCGAAGCATATCGAGCAGAGCGAGGTTATAAGGCCAGTAACATTGCTGACGGTTCCAGTATAAGCAGCATCATCAGAAAGGTCGTTCAGTGCTTTGTTCACAGGGGTCGAATAGGGAATTTAAATCTGTCAAAAATCATGAAACAACTCGTTTTCGAGGAAACTGGAAAACAACCTTTGGAAGAATCGTTTGACCATTAATTTTATAAAACTATACAAAATAGAAAATATGTTTATAATCGTCAACACTTCGGAATCACAATTACAAAATAAGTAAGAAAAATAAACTTACAAGGTATTCTCACCTTGGAGACTATTCTAGTTGGTTTCTGATCGCTGTTGTTCTCTAATATGTTTCATAATCACTTCTTGGTATCGGTATATGGTGACCGCCTAATTTAATATGAATTTGAATAAAAAAATCTTGCCCCCCTTCCCTACATAAAAAATTCGTTCCGGCGCCACTGGTATTCATTACTAAAGCTATACACTTTACCTTTCATATGTGCTTATGGCGTAATTTGGATTCTTTCGGGCACTTGTTTTGTCTACATAAGTGGCAATGTCATCAATTACCTATACATAGCCAATTTGTTTAAAAATCGATTTCCACCAAAAAAGCTAATAATGTCAAATATTGTGTGATGAACACACACATTCCATTTAAAATCATCTCGATTCAAATCATAACAATCAATTCACGGAACAGTCAGCAGGGCTACAAATCGGCTACTGCTACGCTGAATAATAGTCCAATAGTGACATTTGTATACCCTATACCCATAAGATGGTATAGGGTATATTGTTTTTGTTCCGACGATTTATGTAACACCTCAAAGGGGCCACCGGAGGTATGGCAAAGTATATATATAAATGATCAGGGTCGGTCCCTGATTCGAATAAGCCATGTCCGTCTGTCTGTCTGTCCGTCCGTGTGTCTGTCAGTTCGCACGATAACTCCCGAAATAATGAAGCTAGCGTTTTGAAATTTAGGTCAGATGATTGCTTTGATAAAAGCTTGGATGGTATTGAAAATGGGCCAAATCGGACCAAGGGGTCCCCTACCTCCCATACAAATGACCCCTCCGTGATGGTTTAATTCGCCCATATTTTCCAACAGAATATCGCTAGCGACCTGAAACTTTCATGAATGCCTAATTGTGACATATGCTTGAAGTTGGTGGAAAGTGGAGAACGTCCGACTACCCCTACCCTACCTCCCCTACCAAGTTATATTCAGCCATATCTTTTGCTAGAATGTCGCGAAAAACTTCTAATAAGTATCAAATGGTAGCTGTTGGATGCCTTCATATAATTTTAAATATGTGCCAGGTCCGAACCATCTGCCCCTCCCTCCCCTACAAAAAAGATGAAATCGAATTTTTGGGTTTTGCGTGCCTTCTAGGTCTGTACATGGGTATAGGGTATACACTCATCGTGCTATTCGCACGATTAGAACTCGGTCTCGTTTTAAATCCAATAGAACCTTATTGTAGCAATAAATTATGCTTCGAAAAAGGCATAGGTACATCATGTGTATTATATCATCACTTTCTGTAATTTTCTCCCATTTGCAAAAAAAAAAATTTTTCCCAGCTAGCATCGAACCCATGACTATCGTATTGCCAGTCCTACGCGCCAACCACTCGGCCAACCTCAGATATAGTAAGCATTGCTCGTAAACACTACAAATGAGTTGCTTCTATAGAAATGCTTAACAATTCTTTTGGAATCTTCTGCAATGAACCTTCTACTTTATATATCAATCAGTCGACGTTGATTAAATCCATACATTTATCAATAAAATGCAGTCAGTCGTCAGTGTCTGCGCAGAGATCATTTTAATTGGTTCATAAATTAACAAGGAGTGAGATTTCAAAGAATTCTATTGAAGAAATTTGGCATTCCAGAGCACTTCATAAGTTTCAATTCTTTCAAAAATCACAAAGTCTATCCTTCTATAATCTACGGTAAACAATTTATGAGACGACAAGACGAATGTCATACTATTAACACAACCGATTCTCAGATATAGGAGAATATTGCTGGTGTGTGTTAATTTAGAGTGTTATGTCATCCAATAAACACTATAGAGAAGGTGAGGTGTTTAAACGATTCTTTAAAAAATTGGCGCATGGTCATATCATATCTTTCTTACGTCATTTTGTACAATCTCCATAAGGCACTTAAGGCATTGAAACTGTTAGAAATAATAGAGTTGGAGTAAAATGATGTAAGAAAGATATAATCGGGAGACTATGCGCACATTTTTTAGAGAATCGTACAATCAGCTCACCTTGGTAGAAGTTGGAGAAAATTTAGATAGAAAAAAAAACCAGTTTGCGTTAAAAAACAAAAATTTGACTTTGAAGCTCTGTAAAAGTCAACCACTTATCCGATTTTAGTGCAGTTAAATTTAGCTGTGCAAAATCACCTTATTAATTTCGCTATTCTAGCTAGTAAAGTTTTGGAGATATTGGGGTCTAAATCGTCCAAGAAAATTATTTTACCAAAAATCTTCAAACGCCCGTGGCAGGTAAGGCGTTAAGAATTGGGCGTACAGTAAAACACGGTTAAGTGCATAGCTCGGATAAGTGCACACAATTTTCATGCACCATCCATTCAATGCGATTTTCAATACATTTCAAAACGGGTAAGTGCAACACGGATAAGTGCACAACACGCTTAAGTGCACGCAATTTTTTGGTAGGGTTAACAACATTTGGACACGATTCATGACGGACAAGTGCACAAGTGCATTTGAAAAATTCATTAGTGCAGACGTTTCGAACAAGACTTTATGAATTTATTCGATCCTAGCCCGAGATATCGAATATCTATTGATTCAATTTATGAAAATACAGAAGAAAGGGAAATCAGGTATACTGGATAATTTTTGTCTTTAACCCTCCGTCGGGAGCACTTCAAATCAAAGCAAGATCGGGCGCACTCGGCCTGTGAGGCCACTCATCTATGTGGGTCCCTTTTTCTTAATATGTTACTATAAATTTCAGATACTTTTCGGAAATTAAGTTATTAGTATCTAAGGGATGTAATTAAACTAAATATAGTATACTAACAAACCTATTTACTTACTTAACAGTATAATACAGAAATAAAATTCGATTTACCAGCAAAAAAACCAAGAAAGAAAATCTTATGAAAAATGCCGCATCCATTGTTCGTTAGAAGAATTGAAATTAATGAAAGGCAGACATTCTAAATTGAAAAGGTTAAGGTTAATGCTCTAAATTAAATGTGGAAAAGCATCTTTGATGCAGCGCTTTCGAGTAGTTTAGGCACATTTTAAATTATGACGCGATCAGGCGCACCCGGCCTGTGAAGCCAGAGTCCTTACCACACAACTGTCTAAGGGACCATGGCAAACTATAGGTAGGCATTGTGTGAGATTCTTAAAGTTAGACGAGTAAACGGAGATAAAAAGTTGTGGGCCCCTCTACTAGCGTGGAGCAGAGCAGAAACTGTTTTGCTGGCCTGTCAGGCAGGGTGCGCCCGACGGAGGGTTAAGTAGGAAAATCTGAGAGTGTATTAGTAATTGTAGATCGCAGGACACCACTAAGATAGTCGTTAGGTTGTTAGAAAATTTTGGTTTTTCTTTTTTTGCGAACAAAATTTTTTTGGATGTTATTTTCCCATTTCTGCAAGCAAGTGATAATTTTGACATCCAAAAATTGTTATTGAAAATGTATAAAAAAATTATTTTAGGCTACACACAATTTGACGTCCTAAAAGCATACAAAAAGCTCGATCCGCAACATCTATGTTCGATGTTCTTCCCCCGATGTATCCCTCAAAGCCGGCGCCTTTGACGGGATTGTTGCAATCAGCTGTTAGTTTGATAATGGTGACCCCTGCATTGATCACATTTCAAAAAGATGGATAGTGCCCATTTGTTAATATTTGTTGCTAAAGTTCGAAAACTTTACAAAGTCGCTTGTACATGGCGTGGTCAAATTTAATTGTTGAAAACTATAGACAGGGCCGGCCTTAGCATTTTTAGCAAATCGATGATGGTGACACCTACCAATTTCCAATAAAATTTTGGCTTAATTTTTTTTTTAAATTTTTGATAGTCATTATTTTTTTTACTGTTTTGATGTAGCACGACACCCCAATGTCTGACCTTGTTGGCCTGAATGTTTTTCGCACACGTTATATTAGTGATTCGCAATCTTTTTGATGTCGCGGATGTCCTCGCTTTGCCAAGGTTTTTTTTAATAGAATTTTGATAGTTAATCACCGTTATATATATTCTAGTAAGGCGAAACTGCAAGCACGAGAGCTTGGAATGGCAAATGAAAATTATCCCCTTCCTTATAAACATTTTACAAAGATAAGGCACAAAGCCGTTTACTTAAACATTTTTACTGGCTCCTTATACCCTTCGCTCATAGAATGAAAGGGTATATTTTTTATTTTGTCAAATTGAGCTTGGCGAACAAATAGAAAAATGAAGACGTGCTTTGGACGTATAGGCCAAAATATCAATGCCTTAAAATTCTGCGACTGGTGAGTTATAAATCTACTATATAAAAATAAGTCGGGTTTTCCTCCCTGACGCTATAACTCCAGAACGCACGAACCGATTTGGATGATTCTTTTTTTGTTTTATCCGTCTTACGTTGGAGAAGGTTTATGGACCAAAATTTTTTGAAAATCTCGAAGGAAGTGGTGGTAAATATCGAAATTTCATTTTGTATGAGAGTCACCTGTTGCAATCAAGTTTTCATCGACAACATTTAAATTTAATGGGAATATTTTAGTTGTCATTGGATCAAATACAGTGTTAATTGTAGTCAAGGTGACTATGTTTTTACGTACACACATCCTTGATGTTGGTCACAGCAATTTCACAATAGACTTCGTACTACTTCGGGAATCCGTCGATATCTCCGCAATCCTTTGGCGGAACGACACGATTGAGATGTCGCCGGATTCGCAACAAAATTGCCTAAAGGGTCATGGGGTTTTTTTCTAATAACCGTCAGCCCGGATGTTGGCATAGCAAGGTTACAATTAATTACAATTAAGTTACATTAACAACCGTCAACCTGGATGTATGATGGTTTCTGGGATAGTATGAGCATTGTAGGTGGCGTGCGCACATTTTAGTGCACGAAAAACTGAGTAAATGAGTGTGCTGACATATTTAATAGAAATTTATTAAATTAATAATTTTCGAGATAACTCGCTAATATACACTGCCTGTCACAACAATAGCCGCACCACAAGACAGTCTGATCCTTAGGAATTTAAAGAGAGCACAGTTATTCCATATACTATAAACAAAAGGGATATTTAAAAGACAAATAATTTCACAAAAAGTTTCCCTTTATTCCAAACCGTTATTTCACTATAAAGGAAAAACTAAACTTTCGGTCCATCATAACTATAGCCGCACTTGGAATTATTATGGCAAAAACTGATTCAAAAGCGGAAATTGAGGAAATTAATAACGGGATGGGACCTTTTCGAATAAAATAGACTCTGAGGGATTGTTTTGTTTATTTTTCGCGATATCATTTTAAAAGTTTTTTCGAGTTTTTAGCTTATTAATTTCTTAGCATCGATAATCGCTGCTTTTACATAAAAAAACTCTCTGAAATCGTGTTTTTTTTTATAATTTTACGTAATAATGTTTCTCTAAGGTTCCCTGTCTAATTTCGATCAATTCCTAACAGTTGTAATATTGGAACCAACTTTAACTACTACGACTGGTGAGGGATGATGCAATCTCTTACCTCAAAATCCGTTATGTGTCCTATCTTCTGTATAAAATTGAAGCAGTTTATTATCAGGACAATCCTACAAAATATTTCCTATGTTGAAAGTGTTCTATTGGTAGACTATCCTGGCCAATAATTTTAATGAGCACTTGCTGGATTTTCATAGATCTCAATACAAATTTTAGACAGAGTTCCTTAATAGTGTTAAGCTGGTTTGTTTATGTATTTAAAAGTTGATGTAACCACTTATAATAGAGTAAAAACTTCTCTGGATATCCTGATCATAAACTGTTTTCGTTTTAATACAGAAGACGTTGCACATAACGGATGTTGTAGCAAGAGGTTACATCATCTCCCACCAATCATTACACTTCAAGGAGCTTCAAATGTAAGAAATGTTACGAAGGTGGCCTAACATCCTTTATCTAAAGTAGACAGAAAACAGAAAATCTTTGAGAAACATTATTACGTAAAATTCATAAACAAAAACACAATTTGGAAGAGTTTTCTATGTAAAAGAAACGGATATCGTTACTGAGAGGTCAATAAGCAAAAAACACGAAAAACCGTTATAATTATTTATTGAAAAATAAATAATATAATCTCTAAGAGTCAATTTTAATTAAAAAAGATTTTTTCGGTTATTTACTTCTTAAATTTTTCCTTTTTAATCAGTTTTTGCCATACTAATTCCAAGTGCGGCTATAGTTATGAAAGACTGGAATTTCAGATTTTCCTCTTATAGAAGAATAACGGTTGGAATAAAAGGAAAATTCTTGTGATATTATTTGTCTTTTCAATATCCCTTTAGTTTATAGTATGTGGAATTACTGTATTGTCTTTCAACTTCCAAGGATTATTTTGTTTAATGGTGCGGCTATAGTCATGACAGGCAGTGTAGTTGAAGGGCAAGTGCAGTCTCATCAATCAGTCAGGGGGTTGAGTACATATGTTGTTGTTGTATTACCTTGACCGCTTAACCCCCCGACGGAAATCTATAGCGTTGTTTCCATTATACACTTTGGTTTCATCATCGAGAGGTCGATCCCAATAAATTATAGTTAGCAGGTTGATTGGCATTCAAATTAGTGTCAAGTTGTGAGTGAAGCCAATAATGCGAGTGAAGCGAGCACTAGCTTAGCTAGTGCTTCATAAAACCCCTTTTACGTTTAAGGAAAAAATTGGAATTGCTGCCACTGTCAGCTGGCTCTTTCTTTCTACGTATTTATTAACCCTGTAAAATTTTTAATCTTTTGTCATCATCATTAGTTAAATCACAGCAAATGTTGATTATTTTGTCGAGCTTTCGTTCAAAGAAAAAATTAATTGTCAGATTATTTGCGCTTCAAAATAAATCCCAAAAATATGGCCATACACACTTTCCTGATCTGTTTTATATGTTTGGCACATACATCAAAGCTGTAAAAAATTCCGTCAAGGTGTATCAATGCTTTTCCCAAACATTTGAAATACCATCCGTCAGATGAATGCGGCTTGACCGATTTTTTATGAAATTCCAACTCCATTTCTGCGGCTTTCATTCTTTAAGAAATTTATGCTCATTATCGGTACACATATCGGAGTGCGTGTAGTAGGCAGCCTAATGGGCTGGTTACACAGTACGAGTTGCTGACCTGACAGTGGACAGCTACTGCACCTGTGTACTCGCATGAAAGTAGCTCGACTCGCATCGCCCGGTCACACAAGTGCGAGCTGTCGGCAGAGTAGAGAGCTACTGCACGTATGTAGTTGCATCTCAGTAGCATGTCATGTCTCGTATAATTTTGTCGCGAAGTGAACGAGTGAACACTGCTTCTATCGTGATAAGAGCGGTTACAACAATACTTTGCGCTTTTAGCGTACTTAGTACCACTTCCACTTTTTTTGCTTTTTTGAATTTTCAAAACCTCTTGGTTATACGTAGAACGTAAATCTTTGATTTTCTTAGTTACTTCACTTATGTCTTTTAATGCCATTTCTACACGAATAAATTCCAGAGACGCTTTACGTAAATCTCGGTTTTTATAGCTTGGATCCAAACAATTCCACAGGTTTGTTTGGTCCTTGTATAAATCGACAAATTTCAAATTCTGCTCCGGAGTCCATCTATCCATTGTTGTACAATAAGCTCACACTGTAAACGACAAAATTTACAGACGAATGCACCCGGCGATTAATTTCGAGCAATTGTTATTTCGCAATCGGTGCAATTTCGAATGTCCGAATCGTAGTATGCAATACCAGCTGACGCTGACTGGGGGCGAGTGGCCGAGTCAAAACAAAAAATGTTGTAGTAACTCGGATGCGAGCTATTGACCGATTCGCACATGACAGAAACTCGTATGATGCGGTCACATGGTGCAAGTAGCTGCTCTACAGTAGCTGTCTAGGCCAACTCGCACGATAGCTCGCACTTTGTAACCAATGCATAAGGTTTAGAATTTTAAAACAGCAATTTTTGAAAATATTTGCGTATAAAGCTACAGTCACATTTGGCGAGCTACTAGTACTAGTAAAGTTGCATTCGAGAAATCACCATAGGCGACGACACGTAATAAACAACGAAAACAGTGTCATGTAAATGGGTGACTATGCGTTGTTACGACGTCGTCACCGAAAGTGTGATCCAACTAGACGCGCAACTAGTCACCCTATATACAGGAGTTAGTTGCAAACGAGAAATTACTACGGTGACGACGTCGTAAACAATCAACAAACTGTTGTGCAATTTGACTAGTAGCTAGTCAACAGACACATTTCCTAGATACTAGTGGAATAGGACATGTTCAATTCGACTAGCACCCAGCCAGCGAGTGAATATACGCTAAAATTATTTTTCGGTGGATTTCGAATTAACTGCTCAACCGATCGACACGAAATTCAGTGTGAATGTGTAAAATGGTAGGGTATTTGCTACGAATGCCTTCGAGATTACGAAATGGTAACAGGGTGTCCGAGACGAGGTGCGAAAGTCGATTATTTTATTTGTCATCGGAAAAGGGTGTATCGGCACGTATATCGACATGAAATTCAGTGTAAAATATGTAGAATGGTAGGCTATTTGCTACAAACACTTTTGAGATTACCAAATATCAACAGGGTGTCCTAAAAAAGGTGCAAAAGCTGATTATAATCGGCAATAAATTTAGTGTGAATATGTAAAATGATAGGGTATTTGCTACGAATACCTTCGAGATTACGAAATGGTAACAGGGTGTCCGAGACGAGGTGCAAAAGTAGATAATAATCAGCAATAAATTTAGTATGAATGCATCGAGTGGTAGGGTATTTTCTACGAATACCTTTGAGAATCAGAAATGTTAACAGGGTGTCCCAAACGAGGTGCAAAAGTAGATCATTTTGTTAATAATGGTTAAATGGATTTACCAGATGACCAGACCAGTGTTTGTATATGCCGGTTTATTTTATTTGTCATCGGAAAATGATGTACCTATATATAACGGATTTTTTTACTTTATTAATTTCACATCTAAATGTATCTTTAATCATTTTTATTTTAGACCGCAACTCTTCTTCACTATCACATTTCACACCGGCCGCGGTAATTTCTTTTAATAATAAAGCCAAACTTCTTTGTCGGGCAGTACGCTTCATGTACTCCGGATTGTTTGTATTCCAGATGACTTCGTAATCTCGCAAAATATTCAAAAATTTGGTTATTTCCATAGAGCTCCACTTGCAATCGTGTTTCGCCATCGCCATATTTCACAGAATAAAAAAAAAAAAACAAAAAAGACAAGAGAAACAACAAACAAATGCTATGCATTTGTTTCATGACGACATTTCTCGCCTACTATATATACAAACGATCCTATGGATTTGATTAGTGTAATTTACCATATTGTACTGAAATTTGAATGATGCAAGTATATTCTACGATGTATTCTGAATTTAGTAATATAGGATAGGTAGGTTTCGATTGGATTAAATTACATATATCAAATCTGGGATTTTTCTATAATTTTTCCCCACTTGTCTCATTTTACCATTTCAAATAGTAAAGATAGAGCAAGTCTTTCTCACATCCTCTGTGGTTGTTTTAAACAGGAAACTAGTAATTAATATGCAATGTATTCCATCTCTTTTTATATGTCTTCTTCTTCTTTATATGCCAGTCACAATTATAAATAAATATGATAAACATGTTTTTTTACCAAAAACAGTTTTTAGACACCTGGCCCTCTACTGATTCCAAAACACTAAAAGTAGCCTGGCTCTGCCTTTTCTATTTGAAATGCTAAAATGACCCTAGTCGCAGATACAGACTATAGAAAAAATAGGGGTAGCGACCCTTCAACGAAAATGCACAGCAGACAGTCACTTTTTGTGAATGTTTTCTGTAATCGCAGGTTTTTCGAATTTTTGTATTGTGTTGTTAGCCATTGTTTGTTGGGTATGCTGATTATGACAACCACTTTTGCACCTCGTTTGAGTGACCCTGATAATATTTCCCGACTACAAAGGTATTCGTAGCAAATATCCTACCATTCTACACATTCATACTAAATTTATTGCTGATTATTATCTACTTTTGCACCTCGTTTAGGATACCCTGTTAGCAATTCCCAATCTCAAAGGTATTTGTAGCAAATAACCTACCAGTCGACATATTTACACTGTTCATGTCGATATATGTACACCATTTTCCGATGAAAAATAAAATGAACCGGCATATACAAACACTGGTCTGGTCATCTGGTAAATCCATTTAACCATTATTAACAAAATGATCTACTTTTGCACCTCGTTTGGGACACCCTGTTAACATTTCTGATTCTCAAAGGTATTCGTAGAAAATACCCTACCACTCGATACATTTATACTAAATTTATTGCTGATTATTATCTACTTTTGCACCTCGTCTCGGACACCCTGTTACCATTTCGTAATCTCGAAGGTATTCGTAGCAAATACCCTATCATTTTACATATTCACACTAAATTTATTGCCGATTATAATCAGCTTTTGCACCTTTGTTAGGACACCCTGTTGATATTTCGTAATCTCAAAGGTGTTTGTATAGCAAATAGCCTACCATTCTGCAAATTTACACTGAATTTCATGTCGATATACGAGCCGATACACCCTTTTCCGATGACAAATAGAATAATCGACTTTCGCACCTCGTCTCGAACACCCTGTTACCATTTCGTAATCTCGAAGGCATTCGTAGCAAATACCCTACCATTCTACACATTCAAACAAAATTTATTCCCGATTATAATCAGCTTTTGCACCTTTTTTAGGACACCCTGTTGATATTTGGTAATCTCAAAAGTGTTTGTAGCAAATAGCCTACCATTCTACATATTTTACACTGAATTTCATGTCGATATACGTGCCGATACACCCTTTTCCGATTACAAATAAAATAATCGACTTTCGCACCTCGTCTCGGACACCCGGTTACCATTTCGTAATCTCGAAGGCATTCGTAGCAAATACCCTACCATTCTACACATTCAAACAAAATTTATTTCCGATTATAATCAGCTTTTGCACCTTTTTTAGGACACCCTGTTGATATTTCGTAATCTCAAAGGTGTTTGTAGCAAATAGCTTACCATTCTACAAATTTACACTGAATTTCATGTCGATATACACCCTTTTCCGATGACAAATAAAATGATCTACTTTTGCACCTCCTTTGGGACACCCTGTTAACATTTTCCTACTTCAAAGGTATTCGTAGCAAATACTGTTTGGGATAATAATATGGACAACACGCAGGTACACCGTCACCAATAGTATTGAAATCTTACCAATGATGTCCCAGCTCGATGGTGGTCGGTCAACGATGAGTCCACACGATATACAACCTCTTTGCTGCATGACGACATCATATTCCGTCCTCCTGGAAAGGAAAATCAAGGCACAAAGAATCACGCAATTTATTGGTAGAATCGAATACTTATCTGAGAGTCCGTTTCGCCTTTTGTGTGCCTTCTCTGGTCGTGGTCGTCATCGTCGCAATAGCCATCGTCGCTCTCAACACTGTCCTCGATATCGTCATCGATCATCGTTACTGAAATTTAAATTGAAATTGAATATATTTATTATAAATCAAATTAATTAACTTTGAAATCAGAAACTACTTACCTTTGCATTGTTTACATTTTGCTACTTGTCACGATCAGCTGATTATGTTGTACATAATGTATTTGACCTAGTTTTGAAATTAGCATAATTGATTACTTCCGGTAGGGTTGGAATCTAAGATAAAACATTAAATTTGGATTAAATATTAACTATTGTTACGATATTTGATAATACATAATTTGCATACCACAACAATGAATACATATATGATAGATCACTGGCCTTTAACCTTGAACTTGTAAAGTAATGTTACTATCGTTCCATACGAGGTTTCAAGGGAAGTGAAAAAAGAAATAACGTTGACTTTTTTAAAGCCGTATTCGAGAGCGCAACTTGTTATAATTTTGATCGTGATTTTAGCCGCTAGCCCTTGCATTTTTGATTTTGATTTGGATATTGATTTTGAACTTTTTGTATGGAATTGTGTTCGTGGAACAATATATTTATATGTTACTTTTAAAAATTATCGTGTTTAATTTTTCGAGAAACATATTGGTCCGTCGAGTTTATTTTATACGAAACATTTTTGGTCCGTCGAGCCGGATAATCGTGTAATATCAGTTAGTTAAAACCGTGGGTTTTTCTCTATCCGCCGTGTGCGCCGTGTGTACAGTGTCAATCCCTTTGTTAGCCGTGTGCGCAGAGTGTGTTTTTGCCACAATCAACCCCTTTTTTTAACCCTTTTTTAACCCTTGTTAGCCGTGTGCGCAGAGTGTGTTAAATCGTTACCCTGTGTGTGGGCAGTGTGCTAGAATATTAGACCGTGTTTTTAACATTTTACACCGTGTGTGTGATACATTCAACTTTGTACGCCGTGTGTGTAATATATTCAGAGTTTCAATCTTGTACGCCGTGTGCGTAGCGATTCTTGAATCAACCCTTGTGCGTCGTGTGCGAAATTTTGTATTTCAATTTCTACCGGTGGGTGCAGTGTTTTCCCCTTGTCTCTGAATATGGAAAAGCTGGTTGCCAAGCAAAAGGTTGCTCTGAAGACATTAGAGCGCCTTTATGCCAACCACAAAAAGGCGGGTAAGCCGAGACGTACTCTAATCTACGGTAAGAGCCTCTTGGATCGTATTAATGCGGTCCAAGTTGAATTCATTAAAAACGACGAAGCCATCATGTCATTACTTACTGACTACGATGACAGCGCAGACGGAAAGCCTGGGTACGCGGAGGAAACCCGCGCTAGTTTCGAGGACTTGTTCCTCGAATTCTCCATAGAGATGAAAGAGCTAATAAGCGAGTGCACCCCTACCCCTCTCGCAAACCCGGTACCCCCTACAGACTCGAAACGAAATGAGCCGCGCTCCGCGAATGATGAGATAAATCTCCCGCGTATTACTATCCCGAAATTTTCATCGAAATATGAAGATTGGACTTCATTTCGCGATATGTTTAACTCATTAATACATACTAAATCATCGTTGTCGAATGTACAAAAGCTGCATTACTTAAAGTGTAGCCTCACGGGTGAAGCCGAATCGCTAGTGCGGCATATAAGTGTGACAGACTCGAATTATGAAATCGCATATAAAATGCTCTGCGATCGTTACGATAACAGACAATTATTAGTTAGTTCGTTATTCAAAAAACTATTTTCAATCGGTAACGCCGCGGAATCCGCTTTTTCACTTCGGTCGCTATTAGACAAAACCGTAGAGTGCACACAAGCCTTAGAGGCGTTAAAACTAAACAATTTGTGGCAATCGGCACTCGTTTATATTACCGCGCAACGGTTACCCAATGAATCGCGTCAATTGTGGGAGTACCAAATCACGGACAATGATTCTTTACCCACTTTTGACGATATAAGGGCTTTTCTGGAAAAGCGATTTAGATCGCTTGAAGCTACCACTTCCGACCGTCCGCGTACTAAACCGCAAAATGTCACGC
Organism: Microchrysa polita; assembly: GCA_949715475.1. NCBI lineage: Eukaryota > Metazoa > Arthropoda > Insecta > Diptera > Stratiomyidae > Microchrysa > Microchrysa polita. Next base: position 37,242,557 of record OX454418.1, on the reverse strand, counting down.
GACATGTAAATTTGACACGGCAAGGACCTCAATCGGTTACATGTTCCTTGTGCAAGGGCAGCCATTTTTTACGTTCTTGTGAACGATTTATAGCAATGGACCATTATAGCAGGCTTAATTTGGTCAGAAGAAACAATTTATGTATGAATTGTTTGAAGTTTGGTCACTTTTCGACCAATTGTATGAGCAATAAGCGTTGCAGTACCTGCAGTCAAAAACATGATCTTCTGCTCCATAAGCCCGACCCGGTTCCTTCTACTTCAGTAGCAGCACAAGAAGGAGTACACGCTGTTGCGTCGAATAATGGAAAGGGCATACTTTTGGCAACAGCGTTGGTAACAATCGCGGCTCCCAATGGTAAAACAGTTTTGCGTGCGTTGTTGGACCAGGGTTCGCAGACGTCTCTCATTACCGAAAATGCAGTAAAACTGCTTGGATTGGCACGTAAACGAAGCACTATTAATGTTACGGGAATCAGTGGCTCTTGTTCACCAGTAAAGGGAAAGGCACGTTTATGCCTTGTCGATTTGGACGAGGAAGTGATTGAGTTCGATGCCCTCATATTAGAGCGATTAACGAGTCCGATGCCCAAAGGCATAATTTCTACAAAGCTGGTTGAGGGACTTGGTGACATAAGATTGGCTGATCCCATGTTCCATCGGCCAAACAAGGTTGACATACTATTGGGCGCAGACATGTATGCCCGTCTAGTGCTAGACGGAGTAATAAAACTGGCAGAGGGAGCTTTAGCTCAAAGGACCAAGATCGGTTGGATATTGAGTGGAGAGATGCATTACTCCGGAAAGGTATTGCAATCCTTTAAGGTGGAGACATGTGACAACGGCGATCTGGAGTTAAATGAGCTCCTACGAAAGTTTTGGGAGATTGAGGAGGGCCCTAGAGTGTCAACATTGAGCGAAGATGAACAACGGTGCGAGGATGATTATGTGTCGAACACGAAAAGGCAGGCGGATGGACGGTATATAGTCAGACTTCCTTTCAAATCTCAACAGGCTAAGGACAGCATCGGTGAGACGCGACACATTGCTCAAGCTAGTCTTGAATCCTTAGAACGGAGGTTTGCGAGGGATTCAATTTTGAAGGATGAATATGTTAAATACATAAACACATTCATCGATGAGGGATTTATGTGCCTGGTCGAGCCTAAGGACAGAAATTTGAAGGGGAATTACCTCCCTCATCATGCAGTCGTTAAAGATAGCACATCCACGAAATTACGTGTTGTTTTCGACGCCTCGCGAAAAAGCAGCAGTGGAGTGTCGTTAAACGACGCGTTACTAACCGGTCCTGCTATTCAAAATGATCTTGTTGGTGTTCTCATGCGCTTTCGAATGTTTAAATATGCTATGGTGGCAGACATTGGCAAAATGTTCTGCCAAATTAACGTTCAGGAGGAGGACTCACACTACCAGAGACTGTTGTGGCGGTCAAACAGCTCAGACCCGGTAAAAGACTACCGAATAAATACCGTTTCGTTTGGTACTACTTGTGCACCCTTCCTCGCAATTCGTACTCTTCAAAGGTTAGCTGAAGACGAATGCTCGACGTACCCACTCGGTGCACAAATGTTACGGAACGATTTTTACGTGGACGACATGCTCTCAGGAGCCAACGATTTGGAGAATGCTATTCGGAAACGTAACGAGGTTTCTGAATTACTGAAGTCAGGAAGATTTCCACTTCGAAAGTGGTTGGCGAATGATTCACGGCTACTTGAAGGCATCCCAGACGAGGACAAAGAAATGAAGGACTCTTTCGACTTGGATTTGGATAAAAGCTTTAAATCATTAGGCGTACAATGGCATCCAATATTTGATTACTTTTCATTCCGGCTTAACTTGGCGTGTCGAGATAAGCACACGAAGAGGACCATCTTGTCGGACGTTGCTAGTCTGTACGACCCTTTGGGCTGGATATCGGCTGTGATTATTCGGCTTAAAATTTTGTTGCGTTGCATGTGGCAGCGTGGCTGCTCTTGGGATTCACCACTTCCGGACGACATTGAGACACAGTGGGTGTTATTGCGAAAGGCTCTGGAAGATATACAATTAATCAAAATACCAAGGTGGATACTTCAAACTGCGAACACTTACTTGGAGTTACATGGTTTCTCCGACGCGTCCGAAGAAGCATACGCTGCTCTGGTCTATCTAGTGTCACGAGGCGTTGATGGAACGAAATGCCATCTGTTAATCGCGAAGACCAAGGTTGCTCCGGTAAAAACTGTCACGATTCCCAGGCTGGAGTTATGTGGAGCAGTTCTTCTCTCGAGGCTCGTTAAGATGGTGAAGGAGGTGTATGGATTCTCCCACGTTGCGACGTTCTTATGGTGCGACAACACGACTGTTATCAGCTGGATCCAAGGACTTCCGTCTCGATGGTCGATTTTCGTGGCTAATCGAACTGTCGAGATTTACAACAACGTTAGCAACACTCCTTGGCGATATGTTCCTTCTGCTGATAATCCGGCAGATTTGGGATCGAGAGGCACAGCAGCGAAAGATCTCATCAATAATCAGCTCTGGTGGAATGGCCCAGAGTGGTTAAAACAGGATTCAGTGGATTGGCCAAAGTCTCCAAACATCGGAGAAACGCACCTAGAACGGAAAAAAGAGAAAAATTTAATATGTTTGAGCTTGACAACGGAAATAAATGATTTAGAGGAGTTGTTAAATCGATTTTCGTCGCTTACAACTCTGATAAGAGTAACGGCCTATTGTATGCGGTTCGGGTCAGTAGCTAGGAAGAAAACGACGAACGGCAACCTTAGTGTAAGCGAACTGAATCGAGCTTTGGAATTCTGGGTTCAACATGTCCAACAGCTGGAATTCGTCGAAGAAATTCGAAAAATTGAAGCCAAGGAACCCCTTAAAGGAAAGTACCAAATTGCCAATTTGAATCCGTTTTTGGATAATGGTACTCTCAGGGTGGGAGGACGACTCAGGAACGCAAGGATTTCGTATGACGAACGTCATCCCATGATTCTCCCCAAACACGGTAAGCTGACGGACCTCGTGATGGATGAGGCTCACAAGGCAACATTGCATGGACATTGTCAACTCATGCTGTCACACATGCGAAAGAGGTTTTGGGTCATCGATGGACGTAATGCAGTAAGACATTTCGTGCACAAATGCATTAAGTGCTTCAAGTGCAAGGCGACGCCGGAGAAACAGCTGATGGGAGACTTACCGTCTCCACGGGTGAATGTCACTCGCCCCTTTACTCACACCGGTATCGACTACTGCGGCCCGTTCAGCATTCGTGACCGTAAAGGGCGAGGATACAAAACACTCAAGTGCTACGTATGCATCTTTATTTGCTTGGCGGTTAAGGCAGTGCATATAGAGCTGGTCAGCGACATGACCACTGATGCTTTTTTGGCTGCCTTACAGCGTTTCATCGCGAGACGGGGGCTATGTGCTCACATATACAGCGATTGTGGCTCAAATTTTGTCGGAGCTGAGGCCGAAATTCGACGAGTCATTCAAATGAATAGCCAGTTAGCAGATGCCATGACTACGAAGGGTGTTACATGGCACTTCAACCCACCTTCAGCACCGCACTTTGGAGGACTTTGGGAGGCGGGCGTAAAGTCTACAAAATACCACATGAAACGAATAGTCGGAAATACTCTACTAACATTCGAAGAATTGAGCACGGTCTTAACGCAGATTGAGGCTTGCTTAAATTCACGCCCACTATGCCCGATTACTAATGATCCCGAGGACGAAGCAGCATTAACTCCGGGTCACTTTTTAATTGGTGATTCTCTGTTGGCACATCCGCAGGCGGATATGACGGAAATTGCTATTAACCGTTTGGATAGATGGCAGTTAACACAACGCCTTGCCCAAGATTTTTGGAAGCGATGGGCAGGCGAATACCTACAGCGCTTGCAACAGCGGCCAAAATGGGCGTCAAAAACTCCAAATATACAAGTTGGTGATTTATGCCTCGTGAAGGTAGACAAGGCTCCCTCCTATCAATGGCCGCTCGCACGGATCACCGAAGTTCATCCAGGAAAAGATGGTCTGGTGCGAGTCGTGACCGTCAAAATGAATAACGCACTATTTAAAAGGCCGATCGCAAAGGTAGCCTTACTACCAATGGCGAACTAAAGATCGTGGCACGTTATGCCACGTTTAAATTAACTTGTTTCTTTGTTTTTTAGGCACTGAGTATAGGGGAACCTCCGGCATAGTCGGGTGAACTTCCCCATGCTCAGACTAAAATCAACAATGTCTTATATAATTTTACCATTCTCGTTTTAGTTGTTTAATTTTTCTGGAATATGATATTCCAGCGGGGCCTGGATGTTTGGGATAATAATATGGACAACACGCAGGTACACCGTCACCAATAGTATTGAAATCTTACCAATGATGTCCCAGCTCGATGGTGGTCGGTCAACGATGAGTCCACACGATATACAACCTCTTTGCTGCATGACGACATCATATTCCGTCCTCCTGGAAAGGAAAATCAAGGCACAAAGAATCACGCAATTTATTGGTAGAATCGAATACTTATCTGAGAGTCCGTTTCGCCTTTTGTGTGCCTTCTCTGGTCGTGGTCGTCATCGTCGCAATAGCCATCGTCGCTCTCAACACTGTCCTCGATATCGTCATCGATCATCGTTACTGAAATTTAAATTGAAATTGAATATATTTATTATAAATCAAATTAATTAACTTTGAAATCAGAAACTACTTACCTTTGCATTGTTTACATTTTGCTACTTGTCACGATCAGCTGATTATGTTGTACATAATGTATTTGACCTAGTTTTGAAATTAGCATAATTGATTACTTCCGGTAGGGTTGGAATCTAAGATAAAACATTAAATTTGGATTAAATATTAACTATTGTTACGATATTTGATAATACATAATTTGCATACCACAACAATGAATACATATATGATAGATCACTGGCCTTTAACCTTGAACTTGTAAAGTAATGTTACTATCGTTCCATACGAGGTTTCAAGGGAAGTGAAAAAAGAAATAACGTTGACTTTTTTAAAGCCGTATTCGAGAGCGCAACTTGTTATAATTTTGATCGTGATTTTAGCCGCTAGCCCTTGCATTTTTGATTTTGATTTGGATATTGATTTTGAACTTTTTGTATGGAATTGTGTTCGTGGAACAATATATTTATATGTTACTTTTAAAAATTATCGTGTTTAATTTTTCGAGAAACATATTGGTCCGTCGAGTTTATTTTATACGAAACAAATACCCTACCATTATACACATTCCCACTGAATTTCGTGTGGATCCGTTGAGCCGTTAATTCGAAATCCACCGAGAAATAATTGTAGTGTATATTCACTTCCCAGTAGAATAATTGAACATGTCCTATTCCACTATTAAATACATTTTACTACTTACTAGTAAAATTGCATAACACTTTTTTGATTGTTTACGACGTCGCGTCGTCACCGTGGTAATTTCGCGCATACAACTAATTCCTAGGTAGATAGGGTGACTATTCACGCGTCTAGTTGCACACACTCTCGGTAACGAACGTCGTAACAACGCGTAGTCACCCATTTATATGACACTGTTTCGTTGTTGACGTCTTCGTCACCGTGGAGATTTCTTGTATGCATGCACTAGTAGCTAGTACTAGCACGGTCTGACTGTAGCTTTAGCATTACTTGAATTTTTCAATCGAAACAAATTTCTATACAGGGTGTCCGGAAACTGCCGCATAAACGCACCGGATTGTGATTCCTTATGTCATTTCCAGGCAAAAAGTTGTAGTGAACATACCCCCTTAGCTTAATCCTTTAGCTGCCACAGGCATTTGAAGATTTTTGAAAAAATGATTTTCTTGTACGACTAAAACTTCAATACCTCAAAAGCTAGACTAGGTAGAATAGCAAAATAAGATGATTATTACAGCCAACAAATTTACCTAAAAAAATAAAACCAACCACATTAAAATCGGATAAGAGGTTTGGTTTTTATAGAGCTTCAAAGTCAAATTTGTGTGATTTTACCCAAAAACAATCTATTTTTCCATCTCAATTTTCTCCAACTTCTGCAAAAATGGGGTGCTTGTATGATTCTTTTAAAAATTGGCGCATAGTCTTACGATCATATCTTTCTTACATCATTTTCTTCTGGCTCCATTATTTCTAACAGTTTTAATACCTTAAGTGCAGAAAACTAGGGTTAATTTTTGCTCGATTTCGACAAAATTTGAATAGATTTTACCAATTGCAGATCCTTAAGGGGAGTCTGAATGGAATTGTATTGAATTTGAGCTAAAATTAACCCTAGTTTTCTACACTTAACGTTCGAAAACTGTTAGAAAAAATGGAGCTAGAATAAAATGATGTAAGAAAGATATGATCCTAAGACTATGCGCCAATAAAAGAATCGTACAAGCACCTCACTTTGACAGAAGTTGGAGAAAATTGAGATAGAATAATATATTGTTTTTTGGTAAAATCGAACAAATTTGACTTTGAAGCTCTGTAAAAACCAAACCTCTTATCCGATTTTAGTGTGGTTGCTTTTATTTTTTATCCGGTGCGTTTAACCGGCAGTTTCTGGACACCCTGTATATTTTTGGAACCAGGTAATTCCTGGTTTATCCTGAAGTTTTTGGAATTCAGACATTTAAAAAATTCCGATAAGATGTGTTTGCAACCTAATTTTTATTTGACAACATCGCCCAGCGATTCAATTGATTTTGCATCAGGTATGCTTTGATTATCTCGTTGCGTGAAGGCCCCTAGAGAGTGGAGCATTTTCTGAGTGGGAGGTAAAAACTAAAACATCAATTTTTATGCCCGAAGCAGGAATGAACAAAATCGGTTGTAAAAAGTGAACCTTTATTTTTGCTGATTTTATTGAAAGCTCCACAGAATTTTGTCAAAATCTCAGGGCGTGGGATTTCGTCAGCTAGCTTGCCCTTATCGTATTTTTAAAGAAGTAGTGAATTAGCATACATCTTTTCCTAAAGAGCATCCAAGCGAACATCCACCTGCGCTAAGGAATAACCATACGAAGTCAAAAGAGATGCAACCTGTCATATTCATTTGATTGCACCTGTTCTGCTGAATTTTGTCTGAAAACAATAGCACCGGATGACATCTTCATTTGAAAAGTATACTGGAGCTGTTATTTGTTTGAAGTGCATTTCACCAACGCCGTCTAGATATTAAGGCCGCAATGTAGACTCTTAAACGTCAAATTAAGAGCTGAAGTTGCATTGCATTGTTCTTGTTTTTACTGATGTCATATGCTTGTTGTTTTTGTTTGTTCGTGTAAATCCAAAATTTAAGAGCTAAACTATGACGTCATTAAAAAATGTACGAAAAAAAAATAAAATATTCTGATAAGCTGAATACTAGGTTAATGCATCTAAACTGGCTTCTATATAGAGGCGCGTCCAAAAACTGGCCTCGTGAGCCGCCATTAGGCATCTACACTAGCTACCAAATAGAAACTGAAATGACATAACCAAACTTTCATTTTGGAGATTTGATTAAATTTAATTATCAAAATCGAACGTTGGAATCATTACTCTGCCATTCAATAATTATTCACTTTCACACAAAAAAAGGAACAAAAGCAGCAAAATGGTCACTTTGAATTCGACAAGCGGTTGTCAAAGCGTCAGCTGGCATATGATTGAGTTGCCGTATTGAATATCGAAACTGGACGGATCTCCAAATGGCGGTCAGTTTGGATGCAATGACAACTGTCAGTCGGTTGCACGTGCTACCATTTGACCGTCAGTCTGGATGGACTATAATAAGCGTAAAGATAAAAATAAAAAAAATGTTTAAAAGTGCAAAAAAATTTCCCAAATCTTTAGTAGGTATATTTCCACGAAATTAAAAAAAAATATATTGACAGACAAAAAAGTTATGCTATGTTCAAATTGTAAACTTTTGGGCCACCCTGTATAACTTTCTGGGCTGAAAAATGAAAGATTTCGGGTTCACTTTGTATGGGAGGTAACTCATCAAAATTTGCTCATTTTTATGTTTTGCTTTTGTTTTTTGGTTTACATTTTCAAAGGAGCACGAGGGACTCTGTTTTTTTTTTTCATTTTACACTATTAGAAGATGTTAGCTATGTATTAAAACATAACAAAATCTCTCTAAAAACTTATCTTTTACCTATTCAAGTACAAAAATAATATCTAGGTGTGAACAAACCCTACTCGTGCAAAGTTATATGAACCGTGTAAAATTTTAAAGAAATTATAAACCATGATTCTCACATGTACAGTAAAAAAACAAAATAAAAAAAGACGAAAACACATCTTACAGATTCGTGTTATCACCCCAGCAATGACATAAGGGTAGTTTAATCATAAGTGACGGGCTCTTTCAAACAAACCACTCATCACCCCCTTCTAATTCAACCAAAATCGAAGTTAACTGAGCATTGTGTGCATACGACCCTAATTTGACCCAAACTCTCTCCCTAAAGAACGATTAATCTTCATACTAAAAATCAGATGTGTCCCCGCGAGCATTGACAATGCTTATACGATGTACCTAAACATAAGGACGAAGGGTGCGCATTTAAAACGTGATACAAACAGCAATCTTTTTAAATTGTACAATGTACGCGTTGGTCATATATCGCGTTAAGTCGAAAGGACATACTATTTATAATTTTTCTTATAGATTCATCTTTTATGCAATCTGTAGACATCGTTTAGGTTTTGAATTTGGTCCCAAATTACTGAGTGCATCCAACCAGACTGCATCCAAAGGGAAAATTTTAAAGGCAAACTTTTTAGTCGCACCGACTTCCGAATATTAGTCCGGACAACACCTACAATCGACAACATAGCAATTATGAAACCAAACAAGGCAATTTTGGGTAGTCTATAATTTGTGAATTGTGGGATGATATGGTTTGCAGGTTCAGTCTGTGAATTTATCCGCCCTAAACGAATTTTGTGCAGAACAAGTGCGGATGTGCATATAGTTCAAGGTAGGAAGTTTTCCATCTTTTGTTAATGTTGTTCAGGTCCTATTGGTATCTGTAGAATACAAAAGTTATTGGCCGTATTAAAGTCGAATAGAAACACATCTGTCGAGAAATTTTGCAACTGTTTCGTATATCCTTTGTTGTTTGGGTTGACTCTATATCCAACAACGTTTACGACGAGGACACCACTATGGATATTGTTCGAGGGTTTAGAGTTGTGACTACCATTACAGACTAAAGGAACAAGGGTGTTGATGGCAATAGAGAAAACCATAAATATAAAAATGATGAGATATAGATGAGGTGCACAGATGGCAATGGTGTTAACATTTATGTGTTTTACTCTCCAGGGCACAACAACTATCTTCTGAATATAGATTGTCCGGTGACAAGAAGAATTATAGTTTGGAACCCCTTTCGTGATGCACATATGCTCCCCCAGTTTTGGTCATGATATCCTCGGTTTTGGTTGACTGCATGTTCGTATTCCTGAAGGATAGATACCTATGACATACGAACTGTAGGAACTGGACATCGAATGTATAGTAAGTACGGAGCCACTGGGCAGATAAGGAAACTGATTTGATTTTTATAATTGTCAAATAATTTAGTAAATTGACGTTGTGAAATATGTAGTATGAACAAGCCATCACTTTATTAGGACCTTTTGTGTTTTAGTTGTTGAATTAAAGTTTTGTCATGGAAAAATGGAAAAAAATTAAGACTGATAATACGCACATCTGGGCGGTGCATTTTGACATTAATAAAGAAAATGTGCTCCAATTTGTATTAAAATTTTCAAAAACTTACTGTTTTTACTCTAGAGCGCAAATATGCCCACTGCCTTATAATTGTTGTTTCAGTTTTAACCCCTCCTTGCCTCGCTTAACTCATGTCTAGTGCGGATGTCGTCCAAATTTCGAGATAACATCTCTTTCACCATCACCAGTCAATCGGCAATGGCCAACAAGACGACAACGTCGGAAATACGTTCACAAGCTTGTCAAAGGATTAACGCGCTGGATCGTCAGAATCCTGCTTATCTGGAGCCCATTTGAAAATCGCTGCAAATGCGGGCGTGTGGCCATGCACCCTAGGCACACACGTAACCGAGGTGGTCTACACCTTATCATCTGTTTTACACGCGAATATACAAAAAAGCAAAATTGATGTGAATGACATTCTAATCCAGTAACATAGCGATGGAAGAGATACACGTGCCGCCACGTGCAATAACAACACGTGACCAAGTGCTGTGGATAACAGTTCGATATACATACCAATTTCCCACTATTATAAAGGGATGACTTGGAAAGGATGATTGGCAAACAGAGCCAGTTAACTGCTCTCATTCCACCCCGGCACGTAGCGGAAGTATAGAGTGGATGTGAAGCCCGTCATGTCCTTTGAGCTGGTGTATAATTTTCCACGCTGAAATGCCTTCTTGTGTACTAGCTAATGTTTAAATTATGGGTTGCTAAAATCAAAGCATAACATTTTCATATTGGCGTGATTTGCATGATGGGGTGGGGTGACATTTGGTCGAACGACAATCAAACAGTGGTCTTTTTCAGCTTTGTGATTTTGTTTACGAGTAGCTTGATTCAGGGTTTCCAAACTACGAAAAATTTTCTGGAAACTTAAGTATAGTTGATAAAAAATATTTCCGAATTCAAGGCAAACACACTAGTATGGTTGGTGACTCTTCAAAGCACAGGGGTTCGAGCTCCGAAGTGAACTGTAGTTTCCAGCAAAAAGATGTACGAGATATACCCCAAATTTCAAAATATACATTTGCTACAGGCATTTAACGATTTTTTTAAGAAATAATTTACTTGCTCAACTTAAATTTAAATATCTTCAAAACTGCGCCAGTTAGAATATCGAAATAAAATTATTCATTATAGCCCACAAATTTTCACAAAAAAAAAACAAAATTATAAAATCGGATATGCTGTTTGGTTTTTACATAGCTTCAAAGTATGTATTTTGTTTTTTTGAGATATGAGCAGAATTTGATTTTCAAAATTATTCAAAGATTGTGGTAGATTTGCCGTGAAAAGATTGGTAAACAGTCGTCGACTTTTAAAACGTTAAAAAAAATCCCTTTTATAGTTCAGATTGTAGTCTGGCTGGTCTAGCGGTTAGTGCGCGCACCTTCGGTGCACAGGGTCATGAGTTCGAATCTCACCGTGAGCCATGGTGTTTTTCGAACTCATGAGCTTGTGACGGACTATAATCTCACTCAGATGTTAAACGAGTACACATTTATGGGGATAAATAACACTGCTGAGCGTGATGCTGATCTCATTACCTCATCAAAAAAAAAAGCAGATAAGATCTTGGGAATAGGATGTCACTAACACATCCTGCGGCCTTAGTTCAATGTTGGATTGTCGCGCCTGTTATTTATTTTTATTTTATAGTTCAGATTCATATGATCTGATGCCGTTTATTTTTGCAATATAATTTACTGTCTGTTTAAAGTCTGCCTTTTTTTATCGCACATTCATGTTACACCTTCTCAACCTTTAGAATATCCGTTCTGGATATAATAATTTACTCTAATTCACCAGCACGGTATGGCATGGCATCTCCTAAAAAGCTTCTTTGATATTATTTTTAACTCTTAAGGTTTATGTTCGTAGGGACATGTGATAATCGCTCAGCGATAGTAGTTTTGCTTCCAATCCCGAGCCGTATTTTCATATTCATATTTCGTTTGAGTGATGCTACTTTCCTTATGCCGACAATAATCTAAAGAAACATGTTTGTATAGAAAATATACGCATAATGCTCAAAACTGGTGGTTTAACTGCAATCATCATATGAGTTGTCTCTACGAACACATACCTTTAGGCTACGTTCAAACGACGAGTCGCAAGCTCGAGATATAAAAATGCATTGATTTAGAGCAGGTACTAACATCGTCAGTTCACGTGAAATTCATGAAAATACTATCAAAATTTTGATGATTGTGAAATCGAATTCCCTTGGTGGTACTCACTTCATACGAGGTGCAAAGCATTTGCCCCTTGAGTCGTTAACTGGAGGCAGTGGCGGCTCGTATACAATAATACTGGGGGTTCACAAAAAAGAAAACTAAATACATACATACGACATCAACCCCTCAAAATCTATTTTAACGTATACTTAAGACTACCTACTTTGAATTAAAATTATTTTATTTTAATGTCAAAGCATAGTCCATCATACGTACATTCTAATTTTTTGCGAAAATGACTACTTCCTCAAGCCTGTTTCCATCCTGTTTACCTACATCTCCTTGTAACTGCGAACAAAAATCTAGATTTTATAACTAAAGAATCACTGCGATTTTCACATAACACCCAAGAAAAAAAAGTTACGAATCAGCAGCACACCAAAATTTATTTTTTATCGTTTAATTGACATTAAATTTTTCCACAAAATGCTTTTCAGTTCAGACAAGGCAAACCTGTTTCGTGCCAGGTAAAACTGAAATGAAGCGGCTGTAATTGGCTACAACTACTACGAATGAAACTCGCGGTCGCTAATTCACGTGTCTTTATTGAGCTCACATTTTGCTTTTATATCTTTATACATAATAATGAATCTTAATTTATATCACTAAGGAAATAATGGACCTGCCAGTGCATCAACCGCTATACTTGATGCACACCCGATCTTATCCTTCAGCTCTGAGTCTTCGTGGCATCCACTGCAATATTGGATGCCACCCGCTCTATCCAGCTACACTAACACGACTGAGTCTGCCACTAGAGCTAGCGTATAGTTCCTGACCAACTATACGCACATTAATATAGGCCATACACTTCAGATTCGTATGGTCGCTATGTACTCTTGTTCTGCTATATTGGTATTCTGACCGAATGCTTGGGATGCCTTTTAACACAAACCCAATCCTAGAATATTGAGCATGAATTGGTTGTCCTTAGAAAAGTTCTTATCAACAAATTTCTAAAGTTAAACATAAAATCTCTACTCATTCTTATACCTATATTCTTTCATTGAAAATACTCACCCAAAATTCATACATTCGGTTCATCACCGAGGGCTATGTGAAGTTAGCCAGTCATGTTTTTGAAATTAGGTCCTTTTGCTCGGTGAACCGTTTGTTCTACAGCGGCTACGTTTGTTCTTGATTGTTAACCAATTAATATCGTTTGTGCTTCTCTAATTATTTAATTATAGCAACTTTAAAATTGTGAGTGTGAACTTAGCCAGTCATTTTTAAATATGGGTCGGAAAGGTATAGGTTTGGTATCAATCGAAAGCCAGACGTTTGTTCATTTTGTAGGGCGTTTGTTCATCCTGGAAACGGAAGGATACAGGAATTATTAAGGAAAAACAGATTAGTTGTGACGTCATCTTCACTCAACCAACGCCATCTACTCAGCTCAGCTGTACGGGCAACCCGTGTCCCGCGAACAATTTATGCAAGATCCACACCATCATCGTACAGCTGAGCTGAGTAGATGGCGTTGGTTGAGTGAAGATGACGTCACAACTAATCTCTTTTTCCTTAATAATTCCTGTATCCTTCCGTTTCCAGGATGAACAAACGCCCTACAAAATGAACAAACGTCTGGCTTTCGATTGATACCAAACCTATACCTTTCCGATCCATATTTAAAAATGACTGGCTAAGTTCACACTCACAATTTTAAAGTTGCTATAATTAAATAATTAGAGAAGCACAAACGATATTAATTGGTTAACAATCAAGAACAAACGTAGCCGCTGTAGAACAAACGGTTCACCGAGCAAAAGGACCTAATTTCAAAAACATGACTGGCTAACTTCACACAGCCATCACCGAGTGGTGTGCTGTGCAGGCTGTGCACGACTTATTTGTGCACAAATTCTAGTGTAAATTTTGCACTATCCCCTCGCTCCGAGAACCCGTCACATATCTGATTTTGGAGCGAGTGCACCAGTTCATATGACTGTGCACCAACACTGTGGGTGTTGGTAGCTGGTCGAGATATAGATTCAATGCATGGCTTGGGTATATCGTATGTGCATAATGTACGTACGCTTCTTAGAGTATGTTGCGTCGGGCGGTTTGGTCTGTTTTGTTAAGTGTTTTATTTAGCACATTATTTGTTGATATTGTTGTTTTATCAGGGGGTGCACGTGCACATGTGCACATATGGGCCAGCCGCCACTGACTGGAGGCTCATGGGGTATACGAGATGTGAAAACACGTTTCACCATCCGTCAAAACAGGGCTCGCTAGCCGTCGGGTCTCTCCCCCGTCCCGTATAAGCCACTGCATTTTTTTTGTCTCGAGCTTGTGAGCCGTATAATAGTGGATGTTTGCTTCTTGCTCCTCATTTATACCTCTCTATGGCGACACGTCAATCGGCCTGCAGTGTAGGCGCATCACCCGTTCTGGCGGTAAACCATGAATTCATTTCGGGTGGATATTTGGGATCTTGCATCTGAGCGGTTAAGGACTTCAGATATGCCTCAAAATAAATAAATAAATAACTGGTGCGAAAGTCCAACATTGGATTTAAACCCAAAACAGCCCTCCGCCCTGAAGTCGTCCCTGGTTTTTGTTTCAGCCTATTTCTTCAAACAGCTCTAGTTTCTTTCTGTAAAGGGTATCCGGAAACCCGCAAAAAAGGTATATGAGACAGACCCCTATTCTTAACCCTTCAGCTGCCGTAGGTATTAGGAAATTAAAAAAAAATCGTTTTCTTACACGACTTGAACCTCAATATCTACAAAACTAGACTAGCTACAATAGCGAAATAAAATGATTATAACAGCAAATTTACGTAAAAAATTAAACTAACTGCACTTAAATTGATGAAAATTGATGATTTGATTGAAAATTTGATTTTGTACAGCTTCAAATTTTTGTCAGTCCCCCCGAAAATAAATTATTTTACAATCTCAATTTTCTCCAACTTCTGTCAAGGTGAGTTGTACGATTCTTTGAAATACAATCATATCTTTCTTACATAATTTTATTCTAGCTGAATAACCTCAGAGTTTTAATGCCTTAGTGCAGAAAACTAGGGCAGCTAAAGGCTTAAAAATTGGAGATATGTCCAATACACCTTTTTTTTGCTGGAAACTACACGAGGAATCATTTTTGTTAAAATTTGTTTGTCCCTGGTTTTCCGGTATGCTTAAGTGGTATTTTCAGGACACCCTGTATACTGTGTCATCACCGAGAATAATGCATTGTTCTGGCTTTTTAATTTGCCACATCCACGTATTCCAGGTGTGCTTCTGATGCAAAAATTTGGTTGTAGAACGAATGGACGATAATGATGATGAACGCTCAACGAGTTGACGGAACGAGATTGCGTGGACGGCCGCGAGCTTGCTGGAAGTACTCAACAGATGAGGACGCTCACTGCTGGGCTTCCGAAACTTTAGGACATGTGGCCGCGACAATTTGAGTTAAACAATTCAGGCGACCAAAGCCCGACATCAGACTATCTTTAAACGTTCATGGTAAGTTGTTAAATGTTGTCAAAAAAGTGGTAAAGTCTAAGCACTAGCTTGAACCCCAAAATTAAATTATTTGTCTTTCTCAATTTTCTCTAACCTCGGACATAGGATCTTGTTGGAAGGGAGAGGTGTAAGAGTTGGATCAGGCCAAAAATGTTGTCTAAATTTTTGTCTGCATGGACCAGGAACTTTCTTAGGAAAATGGGTATGTAAATCAAATCTACACAAATAAGTGCTAAAAAAAATAGATCCAATTTCAAGAATTATCTTTTAATGACAAATGGCCCCTTGCACGTGTTTAAATTTGTACCTACTTCTGATAACACACACAATCAGGGCCGGCTTTAGGTGTAACGGCGCCCGGGGCGAACTTGAAAGAAGCGCCCCTTATAGTTTCTATACACGAAAAAATTGCTATAGAGCTTGAACTTTAACGTTTTTTATAAATATTTTTCTCCATTGCCCCGCCGCTATTGAAACTATCCACGTTTAACTCTTTTTAACTTCACGTTAATTTGCCCCTTCCCAATCAATTGATTGCTTAAAACAAACAGAAAAGTATGCCTCTATCCATTCACATTTTTTATACCCTTCGCTTATTAAGCGTAAAGGGTATATTAACTTTGTCATGAAGTTTGTAACGCATTGAAGGAAGCATCTCCGACCATATAAAATATGTATATATATGATCAGCGTGACGAGCTGAGTCGATTGGACGATGTCCGTCTGTCCGTCTGTCCGTCTGTCCGTCTGTCTGTCTGTCTGTCTGTTGCGACGCGTTTTGCTCGGCCAGTTTAAAAGCTATGGAGCTGAAATTTTGCACACATGCTTCTTTTTGTTGCAGGCAGTTTGTATGTTTGAATCGCTAAAATCCGCCAAGGGGGTCGTGGGGCTGTCATACAAACCTACCCCCCAAATTTAGGTTCTTCTTAGAAAAACTTTTTTATTTATGCACTAATTTCAATCGAATTTCACACAAATGTATTTTAATTGGTAACACACAATATATGTAAAAATCGACCAAATCGGACAATGGGGTCGTGGGGCTGCCATACACACCTAGTCTCCAAATTAGGTTCTTCTAAGAAAAACTTTTTTATTTTCTTATCGATTTCAATCGAATTTCGCACAAATGTGTTTCTAGTAAAACCACAAAACATATGTCAAAATGGACCAAATCGGACCATGGGGTCATGGGGCTGTCATAGAAACCTAGCTCCCCAAATTAAGTTCTTCTAAGAATTTTTTTTTATTTATACACCAATTTCAACCAAACTTCACACAAATGTGTTTCTATTGATGACACAAAGCATATGTATAAATAAATGGAGTCGGACCATGTGGTCATGGGGCTACCATACAAACCTAGCCCCCCAAATAAAATTTTTCTAAGAAAAACATTTTTATTTGCACACCAATTCCAATCAAACCTCAGAAAATTATATTTCTATTCATGCCACCACAACAAACGTGAAATCGGACTATGGGGTCGTGGAGCTGGCATATAAACCCAACCCCCAAATTAGGTTCTTCGAAGAAAACCTTTTTGATTTGTCCACCAATCTGAACCAAATGTGTTTTAATTGATGCCACAAACTACGTAAAAATTGATAGGAAGGCCATAGGGCTGCCCTACAACCCCCTTCCCCCTCTTTTTGGTTCTTATAAGAAACCCACGTCCCGCTTCGCCCAATAAATCTTCGCCACGGCACTTATGAGAAAATTCAAAAGCATGGAAGCGGGGAGGACTGAACACTAGTCATAGGTGCGCCCGAAAAAAACTTTTAGACCGAGGGGAGCGAAGGGTATCCAAATTTCGGCCGCGCCCGAAATTAGCTTCGGTCTCGTTCATTATTCGTCCTAGAAAATTATTATTAGTTTAATATTATAAAAAGCGAGTTTTGTGTAAGCAAGAGTAGATCTATTGTAGGATCTATTGTAGTGTTCATTTTTCAATTTTTAAATTAAACCACAAAATACTTTGCCAGTTCATCGTTCAAAAATAAAAACAGGCAATCTCACGTCGGCGAAACATAAGGAACCATACATATTAGCTCACAAACATTCATTATGTTGAATGGGAAGACGATAGCAAATCCCACTTAAGTAGGTTGCACTTTTCCATTCATCTTTTTCGATGTTAACATTTTTCAAATTAGCAATCATTTCCAAGAGTACACTGCTATCTTCAATTGCGAAATTGACGAAGAAGACGAAAATTAAGGAAAGATGGGCAGTTCCAATGACTACGTTCCTGATGATTCACATACTCTGGTCCCTGCGAAAACGCACTTGCCGATGGTTCTAAATACGGCTGAATTTGATGGTACTGAATTCAGTCAGTATCGATTTTACGTATATTTTTCAAAACATAAATCCATTTCATTTTGTAATTTCGACCGTGGTTAGAAATGGGTTGTTTGGGGAAACCTGGCTATTTCGCATTACTACAGGTTATACAATGTAGGTACCACCGGTTCATTTTTGAATCACCAACATTTAAACGTTCATTAAGTTACTAATTTTACAAATACATATGTTTATAAACTTTTCTATTTTTTAAGTAGTTTTATTAAATTTAATTGAGCGAGAAAAGAAAACAATGTTTGCTCTAAAATGCAATACCTTCGTAGACCACAAAATTAGAACAAAATTATCCCTCAAACGACACACCTAAATTTTTGTGGTATCATACATATTAACAAAAATCCAAAAACTTTTCTATGTACATAAATATCAATAAACGTAAGAGGCGTTACAGACCCTCCGATCGATCGGCCAGATTTTTTGATTACGAAATAAATCGGAAGGTGTATGGGATTCATTTTTTTTGATTTGACGTGTGGAACGTATTGCCAGTGCAATTTTCGGTTCAAGCTGGCATGACAACCATGTGTTCTCAGTTGCTGATTTTTTTACATATACCTGTGGTCGTTATTCATGCTGTGGTTGTGGCGGTCATTCTCCATAAAAAGTAGCAATGGATGTCCATCCATCCATCACCAAAAATGATATAATTTTCGCTATTTTGTGTTGTGTCTTGTGGACCGTGAGACTGTCAATTTCAGATTGCCTGATAAATTGCCTAATGTATGTATGTGCGGGCGGCAGATCGATTGTAGGCAGTCGATTGCCCAATCGATCGGCCGAGAAACCGTCAGGTTTTTGGCGCCCTTAAGTTTAATAAAGACAAAAGCATAAACATAATCCACATAAAAAAATTGATGAAAATGGTTCGAAAACGAATGTGCTTATTAGAATTGTATACTGCTTTTTCTTAATTAAAGGTTATCTTTGGAACGCAGTCAATTCCTGAAGTGGGAATCTGATATTATGGGTTCCCAACTAAATTCTTACCTGATTTCTATAAAGATACAGGTGACAATTTGTGTCGTGCGGCGTTGAGTGAACGTTGTGAAATTGCACATAGAATTCTTGTCGCAGGTCTGCGTTTGTATAAAAATATCCCTTTAACTTGTGATTAGAATGCGTGTTAAATTGATGGTATTAAATACATTCATACATGCATTTGTATTCTTACAAAAAATTAAATTGTCTTAAGCAACAAACAAATTTGTAAAAATAAATTAAGTTAATAATACGGGTTTCGGCGCCCCTAAACCTGGCGCCCGGGGCGACCGCCCCGCTCGCCCCACCCTAAAGCCGGCCCTGCACACAATGCTTCGACGATTTACACTGTTTAAGTTGTTTACATACTCAGTGCTTTTTTACCTTTATAAGTTCGGTCTTCGAAACTGCAATCTCACCAGCATCTTTGGCAGTGCCGGATTAACCACGTGGCAGAAGGTGGCAAATGCCACAGGCCCCGCGCTTAGGGGGGCCCCGCGCTTGCCTCAAAAAATAAATAAGCTGCAGAATTTTGGAAAAAAGCATAAATTGTTATTTTCCTTCAAGCTATCGGTGGGGTATTTTCACGAAGGTCATACAAGATACTGGTTCGAAAATATCAATCTCTGCACGACCTGATGCGACGAAGGCACTTTTAGGTGGTTTTCCCATTATCAAACGAGTTTTGGGTGACTTATCCAATAACCAAGATCAAAAGCTGAGCGTCGTAATCAAGCTTACGGACTAGCTTCCAAAATGAACAGGCAAGAAACAGAAATATTGATGGTAGAATGGAATGACATTTTAGAACGCTTACAAGCGACTAAGGCTTCATTACAGTCGACTGATCAATACCTTAATACGGGATAGGCTCTGTATAAGCCATTATACATTGCTACGTACAAGCAATGCGGTTCGCATACAAAGATATAGAATCAAAAGCCATAGATTTAATGGGTTGTGAGGAATACCAATCGATCGAAACCGAAAGCGAATCCCCGATGAAATTGTTGACAGTCAAGGACCTGCAAAACCTTTGAAGTCAATGTCTTTATTGTCACAATTGATAATATACTTTCGGCACTAACTAGACGCATGGAAGCTTATAATCAACTAAATAGTGTATTTGGTATACTTCGGGAGTTGATGATTTCATCGGCAGAAGATATCTTAGAAAGAGGCGGAATTAACGTAAGTTCATATCCGGACCTGGGAAATGAACTGGGGCCGATCATGTATTTCAATTCGAAAGGAATTGCTTTCGAAATATCCGAAAAGGTATCATGTAACTCGAAAACGAATAGCTTCTTTTCGAAAGTAATAGGACTTTCGTTTTTCGAGCACACGAAACGAAAATCCTCTATCATGTAATTCAAAAGTGTTCGACGATTTCGACGAACGTCAAAAATTCATTCGAAAGATAGGGTATTTTAGAAGAGCGATCGTTTATGTGTTTTGTTGCAAGCGAAGATGGAGTCATAACCCAAAAAAATAAGGTAATGGAAGGCGAAGGCGAAGGACTACGGGTTTTCGTCAAAATTATGCGTTTATAGATTTAGTGCTACCTCCTTTACCCTGGGGGCGGTAATGTACTCGGCCGTTGGTTAACGTGACGTCAGAGATACACGGCCTCCTTGACTAATAATCAAAGCCATCTATATTTCAAAGCCCGGAACCAGAACCCGCTCATACACTTTTGCGGCAGATCATAGGCTCGATTAGTTGGAAAATTTACATTGCGGTAAAGGCAAATCGGGTTGGGTCGCGGCAAACTTTACACGAAAAGTATTGGTTCCCGGTCGATTTTCGTCGCGAAAAGTGCAATGTGTCGTGAATTGAAGTGTCTATAATGCAGTGAAAGAAAAAAATCCCGATAAAAAGTGAGTTTTCCACGTGTTTTCGCGGTTTTTATTAGAGCAGACACGTTTTTTTACATGCGCTGTGCTTGGGTTAGTGCATCGTGCAACGTATATACGACATATTCATAGGCTCGCTTTGTGTGCATGTATTGCTGCTTCCCGGCTTTCTGATATAGGTGGCTTTGCTAATAATACATTCTTGACAGTGGGCTGCGTTCGGTATGGGAAATAATTACTATGACACTATTCCCATACATCAATAGCCGCTGTAAACACAAATTGTTCGGTCCGGTCGTGTGCTCTGACGTGCCGTTGCCATTTGCGTAGCAACAGCACCCAATGGTGGACATGACATAGATACCTTCTACGGGGTATACCGCCAGGGGAGCACTTAGCCGTTACGGCTTTATCTCCCGGTCCTTCGGGCGGTTTGGACCTTCGGCGTTTTACTGACAAGGTCTTATTGTCAGATGGGGATTTCTCCATCCGGTGAATGCACTCACCTTCAGGAACCCAACCCCGGGGGTGCATCACCAGCTCGGTGTCCCAATGGTGGACATGTGGAAATAAAAGGAAAAAAACGTGGTTAAGCGAAATAACGTTTTGCAAGGATACAGTTGGTAAGTGTGGAAACCACTTAACGCTGTTGAGCTCAGTCCATAGTGAAACGATACAAAGCGTTCTTAATTTTCCAAGGTTCGTCTCGACTTTAACTGGAGCTAAGTGCATAGTGAAATGGTACAAATTCTTCTTCATTTTCCAAGCTTCGTCTCGACTTAAATTGGAGTTAAGTTATAATGTATTTGTTGAGTTGAATAAATTTAAATTGTCTTATGATAGAAATAGAATGGAAATAGCAACCGCAGCAGCGGCCCAATGCATTTTAAATAGGTGGGAGCAAAAGCTATATTGACGTCATCCATTTAAAATGCATTCTGCTGCTTTCTTCAGTAGCATTCAACGCGTCTAATCTTTTTCAATAGTTACTTTCAATAAACTTCTATTAATCTTCTCTTTCTAGTAAAGATAGATAGGATTTTAGAAAATTCGGATGAGTTACGACAATTATTAGTTGGGTTAATCCAGGCTCCAGGTTTCAAACATTAATTTAATGCACTTCAAGGGGCCCCGCACTTGTCATTTGCCACCGGCCCCGCGCTGGCTTAATCCGGCACTGATCGTTGGGATGATCTCTTAGTTTCCCCGTCTCGGACTAATCGCGAGACTGAAATCTTTCGATTATTAAATGAAATTTAAAATTGCAAATTTAGACCACGTAGTTCTTTATTTGGAGCATTGAAATGTTCGACCCTTGTATGGAGTGAAGTCTGCATTTTTACGCTATCAAACATCGTAGTGCAGAATTGTTTTCATAGAGTATAGTACAAACAGATGGGTCCAATTTTTTCACAACGAAAAATTGACAGAACATAACACAGAAGTCCTCAAAGGAGCAAGAGTAACGAAAATATTCTGTTTTAGTTCCAAGTTCCAAATGTTTTTTTTTTTTACTTTTTTTTGAGACAAAATTGAAAATCGAATAACAGGAGAACTATTTAACACAAAATTCAAGAGAAGCGGCGAAAAGACACCACCTTGAAGAGTTGCATAATATACCTGGCTTGTAGCAGTCGTTGATCTTAGACTAGACTTGTAGCAGTCGTTGATCTTATACTAGAAGTGATTGACCTAGATCTGAGGATCAGAACAGCTAACACTCATGTATCGTTTTGACGATCCTGACCAAGTTATACGACCAGCAGACTTAAGAATGTCCATGGCCAAGGCGAACTAAATCGACTGAACTCAAATTCATGGTAGAACTTCTCCAAAGATAAATGTTACATATAAGGGGAAACGGCAGGGGAATGTATTATCTGGACTGACTAGTTTATCACCTGGCATCTGTCAGGATTTTTATGAGATCTAGTCAAGATTTAAATACTCCAACAACTGGATCATATTGGCACAATTTTACGCTAGAATAAGCTGACCAGACGTACAGCATTTTGCTGTACAGTATAGCATTTTGACCGATCGTACAGCATTAGTAAATGTACAGCAAAATGTACAGCATTTCCAATTCCACACCAAAGAAACTTAATTGACTTCATAATAACCTCCTCGGTGAGGCCTGTAGTCAGTCTGTTTTAAAGGTGTTTTTAGCAAGATAATCGCACTTTCATATGGCAAACGTTCATTTTCGATCATTTCGGAGCTCTTTGGTCAATCGTTCTGAAATTTAATGTACCTAAATGTAAGCGCCAGGTAACTCCACAACCTGGGGATTACATTTACTTACATTTCTCCAAATTGTAGGGTCCCCTATCTGCGTTCGACAGTTACAGCTGACCAAATCGCACTTTTGTCTTTTCTAATCGAAAATTCTCAATAAAATTTGTCCAATAAATTTGAAAATTGGCAGACTTGTAAAGCGCCGCACTGTCCACATTTTGTGAAAATTTGAAGGCTCTAGCTGACACTAGTAGATGTAGAGCTACTTGGCGCTCACTGCTAACATTGTCTCAACATTTCAAGGTCCTACCTATCTGCGTTCGGGAGTTCAATCGATACAATCGAAAATTGTCCGTCATTCGGAAATTTTGGAGCGGAAAATTTTGAAATTTTAACAGTCATGTATAGAGTACCCCACTGCCAGTATTAGGTGAAAGTTTTAAGCATCTATAGCTGCTAAGGTTCAGAAGTAACAGCCGTGTAAAGATGCGATTTTAATTTTTCACAAAACGATGGTAAAATTACTGTACTCCATCCGATACCCCCATCAACCCCTTAAGGAAAAAGAAAATACAAACTAAAGGACTCTGCCAAGATTTCCCCTATATGTTCAATAAAATAGTGGTATATCCCCAGAGGATCGCCATCCGCTTAAGAGTTCTCTACCCAATAAGGTATCAATTTATCTATTGAAATAAAGAAAACGAAACTTTTAAATAGGTACAAGAGTCATCATCATCCGTACAATGCTGCTGAGATTGCAGTTTCGAACACTGAAATTCCAAAGTTGAAAAAATCGCTGAGTATCGACTGTCTAGAAAGGGGAAATCGAATCCGAATTGAAGCAAATTGGATTATAAATTGCCCTTTATTAAAATATGGTTTAAAAAAAAATGTCTTAACATCTTCTCTAACAAAATGGAACCAACAATTTAAACTGACTGAAAATCCTAATTTTTTCGTAGATTTGAATTACGTACCCCTACCCCCTAAAAATGTTGGGCTTGCTCTTTCTGAACGAGAACCTGGTTACGCTACGCCCTTGCTTGTTATAGCTTTGAGTGTTAAAACATTCATTTCTTCTTCATACGCTGATGATGTTTTATCAATAGAACATTTAGAAGTTGAGGGATCTTTTCTGGGTCCTGTTTAGTACTAACAGAACCTTGCAAGGACGTAGTCAGGATTTTGCTGGGTTTTAGAAATTATGACATTATTAGAATTTTGTTGTTAATTATGGACACTAGTTTCGGCGTTGCCCCACTGCATATTATGCCTCCTGTCCACTGTTCCTGTGTCGAATCCAATTTTATCGCTTGACGAGGCTGGACGAGCACCATAGCACGCACGAGTATTTAATTTTCCGCTATCATCGGAAGCAGACAGTGCCACGTCTACAACGCCAAAGACCTCTTTTCTGTACAATTATTATCGAAGGGCTCGTGGGCCATATAGCTGCGTCTCTCTGGTATAAACAAATTTCAATACTACGGACTCAAAACTTCTCTGTACACAAATTGAATATTTTGTCACTATCTTAGATTCTGCCGCTTGCATGTTTTTCTCGCAAAATTTTTAAAAATGAATGTCTTTAAAAGAACAGTTTCTTAATATTCTATCAAACATAAATTTCTTTATGTTTTCGAATTTGGGGGCTCCTCTGGAAATTCAAATTCCAAGTATCAAGACAAAAACTTTTACTTTTCGGGTTGGCCTACAATTGAGAGAGCATTTTGTTAGCGTTACCAATGAAGAAGAAGATAATGAAGTATTCCAAGCAATAAGATGCACTATCGAAAAGGTGACCAATTTCGGTATTCTCCTTCTCTTTCTATCCTACCATAAGTATTGTTAGTCTCGTTTAGTACGGCTGTCATCCCAGTATGTATATTGGTTGAATGAATGAATGAGATAGCAAATGGTCCCACATTTTTGGTTTATGACTCTGTCCTCTATTACCTTTGTCTGTGAGCGTTACAGTGCAAAAAGAAAATTTGACAAATATTAAGATTTGCAGTTACAATGCATGGTCAATCACAACAAGGCGTTCATTTTTTCGACTTTCTTTTGATTGCGTAAACTAAAATAGGTTACGCATTTTTTTCGTGAACTACCTGTTTGCTCCGGCATAACGTTGACTCATCGGACGCACTGTAAAAGTAAGAGAAAAGTTTCACCTGCGAATATAAAACAAGGGTAGATTGCCCTCATATTCGTAATTCAAATTAGCTTCACCAGTTTTTGTACTATCCAAAAATCAAGTTATGTAACCAGTTGCGGGACGACGGAAATAATACTTACTCGCTCTATTTTATACTTACCTAAGTATATTTAAATTAAGAGCATGGAAATAGGTAACATGCAAAAAGATAACTAAAGAATTTGTTAATTGATGCAATGAATCAGTTAAATAAAAATATAAACTATATTTTTACGTTTTCGTGTTTGATATCGGAAAAAGACTAAATGAATAATATTTTCCCAGCAGTGAATTGATGCAAATAAAAACATTCTCAGATATGCCAAGTTTCATATTGCCACTTCCACAACTTTTTTATTTCAATTTTGATTTCTTCAAAATATGTATGTTGAAGACGTAATCACATTATACGTTTTAAAATGAATTTGTAACTGAATTTGCTCTTGTCGAGAGAAGAAATAATAACAATTTCAATTTTCTACAACTCATCGCAATACCGTAAACCATACACGACTTTACGCCATACTCTTCCCTGACTATAAGCATTACGTACTTATCCTTGTTACCCACTTCCTATACCGATTACAAACTCCCACAAATTTATGTTTTTTCTTTTTTCGTTTCAACACCTCCGGGCAACAAAGGCAAAAAAAAACGCGATAAGTAAGTAGTACCTTCATACTTGTGTATACACTGAGAAAAAAAATTAGAATGGTTATCTAAAGAAATAGTCCAATTCATCTAAAGTTCCCGTTGATTTTCAGCTTATGATTCTATGTCGTTGAAACAGCTACGAAGATATGGGTAATTTTTCTATTCGTCATTAGTTGAAACATCTACTATATTTGCAAATTCAATTAATTCATTTGTAGAGACAGCTATTCATTATCTATAAATTGTTAAATGTTGGATAGCTAAATTGTGTTGAAGAAAAATGAACGATTGTTTGTAGTTAAATTTTATATTTGAATAGTACAATCAAGAACTTTTGTGGAAGAATTGACTAAACTTTTTCTTCTAATCTTGCGTGGCTAAATGAACGAATTTAATAGTATTTTCAGCTGCAAAGATTAGAGAAATCAGCTATTTCTTTGGTAAAACTATCTAAATTTAAGTCAACTACTTCACTTTAGATAAAAAGTCTAAACCATTTTTTTCAGTGTACGGTAAAGGGAATCGTGAACGCAAGGCAAACATAAATATTTAGACTCAGGACACACATTATTGGGGGTTGTGGGTACTTAGTAATTGCTTTCGAAAAGAGTTTTCCTACCCTTCTGACAATGCTTGTCCAGAATACATACATCGCATACGCGACGAAGTATGTTAACCAACATCGGGATTAAAAAAAAAAATATCATAAAAGATAAATGCAAGAACAAAAGATGAAAAAGGGAACGAACAACCTGTCCGGGTTGGCTGCAATACAAAACAAATACCTGCGGCGTCGTCATCTGATTACGCCTGAATGGAATCGTCGCAAGCGTTGCTGTTTTGTGTTTGCCACCCCCTCGTTCAAGAGCCTTATTTCGTATTTCGTCTTCATATATGAAAGCAGCCAAAAATACGATTTAGATGCTAACGGATGAGGAGGAAATAACCATTTTTCCATTGAACGATTATTCGGCCAGAATGGTTTTTCCACCCATCATCATCTTGTACTATGTATTCTCGTATCCCTTTTACAAGCGTTTGGAACAAAATATAAAACAGGCAAAAAAAAATCGTTTGCCTTCTCTCCTTCTTGTTATGCAACCCGAGTTTCATTGTACGGAGCTGTGTATAAGCTTAAGCTCGATGTCTGGCCAAACAGGGATAAATACAGAACTTGAGCAGGCAAGACAAATAATTCGCAATGGGAGGTTTTGAAAATCCCTCGGGGATCTCGTCAAACAAGTCGCATCTGTTATCATCTCGTTTCGAGCTCAATTCCCCGTCGAGTTGTAATTGTATCCAATGTGTACACAAATTTCGATTCCATCTGATCGACCCGCGGAGCCCTCGTCAATTCAACTATTCGTCTGGAAAATTTAAAAAGAATACACTTCATGATAAAAAAAAAAATCGGAAACAGTTCTAAGGACAACGATAAGGAAGAGTTTCGCGATAGTCAAATTTTATGTTTCCAGTGCTACTGGTCATTCCTCTTATTTACACAAAAGTGAATTCTCCTCTCGGCGCTAGTCCTAGTGTGTGTACAGCAATCTCTTCAAACAAATTTTCAAACAGAGAAATCAAATCGTCAAATAATCCAATAACAAAGGTAAGTGGAATTGCAATTGAGAGAAACATGTTACCCTCCTCTTATACGACGATACAAATGCTGTGCACTGTGCAGGGATACAACGATGAAGACAAGTCCTTGTATGTTAAATGTGACGGATGTGTTTCGTTTTGTCGGGTGTGTTGTGCACACAAGCAGAACCGACCGAGGTCCGTGCCACATGCCACCCTACTATAAGATATAGTTGAACACCACAGTTACAACGCTAGTTATTGTATTAAAGGCAAATTGCGGAAAAATTAGCGGCTGATTCCTTGGATCATCTAATTATGCTGGGATAATCAAATATATCGTTTATTCGATGAGGAAGTTACACGCAGTGATTTTCCTTTGGTTCGACCAAAGGACTGTAAGGGAAGTCGAAACAGTGACATGTGGGATATTATTTTGAAGGGAAATGACATTTTGATGGCAACATCAATAATATAATTTTAATAATATATTTAACTATAAAATCTGATAGTTTGGTAGCGTGTCTGTAGGTCCACGATGGGAAAGGATATGTTATACCGCAGTCCTTATTGCTTATGGAAGTTAGGTTATCCTGTCATGAAGCCCAAGTAACGCAATTAATATTAGAGGTACAGAATTTTCTTTTTTACTAAATTTGCGACCAAATGCGAAAACTTAAAATTACAAGAATGCTGATTTTCTCTTCAAAATCATATGCAGATTTGGGAAATAGCATAAATATTAAAGACAAGTGAGGTGTATTTCTAACAGGATACGAAGGATATGGTTAATGCTTGCACGGTTTTCAATTGAACGAGTCACCATAATGGTCCAGATGCAAAGGAATCATGTAGCACAAAGGAAACGGATATGAGTGTTTTAGGGCCACAGGTTCCCAGCCATTTGTGTTAAACTATTGGCGAATGTGCGAAATTTTTTAATTTTCAGAGGTCGTCCAAAAAGAGACTTGTCAAATAAATTCTCCTTTGTCGAATAAATATAATTTGTCTACATTTGTCTGTCAGTTTTACTAATTTAAATAAAAAAAATCTTAAACTTACACACGTCATTGAAAAACATTTTTGTGAAACAATTTTGAATCATTTTCAAAATAGATAGTTTTGTCCCAATTTTTCATAATGCTTTGAGAGGTACGCCACTGTGCATGAGAGATCTAATTGTTATTTCTATATTCTATATATAAATAAGTAAGAAGAAATAAGTAATCGCATACTCAGTCTTTTGATTTTTGTCAAGCTAGAATGTGAATCTGAACCACTGTCCGTCCTGTATCTGGCTTAGTGTGTCTTGACAATATTTATTTGGCTTTCAGTAATACCGATAACGATCGTTCCTAACACATTGTCATTGTACATTCGTCGTGTATTGCAAAGATGTAATGCAGGTATTTGCTAGCTGCTAGCCGCTTTCCTAAATTACAATAAAACCGAAATATTAATTTTAGAACTCTTTTCGTATTTTGGTTAATCGAAGTTCCATAGGCCCCGCGTTCAACATTTGCCACAGGCCCCGCGCTTGCTTAATCCGGCACTGTCACTATGCATTAAAATTCTAAAAAAAAACTCGTATTGCGGGCGCAGCCCTCTGTACGCCGGTATTTTTACTAAGGTCGCGCCAAAAAAACCGGGTTCAAAAATGCAAAACGCAGAAAATTTAGAAAATTTTTATAAATTTAGTAATGAGAGGATATTTGCTGATTTAAATCAGTCTGGCTGAATTTGTCACAGAAAAGTAGCACATCATATCTTACTCAAAATTAAATTTTACTGAATATTTAGGAAATTATTTAGGAAACGTGCATTTCCATCCACGGTGCAATTAGTTACGGTTTACGGAAAAACGACGAGGCAAACACATAGAATTGGTATTTTAATGCGCGTGACGATTTTGACGATGTCTTTTACGAACACATTTCATATTTACAGCCATTTTATGAATGTAGGTAAATATTTAGTAACACATGAGATTGAATACCTACATGAAAATTCTCCTACAGTTTGTATTAGTATAGTGACTTTAGCTCTAGACCCAAACATCCACAAAAAAAAAATGATTTGTGATGCCAAATTGTTCTGTGGCCTGACCGCATTACGCAGTAAAAAGCTAGACTTTTTTGCGCGTCACATTTGGGGGGAGGGTGTGGCAAAGGGGTGAAATTATGATTTTTCGCTAATATCTTGTTAACTGTAATATTTACAGCAAAATGTTCCGAGGACGATTTAAACTACACAAAATTTCCTTTCTAATGATATATTGATTATATTATATTATCTTGGGTGTGTATGGCAGCTCCATGATCCCAAAGTAGAACTCTCTTTGTTTTGCATGTTTTTGAGCATGGGCGTAGCCAGGGGGTAGGGAGGGGCGGTCGACCCCCCCTGCCCCCTGTGGCTGCGTGGATCCCATATTTCCTGTTTCATTTCATGGCTTCTGAGCTGGAGTCCACAATTTAAACCGTTAGGTCCCTTCGGGAAGTTAGTGGAATTCATCTTATTTTCATCTGAAAGGGTGACAAATGGTATACAGCTTTGCTATTTCAGGGACCTTGTAAAGAACGGGTCTCATATTTCATGGCCTTTGCAGTTATTAAATCAAAATTTATTTTCTAGCTGAATCATACCAGCAATAAAATTTAGCCACTGTTAATACTTTGATAAATTTAGGGGAAATCTTATTAAACCCGTTAACCATATTTCAATCAATAAAGGATTTATAAATATTCTGACGATGCTACTTTGCTAAGATGAAACTGACAGACGAAACAAACTGATTTCGCAAGTGGAATATGAAGTCCGAGATACAAAAATTGCACTGAAAATAGACAAACTACGCTCTAAAAGACAGATATTGGAGGCCAGTTGAATGTAATCAGAATGCAGAAGAAAATCATTCTCACAACCATTTTTCAAATTTGACTCGAAAATTAGCAAAAAAAACGAGACCGAGGCTAATTTCGGGCGCGGCCGAAATTTGGATACCCTTCGCTCCGCTCGGGCTAAAAGTTTGTTCGAGTGTACCTACAACTTGTGTTTAACCCCCCCCCCCTATTCTTTTCCTTCTAGTCTTCACAAAAGTTCGGTTGCGTCGACACAGCAATATATTTGTGTGGGGTTTGGTTGGAATAAGTGGACAAATAAAAATATTTACACAGAAAACTTTATTGTTGCTTTGATAAAGACACATTAATTCAAGGTTTTGTGAAATTGGTGTAAAAAACGTTTCTTAGAAGAACCAAAATGGGGGGTTGGGTTTGTATATGACCCTTTGGTCCGATTTGATCCATTCTTACATATGTTTTGTGTTATCAATAGAAATACATTTGTGTGAAATTTGGTTGAAATTAGTGCACAAATAAAAACGTTTTTCTTAGAAGAACCTAATTTGGGGAGCTGGATTTGGATGGCAGTCAGTGCCGGATTAAGCAAGCGCGGGGCCCGTGGCAAATGTAGAGCGCGTGCCCTGTGGAACTTCGATTAACCAAACTAATAAAGGGTCCTAAAATTAATATTTCGGTTATTATGTCATTTCTCAAGGGGTTTTTTTTCTCTTTCTTTTCTAAAATATGAATTACTTTTGGCGTAACTACTTTTTCGCTTACCCTATGTAACATTGTGTCAACCATTCTTTTATGTATAATTTATTTCTTGATTAGTTACCTCAGCCTCCACTTTAAATGTAATTTCATATTGAACTTGTTAGTTCAGTTCGTTTGAAGCGGGTGACTTCACAACATTTTGCATCTATTCGCAAAAATGAGCAATTTTCGCCGAAATTCGCATCTATGTATTTCGAAAAGCGAAATTTCCGTACCTCTAAGCGACAATGTGTTAGTTAGGAACGCCGATCGGTATTACTGAAAGCCAAATACATATTGCCAAGACGCTCTGAACCAGATACACGACGCACAGTGGCTCAGATTCACATTCTAGCGGGACAAATTCAAAAGCGTAAGGATGCGATTACTGAAGATTCTGATGGGCAATACATTTGTACATATAAATAGAATATAGGAGTAACAATTACATCCCTCATGCGCAGTGGCGTACCTCTCAAAGCATTATGAAAATGGAGGCTATATTATCTGTTTTGAAAATAGTTCACAATTGTTTCACAAAAATGTTTTTCATTGAGGTGTGCAAGTTTGCCAAGATTTATTTTATTATAATTACTAAAACAGAATATCTGTAGAAAAATTATACTTATTCGACAAAGAAGAATTGATTTTAGAAGTCCCTTTTTGGATGACCTCTGAGAATTTAAAGATTCTACATTTTCCGAAATGTGATAAAATATGTGAAAATTGTTCATTTTATAAGTATTGCCTATTAATATACCTATAGCTTTTGATTTAATTGCCCCCTTTCAGGTTTACTCAGGTTCATAAAAGGCTACAACCAAACATCTAGCTAAAAGAGGCCTATAATAAAGATATGTACTCACATATACCAGATGGCCAAATTCACGTTAACATCTTCTACATTAATTCGGTTTTACTAATAAAAATAAAAAATCTTGGAAATCCTTCACATTTAAATGAAAACCCAACATTTTTGTGAATTAATTTTGAATCATTTGTTAAACAGGTAATTTTGCCCCATTTTTCATAACGTTTAAAGCGGTACGCCACTGTGAATGAGAAATAAGTTTGTAATTTCATATTCTATGGATGGGTGCAAATACATTTCCCTACATAACCTCCAAAAAGCTTATGTCTCGCTAGGACTTGAATCTGAAACACTGCGGACGTAGTTTTACGGGAATGTCATCATGAATTAGAAAGAAATATTTCTGTATTTTTATGCAATACAAACCTTGCTATAATTTTGGAACACCCTAGCGTAAATTGTTCAACGATAACGTGTTATTACAATTTAGAAAGAACTGGCTTTTAAAATTTGGTTGACATCGGTTGCGGTTGTTATAGTTTTTGTTTTAGAAAAACGCGGGGCCCCTCGAAGCGCGGGGCCCGTGGCATTTGCCACCTTCTGCCACGTGGTTAATCCGGCACTGATGGCAGTCACATGACCTCATTGTCCGATTTTACCGATTCCAACATACAAACTGCCTGCAGCAAATAGAAACATGCAAAATTTCAGCTTCGCAGCTTTTAAATTGGCGGAGTAAAACGCGCCGCAACAGACAGACAGACGGACAGACAGACGTACAGAGAGACAGACGGACGGACGTTGATGACTACCGTGTTTAGTCATCAACGTTACAAAGACAACTGAATTCGGAGTTTGATAACGGTTGTCAGCCATAGCACTTCCTAGTCGTATTGTTAGTTTATTATTCTACGATAAGAATATTACTTATCATCTTCTTCTGAATAATAAACTTGCGACGAGTCGTGCCGAGTTTGGAAACTCGTTTCTCTATGAGTGTCTATTTCACAGAGTGGCGACCGAACGTTCACGGCCACAGAGTAAGACTATAGCGACGTTTTTTTCGTATCGCGTGTAAGTCTGACTCGAAAAAAACGATCGCGGGTAACATCCCGGTTAAGACCAAACAGCTGACATTTGACACTTTTCGCGCATCTTTGACTCACCTTTGTCGGCTTATTTTTTAGATGTGGTGGATTTGATCACAAAAGATGATTATTTCTTTGCAAAATCTTTTCCCGTGATCAGAAAAACTCTCACATTTGGTTTGAAAAAACAAATTCCCTCATATTTCCCCTATGCGGCCGCCATCTACATTTGAGCTCTATCCCGTGTAGGGTAGTTGCACGGGTTAACTTTACCTGGGTAAGTGTCATTTTTTTTATATGAAGTTCTACCCAAACCTACACGGGATAAACACAATAAAACGTCCCTTATATGTATACTTTTTATATGGTCGGAGATGCTTCCTTCTGCTGCGTTACAAACTTCATGACAAAGTTAATATACCCTTTCATCCTATGAGCGAAGGGTATAAAAAAAGAAATAACATGCGTGACAGTCCACTAGGACCGCAGATGTTTGAGTGACATCCAATTTCCAAGGTCTAAACTGCTGTTTTGTTGAGATGTGAGATCAACAGCACGCCCAGCAATGTTATTTATCCCCAAAAATGGATACTTGTTTACAATCTGAGCGACATCATAGTCCGTCATGTAGGTCGTGAGTTCGAAAAAGACCATAAAATAAATTCGTTCGCTACTCTAAAATTTGCAAACAATATTTCTGCGACCGGAAATTTTAACTCCTAAGAAAATCATGATGTTGAAAAAATTTTGGGCTTGGAAGGAAAACAATGGGGGGGGGGGGATTAAATAGGTACAAGTCGTAGGTACGCCCGAAAAAACTTTTAGTCCGAGGGGAGCGAAGGGTATTCAAATTTTGGTCGCACCCGAAATTAGCCTCGGTCTCGTTTGAGGTTAGTTTTATTTTTTTTAGGTAAAATTGTTGACTGTCATAATCATCTTATTTTGCTTTTCTAGCTAATCCGCCCCGTAAGGGGGAGGATAAAGGTTGAAAGCCTCCGGCCGATTCCTATATCCTTTTCAGTTGTGGCATAACTGCGGACCCTTAGCTATGCAGGAGGAGCTTTATAGGGTGAGCGGCTCCGGCCAATTCCTATGTTTCTCTACGGGGCGTTACTTTCCCGCATTATCCGAGTAACCGCTGCGCCTGAGTGCTGTATTAGCAACTTCAGCGTCTCAGGTTACTAAACGTAATAGGGTGACATAAACCGAATAGTCAATCACCGAAGCAGCACCTTCCGTAGGTGGGAGGATAAAGGTTGAAAGGCTCCGGCCGACTACTATATCCTCTTCAGTTGTGGCATAACTGCGGACCCTTAGCTATACAGGAGGAGCTTCATAGGGTGAACGGCTCCAGCCAATTCCTATGTTTCTCTACGGGGCGTTACTTTCCCGCATTATCCGAGTAACCGCTGCGCCTGAGTGCTGTAACAACTTCAGCGTCTCAGGTTACTAAGCGCAATAGGGTGACAAAAACCGAACAGTCAATCACCGAAGCAGCACCTCCGAGGCCTCTCCATGATGGACCTCTTTCGTTTTACGAATTCTATCATGGTCCTTGGAAAAAAATCTACGTCAAGAAACCTGTAATGAAAGCCTCGGATTGGACGGATACAACCCAACGACGACATCGCAAACGAATAACTGATTACTCTTTCGGAACCTGGAATGTACGCTCCCTGAATAGGCCAGGAGCCTTAAGGGCCCTCTTGGATCAGGTCGAAAAATATAAGCTGAGCATTGTTGCACTCCAGGAAACAAAATGGCTTAGTAGCGAGATTGATGACCGAAATTCGTACACAATTTTCACAAGTGGGAAACCTTCGGGCCACAGGAAGTTTGGAGTGGCGTTCATTGTAAACAATCAACTTAAGCCGCATGTTATCGACTTCAAACCCATAAACGAGCAGCTGTGTGCGATTCGCATTAAAACCCGGTTCTTCAATCTCTGGCTCATAAACGCGCATGCCCCCACCGAAGTCAGTGAAGGCGCGGTTAAAGACGAGTTCTATCACCGCCTAGAAAATATCTTCGATTCACTTCAATCAAATGATGTCAAATTGCTGCTAGCAGTGGCGTGCAGTAACATTTATAAATGGGGATGCGGTGGAGAAAAAGTAACACAAATACATATAATTTTTTCAAATGTTTTTTTTTTTGACACACGAAAGTAATTAGAAAATGTATTTATTTTGAATGCAAATTTCATTAATGATTCTCAAGCACCCGAAAAACCAAGAGGAGGAATATAATACATAATAAAATGCGTATTAGCTTTTCTTTTGAATAATAATCACTCGTTGCGTAATCGCAGAAAAAAATAAAAAAATAAAATGGTTCTCTAGGTAACGGTACTGTGCATATGCGTAAGATCTAGCAAATATTTATAAGAAAAACGTAAACAGACAAAATCTCCGTAAAATATAATTTCATAAATATCATATCCCTTCAAGATACTTACTTCCCCTTTTTGTACTTGCTTGCTTTCGTTCTCCATTCCCAGATATTATAGTGTAGTTACTAGGTTACTAGTGTAGTTACTAGATTTCAAATTACAAAGTGTGGTGGAGATTTTTTTTTGTTTCTTATGTTTTTTGGGGGGCTGAGCTCGAATGTGGGGCTTTGCGGAACAGCGAAAAAACACAAAATTTTCGGAGTTTTCCCGTTTTTTTGTGTATAACTCCGAAACTGTACATTTCTCCGAAATGTCCATGAAAATATTAGGGAAAACATAATTGCGGGTCCAACGCACAATTAATCATTAAAATGTATAGCTACAATTGATAGCCATTTTTTTGGCGTTTTTTGCAATCTTGACCCTGTTTTGCAACGAAATTTTGGTGGGAAGTTACGGATTCAGGTTCTGCACCCCAAAATACATAATGTACAAAAATGCAACTTTTGTGACCAAAACTGAAAAACCTTTCAATCTCAAAATTTTATACATAATATGGAACTATTTTAAAAATTGTAAATTTTAATTATTATCAATTGTAGTAATACCGGATTTATAATATTTATGTCTCTTTGGACGCGCAATTATGTGCTCTCTAAAATATTCATGAAGAGTTTTTCGCGATTTTTACCCTGTTCCGCAACGAAATGTCGCTATAGGAATCTCCGGATTCCTGCTCAGCACCCCAAAAAAACATAAGAAACAAAAAAAATTGTCTCCACAACATTTTGCAATCTAATGTACTAGGTTTATCACATAGTAACTACACTATTAGATGAGCTTCACTCATTAGCTTCCTCTTCTTTTCGTTCTCTCATTCATGCTAGCATACACTGCACTGCACAGCACAAGTTGGAGAATTTGACTTGGATGCGTTCCGTGTACGGGACTGGTTTGCGCATCCCCAATGGTACAAAAATTACTCAATGAGCATGTCTCGTGTCGACTGAAATTTTGTCCGATTGGATTCACGACTGAGTGAAAGTTTTTTCCGCATCCAGTAGAAAAGTACTCAACTCACAGAACGACTGGCACTATGGAGCAAGTGCATTGGTCGTATATTACTATATCCATATGCGTGTAGAATTTAAGAGCTTTAAACCAACGACTAATAGACTTCGCGACCAGCAGAAATATGGTCATTAGCTCTACCTGTTTTCCGCATCGTCGCATTCACAGGCAGACCTGGAGATCTCCAGATCAACATACCACGTCCTTGTCTGCAAGAGATGGGCATCGAGCATAATGGATGTTCGGTCCTATCGTGGAGCAAATATTGACTCTGACCACTGGTGAAGGCGACTAATAGGTGCAGAATTTCTTCGGTGCATCATTCGAGGTTCAATCCGGCAAACATTTTTGCGGTTGACAAATTGTTGGATGATGCCACGGTGGTCACTTATACGACTGCCCTTGAGGAGAAGCTGACGCCCTTGTTAAATAACATCATCAACAAAGGCGCCCTTGAGATCTGGGATACACTCAAAGGCACCATCAAAGGGGTCGCAGAGGAGGTTGTGGGATACAAAGCCCGGCGATCCTGGAATGATTGGTTTGATGAAGAATGTCAAAATGCAGTAGATGCTAAAACGATGCATATCGCCAATGGACTGAACGCGCAACTAGAGCCAAAAAAACAAAATATGACGAGCTTCATCGATTTTCGAATAGGTTAATTAGGCGTAAGAAACGTAAGAATCTTGACGAGCAGTTAATGCAAATAAACCAAAGACTAGCTAGTAGGAACAGTAGACAAGCGTACAAGCTGATTAATTCAATTAAAAGTGGATACCAAGGATGGCAATATCATTAGCGACACCGATAGCGTTGATAAACGCTGGGCCTCACATTTTGAAGAGCTGCTCAATGTTCAACCGAACAACCCCACACAAGAAGCCCCGGAGCTGATGGCTGAAACAGGCCCTCCCGTTCAACCCACAACAGTAGAAGAAGTTGATCTCGCCATGCAAGCACTAAAACATAATAAAGCCCCGGGCGCTGACGAGATTCCAGCTGAACTGCTGAAGCATGGTGGGGAGAGCCTTATTAAGGCTATACACACACTTATCGTTAAAGTATGGAACGACGAAATAATCCCGGAAGATTGGCGTAAAAGTATCATTTGCCCAATCCACAAAAAAGGGCATAAGTTGAAATATGAGAACTACAGAGGCATCTCATTAGTTTGTACGACTTATAAGATTTTATCTAAGATTCTGGAAAATAGAATTAATCCGTACGCAGAAGAAATCATTGGCGAGTACCAAGGCGGCTTTAGACCTGGTCGTTCGACGATAGATCAGCTTTTTGCAGTGAAGCTTTTACTCCAGAAGTGCTGGGAATACAACATCGACGTATACCAAATATTTGTTGACTTCAAGCAGGCATACGACAGTATCGATCGAAGCGTACTGTACAACATTTTGCTGCATTTTAGAATACCGGCTAAGCTAGTGCGACTCATAAGGATGACGATGACTAATACCGTCTCGCAGGTCAGAGTTCAGAACAGACTCACTGACCTATTTGAAACTCGTACTGGACTCAAGCAAGGCGACGGGCTGGCGCCGACGCTCTTCAACCTTCTGGAGTATGTGATTCGAGCCATGAATTTGGACAGCAGCGGAACGCTACTCATTAAATCGACTCAACTAGTAGCCTACGCCGACAACATCAACATCATGCCTCGAAGATTGGGTGATGCAGAAAGCCTTCTGCATAATCTCAATAACGCCGCCAAAGAAGTTGGGCTACATATCAACGAATCTAAAACCAAGGTCATGATGCAATCAAAAACTAGAACGCCAGTAAATTCAAGCATCACAGTGCGGGACCTCAATATAGAATATGTAGACAACTTCACTTACCTGGGTTGCAATTTGTCGAAAGACGCCAACGAAACAGATGAGATAAAGCGACGGATACAACTAGCTAATAAGTGTTACTTTGCGGTCCTCCAAATTATGAATTCGAAGCTGGTGCACAGGAACACGAAGCTCCACGTGTATAAAACCATCATCCGACCTGTGCTATGCTATGGCTGCGAGGCATGGACCCTAACCCAAAACTCTGAACACCTGTTGGACCAAAGGTTCTCCGAAGAATCCTCGGGGCCGTTCGTGAACGAGGTGAATGGCGCATCCGGTACAACCTTGAGTTGTATCAGCTGTATGATGAGCTGCAGCGACTGCAATGGGCGGGACATGTACAAAGAATGAACGACGATCGCATTCCCAAAAAGGTGATGAACGCGCAACGAGTGGACGGATCCAGATTGCGTGGACCACCGAGAGCCCGATGGGAGCATTCTGTATGTGAGGACGCCCACCAGATGCTAGGCTTTCGGAATTGGAGGACAAGGTCGCGTGACCGCGACAATTGGAGGTTTTCAATCCAGGCGGCCAAGGCCCGACGTCGGGCTA
This sequence comes from Microchrysa polita, assembly GCA_949715475.1. Classification (NCBI taxonomy): domain Eukaryota; kingdom Metazoa; phylum Arthropoda; class Insecta; order Diptera; family Stratiomyidae; genus Microchrysa; species Microchrysa polita. The sequence goes on along the minus strand of OX454418.1, from coordinate 37,203,843 downwards.
TCGTGCCATAAAGAAGAAGAAGAAGCTAATCTAGGTTTGAAGATATTGTCGCGTAAGTCGCGTAAGAAAATGAATTTGTCACAAATCTTTAAATGCCTGTGGCGTGGCAGAATACACGTTTGTTGCAGGAAATCATTTAAGGAATCATCTTTCTGTGCGTTGATGCGGCGGTTTCACTCTGTATGCTTGATTTTTATTTAATTTTTCTTTTTTTACGACATAGTGCGTGTACCGATATTGAAAATAAGTTTTGAGTGCCTAATTGTTTCTGGAACATAGTAATAAAAACTAATTGAATCCCTTGAAAATTGCTCTGGAATTATATGAAAATGATTTGAAAATTTATCAATTTGGCATTAAATTCGCAATTTGGAAGTAAAAATTTTCCCATTAAAAATTCTACAATTTAAAATAGAAAGTCGTCAATTTGATATGGAAATTCATCAATTTGACATGGAAATTCGTAAAACTGATTTTTTTTATTCCACAATTTCAAATGGAAATTCGTAAATCAGATTTTTAAACTTCCAAATGAAAATCGGTCACCATGATTTGGAAATTCATGAATTTAAAATTTAAGTCATTAATATCTAATGGTAGTTCGTCGATTTGAAATGGAACTTCATCAATTTGTAATGGAAGTTGCCTCTACAACCGTGCCTGGTAGGCATGTTAGGCAACGGACATAAGGCTCCTCAACAGCAGCGGAGAAGCAGCGGCATGCGCTTGTTGTAGCTCTGTATCGGGAGTGACGGGTGGGGTTCGTGCCACTCGTTGCCCCTGTCGTTCTACAACTCAAAGTGATATTGCATGCTCCGGATAATACGACACAAACATGGGGCTTGAGATGAGTGAAAATGCAACCGACCAGCACAGGTCCCACATTATTCGGTTATATGGACCCGGATGGTAACCGGTCCCGGTCAAACTAAACCCACAAACAAATTCTTAAAAATTCGCCCGACCTAAGGTGCCCGTGGCCGAATCAAAAATTGTAGGGCGCCTCCCTTCACAATGCCGGGTTGAGCCGCTTTACCTAATCCCGCTAATCAAACCTAGAATGAATAATGAGTCTCATGAAAATTGTATGGCAATTCTGGAGCCTCGCGTAAGGCATTATACCAAATCAAGTAATGCATCTTATTAGTGACATTCAAACATATCACAACACAAAACAGATATACATATATAAAAACCTCAGACATCACGCACAAAACATGGACACTCAGCTGTAATCTGGTTCATTTCGGTCGGTTACAAATTCGTCAAGTTGAGATGGAATTTTGCTAGTTTAAAATAGAAACTCGCTAACTTTATTTGGAAACTTTTATCTAGCGGAAAGACGTCAACATGATTTTGAAATTCATCAATTCTTCAAATCGGAGCATTTTTGTGTCATATAATGTATTTTTAACTTAACTTAAATACATAAATCGGTGGTATTAACTCGATATAGTTCTTGCCGTTTGATGGGACTTTTGGCTTAGTGCTCTGTAACTCGTGATCCAATGAATATTTGGAACACCATACTGTACGCCACTGTATCATCGTGTGTGTCATAAAAATAAAATAAAATAAATAACAGGCGCGACAGTCCACCATATCGGACTAAGGCCGCAAATGTGTTAGTAACATCAAATTTCCAAGATCTTAACTGCTTTTTTGTTGAGGTGTTGAGATGAACAGCACGCTCAACAGTGGTATTTATCCCCATGTATAGGTACTCGTTTAACATCTGAGTGGGATCATAGTCCGTCACATGGGTCGTGAGTTCGGAAAACACCATAAACTGAATTGGTTCACGGTGATATTCGAACCCACGACCCTGTGTACCGAAGATGTGCGCACCAACCACAACACTAGATTACTTATGTGTCATACCATACTTTTTAATATGCATCACATGAAAGGATCCGTCGATTTTTTCTGTGTTTGTTCTGTCCCATGAACCATGTATTTTTTTTTCTTTAAATTGTTAAAGACATTATCCAAATGGGAGTCAATTAGCGCTAGGTAGTTACATATCTAGATTTTCTACTATCGTGACTTCCGAAAGCATTTATCGAAAAACAAAATCCTTTGAAAAGTCCGATGTACCATAAACACCGCGCAAAACACGCAATTTTCACAATTTCCTTAACAATAACAAAAGATATTCAATTGATTTTCCCTTTTCCAGACTGATTGCATGCACTTCACTTTTATCAAGTCTACCGAAGGAAAACTCATGTGGGAAACATTTTCAAACGAAAAAAGAATAAAGCTTAAGCATTATAGAAAGGAATAAATGTATGGCCCATTTCAAGCGGTAACTTAGGTGAGGGAGTGTCAATTCGAATAGAACAATGATTGATCACGCCATATATTATATTATAGGAAACCTTCTGCCACGTTAAAGAACAACTACTAGACGTTTAGTAGCTGAGTGGCAGCACATCACGAAATCTATTGGGTCATTCGGAGCATTACAGGAAGGTTTTAAAAGACTTCCTTTCGTTTTCCATGCCGCTTATACGAACAATCATCATGTCCGAATTATGTCTTTCACGATGTGTTTGTTGTGTCCGTTGCGTGATTAAATGTGTGTGATTTATTTAGTTTGTGTTGAAATAATAGAACATACATGGTATGTAGTATAATGACAAAAATATTTTATTGTTTGATGACCTACCCAAAACATATCAAGCCGTAAACTGTTTTCCTGGCGAACAGCGGTCAGTATCAAACTACACCAGCCAGGCTACACAACATACTGATATTATTATACCCTATACCCATAAGATGGTATAGGGTATATTGTTTTTGTTACGACGATTTATGTAACACCTCAAAGGAGCCACCAGAGGTATGGCTAAGTATATATATAAATGATCAGGGTCGGTCCCTGATTCGAACTAGCCATGTCCGTCTGTCTGTCTGTCCGTCCGTGTGTCTGTCAGTTCGCACGATAACTCCCGAAATAATGGAGCTAGCGTTTTGAAATTTCGGTCAGATGATTGCATTGATAAAAGCTTGGACGGTATTTAAAATGGGCCAAATCGGACCAAGGGTTCCCCTACCTCCCATACAAATGACCCCTCCGTGATAGTGTAATTCGGCCATATTTTTCGACAGAATGTCGCTAGGGACCTGAAATTTTCATCAATGCCTAATTGTGACATATGCTTGAAGTTAGTGGAAAGTGAAAAAGGTCTGACTTCCCCTACCCCTACATCCCCTACAAAGCAATATTCCGCCATATCTTCTGATAGAATGTCCCGAAAAACTTGAAATTTATCGCAAATGATAGCTGCTGGATGCCGTTATAAGATATTAAAGATGAGCGAAATTCAGCCCACCTACCCCTCCCCCCTTAAAAAAAATTAAATTGAATATTTTCGGTTTTACGCGTGTTCTAGGTCTGTACATGGGTATAGGGTATATACTAATCGTGCTATTCGCACGATTAGAACTCGGTCTGGTTTATCGAAATATTTTGCTTTAATAGACAAGTGGTTGCAGTGGCGCCGGAACGAATTTTTTATTGGGGGGGCAAGATATTTTTTCTCAAATTCATATTAAATTAAGCGGTTATATACCGGACCTCTAGCTATAGGACCGGCTCTACTATATGTGCAGAATGTGCATTTGGGATGTGCAACAGGGCGCTTCATTAAGTGAGGCAAACACACAATTTCAATTTTTGATTAATCTTAATTGTCTCATTTTTTAAATCAAAATTTTTTAATTTTTAATGTTTTTTAATCGGAAGTTTTGAAAACTTTGCCCTTTCATATTTTAAATTAACATTTTCAAAAATTTTGAAAATCTCGATTTGAAAAAGCTGAGGTAAAAATTTGCACTTTTTGTGGAATTTTTGGGCGATTTTAATTTTTAAGTTGTGATAACCTCTACATTAGGTCTCAAAGCCAAATTTTCGAAAGTTTCGGTTTAAAAACATAAAAATTCGAAATTATTGAAAATTTGGATTTGAAAATATAAACGCATTTTAAAGATTAATTGTGTGTCGGACCCGCAATTATATTTTTTCTAACATGTTCAACGACAGGTTATCGGTGAAATGTATAATTTCGGAGTTTTAAGCCCCGCAAAAAACAAAACAAATTTTTTGGGTTTTTTTCGCGGTTTCGATCCTGATTTGAAACGAAATGTTGGTGGCAAGCTCAGGATTCAAGCTCAGCGCTCTAATAAAACATTAGAAATAACCAAAAAAATTCTCCACCACACTTTGCAATCTACACCAAATAGTATATAGTCTATTAATAATTTTGTGAAATACTCATTTCTAGACTAGAACCGCTCAGGAAAGTGGAAAGTCCGCTTTTTCTTAAATGACAACAATCTAAAAATGAATATCTATCGGATTCATTAGAGGAATTATGTATGTTCAAAGAATAGCTCATACTGAGGTGGTGGCTCACTTTGACTGTAACTCAGATATATCTAAAATTGAAGAGAAATAGAGTTTCACATACAGATAAAAAAAAGGAGAAAAAAAGTAGAGAACAATAGCGATCCGAAACCACCTATAGAATAGTCTTCAATATGAGACTAGCCTTTAAGTGTCTTTTTGTTACCCATTTTGATCCCATTGTAATTCCGAAGTGTTGTATGGATTATAAACATATTCTTTATGTTATATAGCTTTATAAAATTAAAGGTCAAACGATTTTCCCAAAGGTTGTTTTCTGGTTTCCTCGGGAAACGAATTCTTTCATGATTTTTGAGGAATCTAAGTTCGATCCCTGTGAACGTGGAGAAGGATTAGATGTGTCAGACGTTTTTGTGTCATTGTTGAATGTAGCCATGTTAAAGACGTCGTAAATCACTGAACGACCCTTCTGATGATGCCGCTGATGCTCAGAAATAATGTTACTTGCTGTGCTCGATATACTTCGAAAGTGATCAACAATTTCGGCGCAACATAGGTGAAGCTCCCGTCATACTCTTCAAAAGAGTTAAACTGTGAGCGAAGATCAAAAATATCGAAATCGACCATAGCAACCCAATCTTACTGTGAGATTCTCTACCATGGGCAGGGATTTGGAGCGACACTTTTTTTCGCTCCGCTCCGCTCCCGCTCCGACCAATATGAATCCGCTCCGCTCCAGCGCTCCGCTCCGACTAAAATTGTTTCGCTCCGCTCCGCTCCATTACAAAAATACAACAAAACTTTATTGTTCTTAGTAAATATTTATTATTTTCCGCGAATTCATCAATTCAACTTATATCTACTAAAGTATTCTAGAAAATGACTTGATAGGTGCGTTTCATTCGATCAAGTACAGAACAATTTCGTACAAATTTGAACATAAAATTGAGTTGTTCTAGATAGGGTGTCCGGAAACTAAACTATCGCATAAGCGCGCCGAAATATGATACTATTAATGTCATTTCCAGCAAAATAGGTTTACCGGGAATATCCCGAACTCTTAACTCCGTAGCTACCAAAAAGCATTTAAAGATTTTACAAAAATGTTACAAAATTTTATCTTTGAAGCTTTTTTTCACAGCTTAAGCTGCTTATCTGATTTTTAATGGGTTTATTCTTAGGAAAAATTGTTGGCCACGACCGAAAGAAAATATGTAGGTAGTTTCAGTATTAAATTTTTGAAAAATCTTTAAATGTCTGTGGTAGCTGAAGAGTTAATAATTCGGGCTTTTTTATATTTCTTTTTGCTGGAAATATGCGATAGTTTCCGGAAATCCCGTATAGAATGAGATCTGTAACATTGTTATGGCACTGTCTTGTGCTACATTCAATAAAACGCACCTAATAACTAATCTAAATTAAAAAGGGCGTTCATTCATCGAGTACAGGACAGGACTTTTCTGTCATGGATGATCTTGAATTTCTTATTAATGAAGAGTGATGATTATGACTAAATGCAAAACCTCTTTTATCATAATGAATTTCACGATATTCCGAAATTTTGTAAGTCTCTCAACAAACTCTTCGCCTTTAAATCGTCAAAAATCACCAAATCGTGCCATAAAATGAAAAATTTCGTCGAAAAAATTCATTTTTTTTCTCGGAATATTTTCGATTTTTTACTTTGGAGCGGAGCGGAGCGGAGCGACTTTCAAAGCAAAAATCGCTCCGCTCCAGTCTGCCAAAAACCGCTCCACGCTCCGCTCTTTCGCTCCGAAATTTAGGGTCGCTCCGCTCCGCTCCATCGCTCCGCTCCGCTCCATCGCTCCGCTCCAAATCCCTGACCATGGGCACGGTTTTCTGACAAGGAGAATGAAAAACTTCCTCGTTTTCGTTGATCAACGGTCAATAGTTTCGCTATGGTTGCCTCTTGTTAACGAAGAAGAAATGAAAATGGAATGATCATGTACGTACTCGTAGTATACATGCACTAGATGCACGTATGCAACTTTCTGCGAACCGGATATTCCATCATGGAAAAAAAAATATCCACTACTAGAATAATAAATTGAATATGTACATTGTATATGTATAAAAATATAAAATAAATTATTCTTCATTTTTAATATAGTGCAACATATGTAGTACTTATTGCCCCTTTAGCCAAAATATTGAGGGGGCAGTTGCCCCCGCTGCCCCCCCTGTTCCGGCGCCATTGAGTGGTTGGTATGTAGTATAGTCCTAACCTCGCCTACACATTCTCCTTCTATAGTTTCAGCCAAAATAATTCAAATGAGAATGCATAATGTGCATTCGTTTCCCCAAGGAAATAAATTGGTAGATCCTGATGAGTACGTCCATTGGGAGACGAAGCCTCTTATTCATTCTAAACATTCTATTGTATACCTCACTAACTTGGATCAACTGAATACTTGCTGTAAAAATTCAAATATACCTACACCAACTATATGTTACTATTTTTTATAATAATACCATCAATTCGTTCCAGTCACGTCCCGTTATTTTCTGACTTAATCCTGGTGTATTCTGAAGAAGAACTTTAAGCAGGTTGTGTAAAAAATCCGTCCTTTTAGTGAATTTCACAACTTCCAATGGAAAAAGGTGGTAGTGGATTATTATTCTTTAAATCAAAATTCTCTAAACGGAAAATGTGAAGGATACAATAACGGGATATAATGAAGAACGAAATAAAAGAACGATTTCAGAGAGCAGCAACTAAATGATCTTACAAGATCCTTTTGGAAAATGTTCAGTTAATATCGGTCTAAGTTCTTTAGGAAGCAATGCAGCTGAAAATTACTAACATTTAATTAATAAACTTCTAACACCTTAGAAAGCTTTAGTGTGTAACATGTCCTTTAAAGGAATATTGTTTAGTCTGAAACAATGGAGTAACGTTTCACAATTTTCTTGTGCTCGAATTGAATATGGGGGCCCCCATAATTTTGAATTTTTAACTACGAAATATTAACGAAACTTACATTTCCAGCCGCCAATGAAAGCCGTTCGCTAATTTGTAAGAACGTCAAAGCATTCCGCTTTAGCGACATGTTCTAATATATTAGTTTTTGGCAAAATATTTAATATTTGAATAGTTTATTATACAAGAGAATTAGCAGTAGTAGTTCTTCTTGATATCCGCGGAAAAATTAAACTACCGGAAACCCAGGTTTCATTAATCCGACTACCCCGCTATTATTATGGTTCAAACACTTTTATATAGGTTCAGAGACCTTGCCAAACAGAAGATCTATTATCGGTAGCTTGGGTTGGGCTACGCTTTTTTGCTTTAAGCAAAATTTTGACTTAGACCTTATCGCACCACTGTAGCAACTGTACCTGTAGATAACAAGCCAATGTAAACTGTGGATATGTTTTTTCTAGATGCAGTTACAATATTCAAATATTCAGAGAAGTGTTGCTCACAATGGCTCTCTTTTCGGCGAGTAAGTTATACTCTTTCTAGAAGAGCCGGAGGCTGATTAGGGATAATCTCTCTCTGCTTTCCTGCACACCGGAAAGCCGTACTATGTACATATATAAATTTCGTGTTTTCGGCAAGCTTTAAGGGTTATATTAATGAAAACAAATCTTTACGTTTGCAGCTTTGGGGGCTCCGTGGCTTGGGGCCTGTGTTCCATTGAACAAACACGTACGTTACGCCACTGACTCGGACTTCTTCCAAACACTCTCTAAGTGAGGGACAAGGCGAGAGATTCCAGCGGCATATTGCCATAATAAAGACATAAAGTTATCCCCATTGCTGTACGGTACCGGTAAGCAAATTGACTTTGCTTGTAGAGTGAGCCTGTGGACTACATGTGCATTCATATTATCGGGCACAAACTTTTAAAGAAACAAATTAAAGCAATGTATGGTATGTACTTGTGTAAGACCAGAACACATTTACTGCATTATTAAATTCTTTTTTTTTATATACATATATGGTGTATTGGACATCTTTTGTAAAAAATGCGATACTCACCTGATCTATACCGCCCCATGCCATCTGTAAATAGAAAATGGACAACCAATGAGCTTGCAGTTACATGCATTGAAGATACTAAGTTATTCGAAAGATTCAACAAGTAATTCAGGTATCTATGTTGGCCCGGCCAACAAACAGCAAGAAGAGGAGAGCGAAGGAGAACAACTTGTCGGCGTCGTCGTCTCTATATCGGTCATCTATTTCTCGCTGTAGCGGTTGATTCGGTTGCTTCTCCTTGGTTCAATCCCACTTCACTAACCTCCTCATTCTTTGTTACGGGTTACTCGTGTAGCGGATTCAACTCTGCTACGTTGCGGCACGGGGAGAATATCCGAAGGTGGGCCGGCTCGACGGAGACGGGCGTGGGCGCCCCACGTTTCTAATACTTATACACCGCGGCCAGAAACGCGAAAATGCCGCCACGGATATACTCCTCGCGACACAACGAATCGATTGCTGTATGATCACACCACGATTCTTAGTGCTGTGAAATTAAATTGCGCGAACACACCAAAACTCCACTTCCTTCACAAATAAAATATGGTTAATGAAAATGATATACAGGTCTTATGTTTTTTATGATTTCAAATTACATATAGGTACCTTTTTGCCACACCCGGTCGGACGTTGGGGGCCCCACTCGTGGAGTTCGACTTCCGATGATTCGGCAGGACGTGGCTCGTAGAGTGGAGGATGTCTTCGAATGGTGTGATCCGTGGAAATTGGGGCTCGCAAGCGCAAGGCGAATATTCGGGAATTCGGGCTCGTAAATGCCAGGCGCCAGGTGGTACGATTCGCAGACTTCGGGCTCTCAAAACGCAGGGCGGTTTCCAATGTTCTCGGCACGATTCGTAAAATTCTCGTTTGAAGACGCAGGACGACTCGAATCTTTAGCGGCCGCAGGACGATCCGTTCCCTCGTCGTTGCTCAGTACCAACCTCCCTCGACCCTGACCAAGAGAAAAAGAGGCCGATTCCCCGCTCGCCGGTTCCCTTTTTGGCTTCGTTCCACGTGTTGTTGCGAACGCGACGACGATCGAGTAGTTCTCTCCTCTACTGTGGTGGCGCTCGTCATCCGCCATTATCGTTGACGTAAAAAAAAATATGCGGACCGGGTGGCAATATTAATTCAAATGCAGTGGCAAATACAATACATGGTGTTACATAACATTTCTTGATATTCAAACAAATTTAATTATTACGATAATTGAGAACAGTGTCGTGGAGATTGGTAACATCTTCTATATCCAGAAGTAAAGGCACACAACTTCTGGCGAAAACATTCTCTTTCGGTATTTTACGGTAGAATGCGGAGGGGGAAACCACAACCTTCTAGCTATTACAGAGGGGGATCAACTCCGGACCAGAGCGCCACGCCTCTACTCACGTCTCAGAGAGGGGAGACACCACAACCTCTCTAAGACACAAACAACACTGAGAGGGGAGACACCACAATCTCTCAAACACGCAACATGAAGAGGGGAGACACCACAACCTCTTCAAACATCAACTCTACATGGATAGGGGAGACACCACAACCTCTCCAAACGTAAACTCTGTGCAAAGAGGCGGAGCACCGCAACCTCTCGAGTCTACCACAAATAGAAAGGGGAGACACCACAACCTTTCTACAAATCTCAACTCAACATGGAGAAGGGAGAGAATACCTGTAGTTCTTGGTGCTGTACACACAGCAAAGCCTAATCCCAAGTTCTTAAACCTCTCACACAATATATGCATATACAGGGTGTCCGGAAACTGCGCATAAACGCACCGGATTGTGATTCCTAATATGATTTCCAGCAAAAAAATTGTGCGAACATACCCCTTAGCTTAACCCTTTAGCTGCCACAGGGATTTGAAGATTTTTTAAAAAATCATTTTCTTGCGCGACTTAAAGATCAATATCTCCAAATCTAGACCAGCTAGGATAGTCAAAAAAAAATGATTATTACAGCCAATATGTTTTTCCATCTCAATTTTCTCCATCTTCTGCCAAAATAAGGTGCTTGTACGATTGTTTTAAAAATTGGCGCATAGTCTAACGATCATTTCATTCTCACATCATTTTATTCTAGATTCGTTGTTTCTAACAGTTTCAATGCCTTAAGTGCAAATAACTAGGGTTAATTTTGGCTCGATATACTTTGAATTAACCAATTGCAGATCTTTAGGAGCAGTGTGAATTGAATTCTATTGAATTCGAGCTAAAATTAAACCAAGTTTTCTTCACTTAACGTAAAAAAAGTGTTAGAAATAATGGATCTAGAATAACATGATGTAAGAAAGAAATTATTGTTAGACTATGCGCCAATTTTTAAAAGAATCGTACAAGCACCTCACCTCGGCAGAAGTTGGAGAAAATTGAGATGGAAAAACATATTGTTTTTGGGTCGAATCTCACAAATTTGACTTTGAAGCTCTGTAAAACCAAACCTCTTATCCGATTTTAGTGCGGTTAGTTTTATTTTTTAGCTATATTTGTTGGCTGTCTTAATCAGTTTGTTTGACTATCCTAGCTGGTCTAGCTTTGGAGGTGGAGAAAATGATTTTTTCAAAAATCTTCAAATGCCTTTGGCAGCTAACGGGTTAAGCTAAGGGGGTATGTGCGGTACGACTTTTTTGCTGGAAATCACATAAGCAATCACAATCCGGTGCGTTTATGCGGCAGTTTCCGGACACCCTGTATAAAAACAGGCTACCGTATTAGCATTTGCTTTATACCTTTATAAAGACAACACAAACATTTAGTGTGACAAATTAATCCGAAAATTTGACTGTATAACGAAAGGGATCCCGCTTTGAGTTCGAACACAAATAATTTGAAAAACGTTACGCCACTGGAAATAACTTAAATTATTATTGTCAATTTTGAAACATTTAATTCAAATTTTGGTTAAGCTGTCACAACGAATCCTGACGTGTCATTATCTTTCATTTATGTAGTATTCTTCAAGGGTCAAATATCATCTAAACTGTCCTGTGAGAAAAAAAAAACTTTGAAAATTGTAGACCAGTGTATTCAGATTCACAGACCTATGATAAAAGTAAAAAAAGTGAAATCATGTTGAGCCTAGAAATAGCTAACGAGTACAGCAAATTTGTAAATATCTAAAACCAAGTCCTCATAGCTACAAAATAAACAATAGTAATTTAATTTAAATTAAATTTAAATGATTACCGAACTACTTACTTTAACAATATTTTTACTTCTGAATAATAAAATTTTGTTGTTTTTTGTTTCACACCATCATCCCAAAACCGTCCTCATTATTTCAAACAAAAAATATAAAAAATGCCTCCACAGTGTCATAAAGACCATTAAATATAATGGTAGGTAATAAAACTACTGGACATTTATCAATCGCAAGACGTCTTCGCACAAAGATGCCACACAAAACGTACGAGTACAATACATCAAGTAGCGTGACTGATAGCAGCTGTCCACATGGTGTGAAGAAGTGCAGCAGGACATTCGGCAATAAACACACGTGAATTACACTGACCACATATAGAGAGAGTGTCCATAAGCATAATACTCATAGTAGGGCTGAAAGATATAGCATTGAAGATCAATTCGTGTAAGGTTTAACAACTCGTCTGAAATGTAAGGCGTTTGCTACGCGAACATTTAACAATAGCAGAGCAATTGAGGAATAATGTGATAATGATGATGGTGACGACACGGAAACAAATGGTCAAGCGCACGACTATATCATGACCACATTGCAAATAGACAATATCCTTTTCAGCTACCGTTTGAACAACCCTTACAATGAAAACGTGCAAACGAATAATGAAACACCTTCACAATATCGCAATACAATTACGATCATTTATTTTCAACAAAAGGATATAATTTTGTGATACAGGCGCACGAAATTGAATTGTTCTCATATCTGCTTTTGCTCTTCGAGACTCTTCTATTTCGCAGAGATTTGTACTATTACGTATTCGTAAAAGCAAGCTTGACTTTTAAGATAGCATAGGTATAGGTCGATACTTTTAAAACCTGATTTGATGTTTGAGGGAGCGTAGCCCAGATAAACAATCCCATAAGAAGTAAGACGAAGTTAAAACAATAAAGACATTTTTTTATATGAATTACTGTATTTAGCCAACAAGTTAATTTTTATTTTTATTATAATAATTAAGGGCCATGGTTTGGTTGTTCTTTATTATTTTTAGCGTTTTTATTACATAAATGATTTTTTTGATTCCCTTATTCTGACTGCATATTTACATTTCATTGACAATAAATAATTTTCGAGTACATAATAATTATTTTATTTACATTAAATCTATTTTTTTAAAGGCTGTATCTCTCTGATTTTTTTATTCCTATATGTTTTTACTATTTATATGTTTTCAAGTTAGATATACATATGTAGGTATTTTAATGTATGTATGTTAGGACTCACCTAGACAATCTATCTATTATCATCACGGATATTATCGTATCATAATGCCTACTGGATTCATTCGGTCTAAATTTTTATACGTACACCGAGCGAATGAAATCGAGTAAGCGTAATGGCATGATAATTTCTACCATGAACTGAACCGATAGGATTGTCTAGTAGAGCCCTTCGGTTACAATTTGATTTTGTCTTTTCTTCTAATAAAATCTCAGATCTTTTTCAATGTGTCATTTTTGTGTATATATGTACATGAATACTGGAAATTACATTCTGTATTAAGTTTTATCTAAATGCTTTTAATTGATGTTTGTTTTTGTTATTTCTAATTTATTAATTTACAGAAAACTATAACAAGTCAATTCATAACCTAAAAAAATGTCCTGGATGTTCATTAAAGTTTGTGTTTGTAGATACGACTCATGTGATGATCGTTCAGCGATCACAGTTAAATCACCGTTTGTAAGTACTATGTGAGCAAATTTTCTATACAGGTACAAGAAATGTAGTCACATTAAAAAAATATGCTAATAGGGCTCGGAATTGGCTGCTAAACTATGAGTCGTCTTTAAGAAATACAAACCTTTTTTTCGTATGCAATAGGTACTCTAGATGAATGAAGCATGAATCTATCTGCAAATTACGATGTTAGTTACAGCAAGCAACAACGACAGAGGTACATTTAATCTTCTTCTTTTTGCAATGGACAAAGGTTGGCAAGTAAAATTCCTTTATAGTGATTAACGAAATTTCATTTCGATTACAAAATTTATAATTGTAAAAATAATGAAATGCGGATAAACTGCGAAAAAGAACTTGAACGCCTCCATTTTTCAGCAAAGGACTGTGAATCAGTTTCATGCCCAGTACCTACATAGATATGTAGCATACTACGTAATCGTATTTGCTAATCATTTTTGGAGCACAACGTTCCCATAAGTTTATATTACAGTTTTCGTGCATTCTGCAGCGGTTCCAATAACGTGATCGCGGTGCCACTTAGCCATTGCATACTTCAATATGTAACTTTTGTCTGAAGTGAATTTCCCAGCTCCCAGATTTCCTCGATTGCTTTCCTGCACGAGTTAAATCCTGGGTATAGGTACCTACACCTCGGACAAAACTGAAAATTATTTTTTTGCTGGAATTTTGTCAATAAAAACATATAGGGATACTTACTGTGGTGGAATATGTTGCAAATGCTGGGAAATTTCATAAACTACATTCCGAAAATGATTCCACAATTTTTCTCTGCCATTTAATGTATTATTTTTCATCCTCATCATTGGATAATTTTTACGATGAAATCGTGGACAGTCAATTGGTTTGACGTTTGCTAAACTTACTATGGTTTAGGGAGAATTTACTCCCGAATTGACTCATAATACCCTATTCCCATAAGATGGTATAGGGCAAATTGTTGTTTTTTACGTCGATATTATGTAACACCCCAAAGGTGTCCCCGGAGTTGTGGTAATGTATACAGGGTGTCCGGAAATTACCGCATAAACCCACCGGAAAATGATTCCTCACATGATTTCCAGCAAAAAAGGAGTATGGAACATACCCACAATTCTTAACCGTTTAGCTGCCACAGGCATTTGAAGATTTTTGAAAAAATTATTTTCTTGTACGACATAAACCTCAATATCACCAAAGCCAGAGAAGCTAGAGTAGCAGAATAATATGATTATTAAAGCCAACAAATTTACCTAAAAAATAAAACTAACCACACTAAAAATCGAATGGGAGGCATGGGCGTAGCCAGGGGGGGGCAGGGAGGGGCGGTCGCCCCCCGGTCGATGAAGATGGTAAAAAATCCTTATTGATGTAGTAAAAAAATCGCTGCACTATATAACATTTTAAAAAATTTTCTGCTGCTGGCGCAAATGCCTTTTTCACCACTCCAAGTGCTGCCAGAGAAGCCATGATTGGGATGCAGTGAGGAGGCGCATACAAATAGATGACAGCGAGTGGCCTCTCGTAACTGACGGAGCCTGCGTAACAGCACACACATTTCACTTTTTTACTGTGGCTGCGTGCATCCCATATTTCCTGTTTCATTTCATGGCTTCTGAGCAGGAGTACACAATCTCAACCGTTAGTTCCCTTCGGGAAGTTAGTGGAATTCAACTTATTTTCATCTGAAAGGGCGACAAATGGTATACAGCTTTGCTTTGTTAGCCCTGGAAGGTCATGTTTTGTCGGATCGACTACGCATCATGAAATTTATCCCATTTTTCGTGACAATTCTTATTATTTGAAGTTGAGTTTTCGTACAGCACTTACCGTGCCGATGTACGAGTACTTGCCGGGTACATTGCGGCTAGACGAAGTAAGCAGGGTAAGTTGGATTTTTGGAAATTGGCGTCGTCGAAACGACGAAGGATGAACTTTGTTTAATTTTTAGAACTCCAGTATTTCTTATGGCTTGTCGATTCGATCCATAAGTCTGTGTCTATATAACTAGCTCGTAACAAATATGTTTATTTTGGAAATGTGGGACCTATTTTTTAAAAAATTATGGAAAAAAATATTTACTAGGACAAAAATAGGACAAATCAGGAAAATGGCTCAAAATTCTTCCTCATTTTAGGAAGATTGCATTTCGAACTCTTAAAAATCGGCTCCACAATCGATGTTTTTCCATTCTAAATAAACTAACGATTGAAAATCTGTCAAATTTATAAATATTTTGAGAAAGGGTGATTTGTATGAGGCGTCAAAGATGAGTGTCGTCGAATCGACGAAGCATGACCTTTCCGTACTAAAAAGAAGCATGACCTTCCAGGGTTAAGGACCTTGTAAAGAACGGGTCTCATATTTCAGTGTTTTTCAAGTTCTTATTTTTCTTCTCAGTACCGTATAGCCCCTTGTGGGGTCATGGTGCGTTAACTTAGCCGTTTATAGGCAACGAGTCAACGTTACATTGCATATCATTTCGAAGTGTATAATGTTGAAAGCACTACATATATATATTTCCATTCCATTCCATCAAAATTTATTTTCGAGCTGAATCATACCAGCAATAAAATTTAGCCACTGTTAATACTTTGATAAATTTAGAGGAAATCTTATTAAAACCGTTAACCATATTTCAATCAATAAAGGATTTATAAATATTCTGACGTTGCTACTTTGCTAAGATGAAAGTGACAGACGAAACAAACTGATTTCGCAAGTGGAATATGCAGTCCGAAATGCAAAAAATGCCCTGAAAATACACAAAGTACGCCCTAAAGGCAGATATTGGAGGCCAGTTGAATGTAGTCAGAATGCAGAAGAAAATCATTCTCAGCTCCATTTTGAAAATTTGACTCTAAAATAAATAAAATGAAATAACATGCGTGGCAGTCCACCAGTAAACTAGGGCCGCACCGCAGATGTGTGAATGACATCCAATTTCCAAGATCTATAAACTGCTGTTTTGTTAAGGTGTTCAGATCAACAGCACGCCCAGCAATGTTATTTATCCCCATAAATGGATACAATCTGAGCGACATCATAGTCCGTCACGTAGGTCGTGAGTTCGAGAAACTCCATGAAATGAATTCGTTCACGGTGAATCTGGAATCCATGACCTTGTGCACCAATCCAACCACAAGCCAGGCTACTCTAAAATTTGCTAACAATATCTGCGACCGGAAATTTCAACCCCTAAGAAAATCATGATGTTGAGAAAATTTTGGGCTTGCCCCCCCCCCCCCTGACCGAAATCCTGGCTACGCCCATAATGGGAGGTTTGGTTTTTACAGAGATTCAAAGTCAAATTTTTGTGATTTGGCCCAAAAACAATCTACCTATACTTTTCCATCCCAATTTTCTCCAACTTCTGCCAAGGTGAGATGCTTGTACGATTATTATTTTTAAAATTGGCGCATAGTCTAACGACCATATCTTTTTTACAGTTTTAATGCCTTAAGTGCAGAAAACTAGGGTTAATTTTGAATCGACATAATTGACATGATTTGAATAAAATCTACCAAATAGCAGAACATAGGAGCAGTTTGAATTCAGTTGAATTTAATTCGAGCAAATTTTAACCGACTTCCGACTTCTTTCAATAAATCAATTAAGCTGGCCCATATTCAAAGAGGCGATATCCTCCTCTAAAGGGAACGCAATGCCAAAGCATTCAAAGCGGCGCATAGAAAGCCTCTCAGATCCACAAAGAATGTGCGAAGCCATTTAGACGGCGCGGCAATGCCCCGTGAGGAGCCCGCACATTAGCCTAGCTTTGTTTCTGCTCATATTCATTAGACTAAGCGTTCGTTTGGGTGAAAAGTAGGCAACGGAAAGCTTTGCCTGCCGTAGCCCTGGGAGAGTTTCCCAGTGTAAGGTGGCTTTGACTTCTTGCAAGCTCGTCTGCCTGGATGATACCTGTTGGAGGATTTCCTGAAAAACCCACACGAGCTTCGATTTTAGCGCTTTCATTGCTGCTTGGCTATCAGTAAATATTACTACTTTCTTGTATAGCCTTTTCATTGCATTTTCTTGCGCCCACTTTAATTGCGAGTACTACTTCTGCCTGAAAACCTTCCATACAAATGACCCCTCCACGATCATTTATTTTGTCCATAATTTTCGACCGAATATCGCAAGCGACCGAAAATTATGATCTATGCCTAATTATGACTTGTATACTTTGAGTTGATGGAAATTGGAGTAGGTCTAACCAGTGCCGGATTAAGAAAGCGCGGGGCCCGTGGCAAATGTTGACCGCGGGGCCTATATAACGATTAACGAAACTATTAAAGGGATCCTAAAATTAATATTTCGGTTAATAAGTGATTTCTCATGGGTTTTTCCCTCTCTTTTTTTTAAATTATCATTTATTTCGTGCAAGCAAATATCAGCATTACAGCCTTGCAATATACGACGAATACGGTGTTTGGTAAGCCATTGTACTCGTGATTCTCGGAACTCTCTGCACTCTGCATTTACAATGTGAATGTGTATATTCTCATTAACGGGAAACTTTAGAAAACATCAATATAAAATGAAGAATCTTCCATAATTGATTTTGCAAGGGAAAAATTAACATTGTCATGTAAAAAGTACAAGTTAAAACATTTCGCATCTATTCGCAAAAATGAGCAATTTAGCCGAAATTCGTATCTATTTCGTTAGATGTTTTTCATTTAAGTGTGTAAGTTTGACATTTTTTTTATTTTATTAGTAAAATCGAATTTCTGTAGACAAATTATACTTATTTGGCAGAGAACAATTGATTTTAGAAATCCCTTTTTGGACGACCTCTGAAAATTTAAAAATTCGACATTTTCCAAAAAGCGATAAAATATGGGAAAATATTTCATTATAGAAATGTTGTCTATTACGTCGATTGAATTGTCTCTTTTCAGGCTTACTCAGGCTCAATAATAAATAAAGATACTAACGTAGCGCATATACCAGAAGGCCAAACTTACGTTAACACCTTTCACATTTATTCGGTTTTATTAATTAAAATAAATTTTTTCGGAAAACTTACACACTTAAATAAAAACCAACATTTTTGTAAACAATTTTAAATAATTCAAGCGGTACGCCACAAGCCACAGTGAATGAGAAATATAAAATAATTCTAATTTTGAAATTCTATGGATGTGTGCAAATACATTTCACAATATGAACTCAAAAAATTTATGTCTCTCTCTCTCTCTCTCGTGAATCTGAAACACTGTGGACGTATAGGTTTAGTGGAATGCCATCATGAATTAGAAAGAAATATTTCTGCATTTTTATGCAATATAAATCTTGCTATAATTTTGGAACACCCTAGCGTAAATTGTTCAACGATAACGTGCTATAACAATTTAGAAGGGATTTTTGTTTGTTTTGGGAAAACCGCGGGGCCCCTTAAAGCGTGGGGCCCGTGGCATTTGCCACCTTCTGCCACGTGGTTAATCCGGCACTGGGTCTAACTATCACTACCCCTCACTCAGAAAAAAATCTATGTAAATTCAAAACATACGCATATGATTCAAAGAGATTCAAATGTGATTTTGCTTCATATTTGTTTCCCTTTGAATCATTGTGAAGCCTCTTTATTTCTTTGACCCTTTGATTCAAACGGACTTTAAACTAATAAGATTTTCCTTTTGAATGTCTATCTATCGTAACTTTGAATTGAAAGTGAATGCAGATTCAATTTTATCATATCACAACTATAGATCGAAGACGGTTTCTTTTAATTTAGAGCAATGCACACTTTGTTTTAAATGGAAATAATTCAATATAATCGCGTATCAACAAAGCTGGGGCAGACTTCTTAATTTTGAACCCCTTCTGACAAAATAATAACATTTCCAGGTGCACCAAAATTCGAATCTTCGATGCAATTGTAAAATCTGTGCTTCTTATGGATGTTCAATTTGGAAGGTGACAAATGAGCTAACAACTAAGCTGCAAACTTTCGTAAACCAGTGTCTACGGGCGTATCCT
Source organism: Microchrysa polita (assembly GCA_949715475.1). Classification (NCBI taxonomy): domain Eukaryota; kingdom Metazoa; phylum Arthropoda; class Insecta; order Diptera; family Stratiomyidae; genus Microchrysa; species Microchrysa polita. Next base: position 37,184,601 of record OX454418.1, on the reverse strand, counting down.
ACCAATCCGCTAGCCGGAAATTATATCGAATGATGATCTCCTTAATATCAAAGGCCTGGATTCGATAGACACTTCTGTCAAAAGGGGAAAGTGGCAATGGATAGGTCATACCCTTCGAAGAGGGCCGAAAAAATCAAGTAGCGTGACTGATAGCAGCCGGAGATTATATCGAATGATGATCTCCTTAATATCAAAGGACTGGATTGGAGAGGCACTTCTGTCAAAAGGGGAAAGTGGCAATGGATAGGTAATACCCTTCGAAGAGGGCCAAAAAAATATGCAAAACAGGCCCTAGATTGGAAGCCACAAGGAACCAATGCAAGACGCCGTACTGGACCGCCAAGAGAGAAATGGAGAAGATCGGATAAAAGCGAGTCTGCAGAGAACAGAACGAGGTGGAAAGTAGGCGTAGTTGATGCCCTATTCCCCCAAGGGGAATACATTATAATAGAACCACCACCCTGTATATGACCTGTTCAAAACGTTGTGCTTTCCAGTTCACTCTCCATAACATACTAAATAAGGAGTAGGGTGAAAAGCTTTCTAGAACCGCTAAAAAATATATTTATACTAAGGCCAACATCAGCAACAGCCAATAAATAATGAAACAACTAAGGGACCAAGTTTGTAGAGGCGTCTTATCAATCAAAACTATTCCACCAGAGAGTAGAGCAGTAAAAAGAAATAAAGCCAACAGTGGTGTTTTTGAATGTGTAATAATATTAATTAATTTATAATATTCATAATATAATTATGCATTAAAACTAATTTTATACAGGTTTATATTCTTATTCTATTTAAATATAGTATTTATAACAGTTACGTACAATTCTTTCTTTTCATTTTCTCTATTTTTAACGCGCATCTTTTTTAAGTTGATTTGTATAAAAGGAAAATATGTAGCATTATGTCCGTTTTATCTTTTTGTGTGGGTTTGCTTTTTCATATTGTTTCTGTTTCCCCATAAAACACTTGAAAACTTTTTGTCTGTGCCTTTTAAATTCGGAAACGGGAAGATTTTAAAGATACATATCATAATGCATTACAACTAAAAATCTGTTGTTAAAATATAACGATATAATATCTAGCACTTTTCTTTTAAAGATTGTTTCGTTTTCGCTGACCGTGATGAGGTGAAAATAATTTAACTGGAGTTGGAGAGAGAAGGGTCTAACACTAAAAAAGGTCAACGAAAACGAAACAATTCTATTATTTACATTCTAGTGAGCAATATCATTACGAAAGCCTTGTTTTACAATGCATCGACATTTTGTTTTACCGCTTTGATTCTTAACAATTTTTATTACACTTTTTACATAATTGTTTGATCAAGTGTCCTTGACTTTTCTTAATGTTTGTATTCAGAGATGAAGTGTGCCGCCCGCAAGGGATTTTCGACCGAACGTATCACTATCAGATTCATCAAAGTCGGACTTCTTCGTGGCAAAACAGATAAATAAGTATGTGTAGTGTGATGGCGAACTATTCCTTTAGTGATTGAAAATATTCAAATTGTACATTGCGCATTACCAAACCAATCCTTCATTTTGCATATTTTGTGGTTCGGAGAAATTGCCGGAACTCATAAATTCAGGTGATCCGCTTCGTGGTCCGCCCGCTCCCATTATATGATCCGGTGGCGGACCGTTGTTTGCATTCACCGGTTGTCCTGATTGATTGATGAAATTCGATTCGGGCGTTAGACTGAATTCATTCACCATAGGTATCGGTCCTGCATGATCCATGGGTCCACCTGACGCGGAAAAGAACCAGAAAAAAAGATGTGATGATTAGATACTTTTCATCATCACAGGACATAGGTTGCATTTATATGTATTAATTTAGAAAGGGCGAAAAAAGAATAGTCAGAAAATTAATCGGTTGTTGAAACGGCTAATTTCATGCATACAATGCCGAGAAAAACAAAACAGGATGGTGAAAATGATGATAAGGCTAATTTCGGAATGGATATATTACCTGGAGCATTGAAAGGCATCGGTCCACCGTGTCCCGGAAAGAATGGACTGTCATGCGGATGAAAAGGTGGTCCGCCGTAGCCAAATTCGAATTTGCCGTCGGCTGCAAAATACGGAAAACCAGGTGGACCGTCGTCTAGACCGCCCGGCGAGAGATTCATCGGGAAACCGCGCATTTTTCTCGCACCGCCAAAGAACGGACCACGTCCCATACTTGTCAGTTGTTTGAGTCGACGCTCTTTTGATCGTTTATTTTGAAACCAGACCTGTAATTTGAGAAAGAGAGGATACGAAAATGATTAATTTCTTATTGTAGAATTAAATATTATGCGCGTTGAATTTAGTGTCAAGTCATTGTCGATTGGGAAAGATATGCGAGAAAGTACGATTATCCTAATATCGTGGATGAAAATGAAGGTCAATGTTTCTATAAATACAATACGTATATGGATTTCCAATACCAAAAAGATACAGTCGCAGTTGCTCTACTTTGCTATTTTAATGCAGTTTTAACGACCATTCCAGACGAACAGAATCGAGATCACAATTGATCAATTCATATTCAAACCACCATAAATATCTGATATTTTTATTGCTCCATATTTATGGTATGACCATAAATACTCCTAACATTATCCATTTTGTTGGCAACATTTTACGATTGACTTAACATGCACGTAACAGAACAAATAAAGTGGACTAACGAGCTACAAGGAGCCACTGAATTCAAAACAATCCGTCTTGCCTATCCTGCGTATGTACGCTCTTATATTGCAGAATTAGGACACAACGATCATTATCGGGTTTCTAAGTGGGCTACGTGTTTATTGTCTAACAAATAAGAGCCTTTTTCTAATTTCTGTTTTGTCTATTCCTAGAGTACAATTCTAGCTATATGTTGATAGAACACAGAATATTAGTCGTAATATTGCCATAACATTATGGTCCGGCAATGAATAAACGATTGACGATCAGCGCAGTCCGCAGTCGACAGCCCAAGAATGATGCGTGTCCAAAGTGAAAAACATGTCGTCCGACAGCTTCCAGCACGGCTTGAAAGACGAACCGTCCGTCATTATATTCCGTATACACAAAGACCACAATATGCAGATGAGAAGCAAGAATCGATCGTTCCCATCAGGCGCTACGGATTAGCCAAATATGTACGCACATTAAATCTACGAACGGACGATGTACAGCGCAGTCGTCCTCCTTGGCTTACTGGCGAGTCTGAAGAAGTTCGAAATATGCTCATTTAAATTTGAAAAGTCGTTAGACTTCATGCTCGATTTTACCCGCGCTACTCCTCATCTTTGCATCTTCATGTGTCATAAATATCGACCAAATAGGTTTCCTCAAAATTTTTATTGACTTTTGGAAATTTTAATGATTGTCCAAAAGATTATAAATTTTTATGTTGTGCACGGGTTATATGGTCATTGTTGTTGTTGCTGAACGTCATCATAATTATATATGAATGACCATACATTCATTTTTTTCGACTCGTTCTTTTTCTTCGCCGAAAACTTTTCGGGCCGCATCTTTTCAATGAAATGAAAATTTTTATTTTGTGACCATAATATTTCTCTTCTTTTTCTTTTTTATTCATCGGTATTTTTTTCAGGGTTTTTTTATTATTTTAGAATATATTTAAAGAATCATTCCTATGCAAGCTTTTTTGTATGTGCTAGTAGCGACGAACTGACTGGTTGGTCGCAGAGTGGTTGGATATTATGGTTATACGCGGAAAGGTTGAACCTTAAAAATCACATAAATTCGACATCCATAAAGTCCACCGATTTGTGATTTATAGCGAACGCGGTTGGATACATTTTTTTTGGGGTTTTCATGTTGCTTTTTTTGTTTATTGAAAACAAAAATTTCTCAGAGCAAAGAAGACGCATGCACTTAAAAATTCAAATGGACATTCAGAGAATTTATGTGTGTTAAATTTTTGTGATTCGGCTATATGGCTTTTTGTGTGCACAGTGGAGGCGCAAACGGGATATGGTAATGAAGTACATATGTTCCGAACAGAAGTAGTAACCTGCAGTGCGAATAATTAGAATTAGTGTTAAGTTTCGAGAGCTACTTTGAATATGACGACTGGATGTCTGATGTTTGATGATGTTTTTTTCAGATTTTATAGAAATAGGGGTAGGACACTGTAGAGTTTTCTAAGGAGACGCCCTTGAGCAGTAATCCAAATGCCGCCATTCGTCGCTAGTTAAGCCTGGAAGAAGACTTCACATAGAGGACTTAACGAGAGAATATGATGTGTAATATCCCTGGACTTTATATGTGAAAAAATGCAGAATCGCCACAGCATGGTTATGGTGCTGGCGTTGTGTTGCCTCCAAAAACCGTAGTTTATTGATATTTTAATAAACTGCACGAATACGCCACATTATGTTTTGAAAAGTCCGTTAGTTTCCGGCTGGAAGAGGTTTCGACTGAAATACCACACCATGTCAATGTTCAAGTATACGCCATGAAAATTCATTTCGATGCTTCTCGAGTGGATTTATTTACAAAACAATATCTGAAATAGTGATGCGGTGGCGTGATCCCTTAATGGGCACATCATTTTGGCTCCCTAAGAGCGAGACAAAGCTATATCATTCAAGGAAAGGTAAAAAACTAATGTAAAATACGTTACTTCCACCACTCACGATTCTGCATTATAATGATTTCGTAAAAAGCAATAACCAGAGCCAAAGGTGGTTTTGAAAGACTGAAGTCTACCCCGGCTATCTAATTTAAGGGCGCATTTTAAACCTTCTATCGTGAAGTGTTTAGAAGTGTTAGCAATCGATAGATCGATATATTTCCTGGATTCGATATGCGGACCTCTAGATTACTAGCAGCGTAGAGTGCGACTCAACCAAGTGAGTCACACTACCTACCATTAAAATATCCTCCACCATGAATATAAATAATAACACTTTCAGTTTATTTGCCTAAGCAAAAGATTCGAAGCATAGAATTTTAAGTTTGACTATATAAAAAATGTGGTCAATAAGCGCAATGAGATCCGAATTGTTCGAGTCCGCATAAACTACTACCCAACTATTGTAGCTTTCGAATTCGAACTCACAATCCTGTGCTGTGCAGGCGAGCACAGTTTGCAGTTTTTGTTTCAACAATTAATTTTCTTCTCACTATCATTTTCGAGAACAACTTAGTAGCTGCACGAGACGACATCCCAGTCCCAGTTCTGGCAGAAAAGAAAGTTCGAGGTGGAATTGCAGATAACCATAACCACAATAAGTTTTGTGTGAAAAATCACGGTGACTGTACCGAATAGGGAAAATTGGAAGCGCTTTTACCAGAAGCTGTTTCGGAATTGTACTCCCGAGAAAGCCCTCCACTGCCGCATTTGCCGGGATTATTATTTATTCGGTTAAACCACTGAAATCCTAAAATGCCTAGAAAAGTTGCCTTTTTTGTATGTGATCCTAGTAAATAGCACTTTAAAACAGCTAAATATCGAAAATCTAAATAAGACAATTTTTTACTTAATTATGTGTTAATTTAGTCTTCCTTATGAAAATAAACTTACAGCATAATTATACGCCGATTTCTCCCTCCATTTATGAATTGATTTTTTCTTGTCTTTCACCAGAATTAAGGAAAAAATGAGCCCTAGCTCTTTATATATATAGGATTTAGGGATTTATCGAAGCATACCACTACTGTTTGGGTCTCTTCTCGTCCCCTGACAGTCCTCATTGATTTCCGAAGTTGACGGATAATTATCGGCCTCTTCCTTCATCGCTGAGTCCCTTGTGATATGTAGCATGTCTTTGAAGCTAAGTTCACTCATGGCTTCCACACTTATTTTGGATTCACCTAGGCTCCGCAGCCGTCTGCACACAATGTGTGCTGCCGTCTCAGATTCTTCCACTCATAGGCCGGGTTTCTGATAGCTCTTATTCAGTACCTGTCGGCTGATTAGTCTTATCGCGTAGAGAAGACACAAACCATATTCAGAAAGCTTTTCCATTTTATTGAATGGGATTTTTGTTTATTTTGCATAGCTACGCCATATTTTGCTTGGTTAAGCCATCATCAGATTGAGAAAATCATTGCGCACTTTCATCCAACAGCATAAATAAGCAAAAGATAACATAACTATGCAAAATTAACAAAATATCAATTTAATATAATGGAGAAGCTTTTTGAATATTGTGTGTGTCTTCTCTAGGCGATAAGACTATCCATTCTATAAGATCTACGAGAGAATGGGCCATTGTCTGGCATACATCATCCGCAGCAATTTTCATCTTAGTAAGATGCGTTTTAAAATTATCATGCCCTGTCACTAAGGTAGTTATCGAAGTTAAGCTACTCCGTGTATAGCTGAGTACCTATTTGGCTGTCCTCCCTAGTGGACTGGTAAATGCGTTTCGAGCCTGACTATACATGTGGTTAGCCTCCCCCATCTGCATATCCTGATGGCGCAAATCATGCCGTTTCCCAAAGCAATTGTGGGTTCCGCGTTCCGGGCCTTGAAAATTTTCTGCTCATCCTCCTGTTGCTACGGTATAGGTCATTTCGTTCCCCAATGTACCTATACGTGTCCCTTAACCCACATTAGCGTAACTTCGTGAACTGAAGGAACACTCATTGAGCTTCTGGATACATTTCAGTAGCAGTTTTGAATTGATGTTAGAGCCCTAGTTCTATAGCTAAACGGAAGAGACACCAAATTTTTAAATGATTTTTGATGTTTTACTACATTAGATATAATTTTTAGAAGTGTGTTTTTTTTATAAAAAAAATAAAAACATTCGCTGTTAGGGAATTTTAATTTTAGATTGGAAAATTGGTTAAGGAGCTTCCACTTTTTGAGGACAACGCGACTCGAATTCGAATCGTCTTTATTCGGTATATTCAACCGTGTATGAAAAATTATCACGTCGAGAATAGACTTTCCCAGATTTCTAGTGGTAATAGTGGACTATGATGGTTAGTTTCGATTTAAAGGGTGATTTTTTAAGAGCTTTCGGATTTGATTTAGCAAAAAAACACATACAATTTAGAAAAAATGTATGAAATATTTATTTGAGTCGATAGAACGATCTCTGTAATTTAATGTTGAAAGATAATTTCATGTAAATGTTGACCGCGGCTGCGCCTCAAATGGTTCATACGCTGGGTCCAATTTTCGCATACTCTCTCCAACATATCGGCCGGTATCTAACGAATAAATTCTTCAATATTGGCTTCCAGTGCGTCAACCGTTGCGGGCTTGTCTCTATAGACATGAGCCTTAACATAGCCCCACAAAAAATAATCTAAAGGCGTTAAATCGCACGATCTAGGTGGCCAATCGACCGGCCCCAAACGTGAAATAAACTGTTCACCGAACTCGCCTCTCAATTGGCCCCTGGTTTCGGGTGATGTGTGGCATGTGGCACCGTCTTGTTGAAACCACTTGTCAGTCAAGTCTACCTCTTTCGTTTTGGGCAAAACAAAAAAAAGTTCGTAGTCATCGCACGGTAGTAACGTTCCGGCCTTCGTCGTCTATGAAAAATTACGGTCCAATGATGCCACCGGCACATAATCCACACCAAACTGACTTTTTCGAAAAGCATTGGCAGTTCTTGCAAATTGCAATGCTTCTGGCTGATTTTCACTCCAAAAATGGCAATTTTGCTTGTTGACGTATCCTTTCAACCAGAATTGACCTTCGTCGCTGAACACTGATGCTCTTTCTTAACCGAGCATCAATTTTGATCTTCTCTTTCCTTGCCTCGTTCTTTATACCGCTCCATGGTTCCGCGTTGCTCGACCTGCGGTGTAGGCACATCGCCCGTTTTGGCGATAATTTCTCAGCATATTTCCACAGGCAGCTCTATCTTGGATCGTGTCATCGCCGAGACCAATGCGTTGTTGTTGCTTTTTCATTTGACACATCCAGGTGTTCTTCGGTCTGCCTCTGGCCTTGGATCCATCAAGTGGAACTTCCATTGATATCGCTCTCTTTGCGGGGTTCTCAGGCGGACGCCTTTGAACATGGCAATACCAATCCATTCGTCGGTCTTCGAGCTTTTCGGTGATTGGTTGGTCTATGGACAAGCTGCCTCGGATGTAGCTACTCTTGATGTGGTCCCTTTTGGTTACACCAACTGACATGCGTAACATTTTCATTTCAGTCGCTGTCATTTCTTTCGCGTAACCTTCATACATGGTCCAGCATTCTGATCCATACATGAGTGCGGGACGTACAACCGTTTTGTACAACTTGCCCTTTAGCTTCAGTGGCATTTTCTTATCGCAGAAAACTCCAGAGTTTTCTCGCCACCTCATCCACCCAACCTTTGTGCGATGTTTGATGTCATCATCGCATGTAGCTCCGCTGTTCACCATCGAGCCAAGGTACTTGAACTTGGTACAAGACTTAAGCTGCTCTCCTTTGACGTACATTTCAGGTATCGGTGCATTTGGGTCTGAGAATTGGCAGCATAAGAACTCAGTCTTTGTTATACTTACCCTCAGTCCATGCTCCTCCAGAATGTCACACCATTTTGTAAGCGCAGCTTGCAAGGCAACGATGTTTGGGCTACTGAGGACTATATCATCAGCAAAAAGAAGAGATATTTCTAGGCCGTCGGAGACACGTGTTAATAAGTAGCACATGGATGTTGAAGAGCAACGGACTCAATACACTGCCCTGGTGTACTCCGACATTCACCGGAAATTCTTCTGATTCACCGGCTGTGCATCTGACCTTAGTCGTAGCTCCATCATACATGTCTCGTATCATCCTGACGTATGCCTCGGGGACATTAAGTGCTCTCAAGGCCAACCATATCAGATCACGAGGTACTCTATCGAATGCCTTCTCCAAATCGATGAACACAAAGTACAAGTCCTTTCGTGCTGCTCTACGAATGCACTGAATCGCATCGACTGTAGATCGACCTTCAACCTAGCCGCATTGATTGTCATTCAACCGCATCAATTTTGATAATAGAATTCAATAATCTGCAAGCGTTGTTCGTTTGTTAGTCGATTCATGATTAAATTATAGACCTCACTGAATATGTTTGACAGTTACGCAAGATACTAAACCCACGTGAGCTACCAAAAACAGGGTGTCCAAAAAGAAATTTCCTAAAAAATCACCCTTTATTTTCAGGGTGGATCACGAGCAGGGGGGGACCCTTACCGACAGAACTCTCTTTGCCTTCACTCCGATCAAGATAACCACCTACCAAAATTGGCTGTAGTCAGGAAGGCATATTGGAAAGGGACCACCATTGCTTATCTATTCAGCTCTCAGCCCACAGCATTAGCACCGGCTGCTAAAAGCACAAAAATGCAGTAAAGAAAGTAGACAAAATGCAAATCTCTTCCCTCCGGATTAGTGCTTGCACATTTTTCCAAAATTTCATGAAATTCATATTACGTACACTCTAAAAAGTGAATTTAAATTTCCGCTGAAAATGCGGTAATTTTACACTTTTTCCCGCTTATAATCACATACAGAGTGCATTTTTCAACAATTTCTGTGTAAAATAAAAAAATTACACCAAAATCGGTGTGAAATGTATTTTTACGCTACACTTCTGTATAATTCAGATTTTCTGGTGCATTTTTACAACGTTTATGTGTATAAGTCGGATTTGTGGTGTATTTTTACAACGTGCAGTTGAAGTTTTACTCATTTTTTGTAGCGTGCTCTCCAGTTGTCATACTTCAATCGGCTGGACTTAGCACAGTGTACCACATTTTTTCAAAAATTCTCTGCATTTAGAACTCATGTGTACACGCTCTGTGGCTCACTTGCTTGAGTCGCACTCTACGATGCTAGTAATCTAGAGGTGCCGAGATCGAATCTCGGCGTGGTCCAAAATTTCCGTACATGTGCGGATAGGAAATATTTAGTGCTTGCAACATTGCACTCCGAAATGATATGCAATGTAACGTTGACTCGAAATTGCCTATAAACGGCTGAGTTAAGGTACTGAGAAGAAGAACAAGTGTACAGATGGCAAAAAAAAAGAACAATTTACAACCTCCCATGTATACGAAAAATTGATCAGCAAAACTCGACCGATACTTGTTTATATTTTATATATCCTTAAATAGTTTTATTGATAACTATATTATTTGTAAAGGTTCGCCACTTAAATCTTTACAACGAAAAAGAGTGAAACCGCATTATATTCCTATTATTACGGAGTGTTTTTACACATAGCACGGTGTAAATTTGCTAATATATTAGAGTACTTTTTTACACATTTTTTATGTAAAATTACACTTGATTTGCAAATTTAGATTGCAGAGTAATTTCACTATTATAATAAAAGGAAACAAAGTTTCCTTCTATTATAAGAGTAAAAATTTAATAGAGTGTATGTATGGAATAAAGATACATTACATTCAGTATAAAATACTATCAGGGCTTTTTTACCTTGCCCTTGGCTTTCATGGTGCTCCAAAAAAATGTATTTTACACGAATGAGATTGAATAAATTCAAATTTTATTGTCTGTTGTAGTGTGAGGCCCCTTCAAGCGCGAACCCCTGGTTGCTTTCAATTATTACGAACATAGAATGGAATATAAAAAAGTGAAACAACATGCTTCATTCAGAAGATACAAAAAGCGGAAATTATGTCGCAAAAAAGCGAGCATATCGTAATCCGCTCCGTTTGTTTTTTCGGTACGACTTTTCTGTACTAACCTAACTTCGATGTCAAACATTTTTCGCCTCCAAAAACAATAGGCACAAACAAGGATAATGAGACAAAAAAATTGTGGGAATCACAATGAAAATTAGGGATAATACTTCATTTTAATAATTCGTATTCAAAAATATTCTGTTCAAAATTTTGGATAACAGATATCCATAGATATTGTCTATTGTCCTTATCAAAGTTTCTAACAAAAAGCCGACGGGATGCCTCTTTATAAGAAGCATTGATACATGTTCATGTGTAGATACACACACACTGTGCTCCACATTAAAAAGAAGAAGAATAAACCGACTATGCATGTTTATGAATACATTTAAATATTTCACTAAATCTTTATTAATATGTGATTTATTACATTTTAATGAATTCATTAATTAATTGTTGATATTTTCCACTTTTTCCAATATTTATTATCGATCTTATTTGATTTGAATTTGAATGGCAAATTAGTAAATACGTAACGTAATGCAAATAAGTGTTTGTTTGAATTATATTGTCATTATACCATCAACGCAATATATTATACGCATAATAACAGATATACAATATTTAAAAGAAGTTTGTTTTTAAATAATTAATGATTTATTTGCAGTTTCAAGAAGAGGTTCGAGTCTCGAATAGTAAATGTTGAGTTCTATAAAATCTAGAACTTTGTTACACTTGTACAATTTTTTTTAATTATCGCAAAAAGCATATTGCCGAAAAGGGCAAAAGTATGTAAACATTTTTGTATTACCGCACCATCGCTATGACTTATCATGGTTGGAAATGTCTCAATATAAAAATAAATTCGTACTAAAATACATTTAAAATTAAATACATTATGACATGGACATAACATGCATACATCAATATTTGATTGAGTCATAAATACACACGTGACTTGAAGAGTCCTACAATGTGTAGGTATGAATGAATCCAGATCCCTTCGTTTTTCCTCCCACAATATGCCGCCAAAGCATAAACTAATTTCAACAACCATCAACTAATTAAACAATTAATGCGGTTTTATTCGAATAAATTTACATAAATTTATTAAAATCAATAACTCCTCCCCATCTCTCATATTTTTATTAGCATTCTAAGCGTCGGTCTGTATAGTACTACAAAAACAAGATTATTTATTCTATTTTTTGGTCCGAAACCAATATACCTAAACGTCGCCGCAGAAAAATGCCGGATAATGTCGCAAAGACAATGCTTTGTCGGCTGAGTAGAAAAGCACCGCGGATGTTGTGAGAAAAGGGCTATTTTGTTATGGATTAACTTAATTTGAATGTTTAATGAACTTAGATTGTTGCACTATGAATGAGTCTATAAAATCGAAATTGACAGGACCAGGACGCATGTTAATATTCAGAAGAAAAGAAAAAAATATTCTCATCATACCGAGAATTTTTTTCGTAAGGATTTTAGTGTTTTGCTTATTTATAGATAGTGGGGAAAAAAGCCTGTTTGACAAAGTTCGAGTTGTGCTTTTCAGTAATGAAATAAAACAGCTTTATGTATGCCAACAATTTTCCTATAAGTGCAACTGTTCTATAAAAAACTGCAAAATTTTATATACGTATGTTGCGGATTCGCTTTTCACAGATTTTGAATTTGCATAATTTTTAGAACAGTATTATCGGCTCACAACCAACATAATGATATGAATAATGAGTAAATCGTTATCACGTTATCATCACTTATCCAAATGGCAGGCTCATAGCTACATTGATTATCACAATACTCCCTAAATCGATTCGCCTCTAAGGCCTCATTATTTTTCGCAGCATTGACATAACCTAATTAAAATTTGTCTATAACCATAACAACCATACATCCATACCCCACTGACACTCTCCAGGCTAATCCATAGAAAATTACTATTGTTGAACTCTACCCAAAACCATAAACGTTCACCGCCCATAAATTTTTACCTTTACTGCATGAATACAGAGTATGAGAGTACCCCTCGGTTTCCATTCTGTTCCATAAATTGCTCGTATATGTCCTGGCCAACTTACTGTGTTGTTCAGCCATTGTATATGACGAAACATATTCATTTTGGAGACAACATAATAATTATGACATTTGCACAATTGTAACATATTAACCCGCAAAACGAAGGACCATAGAGGACAACAATATTCATTCACAAGCGACCCTTTCTCTGGTTCAATCCCGTGACAAAAATATGCACATAAAAGTATACAGAAAGTATGGAATCCCCGTGATGTTGGGCGGCGCTAACACATGTCACCAAGAGAAAACCTATGTATGCAATGGAACACCCGCTGGGTTTGTGCAGAGTCTTTGAAGAGGTAACCTGATGCCGCCAACACAAATTCTTTACAATATCGCTGCAACTAACAATATAGAATAACGCCACCACTGGGAAGATGCAGAGTTCAGACATAAGCAAGATTCATAAAAAGGGGATGCATGACCATGATAGAGGAATGCATCGAAGTCTTTTGTTAGTACTCGCGTATAGTCGTGCACGTGCTCCATAAAACACAAAATCCAACAGGTTTCACCAGCAATGTTTCTTTTCAGTCAATTTCTTTCGGATTATGCGTTTGTGATTTACATTATTACCTTGTCAAGGTGAGAAATGGATAGTAGTCAGTTGACAAAAAGTTAAAAATGCATAGTGGTTCTTGGGAACGTAGTAGTGGGTATTGCTTAGAAGAATGAGTTGAAATCATTAATTTGACCAAAAAATGGAATTGGCTTGAGGAAAATTCCCTTCGGTGGTTTTCGACCGATTTCGAGATGAATTATCTCAGGATCTCAGGAGAAACCTTTCGATAGGCTTCATTCGCCCGTTGGGGATGAAGTACTATCCAAAACCAGGTGTTTGCAGGAAAAAATCGATGTCGTGTCTGAACTGAAAATTCAAGATAGTCAAGTGATGGAGCCATCCCTGGGCATTTTTCCTTGAATCAAACATTGAACATTGCATGAACGCTTAACCGTAAAGAAAAGCGGATACCAAATTATTTATAAGGCTCAACTAAGGCTTGCGTCAATTCGTGCCAAGAAATGATTAAAAACTTAATCACGAGGTATCAAATTAGCGGGAAATAAAATTGTCATTGGATGCATTATGCATAAATTCCAAGTCATCAGAGATTTTTAAAACGAACAAAAGCAGACGAATTTGTCTTGATAGTAAAAATTAGAGCCCGAAACATTAGGAGAAGGGCTAAGACCATATTTTGGCGGAGAATCAGACCAGAAAAGGCTTCGAAAATTGGTTTAAGTGCAAGCGAAAGAGGATAAATGTTCATGAAAAATATTCAAGGTAATATAAAAAGAAAGTCGTGTTAGTTACACCATTTACAACTCGAGAACGGCTAGATCGATTTTCATGTTTATGCATAATAGCTATTCAAAACTGAAAATAATTTACAATTAGCAAAAATTCACAATGTCTTCTTTTTTGCCTATTTCTGCGTACATTTCTTGAACGTATCAGCGGATTTCATTAAGTTTGTTCCACAGGATTGGTCTCTACCTCAAGTAACAGAGCAACTATTGAGAAATATGAAAAATTCACAATGAGCACAATTATTAATACAGTTGTTTTCACCAGGGACGTAGCCAGGATTTTGTTTCGGGTGGGGTCCAACGGAATTTTCAGACGCGCGACAAATTTATTGTTGAAAAAGTGGATACACTAAATATTAGACTGGTATGTTATGAAACGTTGAGAATAGCTGGAACCGCGTAACCTGACGCCTGCCGTCCATTACCTGCTTCGAGCGGCGCGGCGCTCCCGCGATTAAAGCTTTTCCGAATTTTAATGGCGTAACCAAGCAAAATATGGCGTAACTATGCAAAATAAACAAAAATCCATTCAATACAATGGAAAAGCTTTCTGAATATTGTGTGTGCTTATACATTTTACTAGCAAAAGCTTTTTTTCGCACATTTTGTGAAAGCTTTGCCGCTGGAGCGCCGCGCCGCTCAAGTTTACGCTTGCAGTGGACGAGAGCCCTGACTTTTTAGTGTAATCATGAGTGAAAAGGATGTACCAGTGCCTCTTGCAGAACGCATCATTATTTGTTTTTTAGTCAAAGCAAATATAGAATCCATTCCCATGTGTATGAATGTTTTGAAAAGGCCGAAAAATTGAGGGAAAGTTGCCACATGGGCGCCACCTAGTGTCACGGATGAAAACGTAAGCGCCGCCACCGTTGAAAAGCTCATTGTGGAATACCGACGAAGTAGTGTACGCTACAAGACTGGGGAGTTGGACATAAACGTAAGTAGTATTGAGAAAATATTGATGAGCGGCTAGGCTACCGAAAATCTCAGGCAGATGAGTGCTAAAACTTCTGAATATTAGGTAAATATAAATTCAGGCGCTCGGAAGTTTGTACACATCTTCTACAGCATTGAACGAATTGAGAAAGTTCCGTTGAAAGTTTCAAAAGCTATGAAGAAGTAAAATTGTTTGTGCGAGAATGGGTCCGTGAAAAGCGGCGAGATTTTTACGAAAAAGATATCCAAAAGCTTACCGGGAGGTGGCGGAAATGCATACAGTGGTGTAGGGGAGACTAATTAGAAAAACTAATTTTTACCATTTGTATCTTTAACACTTTCCCGGACACAACGTCTATAGACGTCCAATTTTGAGCATTTGACCATACAAATCGTGTCAAATTTTGGCGTTGTGTCCGGCAATGAGTTAAAATTGTTTTGCTTCGTTAAAACTTGAGCGTTTGGTCATAAAAAAAGGCTTAACTACATAACTATTACTTGCACAGACTATCAAAGCAGTCGTATTTATTCCGTTTTCCAATAAAAGTAACAGATGTAAACTCTCACTTCATATTCTTTATCTACGGGCTTCATGTACCTTTATATCTCCGTGGTTAGCTTAGGCGAGAGCTAAGTTTCCGTTTAGTCCAACAATCGCCATGCGCAAAATATTTGGGAGCTTATCCTTCACTTGACCCAAAGGGCCGATAATCGCACGTAATTATTTTTGTTTTTATAAAAAAAAACACAAGTCATCGCGTACCTTCACAATTGATATTAGTCAAAATTTTCAAAGAAATTGTTTCCTTGAAAAAAAAAGCTCTTTTTAAAGACTATTTTATCGCATTCTCTATTTTTGTAGCAATGTTCAGAACCTGCGCAGCGGAAGTTTAAAGTTCCAAGCTCGCATGAAAACACGTCCATACGTCCAATAAATAAAATCAGAGTGAATAATAATTTTCGACAACAGACATTGTTTGCATAGATTCCGCGCAATTTATTTTGGGTTGTGTTCAGAGAAGTGTGTATTGATATTCGGATTTATCTAGTTTTGAAAAGAAAACCTCCCTTAAACCAATTTTCCATATGGGATATTTTTTCTGATGTTCAGTCCCACTGAACTTAGAGAAAAATTTGTTACCACCTGAATATTTTGATATTTTATACTGTAATCTCTAAAAGTTCCGTTATAATTGAAAACATTTCGGGAGGGGTCCGGACCCCATGGACCCCTCCCCTGGCTACGTGCCTGGTTTTCACATACTTCTCTCTGCATTTCTTGAACGGAATACCAGATTTCAGTAAGTTGAACCCATCGGATTGGTCTACACAAGGCTCCCGCCATACTGCTATAACAATTGAAAAATGCAGAAAATTCACAATGAGCAACAATTCGAAATGAGTTTTTTTTTCAATATAAGAGTAATATTGAAACATGTAAAAAAATTACAATGAGCAAAATTATAAAGATTTTTCTTTTTTGCCGGATTTCACTAAATTGATTCCACCGGATTGGTCTACACTCAGATTAAGTATTAACATAGCGAAAAAGTTCACAATGAGAAAAGTTAGGAAATCAGTTATTTTTCAAACAATTTTGTTTATACCCCCTAAACCAAGTCACGGATTTTAGATACGCACCATGGAATATGACAGCTCTTCGCATAGCGGAATAAATATTAAAACATGCACAAAATTTACAATATACAAAATTATGAAGACAGTTTCTTTTCATATAATTTGTATTTATCTTCTGAATTGATAAGCGGATGCCGGTAAATTTGCTATGACATATTGCTCTCTACTACAAAAATATTGATAAAGAACTGTCTTCATAAATTTGTTCATTGTTAATTTTGTAAATGTTTCAATTCGCAATGAGCAACAATTCACAAGGAGTTCTTTTTCGTATCCTTTTGTTTGCACTTTTTGTACGTGTTAGCAGATTTTCGTAGATTTTCTCTATCGAAGTGGTCTCCACTCTGAATAGCAGAATTGATAACTTCAGAAAAAATCCCAATGAGCAAAGCCAAACCTTTTTCCTACTGAAATAAACACTCCTAAACGGATAACCAAATAAGCAAAATTTTGGCAAAGCTCTTTTCCAACATCCTTTGGTCTTATTCTTTGGTTTCAGTAATTTGAAGCGATACGAAAAATGTATATGCATTCCCAATTTGTTGGTGCCCTCTATCCTCTATTGGACAGAACGGCGTATTGTTAATCAATTTTCGCCACATGATTGGAATCTGCCCTAAATAGCGAAATAAACGTTCAAGAATGTGGAAAATTCGGAATGAGTGCGGTTAAGAGAATTTGCCCAACAGCACATGTATGAATTGTCGGATATCAGAATTCCCTCCACCTTATTGCTCTCTACCCTAAATACCGGATTAAGTAGTATTGCAACATGCAGAAAATTCACAGTGAGCCAAATTATGAAGACAATTCTTTCTCACACTCTTTTGCCTTTCTACTGAACAGCCTTATACCTCTCCCATCTAATTATAAGCAGAATTGCTGCTGAAAAATTTGCAAAATTTGCCAATGCAAAATTATTTTTATAACTTTTGTCTATATCACTTGAATGAATTTTGCGATTTCAGTAATTCCTTTCCCTTGCCGAGCTTATGAAATATCTGAAAAATAGAACAATAGAAAAATCTGAAATCAGTTAATGTGCCCCTCCTCCGACGTTTGCCTATATTTCTTGATCGGATTATCGTATTTCAGAAAATTGGACTGAATCCACGGTCCAATTGCCTATATTCCAGAAACCCCTCTCAATAGATTACACCCCCAATGCCGCCTTAACCCAATAGCACTTGACGCATCTGCGAAATTATTATTTGGTTACCCCAATTTTCCCAATTCATCTATAATTATGCCCTGAGCGAGAATCTCAGTAATTCGGTCCCCCTTCAGCACGAGAACCCCACATCGCCAATGAAATATCTGCAGAATTGACCAAGATAAATAAAAAGGTTTAATGTAGCCCATATATTCCACAACCACACATCCGAATAAGTTCTACCCTCAGTAGGAGACACATCTGGAAAATTGGCCCGAAGTAAAATTATCCAGGTAGCTTATATTCTCCAGTTCCAAAAAATTCTGATTTTCTCCTGTTGTGCAGATATGTCTCTTGAACAGAACGCCAGATTTGAAACCGAAAAAAAGCGGATTTCAGTCAGTTACACCACTTCTCACAATGATTGGTAACAACAGAATAGCTCCTGGTGCATCTACAAAACTGGCTAGCCACTAAATTCTAAAGCATCTCTTAAAAGAATAAGCGTAGTGGCCCTCGTATTTAATAATTTTGATATGACTTTCCTCTAAGAATGATTATCTTCCAAAATTATCAAAGAATATTTGCTATAAGAAAAGCTCATACTTAGAGGTGACTCATTTTGACAGTGACACACTGCAATTCAGTAAAACGTCTTTTTTGGTTCTTAATAAGTTTTGCTGAATAGTATCAGTGAGTTGTAAAAAAATTAATAACTTTTTTGCTTAGCCCATTTCCGACTACCGAAGAAAACCCCACTCCTGCAGAATTATGGTGGATCTGGTAAGAAATCCATCCAAGTCAAAATCAACCTAAATCAAAATCACTCCATTCAAAATTCAAACTTTTTTTCCTAATAATCAAAGTGGTAATAACCTTAAGATAGGAGAGAGAAACTTTATACTTCACAAGGTAGATTTGGACAAGAAGTGATAACTGGGTGAATGTATTTTGATCGGGATTATTTCATACCAGACTCAGTCGACCCCAAGAACAGATGTGTCTTTGTAGATCTGGTAAGGTAAGCTATCATCAAGTCAATAAAATCGACAGTACCAAAGGTTGAAATTTAGGTTGATAGAACTGAAAATTTCTTCTAGCCACAATAAACGACGACGACGACAAGCTAGTCTCAGCCCTTCATATGTGACTATTTACGACGTTCGACGTCGTTGTTAAAAATAAACAAAAATTATGAAAATTAACATAGATTAGAAACAAAAGACTGAATAATATAAACTTTCTTGGTTATCATTTTCTCATTTTTAGAAATCATTAAAAACAAATTATCCGCCTATCTACCAAATTAACACTTCGTTTCATTATCCCGACTAACTCATCTTCGCGCATTGATTTCTACAGAACAATTTAACGATTTCACCCAAAATTGCCACTCTAAAATTTTCGCCATTAAACTTTTCCAATTCTATACTTTCGCGCCTTTCGTTAAGTCGAATGTCGTTATGGTGTTTCTACTAACCATGATTCAATCCGCACATCATCACGAGACGAAAATCAAATCAGCCATTATGAAAATCCATAAACTTTTCCAATTTTCAAAAAACAAAAAATTCTGGAAGCGCAATTGCTCAGAAATGTTCAACACGAAATTTGTAGGAAATCTCCCCCATTCGAAGCTACTTAGCCGACGGCAGTTAAATGAGACTTTGCGTTTTCGCAGTTCAAACTTGACCGCGCCTTGGCCAAAATCAAACTTATTAAAATAATAATCCGCGCCGTCATCACATCTAATGACTATTGACGATATCCGTTTTGAAACGAGTGTTTTTGGTTGTCCTGATACTGATATAATCGTCTTTCATCCTGTGTATATGTATATACGTAATTGTGCTCTCATTTAAAATAATTGCCGTATCGACGTGATAATCACAATTATGATACTAAGCGCATGTATAAATATAATGCGGATCGGTTGTTCTCTTTATTTTTGTGGTGATAGAAGCACTAAACGTATAAGAAACTGATCAATGTTCTTTGTTGTTATTTTGATCGCAATACTCAACGGCGGATGGTATGGTCGTGACGGCTGACGGGTGCCTTGCAGAGTACCTACCTACTATAAGAACATCTTCATGTATCCGGATGAAATACACGTATAACAAGCGGACAAGACATTTATCGAAATTATATGTTGAATCAATGTTTCCGACAAACTTGTGGGATCATTTTCTGCGGTATTATGTCTAATTATGGTAAACGGAGGCAAAAGGGATCAATGTGATGTACGAGAAGGGTTCAGGTTGATGTCTCCGTTTAGTTGCAGAACTAATAATGATCGCGATCGAACAGATTCAAAGAAGAGTACTACATAACATGGTAGGGAAGGCTAAATTGCAGCAATTTTTTGAACTAGACAGATAAGCGAAGGATGCTCTTTGTGGTTTATTTTTATTTTTATTGTGGATTGTATTGTCGAATGTCTCTATTATTGATTCATTTGATCTAATGCAGAAAAAATAGCAAAGATGGTATGAGTTACTTTTGATTTTGAGGCCAACGCCCAACAGTAAGGCCACAATGCGGGTCATGAATTCAAGCCAGCCCATAGTTACACTCAAACCCATATTTTTAATTGCTAAAGCTGAGATCTCTTTCTTATATCCAAACTTGGTTTCCACTTTAGTTATCTTGATTGCTTGTTGCATAGGGGTTAAAATAAATAGTACGCTCTGCAAAGTTATGTATTCCCATAAATTAGTAGACACTTCTTTAGTATTTCTATGAGATCATAATCCATCCCATGTGTCATGAACTCAAAAACTGAATCGGCTCCCGGTGAGAATCGAGCCTACGACCCTGTGCTTCGAAAACAAGCCGCACTTCACTACAGACCTTAAATAAATATAAATAACAGGCGCGACAGTCCAACATTGCACTAAGACCGCAGATGGGTTAGTGACATCTAATTTCCAATATATTTTCTGCTTTTTTTGTTGAGATCAACAGAGCAGTGTTATTTATCCCCAAAAACGGGTTTAACATTTTATTGAGATCGTAATGCGTCACATGGATCGTGAGTTCGAAAAAAACCATAAACTATGAGTTCGATCACAGTGAGACTCGAACCCATGATCGTGTTCGCATAACTATACTACCCCAACCAGACTATAACTTTAAATATGGAAGTCCTAAAATTTTATAGGTATGTGTTATGAAAATACTGAAATATTGTGTACATAAACAAAATGCTCTGTACTATTCCACAAATTTAGACCATCACACACTCTGTTTTCCACTCCAACTATGACTTCTCATTCAATGAATTGCACGTTTTATACAGACCACAATGAAGAGTGAAAATATCTTACAAGTGAAACATTTATTAAGATGATATAAATCTTTTCAAATATCGAAATTCTGAAAAAATCCATCTATCACACCTATCGCCGCGCACATTTTGCAAGGTGCTCCCAAACGAACTTGTGCGGTATCGGCAATATGGTCAAATCAAATTCTAGTCAGCACACTCAGCAGCCGTATACGTTAGAAATTTTCTACTTATCATGTCCGGTTACCGAATTAGAAATTATTCGTAGTTTTTTCTTTGTGTAACAAAATATTCGCTTTGTAAAAAATAACCCGCATCTTACCGGCATTTTGTTTCGTTTCATTTTTATGCGCAAAACCGCGAAAGATTTTCCGGTTCATGCTTCAGGAATATTTATCATCAATGAAACAGATCAATTTCAGAAGATTTATGAATATAAAATGACGGTGAAGGAATTTGTGCGATGTAGACTGTAATTAGATACAGAGAGATGAGCATGACTGAGAGTGTTGGAATTTACAGTCGGTACATTAGATTTTCGCGGTAGTGGATATGTATAGTGTGAAGACGAACTCAATAGGATTTTCTGGAATTCTGGCTTAGATATTCATTATAATTTCGTAACTATACCATGTAAAGTTAACTCCCGATAAATGTAGTCAATACAGGACCACCATGGGAACATTTTTCAATCACAATATCTCCAAACGAAAAATAAGTCTCCAAAACCAAATTGCAAATCAAAATACGTAATCACAAAATATCAAAAAAAAAAAAAAAAATACTCCCGAAAATATATTTATTCAATTCGCAAGGGTCTGCAAATATTCGCTCGAGAACCTGAATGCTAGCCTACTTTTTCCCTTCTGAGTAATGGGCCCTGCGGCTGCTAATTGAATATTCTGAAGCATAACGCTGGAGATACAGATCTGGCTGCGATTTATTTGACTATGAAAAACTGTTCCTGCAAAACCAGGAAGGTGCTTAAAAGTTTCTGATGAGCTCCGACGAATATGGTCATTGACTGGTCGGTCGGAATATTTATGCGTTACTACATACATAGTTAGGAATTCACCTAACATTAATCCAGCGATCATCGGCATATGACTTAACACGGTAGTCACCATCTTGAACTTCATCTAGTGCTAGTCTCAATCATAATTTTATAAATCCAAACCAAACCAATATCCAAACCGCTGTGGATGTATCGAAACCCCATATTCAGTCACCTGTGTAATTGCGAGATTGTGCGAGCAATTGTATCATAAACATCTTAAAGTTATTAAAGAGATAGCGACGACACCGTCATTCTATCCGCAACATAATCTTCATAGGATATTAGGCTCCTGTTCCTCCATATATGTACCTACTGTCGGGGGCGCTATAAGAGCAACATTCTGAAAATGGCCACAAGAGTCACATAAAATTGGACCTAATCGACATAAAATGACCATAAACGTTTGTAATTAGTAGGCGCAGTGAGTACGCAGCAAAGACATAAATGCGCGGACCATAAAGTTACCAATCGTTGAAGAGCAAGAGCAAGAGGTGAGGTGATGAACGGAATAAAATTTTACAACATGAGGAAAAACAGTGTCCGTGTGTTAGTCCAGTCGTATTAGCATTTCAGATAGAAAAAAAATAGAGTAAGGCTAATTTTTGTTGTTTTTGGTCCCAAATTTGATCGAAAAGGTCCCAAAAAGGACAAAAAAGGACACTATTTAATCCTTGACCGGATGTCGGCATGCGGGGTATCATATCAAAGGTGAAGTCGAGTGCATTAGTTTGTTTCCTGTTTCAAGGACCCTCAACAGAATAAATCGCGTTTGATTGGAAAATTTTCGTGTTTCCCGTAGATTCATTAAATTTGCTAGAAAAAAATTGGAAATTGTTTGGAAAGCTTTGAAAAAGGATATAAAAGGACACTAATTATTCCTTGATCGAACGTTGGCATGCGGGGTGTCATATCAAAGGGGAGGTCGAGTACATTCCATATCCAGCGTTGTTACTTGTTTCAAGGCCCCTCAAAGGAGAAAATCGCGCTCAAATAAAAAAAATGCAGTTTCCCGTAACTCATCATCTGTATCTCTCCAAAGCCATAACTACGCGAATACTTCAAGTTGCCAACCAATTTAGAATCTATAATAATTACAGATTTCGCCCCTAAGAAATCTAAGATCGTTTGATCGGAAAGCTCTGAAAAAGGACACAAAACGACACTAATTATTCCACGTTTCGATTAAGGGTTTAATAAGTGTCCTTTTATGGCCATTTTCAAAGCTTTCCGAATAAATTTAATGGTAGAATCTTCTGCTATTATAGATTCTAAATAACGAAAAATGTATAGCGACAATTTCAACTTGAACTTGAATTATTCGCGTGGTTATGGCTTTGGAAAGATACAGATGATAAGTTACGGGAAACACACAAATTTTCCATTCAAACGCAATTTATTCCGTTGAGGGTCCTTGAAACAGGAGATAAAAACCGTATATGTAATGCACTCGACTTTACCTTTGATACGATACCCTGAATGCCGACCTCTGGTCAAGGGTTAAATAGTGTCCTTTTTCGTCCTTTTTGGGACCTTTCCGATCAAAATTTTTCTTAGCAAAATGAGTTTTAGATTGCTGGCACCCTACGCAATCGAAAACCATCAATTGGGCTTACTCTATTTTTTTTTCTATTTGGAGGCCTGAATTGGGATATTTTTACTGGACTATGTGTGTACGCGACTAATGCTCCTGAATGTGAGTTAACAAGGAAAACAAAAAACGTGATAGTCCCGTTCCATACGAGATATACTCCCCAAGATAATAGACATACAGTTGCTGTCCATTCGGGAGGATGGTAAAAATTAAGTTGTTTTCAAGCATGTTTTGCTGTAGGAGCGATGACAACAAAACTATGTACTCAAAACTCAAATGACAACTGAGTTTACCACGTTTACGTTTAATGTGCATGTCCCGTCATAAATCTTCTAATTTATAGCTAAATGGTTTCCAATTAGGTAGCTGTTGACATAAAGCACCCCGCTTGGCGATTTCGTGATAAGAGGTAATTGTGGTGGTAATATCTGGTGGCACCATTCCATACTGTTCGCGGTCTTGCTTTTCGATGCAGATCGCGATAAGTGACCATGTCCATGTAGGCGCGTTGTATGCAAATACAAGCAATGACCAGAATTTCCGTTTCACAGGGATGTTCTTGTATCGAACAGGTGAATAAGAGAATATGTGAACTGCGGGTTATTTCAGTTTACCGTAATCGGGTTAACCAGACTCGACAAGATTAGAGAAGTAGGACAATTTTCTCGTAAAGCTTATTTAAAGGGACAATGAAATTTAAATATATATAGTACAGTATTTAAAGACACAAAACGGCCGTTTACTTAAAAAAAATACGTAATGGCTGAAATTTGCTGGAGATGTTACGGGACATGTCTTTTATCTAAAACTGAGTTTTCGTATTCGTGGGGGTGGGGGAAGTTGGAGTATATTGCCTACTTATAGGCGAATTTTGCATTTTTCGTCCATACCATTCTTACCGTTGACCCTACAGTAAAGTAATGCATAGGAGTTTTGTTTCTAATCAAATTATCTATCCTACGGTACCTACATTAATTTCATCGGTCAAATAGTTCCGTTATTGTAACCAGTTAAAGGTCAAAATAGTACCAATAATGGGAATATTTTGCATAAATAAAACATGTAATGGCTGAAATTCGGTGGAGTCGTTAAGGGATGCGTTATAAATTTATATCTGAAGTTGCGTATATATCAGGGGGGTAGTTATAGTAAATTGCCTACTTATAGGCTAAATTTGCTTTTTTGCTTGAGAAGAGTTATTTCGTGTGCCTGTAAAACTGGTTGTGGAAAAGTATGGGGGTGTCGGAAAGCAGGATTAAAGTGCTCTCCAATTTGAATGGTTTGTTGTGGAAACGCGTGTAGCAATATAACTGACTTTTCTACTCTTACGGAAAACGACGACTTCCTCCATAACGATGGGCTTTTTTCATCGAACCCCGAAGGATACGAAGCTGGTCACAATTGTAGCGCAAGCAATAATGAATCCGGAAGAAAGGAAGAAAATCAATCTAAGAAACCAAAATTGAGGTAGTCAAGTCATATATTTCTGTTGTTGCATCAATAAAACTCCAGTGACTATGTGAAGAAATTTATTTTTTTATTTTTTGGAACGATCCCTGCGACTGCGCTAATCGGCCTAGCTTGATTTTGGTCTCGTTTAAGAGATAATAATTCAATCAGCAAGAACACACATTTATACAACTTGATATAGCGAAGTTTTTAGCAATCACTAAATACGCATTTAAATAGGCAATTTACCCCAACTTTCTCCATCCCCACTAATACGAAAACTCAGTTTTAGACAACAGATTCGCCTCTTAACATACATCAAATTTGAATCACCAAGTTTTTTTTAAAGAAAATATCCATTTATTGTACTGTTTTGATCCTTGACTGGTAACTATAACGGGTTTACTTGACCAATGATATTTATTAAGGTACCGGTGAACAGATTATTTGATTAGAAAGAAAACCTCTACCATTTCACTTAAGGGTCAACAATAAGAATGATATTAAGCAAAAACGCAAATTTAACCTATAAGTAGGCAATTTACTATAACAATCGCCTCCTATAAATACGAAAACCCAGATATAGCTTTAGGACGTATGCCTTAACATCTCCATCAAATTTCAGTCGTTACATGTTTCACTTAAGCAAAATATTCTCATTATTAGTGTTATTTTGCCCTTTAACCGGTCATTATAACGGAACTATTTGGCCTACGATATTGACTTAGGTACACTGTAAAAACAAGGTTGAATTTTACATCGAAAACTCGTTGAATTTTACACCTTTTTTCTCGAAAAATTACAGTAAACGTTTATTTTTAAACAAAATTTCTAGAAAACCCACAAAATAGTGTAATATTACACAGATTTTTTAATATTACTCTATTTTGGTGTAATTTTACACCACAATTGGTGTTAAAATGTATCATTACTTTATTTTTGTGTAACTTTACATTTTCAGTGTATATTTACCAATTGGAAGTTGAAATTTGTTACAATACTTTTGTGCATTATTGCATTTTCCTGTATCTCACAAGTGACATGTTCTGTCGTGTGAGCATCATATTATTGTTGTTGTTGTAGCTCTTTTTTGCTCTTGAACCGAAGGAGTTGTGGCAGCTCTTGGCCGTTGGAATAACGGGTAGCTCCAGGACGATTTACATCGAAGAACCGGCTGCCGTAAATATAGTCAATTAATTACATAAACCCGGATGTAAATTTACGTATTTGCCGGTGTAAATTTATATTTTTTTCAGTGTAAATTTGCTTATTACCGTTTGTAGATTTACACCAATTCTGTAGTAAATATTTACACCGTAAAGCGTAAAATCACTCTCGTTTATATCGTGGTGTAAATTTACTACTATAATAGAAGGAAAAAAAGTTTCCTCCTATTATTGGAGTAAATTTTTTTTAGAGTGTACCGTTAAATAGACAATTCGATTAGAAACAAAACTTCCATACATCACATTACTGTATACCAGTAAGAATGCTATTAAGGAAAACGTTCGCCCATAAGTAGGCAAATTACTATAACTTCCCCCACTGCAAAAAATACGAATACTCTGATTTAGGCTTAGGGCACGTTGCTTAACATCTCCAAAAAATTTCAGCCATTACGCGTTTCACTTAAGCAAAATATTCTCATTATTAGTGCCAGTTTTC
The DNA here is from genome assembly GCA_949715475.1 of Microchrysa polita. NCBI lineage: Eukaryota > Metazoa > Arthropoda > Insecta > Diptera > Stratiomyidae > Microchrysa > Microchrysa polita. Next base: position 37,157,820 of record OX454418.1, on the reverse strand, counting down.
CCTTTAACCGGTCATTATAACGGAACTATTTGGCCTACGATATTGATTTAGGTACCGTTGAATAGACAATTTGATTAGAAACAAAACTTCTACACATCACTTTACTGTAGGAACAACAGTAAGAATGATATTAAGGAAAAACGCAAAATTCCCCTATAAGTAGGCAAATTACAATACCTTCCCCCACTCCCACAAATACGAAAACTCAGATTTAGACTTAGGACACGTTGCTCAACATCTCCACCAAATTTCAGCCATTACGTATTTTTTTTAAGTAAAATATACCCGATTACTGTACTAATAGTATAATTTCAGTAATTGAAGAGGTAGATTTTGACTGGATGGATTCTGCCACTGGACTTTGGTAATTTTGATCTACCTATGAACAAAATTTATCTTATGTCTTATACATTTTCAAAGATTTCATACCGCGGTTTAAACCAACATTTCAAAACAATCCTTTATGTGTTTAAGTGTGGTGAATTTTGCCAGGCGGCTAAGCAATTGCATACATTTAGGCGGAGTTCACCACACAAACACACCATACAACACTGAAAATAAACGTCAAGACAGAGAGTCTGCCTAAAACACAATCAGCTCGTTTACCTAGCTTGCCCACGTTATCGATCAGGTAGTACCGATGTACACCGATTTTTACAATTTAGACTCCGCTTCTTATTGCAAGAAGTAATATATCCTTTTTAGTCATACATCCGATTGACGAATTGACAATTTAGAAGGACTAGAAATGATAACTGATTTATGTCCCAAAGCATTAGGGATGTCAAAAACTGGACGGTTAGACCGAAAACCCGTACCGTACTTTTAGAACGGACAACCGGGTTATTTTCGTTTATTTTTCGTCTTCGGGTATTTAACCCTTTTTACTTCTGTCTCCTAAGAAAGGGACTACGGTGTGATGAGATGAGATGGGCCTTGGGCCAGCAGTGTTTAGTATAAGGTTTTTCACACAATGGTACACTGTTAACAGCTAAAGCCTAGTACTGCGATTTTTTCAATGAAAATGTATTCTTTCTGTAGAATTTCCGGAATATGTGGGGAATGCTGGGGAATTCCATAAACTACAATCCGAAAAGAGTTCTATAATTTTTCTTGGCCATTTTATGTATTTTTCCGATTCCCCGGCTATTTCATCGTGAAATGGCAAATGGCCGGGGAATTGAAAAATAATACATAAAATGGCCGAGGAGAATTATGAAACCGGTCTCGGATTGTAGCTTATGAAATCCCCCACCGTTTGTGACATATTCCACGGAAGTAAGTATGCATTTTTATACCCGTCACTATGTGAAAGGGTATATTAACTTTGTCATGAAGTTTGCAACGCACAGAAGGAAGCACCTCCGACTATATAAAGTAAATATATTATTGATCAGTGTGCTGAGAGAAATCGATTGGGCGATGTCCGTCTGTCTGTCTGTCTGTCTGTCTGTCTGTCCGTCTGTTTCAATACAAACTAGTCCCTCAGTTTTGAAGCTATCGGGCTGAAATTTTGTACACAAGTTTCTTTTAAGTGTACGCTGTATATATGTCGGAACGAATGGAATCGGACTATGGGGTAATGGGGCTGCCATAGAAACTAACCTCTGAAAATTAAGTTCTCATAAGAAAAACTTTTTTTCTTTACGTACCCATCTTAACCAAACTTTACCCAAATGTGTTCCTAGTAAAGTCCCAAAACATTTCTAGGAACGGCTGCAATCGGAACATTACGTCATAGGGCTGCCATACAAACCCAACCGCTGAAAATTAAGTTCTTCCAAGAAAAACATTTTCGTTTATAATCCGACCTTAACCAAACTTTACCCAAATATGTTCCTAGTGAAGCCTCAAAACAAATCTAGGAACCAGGGACGTACCGAGCAAACATTTGATGGGGGGGTGAAAAGTAAAATTTGCCGACTACATTTGAAAAGTCACCAATCAGAGGTACGGAAATTTCGTTTTTACGAAATAGATGCGAATTTCGGCGAAAATTGCTAATTTATGCGAATCAAAGAGAAATGTTCCAATTTGGACTTTTTCCACAAAAAAAGTTTATTTTTGTCCAAAAATGTCAATTACTGGAGATAATTTTTCATCTCAGATTTTTTTAGACGTTTTCCATTAACAGAAAACAGAGAAATTGTTAAATGCAGAGAGTTTGGTGAATCACGAGCATCATGGCTTGCCGAACACCGAGAAAGCACTTTAGTTGGAGGTTTGATGAATCAACTTTGTCTTCTGCAATGCAATTTTTAGGGAGAGTTTTCTCGTGGTTCGGCGGGCCCCCATAATTTAAATGAACTTTACATAAAAACGATAAAAGCGTAACGATATTCACGGTATATGCCTCAGCAGTTTCTCGTTTTACCGTTACCGTATCTAGTATCTATGTGTGTTGTCTGAATTCAGCGAATTTCAGCGAAATTTCCAATATGCAAAATTCCTGTTTTTTTATTTTCGAAATTTCCGTACCTCAAATATATTTTTAGCGTTCATGTGAACATCGAAAAATACAAAGACAGAAACACGAAGGATTGTATGAATATACGAGTACATATAGATATTTTATTCAACCAGCTAAGTTGTGTCACGTCGTAACTTAATGTTGGACCATCGTTCCATAATTCGATGTAAATCCACTTTATCGTCAATATCCTTCGCAGAAAACGTTAGCATCAAATTGTCCAAACGTTCATGCCCCATTAAAGATTAACCTTCATAGGACCGACCTCAAAAAATTACGTTAAGGACCAACTGGGGTGAAAATGCACCCCACCGTTTTTTTCATATAAAACTGCTAAAAAATGTATTATACATTAAACCAAATAGAAGAAAAAAATAACTGAATATGTTTTTGATATCTTTTATTCGAAACAATTGTTACAAATTGTATTTTCTTTTGAGTTCTCTGCACAAACGTGTTGATTGCAACGAATACAACATTTCTTGGATTGTCTGTCCTTTCCTCTGCTGCATAAGTAGCATCTTCGTTGAGTTGCAATCTCGGAACTCTGAAGCTGATTGGGTTTACCCAGTTCGGGTAGAACGGTTACCATATGCTGTTTTATTGTTGCTTGAATGGATGTGTCACTGTTGTATCTCCTAATGAAGCAATGAAATGGTATACAACTACCGTTAGGATACATAAATATTTTTTATGTTTTTTGTAACAGAATTGTAAAGATATTTTAGAAACATATTCCAAAGGAAAAAAAATTGAAAATAATATTTTCGAAGCTATCTTTAAAAAATTGTGTCTGGGGTGCAGCTGCACCCCGGTCGGTCCTATGAAGGTTAATCTCAATTTACTAAAAGATCGTTCGCTTGAAGCTGATGACACTGGACATGTCAAAATATGAATAATATTGTAAGCTTTCGGTCCTTAGTTTAAAGGCCTCTCTCGCTATCTCCCCAAAACTTTGACGATCGGAGCAATTATCAAGAAGGATTTGAATTTCATCATGAAGGCATTCGGGGATCTCCTTTGAAATACAAAAATAAGTTTGGATCACTGCAGTTACTGAGATTATCGTGCAATTTTTCCCATCGGACAGAATTTGAAATATGTCTTGAAATGGTTGGAGCAGTTTGGCTACTTTTTCCAATTCTTCTGTGGACTTTGAGATAAAAACGTCAAGAAGGATTTTGAGCTCTTTTCGGTAAAATGTTGAAAAGTCGGTTTCGGCTGTAGTTTGAGATAATTTGTCCAATTTTTTTCGGAGCACGACGAGTTCGGTGTTGTTTGTTGTTGTTCCGATTCAGGGCCAATATTTAATTTTCTTGCGAAAATCAGCTTTGCACTAACGCATTGATTTTCATGTCTTTATAAGACTTTGTTGTACTGCGAATGAGTTTCCTGGCGACAATAATGTTGAAGTCCTGAGCTTCCAAAATTTCAGTTAAATTTTTTAATTTAAACATTAGTTTTATATTTTCATGCCGAATAGCTATGTTAATAAGTATGTACATTCAATTACATATTTTTAATATTCCAACTTTCAAATGCCTTTATCCTTAAACATCGACAGGTATTCTTTTGTAAATTTATTAATGCCGAAAATCGCAATCCTACATATTTCCACTGTGGTCAAATTTGCCGACTGCAGATGAAAATTGAAAATGTTAGGGGGGTGAGACACCCCCCCATACCCCCCCTTAGGTACGTCCCTGCTAGGAACGCATGAAATCAGAACATTACGTCATAGGGCTGTCATATAAACCAGCTCCTGGAAATTAGGTTCTTCTAAGAAAAACTTTTTTCTTTATTTACTAATCTTAGCCGAAATTCACCCAAAAGTGTTTCTAGTAACGCCTCGAAACATATCTAGGAATTGATTGAATCGGAACATTATGTCACAGGGCTGTCACAGGGCAACCACAAAGTATTAGGTTCTTGTGAAAAAAATTTTCTTTTTGAATCTTAACTAAAATTCATCCAGGTGTGATTCTGGATTAGCCTTAACCCTTAAATGCGTAGCGTACCAAAATGGCAGTAAATGTCCTGGAAAAATAGATCGGTGACATAATTTGTATGAAAATTTATGTTATTTGGACCTGTTCTGGGCAAAATAAAACGCACCATCATGTTGAAAGAGCTGATAATTAAAATTTTATGAACATATCCTACCCTACCCAATACTAAAGGAGAATAATTTCATCAACTAAGAACGATCGGAATGTATGTATTGATATTTCTGAATATGCCCCAATACATGGTGTACCATATATGGACGATGCAAAATTGGTGCAAACAATACCTTTAGTGTCTTTTTTTGTCAAAATCTCAAAACAATCTCAAGAACACATTCCAATTTAGTCACCAGTATTTTTCCTTTTCCAAATAACGGTAAATTTCACCAATTGTTTTAGCTCTCAAGAATAGCTTTTAAAATTCCACAAAAAATAACATAGGTCCACTTTGACGACGCACAGATAATAATTCAAGGAAAGCTTCGGGGAGCCAAAATTGAATTTATCACATCTTTTGTTTTGCCCTAGGACGCGCCACTAAAAAACCGAGCTTCCGTACTTGACATCTTAGTAAGATATTTTGACTTTCACCAAGCCTCAAGCAGCTGGGCCTTGATATCCAATTTCACAAACCATTTGACTATGTCGATTATTGTCTTGGAAGCCCACGTTCAGGATCCTCATAAAATGTGCTTCTAGGGTCAACCATTTCATATGGAGTACCACATTCGATAAACAAAAAATTGCATGGATGTAATTCTTGTGGACATGTCCTGGGCCCTGTATAAATTTGGGTTAAAGCAGGCATGCAGTTTATTTCCATATTCATATTCTAGCAAATTCAATCCAATCCATATACTCTTCAGGAAAGGAATCCCATGAGCTATGATAAGTCAAAAGAAGTCTCGAGATATACGTTTAACAGTGGAACATGTTTATAACGAATTATTATATAAAAGATTTATTTTATAACGAGACCGAGCTCTAATTGCGCAAATAGCATAATGAGTGCATACCCTAATAGCCATGTACAGAGCTAGACGGCACGCAAAGCCCAAAGTAATCAATTCCAGTTTTTTTTTTGCAGGGGAGAAAAGAAAGGAGTATATGAGTCGGATCTGGCGCACTTTTAATATTTTATAAGGACATCTAACAGACCTCTTGACACACATTTGAAGCTTTTGGGACATACTATCAAAAGATATGTCTAAATTTCGATTTGTACGGGTAGTAAAGCCTACTCCACTTTCCATCAACTTCCAGGATATGTCACAAATAGGCATCGATACAAATTTCAATAAGCAATAGGAAACTAATCACGCACCTACCCGAACTCCTTTTTAAAAAACTGAATATTCACGATTTTCTATAGAATTATTTAACAGTCTACCGCGTTCAATTAGATCAATAACAACGGCGGGGAGATTTGCCAAATGCGTTAAGGAATGGCTTTTCCAACTGAATCATGATTGCTTGGAATATTTATATTCTAACATTCTGGTGTAAGTCACGTTTAACATTTCTTTTTCTTTTTTCCTGTCATATTTCATAATACAATGCTTGTTTCTAAAATAACTTTCTAATGGTTATACCTTTTTCACCTTTCTTGTTGCTAGTTATGTATTTGCAAACTTAAACTTTTAATATTTAAATTTTATTTTTTGATCATTCAAAATGTATATTTAATGTTAACCCCACACACACACTATTTGATTTTATTATTAAATTTTTACTATGAAATAACATTTAACACTATTCCTTACTCTTAAGTTTTGGAATACTTAATGTTCTAATGTTTCGTAATTTTCAAGTTAATTATTTAAACATGTTGAATTATGAATTATATTATGTATTTAATCTGTGAATTTTATGAAATAAATACAATACAATACAATACAATACAGAAATCACCACCTTTCTTCTAATGAGGAGAGGAGTTCATCATATCGAGTTTCCACTATAATTTCGATCAAAACTCTCAATATGCATTATCTTTTTGTTCCTATTAGAGTAAGAGGCAGAATAAATAAAATTGTAAAAATGTCCTTCATTTACAACATATGGCCTGAATGCATAGTGTACCATATTTGGTACACAATGTAAATTCTACTATTTTCGCTTTTATGGAAAAACGGGCTATTTCCTGGGAATATAAAGGCTAATTCCGTCTTTAGTGACCGATTTTACATAAGGGGAGGTCAGTTATGATAATGGGGTCAGACCCCATGCATTTAAGGGTTAACGCTTCCGGGAACAGATGGAATCGGAACACGTCATAGGGCTGCCGTAGAAATTATTAACACAAAAGAAACTTAAGTTTCATTCAAATGTGACGGGTATTCAAATTTCGGCCGCGCCCGAAATTAGCCTCGGTCTCGTTATTGATAAAATCGCAGCGGGAAGAATTTCACTCTTGATCTTAATTCAGCCCTTAGCTTGAAAAAGTTTAACCTTATGATATCCATAGAGACTGAGCAGAAATGGTGCGCTGTCAATTAATTGGGCGAAATTCGTGGTTATGTCATTCAATAGAAAGAGGATATTAGGAACGATTGGGTTCTCTAAAAAAAACTGCGTAAGTGTGAAACTCCAAGTAAAAAAGAACAAGAAGGAATCCATTCATTTAAAGGCTTATGATTTTACCAAAGATATGCGAGAAAAATGGGAGACGGAATCCTAAAATATTCTGTGCATTTTGAATCGACTTACTTACAGACTGAAACTGACATACATATAAACTAGACTGTGCTTCTGTAAGTCTTTTGTGTTTGTGAGAGTCTAGCGCTGTGAAGTAATAAATCTAATTCCATCACTGGTCAGCGGGATCGAATTTAATTGTGTTTTTGAATCTTTGCAAAAACAAAATCTGAAAAATTCTCTGATATTGACATAATTTGTCGATACTTTTAGGTACATTAGCAAAGCAGTGTCTTTTAATAACCAACCGGACCATATACAACGCAATTTCATAATTTTTTATTGGTCTAAAACGACCATTGGATAAAATGACTCGGTTAACCGAAAAACCGGTACTTTGATAGTGGAGTGTTGACAAAAAAAATATTTTTTAGAGGATTCACTTATCATCTGCACTTGAAGCGGGGAACACAATCCATCTGGTTTTACGCCCGGCGGACTAACCGTTTTGACAAATAACCGGAAAAATCGAAAGGCGCTGGAGCGGTTTTTTGACATCCATACAAAGTACGACTCCAATTTTCCATCGCGGTATGTCATACCATCTGATGTGGGTATAATTTGTTTGCTGTTGTCTCCAACTCAATCAACCATAACTTTTGGCATGACTTGACCTAAAACTGTCTGCAAATTACGTCAATTTCTGCATAATTCCACGAATAACAACTAGACGGTCCGCGGTGCTCATACCAAAACGAAATGCATTTAAATCCTCTCAACCTTAACCCCATTCTCCAAAAAGAAAACCGTCACAAACATCATCATCCCCTTATGTTCACATCATACCAAATCATTCATCTGGAAAATCTTCATAGCAATATAAAACACCTTGACCATATCCATCCATAATACACGAGCTGGCTCGTAGTATGATGAATGTAAAGATCGCGGAACGATGACATTTAAAAGATTTAATAGGTGTGACGACGACGATTGGAATCAGACAGTTTTCTGACTTACGGATTAATGCTCAATGTCGAAAGCGATCTGAAACGGGTGCGGTGCCGCACTGCAGTGGCTGCGGTCTCGCCTGATTGAATCTGCAGTAAAATGAGTCAACCGTGATTTGCCTATGTCTAAGAATGGGGGTCAGATAAAATTTTACCATACACGAGATTCACCACCAAATATCTGATTGCACAATCTGAGAGGGCGATAACAACTTTGTGTGTGAATACTGCCTGACTATGGCTTTCCAACCATACGAAGCATTCCAACATTTCAGATGATCGGATCTGATCTTCTGTGAAATCGAGATGACCGCAAAGATCAAAAGAACTCATGTCGTGTGTCGAAAATTCAAAAACCATAGGGAGGATCACAGAGATTCCGTCCAAGTGGTACTGCGTCCACACACTCGTCTCATATGTGTCGAGTCGCAGTGAAAAGCGCGTATGGGGCATGTTCAGCTCATAATATTGGTGCAAGCAATGATACCTATTTGTTCGATTTTGTACAGTTCATTTTTTCTTGGCTCGAATTCACTACCTTCTTCTTTTCTTTTCTTTTTTATGTGTTTTTTCCTCTCCTGTGCTATGGTGTTTTGGTTTGGTTGTTTTGAGACTCGTTTGCAGCGATGTTGGACATCGCGTATTAGCATCAAAGAATGCTTGGCACGATGTGATCTACATTTTGACATCAGTCGAATGTGTGAAGATATAAGCATCTCATCACCGGGCGAGATACCAGACCTGTCACCTGTTTCGAGTCGGGTAATATGACACTTTTTAGTAACACAGAACGACAGAAGAGTGTCAGTAGTCAGTGTGTCGCCATGTCGGCTAGGAATTGTGAAGAGTGCGACTACTTCAGCAGAAGATTTGAGAAAAAGAATGTGAGTTGGGACGATGGGTACGATCCGACATTGAGAGAGATCCCGTAGGACAAGGAGGATTTCGGTCAGGTCGGCTGATGTCGAGAATGGCCATGATGGTGGTAGATATGCGTTAAAATCCTTTAGTAACGATTAAGATATCATATGGGTGAGTGATCGGGTGAAGGACTTTTTTATTTTATTTGAGGGATCATTTACGCTTTCTTTTCGCTGAATGTCACGATGAATTAGAGCGTATCGAAGATAATGTAGCATGCAGAATGAATCACTATTTTCTTGGAACTATGGGCCATGGTATAATATCCTTTACTCCTGCAAATATTTTGCGCATGTTTTATACATTTTAGGTTTCTTGTGGGTTTTCTAATTCCTTCATTATTAATCCATTTTAAAAATAAAAATAACAGGCGCGACAATCCAACATTGGACTAAGGCCGCAGGATGTGTTAATGACATCCTATTTCCAAGATCTTATCTGCTTTTTGTTGAGGTAATGATATCAGCATCACGCTCAGCAGTGTTATTTATCCCCATAAATGGGTACTCGTTTAACATCTGAGTGAGATCTAGTCCGTCACAAGCTCGTGAGTTCGAAAAACACCATGGAACACGGTGAGATTCGAACTCATGACCCTGCACTGAAAAAATTATCTTTCCTATTATTAACGAATCACATTCGTTGACTTATTTTCATTGCCATAACGTAATTATTCGTTATGATAAGGTAGACGTTCATAAAGGTTTACGCCACATTTCGTCACATTAAAGAAATCTGATTCGTTTATATTTTGTTCGTCAATATCACGAATATTTACATTGACATGAAGAAAATATTCGTTCATTAGGTTAACAAAAACTTCTTTCATAACATTAATGATTATTTTCCTTGTTGTAAATTTAATGTAAAATTTCGTTAAAATTGAGGAACATGTTGAAGAATCTTTACCTTACATTCAGGAAGTTTTCCTGGTTCAACGAAACGTATATTTTTTATGATATCGATATTAACGAATTGTTCATAACATTAATGAAAGCTTTTCTTAACTCTAACAAATACATTACATGGATCTTAGAAACCTTCAGCACGTATAGTCTGGTTGGTGTAGTAGGTAGGGTGCAGGTCTTCAAATCATAGGATCCCGGGATCGAATCCCACCGTAGGTGTAGGTCAGTTATGATGCTTTTCAGAGCAGAGCAGCAGTAAAATAAATGTCGTCAACACTTATAGAGCTAGGTTTTCAATAATGGACTGCGTCAGTTTTTTTTAATAAAAAAAGGTTCAATTCATATTTTCTATGTACATCAATACATAGCAGCAGTGAACATAATAAAAATGAAAATAATGAATGTTTCATATATACAATGAAGTTTTTCATTGTATTTACGTTTTTTTTCGTTCAGTGAAGTATAATGTTCTTCAATTTTAAGAAATCAAATCGTCAATCATACGAATTATTTAACGCAATACCAAAGAAAGTTTTCATATAGAGTAAGAAATGTTTTCGTACTAGAAATTTTAACGAAACTAGTTTCATTGGCGTAACGAACTACTGTTTTGGAGGTTTTTTAATGTAGTTTTTCGTTAAATTCAAGTGGCTTTACATGCTATTTACGACGTCTTTTGTTTCAGTGTGTGCACCGAAGGTGCGCGCACTAACCGCTAGACCAGCCAGACTATAATCCATTTTGGATGGTTTCATTTATAAACCAGTTTCTTCTCAATTTTGAGCAAAGACCGTGTTCGTCTCTGCGATTAGACTGGGCTAGCATTCCACTATAGCATTGGTTCCCAACCTTTTTCAGTTCGTGTGCCACCTCCCTCTGTAAGAGCGGCTGACTCTGGCGCCCCGAGAAAATGACCGCCAAAAACCGAAATCAGGTGTGCAAAAGTTGCATTGGGCGAGCTATGCTTTTAATTTTGGATGTAAGTTCGCAATTCAAATTGTTTGAACATTCGTTTGTTAGTGCAACCCAAATATTGGAGCTACATTTTAAGAAGTAGGTACCTACATACATATTATTTACATTTCGTAATTTTTGCATCCTGAATTTCGTCATTGTTTCGACAATCACCATGTGGTTTCAGTGTTCAAAGACTAGCTGGCGGGTGTGGTCCATATCAGAAGCGCGAGCTTCGTGAATTTCAGTCAGCCAAATCAAGCGACATTTATTTTTTTTGGTTTCGTCCTAAAATTATCTCAGTGTTAATCAAACGGATTTAATGGCAGCCATTTTTTTGATAATTTTTGATCATTCTTCTACGCTTAGGTATAGGCAACAACAGATTACCCCTGGTGGATTTCAAAAGAAGTTCGAGTCAGATTGATGGTGATGGAAGCAAACTTTGTAAACTGCATCAATATTAGAGTAGAGTTGCATCCTCCCCCTTCTCTAATCGTCTCCACCACATGTATGTAGGACTGGATTTTGGTGGAAGCTGCAGCCTGGTGAGCGAATTTGAAAAATTTGTAGCCGTCGGAATACAGTAAACGAAAGCTGTAAGTAAAAGTTCCATTTGGTTACGGTTGAAAATACAGCGACCTTCTATCGTATATTCTCACACTTCGTTTTAATCTAAGTGAAAGTAACTATATCTCCAATTTGTTGTGCCCACAAGGATAGTTCTATATTAGCCCATAAACCTCCTAATCCCCAGCCAAACGCATATTGTTACACTCTTCACGCGGAACCTACACACCCTATCGAAACCTATTAGACCGTAACAAATCCGCGATCAGTTGCACAATTGGCATCATTTATCATGGCGCGGCGGCCTTCCCATATCGATTTCAACAATGGACCCGAAAAATACAACGATTTGTTGGATAACATGTTTATCATGCGGATAAAAGAGAACGCCAACCAATTCCACCATCTCTTTGTTATGGTGGAAAAAATGATCGATGAAAAATTCCGAAAAACATAGCTAGTCATAGTCGACAAATTAACTCGCCACATATGGGTAGGTAGTGAATCGAAGCTTGATGAGAAACACATCTAGGACGAAGGTCTAGCCAAACGATATGGAAATTGGCTAACCGAAAAGAGGAAGCCAATCATTGTATGTCTATCGGTATAACTATGACGAATTAGAAAGCATATGAATAGATTTTCTAATTTTCCAGCATTGACTTTCCCAAGATCTTATATAGATAGCATTCGTCAAGCGTTTTGCGGCCCTACCTGAATTCTTATGCGGTTTACTATCATCGAGTAGCACCTCACAAAGATCAATCGATTTTATCTTTTGTGGATAACAGAGTTGCTTTTGTGTATCAAACGCTATACGTTCTCAGATACATGTCCATGCTATGCAGGAAAAAAATTTAAAGGTAATTTTCTTCGACAATGAAACCAATTTATGAACAGTTACGATGGCAAATAGCTTCACATTATACGGGAGTGAACATTGAATGGTTCGCGATCGCGGTCATACTATACAAGAATCATCACAGCAAAGGCTGACGCTGACTGACTTGTTGTTGACGGCTTTAACCATAATACAGCAGTTATACAAAAATATGCCCTCCGTGGAGAATCCAAGTATGTACATGGAAGAAGTCCAATCTATACAAGCTGACTTCTTCAACTTCCACGCATCTGCCCGGTGGTTGTGACTCTTGTTTGAATTTTTGCCCAGTCATGTCTCGGATCGATTGTTATTCGATCGGATCGATTCTTGTCCGTCGTAGAGTATATCTTTCAATCTATTGCGATGATTGTGGGTTTACATCAAACCAAAATAGAGGAGGCCAACATAAACAACATCATACAACGATTCTCAGACAAAATGTGCATATTGTAGGTATATCTGCCTACATCGTACATTATTAAGGTTGTAAGCTGTCGACGCCATTTCACTCGCATTATGGTGGAACGATTCATCCATCAGAGCGGATCGATATGTTTCCTAATATGGCCACATCTTCATCCTCCATTCATACTATGGAAGCATGATTTGCGATAGATTGCCGAGATAGGACAGCCATAGGTACAGCCTCTCTCTAATCTTTATCAGATGACAAGAACTGACTGATTCGGCCCATCGATGTTGCAGGAGCATCAACATTGATCCGCATGATCGTCATCAGAAGCGAAACCAGCATTATACGTGCAAGTAAGATGCCAAGCAATTTCTGTTGTACCATTACCCAATACATACTGGTAGTGATTCGCGAAAATAGATATGGATTTATGTTCCTTTTTTGTTCGGCCCGACAAGGTACATTGTAAATGCAACTGGAGGTTGTTTTCATGTTTTATTTTCATCTTGATTTTTCATGACGACGCGAACCACGATATGGGAAGAACTTGGACGCGGTGTGTAACGAACATATGGCGGAACGAATGGATCCCGAGGTCGAGTTGGGCCACCTTCTGTGCATTAGATAATTACTGTTTTTTTTTTTGTGTACGGTAACTGTCTGCCCAAACAAAAGGCCATACAAAAAGAAAGATTCACGATGTTTTACGGGTAGAGGTATAGATTTACACAGCAAAAGTCTCAAAGCGTTACTCGGTGTGAGAATTGACGTTCATTGGTCTGTACAACGACTTTGTAGAAATTTTAAGATGATGTGAAACTCCAAGTCAGAAGTCACTGAAGAAGGAATGTTGCAACACTTGAGTCGAGCATAAATTTGAAATTTTATAAATTTGAAATATCACTCACTGATAAAAAAAAACGGAAAAATGACTCGCGTTCAGATAGGTACTAGACTAGAGGCTACTGCGTTACTATAGTCTCGACTTGGCCATGCTCTTGGGCGCGGAAGCTAAGAGTTCTCTTTGAAAAGAATTTATGTATTACATATAGTTGTTTAGTGCTGTTACATCATTATAGACCAAACAAGACAGGGGAAAAAAGAATCCTTGGTTTTTCAGCGAGTTCCCTGGCTAAAGAAAAAGTATAATTTAACCAGCATAAGCTCATTAGCGAAACCTACGGAGTTCCCAAGCCGGAGTCGCCTAATCGGGCCTGAGCTCCACGGGGAACCAAAAGCGCCCGAAATGCGTCATGACGTGGCATAGATTCCCCTGCAGCCTAGTCATGCGGTATAAGTACGGCTTCACAAAGAATGGCCCTTCCGGATTGTACCAGTGGTACGGAAAGACTATACGAACTTATCTTCAAAATGCATCTGCATTTTAAAAAGCAGGATGTGTTGGTTGGACTTTCTTCGCCTGAAGAAGACTCTGAAATTATGAGTGGTCGTAACAGCAAGTAACTCCGAAGCGAATTACATCGTGGAACTGACTGCCGAAGGATCATTTTTATAGTAGCAGCACGCACAAAAGCGGCCTGAGAGAGAAGGCCCAAATAGTATGTAGAAGAAACCTTTTCCGCTATCAGACTCTAAAACACAATTCACCACAGTTCAGCAAGGGTTTGTGGAGAGTTTGTTTGGAACTCAAAAATTAATTCCCAAGGAAGGGATTTCGTCACAGGTTTCAACGTGCGTGGTTTATTTTGATACGTCAACCCTATATTTTTTTTTTGTCAAATCCATGTATTTAACATGCATTTATTTGATTGGATTGAAATCCAAATCTGCTTGTGCATGGGTTCACTTGATAGGGTTTGAAAACTTTTTAATCCAATATAAAAAAATAGATGGATTAGCCGTGCAGAGAATAGCTGGCTTTAAGAATGTAAGGTCAAATCTACTTAAATTGAGGGAGCCTAGCTAAATCCTGACATATTCAGAAACAAATTAGGAAGGAGTGATTTGCACTCGGCAAATTGCGAAATGTTCGAAATTTATCGTTTCTATACTATAGATCAGTATCTCCCAACCCGCAGATGTCTGCGGACCACTTAGCCTCGAAAAGAATTGCTACGGACCACCGTTCCGAGGATGGATTTAAAAGTCTCCAGAAGGGTTTTCTTACCCATTTAGTTGTGGTCAGATTTTTGTTGTTATTTTTCAGCCATTTCGGGTTGACGCAATTTCCAAGTGATACTCCAGCTTGTTTAGGCTTTGCAGGTAATAATACGATTCGCTACCATTTAATCAAGTGGGAGTAGTTCTTTGGGACGAATAGACTGTTATCGGAATGGATGAGCATTTTCTTGCCGCTGTAAACGGGGCTCACCTTATAGCGCCCCGAATTTACACAATAAATTATTTTAGTATTTTCCGTCATCGTTACTTCCCGTTTAAATAAAATATCAGCGTCGCTTTTTCAAAAAAGAGTGATTCGATTGAAAATTTTACTGTTGCGACTATTATTTGAAGCCATGTTCCGTCAACAAAAAAAAAAACTCCACAGTAAGAAGAACATATGCTCGCTGCGTCTTCTATCTAGTCCAACACCATTCGGTACAACAACTATTTAGCAACCACTTCCTTAACCGTAATCATCCACTGCATATGGTTAATTCTTGATACTCTCGCTTCACAAAACTTTACCAAACGGTCTATTTCTAATTTCCCTCAGGTTAACCAAATCCAAATAGTAACGAGACCGAGTTCTAATCGTGCGGCTAGCACGATGTGTGTATACCCTATACCCATGTACAGACCTAGAAGGCACGCAAAACCCAAAATATTCAATTTCATATTTTTTGTAGGGGAGGGAGGGGTAGATGGGTCGGACCTGGCACATCTTTATTATCTTATTAAGGCATCCAACAGCTACCATTTGTTACTAATTTGAAGTTTTTCGCCGTATTATATCAAAAGATATGGCTGAATATAACTTTGTATGGGTAGGGGTACTCCTACTCTACTTTCCATCAACTCAAAGTATATGTCAGAATGAGACATTGATCAAAATTTCAAGTCGCTACCTTCATTATTTCGGGAGTTATCGTGCGAACAGACAGACACGCGTAACAAGGACCTACCCTGATCATTTATATACAGGTGTCCCGCATTTGGTGGTCAATACTGTACGGGTTGATAGCACAACTTGTTTCGGCAAGAAAATTACCAATACAATTGGAATTTTTTTACCGTTACCTTGTTATCGCTCTCTTTGTGAAAGTCATCGAAAATCGTGACTTGTCATGCAAAATCATAATTTGCAGCCCTCCTGATGATTTAATCCAAGATTTGATTTCAGTTTCGGAAACTACCTAAAATTTCACAAAAACCGAAGTTTTTCCTGTTGCCAACATTATCGCCACGTTGAAGATACAGTTACTCAAACTTAACAGAAATATTTAAAATAGATTTTTCATCGAAAATTCAAACAGTAAATTCATAACGGTGCTTTATACGTACAACTCTGCAAAGTTGATAAAAGTTGCTTCAACATGTTGGCTTTCCAACGGTATATCACTTTTCATATTTACATGCAAATCATGCAACTCTAGCGCATTCATTATTTGAAAATAAATCGCTCTTCAATTTGGTAAACACTAGGGATCATGTAAAAAAAATCTTTAATTCTGGTGAGAAGAGAAAAACCATAATTTTCAATAGGAAGACGAAATTAGCACATAATTCTGAAATGTTTTCATTTAAACATAAACATAACTGAGCAAAATGGTCACTTTTGCTTTTTGGAACTGGGGCGGGTCCTAGCATTCACATAAAAAATTAATAACTCATCCAACAGGCGTAATATAAGGATTGAAAAATTGGACGCTTACGCACCATTAATCTAGTTATGTAGTGCCTATCGTTATATTATAGAAACCCCTTTCAATAGTCCTAATAACTTGACTTTTTAATTTTTTGGTTTTAATTTTCGTATGGATAAAAATAAATTTTACTCACCTGTATCACTCGCATGGGTAGACCAGTTTCTTTCGCTAATTGTTCCCTAATATGCCGCGTTGGTTTTGGCGTTTGACTAAATGCTGTTTTTAATACTTCTAATTGTTTGGCTTTAATTGTTGTACGCGGACCACGACGTTTTGATCCGTTGGCACTATCGTCGGGACTTTTGTTTTCCGCCTGCGAATCGCCCCGTCCATCACCGTCACCATCTAATGAGCCCTGTGAAATAGACAAATTTCATTTTACAGAAAGCTACTTTTTACACTAATTTCTAAGAAAGTTATGTGCTGTTTTTTTACTGTAAATTCTATTTAGAAAAATTAGGGATATGTGTCTCTTATATCCTCCATTTTTTATTCTATGACAAAAATCTTACAAAAAGAAAGAAAATGAAATCGACACTCACCTGATCCGAATCATCATGTGTGTTTTTACTATCCGTGCTCATACTTTGTACTGATAAATCGGATGCACCTAGTGGTCCTGACGAATCGGGTCCGTTTGGACCGAGTCCACCCAATCCCATCGACGGTCCTCTCACATGTGGCTCATCATCGTCCTCATCCTCACTGCCCGATCCCATCAATGAATCTGTAAATGACAAAAGAACAAGATTTAAATATACGACATACATCCAACAAGCATATCCGATTAACCAATTACTTGGCTTTTTTGTTATGCTAAATTTGCAAAAGACGAACGTCAAAGTCGTTCGCCAACCATATAAAAAAAAACTCACTACAATCTATGCAATTAAATGCGAGTTTAATTCTCACCAGAAGGAAGAAAAAAATGGGGGAGAGCACTAAAAAGGATTTGCTTAAAAGATTGATCGGGACCTGCAAAAAACGTGCATGTATCCTTAAATCAGGAACATAAGTGATGCTTTAGTTAAGGGAGGAGGATTGTGGATATCTTTATAAATTGTATTATTTCCAGAGGAACTAACCCAAGGACACGGAACGGCCGACGCACGGGGCGCTAGTTTTTTCCCAAGACAATTGCCAAATGCGGCAGACGTTATGTATGACAGCGTAGAAAATCTGTAACACGAGCCATCGATTTTTCGGTATATTCGTATAGGGCAAAATGGTCTCGTGCAACGATTTCATTTCGTCCTTTAACCACCATTCGACCAACGACGGCGTGCGGGAGAGAATCTATACTAAATTAATCGCATTTTAAACTGGCACACGACCTCTTGATTAGTGTCGGGAGAAATGTGTAAAACGAAAGGAGTGAGAAGTGAGTTGTAGAGAGATAGATCAGTTCAATCGAAATTGGGATGAATTGAGAAGAGAATTCTGTATTGTTTCGTATAAGGTTTCACTTTAAAATTTGAATCGAATTGGATAACAATGCAAATAGTCGTTGTGTCAACACTTTGTAACATCGTTCAGGGATTAACGTAGAGGAAATGTCAACACAAGGATGAAGGGATTTTGGATATTGAGAAAATGTTAACATGAGTTTGATGGGATTGTGAGAATCAGTTGTATACTGTTTTTGAGAAAAGGACTATATGAGTTAACTAATTCAATTGGAATATTGAAAACGATAACATATGCGTTCATTTAAAAGGAAGAAACTAGAAGAATATTCTTTGGGATTAAACGAGACTAAATTCGGGCGCGGCCGAAATTTGGATACCCTTCGCTCTCCTCGAACTAAAAGCTTTTTCGAGAAAATGTTGTTTGGGGATGCGTGTGCATGGCCCCATAGTACGATTCCATTTGTTTTGACCTTTTCTAAAGACACATTAATTCAAGGTTTCGTGGAGTTGGTGTAAACAAATTTTCTTACAAGAACCGAAATGTGGGTTGGGTTTGTATGGCAGTCCCATACCTCCTTGGTCCGATTTGATCCATTCTTGCATTTGGTTGAAATTGGTCCATAAACAAAAAAGTTTTTCTTAGAAGAACATAATTTGGGGGGTTAGGTTTGTATGGCAGCCCCATGACCCCATGGTCCAATTTAATCCATTCTTACATATGTTTTGTGTCATTAAAAGAAACACATTTGTGTGAAATTTGGTTGAAATTGGTGCCCAAATTAAAAAAGTTTTTCCTAGAAGAACTTAAATTGGGGGGCTAGGTTTGTATGGCAGCCCCATGTCCCAGTTATCCAATTTCGATGATTCAAACCTACAAACAGCAATAATAAGCACAATAATAAGCACGTGTGCAAAATTTCAGCTCCGTAGCTTTTATAGGGACCAAGAAAAACGCGCTGAAACAGACGGACAGACAGACAGACAGACGGACATCGCCCAATCGACTCAGCTCGCCATGCTGATCATATTTGTATGCTTTTTATATGGTCGGAGATGCTTCCTTCAATGCGTTACAAACTTCATGACAAAGTTAATATACCCTTTCACTCTATGAACGAAGCGTATAAAAAAACGATAGCAGAACTTTAGCGGTATTTTTTCCAATCCCAGCAAGTACATAGCTTATTTTTTTCAATTGATCCCTTAATATCAATTTATTTTTAATAAGAGTTTGTTAAGATGCGACATTTCCATAAGTTCGACCCCGTATTGGTTCCTAAATCCTCTCCCCATGAACACTAATTGCTTCGAAATAGCTGATTTCTTCCTAAATGCAGAATAGAGTAGGTTACTGCAAGAATATAGACCAGGACAAAGCTAGCTTTTCTGCTCTGTTGTCCCTGCTTCATAGTGGAACAATTTTACTCGGGCCTTGAGGCTATTAAAAGGAAATTGGAGTAGGCCAAACTTTGTTCTGAGAAGTCTCAGCTGGGTAGCCCCTAGCTTGATCATAACTAGGCTTAGTAAGATAAAGGACAGTTAAGCTCGTAGGGTTGTCTTACTCTTAAAAACCTGCTACCCACACCTGGGCAATACAAGGTCTTCGGCCGGACTTCAATTAAAACTTTGCCGCCTATTCTCTTTTTGATAATTTGATTTGATTGCTTATTGTTTTATCAAATTATTTACTTTGGCTGTCATAGTCTGAGTCAATGCCTAATAACATAAAGTTAATTAATTATTTAGTCAAATCTCTTTGAAATCGCAAACATAAATTTTCATACCGATCGGCTTATAAATATTTAACATCAGCAAAAATCTATCAACTCTTTACAGTTCCGCTAAACATCCAGAGCAATAAATTCATGACAATATTCCAGGGAAAACTGCGGTTTCAACAGGTAGCAGAATTCATTTCCAGAACCAATCAGGTAAAACAAACCCATCGTAAACACGACACGACTCATCGGATTGCAAACGATTTTCAAACACCCCTATATGTACTAGCTTTAACTGTCAGGCTTGGGCCTCTTCTAAACACCGCACAATTATAATTACAGTTTAGCTCCTGAATATTACCTTTACTTTACGGTTCAGTAGTTTAAACCTGTCGCCCTGATCTTGCCTCGTTCTTATACCCCATTGCTTATTGGTGCGGTGGACAAAACACGAAAACCATGGTATTGCTGATGATGACGATCATGATGACCATGTTTTACAAGAAATCCATAAAATGACACCAATCGACTGTGCGGGTTAGTGGCCGATAATTATTGCTTTATAGTTATTGCGGGTGTGTTCATTGATCGTTTTATGTTGCGTATATGATCATAGTAATCTATTGGTAAAGGATTATCATCAGGAGAAGGAACGTCCTCTGAATTGGGTAATTTTGATGTTTATTCATGGTACTTAATTAGGAGTTTGGGAATCAAGGTCATTAGCATCCGTTGATAATATGCCTTCGAGTCTGTCCTTACAAATATTTACCAGAAAATTGTACGCCAAAGAGAATTAGAGAAATCTAAAACTGTGCGACATAATATAGAATGCAGTGGGAAAAACAAAAAAAAAATTTTAGCATATTTACATCGAATAAAAACTGGCCTAAACATGTGAACGTCATTTATAATGCCAGATTATTCTAATCGGTAGTCATTAAGTTGTAACCTGTTATCATCACAATTTTTGAAGGTATTCATCAACCATACTCCTCCTTTTTGTACGATTTTATATAATTTTTATACCCGCAATCAAGTCTGCTTAGCAAAGTGTCTGATAGAGTATATCTATCTAATAATAATCTAGCTCCGTCGATATACAATATGTATAGCATTATAGAATCCAAATAAAATGCATCGCGATCATATAAGAAAGCACAACCTTCGATTTAACTGCGATGATCATTTGTGAGCATCGCACATCTTCCACCTGTGGGCACATTTATCCGAACGAATAACAATTTATAATTCAAAAAATACAGCCCGCGGTTAGCATCTTATTTTTTTCTTAGACGCGATATCTGGAAACATTAGTGGGAGAATTTAGTGATAATGACCGACATTTGTTAACAGTTCAACCCCGGGATGCTATACGAAATGTACGCGCGGTGGCCTCAACAAAAGTACAATGTGCTGATCATTACAAGGTTTTTGATTTTAGTCGATTCCATGTTGGGTAAATCGATCAGTCATCATGACACGATCAGCGGCCAGCAGCGCTCTATAACTTCTATACGGCAGCACCGATTTATGGTGAAGTGCAAGTGCGAAACATCTTGCAGGTATCATTGACGTAGCACGTAACTAATCTTGCTGCGGTTTCGAATGTGGTGCGGAATT
Organism: Microchrysa polita; assembly: GCA_949715475.1. NCBI lineage: Eukaryota > Metazoa > Arthropoda > Insecta > Diptera > Stratiomyidae > Microchrysa > Microchrysa polita. Next base: position 37,136,469 of record OX454418.1, on the reverse strand, counting down.
GGAAAAAATATTATTAATGAATCTTAGAAGAGTCACTGTTTTGTTTTTCGTGCAGTTTATACTGGCGGAGCGTCCAGTGCAGGGACGTACGCAGAAAATTGTTTTGGGAGGGACTTTTGAGAGGGCGGCTTCTCTGGAAGTGAGGCCCGCAGATATATACCCTGATACAACGATACACACCCTGGCAATTTAAGGAATGAGCTGAAAAATTCGAAGACTAGTTCAACACCCAATGAGTGTATCCATCAAACGGGAAAAGAAACAGAAAAATGCTACTAAAATTAGATTCTCATTTTGCATATATGGACTATTCACGGCAGAAAGGGTTCGGTGACGGGTGATTTTTATGACAAGAATTAAGAAAAAAATACCAACATTTTTTTTTTGTCCTGACAATGCTCAGTCAATAGCAAATTATGCCAAATAATATTTGGGCCTTAATTGTGAGTGAGAATTCGATTCTAAAGCCCTGGTCCCCATCCTAAGGATATTCATCCTAAGCTAAATGTTATTTTGAGGACTACAGTGGTTCACAAATTTCGGATCTACATCTGTAGTCAAGGCAATTTTATTAAGAAACGGCGAGAGTCAAGGCTACAGGAAAAAAGAAAATCGAAGAAATCCTTAGGTTTACAGTTATATCGCTGTAAAAACTATAACAAGGTTTGCGATTTCCGGAATTTCTTTGAAAATCTTGGAACTGTGATGATCAGCGAGAGCAAATCCGATACCAGAAGTCCCATGGGAAATATGTCACCACAAGCCTTCTCTCTGCTGCCTTTAAGTTTAATTAAATTTAAACGCACTTACATACATTCATATATATATAGCGTAACTGACACGACATATACATATATATATATATATATATATATATATATATTTATATATATATATATATATATATGTATATGTCGTGTCAGTTACGCTATTTGCAACTCTGGCAGCTGGACCGATTTGTATGATTTTGGGTTTGTTGGATTAGGTTCTGGTCGGAAAAGCAGAATAACTATTGAAACACGCGAGAAATTCACAATGAGGAAAAATTCACAATGGGGCTTTCGCCTATTTCTGCGTGTATTTCATTAACATATCAGCGTATTTAAGTAAATTTGCTCCACAAGATTGGTCTCTACCCAAAGTAACAGGGCAACTATTGAAACATATGAAAAATTCACAATGAGCACCATTATGAAGACAATTCTTTTTCACATACATACTTCATTCTGTCTTTCTTGAACAAATCACACGATTTCAGTAAGTTGACCCTACCGGATAGGTGGCCGGAGTAGCAGTATAACAACTGGAATTAGCAGAAAATTCACAATGAAATACAATTTCACAATGGTTTTTTTTTCGCATATTTTTGTTTATATTTCTTAAATGTCTTAGCGGATTTTTGGAAGATGTACCTGCTGAATCGGTTCTCTCCCTGAATATCAGAATAATATTGAAACACGCGAAAAAAAAACACAATTCGTAAATTTGTAAAGATTTTTTTTCGTATATTTCTTTCTGTATTCCTTGAGCGAATTTCCAGATTTCGGTCAACTGATTCCAGCGGATTGGTACGGTATACACCTGGAATAACTGTTGAAATATGCGAAAAATTAATAATGAATAATTATTAAAACATTTCTTTTTCAAATACTTTTGTCCATATCCTGAACAAAATTGCAGATTAAAACCTAAATTTCCATTATCGGATTGGACTCCACTTAGAATACCGAAATAATAGCATTTACAAAACTCACAATTCACAAATTTATGGGGACAGTTTTTTGTTGTTGTTATTTGCATTTATCTCATGAACGGAAATTTGCTTTGTCGCATTGCTCTCTACTCCAAAAACAGAATAATTAAATTTACAATGAAAAACATTTTCAGCGCAGCTGTTTTCTGATCCTTTGGCCACCATTTTAGAACGGTTTAGTGTAATTTGGTAAATTTACACCACCGGATTGGTCTCTATCTAATAGCTACGTTCAAGATGTTTTGGAGGCTCAATGATTCTCCTATGCCGCGATTTCCCCCAAATATTGCCAGTCATTCCAAGGTTAACCGCTGCAGAAATGGCGAGGTCCACTGCGGAAGAACCGACCTATTTATTATTTCATATACCTATTTATTATTTCTATTTTTATTGTGGGATTTTTTAACAAATAAGACTACTAATCCTCTACAAGAAACTTGCTAACATAAAGGACTCTACAAACTTTCTACAGTTTCGAAGGTTCATAAAAACACCTTGAATGAATCTTCTTCATTGAAATGTCACCGCTATATACTATAAGGCGTATTTTCATTCTGTTAAATCTATAGCGCCTTTATTTTATCTTTGAATGTATCTAGAGATATCCCACACTTCATATCAACATAACATGTGTAATTCAACCTTTTTTTTTTGTAATCGTTTTCCACCTCTTGCTCTTATGTATCCAGACAATCTCACGAAAGATACACGATGTTTTCGGGTTACCGCACATAAATTTCTTTTTTATTTCGTTCTTTTCTACAACCTGAACTAATCACCTGGACCCCTACTGTGACCCTCAATGCACCAAGAACCAAACATATCCCAAGCATGACTACATACTTCGATCGATCCTGTATCTATAGTATACAAACCTGAAACGCAGGCGGGCGGCCGGTGTACGTATACACACGGTCAAAATAATGACGAAGAACGGAATGAACCTCTGTGAAACGCAATCATATAGTGGCCAAAGATGATAAAAGATCACATAAAAGAGTAGTCTGTATAACCCTTTGAGAAAACGAACGATACGGACTTCATCGCTTTTCTTTCTGCGGTCTACCTCGCCTTAATGAATCCTTTTTGATCTGTACCTTTGCGAGCAAAGAACTGTGTATTTGCAACTTTGGGTATTAGCCATAAACAAACAATGCTATCATCATCACCCTTTCTAGGGATTCTTTTGTTAGGAAATATCAGCAGCAGGTATGCACGCCTGATCCGTATCAGAATCCCTAGTTTAGCTAGTGTCATAAAATCGGCCACAAATTTACTTCTGTTAATTTTTAACGGACTTATAGAAAAATATTATTAAGCACAGTCCAATAATTTATAGATTAGTAGGTTCATTCAACAAAACAATATACAGAAAGGATTAGGATCTTTGAATGTTCCGGCCTACGATCTATCCGAATGGCAGGACCTCAAAAATAAAAATAAAAATCAACAAACTTGGTAGGCAGGCATCATCACTAACCATAGTATGTGTGGGTATCTGGACTCTGGGATTCTGATCTTTTTACCTTAACGACATTGAGAATGGGATTAAATAATGGTTTTACGACGGGTTGGAATTATATCGAGAGCTATACCGGATTAGATGAGTCCATGGAAATGTCATTGTAACAAGTTGATCTTCATTTAATCGAAAACCTTGGTGAGTTGGGAAAGGCCACATACTCGATGTGTTGATGATCTCAGGGGTCGAGAAAAGGGACAGTTTTTTTTGTGTTTATAAGGATCTTTGCAAGTAACGTTTGGGTGGTTTTATTGGATTTGAAAGGTTGTTTGAGAATTGGTAGGTTCATTGTTGTGCCGTATTGACATATGTCCATTGATTGAGTGCGCTCAATGAAGTGTAATGAAGTCATTGGCTTTTAATATGATTTCATGGGTGAACAACTCTTAAAGGATTTTGGTTTGGAGCAATTTGCATGCGGCATGTGAATAAACTGTGGCAAATTGTGAGCAACTTTTAAAGGATTTTGGTTTGGAGCAATTTGCATGCGGCATGTGAATAAACTGTGGCAAATTGTGAGCGGAATCACAACGAAGGATCGCACGCTAGCTGGATTTTTTTCAGTGAGACTTGGCGACTTTACCAGCATTATAAAGTTTACTACCAACACCGGGAGAACGGTTAGAATAGCCCTATAGTCATATCGTTCAATATTCAATAGAAGATCCGACCAAAGAATTATTGCATCACGTTTTGCTCTATGAAGAAGATCGAAGAACGCTTAGGACCCGTGAAGAGGAAAGTTTGAATCCCACACAAATTAACTTACGAAAGGTAATTTGAAAATGATTGGAGGTAAATAAAGGAATTTTTCCCTACCTGCGTATAAATTTTCGACACATTAGCACAACTTGATGTGAGGCAAAAAGATTCAGTAAAATATTACTAGATTTTTGTAACAGAGGCTCAAACTATTTAATCCATCACTGATTTAGAATTAACAACTCCAAGATAATTGGAAGAAACTTCACTCACTAAATATGTCATTGAGGCATGTCATCTATACTATTCCCATTTTTTTTTTTAAATTATACGAGCTTTTCAGTTTCATAGTTGAAATAGATTGGATGCGTCAGCATAGCATCGGCAGAGGCATCGGCATTAGCAGAAAAATTTCAATTTAGAACACACGCATTTGCCTTTGATGACCCACAATGACAGCAGCGGCAGAAGCAGAAAAATGCTTCTGCCGATGCTTCTGCCGCTGCTGTCAATGTGGGTCATCAAAGGCAAATGCGTGTGTTCTAAATTGAAATTTTTCTGCTGATGCCGATGCCTCTGCCGATCCTGATGCTGACGCGGGATATCTAATTCAAACATCAGTTTCAGCAGCGAGAACCCTCATCTCTATACGCCCAGCCATATGAATCCAGAGCTCTAACCTAACAATTTTATTCCATTCCTACCTAAATCGACAATATTCACCAACTTACTCCGCAAGAAAAGTCTCCCAATGTTTTAACGATTACCCGTCAAAAACACTATGACTGTGACTGAATTGTTCACATAAAATGAACTTCATGAACATATTTCGTGTATCCTATTCCAACGACGGAAACTTTTCGAAACATGCCATCATCGTCAATGACAGGTTCGTCCTTGATATTGCCAAGGCATTTGTGTGGGGAGAAGTCATTCCTTTCCCAAACTCACCTTACACATCATTTGCTCATATTGGCTCTCCAGTGTATTTTTAGAGCTCTGAAAAGGGGGACACTTTATTAAGAGCGTTGACGGTGTATTGCATCAATGAATCGGAACCAGTCCTGGCAGTCGTATACATCGTACATGTCCTTCAAGCAACACGCATTCGTTCTTCCAGTCGGCTAACCGCCAGGAATGCTAAGCATTTCATTAAACTCTTCGTGAGGGTTATGCTTAAGGTTTTGGTAGACACTTTTGTGTGCATGAGTGTAAGAAACCTCACTTTGGTTTTTTTTTGGATTGATAGCATACCATAAAATTCGATAGAAAGATGGTGCTTGTAGTAGCTGCAATTATTCTGTAGACGCAATTGAAGCGTTAAATTCCGTGCAGAAGTTTAACGTCATAGTCACTGCGAGAGACGTTTGTGTCATGCATTCAATACAAATGAAGCGAGGGTGAAGGAATAATAGCACCACAAGACAAAATTTGGGCATGTACTTGTATCACGACTATAGTCGTATATATGAACAATGAAATGATTTGGAAGCGATTAACTTTATTTATAGCAATAAAAGGAGTTTAGAAAAAAAGAAGCCTTCCCAAAAGGAAGGGGACAACATTGAGTGGACAATGCAGACGTCTTCGATGAGGAGACTTTATGAGTTGCGACGATTTCATGAGTAGGTAATCTTTAAAATTTATAGAATGGTCGTTTCAATGTTTGATTCCATCATACGCTGTCGAAATTCCTAAATATTTCGCTTTATATGTATTTCTAGGAGCCTTTAATGTGTTATAGCCCTACACAAACCGAAAAATTTCAATCAAAGCACTCACAGTTGGCCCATAATCTCTTATTCTTTCATTTACTGACTGCCGATTAACCGCAAAACGTGCGACATGATTTGTACCACTACTACAAAAAAGAGTGAAAAGCGAACAATTCATCATTATACCAGCTATATGTACTAGGTAGTCATGCTACACCATAAGTATACCTACAACTTTTTTTGTATGCTTTTACATACCTCACGGTTTTCCGTGAATTTTACGGTCCCAATTCCGCATCATGTAGCATATGATGCAAAACTAATTTGAAATTAATGTTGCACGATACTTGTCTGTACATACGAAAATATTTATACGCGTGTACACATGCACCATACAAAAATCAATCTATTCGGACCCTATGTCAACTTTGAATCTTCCAAGGACTATATACGCTCACAATTGATACAACCCCTTGCCAAACATCCATGTGTATAATGAATGAATGAATGAAGGCATCGTAGTTGTCCTGCTATCGCGCGATGATGCATCTATACACACACGGCTCAAGTGCAATTGGAATAAGCACCCTCAAGTATGTATACCAGCAAGCAAGCACCCGAGACGAGATGTTTGGCATTTTCCCCAATTGTTTAACGTCTAATATCATTCACTTAAACAATTTCCGAAACAAAACAAAAAACCGTTTGTACTTAAACAGGAAAACATGAGTACACGAACAAGTAGTATCCTGGGAGAAGCACTTGTATGGCCTGGCACCTTTTCATCAACGCGGCAGGGTTTCTATGCGTTCACGAATTCCGAGGGTGGAAACACCTCGCGTCGACCAGCAATTGCAGACGACCTCGAAATGGGGTGATTTTGCCCTAAACGGTTTTTTCCTTTTTCTTCGTCGGTTTTCTTTCTGAAAAAACTCCCGATTCCTGAGGCCAATCTGTTTTACAGAATCCCCCGTAGTGTAGAGCACAACAAGGAAACCTTCTTGTGTATGTATAGTGATGGCAAAGGCAACTGGCTTCCTCTTTTGTATCTAGAGTATACACAGAGTACATCACCGCCGCCGTCATGTTTGCCATCATCCAAGAGTTATGTTGTTGTTTAACATGAAAGGAATGACAAAACCACTTGCTTCCTTCAAGTTTCAACCCCCCGTAGGAACACCCGTCATGTATTTGAGATGATGCGTGAATGGAGTAAAAGGACGATCGAACGTATGTACAATGTTGTCGTCGGCGTCGACGGCCTTTTCCCTTTGACTTTGACAATTCTAGCAGTCCTGTTGTCGGGATGTCCGGATACAAAAGTTTGTTTGATACTATGTCAGAGATGGCAATGAATATGAGATCGTACAAAAACACGAATCCTGTTGGCATGACTGACAATTGATGTTGTTTGATTGATTCCACAATGAAGCACTTCTTTGTCGTTAGATTGATTGTGTATTGCAAACTTTATACGTTTAGATGCTTCAAAGTAAGAAGAAGCCAGTGAGGTGTCTTTAATCACAGCATAGGTGAAATTTCAGGTGAGTTGCAGCGAAAAAAAAAATTGTTTAGTATCTACGAATTTACGTAGCTTCTGTAACTACATTTCGTACAAGAAAAAAGGTAAGAAGCTGCAGTAAAAATCCTGAAACGTGCTAAATCGTGCAATACAAATGCCAAAATGTGCGAACAGAAGCAGGGTAAAAAAGGATTTGGTAAATCCTGTCGACAATCTGAATTCCCTCTGAGTGAACTCCAATTTAGTAGCACTGCTACTCGCGATATAGTTCTATTCTAGTGAGCCCTTCCCTACACCCAGAAAAAATTACTTTTATTAAAGAAAAATTACATGACGTTCGAAATTTGGCTATGATTTGGAGCCGACGAAATAGCCTTTTTGGGACAGTGATAGAAATATCATTGAAAATATGAAGTGAATATTCGATTATAACAATGAGATTGTTCATCGATTCTATGTAAGAATTGAATTGAATTGAATTTTATTAAAAAAAAAAAAGAATTTTATTTTTTATTTTTTGTTGTGATATATTTTTTTATTTTTTATATTCATAAGAAAATCTTAAAAACCATAAAACCGCCAGTCCGTTCGCATTGCCATGAGACTAGATGTGGAATACTGTCAACGTTTCTAAAATCTGAATTATACTTGACACCCAGTACAGTACAAAATAAATTCTTTGAATTAAAAACAATATTTCATAGATTCAATAATGCGACTTGCATTTTACCTCATAAATGTTTATACATAGACGCTATGCAAAATAATTATACACTGTAAAAACAAGGTTGAATTTTACATCGAAAACTCGTTGAATTTTACACCTTTTTTCTCGCAAAATTACAGTAAATGTTTATTTTTCAACAAAATTTCTAGAAAACCCACAAAATAGTGTAATATTACACAGATTTTTCAATATTACTCTATTTCGGTGTAATTTTACACCACATTTGGTGTGAAGATGTGTCATTACTTTATTTTTGTGTACCTTCACATTTTCAGTGTATATTTACCAATTTTGGTGTAAAAAATTACACCTACATTCGTGTAAAACTGAGTGTGTTATAATACTTTCGTGCATTATTGCATTTTCCTGTATCTGTCTGTTCCGTCCGAAGTGCGTTCGTGTGAGCATCATATTATTTTTGTTGTTGTAGCGCTTTTTTGCTCTTGAACCGAAGGGGGTGTGGCAGCTCTTGGCCGTTGGAATAACGGGTAGCTCCAGGACGATTTACACCGAAGAACCGGCTGCCTTAAATATTAATATAAACCCGGGATGTAAATTTACATATTTGCCGGTGTAAGTTTACATTTTTTTGCTTATTTCTGATTTAAATTTACATTAGTCTAAGAGTAAGTTTACTTATTTATGCGTGCAAATTTACACCAACTTTGTTGCAAATATTTACACCGTAAAGCGTAAAATTACTCTCGTTCATATCGTGGTGTAAATTTACTACTATAATAGAAGGAAAAAAAGTTTTCTTCTATTATTGGAGTAAATTTTTTTAGAGTGTAGTTCCCATGAATTTTGTATAAGATTAAAACAATTTGATTTACTTCATTCTTAGTCAGTTTTTGCATTGTGTAATCTTGTTTTTAATTCTATTACTACTTTTAATTCTATTACGACATCATAATTTCAATGAAAGTGTATTTGACCCAATGGCATTTTGAATAATTACACTGCGTTTCACTTGAATAGCACATTCCGTTTTTTCATTGTAATTTGCATATATACCAATATTCTTATGACTTTGCTAGTAGTCTTTTTTTGTCTTCTTTGTGTGGGCTCCCCGAAAGAAAAATTGTGCTCTCGAATTTACCCGAACATTTTTTCACCAGTTTGCTTCAAAAGAGAGCAGATTTTTTGTTTCACTAGAATAGCACAGTTGGGTTTAAGCTTCACATACGGGGTGCACGTGGTCACAATGTCACAATTTATAGTCGTTTTGAGTATTTTAAATACAATTCGTTGATTTTAAAAAATTTTGGGTCGTGGTAAAGCCTTAACAAGCGAAGAACAGGTTAAAATAAAAACTTACAGGGATTGTGACCTTTCAGTGACTAAAATATCAAAAAAAATTGGAAAAAGCTAAAACGTGATTTACAATTTTATTAAAAATGGTGAAAATTATGAAAAAATATGAAAGGTCGAGTAAGCAGTGTACTCTCTAATGCAGATAAGCAATCTATTTGGCGTGAAGCATCGAATTCACATGATTCTGTGGTCAAAACTCGGTTAAAAGTTGGTCTCAGCGCGAGTAAAACAACTGTGTGGCGTGCTAATTCAAAAGCTAAACACCTTAAGCGTCTAAAATTAAAAAAAAACACCACTTAACCCCGCTCGTAAACAAGCTCGGTTGACTTTTTGTCGTACCAACATGTCATGGACCAAAGAGTGGTATCGCGTTGTTTTTTCTGATGAGAAGAAATTTAATTTGGAAGGCCCGACGGATATAACTGTTATTTTTATGATTTAAGGAAGGAGACTAACCAGTTGGACCGTTTGCACAGTCGAGTTGGCGGCGTTATGGTTTGGGGAGCCATATCCTACCTCGGCACTTGTGAACTCCAATTCTTAGACACCACTATGAATGCTAAGTCGTATCAAGGTGTTTTAGAAAAGGCTTTTGCGACATTCGAAAGTCTCTTTGGACCATTGCCGTAAACTTTCCAACACGAGAATGCACCAATACACACTGCCCGTGCCGTAAAGTAGTTTATCGAGTCCAAAAATGTTACTCTTTTGAACTGGCCACCATACTCGCCGGATCTTAACATAATAGAAAATGTTTGGGGATGGCTGGTCAGAAAAGTTTATGAGTCTGGCAAACAGTTTTTAACAAAGACTGGCCTAATTGAAGCCATTCATCAATCATGGGCTACAATATCCCTTGCTTACATCAAAATTTTGTACGATTCTTTGCCTAATAGGATCTAGGAGGTTATTTCAAACGGGGGAGGCTCAACCCATTACTAAAATTGCTGATTTTAGTTCAAATTGATCTCAACTTGTATTCTGAACAATAATAAGTTATCCTCCCAGCATAAAAAGTTAATTAAAATAAGTTTTAAAAAAAGTGTGCTATTCAAGTGAAACAGAATTTATGTGTTTTTTCATTGGTGTTTTACATTTTGTTTTTTTTTTTAAGATTACATGTTGGAAAAATTCAAATTCTTTTTATTTCAAATTAAAGCTAATTAATCAAATGACAAATAAAAAATATATAATATCTGTTGTCTTCAATTTTTTGAAAGATATTAAGAAAATAAATTTAATGTGTAGAGTGTGCTATTAAAGTGAAACGCAGTGTATATTCAAACTTCATTAAAGTTTAAAGTGCTATCAAAAAACGAATAGTAGCCCACAAATTGTTTTACGAAAATTACAGTGGCTTGAGCTTTTTCCTTAGTAAAAGAGGTGCCGTTTATAGGCTACTTCGAGTCAACGTTACATTGCATATAGAGTTTCGGTCGATTGTGGTCGTTATTATTTGTGCCCCCGATGGTATATCCTCTATTAACATAATATCTTTTGGTTTAATTTTGACATTTTCCGCACATTTTTGCAAAAGATTTTTCGGTCATTATTAGATATTCACATTTTATTTTTTGGGTAGTGAATAGTTTTTTATTTCTTTTCTGTATTTCAGTTTGGTTGTTTAATAATTAACAGTTCGCCGAATGTAATTACATTCAATTGCAGCGTCTACAACCTTTATTTCAGTTCGCCTCAACGGAGAATCAAACCAAACTTCTAATTTCTGACTTTTTGCCCATGCTTGAAAAGCCATTGGTCATAAGTGTCTACTTGGAATTCAGAATATAAGTTCAAAAATTAGTAAAAATAACGTTTTATCCATTTTATTCCGAAAAATTGGTGTATACTCAAAGTCTTAAATATTGTCAAAATACTTATGCGACACCAGGATTACGCCCCCATATTTTCTCTTTTTTATAGTAAGAGAGTCCGAAAAAGGACAGAAAAAAGTGTTACTTTGACTTTCCTATAAGAAGTTTACCGTTATTCGCTCTAGTTAAACAAAATCAGTGTCGGGGCTCGAGAGTATGAGATGTCAAAATACCTACATATGCCGACGAGTGTACGTCTAGATGGATTAACTATCGATCTGACTGAACTGCGGGTTTTCCAGAATGCTTATCTGACGACATATGATAAAAATGTTTAAATTAAATTATCATCAAATGAAATGGCTTCTATACACGCAGAGAAAAATGTGCAATGAATTCAACAAAATCATACAATGAAATTCACAACATACAATTTCACTAAATTTGTAGTGAAAGTTATTAAAATGCAAAAAATAAGACGATTAATTTATTCGCATAACTTGTAATCTTAGATAGCTTAGGTGTAGGACGTAGGACTACGAAACGATAGGTCCCCGGTTCAATTCCCAGTAGAAGCAAATTGTAAAAAGGTAAATTTAAAATAGGTAAAAAGAAGTTAAGGATAAAATAGAAGTAGAAAACAAAAAAAGGTAAAAATAAAAAAAAGGGAAAAATAGAAAAATCACTTTTTGTATTTTTTTCTATTATCGCCTAATTATGTTCCTGGCAAATTTTATTACCAATCAATTGTTAATTTTATTACAGTGCAATGACATTTTCAGTAGGGTCAAAAATCATTACAAATACAATAGTTTTTATTACAGTTCTAATACCTTTCACTAAATTTTTTCTCTCCGTGTAGGTATGTAGGTATAGTAGGTAGTCCTGTTTCCGCGGGTTAATATAATATCAACTAAAGCCTCGATGACTAATACCGTCTCGCAGGTCAGAGTTCAGAACAGACTCACTGACCAATTTGAAACTCGTACTGGACTCAAGCAAGGCGACGGGCTTGCGCCTGGCTCTGGAGCATGTAATTCGAGCCTGGAGCATGTAATTCGAGCCATGAATTTGGACAGCAGTGGAAAGCTACTCATTAAGTCGACTCAACTAGTAGCGTACGCCGACGACATCAACATCATGTCTCGAAGATTGGGTGATGCAGAAAGCCTTCTGCATAATCTCAATAACGCCGCCAAAGAAGTTGGGCTACATATCAACGAATCTAAAACCAAGGTCATGATGCAATTAAAAACAAGAAAGCCAGTAAATTCAAGCATCACAGTGGGGGACCTCAATATAGAGTATGTAGCCAACTTCACTTACCGGGGTTGCAATTTGCCAAAGGACGCTAACGAAACAGATGAGATAAAGCGACGGATACAATAGCTAATAAGTGTTATTTTTCGGTCCTCCCAATTATGAATTCGAAGCTGGTGCACAGGAACACGAAGCTCCACGTGTATAAAACCATAATCCGACCTGTGCTATGCTATGGCTGCGAGGCATGGACCCTAACCCAAAACTCTGAACACCTGTTGGACGCATTCAAGCGAAAGGTTCTCCGAAGAATCTTCGGGGCCATTCGTGAACGAGGTGAATGGCGCATCCGGTACAACCTTGAGTTGTATCAGCTGTATGATGAGCTACATGTGTCGAAAATCGTGAAATTGCAGCGACTGCAATGGGCGGGACATGTACAAAGGATGAACGACGATCGCATGCCCAAAAAGGTGATGAACGCGCAACGAGTGGACGGAGCCAGATTGCGTGGACGACCGAGATCCCGATGGGAGCATTCTGTATGCGAGGACGCCCACCAGATGCTATAGGCTTTTAAAAACTAAGGGTACCTCCCATACAAAATGACCCATGACAACTTTGTTCTACAGTTTATAAAATGAGTAGTACGTAGAACAAACTTCTTATGGGTCACTTTGTATGGGAGATACCCTTAGTTTTTATCCGAATGAGCTGATTTTTGGTGGGTGGGGTGACTATGACCTCCAATCGCAACAAACCAAAATTTAGCACTCTGCTCCAATTTTGGGGGGAGTTATGGATATGCCGTTTTGAAAAATTTAAATGGGGGGATAATGGAGGTCCTTGACCGGAGCTACTCAATGTTTACGTCAAAATTATCTTAAACTTGTTGTGAATAGTTATACAAAATTCTACGGCTGAACTAGCGTTCTTTTAAAAGTTATGGAGCTTTTAAAAAAGGTCTAAAATGAAAATATTCTAATTTATGTTCTATATTCTAACGCCGAAATATTCAATTGAACTCTAATGTGTTACATATCATTGCAAAGATAATTTTATGTACACTCTACGAAATTTTTACTCTTATAATAGAAGGAAACTTTGTTTCCTTCTATTATAATAGTGAAATTACTCTGCAATCTAAATTTGCAAATCAAGTGTAATTTTACACGGAAAAAAAACACATTGGACCTGTGACCACTTTTTCTATTTCACATATCCCATAAATATAGGCGAAATCAGGATTGCAATAAAATATAGAAGAATTTACCATACACATAGGAGTCTAAATGAGTAGCAAATATCATTATACATATATGCACCACTGCTATACTTTGTAGCTTATAGTACAATTTCTTATGGGTTTTCTTCCACATTGATTTTGTAAAATTTCCTAGTTAATATGCATTGAAATGCTATCCTATTTTGCGCACAGCGCCAAAAAAAAGTCGTACCATCTCATAAATATATTGCATTTATTCCTATTTTAAAATGTAAACATATCAAATTATAAAGTATGTATTCCCATATTTTAAGGTGGTTGTATCGATATTTATAGTAGATTTCTACGTTCCTGTGTTGAAAAACTTGTAATTGCGTGGCTCGACTTGTCCCTTGTTCACCGAAAACTGAAATAAAGATTTGGGTATTAGTTTGTCACTTTGTTGAATGCACTCAAAATAGTAAACGCGGGGAACATTTCAGGCAGCCGTGTCCCGTTTTTTGTATTTTCCACCGTGGAGCTGAACGTGATTTATATTGCAAAACTACATTGAAGTAATCATTTTATTATCGATATCGTCGCGATTTTTTTTAGTTGACCCAGCCTGGACCTAGTCACACAAACCATTTACTAATCACACTTCCGCCATTTTGCACGATACTACAATGCAGTTTTGCAAAATATATGTAACTTGTGTACACTAACACGATCGAGTCACTAAACGGGCGTCACGGTTTCTTTGAAGGCTCGCGCACTATTTTTATGATAATTTTTAACAAAACTTACTCTTTGTCCACCTTTTTTTCGTTGAAAAAAAACAAAAACACACCGAAAAACTTGCACTTGCATTAGCATACCGCGGTGTTATGCCTTGCTTTGTCGCGATTGCGGGCGCGTTGTGAAAATAGCATTGCCTTTTTGTTTCTAGTGCACATTTTTTAGCATTCGGTACTATATTTTTTAGACGGCAATGTAATATTGTCACATATGAAAAACAATATTGGAATAAATACGATAAATTTAAGATATCCGACAATAAAGTGATCGAATATGAGTTTATGGAATATATAGACTTAAGAGTTATATTTTATAGGTATTGCTTCCACAAATATAGGATATTTTTCCCATAAATGTTAGCATTTGGCCTGTATGGTGAATGCTATATTTTTTGCGTCGAGGACAACATGTATTTTTTTCCGTGTACATAAAAAATGTTTAAAAAAGTACTCCAATATATTAGCAAATTTACACCACGCTATGTGTAAAATCACTCCGTAATAATAGGAATATAAAGCGGTTTCACTCTTTTTTCGTTGTAAAGATTTAAGTGGCGAACCTTTTCAAATAATGTAGTTATCAATAAAACTATTTAAGGATACATAAAATATAAACAAGTATCGGTCGAGTTTTGCTGATCAGTTTTTCATCTACATGGGAGGTTGCAATATGGTCTTTTTTGTGCGATCTGTACGCTTCTTCTTCTTCTCAGTACCGTATAGCCCAATGTGCGGCCATGGTGCGTTAACTCAGCCGTTTATAGGCAATTTCAAGTCAACGATACATTGCATATCATTTCGGAGTGTAATGTTGCAAGCACTATATTTCCTATCCGCACATGCACGAAAATTTTGGACCACGCCGAGATTCGATCTCGGGACCTCTAGATTACTAGCATCGTAGAGTGCGACTCACCAAGAGACCCACAGAGCGTGTACACATGAGCTCTAAATGCAGAGAATTTTTGGAAAAATGTGTTACACAGCCGGTTGAAGTATGACAACTGGAGGGCACGCTACAAAAAAAAATGAGTAAAACTTCAACTGCACGTTGTGAAAATACACCACAAATCCGAAATAAACACATAAACGTTGTAAAAATGCACCAGAAAATCAAAATTATACACAAGTGTAGCGTAAAAATGCATTTCACACCGATTTCGGTGTAATTTTCTTATTTTACACAGAAATTGTTGAAAAATGCACTCTGTATGTGATTATAAGCGGGATAATTTGTAAAATTACCGCATTTTCAGCGGAAATTTAAATTCACTTTTTAGAGTGTAGTTTATTTCGTCCTCAAATCATTTTTCTGTATCTCTTACTGTTTTTGAAATAATCGCAAAAAAACGAAAAAATGCCCCCCTTTCCCCCCTTTTTTAAGGTTGCGGACCCCCGATCGGTTGGGACTTTTAATGCCATAATCTGGGGACCATTCCCAACCATATCCAAAAAAAAATCCGATGTAGGATTTTTGCCGACCAAATATGCCATTTTTCTTAGACCAGAGATGTTGAAGCAGTATCTATGTCTTGGAAGCCGCTGAATTGATAAATATTTGAAACAATCGGTCTGATTTTTCGATCGCGCTTGTGTATTTTAATTTGGCCGTAAATTCGTGTTGGGCTGCTGTAAAGGTCTTTAAACCAGATGCTTCTCTTTCTGTTAAAATGCTAAAAATTGAAGTGTTGTTGTGGGAAAGCATTCTTAGCATACATTTTCGAATTCCTACGGTTCGGCGGTGTCTGTGGTGCCCTGCCTGGGGTACTTTCTTCAATGCTTCAATTTTCACGAAGTAAACACCATCGTAGCCATTCCTTCTCATTTCTATTGTGCAATTGATTATTTGTCAAAGCATGTTGCTTCAGCTTACCATCTAGGACTCGTTTTAAAAGGTATTGCAGATACTATAGATTTGAAGCTAGTGTAGTACATATGGAAATAACAAACAATCATACCTTCCTGCTTACTTTTGTTGCTTCATTTTAATTAATCGATTGATCACTTCCCGGCTCTATGCCACGGATAGTTCCTAGTATTCTGGATTGTACTTGTTAAATATTATTCAGCACTTATGTTACGATTTTACGGAATCTGTTACTATATCTTTAACAAAACATACAAAGGCCTCTTTTCCAGTAAATCCTAATTTTGCATTCAAATTTGCTTAAACTTGCCATGGAATTCAAGACCACAATGTCAGCCAAAGTTTGTTGTATCAGTTTTTCATCTGTGTTTCTATCAAAAGTAAGCAGAACTACTTTTTTTGCGGAATTTAGCCGAAATTTGGCAGAATTTCGGACGATGTATGAAATTTCTCTTCCAAAGAAAAGTGTTTCGTCTGGAATCTGTTTTGTCATATGGAAACAGTCTCTATTTTCATTGCATTAATTCCATAGCCAATTAAGTACATATTCGTAAAATTCCTTTTCGGCTTCAGACTCCTTCGAACTACACTACGCTAACTTTTTTAAGGCCCTCCGTATTTTGGTTCAGGAAAAGCCAAAAGCAATTAATGAGTGTTAATCTAATATCTGTCAGGAAAACTGAACTTTTGGTGTAATAAACCTGAAATGCAAAGGACTCTCAGGCCCGTATTTATAAACATACCTTAACTCAAGGAGACCTTGAATTTTCTAAATACGCCACTGGTCAGACGTACCTGTGATCACAATTGATTTTTATAGCCTGAGACGCAACGGGTTAAATTGTTTTATAAAAAATAATTCAATCTTAATCTGTGTTCTCGGTAAAACAATTTAAATTGTTATCTTTATAAAAACAATTTACAAGAGTAGAAACTATAAAATAACGACGGGGACTAAATTTAAAATTTGTTTTGGGTAAGGCGAGAAAATGCTTAATGATGATGCTTATCAAAATTGGTTTTCCATTTGCCATTGATTCTGTTCACGCCTTAATTCGTATCTATCTCCTATAGAGCAGAGTCCATATAAAAGCACAGCGGCTCGCACCTTTCTTAACCGCTAAAAGAAGAAGAGGAAGAAAATTCGGTTTCCCGCTTCCACAGGGTTTAAGCTACTATCCTGGTAAATTTTACCGTTCAAATCCATATGATCCTGGACCTACTGAAAGCCTATATCAGCATTTAGGATTAATCGAAATATCTTAAAGAAATTTAACATTGATTTACTCAACTTTGGAAAAGCGACTTGAGCATCTTTAATTCGTGAAAAAGTAAAACTGTGGTGAATTTATTAAAATTTTAGAGCGTCAGAATCCAAAAGTATGCATACTTTTCTGAAAATTATAAAAATTAAATCGAAATAAATCGGAAACCAATGTTACGTCAATATTTATCATCAACTCTTGATCTTTCGAATTAGCATCTAGCATCTACTCCGATGTCATGGGAATTACTTATGGATGGGGAAAAACTGTGATTTTTAGAAGTCGTCAATTATGACGAACGGTTTTTTGTAATAACCCACCGGGTTCTTAAAGTTCCACTTGAAGCTTTTCTCCCAACGTAGGCAGGACGTTACGGAAATAAATGGACGAAATTTGGCTGGGTTAATACATAAAAGATTCATGCTTTAATTTTAGTGCAAAAAACATGGCGAATTTAATCCACAACCCAATAGGTATGAATTTACACTATAAAATGCAGAATTTGAATATTTTTTCCACTCCCTTTATACCGACGGTAACAATTCACCCTAGCACCATAAATAAGTCAACACATAAATTCCGAGAAAATGGCCTTAAGGAAACGGTACCTGTATTATGTATAGTTATAACTCTTTTTACTGAATTTATAATATATGCGTTTTTTTCTGGAGCATAAAAAGGTTCGCAAGGGAGCGCGAAAATAAAAATATTCGAGGATAATACAAAAGGAAACCAAACATAGGCGTTTTATTCCCAACAACACACATCGACCATTCTATACACAATTGGCGATCACATTGTGTCCACGAGACTGCCCGTTCGCCGGTTGTTCATTGGCGATTTTTCATATTTTTCCATGATGCCTTTCATGTACATAATGGAGCCCGTACGAATTTATTGTTTAGTCGACAATAAAACTTGTCAAATAAACATTAACAGGGACGTTTTTATATCGTATATCCGAACACGGTTTTGGCTTTGTTAGATATAGACATGGTATGTATTATGTTTTGCGATATATGGGCGCCTTTTGAGCTCCCCTTTTTTGTGTTAATTCATATACTCTTATGTACGTACAAATGTATACTTGATAGGTTTATGCTGAATTTTGTTGTTTTTTCTTCGTAGCTTTTGGGCTGAGTGTTAGTCCCGAGAAGGTTCTGACGGATAGCATGGAAGCCGAGTCGTAAAATTTCAAAGAAGGATCCAATGATATATTGCTTGTGAAGGGCATAAATGACTGCCTTTTCTAAGAGTACTCTGTGTAGCTTCATAGTGAATTTAACTATACAGTTTTGGATATTATATGTTGTGTGACAAGGATGTTAGCATGAACAAAAAGGAGCAAATAAATTATATAGTTCCAACTGCATGTACATTATAGTAAAAATCTGTTTTTTTTTTTTCAGAGAGCTAGAGAAATATTCCAAGAAAGATATAAATTCGGTAACTACATTCTACTACCTACTCGTAATCCATGCAGCCATGTTTCCACTAAAAAAACATTTTCCCCACAGCTGAATTACCCGAACCCGGAATCCTCTTGAAAAATTCAAACCAAAAAGTGCCGCTCGAAATTCGAGACTTTTGCTCACCTTTTAATTCTATTGTCGCAATTCTTATAAAGTTACATAAACAATCTTCCGCTCCGGAAATTTTACTTAAGTACACTATTTTCCTAAACGTACCTCTATGCCGTAACTATTCCTTTTCGGACGACCACCCTTGGTGCCAAAACCATAATTTAAGGGTTTACCTTTTACAGGCATATGTATTCGTAATTTTTGCATCAGGATGTACTCTTATACACAAACATACCCTTGATTCGCTATATGGCTAAAGGTTTCCTTCCGCAAGTCGAAATTCGTATTTGTATATACGAGGGATTAACGATACGAATGATGATTGGACGCGTCATTGTAAATGATATCCTGTTTCAATGGGTTTCCATTACACTATAACGCCCTTCGTATTTTTCTTTCATACCGATCGTTTGTTTATCCAAAACAAACGCTCCCCGCAGGACGAAAAGAAGAATAACACAAACGAAAAGACTGAAATAACAAAACCGAATCGACCGCGTATACTGTAGATGAGGTGGATGTTAATTCGGAAGGGTGCTTATACAATTTTGCCGAATAAGATGATGTTCATATGAAATCTAGAGGAAGATTCCATCGGAATGCTTTAAGTTTTAAAAATTATAAACATTGTCTAATACTAAATATGATGCCGTTTCGCAAATCTCCAAAAAGTATACCGAAGGAATTTTATATCTGCCAGACGAATCCTGTCAAAACACAACGACAAACCAAAAACGGCTGGCTTGACAAGATAAACCCGATTCGCAACGTTTGTCCCATCTTATCCATGTGATACTATAGAGAATATGCTATTCAAGCAACAACTTTTTTTTTTATCATAATCCATGGCACGAGGGAAAATGTTTTTTTTTCTCGCACCTTGAGGACTACATATACGCACGCAAAAAAAAAACTAGAACAGAAACGGGATTAGCCTTTCGACTAATCATTGCCGTCATCATCATATTGCTACCATATACAAAAACCGCACACCGCGCTTTGTCAGCAAATCACAAGGCATCCGCAAAAAAGGATATTGTGTGAGATATTGTTTGTCAGGCGGATGGATGGGAAAGAAAAACCCGACAAAATGGTAAAATGCACAACGTGTCGTACGTAAGAGGCTTATCTTGAAATGACACTCGTCTTGTGATGAGCGATAACCTTTCAACTTATGGTCGAATGATTCCCAGTCGATGGAACGTACGAAACTGAACTTAAAGGGAGTCATAGACCCAAATATGTGTACGTGTGATGATGGGAAGGATCTAGAAGGATTACACAATACGCAAGGACATGGTTGATGGAAGATTGTACATACAATTTTACGAGCGAAAAGGAAAGGATGAATTTTACCTATAGGCTGATAAAATATTCTGAATGAATAGTTTTTCGTATACGAAGTTTCTTGTAATATCCGTTTTGAATCCTTGACTTTGTGTGTATTAAAAGTAAACATACGTTGACTGATTCCGGACAAGGCGAGTATAGGTATATAGAGAAGGTCACAAAATATAGCAAATAAAGAAAATTTAACCAAATAAGAAAATACCTTATGTTGCTAGAATGCAAAAATTATTTAAATGATCATGATTGCACCAACGACTTTTCGCTAGCGTTTTAGCTGATTATCGAACATTAATTTTTTGCTTATCAAAATTATCAACTCAACGAAAAAGCAGCTGTTATTTGGTAATTTCGCAAAAGGATTGATGACAAGTCGTCGGGACAATGCAGCCCTGCTATTCACTTGCATTTGCAATTTAATGCGGAGTAATTTTTTAAATATTTCTAAATCAGCTTAGCTGACTGTTTTAACCGTATCCATAAATCATGCAATAATTGTAGCCTGTAATGAAGCATATTCCTGTAGAAAATCGAAGCACCAGAGCACCGATAACGAGGTACATTATGCAATGTGCACACAGGTATAACCTTGCATTATTCATAGAACGCCATAAATGTGTCATACATCTGTTCTAACAATAGCATGTATGTCAGGTGCTCATTTGGAGATTAGAAACACCCTGGAGCCAACATTTTTATGCAAACACGTAAGTGAATCGCGCATTGCTTTTTATCAAGAGTGTGTTTTACAGCTTTTATTTCTTGTATTAGTCGTCTCCAGTCGCCATCTTGGCAAATGTGTTTTTAAGTGACTATGAGTAGAAAAGTGATTTACATTGCCTCACGGATGAAGAAACGTAAGTATGGCTTTTCACGCTCAATAAATACGGTTGTGCTAAGTGGAAAACTCAGGGCTATCATCTATCGCTATCGCTAAGCGGGCGTATGTGTGCCTGGGCATTTGGCGTGGCGCTCTAAAGTACACCTTAAGGCAGGGGTGTCAAACTCAAAACCTGGCCCGGGCCAAATAAGACTCTTCAGGTTTGGGTGGGCCGCAGGAGCAAAATTTCAATTTTTTTTATTTTATCGTATTATAGTATCGTATAGCCGCTTCGGGATTATCCGATTATGATTGATCTTCAAGTGACTTTACTAATTACATGCTTTGATTTGAAGGACAGATGATAAATAAAATTGTAGCAACGTTCATCCAGGTCGCCCAAAATAATAATGGGAAGCAAAGTAGTCATATTATATTAATTTCAGCAGAAAGGTGGCTAAAAGATAAAAACAACTGTTTTGTGATATAGTTTTAAACAAAGCTCATATGCACCAATACAGCTTATAATAAGTATAAATCTAAAAATCAGGCACTGCTGTAATTATTAGGTTGAAATTTCACATCCTGGTGATTTTGTCACCATCCGTAGTTTTTAATGCTTTACCATTTTTCCAAATAAATCTCAATTCATGTTTGGTAAAGCCAACCAATTTTTTATTAACTGCATTTCGGGACAGAACTTAACGAAGAGGCTTGGTATTGTCCTGTGTACAAAAAAAATGAGCTGTCTTAGGAAATTGCTTGTATTTGAGAAAAAATCCTAAAATAATCTTGCATAAGCCACTGACGAGTTTTAGTAATTTTTGTAGACTTAAGCTCAACGGCTGAATTTGTTCACCTTACCAATTTCACCATTTTTGTTTTGACACACTTTGTGCTGCTTCGACATGACCGCGGGCTGCACAGAACTGCGAGGAGCGCCGCATGCGACCCGCGGGCTGCGAGTTTGACACGTCTGCCTTAAGGATTGGATAGACCTCGGGCGGAATGAGAATGAAATTTTTGTCCCCAGCGATTTTCTCAATTATAATGCTTACTTACTGTCGTGGAATATGTGGCAAATGCTGGGGAATTCCATAAGCTACAATCCAAAAACGGTTCCATAATTTGTTCGGCCATTTTATGTACTATTTTTCGATTCCCTGGTCATTTCACCGTGGAAAAAATCTAATGACCGGGGAATCGAAAAATAATGGCCGAGAACAAATATGCAACCGTTTTTGGATTGAAAGCTTACGGAATTCCCCAACATTTACCACATATTCTACGACAGTAAATATGCATTTTCATTGAGAAAATCGCAGCGGACAAAAATTTCATTTTCATTCCGCCCGAGGTCTATCCAGACCTTAAGTGAATAAAGTTTCATTAATGCAAACATGAGTTTATCCGTGAACACCCTTCAACCTATAAATTATAGGAATGACATGGTTTTAAAATTCAAAACTCAACCAGTCAAATAAACTCCAAAAAAAAAAAATGACTCAACTTTAACATGGCTTCAGCTTACTGCTTTTTTACAAACATATGATTGAAGAATCTATTTTTTTAAGATTTGGTAAACTAAATATATCTATACCTTTGATGGCGATAAATAAAGGATGAAACTCCTTCGTGTGAAATTATATAAACTAGGAAAAGCAGTAGAATTCAATTAGAGCTCAATTAGAGATCACGAAATAATTTGTTAAGTTGTCTGTAGGTTCTCATTTTCGCGAAAACTGAGTTCTGTCCAAAGACCAGATTGTCATTGATCCGCCTGATGCTCTCACGAATGAATGTGTATATAGCCAATCCCAGCGCAGCTTCCACTAACAGTTTCAAGTGCTCTGATTCTGTTGCAAACGAGTTATTCTTGGGTTATCCCGCCCATCATATTCCCGTTTTTCAAAATCCCGACGTTCATTATCCCGCCAGTTAAAAATCCCTCTCAATTGAAATCCCGTCTTATCAAAATCCCGCCAATTTAATAACCCACCTTTTCAATAACCCGCTAATTCAAAATACCGCTTTTTTAAATCCCATCATAGAAGGTAAATATTTTTCCAAAAATCGCGCGCGCGATTTATCAAACTTCTGGAGGAATAGGGAAAAGATGAAAACTCGATGAACTTTTTGCTGATCGTGCTGTCAATTAATTTGACATTGGCTTATCCTACTATTGAATTGCTAGGGGCTGGTTATAAAAGATTTCTCACATATAGCGAGGTTTACTTATTTTAAATTTCAATGATCAGGATTGTGCAGATGCACTTATCGTGTGGAAAGGCGTTACTTCTTTACTAAAGCCTATTGTTGAAGTGGTTCAAGAACTGGCAAGTTACCGTGGCAATCCGAAATAAAGGTTCATCGGCATTTGAATTTTAGTTGTTTTTAAAGATTTTTACCTAACCTTTTTGTTTTGGGTCCATACTTAGCAAGATAAAGCATAATTTCCTGGTTTTCTTGTATAATAGCAAGCATAGCCGGCGCCATACGCAGTGCACCAGCTTTAACTCTAGAGAAACTACTAGACATGCCACCACTGAACCTCACATTCACAGATCAGCGATTATACCCCGGCCATGTACACTTTCAACTCCAACATCCAAACCTCAACGGTTAGGGAAGACTGGAGTAAATGGAACGACAACCATCTATCAAAACATATAGTGTAGTTCACGGATGGGTTGAAGACAGGCCAAGGAACAGGGGCAGGAGTTTTACTAAAACTAACAAGTATAGTATATCCAACCCTAGGTCAATACACAACTGTCTTCCAGGCAGAACTTAAAGCTATAAACCCTGCAGCAGGGGAGAGTACTCGAAAAAAGACAAACAAGACCATATTCTCTCCGACAGTCAATTTGGAATTAAGGGTTTTTCTTAGTGTATTAAGTATAGGAAATTATTCAGATAAACATGTGAAAAATAAAAAAAATGCTATATTATCGGCGGTGTCACAAAAGTAAACGATAATCTGGAAACAGTTGGTAATAAATTTTATTCCCGTCCCGAAAGACATACAAACTCAGATCCACCAAAAATTCCACGCTCTTAATATTATCAGGCATTTCGCACTTGGTAAAATAAACTAACGCGGTAGTAAGTTCAAACATTAAAAAATGAATTACGCGTCGAGTTAAGATGTGAGGAAATAGCGAAAGGGTGAAAATTCATTTTGTGCAAAAACATCTGTGAACAACTGTAAGTCTCTGAAAAAACTACATCAAATTTCTCTTTTAATAATAAATTAACACTTTCCCGGACACAACGTCTATAGACGTCCAATTTTGAGCATTTGACCATACAAATCGTGTCAAATTTTGGCGTTGTGTCCGGCAATGAGTTAATAATATCTTAGACATTTTTACAAAATATACCCTAGTCCTAAATTCGCTTTGTAACTCTTGATAGGATGCACCCAGGGACGTACCGAGCACACATTTGTTAGGGGGGTGAAAAGTAAAATTTGCCGACTACATTTGAAAATTCACCAATTATAATTAGAGGTACGGAAATTTCGTTTTTACGAAATAACGAGATGCGAATTTCAGCAAAAATTGCTCATTTATGTGAATAAATGCGAAATGATCTAATTTGGACTTTTATTTTTGTCCGAAACTGTCAATTATTGGAGATAATTTTTCATCTAAGATTTTTTTTCTGACGTTTTCCGTTAAAGTAGGTACTAACATCGTCAGTTCACGTGAAATCCATGCAAATACTGTCAAAATTTTGATGATCGTGAAATCGAATTCGCTTGGTGGTACTCGCTTTACATGAAAGTCTCCACACCGGTTTTTGACATTTCGCCAGCGAAAATGTGCAGTAGCACTTTATTTCACAATGACATCATCGACAATCAATCAGAACGAACAGTGAACATTTATCTTACATTGAGTTAACAAAAAGCCAGTCTCCACGGCACCGTTTTCACGGGAGACATATATGCACGTTTTTCGCTCGGTGAACTCAGTACATACCTTTAATAAGAATAGAGAAATTGGGTGCGGTTCTGAAACGCACCGGTCGCATATGTTCCCACAACATGTGGAATATGTAAACGAGAAGTTCCGGAGACCATTTCTTATTCGTAAAAACGAGTTAGAGGATCAGAATGGACAACATATTGTGGGAACATAGGGGAAATGTACCCATTGTTAAATGCAGAGAGTTCGCGGAATCATGAGCAAGATGGCTTGCCGAACACCGAAAAACCTCTTTAGTTGTAGGTTTGATGAATGAACTTTGTTTTCTGCAATGCTTTTTTTTTTTCAGAGAGAGTTTTTCTCTTGGTTCGGCGGGCCCCGAAATCGCAATGAACTTTACATAAAGATAAAAGCGTAACGATATTAGCGGCAGTTTCTAGTTTTGCCGTTACTGTAACTCCTAGTTTTGTCGACTAGTATCTACGTATGTTGTCTGAATTCGTTGATGCAGTTGGCAGACGTTTTTTTGTGCAACGCAAGTCTTGAACAGTTGTTTAACTGTGAATCTACATAATTTCTATAGAGGTATAGAAAATTAAAATAACTACAAGAAAATTTACAAAACTAGGTGTTTATGCAAATTTCAGCGAAATTTCTAATATCCAAAATTAGTTTATGTGAAATTCCTGTTTTTTATTTGTGAAACTTCCGTACCTCTAATTATGATATATTTTTTGAGCGTTCATGTAAACATCGAAAAATACAAAGACAAAAACACAAAATATGATTCAACCAGTTAAGTTGTGACCCGCCATAACTTAATTTTGGACCATCGCTCCACAATTCGATGTAAATCCATTTTATCGACAATATCCTTTGCAAGAAACATTAGCATCGAATTGTTGATTATTAGTCTTAATTTACTAAATGATCGCTCACTCGAAGCTAAGGTCACTGGGCATGTCAAAATAAGCTGAATAACCTTGTAAGCTTTCAGTCTTTAGTTTGAAAGCCCCTCTCGCTATCATCCTAAAATTTTGACACTCGAAGCAATTATCAAGAAGAATTTGAATTTCAGCATGAAGGCATTCCTGTCGGCCGAAATTTGAAATATGTATATCTTGAAATGGTTGGAGCAGTTTAGCTGTTTTTTTCCAATTCTTCTGTGGACTTTGAGATAAAAACGTCAAGAAGGATTTTGGACTCTTTTCGGTAAAATGTTGCAAAGTCTATTTCGGCTGTAGTTTGAGATGATTCGTCTCCATTTTTTTCGGAACACGACGAGTTCGGTGTTGTTTTTTGTAGCCAGATTCAGGGTCAATATCTAATTTTTTTACGAAAATCATGGAGCTTTGAATTAACGCATTGATTTCGCTGTCGTTGTTAATGTCTTTAAAAGACTTTATTGTACTGCGAATGAGTTTCACGTCGTCAATAATGTTAAGGTCCTGAGCTTCCAAATTTTCAGTCAAATTTTTCAATTTAAACATGAGTTTTATGTTTTGATGCCGAATACCTCTCTGTTAATAAATATGCACATTCGATTACATACTTTTAGTATTGTAACTTTCGAATGTTTATATCCTTAAACATCGACAGGTATTCTTTTGTAAATTTACTAATGCCGAAAATCGCAATCCTACATATTCCCACTGAAGTCGAATTTGCCGACTGCGGATGAAAATTGAAAATGTTAGGGGGGTGAGACACCCCCCATACCACCCCTTAGCTACGTCCCTGGATGCACCTACAGTTATAAGATTTTGTGATAAAAAAACAAATGCTCTCAAATGCTATCTAAAATAGAGTAAAAATATTTTGTTTTTAGAGCGTTAATATAACAGATGAAAGTTAATTGTAGTCTTCAAAATGTGCATTCAGAAACTCGTACAGAAGCGCCGCCCCCTCTCTCAAACCAATATCAATCCGAAACCCTTAATTTTTTGCTGACCAAATATTCCATTAATGCCATTTTTGGGACATCTTATGTTTATCGATATTTTCGAAACCGCTTGGTAAAATACGGGCTTGCGTTTCCTAATTAGATCAAAGGGCACCTGAAGAGAAGCAATTAGTAAATTATTTCGAAACTGATAAATGAGTCTGACCTTGAGTCAAGGATGCCGAGATTAAAAAACTTAAGCCCGACGTGTCGGGCTATCGAGCCATCTTAGAGAAAGCATGCGATAGTCCAGAGTGGGCATCAGAAAATAAAAATGGCACCGTTTTCACACTATTGCAGTACATAGTATGTGTGAAAATTTTATTCAAATGTGAATTTTTTGTTTACAATTGAGAATATTTATTACTCTCTTAAAATGCCAACGTGATAATCAACCCTTCGGTTGGCACATAGACCTAGACAGACCATTGGTTCTATATCTTGATGAAAAATATCTTTCAACAATATTTTCCAGCCCTTACCATATATATTTCAATGGAAGTCACGGCCACAAATGCGATCAAACATTCGGCGAAATATAAACTATGTCTAAAGAAACGAAAAAACGGCGTATCATCGTAAGACATAGTATGTAAACTGTTTCTAGAACGAAAATTAGACCTTCTCAAAAAATAAGATTGATTTCACAGAAGATTCAGCTACACCTAAGGCTCGTAGGCGGCAACAGAAGGGTTAATAATTGCATCGACAATATTTTGACGTTTTAATTATTTCGATTAAACCCTATCATGGTTTAGCGATGTGCCGACAACTCATCCTAAGAAAAACTTCAAGTCAAGAAACCTGAAACAAAAGCCTCGGATTGGACGGATACAAAACAACGACGACCCCGCAAACGAACAACTGATTACTCTTTCGGATCCTGGAATGTACGCTCCCTGAATAGACCGGGGGCCTTAAGGGCCCTCCTGGACCAGGTAGAACAATACAAGCTGAGCATAGTTGCAATCCAGGAAACTAAATGGCTCAAAAGCGAGATTAACGACCTCAATTCGCACACTATTTTTACGAGTGGTAAAGAGGAGGGCAACAAGGAGTTTGGAGTAGCTTTCATCGTGAATAAGCAGCTCAAGGACCACGTTATCGGCTTCAAACCCATCAACGAGCGGCTATGTGCGATCCGCATTAAGACCCGTTTCGCTAATCTCTGGCTCATTAATGCGCATGCCCCTACAGAAGTAAAAGAAGACGCGATTAAGGACGAGTTCTACAACGACCTAGAAACACTCTTCGACTCACTTCCATCAAACGACGTCAAGCTGCTGCTAGGAGACTTTAACGCCAAAGTCGGAAATGAAAGCTGGCATAGGGGAACTACTGGAGGTCATAGCCTCCACGACGAAAACAACAACAACGGTCAGCGACTTATCGACTTCGCGAGCGGCAGAAACCTGGTAATAAGCTCTACATGCTTCCCTCATCGACGAATCCACAAGCAGACCTGGAAGTCTCCAGATGAATACACCGTGAACCAGATCGACCACGTACTAATCAGCAAGAGTTGGGCTTCTAATGTCCTAGATGTTCGATCCTATCGAGGAGCCAACTGCGACACCGATCACTATTTGGTGAAGACAACCTACAGGTGCAGAATCTCTTCGGTGCACCTAACGAGAATCAACCCTGCCAAGATCTTCGAGGTTGACAATTTGATTGATGATGCCACGGCGGCTGCGTATACAACAGCACTAGAGGAAAAACTGTCGCCCATGCTTGATGACATCAACAATTTAGCCATCCATGAGTTCTGGGAGGAGCTCAAAGAAAGCATCAAGGGGGTCGCAGAAGAGGTCGTGGGCTATAAAGGCCGGCGCAGACGAGCAGACTGGTTCGACGACGAATGCAGGGCCTCGATTGAGGCGAAAAATGAAGCCTATCGCCAATACACACAACGCGCATCCCGAGCCAAGAAAGAAAGATATAACGAGCTTCGGCGAGTATCTAATAAGTTAATTAGACGTAAGAAACGCAAACATTTTGACGAGCAGTTACAGCAAATAAACCAAAGATTAGCCAGTAAGAACATTAGACAGGCGTACAAACTTATAAATAATGTTAAGAACGGATATCAACCCAGGACAAGCCTATGTAAGGACAAGGATGGTAACATCATCAGCGACATCGAAAGCGTCAACAAACGATGGGCCTCGCATTTCGAAGAGCTCCTCAACGCACCATCAACATTCCCCGCGGAGCCAGCTCTTGAGCAGCTAGCCGAACCAGGCCCTCCCGTTCAACCCCCAACAGTAGAGGAGGTGAGTCTTGCCATACAGTCGCTTCAAAATAATAAAGCGCCCGGCGCTGACGAGATCCCAGCAGAACTGCTGAAGCATGGTGGAACGTGCCTGACCAACGCTATACATGTGCTACTGCTGAATATATGGAACGACGAGGAAATCCCCGAAGATTGGCGCAAAAGCATAATCTGCCCAATCCACAAAAAGGGTGACAAGCTGAAGTGTGAGAATTACAGGGGCATATCATTAGTTTGTACGGCCTATAAGATATTATCTAAAATTCTTGAGAAGAGAATTAATCCGTACGCAGAACGAATCATTGGCGAGTATCAAGGCGGCTTCAGACCTGGTCGATCAACGACCGATCAGCTTTTCACAGTGAAGCTACTACTCCAAAAGTGCTGGGAATATAACATCGACGTATACCAAATCTTTGTCGACTTCAAGCAGGCATACGACAGTATCGATCGAAGTGTACTGTACAACATTATGCTGAATTTTGGTATACCGGCAAAGTTAGTGCGACTCACAAGGATGACGATGACTAATACCGTCTCGCAGGTCAGAGTGCAGAATCGACTCACTGACCTATTTGAAACTCGTACTGGACTCAAGCAGGGCGACGGGCTGGCGCCGACGCTCTTCAACCTTGCTTTGGAGTATGTAATTCGAGCCATGAATATGGACAGCAGCGGAACGCTACTCATCAAGTCGACTCAATTAGTAGCGTACGCCGACGATATCAACATCGTGTCTCGAGGGTTGGGTGATGCAGAAAGCCTTCTGCATAACCTCAATAACGCCGCAAAGGAAGTTGGACTACATATCAACGAAAGCAAAACAAAGGCCATGATGCAATCGAAAACAAGGACGCCAGCAAATTCAAGCATCACAGTGGGGGACCTCAATATCGAGTATGTAGACAACTTCAACTATCTGGGTTGTAACTTATCAAAGGACGCCAACGAAACCGACGAAATTAAGCGACGGATACAACTAGCCAATAAGACATATTTCTCGGTCCTCCCTATAATTAATTCGAAACTTGCGCACAGGAACACGAAGCTCCGCGTGTACAAAACGATCATCCGACCCGTGCTATGTTATGGCTGCGAAACATGGACCCTCACCCAAGCCTCCGAAATTTTGCTAGACCGATTCGAACGAAAGGTCCTTCGGCGAATTTTCGGGGCCGTTCGCGAGCGAGACCAATGGCGTATCCGGTACAACCATGAGTTGTATCAATTGTACGATGAGCTGGAAGTATCGAAAATCGTGAAGCTTCAACGTTTGCAATGGGCGGGGCATGTACAACGGATGGACGATAATCGCATGCCAAAGAAAGTGATGAACGCACAACGAATTGACGGAGCGAGGTTGCGTGGACGACCGAGAGCTCGCTGGGAGAACTCCGTAGGTGAAGACGCCCACCAGCTGCTGGGCTTCCGAAACTGGAGGACGAGGTCACGTAACCGCGACAATTGGAGGTCAACGATTCAGGCGGCCAAGGCCCGACGTCGGGCTATCGTGCCACATTGATGATGATGAATTATTTCGTGGAGTGTAGTGTAATAAATGTTGGAGTCAAACACATATGGGCTGTGTGATCGCATAGCCACTCTGGACTAACGCATGGCATGGGTTGCTATGCTTTCTCTAAGCGTGCCATAAAGAAGAAGAAGAAATTTAATTTTCAATACTTTTCATAGACATCACTTTTACATATTCACGAGTCAATGCTTCTTCCTTGCCTCGTTCTTTATACCGCTCCATGGTTCCGCGTTGCTCGACCTGCGGTGTAGGCACATCGCCCGTTTTGGCGATAATTTCTCAGCATATTTCTACAGGCAGCTCTATCTTGGATCGTGTCATCGCCGAGACCAATGCGTTGTTGTTGCTTTTTCATTTGACACATCCAGGTGTTCTTCGGTCTGCCTCTGGCCTTGGGTCCATCAAGTGGAACTTGCATTGATATCGCTCTCTTTGCGGGGTTCTCAGGCGGGCGCCTTTGAACATGGCAATACCAATCCATTCGTCGGTCTTCGAGCTTTTCGGTGATTGGTTGGTCTATGGACAAGCTGCCTCGGATGTAGCTACTCTTGATGTGGTCCCTTTTGGTTACACCAACTGACATGCGTAACATTTTCATTTCAGTCGCTTCACGAGTCATTGCATCCTTGATTTAAGGAGAAACTCAAGGAGACCTTGAAATTTTCTATAGTCAACTTCACTACCTTGAAATATTATATTTCAAGTCTATTAAAAACTTAAGGTCTCCTTAAGTCTCGCCTTAAATCAAGGATGCATTGACTCCTGAATATAAATGATTTCTATAAAAAAAGTATGGGAAAGGACATTTAATTTTTTGAATTTCGGCATCCTTGACTCAAGGTCTCCTTGAGTTAAGGTATGTTCATAAATACGGGCCTCGTAATTAATACAATTTGGTGTCTTGAAAATATCAAAGCCGCGTGGAATTTTCATGAACAACAAAGTTTGTCTTTTGTTTAATTTTTGTCATTTCCGGAAGACTGTTTTAGCACTCCGAATTTCGCCGAAACGTGACTTGCATTCACTTTCATTTTGCAGATATACAAGACATTCAGTAAGCTTTATAAAATGCGAAAAATTTTCTTGCAATTTTTTGTTTTTTTTTTTTTTTATACAGAATGATGGTATGTACAAAAAAACATCCACCGCGTTTTGACAGGCAACCAGTGCCTATATCATAATCACCAAATCGTGACTATCGCCGATACCGCATCGACTGCGGGTATGCATATCTTTTATCATGATGCCCAAATATAGATTTTCATTCACTCATCGCTTGCCATCATCATCCGCGAGTCATGTCAATATTATGATTATGAAATATCATTCACCCCGCAATCTATTCCCCGAATCATGAAGAACTTCCAAGACTTATTCATTCTCATTCTTCTCCTTCACCTGAATTATAAAACAAACAAATCATCCAGCTCTCCACAGTTCTGGAGGTGACAGAAATTCGATTTTTGACCCAAAATCAAAATGACGGCATCATGAATACCATAGAAATAAACTGCGGAGGTCAATCAAAGTCAGTTTGTTCTCGTGCTTAGACAGCACACTTCTTCTTCTCCTGATCAAAGATAAAAGCAGAGTCTTATGGTATCATAGTTATAAATCCGGGTAATAAGAAGGCGAGCACCGCGAGCACAAGCCTATTTTGCCTTAGGGGGAAAGTCTAGCTAGATAAAAATGAAATTGTTCAAGTACATTGTGTTTGTCGTTTGGCATGGCGCCATATTTTGAATGATTTTTCAAATAGTCCCGGAACAGAGAAATTGAACAAAAAAGATTCTCGTGAGCCACATGAAACCGCCGGCCGTCGCTTTGAATGTGTAAGAGTGTGGTCAAAATACTTTTTTTTTGAATGCTAGTTTAAACTGAGTTGAACAATACGTCATCACATCATATTTACAGCATTTGGTCAGGCGATTTCAACAAATCATATTGTTGTAGAACTATAAAGGGCTATAAACTATGCCTATGAGCACACCTGCTGTGAGCTTTCATTAATCAACTATCTATCACCTATCGTCGAGGGCTGTCGGGTGGCGGCATGTTTTTATTTCGGTTGAGTTTTTTCCTTCATTTAGTCGTCCGTGACGGTGCTCTTTGACCCGCACCATACGGGAATGCAACATAATTTCCGGGCGCTGTCAACAACTACTGCATCGCACTTGTGTTAATCATTCAGCATAAGCTAGTTGTAGCTATCCGCAGTCATGATTTGAAATACTGGAGGAATTATAGATTAAGGATGGGTTCAAACGACAGTAGGTACCAATATTGGATATGATATTTTACCGTGACCTTTTTTTGAATGTTTGAATCGAATAATCTCATCTGAATCTGATCTTAGAGAAGTCGTTTTACGCGTTTTTAGTTCGTTATTTGCCGTTATTGTGCTATCGTATTTTTTTAGTGAAAGTCAAATCAAATCCCGATTTCCCGTTAAATTAAAATTAATCACTCGCCTAATCAATTGTTGCGAAAATTGTTTCAGTATAAAATTTCTTATAAACTGACTTTCTCGCGGTTTCAATCTTATTAACATTGCTGCCCGGACACATTAAAGAGTTTTAGCATGTCGTACAAAATATTACGATAGTACGTATAAGGCTTTGACATTCTAAATGAACAATGCGCTTGCCTACGCAAAGCAGTAACCACAATGTTGGATGGCCCCAGAAGGCTTAGGCGGATCACACGACAATCACGACAAATAAAACCCCCAGAATTTCGACTGTTTAAAAACAGTCAAATTGATGGAAATACACCAATGCCTATACTTGGGACATGCAAAATTGTGGTATACTGTTTTTCGTACGGTATAGGCAAGGAATGTCAAAGCCTGTTCGTACAATATATCTTAATATTTTCTACGACATGCTGAAACTCTCTATTATGTTAAAACTTAAAATTTCAAAATATATTTTTAATTGAAATTTCAAACAATAACATTTTATAACGGTACTTTTATCAATCAAGTCAGCAAAGCTTACGAAAGTAGATTCAACGTGCCTGCTTTCTAACGGAAAATTACTTTTGACATTTAGATCTCAAAATTTTGAAGAACTCACGTTGAAAGCAAAAAAATATGAAAAACATCTTTGTGAATGAAAGATGAAACCGATTTTAAAAAAATTAATTGAGCAAAATTACATCATCTTCCTCTTTCTTGCTTTAAACCGCTCCATGGCTTCGCGTTGCTCGGCCTGCGGTGTAAGCAAAAATTACATCATCATAACTATCAAAATAAAAAAAATTAAATATTTACTTTTTCTCAATTTTGAACAAATAAGGAATTAAAATCATGAAATTAAGTGGTGCAGAAGGATCAAAGGAGAAAAATTTTTATTGTTAAATTAATTTTCATTCATTGACAATTTTTAATGTTGTTGTTTTTTCATTGTGCGGATCTTTTCGCAAATCATGAACGAATAACCTCAACAAATTAGATTAGCAACTAACGTTCAATTAGACGGGAAAACAAAAGAGCTACGTTTGCTGATTTTTATCATTTTAAATGATTTTGTTGCTGTTACTGTAGAATTTCCCGTTTTATTCTGAACAACGAATGACATATTCGCCAATGTAAACTTAAAAATTGTAAAAAAAAGATTTGGTCTTATTCACTACATCACACTCATTCGAAACAAATCTTGGCTACGTCCCAGACAGTGGCGGAACAACTTGACTCGGAGCCCTCCCGCCAGCTCCTTGAGTGCCACCCCGTTTTTTTTTTGTGATTAAAGAAAAAAACTGCGACTCTTTACTGGCAAGATTGCTAATTATGCTATGCATTTGAGCATCACAAAATTAGGATTAAAAAATTTGAGAGAACTTGACATGTCCTCTATTTCACCAGAGACCCCAGTTTCGTACAATTTTTGAGCATACATATTAACTATCACATCACGATCGTTGACCCAGCGAGTTTCTGGGACGATTGCATCGACACAATTGCAAGGAAAAAAACATCTTTGAAATTTCACTGCAGAGGTACCTAAACGTGGTTATGGCCATATGGTACTTGCACGGGGAAGGAAGCGGGTCTTACAAACTGCGGTTAGTGTTGCTCGTTTCAGCAAACAGCTCACTCAAGCCAGGTGAAAATGTATTGCGTATTTGTTTGTTTCGAGAAATTTTTGTTCGCCCCGAAATCATGTGCCCTCTGTGTTCCTCTCCGCAATGCGCCCCCTAATGCGGCGCCCCTGGTCACAGGCAATTTAGAATGGGTAAAAAATAAAGTAGTGATACCAGTTATTAAAATATTAAAATATTAAAAATAAAAGCCATGTCTACCTTTGTCTCAAAACTTTTAACTAAAACAGAAGTCAGTCATGCTTCTGTCTTAGTTTGAAGTTTTCCAACTTCTTACCAAATAGTTTAAACCGATTTTTTAATTTACATTATAGCATTCCTTGAAGGCAATTCACACCGTCTGAAGGACCGTTGTGACATAGATATTTTTCATCTTTTTTCCAATTTGGGTTTTTTTTCGTGGCTTCTAGTCGGAGATATTGAGCTCGCGGCTACTAAAAGCATGCACTCACATTCGAATTTGATATGATTTTGTGATTGGGCGCCCTGAATAAAGGCAAACACACGTAACTCGAGAAAACTAACTCCTTGAATTTTCGAAATACATCTATCACATTAAAACAAATGGAAAATTTCAAAATCCGGCCCTGTTATTTTGGTTTGGGACATCACGGTCTGCGAGGACTTTCTAACAAGGGAAACAAGAGGGATCCTTACGACGATGATGCATACCGAGCTGCCATCGTTGAGATTCACACTACAGAAGTGAGTCGGTCTATTCCGAGATTAGGTGCGAATAGAGTCCTCTCAGTGCGCCCTCCACCCATTTCGCCTGAGGAGATTAGGCTCCCGAGAGCCACCAGAGTGACATTAACTCAACTTCGGTCGGGCTTTTGTTCGCGCCTCAATTCGTACCTTTCTCGCATTAACCTGGACATTCAAAACATCTGTCCAAACTGCGCTGGCGCTCCACACGATGTGGGTCAGTTGTTTCAATGCCCAGCTGCGCCCACTGACTTAACCCCTATCTCACTGTGGGAAAACCCTATCGCAGCAGCTATGTTTTTGTCCCTTGACATCACGGACGAAAGCATCGACAAACCATAACTCGAAGCCACATAGATGCACAGCGGTTCACACCTTTCTGCACCGCTAAAAAAAGAAGAATGACTTTCTAACAGAGCCAGTTTCAGAAAGAGACATTTTTCAAGAGTAGTTTGGAATCGTGGAGGTATAGTTCCCAAGTGGTTATCGGAATGAAGAGACTGACCAATTAGAGGATATTCAGCAGCAGCGCGGCACTTCTCATAATTGAGGCCTCCATAAAACTCGTCCGCTCCAATTTCAATGTGGGGGATACAATTTTTTGTCCAAATCTTTTTAATTCCAAGTCAATCTAAATTAAAAAAAATGATATATCGTTATAGAAAGCCAACACTCTGAACCAACTTTTTGCAGTTATAAAATTCTTGTTTGAAATTACAATGAAAGAAACAATTTTGTAATTTCTCCAAAGTTCGGACATTTATGTATCTTGGTAGAAACGTTAATAAATTTATACTGCAGGGAAATTAGTTTTAGTGAAATCCCAGCAAACAATTTCTATCGTCCGCGATACGAATTCAATTTGCCTGATAGAAAACATTTCTCGAATTTCATATCGTTTTCGGATTAAAGGCGTCACTCCCTTCGGGAAGGAATAGTGACCGGTATTAATTCGCCAGGATGATAATTTGGCGATTTTTTATTTTTCCCTTTTTTTCTAATTTTTTTTCTTCTATTTTATCCTCAACTTTTTTTTACCTTATTTGAACTTTACCTTTTTACACTTTGCTTCTACTGGGAATGGAACCGGGGACCTGTCGTTTCGTATAGTCCTACGTCCTACACCTGAGCTATCTAAGATTACAAATTATGGGAATAAATTAGTCGTTTTCTTTTTTGAGAATTTCATCATTCTCTCGTTGTGAGGAATTACTGTTTTATCATCCTTGCAATAATAAGATGATATTTCGTTAATAGGAGTCACATTCCTGACATATTGATGACGATCAAATGATTTTTCGTCGGGGAGACAAGTTTACGATAAATTTTTCATTTGAATAAGATCGTTTTCGTTACATTTTTGTGATTTTTCGAAAAAAAAACGATAAAATTGTTTGCTGGGATGTTATGTGGTTAGTTTAGTAGTAGTCGAAACTGTAGTAAAATTTCTCAATAATTGAATATGGGAGCGTCAATTTTAATTTAACACTCGTGATATTTGACGATTTCTATACAAAAAAAAAAAATAGCTAGATAACGGTATTTTTGATCAAATCTATTGATGGTGAATTTGCACAACTAAATTTGCTCAACTCTTTCAGTACTGACCACGCAATGCGGGGTACCCGGTATGTAAAAAAGGATATCAGTGGAAAGCTATCTTGGAATAAAACGAAAAGGCGTGTTATTTGTATCGAAAGCGTGTCCTGAATCATTTCCACAAAAATTTCGTACCATTCAAAAACATTTTTTTTTCACCAGGAATGGAAAGCAGTTCAAAAGAAATAAAATTATCAGAACTTTCAGCAAATCGATAGAAAATTTCTCCAAGGTCATTAAATTCCAAAATATCTTCCAAATGCGTCATCCGCCTTTATCAATACACTCAAGTAGATAAAGGACCCCCAATACCATATACTTATCCTATACTACCTACATTCCTAGATTTCCGCAATCGATTCAACTTTGCGACAAAATTTATAACTGACAGAAAACTCTCGACGAAATGTTGAAAGATAGAATCTCCAAGAAGAGTACGAGACCATAGCATTCCTGTCTAGAGGCCCTTAACTTTTTCACCTATATAATATACAACAATGCGTATATATGTATATTCGGTAGCCCAAAATCTCCTGGCGGCAAGAAAAAGCAATTTCCTCGAAAATTAAAGTTGGCCTCACTATACGTTTGTATATATACGAATTTTAAAGCACCCAGGATCTGTGTCCATTCCATTTCATACGAAAAGTTTCGTTGAAAATTCCCTCAATTTTCACAACTTTAAGAGAGCGAACCCATTGAAGGAAAGGAAATGTTATTAAAGATTAATGCGCTATACACATCCTGGCGGAGTGGTACTATATAGTTGACGTCGTTTTCGTTTTTGTATACGCTCAAATCTAGATGTCCTCGTGTATAAATATGGGTGCTCAAGTACATCTATACAACAGCCATTTCATTTTGTATACATATACCTAACGGTATACCCGTATACCTGGCAAGAGCTCTATAGAGCCGAACGTTATTGGGATATACACCTAGGCTATAACTTTCCCAACGCTATAAAACCCGAAATGATTATGTCCGCAGGCACAAATCGACATAGCTAGCTGGAACCGTAGATACCGTAATACAATAATAATACTCGCATAGTATAGAGGAAAAGCCCCCAATACACAGTTAATGGCGACATGCGCTCTGGCGAACGGGAAACCTTTGTCTGCAAAGGATATGTCCGCCATCTACAAACATCCTGCTTTCATATATACACACAACCGGGTCTATACATAAATTCCCTCGTGGGTTGGGGGAGTACAATTTCGAATACACTCACGTTTCAACGAGACAGAAATTCCGTTTTCACCAAGCTGATATTGACGTTCGTGCAAGCGTCAGTTCGGTCGCTATCTCATCCCATCGTGTCGCCACCATACTCCCCATACTCGTCAACCCGAACAAACGTGTCCTTACTTTGTCAACCTACTCGACAGGGCGCATTCTGTGTCTCAAGGAAACTGCCAGAAAAACTAACAGGAATCCCATAAGATAGACGGAGACAAAATCATATACACAACTCTCCCAACCATCATACAACACAATTCGCAGTCGAACTTTTT
The DNA here is from genome assembly GCA_949715475.1 of Microchrysa polita. Lineage (NCBI taxonomy): Eukaryota > Metazoa > Arthropoda > Insecta > Diptera > Stratiomyidae > Microchrysa > Microchrysa polita. The sequence continues at coordinate 37,097,652 of OX454418.1, read as the reverse complement.
CAAGTTAAGCAGAGACGAAATATTTTTGGAGCCTTTCTGTGCGGTTATCGCAGCTTGAAATCTTTGCTATTGGTTGCGTTGAACCCCTCGTGTCGTCGTCATCATTCGGTTTATGGGTTTTTTTTTCTCTGTGTGTCGTATTGCCTGAAGCACGCGAAAATATGGGGGATACTCCCTTTCAAAGTCGTCCCTTTGACATTTGTGGTGCCTATATAGAGTTTAGGCCAGTCCAATGCTAAACCCTGCTGGTGCTATGTGATACTATAAACTTGTGTCCTATCATACGTATATTTATGTTTATGTTGGAATAAATGGAAAAAAAGGACGAGCACAAAAAAAAGTAGTCCACATCAATATCCCGGCGAAGAGCATGCGGGGGTGAGCGCCGGGTATATCGAACTGAATAGCACCGCTCGAATGTCTGGTATAGAAAGGAGCAGAAAAGATGTCAAAATCTTTTTCAAGGGATTATATGCGAAGAGGCGGCAAACGGAAGGAGAATCTGCTAGCGAATCGATATAGAGGTAGATTCTGTACACTGGAGAATGTTGTGCATATATTCTTATATAGAGGAACCGCACAACATAAGGATATATTCGTGTTCTTTTGTTCGTACCGGGGATCGAACGTGTGGCACGTGATAAAGATGGCCCAATGGGGTGGATAACATTTTGAAAGGCATGAAAAAATGGATACGCGCCAGGCTATGATTCTTGGTCGACTGTTCGACAAAGGGACGTGGACGACGACGACTCCTCAATGTTTACTCGGGAAATTGGTAAAATAAAACTCGATCCAGTGTGATAACAATGCTAATGTCCAATGTATGCAAATGAATGTGAAACGATATTGCTTCGAGGTGGACTTAAAGACGATTTTTACTGCTTTCGTTATAAGCTTTAAAAATTGAGTGGCAATATTTATTTTACAGAGCCAACAAAATTTCTAGGTCTTAAAAAAAAAAACAAAAACTGTTTGAACTTTCTGAAATAATGTTACCCATTCCAAAAAATAAGTATATTCCATGGAATATAGACATCCTCCTATCGTAGTTGTATCGTATGATTTACGAGTACAATCTAATCCTGACAAACATACAGGTAAAATGGATGAAATTTATTCAACAGTTATACATATATGTACTAAAGTTCATTTAGCTCTATGTGCTTTGCTAGTGAGATAAAATATTCGTTCTATTCATAGGGATATTCACATTCAGGACTCAGATGTCTCTGTTCTCTGCGTATTAAACATACACATAGGCAACAAGATGTATTTGTGTATGTTCACCTCTATGCATGTATGAACACATACGGATGGCGCATATGAAATACTATCACGTAGTCACATTTATCCTCTCATGAAGGATATTATATTATAAATACATATGGGAACTGTAGGTACAAAATTATGATTTACTTACCGCTCAATGAGTGCTGTCCAGGGGCTTTGCCCAGCAGATAGTCATCTTTGCAAATGAATTTATTGTCATCTAAAACATAAAGCTGTTCACCCGTACTCAACTGTTTTCGACATATGCAGCAGGTGAAACAATTCAGATGGAATACTTTATCACGTGGTTTTCGTACAAGATCGGATGGCGCTATACCCTGACCGCATCCACTACATTTCGTTCCGTATCGCCTGAAAAAAAAATAGAGAAGAAACTTTGAACTAAACTAAAAATCTTAAACTTTTAGTTTAAAACAAAATGTTGCCCATTGTTTTAACTGATTTTTGTTTTAATACATAATTCGAACATAATATTTCTTTTTTATTTTTCGTCTTAATTATATCTCCATTCGGCTTCTCACAATTTGGTTGGTCAATTCTTGGAGAAACTATCTACCAAAACACAAGCCCAGAAGTAATTACAAATACAACCAAATACATACATAATACAATCCTGAAACTACCATATAACGCACCGGAAAATTATTGCCCATGTAATTTCTAGCAAAAAAGGTGTACCAGACATAATCCGAGTTTTTAACCCTTTAGCTGTCGCAGGGATTTGAAAAATGTTTAAAAATTCATTTTCTCACATGACTTAAATTTTAATATTTCCAAAACTAGCCCAGCTCAAATAAAAAAAAATAGTTGAGAGTTTCACGATCATGTCTTTCTTAGATCATTTTATTGTAGCTCCATCATTTGAAATGCCTAAGCCCCGAAAACTAGGTTTAAATTAACTCAATTCATTCAACTTGATCCTAATGTTCTGCAATGTGATAAGATTTATGCGAATTCTGCTAAAATCATTTAAGGCGTTGTATTAGTTTTAGAAATACATACTAGAGATAGAATTTAATGATGTAAGAGACATATGATCGTAAGCGCCAGTTTCAAAAGAATCGCACAAGCACCACATTTGCTAGAAGTTGGAAAAATAATGTTTTTGGGACATATCATAAGAATTTTGGAGCTCTGTAAAAACCAAACAGCTTATCTGATTTTGGTGCAGTTAATTTAATTTTTTACAAAAATCTGTTGGTTGTGATAATAATTTAATTTTGCTATTCTAGCTGGTCAAGTTTAAGAGAGCTCGAGATTTACATATGTCATGTGAGAAAATTCAAATGTCTGTGCCAGCTCAAGGGTTAAAAATTCGGAGTATGTCACGTTAACCTTTTTTTTCTAGAAATCACAAGGGGAATCATTTTCAGGTCCGTTTAGGAGGTAGTTTCCAAGCCCCTTTTATAGTTACAAAAATGATGTAAGAAAAATATGATCGTAAGACTATGCGCCAATTTTTAAAAGAATGGTATAAGCACCTCTCCTTGGCAGAAGTTGGAGAAAATTGAGATAAAAAAATATATTGTTTTTGGGTCAAATCACACAAATTTGACTTTGAAGCTCTGTAAAAACCAAACCTCTTATCGGATTTTAGTGTGGTTAGTTTTATTTCATAGGAAATTTGTTGGCTGTAATAATCACTATTTCACTATTCTAGCTGGTCTAGCTTTGGAGATATTGAGCTTTAGTTAGTACATAAGAAAATTATTTAAAAAAAAATCTTGAAATGCCTGTGGCAGCTAAAGGTTTAAGCTAAGGGGGTATATTCAGTACAACTTTTTTGCTAGAAATCATATGAGGAATAACAATCCGGTGCGCTTATGCGGCAGTTTCCGGACAACTGTGTTGTACTTTTACCAAAAAAAAGTGATAGCAAGGAGGTCTCTAATTATATGCCCATCTCACTTCTATCAAGTTGTTCCAAGCTCCTCGAACGTATTATATTTGAAATCATTTATGAATCTTTTGGGTTTGCCCCAACCAAATTGTTATAGTGACGTTCGAAAAGTTAAATTTTTTTCTATTGTAGATGGCTTCTGAGGAGAAGGAAATGTGCAATTTGGCAGATTTCGGGTTCACTTTGTATGGGAGGTACACTTTGTTATAAATCGGATCCAAGTAATATTTGGTGGAGGGTCTAATGGGGCTTAGCCTTAACGTTTACCAAATTTTTTCCCGCCTGCTCTGATTCGGTGAAAAGTTACAGGCATGTCTTTCTGAAAAATGTAAATAGGAGAAATATGGTTATGCTTTGTCGGAGCAGCCTAAGTCTCCGTGTGAGCCTGCTACATGTCGATAGGAATCCCAATTACCATGGTTCTAATTAAATTACTTCAGGAGGTAGAGCGCCAAATGTATCTATCAAAAAATCGAAATTACACAGACATTTTTAGGTCTATAGTATATAATAATATATCATTGGATAGGGAATTTTGCGTAGTTTCAATCATCCTCATTTTACTGTGAGTATTAAGTCAAATGTGACGCGCAAAAAAGTGTAACTTTTTACTGCGTAATGCGTTCGGGCCATAGAACAATTTGGCATCAAAAGTCAGCTCTTTTTGTGGATGTTTGGGTTTCACCATTTTTTCAACTAAAATCACACTATATGCATAATTTTATGAATTTATGTAACGTTACCTATAATCAACCAGGATTTGATTCAAGGAAATTGAAACGAGTTTTATTTCTTCTATAATAGTTCGGACTAAGTATCAGTGACTTGTAAATGTTAATCTAAATAGATTTTATCAAGAAATTTAGGAATAATTTAGAATGAAATAATTTTTGGACTTTTGCACTTTTCCAGTATATCTATGAAAATGAGATAAATGCTTTAATTGCTTGAAAATGCTAGTGAAGAATCGATAGAATGACTCCACCTATACAAATTTCACGTTTTCTAAAAAATAAAAATAAAATTCTCAGTAGGTTCAGCCAGACCTATTCGGTATAGATAGAATATGCATATTGTTAGGTGCGAACAGGAGATTTAAAAAGAGTCTCAGGAAAGATGAATTTAATGGATGAGTACCTACACGGTTTTAAATTTTTACAGCTTTCAGAGTAGGCAATTGGTTGCCAACTTTCAGAGTTGTAAATTTACAACACGCATTTAAAATTACATCAATATATTTAACCCATTTCCAACAAAGATTTAATTTTAAATTCATAGAGGGAAACAAGTCCCATACCCATGTGTAAAATTAAATTTTTTATTTAAAATTAACTTAACGTTAACTCAGCCGTTTATAGGCAATTTCGAGTCAACGTTACAATGCATATAATTTCGGAGTGTATATAATGTTGCAAGCACTATATATTTCCTATCCTCACATGTTCGAAAATTTTGGACCACGCCGAGATTCGATCTACGGACCTCTAGATTACTAGCATCGTAGAGTGGCGACTCAACCAAGTGCGCCACACAGCGTAGCAGAATACTATCGACAAGATTTACGAAATGTAAAAATGAAATGATGAAAAATTACATTCATTTGATTTAATTTTACATTAAATGATGAAAAATCACAAATCACTTGATTTAATTTTACATTTTTTGTTGGTAAAATTACAGTAGCAATGTGATTTCACAATATTTTATTTAAAATTTAATAGTTTTTATTTATTTTAACCTTTTGCTAAAGAAATGTGTAAGATTAAATTTCAAATTTTTTTTTAGCTTTTTTTTGTAGTAATTTTTACTACACTTTGTGTGGGAAATTCAATAAACTTTTTACTGTGTACCACAAAAAAAAACTTGAAACTATCGCGAACCTTCTCAGAAAATGTTTGAGGTTTGCCGACAAATACATACGTTGCTACGAATATGCAGCTTAGCGAAGTAAATTTCCAAATGTAATCAAATTATTGAATTTTTATCCTATAAATTTGTTTGATTTTAAATTTTCACTAAGAAAACCTTTCCGCAAAACTGGACATTAGCTGCAGCGTATTTGTAGGTAAACTGGGAAGATTTTCTGAGATTGTTCATCAGAATTTCATTTTATTCTATAGAAAAACGATGAATCATGTTTCACAATTATTTTGAAAACAGAGGTTGTGCTTTACTATACCAACTACCTAATTGTCGGAACTCTCTCTTGGCGCCTCTTCACTTATTTATTGATTTTAATGAATTTAGTTCACAATTTAAATAAGATTTTTTAACTGAATAGAAAAAATCACTAAAAATTTCACATTTCAATTGTGGAATTGTTAAAAATTTATATTCCAGGCAAAGAATTGTCACAAAAAAAAACTATAGAAATTAGTGTTTCTTGATACCTAATCGAGTTTGAAAACGAAGATACTAAAATGGAACGTAGAACGCTTATGCTCTCCTCTGACCGGTGAATGCACATTTAAAACTGAATATCTGAAAGCAACCTACTTTTTCGGTCACAATATCCGTACAAACCCTTACTTTTTTCAACTGGTGAAATTCTATACCTATCCCACTATAAGCAGGCAGTATTCGATATTAAAAGATTTAAATTGCGGCGAATACTCTTAAATTAAATTGGAGAAATGTTAATTTGATTGGAACAAAATAAATGTTTCAGGACCTCGTTAATTTGGGGTAGAAACAAAAAAAAAGCATGATTGGCATAGTTTAACTTTACGAAAGAATGTTTGTCATTTTATTCGTATAAACGCGAATTGGAAAGTTTCCATCGTAAAATGGTTTCGATTGTTGGCAACAAGAGTTCACTTAGGAACGCTGCTGAATCCTCGGAAAAATGTATGTTCCACAATTTTTAGATGATCGAAGCATTTGCTCCTCGAGCAGAAAATTTGCGGCTCGTGTTGCAATACATAAAAACACATCTCGTACCACACCACCAGCAGCTATCATTCGTCGAGTACTTTTTATATAAGCCAATGCATTTTGATGTCTCCAGCTTGTGAGCAGTACAGATCGTCGTTTGAACGAAGCCTTAGAAAAGAATGCTTTCTCGGCGATAACATATTTATACATAGTTGGTTTAGTTGGTAGAATTTCATATTTTAATGACCTGGTTTCAACTGACTGGTTTAGCTCACAAACAACAAGCTTGGATCGGAAAAGAAGTTCAGGTTAAAGAATCAGGATAATATATTCTATTTTTAAGTGTTCCCGAAATCTTATATCGTATCCCACACAGAAACGTATCAACCCACCTCGTATACCATATCCGAGATTAGATTTACACGCATTACTACATACTAACCAGTGGCGTAACGTTTTCCAAATTTCATGTGTTCAAAATTAGAATGGGGGCCCCTACGTTTCGATTTTTTAACCAGGTAATAACGTCATAAAACGGGTTTAAGGCTCAGAAGCAGCGAAAATTATCTGTTTTAAGTTAACCCTTAAATGCATGGGGTCTGAACCCAGTATCGTAACTGACCTCCCTTTATGTAAAATCGGTCACTGAACACGGAATCAGCTTTTATTTTCCCAGGAAATAGCCCGTTTTCCCAGAAAAGCGAAAATAGTAGAATTTTCATTGTGTACCAAATATGGTACGCCATGCATTCAGGCCATATGTTGTAAATGAAAGACATTTTTCAAATTTTATTTAATCTGCCTCTTACTTTAATATAAACAGTGCAAAAAAGAAAGGATAATGATTATTGAGAGTTTCGATCGAAATTATAGTAGAAACTCGATATAATGAACTCCTCTTCAATAAAGGAAAGGTTGTCATTTCGATCGAAAATCGCGAATATTCAGTTTTTTAAAAGGTAGCTCGGGTAGGTCCGTGATTAGTTTCCTATTCCTTATTGAAATTTGTACCGATGCCTATTTGTGACATATCCTGGAAGTTGATGGAAAGTGGAGTAGGTCTTACTACCCCTACATCCTCTACAAACCTAAATTTAGCCATATCTTTTTATAGAATGTCGCGAAAAACTTCAAATGTGTGTCAAGTGGTGGCTGTTGGATGTCCTTGTTAAATATTAAAAGTGCGCCAGATCCGACTCATATACCCCTTCCTCCCCTCCAAAAAAAGCATGGAATTGATTATTTTGGGTTTTGCGTGCCATCCAGCTCTGCACATGGGTATAGGGTACCTATGCACTCAATATGCTATTAGAGCGATTAGAACTATCGGTCTCGTTATAAAATAAATCATTTATATAATAGTTCGTTACAAACATGTTCCACTGTTAAACATATATTTCGGGACTTCTTTTGACTTATCATAGCTCATGGGATCTTGAAAATTTCTTGAAAAGTATATAGATTGGATTGACTGTGCTAGGATATGAATATGGAAATGAACTGCTGGCTGCTTTATAGCCCAAATTTGTGCAGGTCCCTGGACCTGTCCACAAGAATTACATCCATGTAATTTTTTGTTTATCCACATAGTCTTCCATATGGAATGGTTGACTCTAGCAGCATATTTTTTGAGGATCCTGACCGTGAACTTCCAAGACAATACTTGTCATAATCAAATGGTTTAAGAAATTGGATATCAAGGCGCAGCTGCTTGAGTCCTGGTGAAAGTCCAAGCATTTTACTAAGATGTTAAACACGGAAGCTCAGTTTTTAGTGGCGTGTCCTAAGGACAAAACAAATGAACAATTTTTTCAGTATGCTTGCCAGCTAAAAATACTGGGCTTATAAGAAGCAGCTACAGAAAATCTAAGCCCTGACCGGTGTGCTATAGAAAATAAAATTACAAAAACGATCGTTCCAAATCAACTAAGACCGCTCCGTTTTCTTCGATCCTGAGCAGGAATGATTAACCTAGCTTTCATAAAAAAATGGCAGTAAATGTCCTGGAAAAATGGATCGGTGGCATAATTTGTATGAAAATTTAAATTATTTGGACCTGTTCTGGGCCCAATAAAACGCACCATAATGTTGAAAGAGCTGATAATTAAAATGTTATGAACATATCCTACCCTTCCCAAGACTAAAGGAGAATGATTTCATCAGCTAAGAACGATCGGAATGTTTGTATAGATATTTCCGAATATGCCCCAATGCATGGTGTACCATATATGGTACGTCGCAAAATTGGTGCAAACAATGCCTTTGGTGACTTTTTTGGCCGAAATCTCAAAAGAACCTCAAGAACACATTCCAATTTACTCACCAGTATTTTTCCTTTTCCAAATAACGGTAAATTTCGCCAATTTTTTTAGCTCTAAAGAATAGCTTTTAAAATTCCACAAAAAAATAACATTCGTCCACTTTTACGGCGCACTGGCAATTCAGGGAAAGCTTTGGGAAGCCAAAATTTAATTTATGTGAAAGCTTGTTTTGTCTACTTCGGGAAAAAGTAAAAAAAAAAATCAAAACTTGAATAATCCCTTGACTTTTACAGGAAAATAGTCATGTACCATATATGGTACGCTATGCATTTAAGGGTTAAGTTTTAGTTATTTGAGATACGAATTAAAATTTTTATAATTTTATGGGATAACTTCTACATAGCCTATTTAACTATTTTTCAGTAAATTCAAGAAAAGTGGCGAAAAAATTTCACCTAGAGGAGAGTGACTACATACATGCCTGTCTCGTAACAGTCATTGGTCCTAGACCCTAGATCTGAGGATCACATCGTATAACTCACATATAGAGCTTTGACGATCCTGGCCAAAACTACCACTACTCAGCGTAGGCATGCTCAAGGCGAATTAAATAGACTGAAATCAAATTCATGGAGCTCTCACAAATAAAAATGACATATGCAGAGGAAACTGCGGATTAGTTATCTGGACAAAAGGCTTTGTAGGCAAACATTTATTTGTTAAAATAAAAAAAAAAAAAACTTTCTGACTTCCGACTCTATTGAACGATATCTCGGTCAATAAATTCACTGTTATCCTTTTGTCAACATTTTGAACATATTGTTCGTCAGTTTCCCTTTAAGATTCAAAGACTCAACGAAATAGATCAAAGTGGCTCAATTTTAAGCAAGAACCTTCAAGAGGGGACTTTTCCGAGTAAAGTTCAACTTCTCTTCAATATTCTTGTGACCAAAACCCAGAAAAAAACTGATATTCACACAAATCCCCACTCAACAAGCATAGGAGGCAATTTGCTTGTAATTGATTGCAAGTTTAAGCCAATAGTAAAGTTGTAGCTTTCCGGCATTCGGCATTCAAATTAAAGCTTCTCCGTACACAATGTTTCAGAATGTGTAGTCTCTATCTTAGACTCTGCGGCAGACTTGCGTGTTTTTTGTAGACTAATAAAATCAAATGCCTTTAATCAAGGATCAATAAAATTTTTTTTATACATTGGACTTTGGGGGCCCGTGTTCCACTGAACACATCGAACACCGTACGTTACGCCACTGTTTTGGAATCTATAGGACTCCATAGAAATTAAAAACTCATCATACCAAAAAAGGTTCTTTTCCATAAAAGGATGCTATAATAGAGAAATGGGGTTTCCAGAATGTCATCGATAATCAATGCAAGAGCCCGCGAAATTGTCGGGAATTGATGAAACTAAACCTTGGGGACAACGATAACATGAAAAATTAATATAAAAGTAATGATAACTTTACATCCATTTCGCGTCCAGAGAAGGCCCATTGAGATTTCTAGTTTTGATGCTGCTCACACTAATGACAGAACGTAATTTTATTTAATGGGAAGAATATGTTGCTTTAAAAAATATGAACTTTTATCTAAACTTTTAACTAGGGAAAAAAAGTTTCAAACTTACCTAAAAAAGTCATTTCTACAATAAAGCTTCGCTTCACGACTAAAACATTTATCCGTTAAAAGTTGTAAACACTCGCAACAACGCACACACGACGCATGCCAACCGCGTTCTAATACATTTAATAAAAATTTATCTAAAATGGGTTTATTACAACCCGCACACGGGTCGCCGAGACCCACTGGTGGCTCGCCCCGACCTGAAATTATAGAAGGAAAAAAATTTGTATGAGTATCAAAATTGTCAAAAAGGTTTTAATTTTTTCCTAGTAGGTATATAGGTATACAAACAATAACAAATAGATTTCAATTTAGAAAAGGATATTTTCAAAGTGTTTTTTTTTTAATCAAGAATTTGTAGTATTAATTCATTATTCACAAATTAACACAATTACTTTAAAATTAATATTTACAACATAGATACATTTATCCTATAGGTCTACAAAAAATATTTGTTTACTGACATTAATTTCCATTTTTTATGGCAAGTCAAGTACCTATGATCGATAAATAAATGTTGCTCATACAAATATTGCCTAGAAGTGGGCTTGACATGTGCAAACAGCCATTTTATCAAATAGTCCACAAAATTACATTATAATGGAAATTTGTGTTCACAAATCTATGCGTAGCATGAAATACAATCAAATCTAATTGCAGTCGTACACAGTTCAAACATTATATTAACATAAATGACTTCATTAAAATCACCTATTCGAGTATACATTTAGCCTCTTAAACGCCTACACTATTGTGTCCTGTACAAAACCATTTTAACATCAAAACTCGTTCAAATGGAAAGAAACAGCGAAGAGAAAAAAATCTAATCGCATGATCTCAATTTAAATTATAACAGGTGAAACAATCCATTAATTTATCACCTTTCCGCGGAGCCAGAAAAAAAGAAACACTTGAACAAGTAGTTATACATGAATTAAATACAAAATCGTGAAAATGTCTATACTTTGTGCTGACCTGGTGCGGTTTCCACAAAAATGACAAGAAATTATAACGATCTAACCGCCATTAATCATAATCGAGTTCAACACAAAAAAAAAGTGAAATAACTTCATTTGCACGATGTCGTTACACAAAGTGACATAATAGTAACTAATGGTTAATGTACTACATAGCTCAACTATGTACAATGCAAGTTGAGCGAACTCTTGTGACTATAGCGAAACGTGTGTTAAATTTTTAGTAATTGTGTGGATTTGTTTTTTAGGATAATTTATTTGTTAGAAATGGAAAAAGATTGGTTCTGCACTTAAGCAACAATAAAAAGGTAAGTCCAGCGTGGATGACGAATATGTTTGCGGGTTCTTGCGACAGACATGTGACTGATGATTTAAGTAATCTCTCAGCACAAGGAGTGAGAATAAATAATAATTACCATATAATAATGCAGAATATAAATTATGTAATTGGAAATAAGCTCAGGCATTTGTCAGATTTAGACTACGCACCGGTTCGGAATAATGACACTGTAAATCATTCTTAATGGTAATTTCACAGGTTTGTATTATGTAGAATAAATTTACATGATTAAAGCATAATAAATCTCGTTCTATTATCATGAGTGTGGTAGGGAAGATAGTGCCCAGGCAAACTAAATATAAATCTAAAAAAATGGATAATTCAGGAAACTGAAAACAATAATTAGCTTTGCGAATTTCTTTTTAGTGCACACACCCTTTTTTCAAAATTAAGACATTTCTTTGACAACATAGACGTCAATTTTACAAAATCTTGTTCTCTGCGCCGACAAAAATGTGCGTGACCTCTGATTATAGATTTCATAATCGCTCTCTTAAAAAAAAAAGTCCGTTTGGAACGCGGTCATTAAAAAAACATTCCTCCCGTAATGATCGTTAGCGCCCATTTAATCCCAAATAGATTAGTGCCAGAGCCATGGTCCTCGCTTACAATTATTATATCTGAGATATCCCATATAATTAATAACACGATGACAAACTATAACAAATTGCTTATCGGATTCTTGGGGAGGTTGTTCTCAGTTCGGTGCGTTTATATCTGTTTTTTTCTACAAGTGTATCTGCAACGAATACCAATGCGGCACAACATGTGAACAACAACTTACTGACTTGTGAACATTTGTGAACAAAATCAAAGCTTGGATCAGCATGGATTATGCGATGATCAAACCTTTTCTCGAGCCGCGCAAGGTCCAAAAGGAGAACACAGTTACTATACTACACCCCGTTGATCTTGACTTAATTTTTCATAAAGTTTTTTTTTCTTCGGCTTTATTTCTCGGATGTTTTTTTCAGGGGGCCGGCACCAACTTTGACATTCGAATGAATGTTGGCTAATTAATTATATTAGTTTGTATGGGTTTTTGACAGGCTCCAAATACTTTGGAGCTCATGCTCAACTAATTGTAGTGTTTGGGACTATTAAAGACAATGTGTAATCCCCGTCCTGATTGGGATTCATACAGGGGTTCCGTCCCAGGTATTTGTTGGGGTGTAGCAGAGATGTTCTTTTGATTGTAGTTTAAAAATTATCATAATGAGCGTTGAGTTGATAATTCGAAATAAAGCGAAAAGCGGCAATCATAAATGACTCGATCGTATTTTTTCCTGACCGAGAGGACTTGATAATGACGACATGATTAACATATGGATGCATCGTAATTAAGTGTGATCGTGCAGCTTGTTTATTGGATATAAATGTATTCCCTGAATTTGTCATAATTGATTAAACAATTAAGCTGATCGTGTATGCTTTATGTATAAGCTAGATGTTCCTATGATTTGACCATTTCGCTCAATTTTTGTGTTCAATTCGACCTGTTTAAGGTCAATATTTCCTGAGTGTGAAAATATGCTATATATATGCAACACCTGATACACACGAGGAGTCTTCACGATATCACAGCGGTTTGCATCATTAGTTGATACCTACCTTTCGGCAGCCAAATTCACGTCGCAGTGTGTACCGCAGTGACGACGCTTTCATTCAGGTTTCACGGACATTAACGAATTTTATGATTTTCCGTTCGTCATAACACCAACCACCCATCCATTTCATACTCCATCAATAGTTCACATAGGTACATAGCTGGGCTTGAGGATTGGCATCTATTCACTTCACAAGTAGTATAATTAATGCTTAAAACCTACTGGGTTCCAACTTCTTCATTTATCTTTCGCGAGTCATCGCAAGTCAGGCAAGCCCACAAAGATATTCTTTTCCATAGAGAGAGAGACATGCTGGGTGTATAGTAGTCATGGTGCAAGTAGTAACTATAGATATTCTCAAAGACCAACTCCTTGAAAATATGATGGGGAGTAGTCGCAATCAGAACTACCATACCGTCGTATACCGTCTTTATGTATATAGGGAAAGTTCGTGATCTTCGTTCTATGGTTGCTCCATTCCATTGTTGCACATACATTGGACGAAGACAAAACAAGAAGTCGCATCGATCAGAACAATCAGCATCAACAAACCAATCTCCGTCCGTATAGCACCGCCATGCCATGCCATATCCCTTCGTTTACTGTCAGTTTTTGGCGAGACTTATGCTCGTCCAGGTAAATTCAATAGAGACGAACGTGACTGCAATAGATAAAAGGAATACTCTTCATCTTCACAATAGGTATATTCTTCTGCGATGACGACCATCCCATGATGATGATGATGATGATCTTTGATATGTAGTATGGATTGGCCCACTTCACGTAGATGAGCGTACGTGTGTGACCAGAAAAGTTCTCCCCTCATCTTCAGCGCCACCTCCCCTACACCTCTCGAGCAACCGACAAGATAGCCGGCTCGGTCGCGTCGCTGTCAACCTTTGACAACCATCCAGTTGGAATCCAATTGGAGGCAAATGGCGGCAAGTGAACGTGAGTGCACGAAATAGTTTGCGCGAGTGAAATATCGAGTTTTTCGATGTGATTTGTGATAAATTCACCAAAACAGTATAGGCCGTAGTCTCGCGAAAGTGTTTTAATTTGAAAAAAATGCGACACATGTTGTTTTTCCGTCCTTTGTTGTCGGGTGATCCAGTGAACAACGCAAATACATAATCGGTGTATCTTCTCAAAGGTAATCGCGTGTGTACCTAGATTTTAGTAGTGCTATGTAAATGTCGGTCTGAAAATGATAGTTTAACGCGTTTTTAATTGAGATTTTATATGAAACATGTGCGCGATTTTGTGGTTGACAGCTAAGCGATTCGTTCGTAAGCGTTCGTACCTCGTTCGTAAGCGTTCGTACACGTTTTGTACGAAGCAAGCACGAACGCTTACGACGGAAATTCGTCTCGTTAATGTGCACACAGGCGTTTCAAATTTCTCTCTGTTTCGGGGGCTACACATATTTTGTTGTTGCTAGCACAGCCATTATGCGCGGTTTTTTTGGTTCTTATCGTTTTTGTCGGTTTTAAAAGTGGATCGGCGACTGATGACGTTGCAATGCTAGTGGAGAAAAATGTTCGAAGACTACACGGAGTCAGCCGGTCAGTATTTTGGGTAAGTACATACACAAATATCGTTCAATTTGCGAGTACCAAATAATCTATTTACACTTTTATCCACAGTTTGGGACGACCCCTAAATTATCAGAATCGTGCCGACCGGAATGGAAGTTCGAAGCCGGTGACGTTGCAATGCTAGTGGAGAAAAATTTTCGAAGACTACATGGAGTCATCCGGTCAGTATTTTGAGTAAGTACATACACAAATCTCGTTCAATTTGCGAGTACCAAATAATCTATTTACACTTCTATCCACAGTCTGGGACTACCCGTACATTATTAGATTCATGCCGAGAGGTGATTAACGAAGTATAATTTTTTCTCCAATCAAACTGTGATAAATAATAAAATACATGCGTAAGTATATTTCCCTTGGAGCAAATTAGTAGATCCGTTTTATTGGGTCAGAACAGAATAACTTTCATACAAATTTTACAGGAGTTGTTCTATACCCTGGAAGTTGCGCTTTTCTGTCCTGTACTCGACCCAATCAAACATACCTACTCATATTCCCATTTCACCGATATGAAAATCATAGGAAAACTTCAACGCAATTTGCAGAAAACAAAAATTTCGATTTATTTATTTAAAAAATAACAGGCGCGACAATCCAACATTGGACTAAGGCCGCAGGATGTGTTAGTGGCATCCTATTTCCAAGATCTTATCTGCTTTTTGTTGAGGTAATGAGATCAGCATCACGATCAGCAGTGTTATTTATCCCCATAAATGGGTACTCGTTTAACATCTGAGTGAGATCATAGTCCGTCACAAGCTCGTGAGTTCGAAAAACACAATGATCCACGGTGAGATTCGAACTCATGATCCTGTGCACCGAAGATGCGCGCACTAACCGCTAGACCAGCCAGACTACATTTATTATTTATTTAATTTTTCTCTTTTTTGCTTAGTGCCAAAATTGTTGACATAGGCATGCAAACAATGTAAACATTTTTTTCTTTAAATTGGCAATTCAAATTTTTCCGCCAAATGTGTGCCCCCATCATATGAAAAACTAACGGCGCCTATGGTGTGGTTGATAGTATGTGTGTTTTTTGTGATTGTGTTATAAAAACCTAGACAAAATTTCCCCTTCAGGGCCTATCTAGAATTTCTTCTGTATCTATGATGATGATGATATCGGAGACATTTTGAGCGAATTTCCTTTTTTTTTTTTCAGAATACCCTGAATACACAGTGAGTGCAGAAATCATATCTTGCTGTACACTTGACTGAATACTCGCAATAGTGTCTCCGGGTAAAATTTATGGATGGCGGAAGCAAAGCTTTGCAGAAGAAGGCATCCTGACGGAAATTCTATTCTATTATAACATCGCGCCGCATAGAAGCGAGGCAGTTCAAAATTAAGAAAACAATCAGCAAAACATCATTGTTGTATCCTGATGGCATCTTTTGTCATGCAACTATGCAGTTTTTGAATTCCTTGCATTCAAAATTTTAGTATAAAAATCCGAAATCAAAATGCTTGCAGCCTTTTGGTTGTGCAAAATTCTTTCTTGTCATTTGTTCAGCGAGAGAAGAAATATTATTATCAAAATCATTGCTTTATAAAGTTGTATCTGTATGCGACAAAGTTGCGGTTGCATGGAAATTAAAGAAGTTTATAAAATGATGCATTCGGGATTTTGCGATGACGATGAAATCAAGACATAAAGGTTGTGTCTTTCTTTTTCATCTATGACAGACGTTGAATATAATGTCCAGCGGGTATTGTCGTGCTGCGGTTGTTTTCAATCTTAATATAATTGAGCAGACAATAAATTTGCATGTCAATATAATACACTTTTCATTGATCGTGATTTTTTACGATTGAATTGGTAAACTCAGTATTAGGCCAGTCAATTACCGATTTTAGGTCGCAAAAAATTGCTCGGCTCTGGTTTTTTGGGATATTGTTAGGATAGATACCAGAAGTGTACCACTAAGTTTGCAACTTCGAAAAACCTGTGCTAACCCCGTGACCCTCAAAAAACCTCAAAATTTTCGGACTTTTTTAATATTTTTGTTTGTAATTTCTAAAAGGTGCTTCCTACAAGTAAGTCGTCCACTGCACTTTTAAAGCTAAGAAAATCTTCTTTAATGTGAGTGTAACCCCAGCTTTGGAGATGCAAAGGATCCCAAGATACAGCTCTTTAAAAAATGTGCTTTTTTTGTAAAAAAGTCCGAAATGGTATTTTAGAAGGTTTGTATGACAGCCCTATGACGTAATGTTCCGATTCCATCCATTCCTAGATATGTTTTGAGGCTTTACTAGGAACACATTTGGGTGAGGTTTGGTTAAGATTGGTTCATAAAGAATAAGTTTTTCTTAGAAGAACCTGATTATGGGGTTGGTTTGTATGACAGCCCTATGACCTAGTGTTCCGATTTCATCCGTTTCTAGATATGTTTTAAAGCTTTACTAAAAAACATATTTGGGGGAAGGGTGGTTAAGATTGGTCCATAAAGAAAAAAGTTTTTCTTAGAAGAACCTAATTTCCAGAGGTTGGTTTGTATGACAGCCCTATAACGTAGTGTTCCGATTTCATCCGTTCCTAGATATTTTTTTAGGCTTAACCAGCAACATACTTGGGTGAAGTTTGGTTAATATTGGTACATAAAGAAAAAAGTTTTTCTCGGAAGAACCTAATTTTCAGGGGCAGCCCTATGACTGGAACTGGTTTATAACTTCATGTCACATGACTTTCTCTGTAAAATGCGCATTCAGCTCGGAACATGACTGAAATTACAATTTCGAACTTTTTTTCAAAAGACAATGTTTAAAGTGCTGTATCTTGGGATCCTTTGCGCCTACAAAGCTGGGGTTACACTTAAATTAAAGAAAATTTTCTTAGCTTTAACAGTGCAGTGGACAACTTACTTGTAGGAAGCACCTTTTAGAAATTACAAACAAAAATATGAAAAAAGTCCGAACATTTTGAGGTTTTTTGAGGGTCATGGGGTTAGCACAGGTTTTTCGAAGTTGCAAACTTGGTGGTACACTTCTGATATCTATCCTAACAATATCCCAAAAAACCAGAGCCGAGCATTTTTTTGCGACCTAACGCCTTATTTTTCGGTTTATTGACTGGCCTATATAGTTTTGAGCGGAAATTAATTCGGATGTAACATAAGTTAAAATCACCGGTACTGCGCCATTCGTATAATGCTTTTACCAACAGGAAAGTTTAATTGAAGGGTACCAATCTAAACCGTAACTGGACTTTACTTTAGTTTCGAAAACCTGAAGATTTTCTATTATAAATTTTATTACTAAGTAAATATTTGTTGTCTTAATTACTAACGTTATAGCCTTGCAAGTAATTTCGAAATAAAAGTGGAGAAAACTTAGGGTTAGATGTATTCTAGACCAATTATCTTCCAAGTTACCCCAAATTTAAAATTACCTTAAAATGTTGCTGTTGTTGTTTGTCCTTGTTAAGTAAAGTTGAAAGTATTAACTAATTTTAACGTTTTTTCTTACATAATCGTATTTTTTTTCAATTTCAGATTAATTGTTACAATTAGGTCATATAAATATTGTTATATGTACAATATTTTTTGCAGCAACCAAAGTATAGTGATCACGGTATAGGTGCCGGAGTCTTTGCACCTAATACCAGAATCTCGGCTGAAATGGGTATATGACTCAGCGTCTTCCAAACCGAGATTCATGCCAATGGAATCTGTGCCAGGGAGATCCTGGAACGGGGTCTCTGTGGTGCAGATATCACTATTTGCACTGACAACCAGGCTGCAATCAAGACGCTATCACAAGTTTACATCGAAGCTGGTCAGCGAGTGCTTTAACCTCCTTCCGCAACTCTGTATCAATTTATTCGGTACCGGGTCACGGAGATGTCGAGGGAAATTAACATGCGGACGAACTATAGCAAGAGTGGGTTCCTCCTCTCTAGTAATTGGTCCTGAGTCGTTTTGTGGAAGCTGGAGAGCTGCATCGTACCTCAGGTTGAGCTATTGGATTGAAACCTCCCTGGTCTGCGACTTGCCATGGAGCTAGTAAGCACGTTCAGCTACTCCAATATTAAGTGTCTGCGTAAAGCAGAGTTAAGACTACTTGTAGGCTTCCCTGCGGGGGATTTTAGACTCCGATACCATCTTCATAATGGAGACGGTATTTGCCTGGAGGAAGACGAAACCTTCATTCATCTGCTATATAAATGCCTGGCGATCCCCAAGTCCAGGAGATCACTCCATATACGTGACCAAGCTCCAGGATGATGGCACTTGCAACCTTATAGTTTGGCATCCCTTTTTAATTGCATAGCGATTGGATCCAAAGAAGTGGCAATCAGTACAATTTTTTTTTGTTAGAAAGACATGTATGATTCTCAGCCGCACACAACATTTCTTAAACGTAAAATTCAGGGTAGGATGGAACAAATTTAAAATCAGCTAAGCCATTTATAAGGAGTACCTAAGCGTGGTATAGTTGATCGTTGTTGGAACTATATAATGTAAAGGGTGTTTTTTGTAACCATAGAACGTTAAACTGAAGCATGGAAAATTTTCTTCAATATTCATGAAGTTAGATTCAATTCAAAAATAATTTTCTGACAATTTTTTCCAATCACGATTTATGGCAAATGACCGTCATATCCAGGGCCGGATTTCACCTGTATGTCGCCCCTGGGCAGTAGGCAAATGGCCGCCCTCCGCCAGTAAATTAGCTTGGAAGTACTAGGAGTCGCATACATATATGGTAACGTTAACGAACGTTTCTGACATGAACATTTATTTTTTTCCCGTAACCCATGTCTTTCGTTTGCTTGAAAATATCCTGCTTTCCATACGGACGTAAACAGTGGTCCTTTCAGAAAATATTTCAAAAAGCATTGAAATTCGTTCAAATTGCGTTCAGAATGTTTTCAAATTACCTACTCAGGTTCACTGTTTTCTCATTGTCACATCTCGTAGTATTTTGAGATGTCCTTTGTCTGATGTAATTAACCCAAGTTCCGATTTCGTGATTTCTTAGTCTTTTTGTTTTCGGATAGAAAATCAATTTAACAAAAATTTCGAAAATACAATGTTATTCAGCAAATTCGTTAGCCGACGCTTTTAAACGGTTTGCTGATTTGTTGTCATCTTAAGCGATATTTGCCAGTGGAAAATGACAATTTAAACCTAAAAGTTGTGAAAAATAAATTTAAAGCGATTCACACGATGGAAACATGATTCTTAAAAAATATAGACAATGGTAGTCAATGCAGAGAGATTTGGATCCCTCCCGAAAAACCGTAAACTGTATTGCTATCAAAAAAAGATTTATAAATTTTGCTCAGAAGAACAACAGTGACAGACGATACAAACTGATCTATTGGTCTATCTGAATATGGACGACGGTCTAAAAAGAAATTCGAGACCAGTTGAATGTAATCAGAATCACCAGTAAAAGTTTAAACACGGGCAGGGGCCATTTTTCGGTAAATGGATAGAAAATCATTCTCGACTGTCCATTCTTAAAATTTGGCTCTAAAATTTGCCTAACAATATTTTCGTGACCAACAATTTCAACTTCTAAGACAATCATGATGTGACGGAAATCCTGTCTACGCCCATGACAGGAATATAAACAAAGTATGTGATTCGATGAGTTACTTCGTTGGAGGCAATTTACACTCTCCGACGGGAGTATTTTAGGAGGCTTGTAGTAAAATCTGGAGCTCGCCGCCAATGTAGATTCAGAAGTTCATTGATTGTTACACGCGAAAGAATCGCTAGGCTTTCAATAAAATTTAACATAGAGTCATCTACGGGACCATACCGTCAGGGGAGTGCAGTTACGCTCTTACCACCCACTACATCGGACTGCTTTGTCCTTCGGCATTTTATTGACGGATTTCTTCGTTCGATGCATGCGCTCAGCCTCGAAAACCCAATCCATCCCGGGCCGCAACTCCAGCTGGTTGACTAGGGTAACAATATCCAGCCACCTCGAATCCAACATGGTCCCCTGGGCAAACCCATCGCCGAGGTGCACTATTTGCTAAAGACTTCCCAATAGCAGGTGTGACCGATCTTCCTTCGACCCCCTGAAAAGTTAACCCTGCGGCTACCCATCAGCTTAAAGGGATAGGTAGGGCTGCTTTTCACATCTGAATGAGGATCCTTCAGCATACTAGTCAGCAAATTTTTAAAGGCGAAGTATAATTACATGGTTAATCCACTTCACCCAACTTGAATAACTTTGAAAGCAATTAACATTTTTTCCTAATTTTGTCAACTGTTCCTTGAGTAAAAATCCATCTTTCATGAAATGTAAAACCAATAGAAAGCCTAAAAAAATTGCCGCCCCTCAAAATCTGCCGCCCCGGGCAGCTGCCCAGGTTGCCCATATGCGAAATCCGGCCCTGGTCATATCTAGTGTGTGTATCGCATTATCTCAAGGTCCAACTTTCGAAATTTGTAAAAAATCAAGCACACTTTATTATCTGAGATTACACTACGGATACTTACTAATGTGCTGGTGCTTTGAATAGCCATTTGATTTCACATATTTGTATAGCGAAGGTTCATTATTCAATTTTTTCAATTAAATCGTAATTCATTCAATTAAATCGTCATATATGGTTCTTAGCACTGTGTCCTAACTATAACCCTATGGGTGAATTCACATCGTAAAACGAAATCGGACGGATAAACTTGCAAGACAAGAACCATCCTTCTTACAATGTGAAATGCACAATGCTTGTCTGCTGGCCACTACAAAAGCTCTCGCCGGCCGTCCGTTTGTTTGTGCTGAAATTGTATCGAGTAAATTGATGGGGTCCAAAAAATGCACCAATTTCAACGAGCAAATTACGTTCGTTGAATTCCCCCATCGACTATGTCTCTCATAGGCGTGTGTTGTCCACAACTTGTATGGTTTGTACCGCGCGGTTCGGCGAACTACGATCAGTGTGGTTGCGGCAGGGGCAAACCCAGGAATTTATTTCGGGAGCAGATTTGTGTATGCAAGTGACTCATGAAATCATACGTTTATATTCAGACCTTAATCTTAAGATAATCGTTCTAATATATTCTAAATTTCACAAAAATTTTATTTAAAATATTCAAAGTTGATTTTCATCAAATAGTTTTAAGTTCCTTTTTTTAATAATCCCTTAGGAAATAACTGGTTTTGGTAACCGATTGTTACAAAATTTTTTAGACAGAATCTTATTGCATTTCTTGCAAATTAATTTAGTTTTTTACATCCATTTAGGTCCTATAAAATGAAGACATGTTTTACCCATTTTTCAACGGTCACTATGAGAAATTTGTCAAAGTTCGTGGTTTTTGAAACTCGCGAATTATAATATGTAAGATGACCCTAAACAAAAACTACTCACTGAATGCATCCAATCTTCTTTTCTATTTTACTTTATTTCGCATTAATTACAACTTTAAAAAATAATTCGCAACTATATCTTGTCTATCAAAACTAATAAAATTATTTAATGTATTATTTTTTATTAGACTTAAACTTAATTTTCAGTGTCAAATTTTGTTATTAGTAGTGTAGTAACCAAGAGAATGTG
Organism: Microchrysa polita; assembly: GCA_949715475.1. NCBI lineage: Eukaryota > Metazoa > Arthropoda > Insecta > Diptera > Stratiomyidae > Microchrysa > Microchrysa polita. Next base: position 37,075,633 of record OX454418.1, on the reverse strand, counting down.
GAGAATTTTTTTTTTGTTTCTTATGTTTTTTTTTAGGGTACTAAGCCCGAATCCGTAGCTTCCCACCAAAATTTCGATCCGAAAAAGGGTCAAAATCGCAAAAAATACTATTAGAGGTACGGAAATTTAGCAAATAAAGAACAGGAATTTTGCATATAATGTAGTATCCAAGTGATAAACCTAGTACATCAGATTGCAAAATGTGGTGCGAAAAACTCTTCATGAATATGTTCGTCTAAAGAGACATAAAATATTGTAGATCCGTTGAGCGGTATTATTACAATTGAGAATTTAAATTTGCCATTTTAAACATAGTTCCATATTATATATAAAATTTTGATATTGAACGGTTATTCATTTTTGGTCGAAACAATTGCATTTTTCTTGTACATTATTTATTTTGGGGTGCAGAACCCGAATCCGTAACTTCCTACCAAAATTTCGTTGCAAAACAGGGTCCAAATTGCAAAAAACGCAAAAAAAAATTACTTAATTGTAGCAATACCGCTTAACACATTTTAATGATTAACGGCTGCGTTAGACCCGCAATTATGTTTTCTCTAATATTTTCATAGACAGGTTTTCGGAGAAATGTACAGTTTCGGAGTTATAAACAAAATAACGGGAAAACTCCGAAAATTTTGGGTTTTTTCGCGGTTTCGTCCATGTTCCGCAATGAAATTTTGGTGGGAAGCTCCGGATTCGAGCTCAGCACCTCAAAAAACATAAGAAACAAAAAAAAAAAAAATGGTCTCCACAACATTTTGCAATCTGAAATCACCTACTAATAAACTAATTTTGAATATTAGAAATTTCGGTGAAATTCGCATAAAAACCTAATTTTGTACCAGTACTAACCACTGCAAAAAAATTATTCAGAAATATTTAATAATAAAAACACAAAAATATAACAACTAAATCATACTCCAAATTCAGCTATGGGGAACAATCAATAATATCAATAATCGACAACGCTCCTTCCGGAGTAATGGCGAGAAAAGAAACTCCTGAAGCAGAGGCACGCTAAAATTTTTATGCTTTTCTCTTTCTTAGGTTCAATTTTGGGCATTAAAAAATGGCATTAAAGAAACCAAAGTGCCTTCATCGACCATCCCAATAAAAAGCGTGCTCAGTATTGGCAAAGCCATTTTGCTCGTGATTCTGCGAACTCCTCGCAGTTTGAAATGTTTTTTATTCTCATTAATGGGATTCTTCTGAAAAAAACTAATTTGAGATCAAAAACAATCTTCTATAAATTGGTTCTTTTTGGTGAAAAATTAACTTTTTCGTGGATTAAGTACACATTTGAACATTTCGCATCCATTCGTAAAAACGAAATTTGCGTACCTCTAATTACTATCAATTGTAGCGATACCACATAACACATAACGCATTTTAAAGGAGAAATGTACAGTTTCGAAGTAAGCCAAAAAACGGAAAAACTCCGAAAATTTTCGGGTTCTTAGCAACGAATTTTTGGTGGGAAGCTCCGGATTTACGCATAAGAAACAAAAAAAAATAAGTCTCCACCACAATCACATTTTGCAATCTGAAATCACCTAAACTATAGATTTTAAGTCTGAAAACTTATTTGTTATGTCAATATAGTTATGCTGTGTAAATTTAGTTTAACTAATACTTTTGAAAAATCGGTTTCATTATTTGGGGGGTGTTTTATCCCCCCTAATCCCCCCCTTGGGTTGCGGTCTAAGAATGTGATAAAAGATTAATAAAATAAAATTCGCCTGTAGGCCACTTCTTTTCCAAGGTGGAAAAAACAACAACAACTGGTAGAAAAAAAACTTTCCTGGGGAGTTAGGTTGCCCATAACAAACCCTCCGTGTACATAGTACATACTGACTTCGATAAGTTTTTTTTACTAATTCAATCTTAAATGAGGAACATACACACATGAATATTGTTTGATTTGTATTGTATCCAGCATAAAAAAAACTTAACAAAACCCCACAAAACACCTGTATGGATTTCTAAACAAGCATTCAAGCAATGTTCAAAAGAATTTCGCATATGTGTATAGAAATTATGACTCAGGTCTAGACGATGTGAATAAATTCAGTACGTACCTACCTATGTATAAAATAAGTATGTACTCGGTACTTGGTTCGCGTACCGTACTGTAAGTTGGTCGTCGGTGGTGGTTTAATGTTTTGTTGTGAAGTTTTGAAGCGTGTTTTATTCTCACACGGACATAAACTTTTTACATTTTTTATATTGTTGTAAAGTTTAAAGGTCACATATGCGATCATAAATTTATTTATTACTCTTGTCAATATACCTAGTATGCGCTTATATAACGCCTGACGCTTTAGGTGTAAATCAAGCTGTGTGTATACGGATCGCACAATAGTACAAAACAGACATATACATGTATGTATAAAAGTTGCATTTAAAAAAATCCAAATGCATTATACTGACGCTAAACACGCTCTATTAAAAAATTGGGAACACATAGTACATACATAGTTAGTCATCTTCCATATTATGTTATAGACGCCACCAGTGTAGATCCTTGGAGGTATCCTTTTCCCAGAGTTGACCTATCATATTTATTTTCTTTGCTACAAATTACCACCACTTACGGAAACTATGTAATTTCGGTTTGGTCCTATCCAGTATCTATTGTAAGCGTTCAATGGTGGGGGAACATGGGTGACCTTAGGGAAAATATTCAGGTCTCCTCATTTGCGTTTGAGACCTTTTAATAAGGTACATATTAGAGAATTAGATTGTAGGTATGAAAGAAAAAAAGGTGTCAGTTTTTCTTTCACCGAGTGTATTTAGGGGAACGTTGGATGAACTGTGATGAGTAATTAGAATATAGAATTCACTGCCCTAAAAATTTAACTTACAGTTGGTGAAGCACCGCCAAACTTGTACTTACGAAACAGAACAAAAGCAGCAAAATAGCCGCCAAACGCAGAATAGTGCATTTGAAATGGGTTACTTTACTTTGCTTTTGCTGTTAAGCTGTTGTTTTTGCTGCATCAAATTTATCTGAAGTCTCACTTTCAAATTTTGCACTCCTACCCACTCCAATCTGCATAAGTACCATCAGTTTTCAAAATATTAGGGACACCTGCTCATTTTTCAATATTTTTAATATTTGAAGCGGATAATCGTATAACATTAATGTTTCTCTATGAACTATCAACGATAAAAAATAACAGCCTTATTTATGGCATCAAATTAATTAACCGAGGCGAATAAAACGTTATAATGTACAGTTAATCTTCGAATTAGGCTAAAGTTTTCGGAAAACCAAATAAAGCATGGCTAGATATATGAGAAGAGATACATATGTATTTTTGAATTAATGTGCATAATGAAGAAGTGCAATATACATATGTACATAAAAAATGTACCTCCTATACTGACGCAAACTACCTTCAGAGCTGTAGAGAATAGAAGTAGTTAAATACGTCAGGCTTTCTATATGTATTTGTAGTCTATTACTAAGTCGTTCCAGCTTAACCCATTCATAATCGTAGTCGTCGAAGAATGCGGATTTATCGATCGTTTGCCAACAGATAATGAGCCAATGATCGCAGTTAAACGTTTTGTTATGTTCATTTTTATTATTTATAGTTTAAGCACACGAGGACGTATTAAAAAAAGGGTATAGCAGCCACGGAGGAGTTTTCATCAATAGCGCGCGTTTTGATAAATTTACGATTGTTAAACCTTTAAGTTTGCAAACGACTTTGGCTGTACGTATCAATGAACTGATCATCATCATCATCATGATAATGATTATCATGGTTCGCCTGTTATATTGGTCTATAGACATATCTGCCTCTATTCTATTCCTAAATGTGGACTAGAACAAACAGCTAGTTTTTTCGTAAGTTGTAACAAAACATGTTGCTGAAAATGTACGTTGTGTGAGTTGTTATCATGAATGGCAGTGAAGATGTACTCCTTTTTCTATATAATCGAGCTTACATGACTTGTACTCGTACTGACTTTACAGATTAAAGATAGAACTTACCAGATAACATAGCTATTGATAGATACAAGACAAAATCGTGAAATAATATCGTATCGTGTACCTATAGTGCTGTACGAAATGTATAGCCATAGCCATTTTTCCAACTACTGCAGATTATCGGATACGTCTTTCATAACTTATCCATTTTTATGTTTTAGCGATGATGATGTATAGATAGGATAGGTTGGTGATGTTGAAAGATCTTGTAGAGCTAATCTCTTTTTCATGACATTGCAAAATTACATAACGGGACATTGATATACTGTGATGAGTATCTGCAAAAGCATGGCTACAAACAGCATTCATTTTTGACATGCTTCGCTTCTTGAATTGTACAGACGCTTGTTTTTTAGAGTTAGGTATGCCATAGTAATTCCTTGTACATACTACAGAGAAATTATAGTTACTGACGAGATATCTAAAACTATTTTTTTATTTTATATCATACTAAAAATTGTGTATTTATTTAACATTAAAAAAAAATCATTTTTAAATATAAAAAAGATATAAGGGTTTGTGTTCGCTCAGCTATCGCTGTTAAACCACCGATTCTAAGCACTATATGCTGATATTTTCTATGCAGACATGTTCCTTTGGGTCATAGTCGACACAAGGAAAGTACCACCATTAAAAAAATATTCAATAAGGGCTAAAAGTTCACTTCAGTATGTGTGGAGTGGACATCCGACCCCGTGCGTAACAGTGGATAACATGCAAAATGCAACAGTTCTGTTTGTCCCAGTTGCCAGGATTGTGTTATAAAACGAGTTTCGCATATTTTTTAAACTAGATTTTTCAACTTATTTGCATTCACAAAAAAAAATAAAAGGCTTCCAATAATTAATTTAATTTTAAGTCGAGCTCTGTGGCCGTGATCGTTCGGTCGCCACTCTGTGAAATAGACACTCATGGAGAAACGAGTTTCCAAACTCGGCACGACTCGTCGCAAGTTTATCATTCAGAAGAAAATGATAAGAAATATGGCTGACAACCGTATCACACTCCGAATTCAGTTGTCTTTGTAACGTTGATGACTACACACGGTAGTCATCAACGCACCATGCTCCACTAAGAGTTACGGTAATCGAGAGAGAGAGAGAGAATAATTAATTTCGGTATTTCGGTATACACATCTACTACCTTCGTGGGGGGACTAGGACAAAGCTTAAGGAAGCCTTAACTCAAGGCGACCTTTAGTGAAGGATGCCTAAATTAAAGGAGGCCGTGTTTTTTAATTAGCTAACCTACACTATCCGGGGTAATTTTCATACAAACGCTAACCTGTGACTTTATTCAGGTTAGAAATTATATTGCTATCCAGATTTAATGAGCTTTCCAAAACTCGCCTAAATGTATGCAATCCCAATTATTTTCTAGTACGTTTTCCAATGACTAGCAAAAATTAAATTTTGAAATGAAAAGCTCTAAGGTATAGTTTACATGCAACACACAAGTGTGTGCAAAAAATATAGTTTTTGTTTGTAAATTCATGTTAAAAATGTTGTTCGTCGAATTCTTATGCTAACAAAATTATGATTCTTACATAAAAATATGTTTTCATCAAAAAAAAATACATGTTAACTTTTGCGTTTGGAAAGTGAAAACGGGGCTTTAATATTTTTGAGCAATGTTTTGAACTTAATGGCAATGCCTACGTGACAATTTGATGCTACCCTCGATAGTTTTTTTTTGCGCGTCTAAGTTAGCAAACCTGCTCCCGATTTGAAAAAAATACGGCCGGAATTACATAAATGTAATTTTCAGTATTTTTTCATCAAAATATTTTTTTTTACGAATATTTTAGTTCCAATATAAATTATTTGTGGGAAAAGTATTATTGGCCGTGTTTTTTCAACCGCTAACCTGCACTATACAGGGTCATTTTCATACAAATGGTAACCCGTAGCCTTATTCAGGTTACCAATTCAAACCCGAATAGCATGCTATTCAGTTTTAATGAGCTTTTCTAAATTCGCCTAAATGTATGCAATCCCAATAAATTCTAGTACGTTTTCCAATAACTAGCTAGAATTAAATTTTAAAATGAAAAGTATCTAAGGTATAGTTTACATGTTGCATACAAGTGTGTGCAAAAAAAATAGTTTTTGTTCGCAAATTCATGTTGAAAGTGTCGTTTATCAAATTCTTATTCTGAAAAAATTATAGTTCGCACATAAAAATATGTTTTCATTAAAAAAATAACATTTAAACTTTTGAATTTGTAAAGTGAAAATGGGGCTTTAATATAAATGAGCAATATTTTGAAATAAATTGCAATGCCTACGTGACAATTTGAAATTTAACCTAGATGCTATCCTCGATGTTTTTTTGCGCATCTGGGTCAGCAAACCTACCCCCGATTTTGAAAAAACATTGTCATTGTTTTCTTAGCGGAAGGAAAATAAAATATTCGTGATTTTTTTGTTGTTTTGCCGGGCTTTAATTTACATATGCAACTTTTGTGTTGACTCCTGTTTTTTACCCGTGGTGATTCAAAAACCAAACATACTGTTGAACCTATCTATGTATATATTTCGAGCCGGTCGGCTCGTCATCGGCTAAATAAGAGAGACTTTGATGATAAGCCGACCGGCTCGAAATAAATATAATTTTTGGTTTTTTAATCGCCACGAGTAAAAAACAGGAGGCAACACAAAAGTTGCACAAATACTCAAAAATGTATCTGAATGCATCCTCAACTTAAGGCGGCCTAATGTCATTGTAACCCTAACACTAGGAGTTAAGTTAAGCAATTGGTGGATTCAGTATAACAATTTAACAATTTTTCACTAATTTAGCAATTTTTTGCCCAACTCGCTTCAACTAACGTCACACAATTAACACAAGTTTTGTTTTTGAAAATTGAACACGAAAAATAGTAATTTGAATTGAAAAAAATATAAAACTCAAGGTGTAACTAGCTACCTTATTGACTTCAAGTGACTGTGGGAAATTTCAAGGCTTCCTTAAAATCAAAGTTCACTTAATTTCGAGGAAAGTCCTTAAATTTTAGGTTGCCTTAAGTGAAGGGAGCGGTGAAATACAATTTTTAGAATACGGAAAACAATTTTCAGTTTATTTATCTTCCGTGAAGAGTGGATTAAAATTTGTTTGTTTTGTGATGTTGCTAGGAAATAAATCTAGAACATATTACGAATGCATTAAAATAATTTAATTAAAATTTACTTGATTAAGAATGGCATTTGGAAGGTGATAAAAGGCCATTTTATATGTTTTCATGACAAATTTTAAACGTCAAATATTTAAAATCAATATAATGTTGCATGAAGCCAATAGTTGTTCAATTAAAAAAAAATTAAAATAGTAGGTATAGGTAGTATAATTTTAAATATACCCACCCAATAACCTAAAAACTAACAAGGGTCGAAGGGCAACCAGTTGTTTTTTATAGATTTTTCCCTTCTAATTTTGGTAGACAGCTAGCTAATTCAGCTTATTTCTTCGCATTCAGTTAAATTTATAGGAATTACAAATTGAGTTAGAAATTAACCAGCCAAGACCTCGAAAAGTAGACATCCTCCCAGAATTAGTTAACCAAAAGTCACTCATATTTTGAACTCAGTTCCGACGTACTAACATTTTACTTATTCGAAAAATCCTTTTTTTCGCTTCCATTGGGTTTATAATTTGTTTTTAAATTGAAATTCACTATAATACTTTTGGGTCTGAGAAAATGTTTAGAGTATTATATCCGTACATCATTACAAAAGTAATTTTGTGTAGTTTGTTCGTCCTTAGAACATTTTGCGGTCGGCCTTATATTTTTGCAGAAATTTGCAAAAAAAACTTTTGCACCCCCTTCCCCTTAATCCATAGTGCAAATTAGGGTAACTTTTTACTTCGTATATTAGGCAGTGTATTTAACAATTTGGCATCAACATTTTGTATTTTTTTTAATGTTTGGGTCTGGTGCTTACTTGAACTAATTATTGAATTGAACTATACTACGTATATAGTTGAATGGTAGAGTAGAGATCGTGGAATTTGTTAGCCGTGTTGCCAATTATCGTTTTCCACCGAAATTTAGCCGGAAAAAATACTAATATGGACCGGCCGAAATTATTTTATTCTGCCGATTTTTGTGGCTAAAACTGTTTGACGAGTATGAACTTTTAAATTACATATAAAATTTACTTGGAAATTAGAATAAAATGCGAACTTTAACCTTCTACAATGAAAAGAAAATCATCGTCGCCATGGACGGGTATTTCTACAAATGAAGACCTTATACACACATCAAAATCTTCTTCTTCCTTGTCTCGTTGTTTACCGCTCCATAGTGTCGCGTCGCTTGGTGTAGGCACATCGCCCGTTCTGGCGGTAATGTCTCAGAATCAAATGCACACAGCAAAACCATTATGACGAAAATCATGACAATGGAAGTTCAAAATTGGGCTGACAATTTTGACTTAAAGAATTTGAATAGATACGCGTAAAGGTTAACAAATTAAACATTTTTGCATAAAATGTTTTTCTTTAATTTTACAAAAGGGTCTCCTGTCATGAATATGTCCATGATAGTCCAAATGCGTAATTTGGAATTCCTGTTATAATGACGGTAAATTTGTGTGATTATGATGCATTTTCGTCATTCGAAAATCAGTATGTCAAGCACATTACTGTCGTGCTTAAGCGCTCCGAAAAATATAATCGGGAGCGGGACGATGAATGGTAATGGTTATAAATGTAGGTGGAAATTGTTTTCACTCTCTGTGCTCTCTTAGAGTAGCATGGAACTAACAACCATCAATCCTTGCAAAATTTTCACAACTTGGTGCAAAAATTTAAATTAAAACGTTTGGTGCAAACTGTTAAATAAGCGTAGACACAAATTTCCTTCGTTTTAAATGCAAATAAACGTCTAAGTAGTCTCTTAAATTAATCTGCAATGTACACTGAAAAAAAGGTGCCCGAAAACAATGAAATTGTTCATTAAAGTAATGAATATCTACACCGGTATCCCACCGAAGATGGATTTCATCATTCCAATGAATCTGATTTTACCAAAACAACGAACAAAAATTTCATTACAATTATGAACAAATTCATAAAATTAACAACTTGTTCATTGATATAATTACTGAGTTCATCAATTAAAAATACAAAAAAAAAAAAAAACTGGCGCAGGCCAGCATCCAGCTTCATAAGTATTGGCGACATTTATTTTATCTCTGCTTTGAATAGTCATTAAAAATTACCTACCTAGTTGCAGTGGGAATCGATCCCGGGACCCTATGATTTGCAGACATGCGCCCTACCTAACTACACCAAACAGACTATACGTTACGAAGGTTTATAAAATACACTTAAAGCGATAATGACATCGTTCTTAGTAGTACATATTACTATGAACGATGTCATGTAATTAATGAACAATAACATCAAATTTACTTACTATCGGGGATAATGTAAGAAGTTCATTGTGTTCATGATCGATTTACCATTAAGTTAAAATGTTGTTTTCGTTATACTAACGACCGATGTTTCGTAAAATAGATGAACTCTGTATTATTTTAAGGAAGAGAAGGTTTATTTACTATGAACTAATTCATCATGGTAATGAAAAAAGTCTATGCTCCTAGTTCATTAATATTATGATGATTTTTTTTCAGTGTATTAGATCGTCTCAAATTCTATTTGAAATACCCGAGCAGTTTTTTATTTTTTAAAATAAGTATTTTTAGGATTAGACTGTTCATTGAAGACATATGATATTTTGTTTTTGAGTTCGTATAGAAACAAATCATAAAACATCTTCGATCTGTGAGCATCGAACACAAAACAAAGAAAATTTTCACTGCATGGCAACGATTACAGCATATAAAAAGATATTGTTAGCCAATTAATTAACTGACAATCTGTCAACTTCTATGAAGAATGACTGTGGGGACTGATAACTGAAAAGTGTGCATCGACCTTAACTAGCCTAGGAGTTTTGAGTTCAGCTCAGTAATTTAGGGGTAGGGTTGGTATATTAGAGAGTTATACACTAACGTAATAACCACCGTATACGTAAAACAAAATGTCCATGCAAAAACACCGCGCGAATAAAACGTAAAACTTATACGATATTTTTTAACTAATGTTATGACAACTAAAAATCGCGACCCGACAATTTCGACTGTTTAGAGAACATCAACTATACGGAAATATACCCATGCCTACTTGGGACATGCAAAATTATGATATACTGTTACGTATACGGTAGCAAGCGAATTTTTATATGGAATGTCAAATTATGTCGTATTATTTCGAACGACAAGCTAAAACTCTCTATTATTTCACAATGTCATAGTTTTGAATGTTTTTAGTCGTTTTTTTCTTAAGACGGATTTCTAGCCGTTTTGAAAAACTAAAACCGGTTGCTCGGCTAAATTTAGCCGTTTTAATTTCCAGTTGGCAACACTGCACCTTAAATAAATTTTCTGAAAACATTAAAAAAAAAATCCCGCCCGAATCGTACGTAAAACTTTTACGAGAGTTTTCAACTAATTTTACACAACAGCTAAAAATCGCGACCCGACAATTTGACTGTTTAAAGACGTCAAATACACGGAAATATGTTATTGCCTACTTAGGACATGCTAAATTATGAATAATATACTGTTTCGTATACGGTAAGCAAACGAATTTTTATATGGAATGTCAAATTATGTCATATTATTTCCAACGACTTGCTAAAACTCTCTATTGACTATAGGGCTGCAGTTCCACATGGCAGGAAAATGTCTAAAAATCTGAAAGAATTTTTATTGAATTTTCGAAATGTTCATTTTGCGACCCGCTTATAGTGGAAGCTTGATCTGTTTTGCGAATTCGAAATTTGAATCGCTATGAGATCTAATCAAAATGCGTGAAAAGAAAATAGTGTTGTCTTCTTGAAATCCGTAATAATCGCTTTTTTTTAAAATTCCATACAACACAATCCTATGAACTTATAGCTCGAATGACGGTTGGCGATTTCATCTTGATGTCATGGCCAATTTAAACTAAATAATTGATAAAGAATTTGTAAAGTTCTGCTTTTTAACCCCACAAATCTTCACGCTCGTGTGCTATCTTTACGTGCCAAATAAAAAGAACAAAATGAAAATTATTCGCTTATTTACTACTCTATAACTCGTAACCTGTAAACTAATATTAACATTAACCATATGTTTCCAGCGTAATTACATGCTTCAATTAAAACGCATTTACTTGCCATTAGTATACTGCAAAACAACATTAATGCAAAATTTCAATTCGAAAAAGATATTCATCGAGCCGAATAATTAGCATATCGTCTACTCGTCTTGTGCACATGGTACATAGTTCCTAAAGCTTTTAGATATGAAGCACTAAGTGAACTGACAATGTTCAACAAGGACGATAACATCTAAGCATTTTTAGAAAGGTCTAGTTTATTAATAAAAAAAATAATAAATGAATAAACAAAAAATATCGAATGGGTCTATAAAAAATCAAGTCTTAAATCATCCACGCCAACTTTTTATGAATATTCATGTTTCAATTCAACAAACGTCCAAATAAAGGACTCGTCTGACCAGCCCGCGTTGTTATGTTAGTATGGCTATTGTTAGCCTACGATTCTGTTATTAATTACCAACCTCAGAAGCGTAAATTTTGCCTCTCCATATCCATCCCATATATACATACATTTCGCGGTTATTTTTTCTCGCTGCCTTTTGCCAACAAAATATTCTTGTTGGATAATAAATTTATGTCAATTTTGTCATCAATCATCGCATCTACCGTCACCGCACGTCTTGAAATGGCATAATTCAAATTGTTTTGGCCCGCCCCAGACGCTCAATCCGCACCGTATAGTTTGTTTCACATTATTTTTTTCGTGGAAGCCACACAAACTTTTTCCATTACAAAAAAAAAGAAACTCAATAAAAAAACCGGACCATCAAATAAAAACATTAAAAAAAAAGAATCAAAGATGCTTTGTGGTTAGTAATTTTTTTCCTATACTATTGACCTTTTGCATTTCAGATTTGATGGTTTGCTTTTATTAAAGCTTGATACGATCAGATTTAGTGTTCGGATTCGGATGGTAGTAGCAGATTTGGCTGGAAGGAAATTACAATGTCCTGCTAGGCATTTGTGCAAAACAACAATTACAATGTTTTGCTACAAATTGTCCATGTTTTATCGCCCCACAGAACATTTCCATCGCAATGCCCAATTAGGACTGATTCAATGAATGCGATCAAAAACGTTCGTGTACTTTTGATGGAGCATCATGTTTTGTCTGTCTCTCTGCTCAGATCATGAACATTGTTGATGCATCGCTATCACAACAAAAGACATCAACACGTGTCGCTTCCGATAGAAAAGATTTAATTTAAGAGCCAACAATCTCTCTCTGTCTGGATATCAAATCTCCGACAATCGCCTCAAGTATCTATAATAACCAGAAAGAACCTAATCTAATCACCATACCGAATTGACCGAAATTTCGCCAAAAACGAAGATGTTCAAAATTTGGGCAAAACCGAAAATTACTTTATGCCTCTAGGCATAATTTTTTAACATTTCTACGCTGCTAAATGGTTGCGATTTTCACTAAAGAGCGCCCATTATATTGTTTAAATATACACACTCCAAATGCCGTGGGGAGTTTTGTGCAACTATTATTATTCGGTTGCACACTTTTTTTCCTCCTTGCCGCATCCAAGTGCGCGCTGGTAGCTCAAATATTAGCGCAAAAACTGTGTGCGGTTTTTAGTGAGTCAAGATTCATTGGATTGGGGCGTCTTGGTTTGACCATTTATCAGGCGACTTTGATGCATGAAAATGTATACTATATGGAGCAAATGAATACGATAATATTCTTTGAAATGGGCTCTTGGCGAGTTACTCCTTTTTTTCGTGTGAGTATATTTAAGATGTAAATGTTGTTATTTTGCGTTGGGGTACAAGATAAATCACACCATGGTTATGTGAACATGCGAGTTGCGTGTTAATGAGCCTCCCATGGTTAGGTATTAAGGGGAGTATGTTGTTTCATGCACAAATTTTGGGTGGGTATAGTCATATGCATATTTCAAAAAGTTTGGGTAAAAAGTTCTTATACCAATTTTAAAACACAACCTCTTAGTGCAGGATCATGCAGATTTTCCAAATATTTCCTTGGCGATCCTTTTGCAGTGAAGACTTTTCTAACTTCCACTTGAACGCATGCCTCCCTTAAAACAATTTATGCAATTACAAATGTTGCTCTCATATACAAAACAGAAGTGGCGATTGACTGCGGCTCAAAATCAGCATGACGATGTTTCAATGCTTGAAGGCAATGCTACTGTATGGTCAGTCAGCATGATACAATATTTTATCTATTGATCTGCACATGCAAATGTGGGAGAAGTGAAAGATGGGTGCATATTAAAAGAGATGATTCAGTTTTTTTCACAATCTCGGTACTCGGAATGATTAAGTATATGCTTATCTAGCCATATTCATACATCTTGATACGGCACAACAGTCTATGACTTTTCTTATCTTTCACCAACGCCACATTTAATGCGACATTTGACTGACTGCTCGTCGAACTGATAGTACGAAGTTGAAGTAACAAAACATTTCGTAGATGCATCTCTCCATACATATTCTACTTGATACTATCGCGCACGAGTGCACTATGAAATCTGCACACTCTTATACTCTGCTGCTGTTTTGTGCCTGTGACAAGGAAATATAAACAGGAGGGTGTAAACGTCGCTCCCGTGTGTCCTTGCTCAGATGCCGCAACGCGATAAAAGAACACTGAAAAGGGGTTTCATTTTTCCTTATCAGGACGAAATGAAAGCCAACACAATTGAGGCAGAAAGAAGGGATTTACTCTTATCTCAAACGAGAACTGTATAGCTGAGGTTTGACGTCGATTTCTGCATTCTATGAGCATCACCATTCACCACCACCACCACGTCCCTTCGCGAAACCACCGCTTTAGCTCAATAACGTCGTATAGCTATGAAAATGGACCACAATCCGATGAATGGTTTAAGATAAGATTTTAACGACCATATCGCGCCAATACACATATACAGCTGGTGTGGTGGCTTTAATTTATTCAAATCGATATAAAGAGGGTAGCATATGAATAGGTGTGGGGTCGTATGGTCTTAATGTGATATTTGAGTAAAGAATTTGTGGTGATTGATGTTTATTAGAAATATTTATGTGATGTGTGTTTTGATTGGAATTGAGTTTTTATGAAAACTTTTACGGTGTATGTACCTACATATTCCGTTTTTTTTTTACTGGAATTTTGTACACTGAAAAAAATGGTTTAGACTTTTTATCTAAAGTGAAGTAGTTGACTTAAATTTAGATAGTTTTACCAAAGAAATAGCTGATTTCTCTAATCTTCGTAACTGAAAATACTATTAAACTCGTTCATTTAACCACGCAAGATTAGAAGAAAAAATTTTGTCAATTCTTCCACAAAAGTTGTTGATTGTACTATTCAAATATAAAATTTAACTACAAACAATCGTTCTTTTTTCTTCAACACAATTTGGCTATCCAACATTTAACAATTTATAGATAATGAATAGCTGTCTTTACAAATGAATTAATTGAATTTGCAAATATAGTAGATGTTTCAACTAATGACGAATAGAAAAATTATCCATATCTTCGTAACTGTTTCAACTACATAGAGTCATAAGCTGAAAATCAACGCGAACTTTAGATGAATTCGACTATTTCTTTAGATAACCATTCTAATTTTTTTCTCTGTGTATGAACTTTGAGTTTTACTAAACATTTCCGTCTTAGCCCATTTTGCCCGCAGTTTTCCAATATAAGAGGTCATTTATCGTTCAAATGTAACAAAGATCATTCTCGATTGTCATTTCTTAAAATATGGGGGAACATTGCAATTTTTAGACTATAATAAAAATAAATAACGGGCGTGACAGTCCAAAATTGGACTAAGGCCGCAGATGTGTTAGTGGCATCCAATTTCGAAGATCTTTTTTGTTGAAGATCAACAGCACGCTCAGCAGTTGTATTTATCTCCATACATGGGTATGCGTTTAACATCATTAGATGATAGTCCATCACATAGGTGGTGAGTTCCAAAAACATCATAAACTGAATTGGTTCACGGTGAGATTCGAACCTACGACTCTGTGCACTAAAGGTGTGCGCACTAACCACAACACCAGATGCATTTTTTTATAATTAGGGAAATATGGATGTTTCAATATTGAAACACTGGGCAGAGTCTGGGGGCTTTTGATTCCGCCACTTAACTTAAGTTTCAACCACGTTTTCGTTACCAAAACTTCAACTTCATCGTAATAAATCCTGCACAGTACTTTTACGAACATTCCAGCATGGCAGCAATTGGAACTTTGCAGTTAGAGAAATATGGCCACTATTCACTATTCACACACTATTCCACAAATGCCGTGAAATAGTACGGTTTTGGTACACCAATTTAACATTTTAACATTAGTTGGTGTTTTTTCATTGAAAAATATTATCCTCTGTGTGGGGTTTAAAAAAGTCAATCACCAAGTGGTGTATTTGGAACATATAATTTCCAACTGGTGATTAATATAGAAATTCTAATTAATTTCCCAGATGAGCATTACCAAAAACACCAAAAATGCAATAGACGAACATGTTTGGTTTGGTATCAATAAATTATCCGATTGGGGTTTTTTAAACACCAATTGAGAATGTTCGCATTTCCATATTGACATTTTATGATGGTTCTATGATATCAGTGCAAGTGTGCGCTCTGTAGCTCACCTGGTTGAGTTGCAGTGCTAGTAATCTAGAGGTCCGGAGATCGAATCTCGGTGTGGTCAAAAATTTGCGTACATCTTATTTTAAATTAAAAAAAACAACAGCATTCTATAGGGTGGAGCGGAGTTCTTTTTTAATCCAAAAAATAAATTTAGAAACTCCCAATTAATTGAAAAATACCAACCGGAAAACAATTAATGATTTTTTTCGAATAATCAAATATTTCCCTTCTGAGGTAATTATTATACACCGATCTTTTGAAATAAAATAGACACCAGCCGAGTGCGGACTCCATGGAACACCGGATTGGTGTTTTATTAACACCACTTTTGTTACAGTGTACAAAATCACATTTTACATATTTCGAGAAAAAAACTAAATTTTTCAGATGAAGCTCTCTTGATGAATACTCTGTTATACCTTTTTCAAGACAAATTCACCTTTTTCTCAACACAAATTAGCTATATGCATGTACATCAAATTAAAAAAAAACTATTTCGCAAATAAAATTTACACGATTTTGCAAATAAAATAAACTGTTTCGCAAGTCAAAATAATCATTCACTTAATTACTTCTCATTGTCAAATCGTTAATTTGACTTGTTAAAACATTAATTTCAGTTGTGAAATAGTTGATTTGACTTTTTAAAGTATAAATTTCATTTGCAAAATCGTTAATTTGATTTGACTAGACTTTTAATGCATAGTTAATTTGGCCGAGAAAAAGGTGAATTTGTCTTAAAAATAAATAGAGTAGCTAAAAACACAACTTT
The DNA here is from genome assembly GCA_949715475.1 of Microchrysa polita. Taxonomy (NCBI): domain Eukaryota; kingdom Metazoa; phylum Arthropoda; class Insecta; order Diptera; family Stratiomyidae; genus Microchrysa; species Microchrysa polita. The sequence continues at coordinate 37,059,061 of OX454418.1, read as the reverse complement.
ATTAAATGGGGAAAGTATATGTATAGGTACATGTAAATTCATTTAATTGTTTACTTTTGGTTTCGTGGACTTTTATCTACTATATTCGCTACTATGAATGCGTGCGAAAACGGGATCAATGAAGTACCAATTGCGTGTTTGGACAAACAATGCCGCCTGCTTGGAGCCTTCCAATCACGTTGGAAGTTACTGCTGGCAACGGGGACCCGGGTACCAAATTTTTCATTCTCCATATTAGTGACATTTTTATTACTTCCTTATCACAGAACGATCAAACGAATTGGCCACTTTCAAAGGCAATATTGGAGGGGTTTCTACGTTTTCGATACTTGAAATGCTAGTTGGGATGAGAATTACGTCGTAGGCATATCACTGTCGCAAAAATGCAGGATCGCATTGACAAATGGGAGGCTTTGGACCCATTTCGAATGCTTCGAAGTCAGCTTCTGGTATGAAATCAGATGAAGAAATCTTTCTAGATCCGTCCCCCTTGTAAGGCTTAACGCATCGTCTCGGCCATATATAGCTGTGTCGAGTCAACGTAGCATTATGAAATTTAAATTGCATAATATTTCAAAGAATCGCCATAGACTGTCTAATCAATTGTACAATAAAGCCAATTTTATTTGGCGAAAGCTCATTTTCTTAGCGTCGTCAGTTGTGGAACCTAAAAAAAGGAGCTTTATTGTACAATCGATTGTATAGTCTATGGCAACTGTAAAACTATACAGCCAATCCGCGTTGCAGTTGTACTTTGTTAACTTGAACCTACAGTTGAAATCGATTTGATTGATTTTAGGGTGACGACTCTCTGTCTCAGCAGTCTGTGATGGAGAAAACGAAGGAGACAGACATGTCGAAAGGCGACGATAGTCAACCTAATTTCCTTGAATTCAAATCCGCTCTAAAATATTTTTTTTTCAATTTTTCCATTAGTTTTTGATTACAAACAACCTCAGAAATGCTCAAAATGAATGGCAGACTTAGGGGGTGGCGAGCCGGGCGGTCGCCGTGGACCTCGCACCACAGCTGCTAATACTTTGTCACTTTGCAGAGGCAGTCGTTAGTGAAAGATTCCAGAAGGGTTCCTTAATGAGTAGGTATTAATTAAAGTAAGTGGCGCAGGAGTCCAGAGTTGAATCCTTAAGTCCTTCAGACCTAAGGGCTGAAAGTTGGTGTTAAGATCCTTGATGTTCCAGAATGGCTTTAGAGAAGGAAGGATACGTGTTGTAGTCCATGGGGCAGGCAACTCACACGTAACTTCCTAAATTTTGTTTATGGTCCAATCCTAACCAAAACTAACATAACTAGGTATGACCTTTACAAAGACACAAAACATATCTAGGAATCTACTAAATACGACTATAAAGTGTTGAGGCTGCCAAAGAAGCCAAATCCCAAAAATAGCTTCTTGAAAAAATCTTTCTTCGTGGACCCGTCTTATTGTATGCCTCATATTAGCAAAAACATTATAACAAAGCACATGGGCTGCAAAAGTTAGTTTTTCTAAAAAGAACTGTACTGCTATAATATGAAAATACAGAAATATACATATATAGGAACGTAATTAGCCTTTTCTGTTTATTTTAGCACATTTGGCACGGGAGTTTATTTCAGGTAAGCGATGAAAATTGTATTATTTTGTGTGAGCAATAATGCTATTCGATTTACGTATATTTTTTTTTGTTTCAAATATTTGGGAGACGACAAATATTTTTCCAATGTACTTCTGAATATCTATCCCACGTATAAAATGGATTGGTAGAAATTATACTATCTCTCAAGAAATTCTTTAAATTATGCACTACAAAATTGCTAGACAATTTCATCCATATTTTTTTATATTTCTCGTTAATCACACAAAATATGTCATTTCAATTCGCATTATTGTGTAATCAATATAGCAACAACCCTCACAAAAAGCTGTGGTTTTTAAGCATGCGTTGTAGATTTCCGGATGCAACTCAAGTCAAAAATGACTTGAACCCCGCACGGTTTTGTTGCGATAAATTTGCAAACAACCCCTTGCGGAGTTGGAAACATTCATGGCTCGAACTGAACACGGGTTCGTAAATACGCCTCCCGGACTCCTCCTACATATTATTGTATGATTTCCGATCCATAGTCTTAAAACGTGCGAAATAGGCCTTGAATTGGATTTGGTTATTATGGAAAACGAATTGCAATCAAATTTTTATATATGTAGGTACATATGAACATAAAAAAACTTATTTTCTTTAAAGTTGAAGTCACTTTATCTCCCAGAAATGTTTAGCGAATTTGGACTAATACGCTGATCAAGAAGCATTTTATCTTCAGTATTTAATGACTATAACCCGCATATCTTTCTATAACCTTCATGTTTATGCAATACGCACGCGCTGATTGACAAGTCAAGAACATTATGCTCTAACTCAAAACCATGTATGAAAATAATTACTATACCATGCCACCATAGGTATAGTAGGTATTCATTCTTCGACAATATACTAATTTTCGGATTCTTCACCACCTCCTGTCATAGGAAAAAAGACCTGTCATTTTGTACTGAATTGATTTACCTACTCTACGGGTGCTGCCTACCTTTCATCGCGCTTTCCTAAAAAATCTAAGGTGTATCATCAACAAATCATCAGCTCATAATAACCACTGTGTACGAGATTTTACTAGATAAACGATTTGTAAAAATATAGAGATACATTTTCAAAACATTTAAGTTTTCAATGGATTAGATAAATCATATTGCTTCAACTGGTAGTACAATGGTGGGTAATTAATTTAAATGCTTTTAAGCTTGGGGTTTTTTTTTGTCGAATTTGTATGCCGTAGAAAAATGTTTTTGGGCGTTAGACTTTTTGTACTACTTATGTGAAAAAATATGCGTATAAGAAGTATGAATAATAATAAATCATATAAATAGTGCTGGAATGGAAATCATATAATAGTGCTAGAATGGAATGCACAATTGTTTAAGGTTCAGTATAATTATTTAAAATATCTATTAATGTTACATTAATAGATGTTTTAAATAATTATATACACACATGTTCACTAGACGATTACAAACTAAAAACTAAACTTCTGTAATCATTTATGTCAGCAAAAAGCGCAAACAATACATTGAATGGTTCGTGTATCGTTATAAATTCGGGTCTATTCTATTCTAAATGAGAAACGTTTCGATTTAAGAGAAATTCAAATCAAATTCAGCGCACGTGTCACTGACAAAATTGATAACCCACAAACACAGCATCTCAAAAACGGTTTCACTTCATCAAACGAAAGATCAGAGTTAAACAATAAATAAATTTCCGAATATGAAATATTATGCACTCACTTATGCAGTGTTGTACAGAGATAATAAAACAAAACAATACGTCACACACTCGCGCATATATGCAATCTGATGCAACGGCATGCCCAACCTTCATCGACCTCTTGTTTGATTTATTACAAATAGCAGACTTTTATTACGGCTGTTTTAAAGCTTGGTTTATTCTTTTTATGTATTGTATTCTGCTTTGTTGTTTTTTTTTTGTTGCTTGAGAAATACAGAAGTGTGTTAGCAGCAGCGGTATAGGATCAACGCTCTACCGCTTTGTAAGATAGTTACGTGTCGATTAGCATGAATCTTACCCTCGAAGTGCATATATGTATGTACGCTATACTCGTATACATTATGAACAGTAAATCTTCTCATTTGTCTGCCACTGAAGTCCGAGTAAAAATACGTTTGTTACTAATACAGCAGTTGAGTAAAACTCAATATTGTTTTGATTTCAGATTTTCTAAAGAAATTTGACACAGTTAAACAGGAAAATATAAATATCATCATCAACAGCAACCAGTGCCTTTATTTTATATTTATTTTCATTCTTATCGCAATAATCAATTACAGTGAATTTATTATACGTAATTATGGTTGAAAAATGGAAAAATATTCCTGGATGTGATTAAACATTATGAAGTTAGTTGACACCATTATGGACCATTAGCTTCAACGTTGATAAGTGTGATGTAGAATTAAAAGAGAAAAGCCGTCATTTGATCTGAAATAAAAGTGTGAAGTTCAGGGCCGGCGACGCACAGTGGGGCTGTAGTGAAAAAATTGGTTCAAACTGCATTTTTCACATTGAGTTTTAACAACTAGATCCACGTATGCCTTCAAGGATCTTCTTATACTAAGTTATTCCAGATTTATACATTTAACGATGGTGGATTTATACATTTATTATTATTATTATTGGACGCTGTTTCGTAACATTTTCCGAATTCATTGTGTTCGAAATTGGAATAGCCTCCTCCCACTTACGATTTTTGAACCGCAGGAAATGTTGAGAGACCCCTCTTTTACACAAGTCTATACAAATGAGCAAAAGCAACAAAAATTTAAATTTGAATAAATATAACTGTAGAGCTTGTAAAGACCATCTACATATCCTATTTAACAATTTATCACTAGGTTGAATAGAAGCTACGAAAAAATAACACTTCAAGGAGTGCGCCTTCATGCCTGCTCCGTCAAAAAGTCATTGATCCTGGAAGTACTTTAAATCTGAGGATTAGGTATGAAAGCTATAGCTAACATCTTTGACGAACCTCGCCAAGTTATGTCGTTGGCGAAATCCATGGCGAATTTAATCGATTGAAATGAAATGTATGGTATAGTGTTCCTCCAAAGATAAATGCATCCGTTATCTGGACAGTAGGGTTTAGTGGCGAATTTCTTGATTTTATGAGTCCATGATAAAAAAAAGTTTTTTTTCTTATTAAACGATCTTTCGGTCAGCAGATCCACAACCGTGTGAATATATTTTCCTTGATGCAGCAGTCTTTTTTCCTTAATCCAGTTCGTTGAATGTTTGAATACATTCAACGAACTGGATCACAATTGCTCAATTTTATGCGAAAACCTTCAAGATAAGCACTCCTTTCTGCATGTCGAGCCATTATCTCTCTTCAATACTTTCGTGGCCAAAACCCAAAAAGCTGATATTCAGACAAATTCCCACACAATAAGCTTGTAAGACACTTTCTTTACAATTTATTAATCGATCTGATAATTGTTTTATTGCAATTGTTAAGTTGCGGCTCTACAGTATTTAATTAAATGCTTCAAAGTTCCAGCTTCCTCGCCCACTAAATTAGTATGTAGTTTCGGAATAAGGATACAAATGCTAAGAATTCAGAGAAATTTCAAAATATTTTTTCGTTCTTTGAGAATTTTTAATTAGAATTTCTTGAGAATACTTTAAACTGGTAAATTTGTAAAGTTGACGAAACGGCTTTAGTGTGTTAATGTTAACATATCTCCAATGCCATTCTTGGTAAAGAATCAAAAGAACAGGAATTGTATTTCACTTTTTTCGACATTTTTTTCCAGAATTGGTTGCAGTGGCGCAACCAGGATTTGGTCCTGGAGGGGGCTAAGTTCATCCATTTTACTAGATATTTGATGTTGCTGCCGCAAGTTGGGGAATGGTGCTATTTTTCAGAGCGCTATACAGTAGGGTTTTAAAGTGCAGTTTTCACGTTTTTTTTACTATCTAAAAATTATTTTGGTAGCGACAAATGTTAAAACTTTGCCTGGATAGTCATCGGGCGAAATGAAAATGACATTTTTGTCCGCTGCGATTTTCTAATAAAATGCATACTGCATGTCGTGAAATATGTGGCAAATGCAGGGGCATTTCATACGCTACAATCCGAAAACGGTTCCATAATTTTTCTCGGCCATTTTATATACTACATATTTTTCGATTCCCGAATGTCGACCTAGTCTTTCAAGCTATAGTCATTTCATCGTGGAACATATCTAATGACTGGGGAATCGAAAAATGACACACAAAATGACCAAGAAAAATTTTGGAACCATTTTCAGATTGTAGCTTATGGAATTCGCCGGCATTTGCTATACATGTTCCAAGACAGTAAGTACCCATTTTCATTGAGAAAATCACAGCGGACAAAATTTTTATTCTCATTCCGCTCGAGGTCTATCCAAACCTTTACTGACTAATTTTATCGGGGCAGAAATAGTAACACCGCACGGCGCGGCGCGGAGCAGATTTAAGTTACGTTTTTGTAGAGATCATTCATGTGATGATCGCTAAGCGATCCTAGTTCTGTATCCAATTTCGAGGCATATTTGCATATTTTTTTTAATGGTGTTACTTTCCTAGTATCGACTATGAAAATATACGCATAAAGTGCTTAAAACCGGTGGCTTAACTTCCATCACATGAGTCGCCTCTACGAACACAAACCTTTATTAAGTGGATTTGACTAATCGTTGGCGATCGTTGGCATTATCACCCGTGGTATATTTAGCAGTCGAAATAAAGGGTAAATTCCCAATGTTTTGCTATTAAGGTCAAGGCTTGCAGCGGATTCTTGAAAGAAATGGTCCAAAGCAATCAGAGCAAAATTTGTGAATGCAAAACAAAAAATAGGAATTTAGTCTCAAACCAAAAACTATTTCCTGCAAAGAATTGGTTTCGAATGAGGATTGATACGATAGCGACTACTATATATCATAATCAAAGATCAAAGGATGCAACAATTAAATCCATTTAACTGGATTCAATTGTTGCAATTGTTCATTTTTTATTACTAAACATTATTTGTAGGTTCAACAATGTAAATTTAAATATTTCTACGAAGTGTTATACGGAAATATCATTTCTCGATGCGTTCTTCTTTTGATGAAGGAAGACTTCAATTGCAATGAACAATTTAATTTTTAGTCGCGATGCCCCACACAATGTTTGTAAGCTGTAAGGGCTCAATATTGATATTTTCTAAGCTGGCGGATTTGTTTTTTGCGAAAGCATTCATTTTTAAAACATTTTTCCCTTTTTTCAAATATTACCTCAGACCAGTGTGTTTCTAGCTTGCAGAAAGTATATAACCTTCTATGGATGTTGCAACCTGGACAGCCCACGTTTCGTACTTTTTATAAAATTTCCAACGAAATGCATTGTTTCATATTTAATTTTGCAATTTTTCCTTTCACAATTTCTGGGCCTGGAAGGGGGGGGGGGGTTTAGCCCCCTTAGCCCCACCCGTGGTTGCGCCACTGATTGGTTGATTTCAAGATTTAAATTTTTTTAACTTATATAAAATTCGTGCCAAATTAAGGTAACTGTTCTTTTAAATTAATTTATGATTCTTTGAATTATGAAAATACATGCATAATTGAATTGCAATGTTCTTTTAGATAGTTTTTTGGTCTTCATAAATACATTTAAGGTTTGTGTTCGTAGAGGCAACTCAGCGATCGTAGTTTAACATCCAATTCCGAGCCCTATTTACATATTTTTTGAATGTGGCGACATTCCTTGTATCAACTATGGCCTAAACGAACATATCGGTATAGAAAATATACGCATAAAATGCTAGGAACCGATAGTTTAAGTGCGATCGCTGAGCGATCATCCCATGAGTCGTCTCTACGAACACAAACCTTTATACTTTTTTTAACGTGTTCAGAATCAACAAACTTCTGTGTAAGATTTAACATCTGATATTGTCTTATTTAAAGATTCGACAGAGCAAAGCATACAACCAAGAAGGCGCTTAGTTATCAATTTTAGCCTCTTGTTGTGGTTTCAATGTTATAGTTAACAAGCGCTTCTCCGCAACTGAACTCGGAGTGCGGCGAAATGGCCAACCATAGGGCCATAACTGACTATACGAAAAGACCGTACGATCAAACTTTACAACAACAAACAGCATGGATAATCGTACCACACGTTCTCACAATGTGAAATGCACAATGATTGTCTGCCGGTCACTGTAAAAGCTTTCGCCGTACGTTTGTTGTTCGTACGGTCGTTTTCGTATAGTCTGTAATGGTCCATACACCACATCCTAGTCGCATTTGTTATGTTTTCCGTGCGCTTTTTCGAAAGCTTATGATGACCCCTGGAAACAGTGCTCCTTTAGCCGGCTCTGTTGAAATGTTAGGAGGTTATCAGATCACTTTAAAGAGCCTCGAGGTGTGTGGTCTTCTATGGCTGTTCTCTGAATTTTTTTGTCAATGTGTTTCTATTGCAATTCAATGTGGAACTGTATTCAACTCATCCCCTTTTATAACTACACTGAAAAAAATGGTTTAGACTTTTTATCTAAAGTGGAGTAGTTGACTTAAATTTAGATAGTTATACCAAAGAAATACCTGATTTCTCTAATCCTCGCAGCTGAAAATACTATTAAATTCGTTCATTTAACCACGCAAGATTAGAAGAAAAAGTTTAGTCAATTCTTCAACTAAAGTTGTTGATTGTAGGTACTAGGCCTGTTCCAAAAACCGGGATCCCGGTACAAAACCGGTGTTCACTTGGTACCGGACCCGATATTCTAAAGTACCGATATCCCGGTTTTTTTGGTACCGAGTTAAAAAAACCGACCGACGAGTCGGTTTTTTGGTACCGAGTTAAAAAGAACGATTCACTTCAACCATGAGACGGTTTTTTGGTACCGGTTTTTTACCCGGTACTCAAAAAAACCGGCTTATGGTTAAAAAAACCGTCGGTACTGAAAAAAACCTGAGTCGGTTTTTAACCCGGTACTCAAAAAAACCGGCTTATGGTTAAAAAAACCGTCGGTACTGAAAAAAAAACCTGAGTCAGGGAAACCGCTTGTGGTACCGGGTATTGAAAAAAACCGAAACCCGGTACTGAAATCTCGGTACCGAACAGGCCTAGTAGGTACTATTCAAATATAAAATTTAACTACAAACAATCGTTCTTTTTTCTTCAACACAATTTAGCTATCCAACATTTAACATTTTATAGATAATGAATAGCTGTCTTTACAAATGAATTAATTGAATTTGCAAATATAGTAGATGTTTCAACTAATGACGAATAGAAAAATTATCCATATCTTCGTAGCTGTTTCAACTACATAGAATCATAAGCTGAAAATCAACGCGAACTTTAGATGAATTCGACTATTTCTTTGGATAACCATTCTAATTTTTTTTCAGTGTAGTATTAGACACAGTGTGCAATTAATTAATCAGAATTAGAACACACAAATCAAGAAAATTAACAGGGAGAAGTTCAATTGTGGGCGTTTGCGCGAGCTAATTACCTATTTTATGCAGTTGTAGGGCTTTACATATACTATATACCAGTTTGTATTTTATTTTACGTTTTAATTGACTACCAGATCTCTGAATTTATACGATAGCTCTTATTCTGTTTTAAGTTCTTCTTTGATTTTTTCTTAAATTTAAAATAAGTTGAATTGAAACTATCGAATAAATTCAGACATATGGTAGTTCATTATAACATATGTAGATATCGATGTAAAAATTATGTACATATTTAAATATGTTCTCACATTTTATGTGGTATATGTATATACTCCTCTATTCTACATATGTACATCCATGAGAAAATCGAAACATTTGCATTCATTTGAATCAAAAATAAACCATGCAGTTGACAAGTTTGCAATTTGTACGTGCATAAATTCATATTTTGTGTGTATACTATACTCATATGTATGTAGCCGCTTTTTTGACTTGTTTGCTAATAAATATTAAAACAGCGATTATGTCAACAAAAATTTGTGGATATTAAAAAATTTGTCTTCGCTTGGCATATATTGTGCTGGTGCTGAACGGCTGGGGAACGCGGGAAAAGATAAATAACATGAAATTATGACTACTAAAAATATAAAAAATCTGTATATGTATATAATTCTATTGGATACATTTATGCATATTTGCTTCTTTTTATTACCGTGCAGTGGCGCAACCACGGGAGGGGCTAAGGGGGCTATAGCCCCTCCCAGACCCAAGAAGTGGGAAAGGAAAAATTGAAAAATTAAATATGATGCGATGCACCACATTGCAGAGCTTATAAAAATATGAATCGTGTTGATGGGTATCGGTAGTTCACCAGTTTCGATAGCGTGTGAAAATTTGAGCATTCTTCCCAGAATTTTTGAAAAATCTTTGTACGAAAAAGAAAAAGGCAACCCAATAGGTAAAATTGGAAGCGCTTCCACCAGATGCACACTTCGAGCGCTTCCTCCTTATTCGCAAATGCGCTTCTATGGAGGCGCTTCTACTATAACAGGTTTGGAGCCCTTCCTCTCATTCGCAATTGCGCGTCTTGGGAAGCAGTTCAGTGGAGAGAACTTTGCAAATTTTCAAGTGCAGGGATGTTTTAGAAGGACTTTTCTCTATTAGGATTTTAGCAAAAAAAAAAGCATATGAACTAAAATTTGAATTTTTCGCTGTAATTGAAGTTGTGTAGGATTTAACGCCTAGAAAATAGGGATTTAATTTCTTCTTCCTTGAAGTTAGGTGCCTTTTATATATAATAAAACCAATACAAATAAAACATACTTACATTTCGTAAAAATGCTTTGAGCCAAAATCGCAGCAATTCACATCCAAGATATCAATTGATCCTTTGTAAGATAGAGTCCTGTCAGTGCTCTTTCACCTGATTAGATAAGATATCCTGGGCCATTAGAAGCATATTAGCCCAACATCGGTCCAGTTTTTGTTAGTGCTTAAATTCTTATTTTTCTCGTGTAAAATCAGACATTCATCTGAATGTGGTGGGCCATTTGTTTCAATACCCCGCAGTACTCTTGACTTTACACTTAAAACGTTGTGAGATAACCTTCCCTATATTTCGTCTAATGAGCACGAGTATGACAGCAACAATCCTTAGACGAATCCCCATAATACATAGACTCATGAAGGTGTCACTCTTCATCCACGGAAAATAGGAATAAAATAAAAAAATATCAATTAAATTTTAATTCGCAACAATAGGAACCAATTCAGCCTAACGGTATTCTAAGGAGCAACCATTACAGAATCGGAAGTGTATCCATTGTAGTGCTGGAATGGGTCATTGAAAATTATGTTTTCACGAAAACAAGCAAAATAAGCGCGAAATCAACACCGTCATTTTTGGATATCGTCATGTCCAGAAAGATGTTCTTAGCCCCCTCCAGGACAAAATCCTGGTTGCGCCACTGTTACCGTGTGTGCATATTATATGAATGTGAACATTGTTGTCAAATCGATTGAATAAATTCAGATTTTACACAAAAAAAAAATACGACGCTTCCATTGTGCCAGCCATCCGGCTTGTGTGGTGCCTATATAAATTGACATCAGATTCGCTTATTTGTCGGACTTGGAATTTATACATACATAGGTATGTCTGAAGTCTCTGCGACTATCATGCTAATTAGTTTAGAATGAAGTATGGAGTTGTGCGGCTTAAAATTTGAATGGCAAATTAATTGGTGATTGATTAGACATTTATTTGTTTATATATGAATATACATACATATGTAAGACACATTTACACACGCCGTTTTATAAGGATGTGAAACAAGATATATTCAAACAATACAGGTAGACGTGCAGAGTAACTGACATGACGACTGTTGGCATTTTTTGTCAAAAGATGATAGTCTTGTTTTGCCGATCCGACTCTATACTGTGAGTGCCGGTTGGAGCGGTTCGTCTTAACTAGAATTATTGATATTGATACATCCATTTAGATGTCACTTAGATCTGTAACGATATTTCAATAAATCTAGATTTGCGTCGGTCGTTTCAGGATTAAGAATCATTTTTCTTCAAAAGCCGTCTAATTTGGTGACATTTGTCAAATTGATTGAACAAGAGAAGGAGAACTGTATATTTTTTTCCATTGGAATATGCGATGAAAAGGAATATCTTGCGTATTTTGTTCAGATTCAATAATGGTTTGATATTATTTTCAATACCTACCTATATATTTCTAAATAGGATGAATATAATTTGAAAATTAGACATTTTTCTCGACCACTTAGTAAAATGAAATTTACTTTACCGTACAAAACCGGTAAAGATATACCATTTCTCAGTCAAGTTCATAACTTTGAAATATCAAATTCGTTACTATGGACAACCAAAATTTTATCTTCCCATAGTTTTATATTTTTATTAAAAACCGAAAAGTTCCGTGCTTAAATATGCATTTACAGCTACGATTCAAGCTCCCGAAATATCGAATTTGATGTTCTACTCGTAAACTTACGAAGTTATGAACTTGACTGAGAAATGGTATAGGTACATAATAGGTGTTTTTTTTTTGTTATCCCGTGTAGGTTTGGGTAACGAAACTTCATATAAAAAAAATGACAGGTGGATCAGCTGGCATTTTTTTTTATATGGAGTTTCGTTTCCCAAGCCTGCACGGGATAACCAAAAAAACACACCTAATATAAAAAATCTGGAACAATGCAAACTGTTATTATCCTTATTTGTATTTGTTTTATCAATTGAATTGATCCCTCGCAAGAAAAAAGCTCAACACCGATCGAGCGATTAACTAAATCAGCAGCAACTAAGTTCCCAAACAAATTCTGCTGATAACAGGATTAGAGCGAAAGAAACGCTCATTTTCTGAACACTCGAGGAAGAGGAAGAAATGGATTTTATTTCCAAAATTTAAAAAAATTGATTTTAGCGTAACGTTTTCGGTATTAGCGGATGAATGAAAAAAGAAATTTTCCTAAAAAAAATTGAAAAGATTTCTGAAATTTTTGTAGTAAAATCATGAGATTTTACAGAATACTTACAAAGTTCTGCCAATGTGAAGGGCGTTTAAATTTATAGGCTTCCTCCCTTTCCTTCCTAGAGGTAAAGAACTCTAAATTGAAATAATTATACGTGGATATGGACAGTGGTGCAACCAGGATTTTGTCGTGGAGGGAGCTAATACTCAACATTTAAAGTTAGGTACTGTTGCAAGTTGAGTGTTATTTTCCAGGAATGATGCCATACGGACATACGGTAGTGTGTAGGTTGCTCGTTGTGTTCACGCCTACTTGTCTTGCTTAGAATCGTGAAAATACAAGCATAATGTCATTCTCGTTTCAACTTGGCTTTTGATTGTCCACTCTGATCTTTCACGAATTTTGCCAGTATGGAAAGAGTGACACCGCCGTAGATCTATTAATATTGAATTCATCGAATTATATAAGACGGGTTATTTTTACAATTTCCTACGAGTGAGTCATAAGGCGTGCAGCGCGGTATTAGAACAAATGCACAGAAATGGAATCCGCTATGATTTATAAAAGTGTCCCAACAAGGTAAACTTTTTTTGGTTAAAATTATATTTCACACATGTCTAATTATCCCACACTTCAAATTTGAAAGTTCTAGAGTGCGTTCCGGAATTAAGTCGTAGCTGTAGTCATCGCATGACTATTTTCGTAGTTGTGAGTACTGTGAGAGGGCTCTCAGGAGAACATAATGTGGAAATGTTAGCCGTTGAATTCAAAAATATGTTTACAAAAAAACAATTTATAGCTCGATGGCATTCATAATTAGTGTTTGCATTCATCGAAATTAATCTGTACACTTTGTTTATTAACTTTAGGGTCGATTAAAAAGCAAACATTGCCTAAATAGTAATTAATAATTGCAACATTTTATAATAACATCAACAACCGACCCGAAATAACCTCACATACTTGAACTTGCCAACGGACATTTTCCATAGCTATCGATGGATCGTCTCGAGAGTGCGAGTGGCAATATGTAGCTACCAACGACAGTGGACCATTTGAAATGTGAAACGTCAAAAGTTGACTCGGAGAGATAGCTATTTGTGACTATTGGAGTTTTGGAACAACGGAAAGTGAATATTAGTAAATATTTTCACTCAAATCGTATAAATGGAACGTGCTCCTATTCGTATGATTTTCGATGGATGACGCTTCGAATTTTCAAATTTAAAAAACTAACGTTTCGATTTGTCAAATATCTGACAGTTATTTTTGTCAAATTTTGAATAGTTTACGTTAAATCAAAAACTAGGCTACTACGATTTTGTTGGTGTAAAATATTTAAAAAGGTAGATGGAGCTAACTTTTGAATTCATTTTGTTAGAATATATACGCATTCCAAGTTCTAGAAGTTCGATGAACAATGGCGTGGCAGTTGTAAATGGCTGGTACTAAACCGGCAAATATCAACTTCGCCACAAACAAAACTTGAACCAAAATTCAAAGTATAAAATCTTCCTCAACTTGAATTGCAACGTAAATTTTTAGTCCCCTCACACATGTTTTTGCTTTGAAATATTCAGAGCTCGGTGAACATTATTATTATACACTCCCAATCAATAGGATAGTTCCACTTGAAAAATTAATGTATCTCGGCAAGTGATAACGGTATTTTCGTCAAACTTGGTGACAATGTTTTCAGTAGCCTGCTTGTTTTTTGCATAACAGAAGGTCTCAAATCCGGAGTCCCGTTAGAATTTCCTTACGAGAATTCTTGAAAACAGTACAAATGGTGAAGTCAATAGGATAGTTCCAGTGGAAATTAAACATCAAATAACGGTACAAAAGGGTAATTTTACTTTGAAAATTGTAGGTGGTAATAGGTAGAGCTTTATTTAAGTAATTTGAGCTCAAAAAATTAATCTGGGATATAATTGTATAGGTTTTAACGGTAAATTAAGTTGATTTCGTCCTAAGCTACTCTAAACGTTCGCCAAAGAGCTTCAGTGTTCTTAAACTATAATCTAACGGTATAGATCTTCCTCCTCATTCATTCCCACACATTTTTGATGATTTAGATCTAGGAAGTATGAAGGCCTTTCCATAACCTTGATTAGTTGGTCTTGAAATCAATCTTTTATCAGCCTTGTTTCATAATTTGTTTTTATCTTGTTAAAATCTTATAGGAATGGCATGGAAAATGTCGGAAGTTTTAGGCAATACAGTAGGAAGAATATCGTTAAAAGCCTGGGTACCCTCAATACCCCTAATTTAAAAAGCTCAATAGTTCCATACCAATATATTCAACCCCGATGTAGAAACTGCATGGACTAGACAAACGCGTTATTTTTACTGACGGAAAGATTAAATCTCGTCGGTTCAGATGAATTTAGGTATTATTTCTACGATTTGAGCAAGAAGGAATTAATTTTGTAGACGCATCACTCAGAGTAAGAAATGTCGAAGTATGGGGTTGAATATCTCGGTATGGAAGTATTGAGCTTGTGGAAATTAGGGGGATTCACAACGTCCAGGCTTACAAAAATATTCTGGGTAATATAATTCTTAAAATTACCGACATTTTCCGTGCAACTTCTTTTAGATAAGAAACAATAATGGCGTTAATCATGGAGCAAGACTGATAAACGATTGGTTTCAAGACTAACTAATCAAAGTTTTGGAAATACCTCCATACTTTCTAGTTCGAAATACCATCAAAAATGTGTGGGTATGAATGGCAAGGAAGATCTATACCGTTAGATGATAGTTGAAGAACACTGAAGCTCTTCTGTGAACGTTAAGAGGAGCTTGGGGCGAAATTAATTTAATTTACAGTTAAAACCTATACAATTCTATCACAGATAAAATTTTTGAGCTCAAATTACATTAATAAAGTTCTACTTATTACCAGCTACATTTTTTGAAGTAAAATTATCTTTTTGTACCGTTATTTAATGTTTTATTTCCACTGGAACTATCCTATTGACTTCACTATTTGTACTGTTTTTAAGAATTGTCGTAAGAAAATCGTAACGGGACTCCGGATTTGAGGCTACTTGTTCTTTGCATAATAGGCAAAGAACAAGTAGGCTACTGAAAATATTGTCACCAAGTTTGAAGAAAATATCGTTAGCACTAACCGAGATATAGCCATTTCACAAGTGGAACTATCCTATTGATTGGAAGTGTATCAAAGAATGTATTATGAAAGCATTTTTTTTTTCTGGAAAACTCATTTTAGTTCCACGTGTTCGTCCTCTTGTGCAAAGATGTTTCTAAAATTCTGGTAAGGATTTTGCAATTTTTGCATAGGCTATCGGCACTGGTAATTAACCTTAAATTACTAACAATACGTAAAATTGACGTGTTCGCTCACATTATAATGTGTATAAGCTGTTCCACGAGTCTGGTTGACTACTCACTGAAGCAGTGCTTTCCTCAGTTAGTTGTTGTATGTCCATGTGAGTGGCAGCATCCTATTTGTGGTCTATGGCGGTAAGCTTAGCAATGTTCTAGGTGCTACTACCTATTTGACGTGTAAATAGTAATACATACCAATAGAAAATAGCATGTAATTTATACGTCTTGTAAGTAATATAAGTGCATCTTCCGAGGGCATATTTTGGTCAAATAATTTTTGTCTGTGGCACTGAAAAATGATAAGCTCGGTAAAATATGTAAACTGGGAAAGCGACTGTAGGAAAATATGAACACGTCAAAATTACGTGTTGTTAGTAATAACGCCCTAACCGGTCATGTTAGTATTCCAGGGTTAACCTATGTTCGGAGAACACGATTCATATTTTTATAGAATCTAAAAGAAAATATATTGTAATGCAAAAATCAATGGGTGTGATGACTGACTGTGGAGTTGATTTAAAAAATTCTTAAAAAAATTCATTAAGGATAGAAAATTCAACAAAATAATAATAATAAAAGCGGAATGATGAGTTCCAAAAATATTTTATTGCAATAGTGAAACAAATTTTTTTCCTCAAACCAATAAATTATATAAGATATTGGTCAGTTTATGCACAATAAATAGCTATTTTGACAAATGAATTAATTGAGTTTGTTGCTTTAACTTTTTAGATTATCGGTCTACTTTTTTTACACCCAGAATACTGTTGAAACAATCGTACGTTACTGATTAATCAGTTATACTACACAAAAATTTCAATCGATGTCAAAAACATCAGATCATAAATCAGATAAGAGTAACCGATTAACAGTCGATTTCAGAACCTCTATTGGATTTTTTTTTTGTTCAGAAGAAATCGATAAAGATATTCTATTTAAATTTTATGATTTTCAAGCTACTTTCTTATAACATAATTCCTTGAAATCAAAAAATAAATAAAGAAAACGAAAATATTTGTTGGCGCATCATCATACCTGTTGTTATACACTGCTCGTCATCAGATTAGCACACCCCTTCGCATGAATAGTTTCGGCTGATTTCCAACCAAACTAAAAGAGCTAAAATTTCAAAATTATAACTGTTAATAGTCTATTCCATTCTGAGTTAATTAACCCAAAAAGAATTGTGTTTACATTTTTTATTATTGAT
Organism: Microchrysa polita; assembly: GCA_949715475.1. Lineage (NCBI taxonomy): Eukaryota > Metazoa > Arthropoda > Insecta > Diptera > Stratiomyidae > Microchrysa > Microchrysa polita. The sequence continues at coordinate 37,041,945 of OX454418.1, read as the reverse complement.
TTATAATTGTTTTTCGAAAAAGAACACACAAAATAGCCATTTAAAATTTGTCATCAGGATAGCACATGCAATTTCATTTTTGTCTATCTTCCACAATTAAAGACGTAGGACCCCTAATTTTTTGTGGTTGTATGAGTAAGATATTAACTTTAATATGAATAATTAAAAATCATTATCTGCGGAAGGGGGATCAACATTTAAGGCTTACAAGGAGTCAAGGTGGTCAAAAAGTGAAATTTCGAGAAAAAATTAATAAAAGTCGATAAGTTGAATCCGAATTCGTGTGTAATAAGTAGCGTTAAGATAAAAATAACAGAGGCGATAAAAATTGAGTATTTGTCAATCCCTATGAGAGAGTGATTTTGAGAGAAGCATCCAGTCCTCATGACTCGGTCGCAAGGATTAGGGCAAATTTTGACATTAAGGTGAGCCTATTGTTCAAATAGTGATACAAAAATGCTCCACATCTAAAGAAACTAAAACTAAAGGAAAATGCGCTTAAATTAAACTCGAGAGCACTTAACATGTAATAAGAATGGCGCTATGTTGTCTTTTCGAATAAAAAGAAGTATTATCTCACAGTATCACTTGGCCCTCGAGACCATTACACAATCTGTCCGACAATGAATGCGATCCTAATGGTGTCCTTCCTAGCAAAGATCGTGGAAGTAGACATTATAACTGTGTTACTCTTCTAAAGTGAACTTCTTTTTATCCGAAAAGATAACATACCGCCATTCTTTGTTCCATGTCAAGTGTTCTCATGATAAATTTTAACGTATTTTCCTTCGGGGAAAGTTAAGTTGGAGTTTATTCTGTAGTTTTAGTTTCTTGAAATGTGGAGTTTTGTTATCATTATCACTGTTTGAACAAAAGATAGGCTCGCCTTAATGACAAAATTTACCCTAATCCTTGTGACCGAGTCGTGAGGGCTAGATGTTTCTCTCAAAATAACTCTCTCATAAGGATTGACATGCACTCAATTCTTATCGCCTCTATTATTTATACCTTAACGCTACTTGTTACACACGAATTCGGATTCAACTTATCACCTTTTACTAATTTTTTCTCGAAATTTCACTTTTTGACCGCCTTGACCCCTTGTATGCCTTAGAATTTGGTCCCTCTTTCGCAGATAATAATTTTTAATTATTCATATTAAAGTCAATATCTTACTCAAACAACCACAAAAAATTCGGGGTTCTACGTCTTTAATTGTGGAAGATAGACAAAAAAGAAAATGCATGTGCTATCCTAATGACCAATTTTAAATGGCTATTTTGTGTGTTCTTTTTCGAAAAACAATTATAAATCAATATTAAAAAATCTAAACACAATTCTGTTTGTGTTAATTAACTCAGAATTGAATAGACTATTAACAGTTATAATTTTGAAATTTTAGCTCTTTTAGTTTGGTTGGAAAGCAGCCGAAACTCTTCATGCGAAGGAGTGTGCTAATCTGATGACAAACACTGTAATATACCTATAGGACACCCTAGAAACTTAATTAGGATTGAATATCTCTATAGGTACATTTTATTATTTTTATATTTTTTTTACATTTAGTACATTTTTTTAAATATACGACGAAAAAAAATATTTTATTTATTTGTTTTTCTTTTTATTTTAAATGCCGCGATGAAGTGAATTTTCAAATATTTTTTTTTAATTAAAATTCACGACAAACTCAACGAAAACCTCCTAAGCCATTAGCATCCAAATACACTTTGTTTCTATAGTATGTTTACAAAAGTATAAGCATGCCTCTCATAGGAAGAACAATACAATACAAAAAATACCTAACATTTTCAAATTCCGAAATTTCAAACCGCATATTTTTTATATTAAGTGACAAACATAATTTCTCTTGTATCTTTTAATAAAGTCCAGATCATGCCCTAATTCGCTGCTGGGTTTGCTATGTTTTAGGTGCCCTAGTCTAGGACAATGCATATCTGGGTTAAGGTTGAAACAAATAATGAAAAATGTCAAAATCTTGTAGCTAAACACACAAATAAAAAAAAAATATGAAAAAATAACACAGTTTTTAATAATTAAGCTGATTTCAAAATACATATTATGATTTTATGAGACACATGTGACTCATTGTGTTCCTTGTCTGACACAACAAATGACTTTCAAAAAAAGCGAACGGCCGACTGTTGACTGGTTTTAAGCAACTAAATTTGACATAGGGACCCTGATACCCGTAATTCATGCATAGGTACTAATTCTATTTCAACATTTGCTTGGAGCCATGTATATCTCCGATTTATGACTTACGACTAAAGTTAAACAAACTAATTCTGGAACTCTCAGTTCGCAATGACGGAGAAAAAATGGAATAATAGATAGTTTTAGCATGTCGTAAAAATAGTATAGGCTTTGATATTCTGAAGGAAACATTTGCTTCTTTAGTACCTACACAAAACAGTATATCACAATTTTGCATGTCTCAAGTAGGTATGGATGTATAAAACCGACGAATAATTCCGACAATTTCGACTATTTTAAGAAAGTCAAATATACGGAAATATATGCCTACTTGAGATATGCTAAATTGTTTATATACTGTTTTGTGCGATTCGCTTTCCAGAAGATGAAATTCAAAGTTTTTGTTTAGTCTGTTGACTAACAGGAGAGCAAGTCTACTAAATTCATATAAAATGAGAAATATGGAGTCGAATAAACGCTGAGCACATTTAGGCGTTTGAAATAGACTCTTCTGTGAGAAATGTCATCCACAAAGGCATTATTTTCATCAATAATTTTTTGGAGTTGTTTTCCATAATTCTCATTGACATTTCGCAGCATAATTTAACTTCAATTCGCGAAACCTTCGCGTGAATGGATTACTTAAGTTGGTTCCAATCGCATTGATTCATCTAGCTTTGAAGGGCAGAGGCAAACTACGAACAAGGTGGCTTGCATTTTAGCAAGATGAGGGATCAAACCACGGAACACATTGCCAGAGCTGCCTAATTTGTGTTCAGACATGCTAATATTGAAATTTGGCTAGGTTCCCCCGATTTGACTAGCTCTAACCTTATTCTCTTCTCGAGATGAGGCATTTATGAAAATTATCCATGCACATTGAAAAGCCTGAAGCAATCAATGAAGTTTTTATAAAATTTATGGAAAACAACTGCAGGAAGTTAGTATAATGAAAACGAGCACAATTTTTGTCCCAGCATTTTTTAGGGCACAGTTTTCTAAAAATGTTTTGAGTGTTTTAGTGGAAAACAAAATTTCGCATTCATTTTCGATGTCTTACACCAAGCTTTAAAATTTTGAAATTCGAAACAAACTCTGCAGAGTGTCCAATTCATGGTGGAGGATCTCTTAATGGTATAGGTATTGTGGCTCATTTGGGGAAAATTAATGTACAACGGGACGCTTCTATTTTTAACCGTTACCATGTAATAGCATTTTTGTATAAATGCCCGACTTTCCAAACTAAATCACAATTTGCCACACCACCAAACATTTCATCCTAGATATGACTTCACTTTCTGAAACTACATAAAATTTCCAATAAAATGACACCTCGTCCGTTACGAAGTTGCTTGTATCGGGTTTTCATAAATTTTAGTCATTTGATTGGTTTTTAGTTCAGCAAGTCGGGCATTTTTACAAAAAATGTTATTACAGTGTAACGGTTAAAAATAGAGAGAGGAGTACCGTTGTACATTAATTTTCCCCAAATGAGCCACACTACCTACCATTAAAATATCCTCCACCAAGAATCCTGTATAAGGCCTTGCTGAACTGTGGTGAATTGCGCTTAGGAATATGAATGATATCTGTCCGGTTTTTTGAATCCCAATGAATTTTTGCGTTGTTTTTTTTTAAACTGCTCTTACGTCAGCTGGTTTTACTATGTAAATCGTTTTGGAGCAACTGCCGTGAGTACAAACACTTGATTCAAGAGGAAACTTTGATTCGATTCTACAATAATCATTGTATACATGTAGATCAGTGATTCCCAAACTAGGGACCCCTTTAGGATGCGCGACGTTTAGGGAAGGAGAACGCGAGCGCAACTCTAATGTTTATGCCGTTTATGAATTATGGTTTCCTTCAACACCATTAGTCTGACTAAAACTTCTTTCGAAACTCACTAGGGTAATCAGTTGCTGCAAAACGATGCAGATTGCCAATAATTTTATTTCATTGACTAGAAAAAACGCTGCTACTAAATCTGTTTGACAACAGCTAATGATATGGCTGATTGAAATTGACAAAGTACGCGATTCTGAAAAGAACCGCACCAGTCAGCTAGTGTTTGTATGGATAGGATAAATCTTTGGTAAAAATCTTGCGGATTTTGGTCGCTCCTGTGATATTATTTTTCCTGCTCGTCGTATCACTGAAATTATAGCCGAACTCGCGACCAAATTCAACATGCGGAGATCATGAAATTTAATTAATACTTCTCAAAATGTCCAGTATTTTCAAAATATGGGCTGCACTAACAAAACAATGTTCAAGAATAAGTAGACCTCGCAAGGGGGACACGAACTGAGAAAAAATTGGAAACCACCATATAGATAATATGGCATCTACTATCAATCTGTTTGGTACAGTACCTAAGGGGCGGCAATTTTTTCTCCTGCCCGGGGCGGCGAAAGTCCTAGAGCGGGCGCTGTGTCTACTATGTCGTAGTATATATGTTAAAACTCTTTAATGTTTTTATTTATTTAACGGCAGTGATCTTATTTTTCACCGTAATAAAATTTCAAATGTTTTCCACTAAAAAATCATAAACATTGCAATCCTTCCCAAGCTTATATATATAACCAAACCGAAACATAAATATGTAGTTCTTCACTAAACATTTTTCCATTTGCAATACCCCATTTGAAACAACTAATTATATCAATTCACCATAAATATATCTTACTTATATCCAATGAAACGTATCTAAAATCTATATTTTCCAGCGCCCCACGAAATGACTACATCAAATGTCAAATTATCCTATTGGTAGCCCAAAACAGCCACATCGAATTGTGTAAAATCTCAAATCTCTTCTAAAAGCCATCATTATCATAATAATGTTATAATACACATAAGACTAAGACATGTTATAGTTAATGATAGATAAATAGGTGAATCGTGGTAAAAAGATGATACATGCAAGTACCTATACATATGCTTGTTAAAGTTTATGCCCTCCTGTTCTTCTTCTCGAAACATACCTATTACGAGTATATGATCAACAGAGTCAATTATTTTCCGATTTTCAAAAAATATAAAAACGTTTCGTGCTATACAAAAACAGAGCTAATGAGTAGAGGAAGAAGTATTTAGGTTTTTTAAACGGAAGAAGAAAATCCAAATCTAGGTACGGTTTATCAAAATTATTATTAGGTGCTTAGACACAATTGAACGGTAGTTAAAGAAGCTACGGTGGTTGAAAAAAACAGGCTGAGTTAAGACGTTTAAACAGTTAGCAATAGAATTGATGGCGTTTGTAAAAAAGTGTGTCAAATTTAGTGTAGTTTTGGGGCACTTTAAAAGAGTGTGTTGGGAAATTGTTTTTTTTTGTAGGTTAATATTTCAAAATATATTAAAGTCGATGATGGATAATAAATCTATGAACACCCCATTATCTGTTGATAATCGAATTATGAATCTGGATTTTTAACGAGGTAATTGTTTATTTACAGATAATGCCAAGTAGAAAACAAAAAAACAAATTGAAATATTACTGCTACACATGTTTTATTAGCAAAAAAAATATCCACGAAAAAGTTGATGCCTTACTATAAAAAGGGTGTCAATCAAAATCCTAAATAACGTTAATATTCGTTAATTCTTTCAGGATCAGATCGAATTAAAGTTGATCTTCTGCCCGCAGTACCAGGAGGTATCAGAGAACTATCCAAAAGTTTATTATGAAAATTAACAATTTGTAGTTAATTTGTTTGCAAGGCGCACAAACTAGCGTCTACGTATTAAAAATTCGGAACATAAGTTCGCTTGCGTACCACATATAAAACAGTATACGACAATTTTGCAGTGAGAATCACGACACAACTCGACAATCTCGACAATTTCACGTAAGTATAGGTACCTCAAATACTACCTACGCCTCTTTGGGAAATTCAAAATTGTCGAAATGAAATGCAAAGTCGTTAACGATACTTTTTGCTATTTGCTAAAACTATCTATTTCTCATGACATGTAATTTTTCATGGGCGAGCTTTTTTTTAAATGCCAAAAGTTTGCTATACACGCAAGGCATTTGAAAAGTAGCATAAATTTGTTTAAAATAAAAGTTTGTTTCCCATTTTTTTAAAAAGTTCCATTCTATGCTGCAATAGTCTAATTTCAAATGATTTCAATGTAGGTATCCCTCGATGCGGCTTTTCCGAAGACAAATTATCCAAACCTATCCAAATCAAAACTTTAACTTGATTCCCCAGCACATCTTGATAAAAATTAATCAAAAACCATAAATATAGGTACACTGTAAAAACAAAGTTGAATTTTACATCGAAAACTCGTTGAATTTTACACCTTTTTTCTCGCAAAATTACAGTAAACGTTTATTTTTCAACAAAATTTCTAGTATACCCAGTGCGACAGCCCTAGCGGGCGCTTTGGAGCCTTCGGTCAAAATTTTGAGTAATCAAAAGACACTGTGGCGATTTTGCCCTCCAAAATTTAAGTAGGGGTCAGCTCGCCGTACAACCGGTCCGATTCACGTACGGAAAACGCAACTGCTAAGAACACGAAAAACGAAAATTGCCTCGATCTCTTTTTTTTTTGCAAATAAAACACCCTCCCTTGCGTAACACCGCGGGCACAATTTATCAATTCACCAAGTTTCACACGCTCACACTTAATTCTGTGGATTTCAAGACGTATAAATTCACGAACTTTTCATAGGAGGGTATGAGGGGGTCACTGGCTCTTTGCTTCTTATCACCGCACTAATCTCCACGAACTCATAGCGCGAGACATTTAATCCAACAGGTCGGTTCGCTGCAAGCGATAAGCCAACCGCTGCCAATGGTGCGTGCGTAAGTTCACAGTACGAGGACGATTCAATATCAGTGCGTTACAGTTACACCCGAAAAACGCGTAATACACAGCACAACCGCGAATATCGCTAAACCGCCACCAAATCGCGATATTGAAAAGCTGATAACACTCTGCGGCGAATGCACACACAACAAGAGAACGCCACGCGAATCACGAGCGACATGAACAAACTCAAACAACTGCCGAATGACGACTGGTTCAACACTCGACAACCACCGTCCCCGATAATGTAAAGATTCTTCGTCATTCACGCCGCGCCTTTACCGATCAAACTCATTAAGTGCGCAAGTTCCGCCCTACCGACGGAAACCATTCAATACACAAGTGGGATGGGTTACCCCCGCCCGTGACACGGCAGGTTTTTCCGGATCTGATACGGTCACGTCGCATGGGGTTTGTCGGCATGATTGTGCGGCTGCCATTTCTTGTTGGAAAGAGCTAACTGTAGTGTCGTGGGGAGGCGTTGCCTGGCAACGTGCAACTGGTTGCGCCGGTTCGTCAGCCAATCAGCGAGCCAGTCAATTTGTAAACATGCCCGCCTCGCCCGGCAACCATGTGCAGTGTGGGATGATGTCGATCGCGAGGTGTGACTCTGTGAAATGATTGCTGACCGCACCGGGCCGCCTCGCGCCATTCCAACAGTCAATCGATGGATATGGAAATATTGGAGATGTGTTTCCAACAGTGATAGGGGGGTCAACCATGTCGTGTTTTTTTCTGTTCTCGGCTCTGTCAAGTGGTTTTTTCATGTTTTGCACCTCGTCTCCCACTCCGGCGTCGTTTGTTTTTTAGGATGCAAGAGACAGTTCCACTTTGGATTCCGGAGCTCAAGGCTCCACGGGCTCCATCAGAAGCGAAGCGACAGCATGTGTAGTGTTTTTGCTTTTGTTTCCGTTTGGGTTTGTCGAATTTGCTAGCGGGTGGTGTCGATGGAGTCTGGGGGCACCATTCCGTTCACCCACAGTCGGTTGGATGCGTTCGCCCAGGATATCGATATCTGTCGTAACTCGAAGGTGTGTCGCCGCTGGAATGAGTAGAGCTGCTGGTGGCAATTTGACAAGGAACGTAGAGGTAGGATGGGTGGTGGATGATATGATAGATACAAGAAAGTAGCGCCAAGAGAATGGGCATTCTGTTATCAATCGAAGTTGGAACATTGGCGAAAACTGACAGTGGAGTTGCGTGTTGAAGTTGTATGCGGTGAAGTGCAAGAGTTTTGTGTGATATGCACTTTTATTCAAGCTGTTGGTTTAAAGACGGATTGTACATCTTTTTAGCAGGGGTGAACATACAAGCAATTTGGGTTTAGGGTAGGCTCGTAGGTTAGATATATTTTTATGAAAATTGACTTGGTATTTATTTTAAAACTGTCGTAAGTCCATCCATTTGACTTACTCCACTTTCAAAACTAAAATGCATTCTCCTGATCAGAAACTATTATAGAAATATGTTTTTTTGTAAATTATTTTTAATGTGCTTGTCAAAATTTTAGGGATTTTTTCGTCGGAAGAAAATAAAAATTATAAAAGAAACGGATTGAAATACAGTGAAATGCTTAGACCTTCAAATTTTCAAATAAAATAACTGAAATTATGAGTTTGCTTTTTTAGAAACATTTTTCGAGAAATATGTGCATAAAGAAAAAAAATAATTTCTGCCCGCTCAGATTCCGCAGCCATTTTCGGCTATTGTAAAACGCAATTCGACGGCTGATATATGTATTCGCTTGGACTTTGATAATAATCTACTCTCTTGATTTGCCCTAACTCTGGTGCGTTGACAAGTACCGTGTATTGTGTAGTCGTCAACGTTTCAACGACCACTGAATTCTTAGTGTGATACGGTTGTGGGTTTGTCACTTCCTAGTCGTATTTTTGTTTATTATATTTATGCTTCCTTATTAGTAGTTTTCGTGGGAATAACTATTAAAAGACCACAAAGAGAAGGTGACGTTTATCTGAAAACCAAAAGAGTTTTTTTTTTTGCAAAAATAGTTTTTTTTTAGAAATATTATGAATTAGTTACATTTCATAAAAATATCAGCAAGGTTTGCATTTTTCTAATTTCTTTTGATTGCTTATAACTAGAGGTACGGAAATTTCGTTTTTACGAAATAGATGCGAATTTCAGCGAAATTTGCTCATTTTTATGCGAATTGATGCGAAATGTTCGAATTTGTACTTTTCCCACGAAAAGTTTAATTTTTCTCGTAAAAAGAATCAATAATGGAGGTTTTTCAGATTTATATTTTGTCAAAAGATTCCCATTAATAAGAATAGAAAAATTTCCAAAAATGCAAGGGTTTGGTGACGAGTATAGGATGGCTTGCCACACACCGAGTAAGGTGTTTAGTCGGAGGTTGGATGAATGAACTTTGTTTTCTTTGTTATCGCGATTTTTGAAGGTAGAGCTTTTCTCCTGGAAGACGAACCCCAAAATTGAAATGTACTGTACATAAAAAAGAGAAACAGTACTAGCGGGTTCTGCCTCAGAATTTTCTCTTTTTACCGTGACTTCTTGAGGTTGTCGACTTTGTCGTATGTATTGTCAAAAATATTTCTCGACAACTGAACTCGTAGTATATGATTCAGTTGTCAGACAAACTATACTTCCTAGTCGATTTTTTTGCTTTTATTATTATTGAAAATTTCTGAATGAAATGTGATCGTGATTTTTGAATATTCGTTTAATTGTGATTTTCTAAAATTTCTGGTTTAATAAATTTTAACAGCAACAAAATGTACAAAATTATCTTTTTATGCGAATTTCAGCGAAATTTTTAATTTTCAAAATTAGTTTTTGCGAAATTCCTGTTTTTTATTTGCGAAATATCCGTACGTCTACTTATAACTAAAAAATACGTCACAAATTTTCTAGATCGGGCACTTTTATGTTATTATCCCCCTCCGGCTTGATGTTGAGTTTCGGGACGCACATAGGTCTAGGATTCTGAAATTCCTATGTTTCGATTGGACTTCAGGGAAACAAAAGAGAGGAAAACCATGGCCCTTCTCCAAAAAGCCAAGCCGAATTACTGTAAAATCGGATTGCTTGATACATTGCTTGTCATCAGGTTAGCACACCCCTTCGCATTATTAGTGTTAGCTGAATTCCAGCCAAACTAAAAGAGGTAAAATTTCAAAATTATTACCGTTAATAGCCGATTCACTTTGAGTAAAAAAAAATTCTTCCTACATTGTTTTTTATTACCTATTGTTTTCGAAAAAGATTACACAAAAAAGCCATTAAAAATTTGTCATCAGGCTTGCACAAGCGATTTCTTTTTCGTCAATCTTCGCCGTTGGAGCACGTAGGACCTTAATTCTTTTTGTTGTTGGTTGACCAATGTATTAGCTTTGATATGGGTAAAGGATAATCATTATCTGTGGAAGAAGGATCAAAAATTGAAGCTCATAAGGATTAAAGGCTGACAAAAATTGGAATCTCGAAAAAATTGATAAAAGTCGAAATGTGGAGTCCGAATTTGTGTGTAATAAATAGAGTTAGGTAAAAATAATAAAATGATAAGAATTTATTGCTTGTCAATGCTTATGAGTGAGTAATTTTGAGATAAGCGTCGAGCTTTCATGACTCGGTCTCAAATATTATGGACAATTTTTGCAATAAAGCGGTTTTTCTATATTTAAACAGTAATAAGAAATGCTCCATATTTCAAAGAACGAAACGTAAAGACAAAAACCCAACTTAAAATCAGCCGAAAGGAACTATGCTTCAATTTCGCACGAAAACACTTGATATGGAATCAAGAATTGCACCCCTTTGTCTTTCCGGATAAAAATAAGTATATTATAGAAGACCCACACATGTCTACTTCCATGATCTTCGCAAGGAGAGACATCATTTGGATCGCCTTCCTTGTCGGATGGGGCATGGGGGGTGTAATGGTTTGGATAGGCTACTTGGGAATTATAGTTTTTAACAGCAAATATAAACGGAGACAGTTACCAAAACCAGGTTCGAATTGCTTTCCCCTATTTTCGAAATCTGTTCGGTAATGGGTCATTGAATTTTTAACACGATATCCCTCCACTCTATATTGTCCAGGTGGTTAAATCAAGGATTGAGAGCCAAAATATCAGTATACGACATTGTCCATTTTACTCTACGGACGTTAATACACTCCCAATCAATAGGATAGTTCCACTTGAAAAATGGCTGTATCTCGGTAAGTGATAACAGTATTTTCTTCAAACTTGGTGACAATATTTACAGTAGGCTGTCTGTTCTTTGAATAACAGGATGTCTCAAATCCGGAGTCCCGTTAGGATTTTCTTACGAGAATTCTTAAAAACAGTACAAATGGTGAAGTCAATAGGATAGTTCCAGTGGAAATAAAACATCAAATAACGGTAAGAAAGGATAATTTTACTTTGGAAAATGAAGCTGGTAATAAGAAGAATTTTGTTTTAATAATTTGAGCTCAACAACTTAATCTGGGATAGAATTGTATAGGTTTTAACGGTAAATTAAGTTGATTTCGTCCCGAGCTCCTCTAAACGTACGCCAAAGAGCTTCAGTGTTCTTAAACTATCGTCTAACGGTAAAGATCTTCCTCGTCATTCATTTCCACACTTTTATTGATGATACCTATTTAGATCTAGGAAGTATGAAGGTCTTTCCATAACCTTGATTAGTTGGTCTTCAAATCAATTTTCATCAGCCTTGCTTCATAATTGGAGTCATTATCTTGCTAAAATCTTATAGGAATGGCATGGAAAATGTCGGAAATCTTAGGCAGTACATTAGGAAGAATATCTTTAAAAGCCTGGGTACTCTGAGTACCCCTAATTTAAGAAAGCTCAGTAGTTCTATACCAAGATATTCAACCCAAATGGAGAAACTGTATGGATTGGACAAACGCGTTATTTTTACTGATGGAAAACATTAAATCTCGTCGGTTCAGATGGATTTAGGTATTATTTCCACGATTTGAGCAAGAAGGAATTAATTTTGTAGACGCATTACTCAGAGTAAGAAATTTCCAAGTATGGGGTAGAAAATCTCTGTGTGGAATCAGGCACGTAGCCAGGGGAGGGGTCCATGGGGTCCGGACCCCTCCCGAAATGTTTTCAATTATAACGGAATTTTTAGTGATTACAGTATAAAATATCAAAATATTCAGGTGGTAACATATTTTTCTCTAAATTCTGTGGGACTGCACATCATAAAAAATATCCGACATGGAAAATTTATTGGTTTAAGGGAGGTTTTCTTTTCAAAACTAGATAAATCCGAATATCAATACACACTTCTCTGAACACAACCCTTCAAAATAAATTGCGTGGAATCTATGCAAAAAATGTATGTTGTCAAAAATTATTATTCACTCTGATTTTATTTATTGGACTTATGGACGTGTATTTATGCGAGCTTGGAACTTTAAACTTTCCGCTGCGCAGGTTCTGAGTATTGCTACAAAAATAGAGAATGCGATAAAATAGTCTTTAAACAGAGCTTTTTTTTTCAAGGAAACAATTTCTATGAAAATTTTTACTAATATCAATCGTGAAGGTACGTGATGACTTGTGTTTTTTTTATAAAAACAAAAATAATTACGTGCGATTATCGGCCCTTTGGGTCGAGTGAAAGATAAGCTCCCAAATATTTTGCGCATGGCGATTGTTGGACTAAACGGAAACTTAGCTCTCGCTCGCCTAAGCTAATCGCGGAGATATAAAGGTACATGAAGCCCGTAGACAAAGAATGAAGTGAGGCATCTGTTACTTTTATTGAAAAACGGAATATATACGCCTGCTTTAATAGTCTGTGCAAGTAATAGTTATGTAGTTAAGCCCTTTTTATGACCAAAGGCTCAAGTTTTAACGAAGGAAAACAATTTTAAAGATACAAATGGTAAAAATTAGTTTTTCTAATTAGTCTCCCCTATACCACTGTATGCATTTTCGCCACCTCCGGGCAAGGTTTTGGATATCTTTTTCGCGGCTTTTCACGGACCCGTTCTCGCACAAACAATTTTACTTTTTCATAGCTTTTGAAACTTTTAATGGAACTTTCTCAATTCGTTCAATGCTGTAGAAGATGTGTACAAACTTCCGAGCGCCAGAATTAATACTTAATATTCAGAGGTTTTAGCACTCATCTGCCTGAGATTTTCGGTAGACTAGCCGCTCATGAATATTTTCCCAATACTACTTACGTTTATGCCCAACTCCCCAGTCATGTAGCGTACACTACTTCGTCGGTCTTCCACAATGAGTTTTTCAACGGTGGCGGCGCTTACGTTTTCATCGGTGACACTAGGTGGCGCGCATGTGGCAACTTTCCCTCAACTTTTCGGCCTTTTCAAAACATTCATACACATGGGTTTTAGAGAGGCACTCATTCTGGAACTTCTCTAGTACTTTTTGATAAGTTTCCGCGGATTTTATATTTGCTTTGACTAAAAAACAAATAATGATGCGTTCTGCAAGAGGCACTGGTACATCCTTTTCACTCATGATGGTTATAATTACACTAAAAAGTCAGGTTACGCGGTTCCAGCTATTCTCAACGTTTCATAACATACCAGTCTAATATTTAGTGTATCCACTTTTTCAACAATAAATTTGTCGCGCGTCTGAAAATTCCGTTGGACACCTCCCGAAACAAAATCCTGGCTACGTCCCTGAACCAGTACCTCATTGACAGTGCTTCTAGGTCTCGGTCCAGGGACGTAGCCAGGGGAGGGGTCCAGGGGGTCCGGACCCCTCCCGAAATGTTTTGAATGGGCTTTGAAATTACAGTGACGACATGAAACATGGACAATGTAATAAATTTCCATTGGGTTTTTTTCTATGGAGATTCCTTCCCGTAATTTACTCTTTTCTAAAGTGAAAATACAAGGTGGCAAGAGCATAAGCATTAATGTGGGGCGACACAGTCCAGTGTTACATAATCAGTTGTGTCTGTGACGCGACTTCCACTTCTAAGCCGGTCCTCTCTCGTTTGATGAAATTGATTTGCTCGAGATTGCGAATTTAATGCAATTTGATCTGACGAATAAAAACATTAAATTCATATTTAACCGTTTCCTTAATATTTGGACTAGTATTCGGCCTAAGACGAGGATAACTTCATTAATTTGCAAATACTTTATCATAGTTTTTATGTCCTATTCAATTAATGGCCGTTACTTAAGCTAAGTTCGTTTGATATCTTCATTGAGAGATTGAGAGATTGTGTGTGGTTTATTTATACAAAACCGCTAATCCATATTCCATGTAGAAAAATTCGACGGAGTGTGAAATAGGTAGCTCAAGAAGACACTCTTCCTATGAATTGCGAGCGTGGGTACGAGTTCCATTGCCAACATGGATGTTTGTGTTGTCTTTATCAAAATGCCCCTATATATACGGCAGCCGGTTCTTCGATGTAGATCGTCCCAGAGCTACCGTTGTTATGTGTATAAGAGCTGCAAAAACAATGGTGGGTTATTCCCGAAAACGCCTCCGTAGATGAAAAGACAGCATCTCTCGTATGAAATTTTAGAATTTTTATCAATTTTTGAGTCAAATCTTCCACTTTTCAGTCTGTGTAAAGGTTCCCGTGATACGTGAGATCATTATAGTAGGTGCGTTTTTATTCATCCTTACAAATTACAGTTGTGTTCTATATAGAAAAACTCGTAACCAACTTCATGTTCGAATTTGTATGTGAAGTTGTGCCGCTCTGTCCTGCACTCGATATGCAGAAAAAAACTTGTCAACGTCATGATTTTCGTGACTCAAAAGTTCACGCACTATGCGTTTTAAGAGTTTAAAATAAATGAACGTTATTAGGCATGCGGGTTTCAAAGCGCACATTTTATTATTATTATTAATGCTGTAAAAGGAACGATTTGGGTGTCTAAATATGGCTTGTTATGCTATCCGTTCTCATAAGGATAACTTTTGGGGTTCCGTTGTTGCCCGTTTAATGGCGGATGGTAAGGTAAAGTTGGACCCCTCCCGAAACCAAATCCTGGCTACGTCCCTGTGTGGAATTATTGAGATTGTGGAAATTAGCGGTATTCACAACGTCCAGGCTTACAAAAAAATTCTGGGCAATATAGTTCTTAACTCATTGCCGGACACAACGCCAAAATTTGACACGATTTGTATGGTCAAATGCTCAAAATTGGACGTCTATAGACGTTGTGTCCGGGAAAGTGTTAAAATTACCGACATTTTCCATTCAACTTCTTTGAGATTTTAACAAGATAATGGCGTCAGTCAAGGAGCAAGACTGATAAAAGATTTGTTTCAAGGTTTGGGAAAGACCTCCATACTTCCTAGATCTAAATACCATCAAAAATGTGTGGGGATGAATGACAACGAAGATCTATACCATTAGACAATAGTTTAAGAACACTGAAGCTCTACTGCGAACGTTTGGAAGCGTTTTGGGCGAAATTAATTTAATTTACCGTTAAAACATATACAATTCTATCCCAGATTAATTTTTTGAGCTCTAATTACTTAAATAAAGTTCTTCTTATTACCAGCTTCATTTTCCAAAGTAAAATTATCCTTTCTTACCGTTATTTGATGTTTTATTTCCACTGGAACTATCCTATTGACTTCACCATTTGTAGGGTAGGGCGGGGCTAGTTGAGCATAGGGGCAAGTTGGGCAATCGAAATATCTCCGAAACTATTCATCGCACGCAAAATCATCATAAAGCGGAAATAACGAGTCGCGGGAGTAGAACTTATCGCACAAACGTCAGTAGCGACTCGTCGATAAACTGAAGTACACGCGCTCATTGTTTATTTTGTGACCAAAAAGTGAAATAATCGTAAACCTCAATATTTCGTCTGTAATAGTCAAATATTATCCTTCTTTAATCAGATAAGTGTTAAAAGTTCATAAATTTATTGTACTTTTGATATGTATATAGTTTCTGGGTATAATACTAACCGTTTTTTTAAAACCTCAATTTTGTTTCAAAATTTCGGGTTGGGGTTAGTTGAGCTATAGTTGCTCAACTAACGCCAACCCTATATTTTGAAGCTATATTTGCTCAACTAACCCCAACCCTAAATTTTGAAACAAAATCGATTTAGGAGGTGTTCACACTTACGGCCAGATTACGTAGTCTGTGCAAATTACTTCATTTGAGCTGTCAAATTCCATATATTTTTAAATTCACCACACCTCAGATTACATAATGTGGTCAGATTAAGTACAAGTGTGAAAACCTTTTTAAGTTTTGTTGTTTTGTCATTTAAAGTCTATAAATAAAAAGTTTATTATGAAACGGAAAATTTATTTCATCCCTAGTTAACATTTTACACATGGTTCGGCTAAACTTTCTATGTGCTCAATTTGCCCCATACCCTAGCTCAACTTACCCCACCTATGGGGTAGGTTGAGCATATTTGACTTTCTTCATTTAAACAGATACAGCTCCATAATTTGACTTTTTAGAAATAATTTTGTGGGGCACATTTGCAAAGGGATATACTACCAATCTATCAGTATGCATAAGAAGCCATTAAGACTTACCGTTGAGGAGCTATAAACGCTCAAGTGAAAAATTGCTCAACTAGCCCCGCCCTACCCTACTGTTTTTAAGAGTTCTCGTAAGAAAATCCTAACGGGACTCCGGATCTGAGACATCCTGTTATTCAAAGAACAGGCAGGCTACTGTAAATATTGTCACCAGGTTTGAAGAAAATACCGTTATCACTTACCGAAATAAAGCCATTTTACAAGTGGAACTATCCTATTGATTGGGAGTGTATAATAGAAAACGTTTGGGGATGTTTAGTTTGTAAACTATACGAGTCTGTAAAACAATTTTTCTAATAAAACTTTCCGAAAGCCTCCATAGGGTGCCCTGATTAGTTCCACCCCGGGCGGCTTCTCAAAGACGGTATCGTTCTAGGATATGTTCCATTACCTTTCGCAATATTTCTGGCTGCAAGACCTCGGATCTCCGCTACAATATTTTCCTTCAATTCCTGAATTGTCCTTGGTTTATTATTGTAGACTCTCTCCTTAAGGTATCTCCACAGAAAAGAATCTAGTGGAGTTGAGTCTGGAGATCTTGCCGGCCAGTTAATTGCAGATCCTCTAGAAATTACTCTTTCGCCGAAAACGTCCGTTAAAATCTCTATTGTGGCTGCAGCGGTGTGGGAAGGCACTCCATATTGCCGGTTCTGGACAAAAGGACGAATAATATTGTTGAGCATCTCATAATATCGTTGACCTTCTTCGGGTTGATGTTGTTGCATCTGATTCGACGCTGTCTCAATGATTTCGTCCGCCCTCGCACTTCGTCTCCCGGCTCGTCGAGGGCTATTAACGGTAAGTTGTTCTCGAAAACGGCGAACAATTCTACGAATCGTTGATCTCGAGGGAGCAACTCTTACATGGAGCGTTATTCGATACTCGCGCTGTGTCTCGAAAATCGAATTTGAACTCGTTGCTCAACCGTATATTTTTCCATATTATTTTTTTTTCAATACTTAAGCATATGGATCCTTCCCATTTTATTTAATCAATGTAATTTTATAAAAACTTGATAAATTTGAGCAACGAAACAAGCATTTATTACCATTCATTCATTTTTTGTTATAATGGTGTCATTACCTGACGCATTTTTTCTGACTTAACTTGTAAATAAATTGTCTAATAATGGTAATTTTGGCAGTAATTACCTTTTAAACACTGAGTTAATGAATCGTTAGCAAAATTCCATTCTACTTGTCCGCATACGTACTTTTTGTGAATGAAATGGTTCAAAAATAAACTCTTTTATAAAACCTACCTAAATCACCCTTCGTGAACGTGTAACCTACCTCTAAAGAAGTGTAAACATATTTCCCATTTGTCTAGTTTATTCTTACCAAATTTCAGAAAAAAAATATTAAAAAATATAAAAGTTATGCATGGTTTACACTAGTTCACTTTAAATGGGCCACCCTGTAGAACTAGTATAAAATATAAAACTCCTATACCACTCGCGATTCTAATTATATGTAAGTTAATGCCTCAAGCTTATATACCAAAACCAGCGGTAAAAAAGGCAAAAGTTCAGGAGCTTTGTTTAGATTTTAACACTTGGCTTAATTCGATCCTTTCTCTGAGCCATATTTAACAAATCAATCGATAAATGAGCAGGTTGTAAAAATATGGGTGCTGAAACTTCTCATCATCATCAATCTGGCACGATAGCCTGACGTCGGGCTTTGGCCGCCTGAATCGTTGACCTCCAATTGCCGCGGTTACGTGACCTTGTCCTCCAGTTTCGGAAGCCCAGCAGCTGGTGGGCGTCTTCACCTACGGAGTTCTTCCAGCGAGCTCTCGGTCGTCCACGCAACCTCGCTCCGTCAATTCGTTGTGCGTTCATAACTTTCTTTGGCATGCGATTGTCGTCCATCCGTTGTACATGCCCCGCCCATTGAAAACGTTGAAGCTTCACGATTTTCGATACTTCCAGCTCATCGTACAATTGATACAACTCATGGTTGTACCGGATACGCCATTGGTCTCGCTCGCGAACGGCCCCGAAAATTCGCCGAAGGACCTTTCGTTCGAATCGGTCTAGCAAAATTTCGGAGGCTTGGGTGAGGGTCCATGTTTCGCAGCCATAACATAGCACGGGTCGGATAATCGTTTTGTACACGCGGAGCTTCGTGTTCCTGTGCGCGAGTTTCGAATTAATTATAGGGAGGGCCGAGAAATATGTCTTATTGGCTAGTTGTATCTTGTATCCGTTGCTTAATTTCGTCGGTTTTGTTGGCGTCCTTTGATAAGTTACAACCCAGATAGTTGAAGTTGTCTATACATACTGGATACTGAAATTTCTAGAGGCGGCAAATACATTATGTAAAGCTGTTTGAGACTGACTAAAGTGACCGATTTGTAGTTTAATTTATTTTTTGAAATTATCGTAAACGGTATTTTTTCAGATCAAGAAAGAACTTTAAATCAGGAAAGTATGAATTTTTTTTAGATATGCCGGCCGCCCCTCGAAATTACCGCTCCGGGCAATTAAGCAACAACTAAGCGGGTCTGTAACATGCGAATTTAATTTGTGGAATAGGATCTACAGAGGGCAAACGTTTGGGAGAACCGGAGAGGTATGATTCATGGAAAGCATTAAAGTGGTTTTAACTCATCATAAGAAACCTTTGTCTCCAAATTTATCTCTTTCAGACGAAATGGTGTTAAATTCCATTAACTTCCCGAGACTTTCATTTTCATATGGCGTATCCTTAATTCTAATGAAAACTATTGTGGTATAATGATCGCACTGCAAAAAGGCTATACAAATGCTATATTTCAGACCAGAAGTTATGAAATGATGAAACATAGACAATATGGACCTGGGAACTATGGACGGATAAGCTATCAATTTCTACTTTAACATTTTGTATGACGACGTATGTATTTTTTAATGGGAAAAATATTGGAGTTGGAGTTTGGTTCGTTAACATGATCGATCACGAACACTATGGTTGAGATGGGATCCTCGCGAAAATCCCTTAGGAAATATGTATTTAGGTTTCAAAGGATTAGGCGAAACGTGAACGTGATATTTATAAAAAAAATCTGATGACCTCATTAATTCATGATACACACGTGAATAGCGTACTCTCGCATATCAAAGTCCTGAAAACTATACCAGATTCTTATAGTCTTCAAGATTGTAATCCAAGCCGCAGTATGCGGAAGACTGTCCTGTCTCGAAATATCCGAGACCTAGGTCTGAAATCTTCCAACTTAAGCACATATTTTTTTATTATTTGCAATATGGGGAAAATTTCAAAAATAAATTGCTTCCGATTTTTACCGACTAAAACGGTGAG
Source organism: Microchrysa polita (assembly GCA_949715475.1). Lineage (NCBI taxonomy): Eukaryota > Metazoa > Arthropoda > Insecta > Diptera > Stratiomyidae > Microchrysa > Microchrysa polita. The sequence continues at coordinate 37,022,075 of OX454418.1, read as the reverse complement.
GTGGTCCCACAGGCCTTAAATTTTGCTGAAATTCCAACATTGAGTCCATTGAATTTTGAGGGCTGGCTTTTCGCACACTCTCTTTCAGCTGATTCGCCTACTTTTTCTTCTATTCCCTTGCAACTCGGACACTTTGGAGGAGAGTCTTCCGAAACAAACCTTGAACCAAAGCAACTATTGCCAGCATAATTTTTGTTCCTGGATATGTTGAGGCTAAAATCGGAGCACGCATAGATAAGTTTGGTTAAGATTATTTCATAAGTATAGTAAGTAGTACTAGAGAGTAAGTTTTCCTTAGAAGAACATAATTTTATGGATGGTTTGTATGACACTTATTTGACGTAGTGCATCGATTTACGCTCCGGGATATGTTTTAGGCTTTAGAGTAGGTACTAACATCGTCATTTCACGTGAAATGCATGCAAATACTGTCGAAATTTTGATGATCGTGAAATCGAATTCGCTTGGTGGTACTCACTTCACATGAAAGTCTCCCCACCGGTTCTTGACATTTCGCCGGTGGAGATAGTGCAGTTGCACTTTATTTCACAGGGAAATGGTGTCATTCAAAATCAGTCAGAGCGCGAGTGCACATTTATAATAAATTGAGTGAATAAAAGGCAAGTCTCCACCGCACATTTTTCACGGGAGACATAAATGCATGTTTTTCGCTCAGTGAACATAGTACTTACCTTTACTATGAACACACATGGATGGAGTTTGGTTAAGATTCTGGTTCATAAAGAAAAAAAAATTATAAGAAGCTAGTTTTCGATTTTGGGTTGGTTTCTATTGCAGCATCACTATCACGCCATGGTCCGATTCCATTCGTTTCGACATACATATGTATATACGGCGTACACTAAAAAGAGACCTGTATGAAAAATTCAGCACAACAGCTTCAAAACTGAACGACCAATCATTTGAGTATAGGTACATATTACCCACCAACATACTAGATACCAACTCGTAAAAATCAGCTACCTATAAAAGAAAATTTAATCAAACGCATTGGCATTTAATGTACTCTTAATTGCATGGCTAGCTTGAATTAAATCTTAATTATGTGTTAACTTGTTGATTGGCCAATTAAATGTGCGTTTGGATAAATACGAGTATTAAAGTCTATAAAGGACTGATTGGCAATTACATTAATCGAATGTCTTTTACAGTAAATACAGTAAACGTCGTTCGTCTTATACTTTCGCTATTACCTATATATTGAATCGAAATACGTATATTCGTTTATTATCAAATTAAGACTCATGTTGACATGTTGTCCAACAGTTTAAATAAGGTGGTGGTTTTATGCTTTTTGGCTTCTTTTTTTAGTGCAGAGTAGATACATTTCTTAGTACGTATACTGGGTGTCCCGTTCATGGTGGAGAATCTTTTAATGGTAGATAGTGTGGCTCATTTTGGGAAAATTAATGTTCAACGAGACACCTCTATTTTGAACCGTTACAATGTAAAAGCACTTTTTGTAAATTGTGTCAAAATACCTGACTTGCCGAACTAAATCAAAATTTGCCAAACCACCAAACATGTCATCCGAGATATGACTTCACTTTCCGAAACTACATAAAATTTCCTATAAAACGACACCTCGTCCGTTACGAAGTTGCTCCTATCTTCCGAGATACACCAGTTCAAACTTTGAAATAATTTTAAAATCGGTTTTTCATGCAAAATTCAAATGATAAAATCGTAACGGTACTTTGACCTGACAAATCTGCAAAGTTGAAAAAAGTTGCCTCATTATGTTAGCTCTCGAACGACATATAAAAATTAAGGGCTCACCATTTGAAAATTTGCGAATTTAACGTTTCAAAGGTAAAAAAATGTGGTTTTCGTGTAATGCAAATCATCTGATATGATGAAGATAAATTTGTACGATCAACACAGTTCATTTTGTTGGGCGAAAAAACTTTACATTGAAACCACATTTTTTTACCTTTGAAACGTTAAATTCGCAAATTTTTAAATCGTGAGCCCTTAATTTTTATATGTCGTTCGAGAGCTAACATAATGAGGCAACTTTTTTCAACTTTGCAGATTTGTCAGTTCAAAGTACCGTTACGATTTTATCATTTGAATTTTGCATGAAAAACCGATTCTAAAATTTCTTCAAAGTTTGAACTGGTGTATTTCGGAAGATACGAGCAACTTCGTAACGGACGAGGTGTCGTTTTATAGGAAATTTTATGTAGTTTCGGAAAGTAAAGTCATATCTCGGATGACATGTTTGGTGGTTTGGCAAATTTTGATTTAGTTCGGCAAGTCAGGTATTTTGACACAATTTACAAAAAGTGCTTTTACATTGTAACGGTTCAAAATAGAGGTGTCTCGTAGAACATTAATTTTCCCCAAATGAGCCACACTATCTACCATTAAAAGATTCTCCACCATGAACGGGACACCCTGTATAGTAATCAATTCAGTACATCATAGCTCTTCAAGCGCGATAGTTACAGAATAGGTTTAACATTGAGAAAAGTTTACTTCTCTTGCTACCGGAAAAAAAATGTCATTAGTGAAAGATAATCGGATATCACCTTACACGAAGTAGGTACTAAAATTTTTGAGATCTTAAGGTCCATCCAGACTGACCGCAAAATGGTAGCACGTGCTACCAACTAGCAATTGTATTGCATCCAAACTGACCGCCATTTGGTGGTCCGTCCAGTTTTGATATTCAATATGACAACTCAATCATATGCCAGCTGACGCTTTGACAACCCCTTGTCGAATTCAAAGTGACAATTTTGCTGCAATTTTGCAACTTTTGTTCTTTTTTTTTTTGTGTGAAAGTGCATAATTATTGAATGGCAGAGTAACTAAATTTTAAAACATCTCCAAAATAAAAGTTTGGTTATGTCATTTTCAGCCTCCATTTGGTAGATAGTTTAGATGCTAAGTAGCCAGTAGCTGTATAGCTGTCCGCATCGACAGTTTTTTGACGTGCCTCCATTTCAGAGCAAGTTTAGATGCATTTTTAGGAAATCTATACAATAAATTAAGTTTCTTTCTCCAAACTGTCAAAATTCATATGTGTACGTACATCATACTTGTTTATATTCTTTCAAAGGCGTTTGTTGGTGGGTGGTTACGCTTCCGGTACTTCTTTTATTTTTTCCATTCTTGCGTTTAAATTCATTTGACATGAAATTAAATGCTTGTATGCATCAGATTGCAATGTCATTTGATTTCGAATTCGCTGTGCTCTGTTTTATTTGAGCCACAGAAAAAAGAAAAGAAAAAAATCGAAATAAATTTAAAACATACCAATGCGCTGCGAGTACGTAGTACCTATATAGGTACTACTCGTGGTGCACGAGCATAAAATAGAATATATTTCTCTGTCGTCTCGTTGTCGTCCTGTTTGTATCTGAAAACCTCACATTTGTTTGTCCTCGGGCGAACATTTATCCAATTCGAGAACGAAATGTGAAATGTGAAAAAATCGCATTCCGTTTCGGTACAATCTCTTGTTGTTCTGTTGGCTGTTCTGATTTCAAATTTAGTTTGTAGCCTCGGGACGACGAACAGTGACTGACGTAATTCAAGTACCTATACCTATATGCAATGTGGTGAGGTTCCTTTTTTAAGTCATATAATTGGTTTATACTCGTAAAGTTATTATATTATAGTATTTTGAACAAGAAAATGCATTTATAATTTTTCAAAACCCACTTTCGATATTATTATGACCTAAGTTAAGGAGATCGAATTATTGAATAAGTTGTAAAAATAAAATATATAAATATAGGTATGCATGTACATGAAAACTAACAAAAAATATCTACATTTGTTTAGGTAATCACTTAACAAAAGTGGACCAATAACTTTTTTTTGATATTTTTTCGAACGCTCTCTTTTAATTTCTTCCAATCCTATTAACATGCGATTTTAAAAAAATACCTATTCATAGTAATAGCCTATGATATGTACTGGATTGGAAATCATCATGTAGATGAGCGTACGTGTGTGTCTAGAAATTTTTTCTACTCTTCCTCAGCCCCCCTCTCGCACACCCCTCGGGCAACCCACAAGATGGTCGGCCGATGAACAGACTGTCAACAGTGTGGTTGTCATCCAATTCGCGCCAAGTGAACGCAGTGAGTGTGAGTGGACAAAATCGAGTTTTTCCAAGTGAATTGTAAGAAATTTACTTAAACAGTGTAGGCCGTAAGGCTGCGAATTCGTTCTAATTTAAAAAAAAGTTTATTTCAGAACATGAAGTGCATTGTTGTCGGGTTTTCCAGCGACCAACAGAGAAACACTATGAGTGTATCTTTTCACAGGTAATCGCGTGAGAGCCTACATTTTAGTGGTCATATGTGAATTTTTGTGTCAAAATTATAGTTTATCGCATTGTTCATACATGTTTTCTTGAAAACAAGTGCGCGATTGTGTGGTTGACAGCCAATACAATAGACGAGTTTCCGTTCGTTTGAGTTCGTCCCAGGTTCGTACCTTGTTCGTGCATGTTTTGTACGAAGCGGGCACGAAAGGTTACGATGGAAATTCGTCTCGTCGATGTGTTCATGAACGTATCAATTTCATTCTGTTTCGGGGGCTCATCACATTGTTATAGTTTTGCAAATTTTTTTTTGCAATTTTCGTGCAAAGTTTCGAGTCAATTTGATAATTAAACTGCTTTGGTAAAATAATATGTTAATTCTTTCATAATGTAAACCGTTTCTTGCCGATTTCTAATGGATGAGGTGAACGCGCTGTATAGATAGTCAGTTAAGAGGTGTGTAGATTCCTAAAAGAGCTGTGGTTTGCACGAAACATTTGCGTAATGACGGCATATTGACTTGAGAAACGAACTGTGCTCAAAGAAAATGCATTTCCGGAACTGAATCCGTCTGGTATTACGGTAAGTAAACAAATAAATTTAACCGACAGTAGTTGAATTGTTAAAATATAAATTGGTATGCATAATGATTTATCGATTGTTTTCAGATGTCTAATGAGTCTATCGGCGAGCCAAATGCAGTTCAAGCAGGTTTAGGATCGTCACATGCAGGACGCGAGCCGTGAATCTGCGGGACAGTGTACTAGGGAAGCAGTTATGCTCCGCCACCACGAGAGGCTTCTGATATTGTCTATCAAGCACCCGAGCCCCATTCAAACATATCACCACGTATCAAATCTCATCAATCGACTGGGCGAACAGTATGGTGTGAAGCAAACGTTGACTCCTTGCGTGCTGCTTAGTGCATTGATCATTTTCCTCGGCGTGGCACAGTTTAGTTTGGGTACCAAGGAAATTGTTCGATTGGTTCAGCCCACTCATCTGCATCTGAACGTTCGTCGAATGGTTCGCGATCTGCACAATGTCGAATATTTGATTCCAGGGATTTGGAGCGACACATTTTTTCGCTCCGCTCCGCTCCCGCTCCGACCAATTTGAAACCGCTCCGCTCCAGCGCTCCGCTCCGACTAAAATTTTTTCGCTCCGCTCCGCTCCACGCTCCGCTCCGCTCCATTACAAAAATACAACAAAAACTCATTGTTCTTAGTAAATATTTATTATTTTCCGCGAATTATTCAATTTAACATATATCTACTCACGTATTATAGAATATGACTTAACAGGTGCGTTTTATTCGATCAAGTACAGAACAGGATAGCACCAATTTCGTAATCTGGATCAATTTTTGCAAGGGGTAATCCGGATTATTGGAACATCTGGATTAGCGCAATCACTTTTTTCTAGGAAAAACAATCCAAACAAATAAAAAGGCGGAACAAAAGTCGATAAATGTTTTATTGAGGTTCGTTTTTTACTACATCCCGTGTAGGTTTGGGTAACGAAAGTTCATATAAAAAAAATGACAGGTGGGTCAGCTGGCATTTTTTTTATATGGAGTTTCGTTACCCAAACCTGCACGGGATAACCAAAAAAACACACCTTTTGTTAAAAATTAGCCAGCATCATGTCAATTGCTAAACAGTCCCGTAAAAAAGTACGAGACCAAATCTACCATTTCACACTGAAAATCTCAAATATCCGGATTTTAGAGTCAACATTGCTGCAGAAATCCGGACTATAGAAGATATAGTGGAAATATTTAGTCGTCCAGATTAGCGTGATATCCGGATTAAAGGAGATCCGGATTACCGAGTCAAGACTGATTATTAATGTCATTTCCAGCAAAATAGGTGCTGAATTCTTAACTTCTTAGCATTTAAAGATTTTCCAAAAATGCTACCACTAACACCTCCGTGGGAAAAAAATGTATATGCTTATCCAATTTTTATGGGGTTTATTCTTAGGAAAAATTGTTGGGCCCAACCGAAAGAAAATATGTATATGTAAAAAATTTTGAAAAATCTTTAAATGTCTGTGGAAGCTGAAGAGTTAATAATTTTTTTATACTCCTTTTTGCTGGAAATATCACGAGGAATCATATTTGGGTGCTTTTATGCGATAGTTTCCGGACATCCCGTATAGAACGAGATCTCTCAAATGGTTATGGAAGCTGCGCTGTCCTGTACTCCATCCAATAAAACGCACCTAATAACTAATTTAAATTAAAAAGGGCGTTTCATTTATCGAGTACAGGACAAGACTTTTTTGTCCTGGATGATCTTGAATTTCTTAATAATGAAGAGTGATGATTATGACTAAACGCAAAACCTCTTTTATCACAATAATACGAAATTTTGCAAGTCTCTAAGCGAATTCTTCGCCTTTAAATAGCCCAAAATCATCAATTCGTTCCATAAAATGCAAAATTTCGTCGAAAAAAATCTTTTTTTTTTCTCGGAATTTTTTGATTTTTTTTACATCGGAGCGGAGCGGAGCGGAGCGATCCTCAAAGCAAAATTCGCTCCGCTCCAGCCTGCAAAAAATCGCTCCACGCTCCGCTCTTTCGCTCCGAAATTTAAGGTCGCTCCGCTCCGCTCCATCGCTCCGCTCCGCTCCGCTCCAAATCCCTGTTTGATTCACCAAAATCCGCAGTGGAAAATAAGTGCAGTCGATGAAGACGGCACTGCATTGTCTTTTGATCAAGTATTGGCGTTGCGCGATGCTCAAGCCTACAGTTTTGCAATTTTGAATCCCCGCCTTCCGTTCACGTGTTCCGTGTACAATAAGCCACAGAAGTTCTTCTTTTATGTTGGACTCATCGGGCTAGCGGTTATAGTCGCCGGAGGAGTTAATTTTGCATACAAACTGATTGTTCGGTACAAGCAATCTAAACGCGATGCTGTGGCCTATTTGAACGACGAGATCATCAATCATTTAATGCGAAAGGCAGCTAATAGTCCAGACGAGCCGCTGGTTGTTGTGAACCATCTAAGGGACAAGTTGACTCCGCTGCATAAACGCCTAAGCATGGAGTGGGTGTGGAATGAATGCAGTCTTAATCGCCTTAATTCCGCCAAAGCCGGTCCCAAGCCCGGTTATAAAAGGAAGAGGGAGGCGATTAACGAAATATAATTTATTTTCTACCCAATCAAAATCTGACATTCGTAAGTATTATTCCCCTGGAGGAAATTAGTATAATGGTGAAAAACTTCCATACAAATTTGACAAAAGATGTACTCGACCCAATAAAACACACCTGAAGCCTTATTGATTCGTTACTCATATTCCCATTACACCGATATGAAAATCATAAGAAAACATACACGTAATTTGCGGAAAACAAGAATTTCGATTTATGTATTTAGTCTTTATCTTTTTTGCTTAGGGCTCCATTACACAGTCATATTTATATTATAATATGTATGTCATATGCCTAAGCCTACTCGATTCATTCAGTATAAATTTTTAGACGTGCAATAAGCGAAATCAAGTAGGCTTAAGCATATTATAATATAAATATTACCAAATATGATTGTGTACTAGAGCCCTGAGTACCGAAATTGTTTGCATGCAGTTCATACAAATCTATTTGGCAATTCAAATTTTTGCGCCAAATGTATGCCCCCATCGTATGAAAAATTTACGGCGCCTATGGTGTAGTTGATAGTATGTGTGTTTTTTTTGATTGTGTTATAAAAACCTAGACAAAAATGTTCCTTAAGGGCGTATCCATAGTCTACCTAATCCCAGGTAATAGCTGACTTATTATACAAAACAGAAAATTATAATATGTACCTGCAAATTGTCAATTTTGACGAGTTGACGACAAATGGCTATCTCTAGCCCTAAGACATAAGGCTAGAGATGCGAAACATGCCATCGCATAGTCAAGTGAGTTGTCGAAACAAAATATAACTGCCAACTACATGAAAGATAGTAATCATCATTTACGATGAGTCCTAATACTTTTGCATGTCATGTCGCTCAACGACGCTCGTGGTCATATACGTGTTTGACTATATCTTCTCTCTGGCATCAATTCAGCAGAGACCTGCGTATGGTCTTTGGCTATCTATAAGACCCCATCGAAAGTCTTTGGACAAGACGAATGGCAAGAAACTGCCCATTGTATCCACCTACTGTTCGCCGATCACCATTTACAACGTGTTGCGGATAGCATTGACAGAAGCCATTCAAGTAAGGTGGTAGCAGCCATTTTAAGGTTCGCTTCACTTGGTCTTATCTACTCGTAGTACGTAACTATCAGCGTTCGATGTACATACATATTTGCAACGGAACATACAAAAGGAGTATGGCAAATGGAAGGAGTTTTATATTGCAGTAAGGAAGGCAGGTAACCTTTATAACTTTTATCTTTTGGAATGTCAGAAAAAGATTGGAATTGCTATTAGCGTATACAAAGGAAACGTGAAGAATTTATAGTAATTTACTTATTTTCATTGTTTCTTATGAAAGAAGATATGTAACTGAATACAAGGCGCATATTAATACGTAGATATTATAATAAAAGTACAATATTAAAAATAACAAGTTTGAATTGTCTTAATTTTAATAATTAGGGAAGTCAAAGTTGAAAAATTGAAATTTTCAATAGAAGAGATAATCTTTTGCAATATGCGCGCCCGCTCAAGCGCTTACGCCGACCCGGGCAAGAGGGCAATTTGACGCCCCTTCAGTGTACACTACACTGAATCTCTCTTGAAACGAATAAATTTGGCAGCTCTTGGTCGGTGTACCAGCGAGTAGTTCTGAAACGATTTACATTTTAGCATTTTATAAAGTAAACATAAAAAGTCATGGTCATGCATGGGACTCGAACCAGCGGCTCCAGTAATTCTGAGAATAGAGTCCCTATCCACTAAGCTACCGAGACTCAGATAGTATGAGCAAGGAGGATTTAATACATAGAGCGGTCACTCCATACAAGCTACTTTTCTTAACAAAAAAATTGCAAGAGCGTGACGACAATATTACAAGTAGGCAATCGCGTATCATCATCAATGTGGCACGATAGCCCGACGTCGGGCCTTGGCCGCCTGAATCGTTGACCTCCAATTGTCGCGGTTACGTGACCTTGTCCTCCAGTTTCGGAAGCCCAGCAGCTGGTGGGCGTCTTCACCTACGGAGTTCTCCCAGCGAGCTCTCGGTCGTCCACGCAACCTAGCTCCGTCAATTCGTTGTGCGTTCATCACTTTCTTTGGCATGCGATTATCGTCCATCCGTTGTACATACCCCGCCCATTGCAGACGTTGAAGCTTCACGATTTTCGATACTTCCAGCTCATCGTAAAATTGATACAACTCATAGTTGTACCGGATACGCCATTGGTCTCGCTCGCGAACGGCCCCGAAAATTCGCCGAAGAACCTTTCGTTCGAATCGGTCTAGCAAAATTTCGGAGGCTTGGGTAAGGGTCCATGTTTCGCAGCCATAACATAGCACGGGTCGGATGATCGTTTTGTACACGCGGAGCTTCGTGTTCCCGTGCGCAAGTTTCGAATTAATTAGGTATAGGGAGGCCCGAGAAGTATGTCTTATTGGCTAGTTGTATCCGTCGCTTAATTTCGTCGGATTCGTTAGCGTCCTTTGATAAGTTACAACCCAGATAGTTGAAGTTGTCTACATACTCGATATTAAGATCCCCCACTGTGATGCTTGAATTTGCTGGCGTCCTTGTTTTCGATTGCATCATGGCCTTTGTTTTGCTTTCGTTGATATGTAGTCCAACTTCCTTTGCGGCGTTATTGAGGTTATGCAGGAGGCTTTCTGCATCACCCAACCTTCGAGACATGATGTTGATATCGTCGGCGTACGCTACTAATTGAGTCGACTTGATGAGTAGCGTTCCGCTGCTGTCCATATTCATGGCTCGAATTACATACTCCAAAGCCAGGTTGAAGAGCGTCGGCGCCAGCCCGTCGCCCTGCTTGAGTCCAGTATGAGTTTCAAATAGGTCAGTGAGTCGGTTCTGCACTTTGACCTGCGAGACGGTATTAGTCATCGTCATCCTTGTGAGTCGCACTAACTTTGCCGGTATACCAAAATTCAGCATAATGTTGTACATTACACTTCGATCGATACTGTCGTATGCCTGCTTGAAGTCGACAAATATTTGGTATACGTCGATGTTATATTCCCAGCACTTTTGGAGTAGTAGCTTCACTGTGAAAAGCTGATCGGTCGTTGAGCGACCAGGTCTGAACTGAAGCCGCCTTAATACTCGCCAATGATTCGTTCTGCGTACGGATTAATTCTCTTTTCAAGAATTTTCGATAATATCTTATAGGCCGTACAAACTAATGAAATGCCCCTGTAATTCTCACACTTCAGCTTGTCACCTTTTTTGTGGATTGGGCAGATTATGCTTTTGCGCCAATCTTCGGGGATAACCTCGTCGTTCCATATTTTCAGCAGTAGCACATGTACAGCGTTGGTCAGGCACGTTAAACCATGCTTCAGCAGTTCCGCTGGGATCTCGTCAGCGCCGGGCGCTTTATTATTTTGAAGCGACTGTCATGGGCGTAGCCAGGATTTCGGTCAGGGGGGGGGCAATCCCAACATTTTTTCAACATCATGATTTTCTTAGGAGATGAAATCTCCTGTCGCAGAAATATTGTTAGCAAATTTTAGACTGGCCTGTGGTTGGATTGGTGCAGAAGGTCATGATTCCAGACTCACCGTGGACGAATTCATTTATGGTGTTTTTCGAACTCACGACCAACGTGACGGATGATGTCGCTCAGATTGTAAACAAGTATCCACTTATCGGGATAAATAACATTGCTGGGCGTGCTGTTGATCTCAACACCTGAACAAAACAGCAGTTTAGATCTTGGAAATTGGATGTCACTCACACATCTGCGGCCCTATAGTTTACTGGTGAACTGCCACGCATCTTATTTTTTTTTAGGGTTTTTTAGAAATTTTTTTTTTCAAAAAACCCTAATGAAATCGATTTTGTCTGTCCGTCCGTCTGTCCATCTGTCCGTCCGTCTGTTCACTAAATAACTCGCGAACGGCTCAACCGATTGTCATGAAATTTGGTAGGAATATGTAGAATGGTTACAGTCTTTGGCACATATACCTTAGAAGTTGGTAGGAAGAAGATAACAGGGTGTCCCGAAAGTTTGAAAAAAGTCGACTTTTTTAGTTTTTATCTGAGATTGACATATGGGTATTTAAATCAAAGAACTAAACGAGTACATCTCACATCGGTTAAAATTTTCCAGTTTCGAGTAACGGTAAAAAAGTTATTGGCGTTCAAAGTTAAACTTCTTTTGGACCTCCGTTTTTCTAAACCGTTATAGGGATCGATATGAAACTTTGCACAAAAGTTGGGCAGTATGGCTTTATATACGTTAAATATTAAGACTGTTGACTTTTGCTATAATATTCTATACTCATCAGAATGAAGACAACCATTGTGAAAAAAACGGCAGGGGGGACGGTTTTTTCTTTCAAGGATCCATAATGGGCGGTTCGGAGTAAGACATACTACAAGCTCGCGGTCATGAGGTGTGCGCTAACGTGGGGAGGGGGGGGGGGGGGCTAAAGGATTCATTTTTGCAGGCTGTCGACTTAATCTTGGAAATATCTCGGAAGCGGTGAGTCGTCCTGAGAGTATTTGTATGGGAGTACTAAAGCCCATTAAATTTCCAAAAACTTATTTGCACACACAAATGCCGAATTCCTAACGGTTCCCCCGATACAGGTGATTGAAATCCGAAAATTGTAAAAAAAATCGTTATTTTGTTTTTTTTTTGGTTCTGGTGTCTCTCGCGATTATTTTTCGGAAAACTGTTTCACGACCAATTTGTACGATGTTTAATTGGCTCTCATTTAATATACGCCCCGTTGTCCGGTCTTCAATCAGCCAAAAGCTTAAGAGTTAAAACCGAGCTTCCGTTGTAATGAAAATATTTATTACACTCTATTCTAGTAAAATTTAACTACAGATACAATACATTTCACCGAATTTTGGTTAAAATCGCAATGTCAATAAAAATATTTTTGTTTGAAGTCTGGTGTCGTGTCGTGAAATTTTAATTGCAGGATTTTCCCTCAAATCATCCGCGTAATCTATGGTAAGTAAAAAATATGTACCATTTTACGTTTATTATTATATGTATTTCTGATTAAAATTATTACTTAAATACAGGAAATCCATTGAATCAACTAGTGGAGTCAGAACAAAAATTTAGGACTTATATTCAAAACAGACGCAGACTAACCGTACAAATTGAAGGCGGGATTCATTATACATATATTAAGGTGATTTATAAATTCATTTTAATACAGTGCTTAGCCCAATGTTTTTTTTTTTATACCGAGTTCGACTTATTTTTCCAATTTTTCCAAATTTAATTGGTTGGTTTTTCCATCTAGGAGAGAACACGAATATAAATAGAAATTCAAATTCAACGGAAGTCTTCGTATGCAGGAAGGTGATTCACTGAAGTAATAAAAGAGGATTATTTCTTCTAAACATAGATCTTTCTTGAATTTAGTTCGGATTATCGATGTATGTATTAAATTAAAATATGATAACTATTTACATATAATTAACTTTTCACAATGTGAATTTTCTTATTTTTATAATGTATGTAATAAATAAACAAATAAAAAAAAATGTATTTTCTGTAAAATGTGATTAAATTTTATAATTTTGAATGTTAATTATTACTACTTTCGTCGTGAAAATTTACAATAAAAATAGTTAACTTTATTAATTTGTAATGAAAATCGAACTGTCATATGGTTAGCTTTAATTATTATCAACAATTAATTGTTACTACTGTGTAGTGTAATTTTACAACGAAGGAAAGTTAATTTTATTACTTTGTAATAAAGTTTTTCACAACGCGAATTGTTAATTTAACTACAAATGCGATGGGGTCAAAATTAATTACAATTTAGTAAAATTTACAACGGATTTAATTAAATTTCACTATTTTTTTCTCTCCGTGTAGGTGAATCTAAACTGTGTTAACTTTTCTACAAATATATTATAGAGATATGTAGTATCATAGCAACACAAGAATCACAGTAAAACGAAAGAAACTCAGTGAACTTTAATGTTCGATTTTATGAATGGAATCTCTGCATGCTCTGTTATCGATCGATCGATCGATCTTTTCGGGATCCCTTATGTTGATTATTTCCCATTTAGTTGCCTTCTTCTTTTTACTTTATGCGTGAATTTAAACGGAAGAGATTCAGACGAGATTATCAATTCCCATTGAATCGGATACCATACAAAGCTCCTTTTTAATCTTCAATGAATTTCTTGTTTCAACATAAGCAAAAGAATAATAAAGAAACTGTTCCTTTTCCTTTGAATCGTATACGGAACGCGCCAAAATCAAGCGTATCGTTGTTGTTTGAGTTAGGACGTTCATATGACCCAAGAAGAGCCTGCACAGTTCTTACTGGACGGTTGCGTTAGTTTAATCTTTCTCTTTGATACTCTTTCCATAGTTTCCATTGGCAAAATAAAAAAGATGAAATTGAAACGATGGTTTTTAATAACTTTGATCGGTTAGAAGCTCATATGCATAACGGCTTCGCATATTATATTTCTCATAGCGTACCTATACACGCAGACAGGATGAGAAAAGGGTTTTGATGCATTTTAAGCAGCAGGAAATCACAAATCATCCGCGAATTTGATTAATTTTTAATAAAGGTTTATGATAAAGGGTATGCTCTTATGTCTGCTGTTTTACGTTTATTTTTTGATGCACTAATTTCTTTTTTTATGAATATTGTTCATACCTAATGCTATATGACTTAAATAAGATAAAACTGCGTATTTCATAGCTCAGAATTTCACTATTTTTATGCTTAAACTATACCTACTCAACATCTCTTATACAAGTATACGTTAATCAAATCTCAATCCCGACGATTTAAACAAATAATTTCGAACGTGCTACAGTCTCTCTACTTCTACTATATTACAGCCCATTCACACTGCGGACGATGCGATGCGATAAGAAGCGATAAGCTTCCCATCGCAAGAAAAACAATTTCTTAGCCATTAAATAGGAACCAGCACGAACCTGCTTGTACCATTCAGACTGCTTACGATGCGACGGACGTCGGGTTGTACGATGGAGAACTTTTCCATGTCGAATCATCGTGCTTTCATCAGCTGTAAGGTGCCTTGTCGCCGATGGGAGCGACATGGAGGATACGATTTGTGCTGGGATCAGGTTCGTAGTGGCATGTGGTTGTACGATGGAGAACTTTTTCATGTCGAATCACCGTGCTGTTTGGACGATGCAATGTACTTTGCCGCGGCTGTAGTCTTCTACCAGCGACTTGGGGTATACGATTTGTGTTTGGATCGACTTTGTAGTGGCATGGTGAATTGTATGTCCATAGAATGGAGAGGTTGGTTACGTGTCGTTTGAGGCTGTTTTATGCTAATAGAGAGCAAGATTTGTTTCAAATCGGCTTCGATTGCCATATGGAATTTTTATACTATATGTATGTAGGTACACATACATACGTGTCGGTGATCATTTTTAGTGTTATAGATTTGCATATTAATTAATGAATGGATAGTCGTAAGAATTGTAATAAGGGATTGGTCTACTAAATTTACAGTGCTGTCCAACCAAGTTCGTACCCACGAAAAAGGGCGGAATTTGGATTTGGCAAGAATAGTTTTTATACAAATCTATGAATGGATCGCAATGAAGTAACATTTGTGGAAATGTGCAGTGCAGCACAAGCCGGTTTGAGGCGTACGCTTACGTCTAGGAAAGTTTCGGACAGCGCATAACTATATTAGCAATGAATTATTGAAGGTAGCGGATAGGTCACTTGTGGGAACATACGGTGGTGAGGAAACCGGAGTATTTTGGGACGGGCAGCCCTATTTTTGTTTGTTTTTGACCTCAAATTCGGAATCAGCGACCCAAATTTACCTACACTGTTCAAAAATCAAGTCTATTTTTTAAACTGTTGACCATATTTCTGCGTTTAAATACATTTCTTTAAACTTTATCGACATACTTAATTTTAAACGATTGGCAGTTTGAAAAATAGGTAAGCCTGATACAAAATGGGTTTTAATTTTAAACCTTTCCAACTTTTAGTTTCGTGTTCAGTTATGTACAACTAAACACTTAAACTATTTAGTTTCAACAATTTCTGGCAAATGGATTTAAAAGAGCATCTAGACAACCAGGGTATAGAACAACAATAGTTTCATTGCAGATTGGGCAGACATGATTACCATTTTGTTTCGGACTCAAAGTACTAATCCATCACCCACGGAACGTATCCAGAGGAATATGCTTCAGCTCCAAAACTGGACTTACAAATTAAATATCTTACCATTTGTGGTAACTGTAAATCAAAGCAAATATTTGAAAAAAATGGCTGTGTTCTTAATTATGTATCGCACTTTAACTTGAAACTCTCTGTACTAAAATTCGAAACTCAAGAAATTTATACTTAAACTATCCAAGTTTAAACTATTGGTATTTAAACTCAATGATACAAAATATAAACAGTGCAGACTAATAGGTTCAAAGGCTTTGAACTGATTACTAAACTCTAAGGTTTTTTTTTAAATTCTCATAAATAAACCGTGTGTCTAAATTTCAAACGTCATTTGCTCAACCTTTTTCCATGTAGTTATTATAGGATTTAATTATTGTTATTGTTTAATTGTTGTTATATCCGTTTGGATAAATATAGAAACTTTCTCAGTTTAAAAAAACGACCAGGAATTTTTACCGTGTAGTGTTTCTGCCACGCCAATCGAACGTGTATTTCCTCGAGAAAACAGGGAGGCCATTTTGGGGCCGGAAGCGCGAACGCTACAAACTAGGTTTCATTGCACTATTTCACCCATTAACAACAATTTAAACTATATCCAAATGCCGCCTGAATATTGTTTTGAAACGCGTAAGCTAACACTACAAAGGTTACCTAGCTCTTTCTCCCATTCATTAGGTATTACCTACAACAATCCATTCATGGATACCCACAATTATGTACAACACTATCCAAAACATACCGACACGTATGTATGTACCTACATATATAGGAGATACCGATGATGCTACACTTGAAGCGCTAACTCACGAGGCCGATCTAAAATCATACCCGTATCATGATCAAACAGCGCCAAACCGCACAAGGCAGCGCCGGTATAAAATCCATTAAAAAATCAGGTTTTCTTGCCATGAAAACAAATCGCATTGTTCGCAACATATCTTATCGCATCGCATCTCCCCGCCCGACATCGGAAGAAGTGTGCACACATCGCATCGCACCGCATCGCCCGGCCCGGAAAAGCTCGGCGTCGCACTGTATGTGTACGCGCCCTTAGAATAAAAATCTTCCATTATCTCGTGAAATAGCTAAAGCTTGGTAGTCCAACTCAAACATACACCTTATGAGATCACGATGATGATGATGAAGTGAGGTGAAATTGTAATTTTCCTTTTGCATTTTGCAATTTAAATATAAATACTATTTTCTACGGTGGATATTATCACGAAAACCATTCAACAAATAATCTTGAAAAAATATCTATTTTGGTCGTAAATAATGAATCCAATTTCTAGCAATCTCACATTAAGACTACCGAGACTATTTTGCTGCCACCGTGATGATTTCGCACTGGCCTCAGTTCAGACATCAAAAATCTACTATTCCGAGAGTTCAGTAATAATATTTCAGGGTCTCAGTATTGGAATCGATATTATATTTGAGCATTTCGTGGACTCGGGGCGATAACAATGCGATGAAAGCATAACCTAACGATAAAATTAAATAACTTCGTTATCAATACCATCCATTTAATATTTTCATTTCGAATGTAATTAAAACTCGCAAATACCTTTGAAAAATCCACAGATAATCGGACGTGTTCCGATAGTTCAGTTTGCAGCTCAATGTCCTGCCTTGCATTTGCCATGACTTGCTTACTAAGTCGGCTACTGATACCTTTGCCTTGTTGGTTATAATACCTGAACGAATTCTCCATACTTTGGTTATACTCGTATACATCGTCGTCGTCGACTGGAGTAGCTATGAGCCTGACACTTGAAATTTTCTCCTCTATAATATTATTCTCCATGGAACTTTTTTTCATGATTTTTACATCCAGCATTTTTTTCCCAGTCCTTCTCGAATTACCCAATCCACCACGTCATTCGAATATTACGTACGAGGAGAAAAGGTCGGTCCAACGGCAACGACAACGTTGAACCTTACCGGGGAAGGCTATATCCGTCGATGGTATAAAGAAATGAATAAAAGTTCAGTACTAGCCGTACTCTCGTACTCGAGAGTGTTATTATTATGATTATTATGATTACACTCGTGTACAATGTTCTTGCCCATCTTACGAGTAGGTCTTCGGTGAGTCGGCTGGCATTGTTGGTACCGGGGCTCCAGCATCTATTTCCATCCTATCATATCCTCAGAGATTCTAACAATTCATGTGTACGGTACGAACGAGTATAGTGGTGGAATCGGTTAGGAATGGCGGTAATGCGCCACCATGAACATAGTCCTTCGGTGCCCCGGTGTAGACTCTGAACAAATATGCGATGAGGATTAAAGGTGCGGTCGGTTGGTTTGTCGGATAGATAGTCCACGGTAGTATCATATCAGTTCGAACCCGAGCTATGTTCATGTATCACGTACCGTGCACAATGGTTTGTTTGATCCTATCTACCAGAAGCACTGAATCCAACTGAAGTATCTTTTTGGGAGTTCCAACGTCATTAACATGGCGTATAATTTTCCCTTACAAGTGGTATCAGTGTTATTATAGCAATCGTTTGGTATGTTGCGTGTATACCCAGCAAAAAATCTGATCAGGTTTGTCAGGTTTAAGGAATAGGTAAGGGAATCGATTTCAGCTTTGGCCTTATAATAATTCTTACGAAAGCTTTATTGCTACTTTCTGTCATGGATAATTCGCGTTCGCTTTGTTTAATATTAAACTAAGGCACAATTCAGACTTACTTTAGTTTATTGCCAGCTTTACTTCCAGACAGGTATAAATAGTAATTATAATAATGGTTACGTAAGGCTCATTATAATTTAGTTGAAACTTTAATTCATACCAGAAATATGACAAAATTACGTTTCAGTAATTTAAAGTTTTTGTAAGCCTTTATATAAGGTATCTAAAATGTTTTTTTCTGAAAACCTTTCATTCCCTTATTAAAAATATGTAAAGATCTTAAGTAAGTCTTATTTTAAGTTTCTTTCCAAATTGAGTTAAGTATCATTTTGCGATGAGATTACCATGACAGGCTCTGTGGCTCAGTTGGTTGAGTCACGATGCTAGTAATCTAGAGGTGCGGAGATCGAATCTCGGCGTGGTCAAACATTTCCGGGCATGTGCGGATATGCACTATGTCCCACAAGGGGGGGTACACAGAAGAAGAATAATGTCATAATAGTTCAGAAAAATCCCATTTTTTTATAATTCGCTAAACATTATCAAACCATTTACATAAGGATATGAAAAGGTATTATAATCTTTTTTTTTCAGGCATCCGTATAACTTATTTAAAGCTACTGTTAAATCTCTTTTAAAGGCTTAAATAGTTTTATTATAAGGTAAAAGTTACGTATCTGAGCTTAAACCTTATCGCCAATGACATGGCCTGTGCTTCGGTAAGGTATCTGACAGGTTAATGCCTTTGCAACACGTAATTCCTTACCGAAGGTTTCCCTTACTTCAAAGGTATACAGCGTATGGATACAAACCTTAAATAAGCCTTCCATTTTTTGCTGGGTAGTTACTACTATGGATGCATAATGCACAAATACTTTGGCATACAGAGTGCTGTATTGGTATTAAAGAAATTAATCGAAAAAGGGGAGATGATCGTTGGATATCGTAGATTTGTCTGCGGATACGTTAAATAAAATGAAAAAAAATTATGGAACTTTGCACTTTAATCCGAATCTACAAATACATACATACATGTTGTCACTATGCCTCTTGGCTTGGTTTACTTAGCCATATAAGGGAAATCTTTCGACCGTAGAAAACACCCCAACTCCGACGCCCGAAACACTATTTGCAAGACTTTCATCAGTTTGTAAACCGTCCGAAGTGGATGCACATATTTTCACGACAGATGAAAAGATACAATCTTGCAGAAAATTGGGGCCAATTTTTCCTCGATTTTGGCATGATTTGCATAAATTTTATACCAAATTGGAAGACATTAGGGGCAGTTTGAATGAATTGGAGCTAAAATTAACCTTAGTTTTCTGCACTTAAGGCATTATAACTGTTAGAAATAATGAACCTAGAGTAAAATGATGTAAGAAAGATATGATGCGCCAATTTTTAAAAGTTTCGTACAAGCAGCTCACCTTGACAGAAGTTGGAGAAAATTTAGAAGAAAAAATAATTAATTTTTGGGTCAAATCACAAAAATTAGACTTTAAAGCTCTGTAAAAGCCAAACCGCGTATTCGATTTTAAAGTTGTTTTTATTTTTTAGGTAAATTTGTTGGCTGTGACAATCTTTTTATTTCGCTTTTCTATAGCTAGTTTTATTTTGGAGATATTGAGGTTTAGGTCGTACAAGAAAATTATTTTTTTAAAAAGCTTCAAATAGCAGCTATGCTGCAGTTTCCGGACAGTCTGTACATATACTGCGTGTCGCGTAACCGGTTCGCCATAGACCTAGAATTTGTAACTAAACAAATTTTGCCCCAATTTTGTTACGGAGTAGAAGCATTCTCCATTTTTTTTTTTTGATTGTCAAGGAATGGAAGCGGTTGTACATGAGAATTGAAGAATTGACTTTCACATTAACTGCATAGTTATGTTATAATAATCGAAACAACGTTAAATGTGAGCTACGCTAAGATTGGTCCTGTTCAAACCAGTTTTTGTCGGTCCTCGGTGGCTGCAACTAAAATAATACATCGGAATTGGAATGTACTTGATGTTCACTTTGATATCATGTCTATCTTCAGTTGAAGCTATATTTGTGTCCTTTTTTGTCCATTTTTTGTAACCTTACTACTTTTGATTTTAGCTCTAGACCCAAACATTAAAATAAAGAGGAAAATTTCGATGTCAGATTGTTGAACACCCTCCTCTCTGTATGCACTTAAAACTCTTTTTGGGGTAACGAAGACGGGAAATTTTAGTTTTTAGAAAATATCTGAAAAACTATCAGTCCTATAGCAAAATGTCCTAGGGACTGAATAAACTATACACTTAAATTCTTTCTTTCTTCTCTAGATCTTTTTTTTTTTAATTAAACGCTAGACCAAAAAGTATTACCTATTCCGAAAACGATTCGCAAGATAAGCCTAGTAACATACACTCCCCGACAATAGGATAGACACACTCAAAAATGCGACGTAATTTTTTGAATGTTGAGAATATTTCGATTAAATGTTATATTTAATTCTCTTTTATGATGCTGCGTGTTAGCTAGCAACAATGAACCGAAAATTTACCAAATCAAAACGGCAAATTCAACTTTATCATTTTGCAACTGTTACAAGTGCGACAATAGGATAGACGCACCTACAAAAATTGGTAGTTAAACAAATGTTTTAAATCTTTATTAAAAATTTGTTTATTATTAATAATGCGTATATCCTCCATCATTGCGTACGACTTCAAAAAGTCTCTTTGACAAGGAATTGTACAAACTTTTTAAGTAGTCTAATGGGACTTGTTGAAAAGCCCCTTTGATTGCCGGTATTAGTCCTTTCCTGTTTTCGAACTGTCTTCCATCCGCATAAATTTTTCGCGACACTACAGAATATTTGTTGTTTGATTTCTAATCACCTTTATTTTATAAACTAGTATTTAAGACTCATTTCTGGATAGGTATGCATAATTAATTTCATGTATAATCAGTGGCGTAACGTTTCCCCATTTTCTTGTGTTCGAGATCGAAATGGGGGCCCCTCACGCTCGATTTATTTTCACCAGAAAAAATTGATAGAACATAACCCACATTTAAAGCAGTCTACATTATAAGCAAAAGCAACAAACATCATTTTCTAAAAAAAAAATTTTTTTTTTTCATTTTTTTTTAGACAAAATTGAATTTAGAATAATTAAATAGGATCATCTATTTATCAGAAAATCCAAGTGTCGCGGCGAAAGACAACCTGTAGGAGTGCCCTTCTACCTCGTAAGAGTCGTTGATCCTAGACTAAAACTGATTACTATAGATCTGTGGATCACATCCATAACCAAGGAAAACTAGATCGACTAAAATAAAATACATGGTAGAGATGCTCCAAAAGGCAAATAATTTACGTATCTTGACTCACTAGTTTGTCGACAGACATCTGTTGCTTGATTTCTTGAGTCCCAGTTAAAAAAGGAAAGGTTTTCTCACTTAACCTCGTAGTAACTGTGGTTACCCATTCCGATCAATAGGACATTTATCCTATATCCTTTTTTCAACATTGTGAACATATTTTCCTTAGCTGAGCAATCAATTCGATATTTATGCCTATGACAGATATCCAAATCATTATGACGATAATCCGTCATAATGATGAAGTTCGAAATTGAGGGGACACATATGTTTTCGTCATTAGAATTCGTCATTTACTTTTGACGTTTGTATAAATGATGAAAAAGTCCCTAACAACAGCGATATTTTGATGAATATTCTGATCAATAATTTAAAGACACACTTTTCTTGAAGAATTTGAATAGAAATGTGTAAAGATTGATAACAAATTTAATATTTTTGCACAAATTCGTGTTCTTCAATTTTGCAACAGATGGCGTCACCTGTCATTATTGTGTGGAGAACACTAAGCTCTACTCTTATAAAGGCCAGGAAAAGACAAAATGCCCGACGTAAAACGTTATAATAATACTTTTATTGTCTCACTGTATCAATGGCTGAACAATTAACAAAGTGCGTGTTACTTGGTTGGTTGTCGGTGAGTGAGAGCGAGAGTTATCGTTGCTGTCATCGAATTCCATCATCCTCGCGATGGCAACGCCTCTGGTGTCAATTCTGTTACCGCCACAGTACTCCCCCCCAAGTGTCTGCGAGATGTTCCAGCAGACACGGTATGCTGTCGTGCTGTCGATGTTGACTTGCCATAAACCCGTGGTTGGGTTGATGGGGTTGAACTGCCTGATGATCGATCTAGGAATGCAGGCTTGAGTCGCTCGACCGATACCGTAGTTTCTCGACCGTCTACCTTGATGATGAACACCGCTGGATTGATTCGTTTGACCACTGGATGCGGGCCAGAATAAGGTGGTTCGAGGGGCCTTCTTGTTGCGTCCACGCGCAGGAATACATGCGAACACGTGTTGAGGTCCTTAAAATAGAAGAGGTTGGGCTTACTGTGGTGAACCGCTGGATTCGGTTGTAGAAGTCGCATCTGCTCCCGAAACTTTTCTACAAAAATATGCGGATCAGGAGTATCTAGGTCAGTGTAAACAAACTCACCCGGAATGCGTAGCGAGGAACCGTATACCATATCAGCAGCAGAACATCCTAGTTCTTCCTTGATAGCGGTGCGGAGCCCCAGTAGCGTTGAGTCTAAGATGTCCGTCCATTTCGGGACACTTTTACACATCAAGGATGATTTTAGCGCTCGATGCCAACGTTCCACCATGCCGTTGGACTGCGGGTGGTAAGCTGTTGTTCGAGTCCGTGAACAACCCACGAGTTAAGTAAGTGCCTTGAAAAGACGCGCTTCAAATTGTGATCCTTGGTCCGTAGTTACTGTCTCCGGAGCTCCAAATCTGCAAACCCAAGATTGGAAAAACGCAGTGGCAACTGTGTCGGCTTCGCAATTTCGCAATGGTATGGCCTCTGGCCACCGAGTGTAGCGATCAATCATGGTCAGCAGGTACCGGTAGCCGTCCGATACTGGTAAAGGACCAACTAAATCCAAGTGGATGTGTTGAAATCGTCGGGATGGTAACGGGAACTGTTCGTTTTTGCATCTGACGTGTCGAGAGACTTTGCTGGTCTGGCAAGAAATGCAAGTTCGGCACCGGCGTTTGATGTCCGTTTTCATGTGGGGCCATACAAATCTGCGACGAATTAGCTCGCTTGTTACCCGCCCACTTGGGTGAGATGGGTTGTGTATCATAGCGAAAATTTGATTGCGAAAATTCGATGGTATATAAGGTCGAGGAACGCCCGCCGAGAAGTCGCAATAGACAAGAGCTGGTGATACGTGCTGTCTCGAAAATCGCGTCTGCCTGCAAAAGCCATAATTTTGGCTGTTCACGCCAAAATGGCGGCAGCTTGACCGGCATCGCCACAGCCATCACCACGTCGGACTTCGTTTCGTAGAACTGCTCGTCGTCTGGCATATTCGGGGTCACCAATGTGGAGAACACTAAGCTCTACTCTTATAAAGGCCAGGAAAAGACAAAATGCCAGACGTAAAACGTTATAATAATACTTTTATTGTCTCACTGTATCAATGGCTGAACAATTAACAAAGTGCGTGTTACTTGGTTGGTTGTCGGTGAGTGAGAGCGAGAGTCATCGTTGCTGTCATCGAATTCCATCATCCTCGCGATGGCAACGCCTCTGGTGTCAATTCTGTTACCGCCACAATTGAGCAAATGATGGTCCAAATGTGTAATTTGGAATTCGTCATAATGATGGTAAATTTTCGTCATAATGACGTATTTGCGTCATTCGAAGTTAAGTGTGTCAAGATTGTTAAATACTCTCCAATAACTGGATTATGGGCAGCGCCCGCTCTAGCACATACGCTGCCCCGGGCAAAACGGCAAACCCAAGATTTTTTTTGAAAATGTTCACGGGATGTGTGTGTACTACATTTTACCAGGAAGGATGCTTCTCTGACACATTGTGAGTTATTTGAATCCCACCTAGAAATAAGTTTCCATACGAAAACAGAAGAGAAACGGAAAAGAAGAGTCGTTCCTATCCAACTCAACATTTATGCTCATCGAGTGCTGAATGTAGCCTTTTTTATCATTATGAACTTGAGAACGTCAATGTAGACTGCAATTTCCCGAGGAAGACGTATTGGTGATGTAGTCGTTAAGAAATGCGCCTAAAAAGATTTAGCAAAAAAAATTCGCAAATTCAGATCATATAGGACTCCACAACCCAGACGGTTGTGGTACTAAATCGGTAGTGGAAAGTATTATGCCGATGAAATACTATATTACTGACAAATCCAAAAGGTAATCTAAGGACATCTTACATCTCTAAGGTTTCAGTAATGCCAATTTTATCCCCCTATAGTGCCTCAATATCGGTAATCTCACGGAATACTACTGAGTGAAATGAAATGAGACGAGAAACCAGGGTATGTCAAGAAACAGACTCTAAGTCAACCAATCTTGTTGATAAATCCTGGACAATTGCTCACTTCAGACTCTAGCTTCTTGAAATTTTATCTATTTCCTAAGGTTCTTAACGACTATTTGAGGTTACGATACAATAACACAGTTACTTCCTTCGTGTGCTTTGTTTGCTTAACTAAAAACGTTTGGTACTGATTTATCGAAGGCCATTAAACACAACTTAAAAAAAAAACTGTGCGCCTAACAATTTTATTTCGAAAGCAAAAAAAACAAATTTACAAGTGTTTTAGTCTTTTTTACCGCAAATAAGGTTCAGCTTTCATGTTTCAGTTTTCCGTCTAGGAAGTGCTACCCAAAATACCGACCCTCCCTAGACCGGGCGCTGATTATTGGCCCAATTTGACGCAAGAACCGCCTGAAGTTAAACCTTTATTAATTTTCAATATTATTATGAGCAAAAACCTTCACGCTCTGTGGCTCACTTGGTAGAGTTGCACTCTAGTAATCTAGAGGTCCGGAGATCGAATCTCGGCGTGGTCCAAAAATTTCCGTACATGTGCGGAGAGGAAATATATAGTGCTTGCAACATTATATACACTCCGAAATGATATGCAATGTAACGTTGACTCGAAATTGCCTATAAACGGCTGAGTTAACGCACCATGGCCCCACATGGGGCTATACGGTACTGAGAAGAAAAACCTTTATAATTTATGGATTGTTCTGATGATTATTGAGTTAAGTTGCGTCTTCCCGGTGCAAACAGAGTATAATACTTAGAGATCCAAGATCCAAGGTTGAACATACCCAACATTGAATGTTTGCTACTATCCTAGATTCTATAGCTCACTTACGCATTTTTCTGGCATATTAGTAAAAATGCATGTCTTTTGAAAGAATAGTTAACCAAGGATCTATCTAACTATCTGTTATGATTTCGGATTTGATTCATTCGGATTTGGGGCCCCCTTTGGCTTGGGGGCCCGTGTTCCACTGCACACATGGAACACCGTACGTTACGCCACTGTGTATAATATAGTTTAGAATAATACTTTTGAAATTGCTTCCCTCGACTCCAAACTCACGCCAGCCACGCCACTGCTTTCTACTTTATGAAATGGAAAACGTAATAGTGTGTACCAGAAAATAAAGCACGTCCACAGTGTTTGTGACGAGGTTTTTAGGATTTAAATTAAGGCGCAAATAAATTAGGTGATTACATTTGTGTTAATCAAAACTTTTATACGATTTTTTTTTTAACGAATGTTTAACAGTCCAAATTTTAAGTGCAACCCACAATTATAGTATCTTTTTCAAACAATTGGCTGATAGCTAGGTCCTTGAAATTTATAGCAAAATTAAATAGCAGCTAAAAGCTTAAAATTTTTAGAAATATCTACTCACGAATTTCTGAGTTAACGGAAAATTTCGATTTAAAAACACAAAAGCTGTACTTTATCCATACTATAGGCATTCCTAACAAGCTTTCGTTTTCACAATTTCCCTTTTCTGGACATATAACTATATGATTCATGTTAAAACAGGGATTAAGGTGTTCCGGCTAGAAAAGCGACGATGCTAGAGGTGTTCCGTGACTCCGAAAAGTTTGGGAACCACTGATCTAACCCAATAAAAAGCTCTGATACTCCAATCACAGTAGCGAAAATTTGTAGGAAAATTGGAATACTGTGGATTCACTCACCGTAGTAAAAAATCCAAAAAAATCGATGCAATATTTTTAGGACTCAGTTTTTTTCGTATGGCAAAATCGCTATATATTTTGCACCAAAATTTGATAAAAAAAACTGCTAATTTGAAGTGTAATAAATACAGAAATTGTTATTCTGAAATTCAGCATTTGGTAACCGTAAAAGTATAAGTAATCCTGTAAAATGATCCCCTCCTCCCTCTCTGAAAAGCTATATACGCTCCACTGTTGTGAATTAATTAATTGATTACTTTCCCGCTCTATATCACGGAGCGTAATAATACTCGCCACATGAAATCCGTAGGTTTTGATGATTTTCGACAAAACGTACACGGGGCTCCTTTTTTTCTATTCAAGTTCGGTTGAATTAGTTTGAATTTAAGTCAACAATGTCAGCAACAATTTGTTGTATTCGTATTGTCTTCGAACGTTAATCAGAACCACTTTCTGGTAAAAAATTGTAGATTTTTTAAACATATATGATTTTTTTTTTGCAGAAAAAAAACGATCCATCTGCAATTGATCAAATGATTTGGAAACGGTGAAATGATCATTGCGTTAAATCCATACTTAAAAACGAATACGCAATAAAAAACCTTTCGGCGTCAGATGCCGTCAAAGCACGCAACCTTTTGGATCAGGAAAACTAATGTAATGATGTAATTAATGGTAAGGCACAGAACTATCGGTCGTCCAATAAACGCAGCACTGACCTCGGAATATTTCCAATATCAATCCAAATCCCTTAGGCTTCTAATTATTCATGTGTGCATCATCATCAACAACGTACCATGTATAGAATTGTTTATTTTACGGATGCCTTTTTTGAATGAAAATGTGATCATCCTGAACCATTTTCAGTACAGTCCCCAAATGCGTAATAGTTCAGAAGTGAAGAAACTACAACAACTTGAACCTCCAATCCTAGCAATGTACTTCATACGAAGACGCGGGTAGTCACATGTCAAAACTTTATGTAACAAGATGTTCCAGCGCTCCCTGCCCCTCCCCTCTTTAATAATTTTTTATATACGCCACTAATCTAAGAAAATTGGACCAAAATATGGCCATCGAACGGGAAAAATCCTACATCGGAATTTTTTTTTATTATGGTTGGGGATGGTCCCGAGATGATGGCATAAAAAGTCCCAACCAATTGGGGGTCCGCAACCTTAAAAAAAAGGTGGAAAGGGCATTTTTTTGTTTTTTTTTTTTTGCGATTATTTCAAAAACGGCAAGAGATACACAAAAACGGTCTGAGGACGAAAAAAACTACATAAAATTACATTTCCAATGATATA
Organism: Microchrysa polita; assembly: GCA_949715475.1. Classification (NCBI taxonomy): domain Eukaryota; kingdom Metazoa; phylum Arthropoda; class Insecta; order Diptera; family Stratiomyidae; genus Microchrysa; species Microchrysa polita. Next base: position 36,994,418 of record OX454418.1, on the reverse strand, counting down.
AAACACATTAGAGTTTAATTAAATATTTCTGAGCTAGCCTAACAAAATAAATTAGAATATTTTCATTTTAGACCTTTGTTAAAAGATCCATAACTTTTGAAAGAATGCTAGTCCAGCCGTAAAATTTTGTATAAGTATTCAAAATAAGTTCAAGGTCATTTTAAGGTAAACAATGAGTCGCTCTGGTCAAGGACCCCCATTATACCCCCATTTAAATTTGTCAAAATGGCATGATACCCTTAGATTTTATCCGAATGAGCTGATTTTTGGCGGGCGGGGTCACTATGACCTCCAATCCCAACAAACCAAAATTTAGCACTCTGCTCCAATTTTGGGGGAGTTATGGATATGCCGTTTTGAAACATTTAAATGGGGGGAGGGGGGGATAATGGGGGTCCTTGACCGGAGCGACTAAATGTTTACCTTAAAATGATTTTGAACTTACTGTGAATACTTATACTAAATTTTACGGCTGAACTAGAATTCTTTAAAAAGTTATGGAGCTTTTAAAAAAGGTCTAAAATGAAAATATTCTAATTTATGTTCTAGTCTAACGCCGAAATATTTAGTTAAACTCTAATGTGTTCACAGTTCAAAATTTTGGTTTAAAAAGTAACCTTAGAGATATTGTATATAGGTCTACACCAAAAATTTATTACTTTTTAATATTAGGCTTGTATTAGTTTGTAATGGCTAATACATACTATATTAATTTTCAATATAAGATATTATTATAATATAATAGGTAAAAATATTATATTTTAATATTAGGTCACTTAAAATAAAGTATATGGTTATATTGATTTTAAGTACAGATATATTGAAAATTTAAAACCAATAGTCGATTGAAATATAATACCTTTGTATTATAGGTTATAATATAATTTTAGATTAAAAAATAATATACAGAACTTTAAACTTAAATACATAATGTATTGACAGTTATACTTACTACATTAAAATCCGTCGATATTATCTGCTCCAATAATGAAAATCCAAGTGTTTAAGAAAAAAGATTTATTCAATAATTAATTAAATCGATTAAAAACAAAACGATATATCTTATAATTTACTCCATTAATTTTAAAACACTGACAAACGTTGTAAAATTCATCGAAGATAATTGAGTAAAGGCTTAGTTAACTATTTACGCTTATATTAGTTCTGAATTAATAGATATGGCACTATAATGAATATATTTTTGTTAATAATTTTCTAATGGAAAGGCTTAATAAATTGTAGACAATTAAATTATTTCAAGGCTTGTTTTTCAATATATATTTTATTTGGCTTGAGTTGAAGATTTCAGAAAAACTTACGCTCTTGTAAAATGTAAAATACACTGCATAGAATGTTTCATATGAATTGGACTTTTAATTAATTTTATCCCATCTTTCACCAATACCCGCAGATTTGGGTTGGACAAATGAGCCACAAGTTTCTAAAATCTTTTGTCTTTTACTGTATGATGAATACTTTTTAAATTCGTTAGACATATCTTCAGAAAATATCAATTAATTTTGCTGCCTGCGACGAATGGGTGACACCAAGCGTTGATATTTTTTCCATCACCTAACCATGTCAATCTTCAAAAGGAACTTAAACTTCCTGATGGTCGTGCGTTGCGTCTGGAGGAAGTTCATAGTTATCGAGAACTGCAAATTGATTTAAAAATTACACTATAAATTCACTGTAACTCTCATGAAGAAAACTATAAAACTCACTTGATACCACTATATCACTGGAAGTAATTACCAAACTATTTTGCTGATATTTGACCATTTTAAAGTATTTTTTTGAACTATCACTTTTAATTCACAAGTAAAAATTACTGGGGACACACACGACATTTTCCTCTTGCTCCATTGTTATCAAACTAATATTCTCCAGACGCCGTTATAATTGGGAAAATTTTTTTGATTTAATACAATACGGTTTAAAAAGTAAAACCAAGTGTATTAATCACGCAACATGTTTCAAGAAAAGGAATCAATGCTGGATTCATTTTTAATCTTTTTTGGATTAGTGTTCCGCTATTAGTAATACAAAGTGTTTAAATAGTAATATCTGTTGGTTTAATTTTTAGTGCGGATGAAAATGAGAAGAACAGTATTAATTCTAAATACACATGAATTAATTTTCAATACAAGAATACTACAAGTTAATGTTATCTCTGTATTTAATGATACAATTTAGCTTTTAGTCCATTTTAAACTACATTTTAAGTAAAAATTATATTGAAAAGTTAATAATCTAATGAAAGTATTACTTTTTAGTTATTTTTGGATTAAAATTAAAAGTAATACAACGCATGGATTAAAAAAAAATCCAAAATTTTGGACTGTGTTATATATCATTGCAAAGATGATTTTATGTAGTTTTTTTCGTCCTCACACCATTTTTCTGTATCTCTTACCGTTTTTGAAATAATCGCAAAAAAACGAAAAAATGTCCACCCCTTTTTTTAAGGTTGCGGACCCCCGATCGGTTGGGACTTTTAATGCCATCATCTCGGGACCATCCCCAACCATAATCCAAAAAATTTCCGATGTAGGATTTTTGCCGACCAAATATGCCATTTTTCTTAGACTACACTGAGAGTATCCATTTTTGACCGCGCCTGAAATCAGGTTCGGTCTCGTTATAACTGAGAATGATATTTATAGGAAAACGAATATTTTATTGGTGGGTCTTTCCTTTGTTTTAAGTTGATAATCTTTTGTAAAACTTTTAAGTGGAATATTTATTTTGGGTTGTGGTGAAAAGTATTGAATAAATTTCAAAATGTGGATTAATTCGCTCCATGCTTAAGATTTTATGGCAATAAAGTGTAAAAAACGTATAGTGTGAAAATATTATTAGAACACTGTGAACCTCTGCATAAAAATTAAAGTGACGAATTGTATTTGCTATTATTATCAATCGTTTCTTTTGCCTCTTTCATGATGCATATAAACCACCTTTAAAATTTAATTCGAACAATTCCGAAATATGTTCCAAAATGTTAAATCATTTGGGATTAGATTTGTGACGCGTTGTGTTGTATCGTGCTTGAAACTAATCCTTCGGGCTTAGCACATCGTCCACATTATCCAGTTGAACTTATCAATGCCGAAGACAACACACCACCTATTGAAATCCTTAGTGATTATGGGTTGGTTGCGAACAGGAGTCAAACAAGTGGAAATGACAACTGACCTTCTTCAGTTCATAATATTTATCATGTGGCGAATTTCAGTTGGGTTTGTATGCTTTGTATGGTCTACTTGACTAGGTAGAATCAGGAGAGGAGAAAAAATGAGAACGTAACGTATCTGAATACACATTACAGTATGAGTAGTATGGCATTACCTTTTTTTCAAATACCTAGTAGAATCAATGGTTGCTATAAGTTTCTCAAACTGGACGACAGGGTCGCGTAACTGCGACAATTGAAGATCAAAGCTAAAGACGGCGAAACCCCATCATCAGGATAACATGCCTCAATGATGTTGAATGTCACTGCGTGCATTTTGACTATGCATTTAGACTTAGAGGTATGTACAGACATAGCGATGAATGATTAAGATAAATTGAATTAAACGACACATAAAGCGTAGAGATCTATAGAAAGTAGGAGTCACAACATATTAGCGTTTTTCCTTCTTTCATAATATAAAAGTCGGATGTGCGTGTGTTCGTAATGCATCTTCTCGTAAACTACTGAATCGATATGACTGCAATTTTGTGGGTAGGATTCTTTATATTGCGAGATAGATATAGAGAAATATGAATGGTATGCCATATAAACTCAACCTCAAGAATTAAGATATTCTAAGATAAGCTAAGATAAGTTTTTTCAACATAATGGTCGTAGTTCCGATTTTTTTTTAAAGTATATGTTGTAATAAATATCTATACAATAAATAAGATTTCTCGTCGGTTCAAACTGTCGGTCCTAAAAGTATGGTTAGCAAAATTTTAAGAAAGACTATCGAGAATGACCCTCGTCATCTTTTATCGATAAATAGCACTGGCATGTGTTATGAACAGTGTTGCCAACTGGAAATTTAGAAAACGGCTAAATTTAGCCGGAAAACCGGCTATATATTTTTCAAAAACGGCTAAAAATCCGGCTAAATAAATTTCAGGCAGAAAAACGGCCAAAAAACCGGCTAAATCATTCAAAACAGACACAATATGAAAAAATATAGTATAATACTGATTTTAATAATTTTATTACTTTTCTGGAGTACTACCCGTAAACTATGCTTTAGGCAGATTTTTTAATTTTATTACATATATGCTACAATCGCTGGCATTATAGTCATTTATATTTTTATTAAAATTTAACCATTTTAGGCCCAAGACACATATCCAAATCATCATGACGATAATCCATCATGATGATGAAAGTTCGAAATTGGAGTGACACATATGCTTTCGTCATTAGAATTCGTCATTTACTTTTGACGTTTGTGTAAATGATGAAAATGTCCCTCACGATTGCGATATTTTGATGAATATTCAGTTCAATAATTTGAGGACACACTCTCCTTAAAGAATTTGAATAGAAATGTGCAAAGATTGATAACAAATTTAATATTTTCGTAAACATTCTTGTTCTTCAATTTTACAACAGATGGCATCCCCAGTCATTATTGAGAAAATGATGGTCGAAATGCGTAATTTGAAACTCGTGTTAATGATGATAAATTTGCGTCATTCGAAAATATGTGTGTCAAGCTTGTTATTCATTTTCTAAATTGAGCCTTCCAAATTTTATTTTATTTTCCATAGTTACGAAATTTATAACAGTGGCACACATATCTTCGAATGATGCAATTACGTCATTATCACGAAAATTTACCATCATTAGCACGAATTCCAAATTACACATTTGGACCATCATTTGCTCAATAATGACAGGGGACGCCATCTGTTGCGAAAGTAAAGAACAAGAATTTTTGCAAAAATATTAAATTTGTTATCAATCTTTACACAATTCTATTCAAATTCTTCAAGAAAACTGTGTCATTAAATTATTGAACAGAATATTCATCAAAATATCGCTGTTGTTAGGGACATTCTCATTATTTACCAAACCGTCAAAAGTAAATGACGAATTCTAATGACGAAAACATATTTGTCACCTCAATTTCGAACTTTCATCATCATGACGGATTATCTTCATAATGATTTGGATGTGTGTCATAGCTATTATGTTCCATTGTTCCATTGTTGATGTTGATTCGCAATTACGAATTTGATGCTCCAAAGATACGAAATTGATGTTCCAAAATTATTAGCTTGGCCAGGAAATGGTATAGATTTTTGATAAATTTGTTGCTACAAACCCAACAACAAAATGTAACGCATCTACGAAAATGTGTAGTTTCTATGAATCGTCAGATGTTGTGTAAGTAGCTTGCCCACACTCTATTAAATTTTTACTCTTATAATAGAAGGAAACTTTGTTTCCTTCTATTATAATAGTGAAATTACTCTGCAATCTAAATTTGCAAATCAAGTGTAATTTTACATAAAAAATGTGTAAAAAAGTACTCTAATATATTAGCAAATTTACATCGTGCTATGTGTAAAAACACTCCGTAATAATAGGAATATAATGCGGTTTCACTCTTTTTTCGTTGTAAAGATTTAAGTGGCGAACCTTTACAAATAATATAGTTATCAATAAAACTATTTAAGGATATATAAAATATAAACAAGTATCGGTCGAGTTTTGCTGATCAATTTTTCGTATACATGGGAGGTTGCAAATTGTTCTTTTTTTTGCGATCTGTACACTTGTTCTTCTTCTCAGTACCTTAACTCAGCCGTTTATAGGCAATTTCGAGTCAACGTTACATTGCATATCATTTCGGAGTGCAATGTTGCAAGCACTAAATATTTCCTATCCGCACATGTACGGAAATTTTGGACCACGCCGAGATTCGATCTCGGGACCTCTAGATTACTAGCATCGTAGAGTGCGACTCAAGCAAGTGAGCCACAGAGCGTGTACACATGAGTTCTAAATGCAGAGAATTTTTGGAAAAATGTGGTACACTGTGTCCAGTCCAGCCGATTGAAGTATGACAACTGGAGAGCACGCTACAAAAAATGAGTAAAACTTCAACTGCACGTTGTAAAAATACACCACAAATCCGAATTATACACATAAACGTTGTAAAAATGCACCAGAAAATCTGAATTATACAGAAGTGTAGCGTAAAAATACATTTCACACCGATTTTGGTGTAATTTTTTTTATTTTACACAGAAATTGTTGAAAAATGCACTCTGTATGTGATTATAAGCGGGAAAAAGTGTAAAATTACCGCATTTTCAGCGGAAATTTAAATTCACTTTTTAGAGTGCAGTAAACTACAAAAAATAGTTAGATTTAAAATCAAATTTAAAAATTTTAATCTAATATATAGGGATTTGCGTTAATCATTCAAAAATTGTAAAAATTTTAATAATTACAAAAGATAGATTTAAGTGAGTATATATTTCGGGGACAACTTACCCTCTTCTTCAGCACTTAGCTTTTGTGCTGAAGAAGGGGGTAAGTTGCCCCCGAAATATATACACACTACAAAGTTCCGGCGATATTATTAATATCTATGAATCGCGCTAAAAGGTTTTCACCCTTGTAATCTGGCATGATTACGTTATCTGTGTTAAAGAATTGACACTTTGAAAAATGGAAAAATGTTCAGGTACTCCCATGCTCCAAGAATTGTTTAGCAAAGAATTTTATCGTAGATACTGTCTTTCATTTTGCAAATTATTCAGCATATTGCTTAGACTAATATCAGTTTACGTGAAACCCATATTACCCTAAATTTATTGAAAAAAGGTCTCCGCGACAATTTTTTCCCAGGAGACATAGGTGGGTATAGTAGGTCCTTACCCTAATACACGATAATAAGTGTATGTAGAAATAATTTGACGCCGATTTACTTTGTTTGTGAATATTGAAAATCGATTCTAGTTTCAAAGTAAGAAAAAACATTATAAAATAATTTTAGCCGAAAAAACGACCGAAGAAAATCAATTCCGGCTAAAAATCCGGCCGGCCGGAATTAGAAATTTCTTCCGGCTAAACAGCACGGTTTCCGGCTAAATTTGGCCGGAAAACGGCTAAATTGGCAACACTGGTTATGAATGAGGTTTAATCATGATGACATCCAACTTGCCAACGATTTCGTTTTAGACCGTAGAGAGACTTTCATATGACATAAAGGTTGTAAATGTTATATTTAAGCACAGAAGTTATGAAATTATGAAACACTGAAAATATAGTATCCCTGCAATATTAATGAACTAGGAGGAGTATAGACTTTTTTTCATTACCATGATGAATTCGTTCATAGTAAATAAACCTTCATTTCCTTAAAATAATACACAGTTCATCTATTTTATGAAACACCGGTCGTTAGTATAACGAAAACAAAATTTCAACTTAATGTAAAGCGATCATGATGAACACAATGAACTCCAGTAGAATCTTATGCATTGTACATTCCGGCTATGAACCCATACATTAGCCGCGATAGTAAGTAAATAAACCATGATGTCACTATCGTTTTAAGCGTATTTTATAAACCTTCGTAACATATATTATATTCACATTATTCACTATTTAAAGCATTTTCTTTTTGACAACATACCCCACTCCTATTCGTAACATATAGTCTGGTTGGTGTAGGTAGGCAGGGCGCATGTTTTCAAATCATAGGGTCCCGGGATCGATTCGCACTGTAGGTATAGGTAATTTTTGATGACTTTTCAGAGCAGAGGTAAAATAGATGTCGTCAACACTTATGAAGCTGGGTACCGGCCTGCGCCAGTTTTTTTTTTTAATTGATGAACTCAGTAATTATATCAATGAACAAGTTGTTAATTTTGTGAATTAGTTAATAATTTTAATGAAATTTTTGTTCGTTACTTTGATGAAATCAGATTCGTTCGACTGATGAAAGGCGTCTTCGGTGGGATATCGGTGTAAATATTCATTACTTTAATGAACAATTTCATTGCTTCAGGGCACCTTTTTCTTTCAGTGTACTAAGTGAATTAATTAAGTTTCAAACAACCAATCGAGACTGCAGGATCTGATTAAGCTATCGATTAATATGACGCTGACAAGTTCTGTCTTTGAGCATCGAGACTGAAGCCGCAGTAGCATTCTGCGGATGACAATCACTTAGTTTCCTGTCAGGGACGTAGCCAGGATTTTGTTTCGGGAGGGGCCCAATGCTCGATCTCAGAAATTTAAGTGGGCATTATTAAAAAAAATAATTTTGTTTTGGATTATGGAGACTGTAGTTCATAAATATACACTACTGCACCATAACTATCCGATGTTGTAGGAAATCCAAATCCGTGCTAAACTTTTACTTTACCAAAAAGTAATTATGAAAAATATTACAGAACAACAGCGATCAGAAACCACCTAGAATCAGTGGCGATCCTACGTAGGGGTTTTGGGGGTTCAAACCCCCTCCGAAATTGGTTGATGTTTGTAATAGTGTTCGAATCATTTGGTTGATAAATTCGGGCAATAGAAAAATAGGACACGGGAATAGACGCAGTAGATACATGTGAGCTTTGAGCTTTCAACTTTCCTCTGCATCTGCATTTGTGAAAGGTGATGAAAAATTCCTTAGTTGCAATCCGCTTCACGGTCTTGAGCATTACTATAGCAAATGGCGGAATGCGATAAATTTATTGCTTAACCGCACTTTGAATAATTTGATTTTTTTATTTTCCGAAGAAACTTTATTTTGACGAATTTCCTGGTGATATATTATCTGATAAAATTGGTCAGGGTAAAGTGAAATTAACTAACTAAAAAGAGAAATCAGATCCACTCGTCGACAATTGTAAAATAGAAATTACGCCTTTTTTCTTCGACTAAATTCAAATAAAACTAAAAACAAAATTTTATAGCATGGACATTTTTTTGAACGCTGAGCCCATTTCGAAACCAATTTCTGGCTACGTCCCTGCAACAGACGGACAGGGATTTTGCACTCATCGTACAATAAATCTATCAAGTCATCTAACAATGAGAAGGAACTCAGCATCATGAAAATGATGTGCTGACAAAATTATTTTTGCAGTTGAGAAGCCAAAGAAGTGTCTCTCGGAAGTAGGACACACACAGTGATTTATTTGATCGCGCTTATCAGCTTTAAAATATCAATTTGACTTTTTGCTAAAACCCCTCCCGAAATATATTTCTGTGTGCGCCCCTGCCTAGAATAGTCTTCAATATGAGGCTAACCTTTAAGTTTCTTTTTGTTACCCATTTTGATCCCATTGTAATTCCGAAATGTTGAAGATTATAAACATATTCTTTATTTTATATAGTTTTATAAAATTAAAAATGAAACGATTTTCCCAAAGGTTGTTTTTTATGGTTTCCTCGAGAAGCGAATTCTTTCGTGATTTTTGAGGAATCTAAATTCCCTGTTCCATCTCTGTGAACATGGAGAAGGATTAGATGTGTCAGACGTTTTTGTGTCATAGTTGAATGTAGCCATGTTTAAAGACGTCGTAAAGCACTGATGATTCTGTTGATGCTGGAACTGTCAGGAGTAATGTTACTAGCCGTATTAACATGCTGCGCTCGATATACTTTGAAAATGATCAGCCATTTCGGCGCAACATGTAGGTGAAGCTCCCGGCATATTCAACAATATCGAAAGGGAGCATAGCAGCCCAATCTTACTGTGAGATTCTCTACCAGCGGCACGGTTTTCTGACAAGGAGAATGAAACACTTCTTCGTTTTCGTTGATCAACGGTCAATAAATTCACTATCGTTGGCCTTGTCGTTAATTTGAGGTACTCTTTTTAACGAAGAAGAAATGATCATGTACATACACGTAGTATAAGTACATGCACTAGATGCACGTATGCAACTTTCTGCGAACCAGATATTCCATCATGAAAACAAAAAATATCCACACTAGAACAGGGGTGTCAAACTCAAAACCTGGCCGGGCCAAATATCAGTTTCTTCCGGAGCATCACAGAATATTACTTTTCAAAAATGAATATGAATCTCAGTCACTAACAACCTCGGGACATGAAAAAATTGGGCTACCTAAAATAGAAAACCTGGAAATCTTTTGAAAATGTTCTTCAAACAATTTTACACTCCTTAGAAAATGTTAAAACAACAAGATTTTGTAAATTAATCAGTAACCACTCTCTGAGAATTTATTTCGGACAGCTGGTCCCGCGACATGTCTGCACTAGAACAATAAATTGAGTATGTACACTGTATATGTATAAAAATATAAAATAAATTATTCTTAATTTTTAATATAGTGCAATATATGTATAGTACTAATTGCCCCTTCAGCCAAAATATTGAGGGGGCAGTTGCCCCCGCTGCCCCCCCTATTCCGGCGCCATTGCATATTCGTTTCAGTCCTCATGGGGACTCTGGATACTGTGTACTCGTAGTATCGGACCCCAATGGAAGAAATCCAACCGCTCTGTACATCTTATAGTTGGGATAAATGAAACATGGCTGTTTCGGCCGGGACATGAACATAACATGACTTCACAATGCTTGCTTTGCCACTCCTAGCAGCGCTAAGTAAAGGCATAATCTCGTCAGCCATTGCTCCATTACAGAACAAGGCTACTGTTTCTTCAGCGATCCCGATGGACGTTTATTGCTTAGCGAGATTTCATCATAAGAGGCACGAATTTGCTTCGTGGGCAATCAACGTAATCAGACTATGAACTGTTTGCTTCAGCTTATTTTTTGACACCACATTGCAACTCTTGCACTGAGAGTGGGAGGCAAATACGTAAACCAAATCGAAAATTGAATCCAAGAGATAATTTCATCAAAGCATATGGAGCCGTTTGCGGAAATAGAACTCCATTCTGCCTAGCTAGTACATGGCTACCGGAAAGACATTATTAACAATTTCGTTTCAGCTAGGGTGCAGCACCAGAAATAATCCTTTTTTGCGGGTTAACATTTAAGCCTTCACTTTCCGATCAATGTCTCTGATAGCTCCTAAAGAATAGAGTCCATTGGGCAACCAAACCACATTCTCGTAAGTGTATACCATTGCCATAAGGGCAAATATTTTGAAGAAAACCTGGGCTAAATATCTAAGCAACTCTCCCGACAAATTTCAGTGTACGGTTCGATAAAAGAAAAAAATGCAGCTACGCCGTCGTTCACAGGAAATATATAATAATACCGTACATCATTATAGGGCGGCCCGTCAGAATTTCCTATACCCGGCGGCACTGCAGAACCTTCTAGACTCGTCACTGCCGGGCGAGGTCCGAGCAAGTGGTAACCCTAAATATATTACTGAAATTTCAAAGCCCATTCAAATTATTTCGGGAGGGGTCCGGACCCCCTGGACCCCTCCCCTGGCAGGGACGTTTCCTGTCTCGGAATGTGAAAGAGCCTGAGACTGACCTCAAACTATGGATTGTGACCAGGCCTCAATTAATCACTCCTTAAACACAATTTTCTTATTTACGGTAGGCAAATTTTCAAACACGCGGTACAGTGTAGCGATTTTGTATAAAGAGTCCAGGAAGATTTTTTTTTTAATCATCGGCCATCGGGCTACGCCCATGGTTCTAGCACGCCTCTGTTAAGAAGTTACAGCCGTTTAAAGATGTGACCCAAGACCAAATAATACCAAAGGAAGTAAGCGGAAACGGAGTAATTTTTTCGAAAATTTTGGATAGGGCTGAATTGAATTGGCGGATGTAGAGCATGAAACGGTTCACATTTTGCTAGAAATTTGACAGTCTTAGCTGTCTCTGTTCAGAAGTTACAGCCGTCCAAAGATGTGACCCATGACAAAAAAAAATACCAAAGTGGGGAGATCGCTCCTTAAATACAATTTGCTAAGACTATGTTCATTCGACGCCGACGGAACAAGTACGGGTTTTCGGACCTCTGTAGTTCGGACCCTGGTTGGCCCTGAGGATTCAAATTTTGTAGAGATTGTCGCTTGCGCCGTCTTACAAAGTGTAGACAATTTCAAGAATATACGATGAAAAATACCCGAGATATAGAAGTTTGAAAATCGATTTTTTTCGAAAATCTTGTTCTCGTTGTACTTGATATTCATTGACAGGGCTACAGTCTCGTAGATAGCATTTCAGGACTTGCTCTCTTTACCCATGGATAGAGTCTGTCCTGAAGGTGTACATAGGCTATCATCTGCTCCGATCTGTGCGGTAGGAAAAAAGATACAGCGAAAAATGTGGAATTGCATAGAGTTTCTCGCTTAAGTCTTTTATATGTTTAATAGAAAGCCAAGGAAAAGGCGTCAGCGGCAAAAAAGATTTACATATATAAATGCAAATCCGCCAAAATACCTGTCGATGTTTAAGGTTATAAACATTTGAAAGTTGCAATATTAAAATATGTAATTAAATGTACATACTTAATCACAGATCTAAACGGCATAAAAACATAAAACTAATGTTTAAATTGCAAAATTTAGCTGAAAATTTGGAAGCTTAACATTATTGACGCCGTGAAACTCATTCGCAGTAAAATAAAGTCTTTTAAAGACATTAACTACGACAGTGAAATCAATGCGTTAGTTAAAAGTTCCTTGATTTTCGCAAGAAAATTAAATATTGACCCTGAGTCGGACTACAAAATACAACACCGAACTCGTCGTGCTCCGAAAAAATTGGACGAATCATCTCCAACTACAGCCGAAAAAGACTTTGCAACATTTTACCGAAAAGAGTTCTAAATCCTTCTAGACGTTTCTATCTCAAAGTCTACAGAAGAATTGGAAAAAAAATCCAAACTGGCTCCAACCATTTCAAGATATATTTCTAATTTCGTCCGATAGAAATGCCTTTATGCTGAAATTCAAATTCTTCTTGATAATTGCTCCGAGTGTCAACATTTTAGAAAGATAGTGAGAGAGGCTTTCAAACTAAGGACCGAAAGCTTACAAGATTATTCAGCTTACTTTGACACGTCCAGTGACATCAGCTTCGATCGAGCGATTTAGTAAATTAAGGTTAATAATCAATAATAATTTACGAAATTTGATATGGGAGATGCACGCTTAGACAATTTGATGCTAATGATTTCTGCAAAAGGATATTGTCAATAAAATGGATTTACATTGAATTATGGAGCGATGGTCCAAAATTAAGTTATGGCGGGTCATAACTTAACTCTAGAAATTATCTGGATTCAAATTTAAACGACTGTTCAAAACTCGCGTTGCAAAAAAAAGTCTCTCAACTACAACAACAACAATCAACTACATTAACTCCGAATTCAGCAACACACATAGATACTAGTCGACAAGGGCACTCCTCAAGGAGTTACGGCAACACGCCGCGAAAATCGTTACGCTTTTATCTTTATGTAAAGTTCATTTGAATTTCGGGGCCCACCGAACCACTAGAAAAACTCTCCCAAAAAAAATCGCATTGCAGAAAACAAAGTTCATTCATCAAACCTACAACTAAAGTGCTTTTTCAGTGTTCGGTAACGGTAAGCCATTGTGCTCGTAATTCAGCGAACTCTAACAATTTCTCTATTCTTATAAGCGCAAAACGTCTGACATGAAAAATTATTTTCAATAATTGACATTTTTGGACAAAAATAAAAGTCAAAATTAGAACATTCTACCGCTCTTCCCTGCCCTCCTCTGTCTACGGCCATGGTAGGTGCTGAAGGTCACAGGGCTGTCATAGAAAATCAGCCATCAAAAGTAGTTTTTTTTTTAAGAAAAGAGTTTTGTAAGGGACCAATCGTAACCAAAACCAATTATTCTTTCCTCATGAACCCACATAAGTGTGCCTTTACTGAGTTTACACAATCATATGAATGGATGACAAAAGGAAGCGTCATGCAATACTTACTTCAGTTGAGGATCATTTGGGCTCCACCCCAAAAAGTAATTCTTCTGAAATCCTTTTTTTTATGGACCCAAACAATAATAATTAAAATAAAATAAATAACAGGCGCGACAATCCAGCATTGGACTAAGGCCGCAGGATGTGTTAGCGACATCCTATTTCCAAGATCTTATCTGCTTTTTGTTGAGGTAATGAGATCAGCATCACGCTCAGCCAGCAGTGTTAGATATTTATCCCCATAAATGGGTACTCGTTTAACATCTGAGTGAGATGATAGTCCGTCACAAGCTCGTGAGTTCGAAAAACACCATGATCCACGGTGAGATTCGAACTCATGACCCTGTGCAGCGAAGGTTCGCGCACTAACTGCTAGACCAGCCAGACTACAAATAATAATTAAACCTCACATAAATATATCTTAAAAATAGACAGAAAACATGCGGGAATGGAAGGAATAGGAACATTTTTTTTATACCCTTCGCTCATAGAAATCATAAAATTTTTTAGATAACACATTTACATCTTAAATATCTTCTACATAAGCCTAATAGGATGTAGTTTGCCCATGCTCTATTATGATGTGTGATGTGCTTTCGGCCTCGTTAAACGTACAAATAGCCTCTGAACAATTTAAGTTTGAACAAACCTCACGACAACTCTGTAAAAAAAAATGTAATTAAGCATTTAAATTTCGGTCGAGATTCATCCTTTTTTGGTAAACCTTCACGTTCATTTCCCATCGTATTTCACTCGTTACTGCGCACCAATCATCCTTCAAGTCCCAAAAAAAAAATATAAGAACCGGACGTCCACATGTCGCTTCGTTATCATACCTAACGTCTACAAATTTCACGTATGCAGTCAGCTCGTGGTTTAATGTGTCCATCCGTATGGGACGTGGGAGTATGAAACAACGAGCCAAAAATAAACCCATGGCCGCAAAAAAAAAATATATTATGAAGGCCTTCCGCGAATTTGGGTTAATGGTTTTATAATTTACTCCTGTCGTGTCATGTGGAGCGAATCCTCATATGCGAAGGATTCACGCTCGTCTATGGGTCTGATGGGCTTTTCGAGCTCCGATACTCGTACGATCTCGTTACTACTACTAGTGCTGATGATGCCTTTTGGTTATGCTGACGACGCGACGCCAGGATAAAATGATGGCCATGGCATTCGTATGCTGTCCCGATGCTGACGAGCCGCCTGACAATCGCGGCAGCAATGTGGAGCCTAGAAAACCTTTTTGCCCGGCTGAAAATTACAAATGTGCATCCGTAGACGCGTACACATCCATAATTCATTTCGCTTCCACTTTGCATTTTTATTGAAAGTGTTTTTTTTTTCT
The DNA here is from genome assembly GCA_949715475.1 of Microchrysa polita. Lineage (NCBI taxonomy): Eukaryota > Metazoa > Arthropoda > Insecta > Diptera > Stratiomyidae > Microchrysa > Microchrysa polita. Next base: position 36,979,181 of record OX454418.1, on the reverse strand, counting down.
CGGTCGTTCCATGTTGCTATGCGTCGTCATACCATGTTGTTTCATATATTCTCCCGAAAATGTAAAAATGTCTAGTATTTGAGTGGGGCGTCATCATTTCATCATGTTAGCATCCCTAGTTTTCAAGTGTCTGACGGACTTCATGCAGCTAGAAGATCTGTAGTTGGGCGCTAACACGGGTCACCACCAGATACAATTTATTACAATGTTGTCACATGAGAGGGCTCGCGTAACACACCTTTTGAAGTCACCGATGCGTACAGTGTTAACATGACAAATGACAGCTAATTTTGTTAAGAATTTGGGTATTTTTGTCAGTTTACTAATTAACGCAGATGTTTACATATTGGAATGTACTCGTATGTGCGTTTGATCTTTTTGGCAGCTAAGCGTAAAATAAGAAAAATTTCTTAGGTGATTCTACAATTTGAATGGCAAATTGATATCTGAATTGACAGTGTCGTACGGAGTACTTTCTATTTGGTTATAAAATAATGGTTATTGATATATAGGTACATATATATGTAGGTATGTATTATCCAGGAATTTCGTTATTTTTGTTTGTGTATTGCTTCGCTGTTTTGCTGGCCTCTCCCTGTCAATATTTAGTCAGTATATAAAAAACAAAAACTTCTTGCTTCCCTTTTAAATTTTATGGGACGGCATAGTTCCTTTTGCAAATCATTCAGTATTTCTTTTATAGTCTTATATGTATATTCGAAACATTAATGTCAGTATGAGCAGTGACGGAACAACTTGACTCGGGGCCGAAATTACGTACTTAGACCAGACGCCAGTGGTTACCAGGGCGTGGGAAAGCGCCCTCCCGGCCTCCTACTATTGCCTACGCCTATGTGTCCACAAGTGTTTTTGTAAAATCCACCGACTTCCTGGACCAAGTTAAGGCTATTTTCTGGAACCAAATTTTCAGGTGAAAATTTTAAAATCAGTTTTAGGACAAATTGAGTTTTCTGAACGTACAGGTGAATGTAGGGGAGCTTGTCAAACTTTGAAAACTTTATCTCTTCTTTACTATAAGAAATATTTACGCTGTAAACATATTTTTCGTAGTTCTAAAAAATGTTTCATTGTTTTGTGGATTCTGGGCCGCTAAATCTCCTAGGATCCCTCTCTCCGCCACGCGACCCCTTACGCGACGCCCATGGTATGAGTCTTACTGGTCATTAAAATAAAATCAAAACACTTTGCTCTTTATCATGATACGGATAAGACATATGTATATGAAAACCTTTTATAAAGAAACACATAAAAACTGCAGTCAAGAAAACCGCGCACTGATAAATATCCCTAATGCATCGATATAGTTACTTGATCCATTGCGCCGGCCATATACAAAGATTCTCAAATTCGTAGTGGTGGCTAGCGTAAAATGATAAATCCACTTTAGGAGGTTTAAATTAACCGCAGAAAACCGAAAATGAGCAAATCGTCTCGAGCGGAAAATAATAAAAGAACTCGACGGAATGCTGTGTTCAGAGGAAACAGTAAAAATTTTGCTATCAACTCGATGATTGATGGCATCAAGCTTTCGTTCCTTACTTCGCAAAACTGGGCATAAAAAACCCATGAAACTACCAAGAACTGATCAAGTCCTGCGACCGCATACATATATGGAAGTCGTGCAGTAGGTACAATATACATATCTATATAAGATATCAATATACGAGTATGTTTCATATCGGCACAAAAACAATTTTTCCCGGTCTTGGTATAATTTTAGCAAACGGGCGCATTTGTAAAGAGGCTCACTAAATGCCAACTTGTCTGTCCACAGCTTCAAGATGAAAATCCCTGCATTTTAGAGACGGATCATTTTTATAAGCATAATTATGGCAAATTACAGTAATAAAGCTTCGGAAGGCGAAGGTGGAGTTGAGTGTGCAACCCTCTTCGAATTGCAGCCTCTAGCATTTTAACTACTGGACGTAGACTTGAAAAACTCTATAAAGGAAAAGATAGACTGTATACACTGTACTGCACCTAATCGTAGAGTCCTCGGGCACTAGGTAGGTGACGCATAATAATTTGTTTTGTTCTTGGTTCGATAAGTCGTGCGGCTATACGGGCCAAACAAATTAACAAATTAAAGTTTTTATTAAGCATTCGCCGCAGGACACACTTATTATAGGTGAGAATCGGTAGATGAGTCGCGACTACACGCGGTTTTTATATTTGAGATTCGCGCATTCGACATATGGCTGTTGGCTTTAAAAATGTAATTTGGGGTAAATTACAAAATGATTTCGTGGAAATTAAAAACGTTTCTTCCTTTAACGGAGGTAGGATGAGTTTATTGGTGATTATGGCTCAATTAAACTCCCATATAAAGATGATAATCTTGTAACTAAACGTTTCCGGGTAGAACTTGTTGGTTCGTTTGAACAAAAAAAAGAAAGAATTTTCAAATCATAATTTGTTGGCAAGTGACTTTTGTTTTGATAAAAGGTCCGCGACTCATTAATCTGGATCAGATCAGCAGAACCGTATCATCCATAAGGCAAAGTAGGCAACTGCCTATGGGCTCGCGACCTTCGGCAGCTTCACAGTTATCACCAAGTACATAAACAGGAAAAAAATTATGGCTGGAAGACCCCTCGGAAGTGTATCTGTGTAATACAATAGTACTACCGCAATGTCAGTGCGAAACAAAAGTGTGTAGACCTCAAGGCTAAAAAAACAAAAATTGTACCATTTGTCGCTTATGGGCCTCTCATTTACTTCTTTACTAGTGTCAGACCCTGACAATAGCTTATTTTTAAATAAGTATGTAAGATTTGACGTCCTAAGTGTTTCTTAATCGGGACTACAGTGGAACTTGGATTCATTGTCTTTTGTTTTTAGTATACTTTAAGTATTAATCCTTGGACTTATTAAGGTTTGAGCCTTGGACACTTGGGCCAATCATTTAATTTATACTCATTAAGAGCACCTTCCTGGACGTTTTCTTAGCTAATTTTTTATTTGAGGCCATAGTTTTAAATTTGCGCTTAAGTCTGTGACTATTTGTAAAAAATTGTAGAATCTCAAGATAACAGCAGACAGTTCAATATTTGTGTGGGGTTTGTTTGCAATAAATAAAAATATTTACTCAGAAAATGTTATTGGGGGATGCGGGAGCATGGCCCCATCCATTTGTTTTGACCTTTCTAGTTGCTTTGATAGACACATTAATTCAAGGTTTTGTGAAATCGGTGTAAAAAATGTTTCTTGCAAGAACCAAAAATGGGGGGTCGGGTTTGTATGACAGCCCCATGACCCCATGGTCCGATTTCATCCAATCTTACATATGTTTTGTGTCATCAATAGAAATACATTTGTGTAAAATTTGGTTGATTTCGATGAACAAATAAAAAAGTTTTTCTTAGAAGAACCTAATTTAGCCCCATGACCCCATTGTTCGATTTTACCGATTCAAAAATACAAACTGCCTGCAGCAAAAAAAAAAGCATTTGTGCAAAATTCCAGCTTCATAGCTTTTAAATTGGCCGAGTAAAACGCGTCGCAACAGACAGACAGACGGACATCGCCCAATCGACTCCCCATGTCATGCTGATCATATATGTATACTTTTGATATGGTCGGAGATGCTTCCTTCAATGCGTTACAAACTTCATGGCAAAGTCAATATACCCTTTCACTCTATGAGCGAAGGGTATAAAAATGCGCTGATGCATTTGCAACTTATTTGGTCACTTCAAACTGACCGTTCATTCTCTTATTTTGGAAAAATTAAGAACAGTGGGAAAGACATGAAACTGAAATTTTTTCGGGTGTCAGTCAGAGCCAAAATGTGCTGAATAGACGAATTGGGTTTAGGTCCTGGGTTTTTACACGTTTTCATTTGAAAAAAAAAATCAAGTTTTCATAGAAAACACGCAGAATAGGGTGTTTTCAATGTGTCGATTTGTAGGACAGTTGAAATGTTTTGGGACCGTTTTCATACGAAATCATGAAAGTTGACCCAAATCACATGGTTTCGTGCACTCTGAACATAATATAACTTTATTAATGCATTTTGTGTATAACGCATCCAGATTAAGGAGCTACTGTACCTACCATAAAAACAATTTATTTGGTGAACCCGTAATCAGTTTTTGAAGTTGGACCGTTGTGTTTTATTATTATAATGGTCATTACGATTATTAGATGGCAAACAAACATCAATTTCGAGAGCTGGACGGAAAGCGTCCGATGTAGGTCAACACACATTATGTGATATTTACAGTATCTAAACTTGAGAAAACTAAGTCTTAAATATTTTTTGTAACAATGCGGCTGGATGTTCGGTAGTTCTCAGATGTGTTAAGGAAGTCGTCAGCATACGTTAGGCGAACCGCTTTTAGGAAGGTGCAAAAATGGCTCATTCTACGCAGGGCATTGTGGAAACCCCCCTCTCACCCATTCGACTGGCCCCCAAGATTGGATGAAATTTGCTTAAAGATGTTTTCTGTGCTCATGCGAAAGAGACAGAAACTAAAAGTTCTGACCAAACGGGTGCAGCATGCCAATATATTGAAATGCTTGTGTAAAAAACGCGCTAAATAGTTTTCAGTAGTCTTTCAGTCAGTTATGGTGTTTTTCGAACTCACGACCCATGTGATGGCCTATGATCTCAGATCTCACTCAGATGATAAACTGTTGATCTCAACACCTCAACAAAAAAGCAGTTAAGATTTTGGAAATTGGATATCACTAACACATCTGCGGAATTAGTCCAATGTTGAACTGTCGCGCCGTTTTTAATTTTTTAAATATCGTTTAACTTTGGATCCCGATTTAAGAAAAACTATGAACATAAGCAACCAATTTTTCACCTAAACGTTTTTATTCATCCGTAGTAAGTATATTTTCGATAGAAAACATAAATTGTTTTAAACATTAAAATTTTTCATTTACGATGAGTTCACAAATTTGGAAACACCTACATATAGTTACATCCTTCACAAACGAAAAACTGGAACCTGAATTTCACTTATTTTTATTAAATTCCTCCAAAGGATCACAGTAAGCTCCAGTTAAAAAAAGTATTCAAACAATTTTGCGCTCTAACTCTTCCCCGAAAATCAAAGTTAACTAGTCAATGTTCCCAATAGGGAACATATTTTTATAAGGGTATATTAACTTTGTCATGAAGTTTGTAACGCATTGAAGGAAGCATCTCCGACCATATAATAAGTATACATATATGATCAGCATAACATGGGGAGTCGATTGGGCGATGTCCGTCTGTTTCTCTTGATGACACAAAACATATCTAAGAATTGATCAAATCTTACCGTGGGGTCATGGGGAGGCCATATAAACCCAACCCCCATTTTGGTTCTTCTAAGAAACATTTTTTGCACCAATTTCACAAAACCTTGAATTAATGTGTCTTTACCAAAGCAACAAAAAAGTTAAAAACGAATGGAATCGTACTGTGGAGTCATGCTCCCGCAACCCCAATAAAATTTCCGAGTAAATATTTTTATTTGCCCACTTATTTCAACCAAGCCCAAAACTTATTAAACTTATTAAATACAAGTCATAGGTACGCCCAAAAAAAACTTTTAACGAAAGGAGAGCGAAGGGTATCCAAATTTCGGCCACGCCCGAAATTAGCCTCGGCCCCCGGGGGTTGGCGAGCGAAGCGAGCAGGGGGCGAAGCCCCCTAGTTATATATTTTTTTTTAACTAAATATAGTTATTTTTTGTTTTGGTTTTTATTTTTTGATGCTTAATTACAAGTTGTTTAATGCCAGGAAAAATTTTCGTTGAGCTAAATTTCACCGTATTTTTTTGGCATTTTTGTAACATAAAGTTTTTTTATATTTTAGGAGAATATTTTCCCAATAATATTTCTTCTTCTTCTCAGTACCGTATAGCCCCATGTGGGGCCATGGTGCGTTAACTTAGTTATTTATAGGCAATTTCGAGTCAACGTTACATTGCATATCATTTCGGAGTGTATAATGTTGCAAGCACTATAAGGAAATGTACGGAAATTTTGGACAACGCCGAGATTCGATCTCCGGACCTCTAGATTACTAGCATCGTAGAGTGCGACTCAAGCCAAGTGAGCCACAGAGCGGGTCAATAATATTTGCACATCTCAATATAAGTTTATTAGATAGTAAGAGCCTTATGGTTGGTGTAGTGGTGGTTAGTGCGTTTACCTTTAGGATACAGGGCCGTGGATTCGAGTCTCACCGTGACCATCCAAAAAACATTTTCCATAATTAAAAAAATGTTCCTCTTTCTTTTAATTTATTCAAATAAGGAATATTCGCCTCATACCAAGGAACCAGTCGCAACCTAGCCTCCAATTTTAACGTGATTCCGCTTTTAATGAAGGCGATATTCTTCAAACAACTAAATATGAACATGGAGTTGAATATAAAATTTCGCAAATTTTAGATTAAGACAAGTTCCGACTTAAAATACCAAAGTATTCATAAAATGTATAATTTGGTTCGAAATTGTCAAAAGTCGGCCCTAATAGGTACTAAAGGAGTCTCCGTGTTGAACATATATTTTTCCTATTACTCCTTTAGGTTTTAACACTTTAAAATAGCTAGGAACAATACTTGCAAACAACATTTAGAAATCGGGGATTTACGCACACAAAATATGAAATTTTCATCTCAAATAAGCCTTGTCTATGCGGCTGGTTTGTTTCTAGCCAGTGGCCGAGGACGGCAAATCGGCTATTGGCCAGGGACGTCGTAGAGCCTATATACAGCTCATCCTATGGTTGGTTGGTTAGACATACATGTTTTTTATAATGCCTAAAAAAAAAATTGTTGGTGTTTCATTCCGGCAAGAAATTTCTCATAGAAGATTTTTTTTAACGCTTTTATGTGCTGAGTGTTTATGCCCTAATTATTGATAATTTCTTATGATGGTTTCTCCGGAGGTTCAATATTTAGTTAGTGGACGTGACTCAACAGCCTGAATAAAAATATTAGGCCACTATCGGGCCTTGCAAAACCGCGCACAAAACATCAAAGTTGTGGACAACACACGCCTGGGATGGACAGAGAAAGACGATTTTTTTTCTTTTTATCGCCACTAGCGACACTTTCTGCATCATCCGTTTAACGAACATGTAACGGAAAATATTAGAATCAGAAAAGTTCTCCTTATGAGAATGGATAGCAGATCAAGCCATTTCAAAATCAGGTAGCCCTTATCTTTGACAAGAATTAGGTAAAATGCAAGCAAATCCTTAATTCTGATGAAAAGAAGAGGAATTTTCAATTGGAGGACGAAATCAGTACTCCATTTTCAAATAAGCTTCTTTTTAAGGACGAACCTAATTAGCTCATAACTTTGCAAGCATCACAGATGTAAAGTTTAGGCAAATATCACTATCACTGTGATGTGAATGGGGCTCTTAGGTGTGCATTTTGGGCCAAAAAGACCATGGCTAATATTCCATGACTATTTTTTAGCACGTCCCTGTGAGTAGCAACACTTTCTGAATAAAGGTGAAAAATATTCATAGCAATTTACTGGCTTTGGCTTCTCAGGTGAACTGCGAAATTACAATTTTACAATTTTTATAATCCTGGCGATTCAGATTCTTGTCTATGCCCATCACTGCCGGGCGAGGCGTGACCTGATGTATTATAGTCATTATTCGGATAAAGGCCAACTGAAACTGGTAAAAGCAAAACTCGAGCTTCACACTAATAACGTCAATTAATTTGCAAATAAGCCTTTTAACCTAATAAAATGATAGAACCTAACTTATGGCTTTAAGCTCGGTGGAAGAGTACTATTATTAATTGACGAAAAAGGAGTTCCCTTACTCTGCTGTACAGCTTCGAAAATAATAATTTCTCCGAACTTTATTAGTTGATAATATGAAAATTACTTTCGTTTTGATCGTTTAAAAAAATGAAAGTACTAAATCAATGTAAATCATTTGATTTTACAATTAAATTAAATGCTTGTCCCAATTCCGTAGTGTCTTATGTCAATGGCAGCCGTTTATTCCTGCTAAAAAACTGACGTATGACTTCTACTAGAGCGGGACTCCTCTACATTATTTGGGCAGATATCCTTTTCCACGTTAGATCCTTTTTCAAATATTTAAAATCACTTTATTCACCTTCTGGGGAATAAATGGGTTCTATACAAAATCCAAAAAGACAAAATCCACAAAGTCAAAATCCACAAAGACAAAATTCACAAAGACAAAATCCATAAAGTCATAATTCACAAAGTCAAAATCCAAAAAGACGAAATCCATAAATTCAAATTTACATCAGTTTGCTTATTACAATTGAATATTGAGAATATTTATGTACGTTATTACGTTAACTAGACAATTACCAAATCCCGGAGCATATGCGCTTTACCTGAAGACACGGAAAAAGATTCATCCGTGGCATATACGCAGCGCCCGCTCTAGGAGTTACGCCGCCCCGGGGAAGAGGACAAATTGCCGCCCCTTAGGTACTGGACCAAACAGATTAGATAGTAGATATACTATCTGGATCAGTGGTTTCCAATCTTTTTCGGTTCGTGTCTCCTTGCGAGGTCTACTGATCCTGGCGCCTCCCAAGAAAATAGGTGTGAAAAAATTGTCGTTGGCAAGGATTGTTTTTAATTTTATAGGTTTATATTTCAGGATCTATTTTCGCATTTTAAATTGTTTTAAAGTTTGTTCGCATTTTTCAATATCAATATCTTTGGGCAAATATTTGGCGATTTGTTAGTAGATTTTACCTCGATATTAGTCTGCAGATTCAGGGAAGTAGATGGAAAGAAATAGGGAATTTTCAAGCACAAAAATCATTTCATTCTAAATTTTTCGTAAATTTCTTGATCAAATCTATTTAGAAAGACGTTCGTAAGTCTCTCATACTTAGTCCTAACTATTACAAAGGAAAAAAAAATGGTTTGAATTTCCTTGAATCAAATCTCAGTTGATGATGAGTGATATTATAAAACGTGATGAAATTAGGCATACTTATTTCCCGAGCTTCACGGCTTTTTAAAGAAAAACCTGAGAAATTATTATCGTTTATAGTACAAATTGAATTTTAATGACATTCTTACATCATAAATAGGAGAATTTTAAGAGAATTTCATATTTGCACCTTTTATCTCAAGAGAAGAATGGGGGGAAAAACTGTAGGTCTGGCCAGACCTATTGGGTATCAAAAAGCACTATAAATTGAAAATCATCAAAAACATAGGTACTCAAAACTTCAACCGATTTTTTCAAATTTCGTTCGCAACCTTGAAAAATGGTTGACTTTTAGGGCACTCTGTATTCAAGTAAGTAAGTAAGTAGGTAAGACACACTTGAATTGAGGTAAATTCAAACACATCAAAAGTGGACTGATACATTCGACCAATATGTCACATCTTAAGCATAACATAAAAGGATTTGCTTGAAAGAGAGTAACAGTGCCTTTCCAGTGTATTCAACAGCATTAAAACAGTAATGTCTGAAAATAATTATGAGTTCTACAATGCATCCTTATGATGTCTGGGTAATGTACTTGTTTACTCCAAGATTGAGTCAACCGCATCATTCGAAATAGCGGCTACCTCACAGACATTTTTCAGGAAGCTAAACCGCAGTTACAAACGAACCGCAAATATAAGATATACGCACTCGTGAATTACTTGAGCGCTGTGCCTCATGAAATCAATGCAATTCTGCCATGGAGTAGTGTACATTTCGACATTACACCTTATGAAGGTGCACCACACCAGCAAAATTAACATTTTTCGACATACGAGTACAAGCTTCTGAACACGTAGGGATATTCATCCATCCTGTATTGTACCGAACCGACAATAACCACAAACTCGTCAGTTACAAAAGAAATATTTTGATACAATGGTTGATGGTGGTTCTTTTGATAATTCAATGCATTTTCACCAATTACGGTCGTTGAGGAGAGGTCAAACCATCAATATCACGTACTGAAATACCACTGTCGATGTCTCACTATCTTTGTTGCGGTATATCTGTAGCGTAATAATGGCTGACGCTGACGTATGGCTTAGTGAAAAAGTTTTTCAAATTATCATGGCCTTTGATCGATAAATAATTTTAAAACATAATATGAAAGTGATCATTATAGATAGTATGGTATATAATACAATCAATACTTATATTGGGAGAAATGAGAGGAATTTTCCTCTTTCCCAAAAAGTAAGTATATCCTGAAGCTGAAGAACAGGAAGGAAGTTAGTCCTAGATCGATCGATGATAATGAGTATAAGTGTTTAAGATTATTATTTTTCATTATTATTTGCTTATGTATACGTATCTCTTCACTTGTCAAAAGCATAAAATTTAAATCACTCTACTGTGATCTCCTGAGCCTCATCACTCATTCATCAGCAATCAGTGCATAAATAGTGTACACTGATTCAAACATCTACGTTGATTGCAAGTATCTATTGCCTGGCCTATCTTTTTTATTGTTTTTTATGTGTTTCCCATAATCTAGCCGTGCTAGAAAAAAGAAGCAAGCAAAATTGAACAACTCACATAAAAATCAAAAAATTACAAAATAATATGTCAAGTCATCGAATGCTACTCATGTAGCTGCTCATTTCTATTCGGCATCACCCAACAAAGTAAAACGAAACGAAACTACCATCTACTGAAAATGTTGTATTCATCATTCGTGTTCGCTGATTTACTTTATATTTGAAACATTTTTTTTGTTTCCTCTTATATCTGCCCCTGTTATACACGCCGGATGATTCCTAGGATATGTAACATGGATTGTCCGCAGTCCGAAACGGCTGCGTCAAACAAGATTGGTTTGTTCTCGAACGCAGCGGGTAGGCCATGTGTATCGCGGAACATATTAGATCAATATCGCTCTGAACACACCAAAAGAGTTGAATGATGTCAGCTATTATTGGTTTCGTATAGATCACGCCCCATTGATAATTAGAAAAGGAAAGATTCGATCAAAACACGCCGTGTCCATACACAATAGATTCAGGGAGGATAGGCTGCGGCTAGGATACTGTGGATGGTCAGATACAGATGTAGAAGTGCTGCGCTTCGTTTCAGAATAAATCAAAGAAAAATTACAATCTTATCCGGTCTGCACACAAGTTGCTATGGTGGTGGCTGACGACTTGAAAAAGCCGCGCCGTATCAGCATCTTTTCCTTTATAATTTTTCAATTCTTTTTTTTTTTTCTTAAGCGTATACGTTCCACTTGGTGAATCGGCTACCTAGATGCTGTTACACTTTATTCGACTATTACAGGGTAAATGTTATTTTTAATTACAAAATTCGCTTCTGCCTATCGATGACGCCCGAATGTGTGTATGTACATACAATAAATCGTTTCGATATAAAAATGTTTTGATCGATAGTTCAAGTCCAGATTGTAGATTGTTTTAAGATTTAAGATATCGCGGGATGCAGTAGTACACGGTCCAACTAGTATGCATATAACAGCTCCACCGAGAGCGAATCCAGCCACATTGTGACGGTCTGGCCTCGAAAAAACAGCAATCTTGGAACATAGCTACCTATTACATACCGACATGTATTAAATTTTGCATATCATTGTGCCAGGCCAACGAGACAGCCTACAAATGAGATTCATCATGGTACGATGATATGACTGCATAGGTAGGCAGGTACATCGAACATTGGACACGGATAGATGCTGATAGTTGGATGTGAAGGACTTTTGTAGAGAAACGGACGAGACCATAAGAAAAAACTATGGAAATGGCTTCACTATATATCAGTCCAAGCCCCGAGGCAAGTGGATTTTGATTTTATGCGGTTGCTGTTTGATGGTGTTTACAGTATGTTTTGAAATTGGATTTTTTAAATTTGAAATATTTTTTTTTATTTCAAATAAATTACGTTAAGCAAATAAGCTTCGTATACCAATACCAAGTACAGCATTCTCTGCAGTGGCGTAACGTACGGTGTTCCATGTGTCCAGTGGAACACGAGCCCCCAAGCCACATGGGCCCCCAAGGCCGAAAATATAAAGAATATATCCTTAGGTAACTGTTCTTTTTAAGACATTTATTTTTATTAGTTTGCAAGACAATAGGCAAACCAGCTGCAGAATCTAACATAGAGACAAAACTTTCCGTGGCGTAACATTTTTGAAAATCTTTGTGTTCGAACTTAAAGCGTGGCCCTTTCTTTGCGCAGTCAAATTTTCGATTTACATACATATTTGAAATCTCACTGTCGCCATGAATGATTGTGTTGTCTTTATAAAGAAAACGCTCCTGCGGCATCCTGCGGGCAAATTGACGAATTCCTAAATCAAGTTTACGAGTTCATATGTTCAATTGACGAATTTCAAAATTGTGTTTTTTCAGATCAAATTGACGAATTTCCATTTTAAATTCTTGGACTTCAACATTCAGTTAAATCATGTTGACGAATTTCCATGTCAACTTTACGAATTGTCAAATCATTTTGACGAACTTCCAGATCAAGTTGACGGATTTACATGTCAAATGAGTCTTAATGTGATGGTAGTTCGTCAATTTGTATCAAAAATTCGTTCACAATATTTTGAAATTCATTAACTTAACATGGAACTTCGTCACTAGTAGGTACATGAAAAATCGTCAATTTGCAATGGAAATTCGTCAACATCATTTTTAAATTTGCCATGGAAATTCGTCGACATCATTTTTAAATTTGCCATGGAAATTCGTCAATTTGAAGCATATTTGTGTCAATACTTTTAACTTAAAGCATAAGGCAAAAATCGGCGGAAATAGAAAACTACTAATTTTTTGCACAGGAATACTGGATACTGGAGAGCCGCAACTTTACATTTGGCATTTTGCAATAAAACAATCATCAAAACAATCAGTAAATTATGAAGAAAATGTCTCATAAGCTTATTGAGTGGGGATTTGTCTAAATATCAGCTTCTCTGGGTTTTGATCACGAAAATATTGAAGAGATATAAAGTTTCGACTTGCAAAAAGGAGTGCTTATTTTATAATGCGTAAAATTGAGCCATTGTGATCCAGTTCGTTGAGTTTCTGAATACTGAAAGAAAAAGGACTGCTCCATCATGAAAAATATGTTCACAATGTTGTGGATCTACTTGTCAAAAGATCATTAAGTCAAAAAGTTTGTTTTTTAATCTAGGAGTCATAAAATCAAGAAATATATGCTTGCGCTAAACCCTTCTGTCCAGATAATGGATAAGTCGTTACTCCTACAGAATGCGATTTCCGTTAATATTTCCTGCGGTTAAAAAGTCGTACGTGGGGGGCCCCACTGCAATTTCGAATACAGGAAATTTGCGAAACGTTACGCCACTGATTCTCTGATATGTCGTCTTGCCCAACTCCGTAGAGAAGTCCGGCCCAGAAGAGCCCTGGGTTTTAGAGAGGCTAAATTTTCGCGATTTTGGGGTTTCTTCCAGGATTTGGCAAAAAAAAAAAAAAATAGTGGCACAATTAAGCCAGGCCATAGAACAGTTTGGCATCAAAAGTTAGCTCTTTTTTTGGATGTTTGGGTTTCATCATTTTTTCAGCTAAAATCCGTATATGTACTTATTAATACCAAGTTTTTTTTTCATGCAGTCTTGACATCGTTTAAATGGCGCCCCTATTGTGCATACACAGATTAAATCGATTTTTGAAGATCGTCTCCACTTTTCGCAGCATATCAATCGGTATGTTGGCAATGGATGACGTCGCGAATGTTGTTGTGAGCTATATGATCCGTGGTCGATCGACACAAACCAGAGATTTCAAATAACCCCATAAATTTACTGCTAATTCAGCGTCGACGCTTTCGTTGTACAAACGGCTAAGTTTTGCGATATTAGGTTCGCTCGTGAGATAAATGCGACTACTTTTCCCGCGGGTGTAGTGAGACTCGACTCCTTTTAATATTTTAATAAAGGCGGTAACAGCCTCCCTTTTTTTGCGTAGTCATTTTCTTTCCGCCATCCGCCTCTTGCCTCAATCGGAACTACGGTTTCCTCGTTCGGCTTGAAGTGTTTAAAAAGCAGCTTGCGTACAAGTCCGCAACTCAGTGGGACATTTTCATGTTTTCAACAAATGCTAATGTACAGTATATTGATGCAACCTCGTAATGATTTATACAACCTAAGTTAAAAGTTACACATCGTCCGCCAAAGGATATTTTTTGTTTTTTTTTATTTATTTTTTATTTTTTTTTGTTTTTTTTTATTTTTTTTTTTATTTTTTTTTTTATTTTTTTTTTTATTTTTTTTTTATTTTTTTTTTTATTTTTTTAGCCCAACCTCTGTTGAACCTTGAATGGCACCCAAAACTCACAGGGTACCTGTAATGCCAAAAACGTAACGCTTTTTCGTTGCAATTTTCGTGACGATTTTCGATTTATGTGCCAGAGTCAAGACATAAAAATGTAAAAAAAGCAGCTGCATGTTTGCGGGCCGAATGCCGGGGAGAACGCAGAATTTACTGCCTCACTCTTTCAACATTTTCCGGAGTTCTGGTCCTTTGATGTTCATTTCAAGGTTTAGCAAAACGACCAAAATCCTGAAATGAGTCTGTGAGGAGGAATTTCAAAGCGAGCGCGGAAGGCACGTTACGTAGAAACAAGTGAGCGACGGCGAAGGCCCGCTGCTCTCTAGGCCGAAGCAAGATGCAAACTGAATTGGGAAACAAAATTTGGGACCTCCCCCTCCAGATGCGCCTCCTCCCACCCTTCTACCCAGGGGGGGCGCATAAGGGCCCGCAGGGCCTGCGTGGCGGGGGGGCCCACGAGATTTAGGGGCCTAAAAGCCACAGGAAAGATTTCACTAACCATAAAAACAGCACGACTGCGAAAAACAATATTCCGACGGAAATATTTTTTTGTAGAAAAGAAGAGACATTAAATTTTTCAAAAAAGAATCAAATCAAATTCTAAATTTATTGTTTGTCTTTGATCAGGTCCCTTAGATAAGCCTGTAGGGGCAAAAAATTTCATATTGTCCTGATATTTTCGAAAGCGGAGTCTCAAATTTTCTCCAAAAATGGTTGAAAAAGTTTCTCAATATTTTTGTTATTATTCATATAGTGCATTTGGGCCCCTTTCATAATTCTCATGAAAATAGCTCGAAATTAATGTAAAAGCACATAATTTTGTGTTGTTTTTTTGTAAAAAGATAAATTAACTTTTAAAATGATGCTGCTTAATTTACTCAAAATTTATCTAAATTAAGAAGTCCGCGTTCTACTCTATAACACCTTATAAGCCTCCATTACGGATTGGATTTCCTCCTGGTATGCCTATGTCCTATTTGTAACTGTAGCCTTGATTAGTAATGCGAGCTTTTTCTTGAAAGAACCATATGGCCCCAAAACGATCCTTCAGGTCCTCTCCTCTGCAAATAAACTATCTGAGAACATTTTTGGAGATAGTACCTATAGGGGGTTTACACCTGACTTTTGTCCAATCCACTTTGGCATGATCTGTCAAAGACGTACAAAATAATTCGCGAGTGGTACTAAACTTAGTTCAAACTAGTTATTACGACCTGTATATGTCGTTGGAAACTAAAATATTTTAACTTGCTTGCGGTATATACACGCGGTTATTAGGGCTGTGGTACTGAGGCGACATGTGGTTTTAATGGAGTTATGCCAAGATTCCTGTATTGAATATAATAATTAAGAATGAACGTTTTTAAAATTTAATGATTTAAATTATATTACACTTAAATTTAAGGCTGAAACAAGGAATAGAGTTCAATTAATAGGGTGTAATTTAGGTAGGACGCTCGTCTTCAAATCATAGGTTCTCGGGATCGAATTCACTGCAGGAAGGTAATTTATTATACTTTTCGGAGCGTAATGAGGTAAATTGAATGTCGCCAACACCTATAGAGGGGTCAGCTGCGTGAGATTTTTTCAAATAAAAAAACAATGATTGATGAAACCATTAATTTTATAAACGTTACAACAAGAACGCCTTTCTCAATATAAGAGTGTAAAAAAAAGTAAAAGTAGCTCTCAGAAAATTTTTTTAAAGTACGACGTTCTAAATTTTAGTAGAAACACTGTAACGTCAAAGTCATGTTTAAAAAGAGTTGATTTAAGCATATTTTCTATTAATTGTACTCTGCTTTTCTCTCAGTGTAGGGGGCCCACTCAAGAAGTTGGCGGGAGGGCCCCGAGTAAGGTTGTTCCGCCACTGCTTCTACCCTAGCATTTAATAATTTTTAAATTTCTTGTTCATTGCCCCATTTTTCCGACGCCCACTACAAAGCTGCAGCATTGAGCTGCGCATGTGCATAAATTTGTTTGAAATTAATTTTCCATATAAAATTCGTAATTAGAAATGAAAAAAAATAAGTCACAGTAGAAAATATGTTGGTTGGATTATTTGCGGTTCTTTTTTATATTTCATTATTCATTGGTCCAGAAGTAAACATTTTTTTCTGAGGAAATCTAGTTGAAGGGGGCAGTGGCTTAGGCTGCATTCATCATCAATGTGGCACGATAGCCCGACGTCGGGCCTTGGCCGCCTGAATCGTTGACCTCCAATTGTCGCGGTTACGTGACCTTGTCCTCCAGTTGCGGAAGCCCAGTAGCTGGTGGGCGTCTTCACCTACGGAGTTCTCCCAGCGAGCTCTCGGTCGTCCACGCAACCTCGCTCCGTCAATTCGTTGTGCGTTCATCACTTTCTTTGGCATGCGATTATCGTCCATCCGTTGTACATGCCCCGCCCATTGCAAACGTTGAAGCTTCACGATTTTCGATACAGCTCGTCGTACAATTGATACAACTCATGGTTGTACCGGATACGCCATTGGTCTCGCTCGCGAACGGCTCCGAAAATTCGCCGAAGGACCTTTCGTTCGAATCGGTCTAGCAAAATTTCGGAGGCTTGGGTGAGGGTCCATGTTTCGCGGCCATAACATAGCACGGGTCGGATGATCGTTTTGTACACGCGGAGCTTCGTGTTCCTGTGCGCAAGTTTCGAATCAATTATAGGGAGGACCGAGAAATATATCTTATTGGCTAGTTGTATCCGTCGCTTAATTTCGTCGGTTTCGTTGGCGTCCTTTGATAAGTTACAACCCAGATAGTTGAAGTTGTCTACATACTCGATATTAAGGTCCCCCACTGTGATGCTTGAATTTGCTGGCGTCCTTGTTTTCGATTGCATCATGGCCTTTGTTTTGCTTTCGTTGATATGTAGTCCAACTTCCTTTGCGGCGTTATTGAGGTTATGCAGAAGGCTTTCTGCATCACCCAACCTTCGAGACATGATGTTGATATCTTCGGCGTACGCTACTAATTGAGTCGACTTGATGAGTAGCGTTCCGCTGCTGTCCATATTCATGGCTCGAATTACATACTCCAAAGCAAGGTTGAAGAGCGTCGGCGCCAGCCCGTCGCCCTGCTTGAGTCCAGTACGAGTTTCAAATAGATCAGTGAGTCGATTCTGCACTCTGACCTGCGAGACGGTATTAGTCATCGTCATCCTTGTGAGTCGCACTAACTTTGCCGGTATACCAAAATTCAGCATAATGTTGTACAGTACACTTCGATCGATACTGTCGTATGCCTGCTTGAAGTCGACAAAGATTTGGTATATGTCGATGTTATATTCCCAGCACTTTTGGAGTAGTAGCTTCACTGTGAAAAGCTGATCGGTCGTTGAGCGACCAGGTCTGAAGCCGCCTTGATACTCGCCAATGATTCGTTCTGCGTACGGATTAATTCTCTTTTCAAGAATTTTAGATAATATCTTATAGGCCGTACAAACTACTGATATGCCCCTGTAATTCTCACACTTCAGCTTGTCACCCTTTTTGTGGATTGGGCAGATTATGCTTTTGCGCCAATCTTCGGGATTTCCTCGTCGTTCCATATTTTCAGCAGTAGCACATGTATAGCGTTGGTCAGGCACGTTCCACCATGCTTCAGCAGTTCTGCTGGGATCTCGTCAGCGCCGGGCGCTTTATTATTTTGAAGCGCCTGTATGGCAAGGCTCACCTCCTCTACTGTTGGGGGAACGGGAGGGCCTGGTTCGGCTAAATGCTCAAGAGCTGGCTCCGCGGGGGATGTTGATGGTGCATTGAGGAGCTCTTCAAAATGCGAGGCCCATCGTTTGTTGACGCTTTCGATGTCGCTGATGATGTTACCATCCTTGTCCTTACATAGGCTTGTGCTGGGTTGATATCCATTCTTAACATTATTTATAAGTTTGTACGCCTGTCTAATGTTCTTACTGGCTAATCTTTGGTTTATTTGCTGTAACTGCTCGTCAAAATGTTTGCGTTTCTTACGTCTAATTAACCTATTAGATACTCGCCGAAGTTCGTTGTATTTTTCTTTCTTGGCTCGGGATGCACGTTGTGTGTATTGGCGATAGGCTTCATTTTTCGCCTCAATCGAGGCCCTGCATTCGTCGTCGAACCAGTCTGCTCGTCTGCGCCGGCCTTTATAGCCCATGACCTCTTCTGCGACCCCCTTGATGCTGTCTTTGAGCTCCTCCCAGAACTCATGGATGCCTAAATTGTTGATGTCATCAAGCATGGGCGACAGTTTTTCCTCTAGTGCTGTAGTATACGCAGCGCCGTGGCATCATCAATCAAATTGTCAACCTGGAATATCTTGGCAGGGTTGATTCTCGTTAGGTGCACCGAAGAGATTCTGCACCTGTAGGTCGTCTTCACCAAATAGTGATCGGTGTCGCAGTTGGCTCCTCGATAGGATCGAACATCTAGGACATTAGAAGCCCATCTCTTGCTGATCAGTACGTGGTCGATCTGGTTCACGGTGTATTCATCTGGAGACTTCCAGGTCTGCTTGTGGATTCGTCGATGAGGGAAGCATGTAGAGCTTATTACCAGGTTTCTGCCGCTCGCGAAGTCGATAAGTCGCTGACCGTTGTTGTTGTTTTCGTCGTGGAGGCTTTGACCTCCAGTAGTTCCCCTATGCCAGCTTTCATTTCCGACTTTGGCGTTAAAGTCTCCTAGCAGCAGCTTGACGTCGTTTGATGGAAGTGAGTCGAAGAGTGTTTCTAGGTCGTTGTAGAACTCGTCCTTAATCGCGTCTTCTTTTACTTCTGTAGGGGCATGCGCATTAATGAGCCAGAGATTAGCGAAACGGGTCTTAATGCGGATCGCACATAGCCGCTCGTTTATGGGTTTGAAGCCGATAACGTGGTCCTTGAGCTGCTTATTCACGATGAAAGCTACTCCAAACTCCTTGTTGCCCTCCTCTTTACCACTCGTAAAAATAGTGTGCGAATTGAGGTCGTTAATCTCGCTTTTGAGCCATTTAGTTTCCTGGATTGCAACTATGCTCAGCTTGTATTGTTCTACCTGATCCAGGAGGGCCCTTAAGGCCCCCGGTCTATTCAGGGAGCGTACATTCCAGGATCCGAAAGAGTAATCAGTTGTTCGTTTGCGGGGTCGTCGTTGTTTTGTATCCGTCCAATCCGAGGCTTTTGTTTCAGGTTTCTTGACTTGAAGTTTTTCTTAGGATGAGTTGTCGGCACATCGCTAAACCATGATAGGGTTTAATCGTTGAGTAAAGGCCATCATGGGCATGCCTCGAAGATGCTGCTTTAGTGGTTGACTTAAATGTTTTCTGTCACCTATCACGTTAAGTAACCTGAGATGCTGCAGATGTTAATACAGCACTCAGGCGCAGCGGTTACTCGGATAATGCGGGAAAGTAACGCCCCGTAGAGAGACATAGGAATTGGCCGAAGTCCTTTTCCTATGAAACTCCTCCTGCATAGCTAAGGGTCCGCAGTTATGCCACAACTGAAGAAGATATAGGAATTAGCCGAAGCCTTTCAACCTTTATTTTAGGCTGCATTACGAACGCACAAAAGCACAGTTGAAATAAAGAAAAGATAAATATCTGTTATATAAGAATTCGATTTGTCCGCTAGAAAACATTTCGCGGATTTGGGGCGAAATTCGTAGCAGTTCCCACTTATAATTAAGTGAATTCTCATAAATTTTGTATAATTCATAGTTGCTCAAACAAAAATTTGGATTTGGCTGCTCCCACATAATCTATATTTAGTTTTGCATTTTTTTTGTTTCGAAAAAGACATATTAATACGTACAAGGTTTTGCGAAATTGGTGTAAGAAAATGTTTCTTAGAAGAACCAAAATGGGAGGTTGCGTTTGTATAGCAGCCTCATGACCCCATGGTCCGATTCCAATATTTTTTAAACAATGTTTGTGGCATCAATAGAAAAACACTTTGGTTGGAATTGGTTCACAAATAAAAAAGTTTTTCTTAGACGACCTTTATTTGACCCCATCGTTCGATTCCATCCATTTTTACATATCTTTTGTGATCTTAACAGGGATCCATTTATGTCAAGTTTAGTTAAGATTGATTCCTAAACAAAACAGTTTTTCTTAGAAGAACTTAATTTGGGAGCTAGGTTTGTATGGCAGCCCCATGACCCAGTGATCTAATTTCGGTGATTAAAACATACACACAGCCTGCAACAATAATAAAAACGTGTACAACATTTTAGATTGCTAACTTTAATAGCCGCCGAGTAAAACGCGTCGCAACAGAGTGAAAGGCAGACAGACGGACATCGCCCAATCGACTCCCCAAGTCATGCTGATCATATATGTTTATTTTTTATATGGTCGAAGATTCTTCCTTCAATGCGTTACAAACTTCTTGACAAAGTTAATATACCCTTTCACTCTATGAGCGAAGGGTATTAAAATGGTGTGAAAATTTTATAGTAATTCATCAATTGTGAACGGCAAGGGAAAAGGTTTTTACGGAAATCCTCAGGAAAATTCGGTGAATTGGGAAATCTAAAATTGAATTTGTGTGTGGATTTTTGCGTCCAATTGCTCCGGAATGGCTTTTTGAATGAAGCAATGGAAAATTCTTAGTGAAAAACTTATTACTTTTTTTATGTATTTTAGCTTTTACATTCTACACTTGACCTATTTAGATTACAAATTATTATGGGAATAGCAAATGAGTCGTTTTATTTTTTGACAATTTCATAATTCGTTCATTATGACGAGTTACTGTTACTGTTGTCGCATTATCCTTCCAATAAAAAAGACGGTTTGTCCATAGGAGTCACAATTATTTCATTTCATTTGGATAATATCGTTTTCATGTGTGATTTATCAACAAAACCGATTGAATGTTTTTCTGGGAACCAATCGAAAAATGTAATACAATCGAAAAGCCATCCAAATTTGATGCCTTTCAAATGCTTCTTTTCTGTGACGTACAAATTTACCAATTTATTAGAAAAACACTATTGCTTGTCGTGAAAACAGTATCGACTCGACAGGGTTCCGAAGACAAATCAATAACAAAAACCAATACGCAATCGAAGACATATTAAATATAAATTTTAAAGTTTTTCAAACAATTTGCTGAAAGGAATCAAAAATGGAAATTCGATGATGGGTATCGCTTGGAATCGTTGACTTCTCGATTCCATTCGGCATCGAGTACAATTTTCTAGCTGGGCGGTCTTTGATCCAGGTTCGATGAATTATCGTAATCAAATATATGAATTCATATAAGGTTGCTGTACCTTTAAGAATAAGGGAACCCTTATGGAAACCCTTAAACATTTCCTTGTTGAGTGACTATGAATAGTGTCACTTCCTTAAGTATAAGTGCGGACTATGAATTCCTCCCTGAATTTAGAACCTGTCACCTAAAAAAAGGCTTCAAATAAAATTATTATACAGTATCAGTAGGGGTCAAAGTGTATAATAAAACCATAAGGTGTCGGAAATTGGCATATTGGGCTGTGGATATTAATTCACATCGCATTATTTTTAACAGTGTATGAATAAAATAATTTCTCTGCACACTGTAGGTAAACCGTGCAAAGGATTTATTAATTCAAAGGCAAGGGCACAAAAATCGAAATTCAACTTCTGTGTACCGAATCATTTTCACAGTCATCATTTTCATTGCTCCATTCCATCATTACCACCGTAGCAACGTTCAGCAGCCGCAGTACATGTTGTATAAAGAAAGTATGATTTTTTCCACGATTCACGTCGTATAGCACAAGCACAACCTGTAATGAATTAAGGCCCAATAAACTCACACGTTCTACCTTCGCTGAACCATAAAATTGTAAAATTACGATTGGTCACATATGAGATGAGCCAATATGTTTCATAGTGTTCCAATCCAATGTTTTGCGTACACATACATATATTACACGAAATGCATTTTCGCTGATCGCCATTATAGTCCTATATAGGTATAAAATGAATTTCACTTTAGCCAGCAGCACTGGCAATGCTCCTTTCCTTTAGACCTTTACTCTCTGCATTTTGATTTATTCTTGCAATGAGTTGTCAGTATGGTTCATACGGTCATCTATAAAACAAAACGACCAGCGGTGTATGGCGTCATGGGCTCATGGGTCCTCCAGCGCATTTATCCTACTGTCCTATAGAATAGTGCGCTACGTCAATGGAGGATGCTAATGCTATATCTACAATATTATGTGAGAACACTTTGGTTTCAGCAAAGATATAGTAACATCTAACGCATATGCAATAAGAAACTAATGCAACTCATTTATATACGGATACATGCAGAAAAGGACGAGATTGTTCTCCTCGGGGAACGCTCTGTGGTGGTAATGGATGCGAAAAGAAATCTTCTCATTGGTTGATCTTTTGCATACGTTGGTATGGTATGGATACTCTGAAATATTGCAAATTCAATAGTCTGTACTGTATACATTGAGAATGTCTGCAGATTAAAATGTGGACAGAAACAATTTGTCTGTTTGTCTTTTACTTTGGAAATTTTTCAATTAGACTTGCGATAATCGTCTATCCTTCTGAAACAAATGTATTTTACTGTCTTAGAAATATGAATTGTTTTAAGAACTCGCATTAATCAAAGAATTTAAACGTGGTTATCGTGCTAAATCGTATCAATAAAGTTCATGTCCATCCTCATGCATAACTAGAGCGTAAAGATAATTCAGTAATATACATAGGTAGGATCATAATTATGCACCACTGACCAGTATTTTCATATAATAATATACGATGTAGCGCTTAAAAGGTACATCAGGGATACATATTGTAGTTTTGGCACTGAACTGTCCTTTCGTGATATAATCATACCTGTACCCTTTTGTCCGAGCAGTTTTAGTACGTTATCGCAACAATATTTACGCGAAACTATACGCGCTTCGCTTACGTAATTGCACTTGGAGTCTAATTGAAACCACTTTTACACGTCATTAGTGAATAATAATGAAACTATCGAGAGCTATTTTGTATGCTAAATACTTACATTGTTACATGCCAGCATATTGAAAATAAATCGATCCATATGGGAATTTTGTATGACTGAAAGAGAGGTTATAAATTGAAATAATGCGACAAAATAAACGGTACATTACGCTTTCAGGTCCCCAAGGGAAATTTTTGATGTTTCCGATATTTTCCGCTATGTGTCCGCTATATGGCGGACGGTAAGATAAGTGTCGCTAGTGTCGATAAGAAGAACAAGAAAAATTTCCCTTGGGGACCTGAAAGCGTAAAATACCAAATAAACTGTGGAAATTTTCATATAGGTGAGAAACTCATACATTTCGTGGCTGTTAAATTGGTAAAAGGCATATCTTGTGCAATGGCAGTCATTTTGGAATCGGTGTTTCCTTCTATATTGTTTCCTTCTATTATAATAGTGAAATTACTCTGCAATCTAAATTTGCAAATCAAGTGTAATTTTACATAAAAAATGTGTTAAAAAGTACTCCAATATATTAGCAAATTTACACCGTGCTATGTATAAAAACACTCCGTAATAATAGGAATATAATGCGGTTTCACTCTTTTTTCGTTGTAAAAATTTAAGTGGCGAGCCTTTACAAATAATATAGTTATAAATAAAACTATTTAAGGATATATAAAATATAAACAAGTATCGGTCGAGTTTTGCTGATCAGTTTTTCGTCTACATGGGAGGTTGCAATATGGTCTTTTTTGTGCGATCTGTACACTTGTTCTTCTTTTCAGTACGTTAACTCAGCCGTTTATAGGCAATTTCGAGTCAACGTTACATTGCATATAGGTATCATTTCGGAGTGCAATGTTGCAAGCACTAAATATTTCCTATCCGCACATGTACGGAAATTTCGGACCACGCCGAGATTCGATCTCGGGACCTCTAGATTACTAGCATCGTAGAGTGCGACTCAAGCAAGTGAGCCACAGAGCGTGTACACATGAGTTCTAAATGCAGAGCATTTTTGGAAAAATGTGTTACACTGTGCTAAGTACAGCCGATTGAAGTATGACAACTGGAGAGCACGCTACAAAAAATGAGTAAAACTTCAACTGCACGTTGTAAAAATACACCACAAATCCGAATTAAACACATAAACGTTGTAAAAATGCACCAGAAAATCTGAATTATACAGAAGTGTAGCGTAAAAATACATTTCACACCGATTTTGGTGTAATTTTTTTATTTTACACAGAAATTGTTGAAAAATGCACTCTGTATGTGATTATAAGCGGGAAAAAGTGTAAAATTGCCGCATTTTCAGCGGAAATTTAAATTCACTTTTTAGAGTGTGCTCTCCAGTTGTCATACTTCAATCGGCTGTACTAAGCACAGTGTACCACATTTTTCCAAAAATTCTCTGCATTTAGAACTCATGTGTACACGCTCTGTGGCTCACTTGGTTGAGTCGCACTCTACGATGCTAGTAATCTAGAGGTCTCGAGATCGAATCTCGGCGTGGTCCGAAATTTCCGTACATGTGTGGATAAGAAATATTTAGTGCTTGCAACATTACACTTCGAAATGATATGCAATGTAACGTTGACTGGAAATTACCTATAAACGGCTGAGTTACGGTACTGAGAAGAAGAAGAAGTGTACAGATCGCACAAAAAAGACCATATTGCAACCTCCCATGAAGACGAAAAACTGATCAGCAAAACTCGACCGATACTTGTTTATATTTTATATAGCCTTAAATAGTTTTATTGATAACTATATTATTTATAAAGGTTCGCCACTTAAATCCTTACAACGAAAAAAGAGTGAAACCGCATTATATTCCTATTATTACGGATTGTTTTTACACATAGCGCGGTGTGAATTTGCTAATATATTGTAGTACTTTTTTAAACATTTTTTATGTAAAATTACACTTGATTTGCAAATTTAGATTGCAGAGTAATTTCATAGAGTGTACTGTTACTGTTTTTTAAATCAAGGAAAACCAACTTATATGAAATGATTCCATTGTGTCCCCTGACATAAGAGCCCACGCAAGCTTTCCTATTAGTATTGAACAAGTATACTTTTGCAGCTTTTTCGGGACACCCTGTTAACTTGGTCCTACAAACTTCAAAAATATTTGTGTCAAACACTATTACCATTCTATGCATTTCCACCAAATTTCATGTACATTTTTTCATCAAGTTAAAAGATATGCATTGAAGAAATGCTTAAGAGGCTTCCCTTGTATTGTGAAATGCCCTTACTAAATACTTACTTGGCTATATTTCCGGTTTGGATACAGTTATTCGAATGAAAATTCGTAGACATATTCCCTGTATAATTTTCTAAAAACCCTTAGCAGGGTTTAAAACAAATTTATATTTTACAAATTTACTGTTATTTACTTTATTTACTTTCCCGACATTAAAACCTACAAGTGAATAAAAGAAACCTGAAGATGCCCGTAAGGGGCGAAACGTCGTTGTTAATAGATTGAATACAAAATAAAACATATAAGATGGAATTACTCCGAAGAATTTTAATAGTACAACAAAGCAAATCAACACCAGCATAAAATATAAGACAAATTATACTTGGGAGTTTTTAAAATCTAACAGTACGCCATTGTACAGCCAGCCAAAATAGAGTCGTTCTTCTGTGAACACGGCGGAGTTATGGGGGAGACAATGCTCCAGTTACTTCAAATGCACGTGCAATTTAAATAAAAATTTATTGATATCAATCGCTGGAGATCTAGATCTTTTAATACTGTCTAAATTTGGTCACCATTGTACGCAGAGCCAAAACGACGAGCTCTATAAAATGCCAATTATGGTCTTCTTTTTTACAAAAAAACACTCAAATTTTCCTCGCTTTACATTCGTGTACTGTTTCAAATAAAGAACTCCTAAGTTCAATATCTGAATAAAAAAATAAAAATGGACAATTTCTCACAATCAAAAAATTGTTTAGCTTTTCGAATTGGTAATATACTTTTTGTCCGCCACCCTGTATATTATACCTACCGGTAAAATGTAGAAAGAACTTAAAAAATATACATAAACGTGTCAATCAAAAATGTCAAATGCTAATTTTAAAAACACTAAGTACGACTCAATTTATCACATGTATCTTTAAACGCCTGCGTCCGACATTACATGACACTTCCCAATGAAACCGTATCCCGACGCAAACAAGTCCGAATACATAGTCAGAACAATATTGTATCGACTGACGGATACGCTGCGACCGGGCCAGCGTACATGACTGCTTACGAGTGCATACATCAGCCAAGTACACACAAGGATCCAACCACAGAGTTTCCATACAAATGTGTACCACCGGATATGGCCGAAGACGCTGTCGGTTGTATAGCGTGCCCGTATATGAACGTCACTATGGCCCACCAAACGGATAGAAACGCAAGCACTCACTTGCAATGTAAACGCATCGCATTGAGCGAGTGAAGCTGAATTTCTTGCCGCGTACGGGGTTGACGGACGGTTGTAAGTGAAAATTGTATAGGAAATTGGTTGTTTATGGAATAATAGAAATTTGTGAATAATGAAAAATGAAATTATGAATTTATTGATAAGTAGTTGTTGGTAACTAATATAAATTATTGTATTCGATGATTTATCGAAAATATCAAGGGAAGCAGTGCTTCCTTTGCTTCCATGGAAGAACCGCCACTGGTATATATGTCGAACTTTCACCGACTAAATGCAGACAACCAAAGCTACTTCCCCTGTGGAATCACGGTATTACTTCGCTTCGGCTATTTAACCATCCCTACCTGCAGGCTGCTATTGTGAGATCTTTGACAACGCAGCAGTTGAATATCAAGTAAACCGAATTTGTGCAAAAGCTTAAAGAACCGTCAACAATACGCGCAGTTTCTAGCGCATTGCGCGAGGTAGCTAATACACAAACGCCAGGTGCTTCTTCTATTGATGATAGATGGAACATTGTGAAGGAAGCTTTTCTATTGTGTGTTGTGTGGCGAAAGATTTCTGGGCAGACTACAGCGAGGCACATGGAGAGAAAAAATGTAGTGAAAATGCATTAAAACTGTAATAAAAACTATTGCATTTGAAATGATTTTTGACCCTATTGTAACAGATGTAAAAGTTATTACATAATGAAAAATGTCATTAAAAATAAATAACAGGCGCGACAATCCAGCATTGAACTAAGGTCGCAGGATGTGCTAGTGACATCCTATTTCCAAGATCTTATCTGCTTTTTTGTTGAGGTAATGAGATCAGCATCACGCTCAGCAGCGTTATTTATCCCCATACATGGGTACTCGTTTAACATCTGAGTGAGATCATAGTCCGTCACAAGCTCGTGAGTTCGAAAAACACCATGAGATTCGAACTCAGGACCCTGTGCACCGAAGGTGCGCGCACTAACCGCTAGACCAGCCAGACTACTGCCATTGCGCTGTAATAAAATCTTTTCCCTATTTTAACTTTACCTTTTTACAATTTACTTCTACTGAGAATTGAACCTACATCCTACACCTAAGCTATCTAAGATTTTGTTGAATTCGTTGCACATTTTTCTCTCCATGTAGGAGACCATTTATCAGTGATGATAGATGGTCTCTGATAACTGCATGGAACAGAATTAAAGAGCAATTAAACTCGGCTACTGACAATTCAGTTAAGCAACAACGGAGGACCGAGGACAGTTCTCTTCAAAAAAGAGTGCAGAGGAGCGTTAGATGTGATAAACGCAACAACATCAACGCGTTAGCTTTGGAGGCAGAAGATGCGGCTTACCGTGGTGACAGTGGAGCCCTTTACAAGCTCATAAAGCCACTGACTGGCAAATCTTATACCAATGAGCATCCCGTAAAAGATAAAGACGGGTCTCTGCTATAGTCACAGATGAACAACAACTGCGCCGATGGAGAGAGTATTTCATGGAGGTTCTTGACAACAACTTTAACCCTTCACGCCCATCTCCACTGGAGGCAGTAAGTCTTCCGCAAATGACCAGAATTAACACCGGCGTACATCCAAGCTGGAAATAACTAAGGCCCTTCAATCATTGGAAGCAAGTAAGGCCCCGGGGGCAGACGGTATCCCGATGGAATTTTTGAAAGCGGACATCAACGCTACAGCAGATATTCTTTATTCCCTGATCCAAGAATGTTGGCAGGGCCAGCTTTAGGTGAAATGGCGCCCGGGGCTAACTTGAAGGAAGCGCCCCCTTATAGTTTCTATACACGAAAAAATTGTAGAACGAAAATTAAAAAAAAAAGCAAAATTTATTGACATAAGTAATAACATAATGAATGCTAACGATTTCAGTCAGTATATTTCCAACATCAATTCAATTAATTTTGTAATTTCTACCGTGGTTTGAAAAGGTTTGGTTCGGGAAACCTGGGTACTTTGCATTTCTACATGTAGGTACCGACCACCGTTTCGTTTTTGAGCAACAAACATTTAAATGTTCATTAATTGAGCGAAGACACTTTTTATCCTAAAATGTAATACATACCTACATTATTACAAAAAGTCAAAAAAAAAATTCTACACACATAAATATTAATAAACAAAAGTCCAATAAAGCCGAAAGCATAAACATGATCCTGAAATTGATATATTTTAATATTGATATTGGTGGTTCCAAAACGAATGTGCTTATTAGAATTACATATTCCTTTTTCTTAATTAAAGGTATATGTAACTTTGGAACGCAGTCAATTCCTCAAGTGGAAATCTGATATTATGAGTTTCCAACTAAATTCTTCTGATTTCTATTGGGGGTACACTACTGATGCAAACAAGTGCAACTGATTCTTCCAAAATATGTAAAGAACTAACTTCATTAACCCATTTTGTATTTTTAAAACTTTTTTTTAATTAAAGAATGTTGTTTTTGGCTTTATATTAGCTTTTCGTCTATTATACCCTTCGCTCATAGAGTGAAAGGGTATATTAACTTTGTCATGAAGTTTGTAACGCATTAAAGGAAGCATCTCCGACCATATAAAAAGTATACATATATGATCAGCATGACTTGGGGAGTCGATTGGAGCGTGTCCGTCTGTCTGTCTGTCTGTTGCGACGCGTTTTACTCGGCCGGTATTGAAGTTAGCAAGCTGAAATTTTGCACACGTGCTTCTTATTGTTGCAGGCTGTTTGTTTGTTTAATTCACCCAAATGGGATCACTATGTCATGGGGCTGCCATACAAACCTAGCCCCCAATTTAAGTTCTTCTAAGAAAACCTTTTTTATTTGTGTACCAATTTCAACCAAATTTCACACAAATGAGTTTCTATAAATAATACAAAATATATGCAAGAATAAATCAAATCGGACCATGGGGTCATGGGGCTGCCATACAAACTTAACACCCCAAATTAGGTTCTTCTAAGAAAAACTTTTTTATTTGTGCACCAATTTTAACCAAATTTCACAAAAGGGTATTTCTATTCTTGACACAAAACATATGTAAGAATGGATTAAATCGGACCATGGGGTCATGGGGCTGCCATACAAATCCAACCCCCCAAATTAGGTTCTTCTAAGAAAAAGTTTTTCATTTGTACACCAAAATCATCAACCAAATTTCACACAAATGTATTTCTATTGATGACACAAAACATATGTAAGATTGAATCAAATCGGACCATGGGGTCATGGGGCTGACATACAAACCAAACCCCCCATATTGGTTCTTCTAAGAAACATTTTTTACACCAATTTCACAAAACCTTGAATTAATGTGTTTTTATCAAAGCAACTAAAAAGTTAAAAAACGAATGGAATCGTACTGTGGAGTCATGCTCCGGGAACCCCAATAAAATTTTCAGAGTAAATATTTTTATTTGCCCACTTATTTCAACCAAGCCCAAAACTTGTCAAGACGGAAGAAAAAGAATGAGGAGGGGGATTAAATACAAGTCATAGGTGCGCCCGAGAAAACTTTTAGCCCAAGCGAAGGGTATCCAAATTTCGGCCGCGCCCGAAATTAGCCTCGGCCCCGGGGGTTGGCGAGCGTAGCGAGCCGGGGTGAAGCCCCCTAGTTTATATATAGAGATTTTCTGCGGTTAATATTAATTTTAGGCCACTGAAAATATTGCTGTTTGTGGCCATTGGGCCAATTTAAAAACTTCAAAAGAATCACTTAACCAATAGCAAACATTAAAACTTAAAAAAAATGATAGAATGTGAATCACGAAAGGAATGGTTGTTTTTCTATTAAAAATAAAAAACTATTAAAAACAAAATAAAATTTGTAACTTTACGAATGTTTCAATGTTGCTGATTTGAAAACGAAACGCATAATGTAACCTGTGAGTAAGTTAGTCACGAAAGGTTTTTAACAATGATCGAATTTAATATGATAAACTAAATGTCTTGAAGACGATCACATAATGCAACAAATTTAAACTAATATGTATCTCATTTCTGTTAATGATTACCGGTATAAACCGTTTTTTACTATGGATAATAACACGACCTTCTTAAGCAACAATCAAATTTGTCAAAAAAAAAAAAAACGACCGCCCCGCTCGCCCCACACTAAAGCCGGCCCTGAGTGTTGGACTACCGAGACTCTCCCCCAAGAATGAAAGAAGGGCGTCATTATTAAAATCATCAAAAAAGGAAGTCTCAAGGATTGCAATAATTGGCGTGTAATCAGTCTCTGATGGCCAAAATAATCTTGGACAGGATCAAGAAAACGATCGACCGCACTTTGAACAATGAACAAGCTGGTTTTCGTGAGGGTTTTTCATGTAGCGATCATATTAACACCCTCCGAATTATAATTGAACAATCCGCTGAATGGAGATCCCCGTTACATCTTATGTTCATTGACTTCGAGAAGGCGTTTGACAGCGTTAACCGGGCTTATATCTGGACAGCCTTACGTAGGAGAGAGGAGCCATCATAAAGGAGTCCTATAACGGAGGGCAATGTCACGTCTTGCACAAGGGCGAATTGTCTAGTCATTTTGAGATGAATAATGGAGTTACACAAGGCTGTATTTTATCACCAATACTGTTCCTTACTACCATCAGCGATGTAATCTGCGACGCTCTAGGGGACCATAAAAGTAAGGGTATCAGGTGGAAATTAGCACCTGGACTATGCCGACGATATTTGCCTTCTTTCAAACACAGCAGATCATCTGTCACAAATGACGGATGCTTTGCATCGTGAAAGTCGAAGTGCTACTTTAAAAATTAATGCCGCTAAGACGAAATACCTAAGTTTGACATCAGAAAGGCAAAGAAACATTTCTATCTCCGGACAGCCGATAGAAAAGTCGAGAACTTTACTTACCTTGGGAGCGTAGTAGCAGCGGATGGTGGGGCTGATGCTGATGTAGAGTCGCGCATAAATAAAGCCCGAGCAGTATTTTTCAGTTTGACTCCTCTCTGGCAAAACAAAAACATCTCCAGAAATACCAAACTCCGGATCTTCGAAAGCAATGTAAAATCCATGCTTTTATATGGCTGTTCTACCTGGAAGGTGACCAGTGATATTACAACCAAACTACAAACTTTCGTTAATCAGGGCCTTCGACGCATCCTACAAATTCGCTGGCCTGAGGTAATCTCTAACGACGACCTCCTCCAAATTACTGGCCAAAATAGGATAGGCATCGATATCAAAAGACGTAAGTGGCAGTGGATAGGTCACACACTTCGAAAAGAGCCAAAAACATTGCAAGACCGGGTCTAAATTGGAATCCTCAGGGAACCGATGCAAGGCGTCGTGTGGGAAGACCCAAAAATACATGGAGAAGATCTGTTGAGGCAGAGGAAAAATCTATAGGTAAATCGTGGGACCAGCTAAAGGCGATGTCTGCTAATAGACAGAGGTGGAAAAGAGGCGTAGTCAATGCCCCACTAGGGGTTAAAAGGAACCAGAGAGAGAGATGTATTTTCCAAACTTGCAGATTTTGCCCCATTGTAAATCTGAGGCGACATATTTTAGAAGGCGTCACATTAGGGGCAAATATTTATTGAAAGTGCACATTTATAATGCAACTGCTGACTAAATTTATTTATTTATATTTACAATGGTTTACATTCTGTTAGAATTGAATTAGCTCGTTTCTCGCAAAGGGTAATGTTAAGCGCGAGAGCGGTGAATTAATATTTTCTATCAAAAGTAATAACATATGCCGTTGAAAGGGGTTATTTCCTGACCTTTACGATACAGCATGTAAACAACTAGCACAACACTATGCACATGAATAGAAAAGAAATCAATCAGTCACTATGTTTTGAATTACTACTTTTTATGAGCGACTCAAAAAAAGATACTCTTCGCATTGAATTTCGCTATAGTGATACAAATTAAAGAACGCTCAGGACTCATGAAGCGTTTTAGGATAAATTTTCTACAAAAACTTTGTACATGTTATTTTACTTCTCTTATGCCCTTAGGCATGGGCTAATAACGTCCCCAATTCCAAATTTTTTGTACCCATTTCTAAAGTTTCTAGTAAGGATTCTATTTGGATGTGCTAGCATCCTGTATGATAAAAAGGAGGATGAATATTTGCTTAAAGCAGGAGAAAATTCCCCTGGCACAGTGTTTTGGGTAAAATTAGTCCAGGCTATGTTTATCAAGGTTTTAGGATGAGTAATGGTATAATGTGGCTAGATTACAAAATACTGAAAAATAATTATCTAAAAACTTACCTCAATTATACGATTAGGTTTTGATGAAGAGTTGATTCAATTCCATCGATTTCGTTTTCGTGTGAACAGACTTAGCTCTCGTTCCTATAACAATAGTGAAATCATAGTTATTATTTAGATCACAGATTTGTTTTTATAACCTAAGATATTTTCATGCATAGTAAATTAAAATTTCCCACGATTTCAAAAATATATTGTACGCTAAATATACTTGCTCTCAAATCGAGATTTGGCAAAAAGCTTAAATACATAATGTTATCAAAATCTCTATTCAACTCCAAATCCAATCACAATTTGCTTACACGTTTTATATAAATATCTAATTGAATCATAAATTCAAAGGTGCTACCATAGATTATCGCGTATTTGTACAATGAACGGAAGCTATACCACCCGCGCCCACACAAGCGGACAAACCATTCATTCACAAAAACCGTCTTTTTGGCTCCCAGAAGATACGTATAATTTGCATTAAATGAAGGAAGTCATCATCTCCTGGGTATTCATCTAAAAAAAATGATCCATTGTCCCCCAGTTGCCATCGACAAAATACGATACGGTTCATGAATATAACAACAAAAGGGATTCAACATGCCAAGCTCTGAGCCAAAGCCATCACAAGATAACAACTGAAACTGAAAGAGTATCTTATATCCAAACGCCTCGATTCAAAATCCGTCAATGAGTTCGTCATTTCGTCATCTCATCATCTTATCGGACACAATAATTTTCCATCTACCAGACACACGGACCATATGCATTTTAAGCTGTTGTACGTAATGTGTATCCGCGATGGCAATACATTTTGTAAGACCCAGACCCCATACTCGCCTACGGACTAATCTTCCAGTAGCTTCCCGATAAGGATCAAAACGGTGGCTCAGACGAACCCATAATGCCTTCTAGGCTTCTAGTTCCGTCATAATATCGTCACTCTTGATACGAGTAGTTGATTTCTTGTACGGCAAACACGCTGCCACCCATAACTCATTGATGACACATTTCCATAATAAACAACATGTTGGTAAAAGATTTCTGGCGGATTTACGATAATCGGCTTCCGTGGAATATGGTTATGAGGTGTCTCGAGTTTTTCATAAGGGAAGACGACAAGTGTGCGGAAGAAGGACAGGCCAAGTCGGTAGATTCAGGTGTTTTCGCAAAACATGTGATGGTGTCGGTGTCAAATTTTACAATAAAAGTGTCCTATCGTTTTTCATCAGGTGATAATCATTGGCCATTTGTAGATAATTTGAAAATCTGCTAGAAAAAGGATAAAGAAAGTTAATCCTTGTGGCAAGGGATGAATGGTGCGGCACAATTCAACGCTATTCTTTTATAGCTCTTTAGATGGAAATATTTTTTATGAATATATCGCAAGATCTACCTATTTTCTGCTAGTTTTACATATAAATTTAATATTTTTTTACGCTTTTGAATATGCAGGATCAGTTTACTTTCCAGGAAATCTACTGAATTGAGCCCAGCATATCTGGTAAAACACAAGCTAACATTTTTGCTCAAAAATAAGAATTATTTTTTGTAAATGAAAGTACGTATGTCGGTCGTGATGTGAGGTATTGATAAAGTTGGTAGAAAACAAATTTAATTCGATTCGATATGTAACGTCCAACCAGAAAATAAAAGCTTTACCATGATCGCTTAACGAACGAATTGAGATATGCATTTCCATTTCTACCTCGGCGTGTATAGGTACAATGTTCGCGTACAAGAATTGTTCTTTAGCATCCTGTTCTGAAAATGTCGTTCGAGTCGCGAGGATGAACATGTCACGGTATGTCGTATATGTCACTGTCAACGCATAAAATGTACTTTTTTACCTCTTTTCATCCAACTATAGCATAATTTTCAGTTTTTTTTTTTGGGCATGTGAACTAGGTTCTGTTGCCATATCCAATTTTTTAAGGACCGAAACAAAAATATGCAATTAAGCGCCTTTTAATTGGGCGTGCTAATTGCTTTTTTTAGACGGCTCCTGTTTCTGATGGGCTCGTTTTTCTGTTTTGATTAGCAATTGCTTGATATGATGGTGAATTAAGAGACAGACAGACAGACATGTGTGCTCCTTAAAGTTGAATATTTTAAAGTAAATTGGGCAGTCACTTAGTTGTCGTGAGTTTAAATGGCAAATGAAGATATATTGTTAGGATAATACAATATTGTAACATTTGGGGAGATATTTACGTCTGGCCACCCGGAAGGCGGGCTCCAAGTATTTGAGCAGATTAGGTATCAAGTTGAAAATGTCCCTAAGGAGATGGCTCGTTTTAGAAAAATTATTATTTTTTGGCGGACCGATTTCGCCCCATATGTCTGTTTTTGGATTTTCATATTTTTTGCAAATATTAATGAATTGAATTATTTCGAACCATTAATATTTGTGAAAATCCCGCCAAATTCAAAAGCAGACATCTATGTTCCGCAATCATGATACTATTCGAACAGCTGGACGGCTGTGTGAAGTTAGCCAGTCATTTTTTTGAAATTAGGTCCTTTTGCTAGGTGAACCGTTTGTTCTACAGCGGCTACGTTTGTTCTTGATTGTTCGCCAATTAATATCGTTTGTTCTTCTCTAATTATTTAATTATAGCAACTTTAAAATTGTGAGTGTGAACTTAGCCAGTCATTTCTAAATATGGGTCGGAAAGGTATAGGTTTGGTATCAATCGAAAGCCAGACGTTTGTTCATTTTGTAGGGCGTTTGTTCATCCTGGAAACGGAAGGATACAGAAATTATTAAGGAAAAAGAGATTAGTTGTGACGTCATCTTCACTCAACCAACGCCATCTACTCAGCTTAGCTGTACGGGCAACCCGTGTCCCGCGAACAATTTATGCAAGATCCACACCATCATCGTACAGCTGAGCTGAGTAGATGGCGTTGGTTGAGTGAAGATGACGTCACAACTAATCTCTTTTTCCTTAATAATTCCTGTATCCTTCCGTTTCCAGGATGAACAAACGCCCTACAAAATGAACAAACGTCTGGCTTTCGATTGATACCAAACCTATACCTTTCCGACCCATATTTAGAAATGACTGGCTAAGTTCACACTCACAATTTTAAAGTTGCTATAATTAAATAATTAGAGAAGAACAAACGATATTAATTGGCGAACAATCAAGAACAAACGTAGCCGCAGTCGAACAAACGGTTCACCGAGCAAAAGGGCGTAATTAAAAAAAAATGACTGGCTAACTTCACACAGCCCAGCTGGACTGCAAAATGTGACCGGTTGGCCGCGACCAACTTCAGGGGAGTCGGGTGACCGATATCACCTGGAGAACACGCGTTCGGGGAGTGACGGCTGTCACCAGGACATCACGGGTTTGGTCGTTTTGGAGGGGGTTTTTAAGTGGAGTTTTGGGGAGTAGAGGAGGACGATAGAACACGCGCTGGAGGAGGATGGTATGTGGTTAGCGGCCGGTTGTAAAAAAAAATATCCAAAATGAGTCTGGAAAATCAGCTAAGTGATTGTGTTTTGTGCGTTCGGTGTATTGTTGTGATGTGTCTTTATGGAAATTTGCGCTGTGGAGTTTCCAGTAGAGGATTTTTCTAACGGTCCCATGGTGATTCATTATCTTAACACCACCCCCCCCCCATTCCAGGGGCGAATTTTAATTTCAAAGGAAGGCGCCCTTCATTTTTTTTTCGTCCGCGGGCGCCTCAGGTCGGGTTTTATTTAAATTATTGTGGGTAAAGTTTGGCCGGGACCCGTCGCCATCGGGTCCACGGAGCTGAATAAGATGGCACCTGCGCGCTGGCTACTATTCGCGATAATTTTCCCCATTTCATCCCCTGTGTTCGTGTAGTGTTACCTTGGCATGCGACATTCCTTTATTATTTGTAAAAGGACAGGGGCAACGAGTGGCGCAAACCCCACCCGTAACTACCGATACTGAGCTACAGCAAGCGCATGGCACTGCTCGCTCGTTGAGGAGCCCTATCTTCTTGCCTAACCTGTACGGTTGAAGAGGCAATGGCTCCGCCCCCTGGGCATCTTCGGATGGCAAGTCCTATCGTTACAGGCAGTCAGTAAGTGTGTTGAAAATGACTCTATTAGTCTTCCAGAATATTCCTCACAACATATATTGTGTTTCGATATGGATGTAGGCATACTAGCTACACAGGGTGTCCGGAAACTGCCGCATAAACGCACCGGATTGTGATTCCTCATGTGATTTCCAGCAAAAAAGTTGTACGGAACATACCCCCTCAGCTTAACCCTTTAGCTGCCACAGGCATTTAAAGATTTTTGAAAATATCATTTTCTTGCACGACTTAAAGCCTAATATTTCCAAAGCTAGACCAGCTAGAATACTGAAATAAAATGATTATTACAACCAACAAATTTACCTATGAAATAAAACTAACCACACTAAAATCGAATAAGAGGTTTGGATTTTACAGAGCTTCAAAGTCAAATTTGTGTGATTTGACCCAAAAACAATATTTTTTTCCATCTCAATTTTCTCCAACTTCTGCCAAGGTGAGGTGCTTGTACGATTCTTTTAAAAATTGGGGCATAGTCTTACAATCATATCTTTCTTACATCATTTTAATCTAGCTCCATTACTTCTAACAGTTTTTATACGTTAAGTGTAGAAAACTAGGGCTAATTTTAGATCGAATTCAATACAATTCAATTCACACTGCCCCTATAGATCTGCAATTGGTAAAATCTATTCAAAGTATATGTCGAAATCGAGCCAAAATAACCCTAGTTTTCTGCACTTAATGTACTAAAACTGTTATAAATAATGGAGCTAGAATAAAATGATGTATGAAAGATATGATCGTATGATTATGCGCCAATTTTTAAAAGAATCGTACAAGCACCTCACCTTGGCCGAAGTTGGAGAAAATTGAGATGAAAGAAAAGATTGTTTTTGGGTCAAATCACGCAAATTTGACTTTGAAGCTCTGTAAATACCAAACCTTTTATCCGATTTTAGTCTGGTTAGTTTTATTTCATAGGTAAATTTGTTGGTTGTAATAATCATTTTATTTCAGTATTCTAGCTGGTCTAGCTTTGGAGATATTAGGCTTTAAGTCGTGCAAGAAAATGATATTTTCAAAAATCTTTAAATGCCTGTGGCAGCCAAAGGGTTAAGCTGAGGGGGTATGTTCCGTACAACTTTTTTGCTGGAAATCACATGAGGAATCATAATCCGGTGCGTTTATGCGGCAGTTTCCGGACACTCTGTATAGCGTCCCTGATCCTGCGGGACAGTCTTGCATTTTACAAGTCTATCCCGGATTAAAAATCTCCCCGCAATTATCTCGCAAGTCCCAGATTCTTGAAAAATTAACCACTTTCGCACTTTAATCTTTTGTGTCCTTGGGTCGCATCTTTTGATTTTTGAACACAGACAACTAGGACTAGGAAATTTTCTACGTGCACAACAATATGCTCTACATCGCCCCACTGATAACTCTATAATTTTTCTTTTTAAATAGACCCCGTTCGCAATTTTTAATGTCGCTGACTTGCGTCTTTGAACGGCTGTAACTTTTAAGCTCTCTCTCTATGGTTCCTGTTAAACCCTTGTGGACATGGCATCAACTACGCCTACTTTCCATCTCGTTCTGTTCTGTGCCATCGTGTTTAGGTCTGACCACTGTTTGTTTAATAAAGCAGCCTCGCTATTAACCGATCTTCTCCAAGTGTTTCTTGGTCGTCCAACATGGCGAGTCTTGCATTGGCTCCTTGTGGGCTCCAATCTAGGGCCTGCTTTGCAATATTTTTTGGCTCTCTTTGAAGAGTGAATGTGAATGATGATTCGGATTTTGGTGAGCCTGGAAATGTTGTTATTTTGCCAGAAAGGTGTCAAAGTGAAGAAGGCTGCCCTAGCCTTGTTGATACGCGATTACCCATCAGCGTCCGCCCCGCCATCTACTGCCACTATCCTTTCGAGGTATGTGGTAGAATTCGTCAGCTTTTCGACTGCCTGGCCTGAAACACAAATTCAGCCTTGTCCCCCTAGATCAGAGCTCAAGTACTTGGTATTGGCAGCGTTTATCTTGAGCCCAGCATTACGACTTTCGCAATGCAGAGCATCGGCTATTTGAGCTACATCCTCCTTTTTATTTGCAGGTGATCAAACATTTTCCATCTGATACCTTCATTTGGGTTTGAAGCGCGCTCACTAGTACATCGTTAATGGCTATGAGGAAAAGAACATAAAAATGCAAACTTGTCTCACTCCACTGTGCACCTCAAAAGGATCTGATAGCTTACCCTTGTGCAAAACGTGACATTGGGCTCCCTGATAAGATTCTTTGATGATGGAAATTATTTTATCTGGTATGCCCCTCGTACGAAGAGCTCTCCAGATATACTCCCGATCAACACTATCGGACGCCTTCTCGAAATGAACATGAGGTGTAATGGGGATCTCCATTCGGCGGATTGCTCAATAATAATTCGAATGGTTTTTATATGGTCGCTACATGAAAAACCCTCACGAAAGCCAGCCTGTTCATTGCTTAAAGTGCGATCAACTTCAGCCTTGATCCGGTTCAACATAATTTTAGCCATCAGCTTGGAGACAGCTGCGGAAGTAGGCAAATCCCACGCTAATTACACAATCGTTAAGGTTACTCTTTTTCGGAATTTTTAAAACTACGCCCTTTTTCCATTCGACAGGAAGAGTTTCGATTTCGCAACACTCTCTGATTAGAGGAATCAGAATATCTGCTGTAGCATTCGAATCCGCTTTAAATAATTCAACTGGAATTCCATCTATCCCCGGGCCTTACCGGCGTCCATAGATTCAATAACCAGCGGTTGTTTAGGATCTCAAAAAAGTGGTCTTTCCATTTCTGAAGCTGCTGTTCTTCAGTAACAAGCAGTAACCCTTCTTTGTCTTTCACAGGTCCGTAGTGTATGATTTGCGAATTAGTAGCTTAATAAGCTTGAAAAGGGTACCACTTTCACCATCATCATTTGCCTCCTTGGCTAAAGCGTTGATGTAATTACGCCTATCACGCTTCACACTTCTCTATGCAAGCCTTTTTGTAGCGAACGGCATTCAGCCCGGAGTTTATTTTTAGCTGAATTATCAGAAGCGGAGCTAATCTGTTCCTTAACTCTTTTGCGTGCTGAGATAAGAGACCAAGTAGCATCACTGATAAAAGGTCTCTTACCTCGATCCAATCGTCCCACATTCGCTTGGCCACACGAAATGAAAGAATCCTTTGCAAAATTCTACCTATCTTCAATTGTAGGATTCTCAGGAGATGTTGCTTCACAAGCTTTTTTGTGGTAGAATATGCGCGTTTAACTTTTGAAGCTAGGACTCTCAAATTTGCAGTAAAATGCGCTAAATCATAAGCTACATGTTTTAACTGTATCTCACGCATTGACCTCTGAAATAGTTATGACTTAAATAGTCCAAGAAAATGTAATGTTTTTTGTTTTTAACTTTTAAATGTCTGTGGTAGCTAAGGGGTTAAGAATCCAGTACAACTTTCTTTTCGCTAGAAATCACATTAGGGGCCGGTTTCTGGTAGATATTTATCAACCACTTTAAGCTATCAGCTCTTTAAAGCGTTGTTAAGTTATCAAATCGTTAATGCATGTATAATTTATAAATGTGCGTTCCCTCAAAGTCTCGTTAATTTTATCCTAAAAGTATGCAAGACGCACATTAATATGATTGCTTAATTCGTCAAATAACATGTAAAGCTCTCTTTGATTTGTGTAATTATAGGCTGGCAATACTTATAGCATATGGAAATGAGTTCATAGTTCAGAAACGATAAGTAAGCGTTGGTCCAATGGAACAGCGCTCATATGAAACAAAGTAAAACATTATTCGTCGTTTGACGTTATTCTTCTGCTGAGTGAGTGAATCGAAGTGTAAACCTAAGACGCACCATAGGGAGAATTCACATTGTAAGACAAAACCGGACGGGTAAACTTGCAAGACAAGAACCATCGTTCTTACAATCTGAATTGCACAATGCTTGTCTGCTGGCCACTACGAAAGCTCTCGCCGTCCGTTTATTAGCACAAACAAACACCCGGCGAGAGCTTTTGTAGTGGCCAGCAGACAAGCATTGTGCAATTCAGATTGTAAGAACGATGGTTCTTGTCTTGCAAGTTTACCCGTCCGGTTTTGTCTTACAATTTGAATTCAGCCATAGACCCTCCGATCGATCGGCCAGATTTTTTGATTGTGAGATAAATCGGGACCATCGGATTCAATTTTTTTAAATGTGGAACGTATTGCCAATGCAATTTCCCGTACAAGCTGTCATGACAATCATGTCCACAACGCCAGTTAAAAGTGCCCATGATGCCAAGGAATTACTCTGAAGAAATGGGAGAAAAATATTTTTAATGTTTTTTTTGTGTTAGTGTCATCTTAGATTAGAGACCAGAAAATGTGATAGATAGATACGTCGAACTATGCTTCACTGCTAAGGCACCATACAAAAGAGAGAGCGCTCAGAGGATATTGTTCCTCTGCTCCTAGAAATCTACAGTCGAAATAGATCTGGTATTGCCACACGAGCGAACAAGTTTTAAAACTTTTCCAAAAACCAGGTGCGTGTCTCGTCTAAACGATAAGACTTAACCAGCCCATGAGTACTGAATAGCGAAACTTTAAATGTCAAGACATTGTGTAAGCGAGATGTCGACTTATAAAGCAATCTTGACAAGATGGTTAGCTATCGCGTTAGTAAAATTTCTACGAGAAACTGGGCCTTAGGATGAATTTATTTCCGATGGGTTTTTCCCACTACTTTCGGACACCCTTCACATTCCAGACCTTACGTGGTTTCAAATATCAAAATATGGTGCAGAAAATTCAGTTTCCAAATCCGAAGCTTAACACAAAAATTTTGGTGCGGAACAGTGTCCCGAAACCTCCCAAAATATTCACACTTTTTTTTGTATAGCGCGTAACTCAAAAATCGCACCTGCAAAAAGTTGTTCAGAAATATGTAAACAGTTTTGATATAAGACAAAAAAGATCAACATTTTTGAGATTATTTCGATGTTTGACCTGTTTTGCAATAAACAGCAACATTTGCGCTAATCACCCAATACAGTAAAACTTCGTTATAACGCTCTTCTGGGGTCTAAGCCAAAAAAGCGCTATAACCGGGAAAACTCTATAACCGGGAAGTATACTTCATGGACGCATACACCTTTTAGGTGACAAAATTTATTATTCGATTGATACATGGAATGAAATAGTAAGGAAATGGCAATCAATTGATTACTGATTTAAAAAAAAAAAAACAGAATGTATTTGTTTTTGTCTAAGACTCGCAACAGACTGCAGTAATACTAAGGTTTACAATTTATAGAAAGATCCTTCCTCTATGTCCATGCTATAGGCTATTACAACTAAGACTGCAAATCTTTGTGGCATGCTTGACCCCTCTTTCTTGTTATCTTCGGTGTCGACGGATGCTGATGCAATTACGAGATCTTCAATTATACTTTCAATTGTTGTTATGTCTTTCCTTTTTACAGGAAATTTGACCTTGATGTAAATTAACGGAACAACTTGTGCATCGTGGTTGTGTTTGTGATTAATACAATGTAAAGATAGACTACGTGCTCAATGGATTTGTCTATAAGAAATTTGTTTTTAAGAAAATAAGACTGGGAAAAGAGCGTTATAACCGGGAAATAGTAACGTTATAACGAATCGAAATTTCCTGTAATAAATGCTAATGGAACCGGGACCGAGAAAAAAGAGCGAGCCGGGA
Organism: Microchrysa polita; assembly: GCA_949715475.1. Taxonomy (NCBI): domain Eukaryota; kingdom Metazoa; phylum Arthropoda; class Insecta; order Diptera; family Stratiomyidae; genus Microchrysa; species Microchrysa polita. The sequence continues at coordinate 36,936,525 of OX454418.1, read as the reverse complement.
AAGCGTTATATCCGGGAGCGTTATAACGAAGTTTTACTGTAAAAACAAAGGAAACAAAAAACGAACACCACATTCGATAGTATTTTTACGACTTGCTTATTGAACTAATGTGTAACTTAACTCAAATTTCTCCAATTAACCCATTTTTTCCCAGCGTTGCGTATACGCAACACGAAGTTTGACCTCTGCGAACACCACCAGATTTAAATTGAAATGGAAAAGGGATTATGTAATTTTTAATGGGCATTTCTTGGCTCTATTTCTGCATATTTGTTATAGTAAATCAGCGATTGGGTCCTTGAGGATATAAGAGAAAGGACTAACATGTTTTTTAGGACATTTTTTGTAACAATTTTAAAATTATTTAAATACATATCTGAAAATCAATATCCAAATGCCCTTTCTATACGGCAAACAATTGCTAATTATTTAGTTTAACTTGGTTTTGGAAAAAGGTTGGTCATTGCTGCAGGAGCATGTGTTAAATATAGGTGATGCGTTCACGTAACGTTGGGAGTTTCCCGGTACACACAGTAACACTGGGGCAAACGCATAAAGAACAAAACATTTTCTTGCTATGTAACGCAGGTTTCGCATGGGCAATATCTTAAAATGAGTTCTAAATACCTCACTATCTACGAGCCACATGCGACTCATTGTATATCCAGTACTCTTTTGTGAGTCACAAGTGTCTCATTAAAGAAAAGAAAACAATAAAAGAAGTTCCGGGACAATGACAGCTAGATACTTGTCAGTTGGTATAAAGCCATTTTCCAAATACATATTTCATGATGGTGTCGAGATATCCAAAAATGTTTCAATGATTTCTACAGTGGGTAAAGGAAGCCTTTGCAGTGAATGTATGTACCCTGAAAACTCTATGAAACTATTGGTACAGTCTTCACTCCACGGTATGGTCTGAACTGAAGTCAACAACTATGGGATCAGAAACCTTTTCCATTTAAGGGCAGTTTTGTTAGAACAGAGCTACTAAGTAAATGTTTGCTAAATTTTTCTGTAGTAAATTTTTCTCTTGCACTGGACGCAAGAACATATTTATTTCTAGTCAAGTTACTATTTTGCTTTTGTCACAAGGAATTGTGAAACAATCCAGAATCGCTAAAAGGTTGTAAGATAGACCTCCCGGTGATAATTGTGGCTAGCAGTGTACATGTTGAGCAGTTCTATGTATTTTGGCTATTGACTTAAGCACCTAAGTTGTAATAACCTGTTCAAATCTGAAATAGAAAAAACCAAAAACAAGCGACATCCGGGACGAAGCCACCCCCATTATAATACAATGGCCAGTTACTCGTACATCTTATCTAATAGTTAGTCTTTGCGTATAGAGAAGATTCAAACAATTTTCAGAAACCTTTACATTATATTGAAATTAATTTTTGTTTATTTTGCATAGGTCTGCCATATGTTTCTTGGTTATGCCATTGTATGAAATTGTGCAATGATTTTTTAAATTTCAGATGTAACCAAGCAAAATATGGCAGAACTGTCCTCACGAGCTTGTCACGCACTAAGATCTCACTCAGATGTTAAACGAGTACCCATTTATGGGGATAAATAACACTGCTGAGCGTGATGCTGATCTCATTACCTCAACAAAAGAGCAGATCTGGAAATAGGATGTCACCAACACATCCTGCGGCCTTGAACTAGATAAGTTATACGAAAAACCTTCCAAAAATATGCAAAAAATGGCATCTGTCCCGCTGTAGTGAGTGTTTCAGGATTTTATCACTAAATGTATTATTCGCCATATAAATAAACAATTTGTTGCAACACCGAAGCTTAAAATTCAAATTTTCGTTTACATTTTTTTTTACCAAGAAACTCCCAACGCTGCGTCAACGCAACATCACGTTGGGAGCCACTAACACTTACTGAAATTTTTAAATTTTTTTTTCTTAATTGTATTGTAATTGATTGGAATTTACCAGAAAACTTCATAGTTTTAGCTTATTTCTATCCTTGGGAAGAAATAGGTTAAGTAGGATTAAATTAAAACGAGTCAATCCCACGCTATAAACGCAATAATTAGTAGATATCTAAACCCGAACAGTTTCCACAAAAAGCACGATATTTAGTTGAGGCACATTGGAACGTGTCCTAATAAACTTTTGTGGAACAAGCCAATTTTCGGTGGAAAAGTTTGGAACATGTGGTGAAATGCTTAGTTCAGATCCAAACCAATTTTACAATTTTCAAGGAAAAATAGCGCCATCTTTTGGATTCGTGAGACTCAAATATTTATTACACATTGCAGGGTTGAGTATAGTGTATAAAATCGAATCTACTTTTGGCAAATCAAATGTAAGAAAAGTATAATAAATGCGTTTTGAAAGAAAAGGTTATAAAAGACGAAGTGAGGTTCAAACTTTAAAGAATCTTTGTTTTATTGAAACACATTTAAATTTCTGGCATCCGAATTTTATACAATATCAACACATTCGAAGTTTTACGAAAAATTTTACAAAAAGGATAAAAAGCATAAATTTTACAAAAAGGATAAATTTTACAAAACAAATCAAAAGAAAAGCTAAATTCAAGACATTGTGTAAAATATGGCATGTCCTTAACAAGTCAAAAGAATGAGACCTTGTGGATTAAAAAAAACAATCTTACAACTGGACGAGAAAAATGATTCAAATAAAATCTCTGAGCTTAATTTATGGATTTGTGTACAAATTGCCAGAAATTATAATTGAGCTAGAATAGAATGATTTTAGCACGATATGATACTGATATATTGCATGCATGCATTTCAAATGGAAAAGAATAGAGTCAGCGCCCGCTCTAAGGGGGGGGGGGGCAAACCGGGCGGTCGCTCGGGGCGCCAAATTTTAGGGGCGGCTTTTTGGCTAAAACACGAATAAAAAACTCGAAAAGACAAAGCGAAGTATACTGCATTTAGAATCTTAAAATGGTTAGTGATATTTGCCTAAACTTTACATCTGTGATGCTTGCAAAGTTATGTGCTAATTAAGTTCTTCCTTAAAAAGAAGCTTATTGGAAAATGGAGTGCTGATTTCGTCCTCCAATTGAAAATTCCTCGTCGGCTTGATCTGCTATCCATTCTCATGAGGAGAACTTTTGTGTTTCGAATATTTTCCGCTACATGTTCGTTATACGGATGAAAGAAAAATTCGTCTTTCTCTGTCCATCCCAGGCGTGTGTTGTCCACAACATTGATGTTTTGTGCGCGGTTTTGCAAGGCCAGATTTTGGCCTAATGTTTTTATTCAGTCTGTTGAGTCATAGGAGATCACCTCCACTAAGTAAATATTAACCCTCCGGAGAAACCATAAGAAATTATAAATAATTAGTGCATAAACACTCAGCAAATAAAAGCGTTAAAAAAGTCTTCTATGAGAAATTTCGGAACATTACGCTATCAGCTTCGCAAGAAGAATTTTCTTGTTCTTGTTATCGACACTAGCGACACTTATCTTACCGTCCGCCATATAACGGACATATAGCGGAAAATATCGGAAGCACAAAAGTTCCCCCTATGAGAGCGGACCACCAACAAATTTTTTTTCAGGCATTTTAGAAAACATGTATCCACATTTTGCAGCAATTAGCCCGGTCTCCTCGCGAATGGATTCATTGATTCATCTAGCATTGAGTAGGCCAATTTCGGACAAGGAAGTTTGGATTTCAGCAAGCAAGTAAGCCACTCAAATTGAAACCACTGAAGAAACTCGTTCTCGAAGAGACCCAGCTAATTTATCGGCTCCATCATTTTTGGCATACCATTTTTGAGTGTGGAGTTTTCTAAAGTGTGTTGAAAGTTTTTGTGGTAATTTTCAATCTCTTACCTTATTCCATACATCGGCAACGATGGCGAAGGCTATTCACTTGTAGGCAGACTCGAAACGCAATTACCAGCCCACTAGGGAGGAAAGCTAAACAGGTACTCAGTTATACAAGGAGTAGCCTAAGTTGGACAACTGCCTTAGTGACAGGGCATGCTAATTTTAAAGTGCATCTAACTAAGATGAAAATCGTGGAGGATGATATATGCATTCATCATCCTCCACGCATGCAGACTATGTCTGGCTAAGACGGCAGCACACATTGTGTGTGAGTGATCAACACTAGGTATGATGCTGAGGATCCTAGGCAAATCCACAATAAGTGTGGAAGCCATGAGTGAACTTAGCTTCAAAGACATGCTACACATCACACGGGACTCAGTGATGACTTCTGCAATTGATGGACGAAAATGGACCCAAAAAGTAGTGGTCTGCTTCGATAAATCCCCAAATCACATATACATATACGTCATTCTGAACTCCGCCAGGTTTCCGTATGACATCTGTATATTTTTTGCCGGTGGTGAATAATATGTGGCTGGGGAAATTCAATACTTATCTTTAATTTTGGAATTTCAAACAAACTCTCTAGAAGGCTTTGCTGAACTCAGGTGAATTGCGCTTAAGAGTATGAATTGTGGCGGAACGGACTTCTACGGACTTATACATACTATCTGGGCTTTCTCAGTGGGTAGACATTCTATTTTCTGAATTACTATAGTGTGGGTTCGAATCCCACTTTGACTATGCATTTTTGGGTTCATAGTGATCCTACGGCAGCCATCGTGGAACCGATGAGTTATAACGACCAAGGGCTGCCAAGGTCACTCGATTTAAGAATAAAATGTCTCTTACATAGCTTCTACAACAACAATAACATAACATTTGTGTTATCTACTATCAATCTGCCTGGTACTTTACCTAAGGGGGCGGCTTTTTGTCCACTCGCCCGGGGCGGCGTAAGTGCTAGAGCGGGCGCTGAATAGAGTAAGGCTTAGTTTGGTTGTTTTTAAATCAATAGGGTATAGCAGAAGTCTAAATCTCATATTTTTTTTAAAAAGAAATTGATCAAAAATGTCCCAAAAAAAATTATGATAATTAATCCTTGATCGAAGGTGTAATTGTATTTTAATTTTAATAAACAATATTGGTGTTCCCCTAATTTATCACCTGTAATTTGCGAAAGTCACTAGGTATAGCTGCTACACCAAGCTGTTACTACTTTCTCAACTTTTCAGTAGTAACTGTCGGTTCTACCATTCATTTTGCTAAAAAAAAAATGAAAAGGTAACAAAAAGAATAAAAAAGGACATCAGTTAATCTTTCAGTGTTTCTCGTAATTTTGTTATTTGTGTCTGCAAGAAAAATTTAATGGGAAAGGTCCCCAAAAGAAAACAAATTACAGGAAATACAAACAAATACATACATTATCAAAGATTAATTTCTTCATCTTCTCTGTACCGTAACCAACCCCTTGTTGGGCATGGTGCGTCAACTTAGCCGTTTATAGGCTATTTCGATTCATCGTTACATTGCATATCATTTCTGAGTGTATATAATGGTTGCATTTCCTATCCGCACATGTACGGACATTTTGGACCACGCCGAGATTCGATCTCCGGACGTGTAGATTACTAGCATCGTAGAGTGCGACCAGTGGCGACTCGTATACAATAATACTAGGGGTTCACAAAAAAGAAAACTAAATACGATATCAAAGCCTCAAAATCTATTTCAACGTATACTTAAGACTACCTACTTTGAATTAAAATTATTTTATTTTGTCAAAGCATAGTCCATACATACGTACACTCTAATTTTTTGCGAAAATGACTACTTCCTCAAGCCTGTTTCCATCCTGTTTTCCTGCATCTCCTTGTAACAGCGAACAAAAATCTAGATTTTATAACTAAAGAATCACTGCGATTTTCACATAAAAGCCAAGAAAAAAATGTTACGAATCAGCAGCACACCAACATTTATTTTTTATCGATTACTTGGCATTAAATTTTTCCACAAAATGCTTTTCAGTTCAGACAAGGCAAACTCAATCCCAGAATAATGAGCGTGAATTTGTTGTCCTTAGAAAAGTTCTTGTCAAAAAATTTCTAAAGTTAAAACTAAAATTTCTAATCATTCTTATACCTATATTCTTTCATTGGAAATACTACCCAAAATTCATACATTCGGTTCATCACCAAGTGGTGTGCTGTGCAGGCTGTGCACGACTTATTTGTGCACAAATTCTAGTGTAAATTTTGCACTATCCCCTCGCTCCGAGAACCCGTCGCATATCTGATTTTGGAGCGAGTGCACCAGTTCATATGACTGTGCAGGGACGTAGCCAGGATTTTGTTTCGGGAGGGGTCCAAAACTTGCCGACACACGAAATTTTTAGTTTCTCATTTTATTTTTTTTAAACGTGTTAAATTCGAAAAGAGAAAAAATGATATCCAAATTTTCTCAAGAACCCCGAATGTAAAGTTTTCTCTCAAATCCAGATAGCGGGGCCGCAAATTTGTGGCAAATATATCATGAAATCATTGTAGCTTCTAAGGCCCGTATTTATGAACATACCTTAACTCAAGGAGACCTTGAGTCAAGGATGCCGCAATTAAAAAACTTAAATGTAATTTTTTCATCAAGATATAGTACCAATGGTCTGTCTGGATCTATACGCCAACAGAAGGGTTAAATATCACGTTGGCATTTTAAGAGAGTAATAAATATTACGCGGAATTTATATTCTCAACTAGCTGAGAGATTTCTATAGAAATCACTTATATTCACGAGTCAATGCCTCCTTGATTTAAGGAAAAACTCAAGGAGATCTTGAAATTTTCTATATAGTCAACCTCACTTGAAGTCACGGTAGCTACCCTTGAAATATTATATTTCAAATCTATCGAAAAATTAAGTTCTCCTTGAGTTTCGCACTAAATCAAGGATGCATTGACACTTGAATATAAATGACTTCTATGAAAAAGTATGGGAAATTACATTTAATTTTTTGATTTTCGGCATCCTTGACTTAAGGTCTCCTTGAGTTAAGGTATGTTCATAAATACGGGCCTAAATCTCACATAGAAGTTTAGTTTTTTTTAAGAAATTTTAAAACGGGTTTGTTGTCAATTCGACATAGCGCAAGCAAAAGTTTGAAGACCATTAAAAAATAAATCTGAAATGTGATAAAAGTTTATAAAACAACTTTCGTATGTTGTATTGCCGGGATCGAATTAGAATAATTGTGATTTTTGTGTTACCTCATTGATCCAAATCGGATCAATGAGGTAACACAAAAATCACAATTAAATCTGAAATATTAATAAGGTAGAAATTAAGATAAAAGCCAATATTTCAAAGCAAATAAAAGTATTTTTAAATTAATTAAAAAAAAATATTTTCTTGAAATCGATTAATGCCGAAGGATCCCTTAACTTGAAGAAACTGAACTGGTCATGCTAAACCTTCGAGTTTCAAGAAAATTTTTTAGCACAATAAGAGTTAAACTTCAGCTTTATGTCCCAGGGAGGGAAATGCATTTTTTGTTATTTTGATAATTCTTTGATATACTGATACCTTTCCAGCCGTTGGAAAGTCTAAACATACTAAAGCTACTTTTTTCAAATTTCATACTTATCTCTATGTACCGTTATGCAATTTTTGTCAGAACTTAAAAAAAAAATAGATTTTGAGATTTTTTACTATGTACATAAATATTCCTTTGAAGCGATTTTGCTATCTGAGGTCGATGTTGTCTATTCCATTGACACGCACCAAATTGAGAAGGGTTAAACGATTTAAATGTCAACTGTAACCACAAACAATACAGACGCTTCGGATATGGCTCAAATTTTGCCTATGCCCCTTGGCGTTGAATTTAGACTGAAGAACACTCAGGACCCACGAAGCGAAAAGCTCAAAGCTCATGCTTACATACTATGTTGAAAATCACTAGATGTAGGAAAATACAAAATTAGTTAATAATATTTATTTTCGACACAACGTATTCTGATATAGCGTTCCAAACATTTTGTACAATTTTATATGAACATAACCTACGAAAATTCTTAGGCCTCAGCTATGAGGTTACCAGTATGGGAGGCAAAAAATATTTCAGAATTCAAAAAATATTAATCGTCGATTGTGGTTGTATTTTGTGTCCATGCATGGAGTAGAGAAGAAAATACACGGCATGCCGCCAAAGGAAGGACGGCTGGTCAATGCAATCTTTGTAGGACTTTTTTTCTATTAAGCAGCAGTAAAGGTTAGGTGGAAACACAAACACAAACAAATTTGAATTTGAATATATGTATATATATTATAATAAATTTTAATTTTTTAGCAACGCTCAGTAAACACCATGCTCGAACTTCAGTACGTTCCGCAATAATTGCAGTGTGGAAAATTAAAGGAACAAAGTCGAAAGGAAATTGGCAAATATTTTCAATAAATAATAAAGAAGAGTCTTTTCTAGCACTCCTGTGGTTTCTTCTAGCGACTCCATTAACTAAACTAATAAATCGAAAATAGTATGAGTCAATTAGTATTGATTCTCGGTAGAACGACTATCTTACGACTTTAAACAGATTCTGATCAAAATAGTTGAATTAAAAGAGTTGCATTATTTCAAATTCCATATTACTACGAAAGTTTCTAATATTTTTAAAACATTTCGGGAGGGGTCCGGACCCCATGGACCCCTCCCCTGGCTACGTCCCTGTGACTGTGCACCAACGGCACCAACACTGTGGGTGTTGGTCGCTGGTCGAGATATACATAGATTCAATGCATGGCTTGGGTATATCGTATGTGCATAATGTACGTACGCTTCTTAGAGTAGGTTGCGTCGGGTGGTTTGTTCTTTTTTGTGAAGTGTTTTATTTAGCACATTATTTGTTGATATGGTTGTTTTATCAGGGGGTGCACTTGCACATGTTCACATATGGGCGAGCCGCCACTGAGTGCGACTCAACCAAGTGAGCCAAGGAGCGTGTGAAAGATTAATTAGTATCCTTATTTATCATTTTTCGGTACTTTCTGATCACAATTTTTCTTAGTAAAATTAATAATAAAATCGCAATCGGTAGTGCTCTGTGGCCGTGATCGTTCGGTCACCACTCTGTGATATAGAGTTTCATAGAGAAAAGAGTTTCCAAACTCGGCATGACCCACCGCAAGTTTATTATTCAGTATTAATAACAGGCGCGACAATCCAACATTGGACTATGGCCGCAGGATGCGTTAGTGACATCCTATTTCCAAGATCTTATCTGCTTTTTGTTGAGGTAATGAGATCAGCATCACGCTCAGCAGTGTTATTTATCCCCATAAATGGGTACTCGTTTAACATCTGAGTGAGATCATAGTCCGTCACAAGCTCGTGAGTTCGAAAAACACCGTGATCCACGGTGAGATTCGAACTCATGACCCTGTGCACCGAAGGTGCGCGCACTACCCGTAGACCAGCCAGACTATACTTACTATTCTTATTATTCAGAAGATGATAAGAAATATTCTTATCGTAAAATAAGAATATAACAATGCGGCTAGGAAGTGGTATGGCTGACAACCCTATCTTGCTCCGAATTCAGTTGTCTTTGAATCGTTGACGACAACACACGGTAGTCGTCAACACACCATGCTCCACTAGGAGTTAGGCTAAATCAAGAATCGTCAGTTACTATAGATTCTAAAAAGTTGAGGAAGTAGTTGCGAATATACCCGTAGTTATGGCTTTGGAAAAGTAAAAGTGAGAAACTAGGAAAACACCAAAATTGTTCGTTAAAACAAGATTTACTCCTTTGTCCTTACCGGATATGCAATGTACTCGATGTCCCCTTTGATAATAATATGACACGCCACACGCCACATTCGATCAAGGGCTAAATCGTGTCCATTTTGCGACAATCAAAATATGTCCTAGCAAAAAATGAGTTTTAGACTTCTTGCACCAATGATTAAAAATAACAAAAAATTAGCTTTACTCTATTTTGGAGCCCTCAATTGGGATATTTTGATTGTAATATGTAACCAAATGCCACAAATGCTAATAACCATGAGAATTAAACAAAATAAAACAATTAATCAAAGAAAGCAAGTACACATAAAGTCCGTAGTCTTGCACGTAGTGGACTATATTTAAATGGCGGAATCGCAACGAATACCAAATCTTTTACTATTCCTATTAGGGTTTAACGAAAATTCATTTCGAATAAAAATTCTAGGTATTCTATAAAATAAAATATATAAAATCTTTTCGAATAATAATTTTGTTATTTTTCAGCTCCCGTTCTCAGCGCTCTCTCCTTTGCACGTCTCTGGGAACAAACTTTTTTTTGCAAAATTGCAGAATTCACATACCTACCTACTTTTAAGGCAATCAATAGTTTTGCCAAATTATTGAGCCTCAAATTCTTTGCGAAAAAGTGAAACTCTTAACTTTAAAACCAATCGTTATCTGGAAAGTGCTTCATCCATACTAACAAATCAATTTCATTTGCTAAACTCAATAAGATGGCATAAACGATTATATCTGACGCATTTAATTCAAGCTGAACAATATAAGCTTGCCCAAAAACGTGAAGTGTGAAGATGTTTAATTTGGCCGAGGCTCATTGGAACTATTATAAACATTTTTAGAGTGTATACGTACATTAAACGCATATCGAGGAAATGGAATGAAATCGATTTCGAAAAGGTCAAACTTGCAATTAAAAGGCACCGGGGCCGATGCTCTTCTATACACTACGACGATGGTCGATGGCTATTGAAGAGATGCGGTTTCTTCACGAGCAAAATCAATTGAATGTTATCATCAGCAATCAATTGTATATCTATTTCTATCTTGTATATGGCATTTTCTCGAAATTTTATCGATTTTATAGTTCGACTTGCGCGAATTGCGATTTCTACCACCACACCGAATGAGCGAGCTTGAAATCGAATTGTAGTACATTTCCAATCCAACTGAAATCCGGATAAGCATCTTTGGTTATGTATGGTATATTATACGTTTTGGTCCGATCGCGATGAAATTGAATGCAGGGAGATTCAGCAGATACTTTACCTTTACGTTTCGAGTACTAAACTAGTAGTAATAGTCGTTAAGCGAATGATCCAACTTGTTAACACCAAAAAGGAGCCTTGCAAAAATTTAGACCGGATTTCATGTTGCTGTTTTGAGGCATCTGTGTTTAAGAGGTTGTGATGGCTGTGCTTCGTCGATTGCACTTTTGAAGATAGGCATCGCACAACTTGTTGCAATTTGATTTGTTGCAAGGAGCCAGCAAAGCAGGTTGTACATAATCTTAAATGTGAACTGATATATAGTGTGCGCAATGCAATGAGCTGAGTGCACCAGCCCGAAATGACCAAATTGATCATAAATTGATGGCGAAAGTTGCATATAAAGCATCTGGTGGAATTTTGTAGAATGTTTAAAGGTTTGCTCAGGCGAGTGTTATGTAAGGAATTCAAGGAGAAACTGAACTGTCACATTATTCAGTGAAGAGAGAACGTAGCTGATAGAGACTGGTTTATATAAAATGGAATACGAGAAATATTTAGTGCCACTTTTTTATCAACATATTCAATCTCCTTACTATAATGATAATGAGCCTGAAGTTTCCATAATGCCAAATAATTCAATTAATTTAACTAATTCTTCATGTAACTGAAACACCATTTTTAAGCCGAAGTTACATCAAAATTATTTATTTGACGTATTTTAACATTCATCACGAGCACCGTACCGTAGATCTTTCAAAACATTTCGCATTTTGATAGTACACCAATTAATCTATCGCAAAATTTCAAACCTTTCCCAAAACTGTCTAATGCGCGCCGACCTATGACACAAAGCTCACGATTTTCTGAACTGGTTGCATGGCTATGCGAAACTGTCATTTTACCGCAAAAAATATTTTTCTTTCAGACAATCTATCCCAACTGACAAAGTAATCCGTTATAGTGTAACGCTAAAATTTAAACAAAAAGTCGTAAGGCGCCATCGTCGTCATCGCATTCTATCCTCATCACCATACGAGCGGACCATTATTTATTCATCTTGCACGAGAGTACCTACGATTGCAAATGGTATTACATCACCACTTCTTTTACAAGATACTTTAACATTAAGGACAAAAAGATAAACTTTTGCATGCATATGCAATCTTGACGATAGGTTAACATTGCTTCAGTGCGGGATTATCTTATCCCAGCAAGAGGCAATACTTTAGAAATGTGCAATCGTATCTCATCTTAAGAACAAGAGTATACACCCATCATTCTAGATGAGACGAGCAAAAAGCCAGTCAGCATTTTCACATTATACAGACAGAAAGACTTTCTCGCAATGGTCTTGTAAATTACATGGAACAGTTAACAGAACATCACATCACCTTCAACTTGCTTGGGATTTACCTTTCACAGCTACCGCTAATCTTCAAGAACACTTCAATCTCAACCGCACAGAATGGATCACCGAAATACGATGAGAAAGGTAAAACACAAGACAAAAGCAGTAGACACAAGGTGAGCTGAAAGCTTGATCGAAATTTAGATTTAATGGCCAGAATTGTTAGATCATATCTCTATTTTGCATGGGCTGGATACAAAATCCGCATAAAATCCCCAAATTACGATGCCAAAGAACAGTAATCATAATGTAATCCTTGGTAATAAAACATAAATAACGAAATTCGTCAAATCGCCAATTATTATTATATTATTCTTTGGGAATTTTTAATTTGGAGATTATGAAATTGCGGAAACTTTGAGTTTGGGCATTATGTATTTAATAGTGCAGTCATTGGGTGATTTAAGATTGCAAAGTGTGGCGGAAATTTTTTTTGTTTCTTATGTTTTTTTGGGTGCTGAGCTCAAATCCAGAGCCCACCAAAATTTCGTTGCGAAACAGGATCAAAACCGCGAAAAAAACCCAAAATTTTCTTAGTTTTCCCGTTTATTGGCTTATAACTCCGAAAGTGTACATTTCTCCGAAAACCAGTCCATGAAAATGTTAGAGAAAACATAATAACGGGTCCAACGCGCCATTAATCGTTAAAATACGTTAAGCGGTATAGATTCAATTGATAGTCATTTTTTTGACGGTTTTTGCAATTTTGACTCTGTTTTGCAACGAAATTTTGGTTGGAAGTTACGGATTCAAGTTCAGCACCCCAAAGTATATAATCTACAAGAAAAATGCAACTTTTGCGACCAAAAATGAAAAAACTTTCAATCTCAAAATTTTATTCATAATATGGAACTATGTTAAAAATGGCAAATTTAAATTATCAATTGTAGTAATACCGCTCAACAGATTTTTAAGATTTATGTCTCTTCGGACGCGCAATTACATAAATGCTCTCTAACCTATTCATGGAGAGTTTTTCGCAGAAATAAATGGTTTCAGTGTTAGGGGCCAAATAACGGAAAACAACAAAAATTTAGGGGTTTTTCGCGATTTTCACCTAGTTCGGCGACGAAATTTTGGTGGGAGTGGGAGGCTCCGGATTCGTGCTCAGCACCCCAAAAAAGCATAAGAAACAAAAAAAGGATGTCTTCACCACATTTTGCAATCTGATGTACTAGGTTTATCATGTACAAACTATACTATTAAGGCGTTATTGGGATTTTTTTTTCATTTGAAGGTCTTGTGATTAGCAATAACGTATCGTTCCAAGTAATCTTCGGCACGATTTGATTTTCTTTATTACAGTTCGGCTTCAGTGTCCTGTAAAACGTCGGTGATGATTTTCAAACCACAATCTGACAATGATTATCCTTTGAGGAAAAAGACAAATTGATCGTCGTTGGGGATTTCAATCTTGGTAATATAAGTTGGTACTGGAATGACGACGAGAAAAAAATTCTGCCGCGTAATTTACATCTCGAGTGTGAATTTGTTCTAACAGATTGTTTATTTGCTATGGATTTGATGCAAATGAACTTTGTTAAAAATTCAATTGGTAGAATTTTAGATTTGATTTTTGTTAGTACTGATTTCAATGCTTCTGTAATTAAAGTAGATAAACCATTTTTGCCCAATTCAATGCATTATAGTGCTCTTCTTCTTGAGTTTGTTTTTTATGATTACATTGAAGAAGAGGCAGAAGTTACTGTTACTAGAAATTTTCAAAAAGCTGACTTTACAAAATTGAATTCAATATTTCGTTTTATGGATTGGGCTTCAGTTATATCAAATATAAATCATGCTGAAAGTTATACAAATTTTAAATCAATTTTATTGGAAGCTATTCATAAGTACGTTCCTTTACAAAAGAAAAAAATAAAAGCAAAAAATCCTTGGGGTAGTAAAGAATTGTTGAAACTTAAAAGAGCTAAAAATAAAGCTCATAAGTTGTATAAGAAGTCATCCTCTCTTGCCAATAAAGAACATTTCTTCAGATTGAGAAGAGAGTATGAATTAATGAATAAAAATCTTTACAAACAGTATATTGCGAGAGCTGAAAATAATATAAAAAATGACAGTAAGACATTTTGGAGTTTTATAAACAGCAAGCGCAAGAATACAGGAATACCCAAAAATTTAGAGTTCAATGGCAATTTTTACAACGATGTTCAATCGGTTTGTGATGGATTTGCTAGATTTTTCAATTCAGTTTACGAAGTGCCAGACTCCGTTTCACCAGAAATGAATACTAACACCAAGCCAAGCCAATGCACTGTGGCTGTCCCTCGGATAGCTCAGGAGGACCTTACGAGTGCTCTTGAGATTTCTGAGGATGACCTATGCTTTCCGTGATCTTGATGTTAGTATTCAGGCCGGACCTGATGGCATTCCTAATATATTTTTGAAGAATTGCATGCAATCGTTATGTCGTCCTTTAGCCTTTATTTTTAATTTGTCCTTGTCTTCAGGTGTTTTTCTTGATGAATGGAAAGTTTCGTACATAACCCCTGTTCACAAAAAGGGTCCGAAACATCTTATTGATAACTATAGACCCATAGCCAAACTATCAGCAATACCGAAGTTGTTTGAAATGCTTATTAAAAATAAAATAGATGTTTTAATTAGCCGTTTAATATCACCATGTCAACATGGATTCCTTAAAGGAAAATCAACTACAACAAATTTGGTATCATTCACTAAATTTGTTGCAGATGGTATTGAGCAGGGAATGCAGGTTGATGTGGTTTATACCGATTTCTCGAAGGCTTTCGATAGAGTAGATCATAATAAGAAACTAGAAAATTTAGGTATACAGTCGGTTTTTCTTAGCTGGGTGAAATCCTATCTAACGGAGAGGACGCAGTTGGTAAAGTTGAATGGCTGTACATCGCGCTCTATCATAAAGTGTTCGTCAGGAGTTCCGCAAGGAAGCCATTTAGGACCACTTTTCTTTTTAGTTTTCGTAAACGATATCATACAAAATTTTAAATTCGTTCGTGTATGGCAGTATGCCGATGATATGAAAATCGCAATGAGAATACGCAATATAGGTGATTGTCTTAACTTGCAATCCGATTTAGAAAAACTGCAAATTTGGTGCCTTAATAATAATTTCAATTTAAATGTTAGTAAATGTAAAGTACTTAGCATATATAAATTGAAAACTCCGTTCTTCTTTGAGTACTCCTTAACAGGTAGTGTTCTTCAAAGGGTTGCCGAAATATCAGATCTTGGTGTAATTTTCGACCATGATCTTTCATTTCGACAACACATTGATTACATTATTTCAAAACCGAATAGTATGTTAGGATTTGTTAAACGTAACGCTCGTGAATTTAATGATCCTTTTACCTTAAAAATATTGTTTACAGCTTTCGTTCGCTCGCATTTGGAATATTGTTCTATTGTGTGGAATCCGTTCTATAAGGTTCATATCGAGCGTATAGAAAGAATTCAACACAATTTTACACGGTTTGCTATTTATCAAATTGGCTGGCGTTTCAAGCCAGAATATAAAACTCGCTGATCCTTATTGGGTTCACAAGCTTTAGATTATAGAAGAACGTTTTTAAACGCTATGTTCATTAGAGATCTGTTTTGCTCTCATATTGTTTGTAATGATATATTAAATAACTTTGAAGTCAGAACTATTCCTCGCAATTTACGGCGGAACAACCTTCTTGTTCAGCCTTATCATAGAGTAAATTATGGTCTTAAGGAACCAATTACAAGGTCAATAATTCTTTATAACAGTCTGAAGGACTTAGTTAATTTTAATTGCATTAACAAATTAATTTTTAAAAGAAATTATTTTGATAAATTTCCTTATTAATTTATTTTTTGTGTTAGATTTTATTTTATCGATCTGCTAGAGTTTACACTCGATTGATTGATTAGTCACTTACGTACGCATAGTAAGTAAAGTGATGCCGAGAAGCCCTGTCCCGGGGCAGAAGCTTCTGTGAGGCAAAAAAAAAAGTGTAAAATTTCGCTATACCTGTCAGCTGTCACCCGTAACACTTATTTCCAAACCGTACGGAAAATTACCACATCGGGAATCAATTACAGAACTTGTAGTACAATGGAGTCGGAGTGGAACTACTTATAGCCACTACGTGAGATACGCACAGCATATCCTTGATGAAAATGAAACTATTAAATCAAAATCAAATACATATGCAACTAGAACCACCCTGCATTATAAAATGAAACAAAAACAAAGCATTTTGTACCATGCACCATCTCTTTATGAACAGTAAATGTGCATACAGAGAGATTCATCTAAAGTTGAACTGTTCAGTGTAACTAAAATAGTGTAAGAAGGCCTTGAACTAAGCCATACCGGCAAAGCCTTTGCTATATGTGCACCTAATGAACTTCGACTTCGAGTCGTGCGCTTCAACGGTTTAAGAAGCTAATTTCAAATTTTATTTCAATTTTTCCCGTAAAGTGCATCACGCTGGGCACATGATTATTAATTTTACCATTTTTCATTGTCTTATGAATCCTCCATTAAAAGAACTCTAACTCGGTGTGTGGCATTGAAATTGAAAATTGTTACACTTGTTTTAAAGTTTTGTGATAATAAGTGGTGCACGATTATGTCATAATTATCATGACTTTGGACCCTGAAATGCTTCAAAAACATTATTTGGGTAGTAACGCTGGCGATGGTATGTTTTAAACCAGTGGTTCTTAACCTTTTGCACATGAAGGACCACTTCATTAAACTCGTTAGTCGTTGCGGACCACCAAATTGCAAATGTGATAAGAACTATTCAAATCATGAGACTAATTCTGGCGGTGACCGTACTGCACATTGGTAATATTAATAGGGAAACTAATAGAACTAATTCAATTAAACTTTGAAACACAACTTATTGTTGTCTTGTCAGTTGACGTTTTCGATTAGAAAAATATGAAATAATGACAAACGGATATTACTGCCTTTAAGACATTCATACAGGAAAAGTCTACTGACAAAGATCGTCTTGCAAAGGAATCTGGGTGTAATTTTGTTAAGTCTGAATTTCAAAACTCTCATTAATTTTCGTAAAAAGTGTTGCCCACTATTTCGGTTTGTTTCATCCAGAGATGGCTCATAATTTTTCAATGCAGTTTTGTTTATCAGATTATAAAGCCCTTTCTTACAGTTCTTACTGGAAGAACAACAATTACAAACAACAAACTAAACATATGGCATGGCTGGTTCATGTTGTAGGTCGGAGCCCAATTTAGAGGTCCGACCGAAGATCAATAATAGCTAAATCATCTTATAGGTCAGTCAATAAACCGAAATATAATGCGCTAGGTCGCAAAAAATAGCTCGGCTCTGATCTTTTGGCATATTGCTAGGATAGATACCAGTAGTATACCACCAAGTTTGCAGCTTCGAAAAACCTGTGCTAACCCCGTGACCCTCAAAAAACCTCAAAATTTTTGGACTTTTTTCATATTTTGGCTTGTAATTTTTAAAAGAAGCTTCCTAAAGACATCCGTCCACTGCACTTTTAAAGCTAACAAAATTTTCTTTAATTTGAATGCAACCATAGCTTTGTAGGTACAAAGGATCCAAAGATACAGCATTTTAAAAGATGTTTTTTTTTTGTTAAAAAGTCCGAAATTGTAATACGACGTACTCTATGACGTGTTCCGATTCCATCTGTTCCTGGATACGTTGAGGCTAATCCAGGAACACAGTTGAATGAATTTTGGTTAAGATTCGAAAAGAAAAAAGTTCTTCTTACACGAATATTTAGTGGTTGGTTTGTATGACAGCCCTATGACGTAATGTTCCGATTCCATCCATTCCTAGATATGTTTTTAGGCTTTACTAGGAACACATTTGGGTGAGATTTGGTTAAGATTGGTTCATAAAGAAAAAAGTTTTTCTTAGAAGAACCTAATTTCCAGGGGTTGGTTTGTATGACAGCCCTAAGACGTAGTGTTCCGATTTCATCCGTTCCTAGATATTTTTTGAGGCTTAACCAAGAACACACTTGGGTGAAGTTTGGTTAATATTGGTACATAAAGAAAAAAAAAATTCTTAGAAGAACCTAATTTTCAGGGTCCCTACGAACCCATGGTCCGATTCCATTCTTTCCGACATATATACAGCTAAGTTACTGGTTCATAACTTCGTGTCACATGACTTTCTCCGTAGAATGCGCATTTAAGCCGATATTTAGTTCGGAAGACGACTAAAATTACAATTTCGAACTTTTTTACAAAAAACAACAACAACGTTTAAAGTGCTGTATCTTGGGATCCTACAAAGCTGGAGGTGGACTCAAATTAAAGATGGTTTTGTTAGCTTTCAAAATCCAGTAGACGACTTTCTTGTAGGAAGCACCCTTTGGAAAATTACAAACCAAAATATGAAAAAAGTCCGAGCATTTTGAGGTTTTTTGAGGGTCACGGGGTTAGCACAGGTTTTTCGAAGTTGCAAACTTGGTGGTACATTTCTGGTATCTACCCTAATATTAAAAATCATTTTTAAAACATAATTGCAAACCCTTACCTAGATAATGAAGTTCTTGGCCATAGCATTAAATTATACGCGTGTTATTTCTTCTTGAAAACCACACGTGTCTAAAAAAATACCCTCTAGATCAACGGTTCTTAACCGGTGGTCCGCGGACCACCTAGGGTCGCCTCAGGGACCACTAGTGGTCCGCGGACCACCGGTTAAGAACCGTTGTTTTAAACAGTAGGTAAAAAATAAAAATATAATAAATCCAATAGATACTTGTTATAAAAATGGAAGCTCGGAACAATTTTTAGTTCGGTAATTAGACATTTTCAATTTAGTGATTATTTCAAAAACGGAAAGGATTACAGATTACATTTTTTGGCATTAATGTAGGCTTTAAGTTGGACGTTTCCTTAAAAATGTATACTTACGCTAGATCTGTTGAAATAGCAACACTTAGATGGAATTCACACTATGGGCAGGATTTACTAAAACCACTTAATTAATCGAGTCACAATCCGCCTACTAGATCAAATCGTTTGTCATTAAATTCAAAATGCATCGTAGAATATACTTGCATTATTCAAATTGCAGTACAATATTGTACAACTGTTAACTAAATATAGGATTTAATAAATCTTGTCGAAAGTCTGAATCGATCCTTACATTTCCAATGCGAAAATTATTTGTTACAACTTTTGTAATCTTCATTTCAGGTCAATCTGTGTACGCGAGCGGATTATTAAATATTATATTCTGTATTTAAATCTGTATTTTTTTATAACAAGATCAAAAACTTAAATAAATAAATATATGTACATATTTTCATTGTTTAATGTTTAACTAACTGAACCATTTAATTTTCTGCACGTATTAGTATCAAGTTGTAGTTGTTTTTTTGTCGAAAATTAAGAGTCTGGAGGACCCCCATTGTTACCCTATTAAGACACTTAAATTTTGGTTTATCGCCGAAATAATACTCTATTGTACCACACCAAAAATGGCTCAATGAAATTAAAATTAAGGGTATTTATGCTTACGTACAAAGTGACCCAGTAATCGGTTTGCTTTTTACAGTAATCATCCATTAAAGAATGTATTGACCAGTGGCGTAACGTACGGTGTTCCAAGAGTTTTTTTAGATAGATCCTTGATAAACACTGTTGTAAAGACATTAACTTTAGTCTACAATAAAAAACGCAATTCAGCCGCAGAGTCCATCCAGACTGACTACCAAATGGCTGCAGGTGCTGCGAACTGGCAGTTGTCATTGCATCCAAGCTCACTGCCATTTGGTTGGCCGTCCAGTTTTAATATTCAATATGGCAACTCAATCATATGCCAGCTGACGCTTTGATAACCCCTTGTCAAATTCAAGCTGATAACTTTGCAACTTTCGTTAATTTTTGTGTGTGAAATTGAATAATTCTTGAATGGCCGATCATAATTTACACGCGCAGAATCGAATTTTGATAATTAAATTAAAAAAAAAAATCTCCAAAATTAAAGTTTGGTTCTGTCATTTTCAGCCTTCATTTAAAAGCTAGTGTAAATGCTAAGTAGCTGCCAAATGACAGTTCGCGATGCCAGTTTTTTTACGAGCCTCCATTTAGCAGCAAATTTAAATACAACTGATGGTGACAAAACATTCTCAATCTACCATTTTTGTGTAGAGAGAAGATTGATATTCAACTTCAGGCTTCTCCGAAAGCTCCGGAAAGCCGGTAGACAATTGGACTATTCCAGACTATAAGAAACCGACCGTACAATCAAACTTTACAACAACAAACATCGCAGGTACGATTGTTTTTCGGTCGTACGACGCGCTCTCAAAATGTGAAATACACAATGTTTGTCTCGGCCACTGTAAAAGCTCTCGCCATACGGTTTCGTCTTAAAATGTGAAAAGGCCCATTGGCTTAAACTTGCAATCAATTACAAGAAAATCGTTTCCCAAGCTTGTTGAATGGGGATTTGTGTGAATATCAGTTTTTTTTCCTGGGTTTTGGTCACAAGAAGAAAAGATAAGTTGTATCTTTAAACTTGGTAGAAGTAGTGCCCATCCTGAAGGTTCTTGCGTAAAATTGAGATATTTTGATCCAGTTCGTTGAGTGTTTGAATCTTGAAGGGAAAGTGACTGCTGCATCAAGGAGAATATATTCGAAATGTTGACACAAGGACAAGTGTGGATTTATTCACCGAAAGATTTTTCATTAAAGCCGAGATCAGCAAGTTTTTTTGTTTCGTTTTAACAAACGTATGTTTGCCTAGAAAGCCTTCTGTCTAGATAATTAATTAGTGCGCACAGGGTCATGAGTTCGAATCTCACCGTGGATCATGGTGTTTTTCGAAATCACGAGCTATGATCTCACTCAGATGTTAAACGAGTACCCATTTATGGGGATAAATAACACTGCCGAGCGTGATGCTGATCCCATTACCTCAACAAAAAGCAGATAAGATCTTGGAAATAGGATGTCACTAACACATCCTGCGGCCTTAGTCCAATGCTGGATTGTCGCGCCTGTTATTTATTTTATTTATGAAATGATCACCAGATTTAGGTTCTAGGATCAATGACTGTTACGAGACAGGCATGTAGGTGCTCTTCTCGAGGTAGTATTTTTCGCCACTTCTCTTCAATTTACTGATACATGAATAGTTAAATAGGCTATGTAGAAGTCATCCCGTAAAATTATTAAAATTTCTGTGTCACAAAAAAGAAATAAAACTATTATTGATAAATCAGAAGATGTTCGTTGCTCTTACTTATTTGTGTACTGCTTTAAATGCGGTTGTCATTGTCATCCTGGTTAAAAAAAAAAATTCATCCTCAGAGCCCCCAACTACGAACACATTAAATTTGGAAAACGTCACGCCACTGGTATTGACTGTTGGAAAACTCTAATAAGTTCGAGCCCAATTTCTGTAGTTTTCTGTAAGGGCTCGTCGCATAATATTTTATTTTTACGGTTAAATTTTGATGAGTGTCAATTAAAAAGCAAAAGATGTATATTTTTTTTCTCCACGTGAGAGGCCTATACATAATCTGTTTATTCCGACAAAGAAATAATTTCAACTAAAACCGAAACTAGCCTAACTAACTAGTTGCGCATAGTAGGGGGTAGGGTATTTTCATTTTGGACAAATTTAAAACGAGCCATATTTAAAAAAAAAATTGGTTAGGCCGTGGAATTTTGAGTAAGTTTGTAATTAAGTTGTAGATGATTTTTGTCGAAAATTGACTCGCTCGGATACGAAAAAATGTATTTTCGTAGCTCCCCCAAAAGTTAAACTAGAACCTAGGAGGCTTAATTTTTATCGCTAATAATGGTCGCAATTATACTCCCCAACGAAAATCAGTTCAATCGAGTTAAAACTAAATGTATTGCCCATACAAAGTGACTAAACTAAACTCGATTTGTTAGTTTAGTTTAGTTTAAACTCGATTGAGCTAAATTTTGGTGAAAAATATATATTATGGTGCTTTGCCTTGGAGATAAACCAACATACGGGGGTATGGATACGCCATTTTGTCAATTGGGGTCCCTGAACTAAACAACTCAGTTCTCGACATCCTCTACAACTTAATTCGTTTTAAAACTGTCAAAAAAATACCCTAACTTATACTTTAGTCTAGTGTCTAGTCTACACACGGTAGTCGTCAGCGCACCATGCTAAAGGAGTTAGAGCAAAGAAACAAATACGACTTGGGTTGTTTTATCGGTAATAATAATAATACGAGTAATAAATAGAATATTATAACTGGTTAGTGCTACCCAATTAGAATTCTGCAGTCGACAATCGTCATGCGCCCTTCAGCCGTTTTTCAAGTGTGCGCACGTTCGACGGACAAACGGCGAATGATTATTAAGGCGGTACTTTAGAAATTTAAGAAAGTTTCTAATTCTTTTATTAGTAACTTTGGTAATGGAAATTAACGTAGGGAAGTACAGGGTGCGCCAGGGGAAAACTCCCGAGCGTTAAGTTGGGCGGGAAGAGGGGTGGGAAGTATCTGGAAGGGGAAGCCCCCAAGTTTGTTTCCCATTCTAGTCATTTGCCATCATGCTCCGGTCTAGAGGCCAGCGGGCCGTCGCCGTTGAGAGCTTCTTCTCTAACGGTGTTGCTAAGCAACGTGCCTTTCATCGCTTTGAAATTCCTCCTCGCAGTCATTTTGGGAGTGTGGAAGTGTCGCTAAACCCAGAAATGGACATCAACGGACCACCAGAACTCCGAAAAATGTGGAAAGAGTGAGGAAGTCAATTCTGTGTTCTTAACGGCGTTAAGCTCGGAAACATGCAGCTATGGCTCCATGCGTTTTTTTAAGGGGTTATTTGAAATCCCTGGTTTATGTCTATCGACCACGGACCATAGCTCACCTGAAGAACAACATTCGCGACGCCATTGCTAACATACCGATTGATATGCTGCAAAGAGTGGAGACGAACTTCAAAAATCAATTTAAACAGTGTATGCACAATGGGGGTCGCTATTTAACCGATGTCAATTTTCAAGACAGTATGAACAAAACTTGGGATATTGTATTCTCAAATAAAAAAAGAATAAAAGCAATAACTTAAGCACTTTGAAAGGTCAATATTGACCTTGCAAAGTAAGTTTCTCTGGTGCACCCTGTAGAATGTATGCTACGTAATATTCCTTTTACATTAGAAGAATCTAGTACAAACATTTTGAAAAAAACAAGCAGATCAATTAAGCAGATCAGGTAGATTTACCAGTAACATCCCTGAAAGTCATCTATCTAAAATCATGTTGCATTAGCAAAACCGTGGCTGATATAAGTAGTGCAGTCATTACGTGATTTGAGATAGGACAATGTGAGATGTTTATTTTTTGGTTTTGAGCTCGAATCCGGAGCTTCCCACTAAAATGTTGTGAAACAGGGCCAAAGTTGCAAAAAAAATTCCGACTTTTTCCGTTTGTTGGCTTATAACTCTGAAACTGAATATTTCTGCGAAAACCTGTCTCTTAACATGTTAGAGAGAACATGATTGCGGGTCCAACGCAAAATTAACCTTCAGAATGCGTTAAGCAGTATCGTTAAAATTGATAGTCATTTGGCGTTTTTTGCAACGAAATTTTGGTGGGAAGCTCCAGACTCGTGCTCAGCACCCCAAACGCATTAGAAACAAACAACAAACGGGTAACTAGTACTGACAAGCGAAAACAATCATTGAAAATTTTAATGACGTCTTCACGTTAGTGGCAACGGTGACAGTGGCGTATTATTAGTTTATGTATAAATATTCAAGAGACATTTTTTTCACAAAATATAGGCCCTTCTTACATTGTGCATGAGAAAATTTCCTAAAAAATTCAGCGCTATCGTTGGCAGTTTTATTTTAATAAGTAAATTACTTAAATAAGCCATTAAGTTTATTTATTAGAGCCCGGCGAAAATTATTATCAAGGCATCCGCAGGACTTTTTTAAGCGAAATTTACACATAATGGGGTAGACAGACAGCATCATAACGAAAATGCGTAATAATATAGATAGAAGTATGAATACATCCCCCTCTTTTTTAACTGCTTAAATTTAAGAAATCAGTATTTGTTTCATTCAGTGATGATGTTAAATAAATGTTTATTTTTGTCAGAGTTTTTTTTTTTTTTGTTAGCAGCTAACCTAAACAATACGAGTTTTTTTTTTCATACGAATGGTAATCCGAAGCATACTAACCTTTCAGGTTAGCATTTCAAGCCCGAATAGCAATCTATTCAGTTTTAATATTACTTTTCGAAATTTTGCCTGAATGTATGCAATCTCAATCACATCCAGTTATTTTTCCAATGGCTAGTTAAAATGAAATTTTTCTTTCAAGCATAGTTTCCATCAGTGGTGCAACCAGGATATTGTCCTGGAGCTGGAGGGGGCTAAGGCCATCCATGTCCATATTACGGGACATTTGAGTTTACCTTTGCAAGCTGGACGATGGTGTTATTTTCCAGAAAGGACACTCTACGATGCTACTTTAGCCCTCATTGCAGTAACGCTTATTATCGATTTATTTTTTTCGTGAAGAGTCGCGAAAGCACAAGTGTAGTGTCGTTAGCTTAGCACCTATAAGGGCTTAGACAGATAGCAAAATCATTATGACGAAAGTCCATCATGATGATGAAAGTTCGAAATTGGGGTGACACATATGTTTTTGTCATTGAAATTCGTCATTTACTTTTCAAGTTTTCGTAAATGGCAAAAATGTCTCTCACAATATCGATATTTTGACGAAATTTCTGTTCAATTTAAAAGGCGCGTTTAGACGGGTTCAAACATGTTTTTATCCTAGTTTTCCCTCAAATTTATCCAAGTTGGAAGGGTGGTTACACGTACGATATTCTCTCAAAGAAATCCTATCAAACTTTTCGGCCATGTAAGCAGTAGTTGAAAGTTGGAGCGGTCGTAAAACGTTATCAGTTTTTGCAATATGTAATAGTACAAGAAAAATATATTTGCTTTTTCTTTTATTTTTTTCGTGAATATTTTAAACATTGAAGGAAACATGTCCGAATAAGTATACAACGTGTCCCAAAAGTCAACGGAAAGCCGGAATTGGATGATAGCGCACAGATATTGGTAGTCAGAAGCTAGCTGAAAGGTATTTGAGCATTGATGAATCAAATAGTTCCATCTATCGATTCCAAAAATAATGACAATTTTTTTTTCAAAACCGAAACAATTAATTTTCGGGCTAGGGTGCAATTGATAAAGTATTTTGAGTTTTGCGTGCGTTGTAGCCTTGTATACACTCACCGTGTTATTCACACGAGCGGTGTGAGGTGTGAGCATGATAGTACGCACGTCGCATCGTACACGATAAAACAGTTTTGTTTTTCGTCGGATATTCATATTTTATTTGTCCTGGCGCATGGTAGTTCAAAAATGATTATGATTTTCATTTCGTAGTACAAATAATTT
The DNA here is from genome assembly GCA_949715475.1 of Microchrysa polita. Classification (NCBI taxonomy): domain Eukaryota; kingdom Metazoa; phylum Arthropoda; class Insecta; order Diptera; family Stratiomyidae; genus Microchrysa; species Microchrysa polita. Next base: position 36,910,864 of record OX454418.1, on the reverse strand, counting down.
TGGAAATTTGGTTCATATACATAATATAAATACGCATATGTGCACACAGTATACATAAATCGCTTTCAATCAATTAATCCGGAGAATATTCTGTATACATATTCATACATATATACATATAAATATATTAATATTTTATATGGTCGAATGATTCCAGTTTGATAACCAGAACAAAATCTGTATCTCTTAAAATTTACAACAAAAAAACGCTAGGCGCAATAATACTTTATTATTAGAAAGTATATTTATATTTCGATTGGACTATAATCAATACATCTCAAACAAGTTGTCCAACTTCTGTTTACACGGTGGATTTGTTTAAATGCTCGTTTAACTTCAAATTTGTTGTCCAACTTCAGTTTACACGATGAATTTGTTGTCCCACTTGTTTGAATGCTCAAAAGTTGGACGACAAATCCATCGTGAAAACAGCGCTAAAGACATACTTTTCTTAAAGAATTTTAATAGATATGTGTAAATATTAATACGAAATTTAATATTTTGAGAAAATTCTTGTTTTCAATCAAACAACAGATGGCGTCTCAAGTCATTATTGAGCAAACGATGGTGCCTTTCGACTTACTGGATCATTTCTATTTACTGGAAATCTCATACAAAATAACAATCTGGAAATTAATCCAGGCTATGGAATGGACCATCTGCAAAAATAATCCTCTCGATGGCTCCGTGAACAATTTCCCTGAAAATTCCCGTATGTCATTTGGCTTTTTAGTTTTTTTTAGTTTCTAATCTTTTATTAGAGTTAATTATTTTAATATTTCCTAAGACATTTTCCTTTCAATTTTATCTGGTATGGTGCATAATATCAAATGTAATTTCCAATTCAGAATATTGCGTTGGGGACTGATGACTTAAAAGTCAGTTGTTATCGAAGGGGGCAATTTTGATCCGTTTGCATTTTACTTGGACAATGATCCTGTCGGTGTAAGTCGAAAGTCACTAACGTTCTCAATGTGTAATTAGGAATTCGTGATAATGATGGTAAATTTGTGTAATAATGACACATTTCCGTCATTCGAAAATCATTGTGTGAAGCAGCTAAATCTATAGGTACCTACAGTATTTTTGACGCGAAAAATCTTTCACAACTTCAATTGCAATTCTTCTTTTTCCTTGCCTTGTTATTTATATCGCTCCATGCAGGGACGTAGCCAGGATTTTGTTTCGGGAGGGGTCCAACGGAATTTTCAGACGCGCGACAAATTTATTTTTGAAAAAGTGGATACACTAAATATTAGACTGGTATGTTATATGTTATAAAACGTTGAGAATAGCTGGAACCGCGTAACCGGACTTTTTAGTGTAATTATAACCATCATGAGTGAAAAGGATGTACCAGTGCCTCTTGCAGAACGCATCTTCTTCTTTTTTAGTCAAAGCAAATATAAAATCCGCGGAAACTTATCAAAAAGTACTAGAGAAGTTCCAGAATGAGTGCCTCTCTAAAACCCATGTGTATGAATGTTTTCAAAAGGCCGAAAAGTTGAGGGAAAGTTGCCACATGTGCGCCACCTAGTGTCACCGATGAAAACGTAAGTGTCGCTACCGTTGAAAAACTCATTGTGGAAGACCGACGAAGTAGTGTACTCTACATGACTGGGGAGTTGGGCATAAACGTAAGTAGTATTGGGAAAATATTCATGAGCGGCTAGGCTACTGAAAATCTCAGGCAGATGAGTGCTAAAACCTCTGAATATTAAGTATAAATTCTGGCGCTCGGAAGTTTGTACACATCTTCTACAGCATTGAACGAATTGAGAAAGTTCCATTAAAAGTTTCAAAAGCTATGAAGAAGTAAAATTGTTTGTGCGAGAATGGGTCCGTGAAAAGTCGCGAGATTTTTACGAAAAAGATATCCAAAAGCTTGCCGGGAGGTGGCGAAAATGCATACAGTGGTGTAGGGGAGACTAATTAGAAACTAATTTTTACCATTTGTATCTTTAAAATTGTTTTGCTTCGTTAAAACTTGAGCGTTTGGTCATAAAAAAGGCTTAACTACATAACTATTACTTGCACAGACTATTAAAGCAGGCGTATATCAGGGACGTAGCCAGGAATTTGTTTCGGGAGGGGTCCGAATTTCGATTTCAGAAATTTTATTGTAAATCATTTTTTGTTTGTGTTGCTAGTGGAGAACTGTTTTACTGTATTTTTGATGATCAGAAAAAATACATCGCTAAAAAAAATGTGTTGAAATGCATCACTTTTTATTCGATACATACCGATCGCTTTCATCCAATTCCATAGGGGATTTAAATAGTTTCTGAATATATAGAAAATTTAAAAACAAAAAAATTGATCAACGTATGATCCCTGAGGAGCGCCTAATGTTGGTGGAAATTGAGAGAAATAGAGTTATGCTCACAATCACGGAACGGTGTCATGTGTCAGCTTTAGGCGGCTGTATCTCAAAAAAACGGTGATACCTAGGACTCTCGTTTTTTAAGCAAAATGTAGCTCTCAATGTGCTCTACATCGACTTTTGGAAAATCCATTTTCGAAAATTTCCATTTGAAAACACAGAATTGCGATTTTCTCGCTAAATTTATACCCCAGAGGGATTAAAGTTGGCACATTTCTATTAATGAGGGCCACAAATCTCAAAGTGTTTCAGTTTAAAGTTTGGTAAAGTTCGTTTAATTCTTGAGAGACTTTAAGGTGTAATTTTAATATTAGATTTGTAGTAGTAGATTTAGCTCTGAAAAAGCAAAATTTATTAGTGGTGTAACCCTGGTCAACCTCCTGGTCAAATAATTTAAGGATTGGCGAGGGATAGTGTCAATTAGACATAAAGACGAATTGATTGTTTGAGTATTGAATATATTTCGCTTACTAACTAATAACAATAACAATACAAAATATTTATAATAAAATATATGCTGACGATTGAATGAACCTTTATGACCCACATAGTCAGTCCGTTCATTCAACCGTGCACAGTTTGCATATTTGTAAATTACATCATTTCAAGAATTTTATGCAATAAGACAATTTTGCTATTTAGCATTTTTACATAGAACAAATTCATATTACACTGTGTGTTAAAAAATTGGTTGAACTGAATTTAATTTAGGAATATGAAATATACATAGATTAAAAATATTTGATTGAGAATAAAAGTATTAATGTTACTATATGTACTCTGTACATTCTGCGCCTCAGAGATTAAACGTTGGCAAATAGATGTCAAATCCGTTTTGACTGAAACCTTGATGTCTTCGTGGTGCCGGGATAGGAGCAACATCTCGAGTGGCTTTGGGCTTCCGATACTTGATTATACAATAGGCTACGCTCCCAAGGATGATGAATATAATTATCAGGTAGATGCTGCTGTAGTGGTGGATGTCGTGGTGATTCAGCGCTGGCATTTCATCAATGCGCATCTTCTGCTCGGTTATAGCGGCTGCTAATTGGTCCAAATCCTCATTGTTCACTTTGGTGAATAACTGTGATGGCCTGTCAATTTGTGAACGGTTCGTCTCGGCAGACAGGTTGAGATATTTGGAAATGATTGGCGCTGCCGGTAGTATAGCCTGTAACTGATTAATAATTTTATTGTTAGCAGATATGAAAAAGTAAGGGTTGTTGATGGTGCAGTCGTTGTCAATTTGAATGACGCCATTTCCTGTAATGCGTGTAGTATATGATTTAGTACCACATATGATGTCGCAGGATATTTCTTTGTGTAAGGCGAAGAGCCAAGTGTTGGAGGCGCTTAGTTTAATCCAAGAGGATTCAAGTTCTCTCGACTTGAGAATGCAAGAGGATGACAACCTTCGTTGATCAGTGAGCAAGTCCATCTCACACTTATTTTGGTTGGCTCGTGACGTAAATATCGGTTGAGTCGAGCTGCATATAAGGTGATGGTGTGAAATTTGCTGACACTTTTGAACCTCTGGCTCAGTTAGTGGGCTAAAGTGATCCCTTTTGTCATTTACCGCTAAATATGGCGTGGTTGGTTCTATGTAAACATATTTGCCTTGATAATTGATTGGCAATGGTATCAGCTTGTATAGCGCAAATCTTTCAGAATTCAGAAGAGGGATTCGTATTTCGAAAAGCACTCGTTTGCCAGTGAATCTGACCTTCGTATTTATTAACGAGTAGATATGCAATAGACTCCTTTGCTCTCCGTCTCCAGGTAATTTTAGATTTGAAGGTAGATGTTCTCGTATGGTCTTCATGTGTTCACGTAACTGGGATGGTGTCACAATATGGCTGTCCAATTTACCATGCTTGGTGTTCGTAATGACGGATAAAATATTTTGCTGGATTGATTGGAAGTGAATCATTGATAATGTAAGCAACAGTGTAACCATGTTGAATGTAGTTGTCACATATATTTCCTGATCTGTGCGATTCTTCTGAGTCTCGATTTGATTGATATGCTTTTCGATCTCATTAAATTTGTTTTCAACTAGTTGATGATCCTTCTTGATTACGTTGAAGGTATTCTCAGCAATGATTGTTTGGTTTTTTATCAGGAGTCGCAACGCTTCTTCATTTTGGTTCACATGTTCGATGTCATTTTCGTACTTGTCCGCAAAGTCTTGATCAAGAACACCAAATAATTTGTTCGCTATAGTACCAAAGATCTCAAAAGGTGCTCGTTTGCTTCTGCTTATGATGTTATCATTCTGCTGCTTGAGGACATCATTGAGTTGTTCTAAGTCGATAATGTGTTGTCGCAGTTGAAGAATAGTGGAAGAACATAGCTGCTTGTGTAGTCCCACAATTACACGATGATCGTTGCATAACGCTTCTATCTTCTGTGTTGTATTTATGATTCCAGAAAATTCTGTCCAATATGCTCTTAGGTCATAATATACAAGCAGATTCCATGAACTGCTATATAGTTCAACGTTTGCAGATTTGTCGAAATATATGCCTTCATTGTTTTCAAAGTGCTTAATTTGGTAAGGCTTGTTATCAGTTTCTTCTCCGAGCACAACAGCAAAAAATAATGTAAACAGACACGCATAGATGAGTTTGCTCGGATCGATTCTTGGAGTAGTTTTCGAACTTTCTCGCTTTCGTCTCTTGCTATTAGTGTTAATGGGTGTAGATGCTTCATCCTTGCGCTTTTGACTTTGTTGACTACGTTGTTCCTTTGGTCTTTCGTTTTGCGTTACAGCATTTATGTCTTTGGCATTGTTGATCGGTAGAAGCGATAGTTTTGTGATAGGTCGAGTAAGTACTCCAAATTGAGTTTTAACCGTTACCACTCTGGTTAGCCCATCTTTACCAGGATTTGTGCTAATGACTCTTCCTAGAGCCCATTGTGTTGGAGGCAATCTGTCTTCTTTGATTAGAACCAGATCTTGGGGTTTGATATTTGTTTCTCGCTGAGTCCATTTAGGCCGTTGTTGAAGGCGACCTAAATACTCCGATGACCACTTCTTCCAAAATGCCTGCTTCATTTTTTGAATTTCATCCCATTTTTCTTTCAATGTTATCTTTTCAGGGTAACGCGTTGCTTCAGGTATGGTTAATATGGGTGTTCCGGTTAGAAAATGAGCTGGAGTTAAAACATCAAGGCTTTCTGGATCTTCCGTTAGCGGGCAAGGTGGTCGGGAATTCAAGCATCCTTCAATTTGAGTCATTAATGTTGTTAACTCTTCATATGTGAGGTTTTTGTCTCCAATAACTCTTTTCATATGATACTTTATAGACTTCACTCCGGCTTCCCAAAGACCACCGAAATGAGGAGAAGCAGGTGGAATAAAATGCCATTCGGTACCAGTTAATGATGAAACTTCTTGGACATCTTTTCGGAAATAGCCTTCGTTATGTAGTTTTGCTATGATCTTACTAGCTCCGACGAAATTGCTTCCGTTATCGCTGTACATGTGAGCGACTGGACCTCTTCGCGCTACGAGACGTCTAAATGCAGCAATGAATGCACTGGATGTTAAATCAGATACTACCTCAATATGTATTGCTTTTGTTGTAAGGCAGATGAAGACAGCGATATAGCATTTTTTCGTTTTGCTTCCTCTAGTTCGAGCGAGTAGCATGTCGAAAGGACCAGCGTAATCTACTATACAATGCGAAAATGGTGGTGACGCTACCACTCTTGCCTTGGGCAGCATTCCCATCATCTGTTGAGTAGTCTGTGCTTTCATTCGATGACATTGTACACATTGATGATTGTAACCTTTTATCGCTTTAAGACCATTCAAAATCCAGAATTGTTGTCGGATTACTTCTTGCATTAGAGTATTTCCACCATGTAACGTTGTTTTATGCACTTGTTCAAGCACTAGCGTAGTTAAATTGCTCTTGTAAGGTAAGATTATTGGATGTTTTCTGTTATAGGACCAATCGGAATTGTCTAATCTTCCTCCAACTCGGAGGATGCCGTTTTTATCCAGGAATGGTGATAGCGATACCAGTCGATTAGTTTTCTTGAGTTGATCCTTGCTACGTATAATGTTGATTTCCTCTTGGAAATATTCGTATTGGGTAGCTTTTATTAACTTTTCTGAAGCTCGCTTTAGTTCAGGAACCGTTAGTGGTCCAGTTTCTCTTCGTTGCACATTTAAGGTGTTCTTTGCAAACCGTAAAAGGTATGCAGTTACTCGTTGCGTTTTACTTAGTGATGAATACTTCGAGAGTATGGCTTGAAGTATCGTTGGTTCGTTGTCCAACGCGTTATGGATCGTGGTAATTTTTTCGTTTTTTCGTTGTTCTAAATTTGTTGTATTATTCGGAGGATCGGGAAATTCAATAGTTTCGGATTTCAGCCATGTTGGTCCATTCCACCATATATGAAAGTCCTTCAGTTTTGATGGAAGTATTCCTCGCGATGCAACGTCAGCTGGGTTTTCTCGAGATTTTACATAAAACCATTTACTGGGCTCTGTTAGTGTTTGGATTTCTGCAACTCTGTTAGCCACAAAGGTCTTCCATTTACGGGGATGATCGTTTATCCAACTCAATACAATCGAAGAGTCTGTCCATGCAAAGTACTCAGTATTTTGGATTTCAATAGTTTTCATAGTTTCGTCCAATAGATTTGCTAATAACTTGGCTCCACAAAGTTCGAGTTTTGGTAGTGATAGAAATGATTTTAAAGGTGCGACTTTGGTTTTCGCAGTAAGAAGATGTACTTCGATGGAATCTTCTCGAATTATTCGGGCATATATCACTGCGCTGTAAGCCTTGAGTGATGCATCAGAAAATCCATGTAATTCACATTTGCAATTGATGCTGTTAGAAAAATCAATCCATCTGGGAACTTCAATGTTTCTTAACTCAGCTGAATCCTTCTTGATGGTTATCCAGTTCTGGAGAATTTCCTCCTGGATTGTGTCATCCCAGCCGTCGCCCTTTTTCCAAATAGTTTGTAGAAGTAGTTTAACTTTGATTATTACTGGTGCCAAAAAACCAATTGGATCGAATATTTTCGCAGCTTGAGATACTACTTGTCTTTTAGTATTGGGAGTGGGATAATGATTCATGTCAACCATAAATTTGAAAGTATCTCTCGATGGATTCCACGTTACACCAAGTGCCTTTAAATCTTTTGTTTCATCGAGGTCTCTTTCTTCACGAACTTCACGTAAGTCCCATGGTACTCCCTGCAAAAGCTCTTTACTGTTGCTTGCCCATTTTCGAAGGTTAAATCCGCCATTTTTCAACAGTTGTATCAGTCGTTGACTCAATATGATAGCTTTCTCCTCTGTATCAGCACCAGAAACAATGTCGTCGACATAAGAGTCATTCGTGAGAACCTTGCATTCCGTAGGGTAGTTTCTCTTGCAATCTTTAGCTAGTTCAAATAGTGTTCGAATAGCTAAGTATGGCGCTGAAGCCGTACCATATGTTAAAGTTGTTAACTTATATTCTCTGATCGTATCATTCGGCGAATTTCTCCACAAAATTCGTTGATACTCTTGATCGCGTACATCTACTTTAATTTGTCGATACATTTTTTCAATATCGGCAATAAAGGCTATTTTATGCTTTCTCCAGCGAAGCAATATTTGCATAAGTTTTTGTTGGATTTGCGGACCTACAAGCATACAGTCGTTTAAACTTTTTTTGTTGACACATTTTGCGGATGCATCAAATACCACTCGTAGCTTGGTAGTTGTGCTATCTTTGAGAACTGCATGATGAGGTAAGTAGTATTTTTTACCTATGCTATCATCAGCAATCACCATGTGTCCGAGTTCAATGTATTCGTTCATGAAGTTTTTGTATAATACTTCATATTTTTTATCATTTCTAAATCTTTTTTCGACTTGCAGCAATCTAGAAAGTGCAATGAGTCTTGAATCACTAAGTTCATCGGTATTTTCTATATGTTCTTTGAATGGAATTCGTACGACGTATCTTCCGTCTGCTGTTCGTTGCGTTGTTTCGCGGTAGTATTTTTCACATGCCATTTCTTCAAGAGTAAGTTCTGATTCCCGTTGAACCTCTTCAATTTCCCAGAATTTTTCAAGTTCATTGTTCAGGTCAGTATTAGAAACAATGCATTGAATACACGGTGTAGGTTGACGATAGATCTCTTCGGTTTCCCAAAATTTTCGTAATTCATTGTTGAGCTCAGTATTCGAAACAAGACATTGAATACCATTATCTAGCGTATCGTCAAGAACTTTACCGGTTATTATCCAGCCGAGTTTTGTTTGCTGCGCTATTACAGATCCCTGACTCCACCGTTTCAATCCATTTTGCAGAATTCTGCTCAATACTTCTGCTCCCAAAATCATATCAACCTTTCTGGGGGAGTCATAACTTGGATCTGCTAACACCAAGTTGTGGTTCTGCTGGTGAGCTACTGGCTTCACTTTTTGTGTTGGTAACACCTTCGTTAATTTTTTGAGAACGAGTGCAGTTGTTGTAAATTGGAACGAAGATGAAAAACGTGGACAAATTGTAATGTTGACACGGCTGATGGTTTCTCCAACTTTAGTTTGCCCGATACCGGTTACAGACATGTTTGTTCTGGTTTTTGGTAGTCCGAGTGTTTGAACTGCTTCTTCAGTGATAAATGAAGACTGTGCACCTTGATCAATTAAAGCGCGAAGTTCAGTATAATATCCGTTTGGTTGTAACACTCGCACGATAGCCGTTGGTAACAAAACGGTGTAATTGGCACTATTACTATTATTATTTGCCACATGAGTAGTTATCTGAACTGATTTGTTGCTTGGTTGCTTTGATTCGCTGACGAGTTCATTGTTGTTCTTCGGCTTAGATGCAGCACGTTCAAGATGTAAGAGAGTGTGATGATTTCTCTTACAGTTCTTGCATCTTCGGAAGCTTTTACAGGATTGTGTTCCATGTCCGTCACGTAGACAATTGAAACACAGCTTAAATTTTTTTACTGCGTCGATTCTCCCACTTGGAGAAAGTTTAAGGAATTGGTCACATACGTAAATTTTGTGATTGGTATGACACAACACACAATTTTCAGAATTCGAGGCGCCATGATATGCCTTAAGATTTTGTTTCGGATCACTCCTCCGTTCATTAATTTGTCTTTTAATCGGCTCGCATGCTTCCAAACCTTGGAACCGATTTTCCAAGAATTGTAAAAATTCATCAATGGTTTGCAAGTCTCGAGGATTTTTAATTGATTGTTCATAAATCTTATGAGTTTCTTTGTCTAGCTTTTGAGTAAGTAGATATACGATCAATGGATCCCACGTGGATGTATTGACGTTAAGGTTTTGCATCGCTTTCAAGCATTCGGTTGTTATATCGTGGAGTTTTTTAATCCCTTCAGTGGATTCACGTGTTAACTCCGGTTGATTGAGCAAGGTTTTGATTTGAGCGGTTACTAAGATTCTTTTGTTGTCGAATCTTTTTTCCAAAATTTCCCAAGCTGTGGTGTAGTTATCATTCGTGATAGACAGATGACGAATGAGCTCACAAGGTTCACCTCTAAGATTTGTTTTTAAATGAAACAGTTTCTCAGCCGCTGTTATGTGATCATTTTTATGAATTAGTTCAATAAAAAGATCCTTAAAAGAGGGCCATTTTACGTAATTCCCTTCAAACGTTGGGATTTCAATATTGGGCAATTTAATTCCTTTGTTGGAATGTTTTGAAACATGAACAGTAGTGTTGGGGGGGCTTTTCGTTGCAGTGATCGTACTGCAATCAATCATTATTTGCTGGTACATGTCTTCTACACAGCCAAATAGGTTTTTGTCAACGTAATCGTCTTTACATGCTCCCAACGACATAATTTCACTGTGCAAATTGAGAATTTTTTCCCAATACCCGTTTAACAATTGCACTTGTTGCTCAATGACTGCTGCGGATGCTGCACTCTGTAGTGAAGATGTGAGTTTCGTATGGCAGTGGTTGAACAATTTTATAAAGGTATGTTGCTTGTTTAACAACCTCATTTGTTCCTCAATTTTTTCTGATATTTTGGAACGTTCGAGTTCATCTCGTAACGTTTCTTCCATTAGGTCTCGAGCTTGATGATACAGTATCTCGACCCTGGAATAATAGTTTTCTTGGAAGTACTTTGTTTCACGTACTCCTTCATACTGATCTAGCTCAATATGCTGCTTTTCAAAAGATTCCCAGGCGTTGTTGAGGTTATTTAAGCGCACCTGAACATACGCTTTGGATTTCCTGGTCTCAGGATCCCCTTTGAGGCTGGTATGAAGTCGTTGAATAGTCTGCATAACGACTGACTGGTCTTTTAGAAGATCTTCCATGATGAAGACTGAGTTTAAATGGTACAAATTACACGATTGTTTATGTCAAGCGGCTCTGGTTTGGCTGACACAAGAACGTAATTGTTGAGGGTTTTCTCGAACAGATTCAGCAAATGATACTTTACGACACTATGTTCGAAAAGTTTGTTGAAAGTGTTTATTGCTCAAGGATTCAAAGTCGATTTCCAAGGATATGCGAAATGCTTTTAAAGTCAAGTATCAAGGGTATACACAATGTCGTGAAGTCGATTTTGCACACTGTTTTAAAAGTCGATTTTCAAGGATACACACAATTTTGTAAAAGTTAGTTTTTCACAGTTTTCTAACTCCGTTCAGAAAGTCTTATGAAGTGTTCGATTGTAAACGCGATGATTTTTAAGAGTAAGTGTTCGCGTCACGGGTCAATATGATACTCGATTGATTCGCACGTTTGTTCAAAAAAGACTAGTTTTCGCCAGCAAACATAAGTATTCTTTACGACACTCCGTTCGAAAAGTTTATATTTGCTCTTGAAAATTTTGTCAATCAGGAACAGCTTCCGGCTCGACGGACCAATGTCAATTAGACATAAAGACGAATTGATTGTTTGAGTATTGAATATATTTCGCTTACTAACTAATAACAATAACAATACAAAATATTTATAATAAAATATATGCTGACGATTGAATGAACCTTTATGACCCACATAGTCAGTCCGTTCATTCAACCGTGCACAGTTTGCATATTTGTAAATTACATCATTTCAAGAATTTTATGCAATAAGACAATTTTGCTATTTAGCATTTTTACATAGAACAAATTCATATTACACTGTGTGTTAAAAAATTGGTTGAACTGAATTTAATTTAGGAATATGAAATATACATAGATTAAAAATATTTGATTGAGAATAAAAGTATTAATGTTACTATATGTACTCTGTACAGATAGTTCGTTGATAATTTTCAGTCTCAGCTTTGTCAGCATTTTTATGTATTGGCACAAGGCAAGACATAGCTTGAATTCCAGTCTTGAGAATAGAGTGACTGGTTAAGTAAGCAAAGAAAGTAGAGTAGAGTAGTAGGAGAAAGTAGATTTTTTCTGCAAATTTCTTTTAACAAATCAGAGGAAAATTACGATCATCCTGAGTGAGAAAAACATGAAGCTGTTCTCGAAAATTAATAGTTTCAGCAAAATGGAATTCAACGTAGGTTGTTGAAATTAATGAAAAGTGATCACCGACGAAAGTACATCCTTAGCATATCTATCTAAAATGAATTAACTCTGCATAGAAGAAGTAACTATCAAAAATGGGGCAATTTTTTGGGAAAGCCAATTAGGACAACAAAATCAAACGCTAACTGCGAAGTGACTCAAATAAACCCATTCCTAATTTCTAACTCATGTTGGCTTTTTTGGAGCTATCACTTCTAACGTGTGTTATAGCCAACATTCCTTAGAAAACGTATTTCCAGCTACCGAACTTTTTGGCAATGATTCATACAAATTTAAATAATGAAAAACAGATCTGGTCAATTTGCATCCATCCCCCTTGCAGATGGATTACTTATTTGTATGTATTTTTATGAAATTCGAAATTTTCAAATTTGTTTGATTTTCTGTAAATACATTTGGCTTCCTGTAATTCATGTACACTTTATTTTTCTCCAGAAAAAAATATGGAAACAAATTACGGCATAAATAAATAATCATCCCATTTTTGCAACAGCTGGTTTAATTTCAAAATAATGTGCAATTCGGTTGATTTTTGTACTGATGTCCTGACCTAACATAGAACCTGCAAGAAAATGTATAGCACATTTAAATAAGTGCGCATTATCATAGTTTTCATGTTATCATCACTGCACTTTCGAAACCCATTGAAAACATTTCGGGAGGGGTCCGGACCCCATGGACCCCTCCCCTGGCTACGTCCCTGGCGTATATGTTCTGTTTTTCAATAAAAGTAACAGATGCAAACTCTCACTTCATTCTTTATCTACTGGCTTCATGTACCTTTATATCTCCGCGATTAGCTAAGGCGAGCGAGAGCTAAGTCTCCGTTTAGTCCAACAATCGCCATGCACAAAATGTTTGGCAGCTTATCTTTCAATCGACCCAAAGGGCCGATAATCGCACGCAATTATTTTTGTTTTTATAAAAAAAAAAACACAAAAACCAACATCACGTACCTTCACGATTGATTTTAGTCAAAATTTTCAAAGAAATTGTTTCCTTGAAAAAAAAGCTCTGTTTAAAGACTATTTTATCGCATTCTCTATTTTTGTAGCAATGTTCAGAACCTGCGCAGCAGAAAGTTTAAAGTTCCAAGCTCGCAGGAAAACACGTCCATACGTCCAATAAATAAAATCAGAGTGAATAATAATTTTCGACAACAGACATTTTTTGCATAGATTCCGCGCAATTTATTTTGAAGGGTTGTGTTCAGAGAAGTGTGTATTGATATTCGGATTTATCTAGTTTTGAAAAGAAAACCTCACTTAAACCAATTTTCCATGTCGGAAATTTTTTATGATGTTCAGTCCCACAGAATTTAGAGAAAAATATGGTACCACCTGAATATTTTGATATTTTATACTGTAATCACTAAAAATTCCGTTATAATTGAAAACATTTCGGGAGGGGTCCGGACCCCATGGACCCCTCCCCTGGCTACGTGCCTGGCTCCATGGCGTCGCGTCGCGTCGTTCGGCCTGCGATGTAGGCACTAAGTACAGACAAGTCAAATTATAAATTTTAAGTCACTATTTCTGACATAAGCTTCAGCTGTAAAATATTTAAAGCACGTTAAAAAATAGTATCGAAGCAGGAAGATGTTTTGTAAATAATTTGTTTTGAAAGGCAGTTTTCGCAAAAGCCATATCAGGTTTGCGCGTTAGTTTTCTTCTTTTTTGCGCAAAGATGTTTCGAAAACTCGGGTAAGGACATTGCAGCATTCAAAGACTACCGAGACTTATGCTCCAAGAACAATAATCGATATTTGTATAAAATCTGGGAAACTTCATATTTCAATTTGTCCCTTCCCAATGTCGGTGGTTGCGCCACTGATTTCCATGTTGGATGCAAATGTGTACAAAAAACTTAGTTTTTGTTTGTACATTTATATTGAAAATATCGTTTGGCAAATTCTTAATTTGAAAAAAGAAAAAAAAACAGACCCAGGCTAATATCTGGCGCGGTCGAAATTTGAATAACCGTCACATTTGAATGAAACTTAAGCTTCGTTTGTGTTAATAATTTCTACCGCAGCCCTATGACGTGTTCCGATTCCATCTGTTCCTGGATGCGTTGAGGCTAAGCCAGGAATACACTTGGATGAATTTTGGTTAACATTCAAAAAGGAAAAGTTTTTTTTAATATATGGGAGTTGATTTGTATGATGTGTTTTGAGGCTTTATACTAGGAACACAGTTGATGGAAATTTGGTTAAGATTGGTACATAAAAAAAAACATTTTTCTTAAAAGAACGTAATTTTCAAGGGTTGGCTTGTATGACAGCCCTATGACGACGTAACGTACCGAGTTTATCCATTCCTACATGTGTTTTGACGCTTTTCTGGGGTGGGAACACATTTGGGTAAAGTTTGGTTAAGGTCGGATTAAAAAGAAAAAAGTTTTTCTTAGAAGAACTTAATTTTCAGGGGTTGGTTTGTATGGCAGATCTGTGACGTAATGTTCCGATTTCATCCGTTCCTAGATCAACACCAAAACAAACAAATTGGTTTTAATATTTTTTTAAATCTAATTCATCTTTTATTCTCTGAAAAAAAAAATTATAGCTTCGACAATTCAAACGTAAAAATTTTTCTTTTGAAGACGATAGATACTTGCTACTGAAAAATTGGATAGCCAATGCAGCATTTCCAATATCAAGAGTTGGACCCTTCTGAAACGAAATTCTGGTTTCGTCCCTGTTGATTTCCAGTATATCTATTGTGGCAGTGGGTGAAAAATTAAATAAGTTATAGAATACTTGAATTGTCTCCTCGCTTTTGTTAAATAGCGTTACCAAATCGTCAATCAGTCTAACCTAGAGTCTCGCTTAGTACACGAAAGCGAAAGCTTTTAATAATGAAGACTTCCATAAATTGAAATTTTTATAACAAGTATAATTTAGCAGTGGTTGATTGGGTATATCAAAGGGATGACGGCACATCCCGTTAATGATTGAATCCTATCAAAATTTTAATCAAAATAAGTTGTATTTATTTTTCAAGGGATTAATAGGGATATATAAAGTGTTGATTTACTTCATTGGAGGCGATTTACACTCTTTGAAGAATGGCTATGACCAAAAGCATTTTTTCGAATCTGGGGAATTTTCGGAGGTTTGTAGCTTTCTGCTAAGTACTTCTGTATTTTAAACATGTCTAAAATTTAATGTAGGTTCAGGCATTGTGAAGCCAATGCATTACGAATATGATTTCTACTCCTGGTCTAACTGAAATACATGCATATTCAGAGTAAAATTCTTTGAAAACGGAGTCACATCCTCACCTCAAACTGTATTTGCCGCACTTCAAAAATTTGCCGCGCAATTCTTAAAAAGGGTTCTTAACCATTTTTACTGAATCGTTTTGTTTGTCAAATCGAGTCTTGCTTTGGAGGTATAGTCCAAAATGCTTTAAAATTCTGCGACTGACGAGTGCTGGATTTTTCATCTTTTCTCATCATCATTGGTTACAAAATTACAGGCAAATTTATTTTTTTTGTCGAGCTTTCGTTAGAAGAAAATAAATAAAAAAATAAATAAATAAAAAAAACGTGGTCGTAAACACTTCTCTGTTTTATTTCTTTGGCACAGTTAGTTTTTTACTTCGGAGTTGAGAGTGGTAAAAAATCCGTTGAGTCGCTGAATCGCTGCTTTTGTATCACTGCCTGGTTCCCGAATATTATAGAATAAACTAATAAGGTCACGCTGATATCCTCAACCAGCTGCCACTAGATGAGATCAAGGCTACAACAGACTTTGCAGTGACTACACTGAGTCTTCAGAAAAGCTTTGCTGTCAAGATTCCGACTAGGTGCGAATGGGATGAGGCAGTAGGGGATTACGAAATCTCTATTTTCACAGATGGATCTAAAATGAGGTGCGGGGTAGGTTCAGGAGTCTTCTGCGATACACTTAACATCTCTGAATCCTACCGTCTTCCTGATCATGCTAGCATTTTCCAGGCGGAATTGTTTGCAATCATGAAGGCCTGCCTCGCACTCGGAAATATTCAAGACAGCCAAAACATAGCCATCTGCTCAGATAGTCAGGCGGCTATTAAGGCACTTAACTCTGCGAAGATATCCTCTAAGCTTGTCAAATGCTGTGAGGAGACGCTAAACAATCTTGGTAGAAAGCACTCAATCACACTAATTTGGGTGCCTGGACATACGAATATAGATGGCAATGAGCTGGCAGATGAGTTGGCCAGAAAAGGGGCCTCTATGGACACCTCCTATGAGGAGCGCGTACACGTTCCAATGTCAACTGTCAAGGGACAGATTTCCTGGCATTATCTTACGATTGCAGGCGGTTACTGGCGAAACATAAGAACCTGTGCCATATCACGGAAGTTATGGCCATCATATGACTGGAAAAGGACGTCCGAGATTCTAACAAGACCGCGGAAGGATATCGCCAGACTTACAGCAGTTATTACGGGCCATTGGCCAATAGGGGACCATGCGGCCAGGTTGGGTATACCTCACAACTCGCATTGTCGTAGTTGCGATAACGCAAATGAGAGATAAACTCTAACTCACTTTCTCTGCAATTGCCCAGGTCTCGCTAGATCCCGCTATCGAACGCTCGGTCGTGCGTTTTTTGATAGTCTAGAGGATGCGTCGGAGGCGAAAATAGGGGAGCTGCTTCAGTTCCTCAATTGTACTGCGTGGCTCTAAACGCCTCTCCACTCATGACATCTAACCTTCTGTAACCTCCTTCTTTATTAGTTTAACGGAATATGTGGTTTCAAAACGGCGCCTTCTGCGCTAATTGGGCTTCTGGTCTGCTTGACCTAAGCCACCACTTTTACCTACCTCCTACCTAAACTAATAAGCTTTTGGTGTTCGGACATTAAAAAATGCCCGATAAGTTTTGAAACATCTAGCGTGTTTGCAATCTCATTTTTAATTGACAACATCGCCCAGCTATTCCATTGATTTTGCATCAGGTATGTTTTGATTATCTTGCTGAGGCCCGTAAAGAGTGAACTTTACGAGTGGTGGCCCCTGAAAAGTAAAGTCCCCTACACACACAACGCGATCTGCGTCCGTGTCCAATGTAATTCAATGTATCACTCAGCTTCGGCGGCGATCTGTCAAATATCTTCATTCCGCATTTAATTTGATGGGAACCCATAATAATGAAATATAGCGTAATACAGTGCGCGCGGCGAAAAATTTTTCGAGACCGCGGATGCAGATCGCGTTGTGTTTGAATGATCCTTAAAGGTTCCTTGGCATAATGGCCCCCTGAAAAGTAAAAGTTACTTAGCGTGGCGGCCCCTTGAAAGTGGTGGCCCTGGGCGACCGCCCAGTTCGCCCACCCCTAGGGCCGGCCCTGCAACCCTCGATGGATTTTTGGGGTTGAATAAAAAAAAGTCTTATGTAATCATCATTGAAAACTCAATTCTAAATGGAATTATTTCGGAAAGCTTTCGATCGCTATCCCTGGTTCAAAGTCCAGATTAGATTTCTATCTAGTGAGACCTCCAAATATTTAACTTTAACTCTGCTCGTTATCTCGTCCGGAGAGTTGTAAGGTCAAAGATTACCGTATCCTGACTGTTCTTAGTTTTCTTTTTTTACTAAATGGTATTAGCATGACTCTCTGATTTTTAAATTTATCACAATTTGATAATCATTATTCAATGCCATGTTTTTTTACTACCAGCGTATGGACATAAATATGTACTCGCAATTATTATTCACAAAAATCATTATGCGAAATATATTTCGCGATGGTCCTAGAACTACGTAAATATAAAACTTGCAAAAGCTCTATTGCATTACCCAAAAAAAGACATTTTTGCACTTGAAATAAATTACATACTTTAGTTGCCATTAAAAAAAATTTTAAGCACGTCTCAAACCCTCTTACTTTAACTTGAGCATGCTAATCACATTCATACTAACTTTAAAATAAACTCGATCGATTTATGCATTTACCTTTCTAATGTTTCGCGTATGTGGTTTGTATGCCCACACGGTGCGATCTTGAATTTATGCGATAGTTTCATGAAACGCACGCGCATGTTTCTTTTTTAAGTCTTTTGTAATTTATTGTCTATCATACACAAGTAGCTTTTACCTATTCTTCTTGGCATATCTCTCAACAAGTAAATCGCGTTCGCACTTTTTTCCCTGCATAAGCCCCGGATAGAGTTCGAGCGGAATGAAAATGAAACGGTAATGAACCGGCATAAAAACCGTGGTGACGGTAATGAACCGGCATAAAAACCGTGGTGAATTTAAAATTTTAGCTTAGAAAATTGCTGGAAAGGCGTTTTACGTCCTAAATCATCTTAAAAATAACTAAAAAAATAATTTCCCCCTTGTCCGAATGCATTTTCAACGTGAAAATGAGTCGACTCTGTAGCATATTCTCCGTCGGGCGTGGTGAGTTTTGCAAACGTCAAACCGATTCACTGTCCGCGACGAGTTCATCGCGGAAATTATCTAATGACCGGGGAATCGAAAAATAACACATAAAATGGCAGAGACAAATTGTGAAACCATTCTCGGATTTTAGTTTAGGGAATTACCCATCATTTACCACATATTCCACGACAGTAAGTATGCATTTTCATTGAGAAAATCGCCGCGGACAAAAATTTCATTTTCATTCCGCCCGATGTCTATTCAGGGCTATACACATTTCTTTCGCAACATAAGTACCTGATTCAAATAAAAAAGAACTATTTCATCTCTATACGTAACTTCAACTGTCAACTGTCCAGAGGCCGCAAAGCTATCGACAATGTGTGCTTCAAATTGATCTTTAAATGAGAGTTTTATGATGGAATTCGATTAATTCTCGCTTTTACAAAGATATTCGAAAGGTTAACTGCAATTGAAGTATATTTCATCATTTTACTACTTTAGTTAAGATGCTGCTGCTATTTCATGGATAGCAATTGTAATTGAATGTATGAAAAAAAGAATTTTGTAATATTTTTGGAGCACATAAATCCGTTGCATCTTTGCGGTGCGCTTTTGATCTGTAACAGTGTATCTTATCATTTTTATAACTATTTCGAATTTGATCGTGAATTTATTTCTTAGCCATATGGCGTATGGTAAGATTTTCCATTACTCGAATTTATGTGTTGAAAGATGCTCGTTTTAAGATGCTGTGTATAAGTAAGTGTAAGTACACAGATAAGAAGATAATTTTAATTGCACGATGGCTATAATGACTATGGGTGATCTAGACAAGACTTTCTGCCGTTTAGTAAAAAATTGAAAAAAACATTCGAGGAATATAAACAATTCGCGGTAAATTTTATGGAATAAACGTTACACACTCGACTAGTTCAGTTATGCAAGCAAAGTAGAATGAATGGAATTCTGAACAGAATGGTTAGGCAAGCATGGGAAATATTAATCTTATGAAACCTAACGGCGGACAATGAATTGAATGCATTGAAAACATAGTTGGAAATATAAAACAATCTAAAGAAGAAACACAGGCTGTTTGTAGCTGAAATTTGGAGAGAATGTTAAAACGAAAAAAAAATGTATTCTTTGAGGGTATATAATTCATATGCAGTTTGGCATAGGAAAAAAGAGTAAACAAATTGGGTTTTGTTCTCGCTTAAAAAGAAAGGCTCCGTGAATACTAAATAATTTGCCATGCAAATTTAAATAGCGTTAATTTAACGCGCAAAAAGGTGAAACACCTTATCAAGCCTTCCGTTAATTTTAAATCAACCATTACGTAAGACGAATTTACTTCCTCCTCATAGAATACATCGCGGATTCCCATCCTAATGAAGAACGCGATCTACAAACTAATTTCTTTCCACAGATGCTGAACGACGGCGCGGTAGTTCAATAGTTTCGGGCGGTAAAGCAATAAGATTGGCGCAATATTTGCTTTACGATTCACACTATAATCACAGTTATCCGTTCGGCAGTAAGGTGTGAATAAAAGATAGTATTAAAGCATACATGAGCATCCACTTTATAGCAACCTATCTGTTTATCTATGTAGATAAACTTTTGTAGGTTTTTTATAGACACAAGTCATTGATGTTTATATGTGCGGTCAGTGGCTTGCTATATAAAGTCCATTCAAAATATAAAAATAAATGGAGCGTTTTTGCTACACTCACTAGCTAAAGTTTTATCCAGTTCAGTTCTGTAATAACGATCTTATGGTAGATTTGATACATACAGACCCGTTCTAATGTTAGATTAGTGTTTCTAACTCGCCTATCTGTTGAGCAGACATAGTTTTCAAGATCCAATTAAGCATATTTTTAGATTTAAGACTTACACTTTGATACCAGAAGAATTTCCTATACTACGTATAGCAAGGGTCTTGATGGCATTCGAAAGGCATACCTTACTTCCTTTAAATTGGTGTATATGCGCATGCCTCGGATATACAGACTTTCGTAATCAGCGCTTTCGGCATTCACATTTATATGCTCTCAGCATCGTTGCATCGTTGCGGTGCAGCCGTAATTGCAATTTACAACGGCCGCAGCAAGTTTCACTGCGCGGAGATTGTCACATTACGATAGGAAACAAAAATCGTGTAAAGCATGTTGGCATAGGCATTCGCAAATGGCAGAAGCAAGTTGCGTTCAAGAAATTAATGCGAAAAACTATGCACCACAAAACATTGAGGGAAGGAAAAGTCGATAGATTTTCCGTAGTAAAGGTCTGCGGATAAGATGCGCGGTACCAGTTGATGCAACTTATACGTGTCCCCAAGCCCAAGTCAAGTCAACGCATATGGAGGCTCGTAGATGGGCATATAAGAGCGGACATTTTCTTGTGTTAATTTAATGGTATGTACATTTCGTAAAAGTTGCTATTGTATTCACATTAATTGAGAGATTCATTGACAGTTGGGTGTGTTGGGTAATGCCCAATCTAGCCATTAGGAAAAAATATTGCAATTGCTGAGCATTTATCGTAAATGATATAATAAACGTGACTTTATGGGCAACATACTTAGAGAATGAAAATATGATGAGAATGAAACACTTCCATTTATTACAAAATTAATAAAGGCGTAATTTGTCTAAAAACAAAATAGGTTTCTGGCTAAAGTCTTTCGTTTTATGTGATGTATAGCATTTTTAAATGCAACTTCATTTTGTATACCCGTCACTATGCGAAAGGGTAAATTAACTTTGTCATCAATTTTGCAACGCACGGAAGGAAGCCAATGCGACTATGAAAATTATATATATTATTATTGTTCAGTGTGACGCGAGAAATCGATTGAGCGATGTCCGTCTGTCCGCCTGTTTCAATACAAACTAGTCCCTCAGTTTTGAAGCTATCGGGCTGAAATTTTGTATACAAGTTTCTTTTTAGTGTACGCTGTATACAGGTATGTCGAAACGAATGGAATCGGACCATGGCGTCATGGGGCTGCCATAGAAACCCAAAGTCCAAAATTAGGTTCTTCTAAGAAAAACTTTTTTCTTTATGAATCAATCTTAACCAACCTTCATCCAAGTGTGTTTCTAGTAAAGCCTCAAAACATATCCAGGAACGAATGGAATCAGAACGCAACGTCATGGGGCTGTTATACAAACAAACCACTGAAAATTAGGTTCTTCTAAGAAAAATGCTTTTCTTTTCAAAGCAATCTTAACCAAACTTGACCCAAATGTGTTCCTAGTAAAGCCTCATAACATATCTAGGAACGGATGAAATTAGAACACTACGTCATGGGGCGTTATACAAACCAAACCCTGAAAATGAGGTTCTTCTAAGAAAAACTTTTTTCTTTATGAACTAATCTCAACCAAACTTCACCCAAGTGTCTTTTTAGTAAAGCTTCAAAATATATTTAGGAACAGATGGAATCGGAACTCGTCATAAGGTTGTAGTCAGTGGCGGCTCGTCGCTGAGGGAATAGGTGAGGCGATCCATGCATATTACATTCTAGTTAGGTAAACCTTAGAAGACTTACGTTTACTTTGTACGAGAAGTAAAGTTAACAACTTTTTTGTAAGTGTCTTTTTAATTTTATTCAGATATTAATCTTGGCAGATTAGAATTAAAACATCCTTAATGTCTGAAGAAAAAAAAAATATTTAATAGAGAGAGACATTTTGCGCGACTTGTATTAATTGACAATTTCAGCTACTTCTTGTAGACCAGATTTATTCTTCTGTCCTTAAGACCAGCGAATTTCTCTATAATATCGTTGTAAAATTGATCATTTTTGGAAAGTTCCGAAAGCAGCTCTTTTTCAATCGATATAAGTGCCAATGCGGTAAGTCTTTGCTGTGAGATTGAATTTCGTAAATATGTTTTTATACGTTTTAAGCATGAAAAATTTCGCTCCACAGAAACACTCGTTGAAGGAATAGTTGATATCAAGGTCACAAATTTATACGTTTCGGTAAGAATGTCTTCAAAATCAGCTTTTAGTATTTCAAGAGTACTACCCAGGTCGATATTTCTAAATTGTTCATCCCTATAAAAGATAGATAGTTCATTTTTTAGCCTCTCGCGGTCAAATACATGAGGATATATTTGAAATAAATTTTGATAACAACACATAGGAAAACAATTCGCGTAATCTTCATACTTGCTTGAGTCGAGCAACGAAAGAAAATCTAATTTTTTGAAATCTTCAAATCGAATGCACAATTGAAGGGAAATGGTATCGACGATTTCAAAAAATAATATTTTATATTTTTGATACCAATCGCTTTCTTGTTGCGCAGCTCGATTAATATTTATTGATGCTAACGTTTTTGCTTTTTCAAACATTATCTTCCCCCGTAAGGGGGAAGATAAAGGTTGAAAGGTTTCGGCTAATTCCTATATCTTCTTCAGTTGTGGCATAACTGCGGACCCTTAGCTATGCAGGAGGAGTTTCATAGGAAAAGGACTTCGGCCAATTCCTATGTCTCTCTACGGGGCGTTACTTTCCCGCATTATCCGAGTAACCGCTGCGCCTGAGTGCTGCATTAACATCTGCAGCGTCTCAGGTTACTTAACGTGATAGGTGACAGAAAACATTTAAGTCAACCACTAAAGCAGCATCTTCGAGGCATGCCCATGATGGCCTTTACTCAACGATTAAACCCTATCATGGTTTAGCGATGTGCCGACAACTCATCCTAAGAAAAACTTCAAGTCAAGAAACCTGAAACAAAAGCCTCGGATTGGACGGATACAAAACAACGACGACCCCGCAAACGAACAACTGATTACTCTTTCGGATCCTGGAATGTACGCTCCCTGAATAGACCGGGGGCCTTAAGGGCCCTCCTGGATCAGGTAGAACAATACAAGCTGAGCATAGTTGCAATCCAGGAAACTAAATGGCTCAAAAGCGAGATTAACGACCTCAATTCGCACACTATTTTTACGAGTGGTAAAGAGGAGGGCAACAAGGAGTTTGGAGTAGCTTTCATCGTGAATAAGCAGCTCAAGGACCACGTTATCGGCTTCAAACCCATCAACGAGCGGCTATGTGCGATCCGCATTAAGACCCGTTTCGCTAATCTCTGGCTCATTAATGCGCATGCCCCTACAGAAGTAAAAGAAGACGCGATTAAGGACGAGTTCTACAACGACCTAGAAACACTCTTCGACTCACTTCCATCAAACGACGTCAAGCTGCTGCTAGGAGACTTTAACGCCAAAGTCGGAAATGAAAGCTGGCATAGGGGAACTACTGGAGGTCATAGCCTCCACGACGAAAACAACAACAACGGTCAGCGACTTATCGACTTCGCGAGCGGCAGAAACCTGGTAATAAGCTCTACATGCTTCCCTCATCGACGAATCCACAAGCAGACCTGGAAGTCTCCAGATGAATACACCGTGAACCAGATCGACCACGTACTGACCAGCAAGAGATGGGCTTCTAATGTCCTAGATGTTCGATCCTATCGAGGAGCCAACTGCGACACCGATCACTATTTGGTGAAGACGACCTACAGGTGCAGAATCTCTTCGGTGCACCTAACGAGAATCAACCCTGCCAAGATCTTCGAGGTTGACAATTTGATTGATGATGCCACGGCGGCTGCGTATACAACAGCACTAGAGGAAAAACTGTCGCCCATGCTTGATGACATCAACAATTTAGGCATCCATGAGTTCTGGGAGGAGCTCAAAGACAGCATCAAGGGGGTCGCAGAAGAGGTCGTGGGCTATAAAGGCCGGCGCAGACGAGCAGACTGGTTCGACGAAGAATGCAGGGCCTCGATTGAGGCGAAAAATGAAGCCTATCGCCAATACACACAACGCGCATCCCGAGCCAAGAAAGAAAGATATAACGAGCTTCGGCGAGTATCTAATAAGTTAATTAGACGTAAGAAACGCAAACATTTTGACGAGCAGTTACAGCAAATAAACCAAAGATTAGCCAGTAAGAACATTAGACAGGCGTACAAACTTATAAATAATGTTAAGAACGGATATCAACCCAGGACAAGCCTATGTAAGGACAAGGATGGTAACATCATCAGCGACATCGAAAGCGTCAACAAACGATGGGCCTCGCATTTTGAAGAGCTCCTCAATGCACCATCAACATCCCCCGCGGAGCCAGCTCTTGAGCAGTTAGCCGAACCAGGCCCTCCCGTTCTACCCCCAACAGTAGAGGAGGTGAGTCTTGCCATACAGTCGCTTCAAAATAATAAAGCGCCCGGCGCTGACGAGATCCCAGCAGAACTGCTGAAGCATGGTGGAACGTGCCTGACCAACGCAATACATGTGCTACTGCTGAAAATATGGAACGACGAGGAAATCCCCGAAGATTGGCGCAAAAGCATAATCTGCCCAATCCACAAAAAGGGTGACAAGCTGAAGTGTGAGAATTACAGGGGCATATCATTAGTTTGTACGGCCTATAAGATATTATCTAAAATTCTTGAAAAGAGAATTAATCCGTACGCAGAACGAATCATTGGCGAGTATCAAGGCGGCTTCAGACCTGGTCGCTCAACGACCGATCAGCTTTTCACAGTGAAGCTACTACTCCAAAAGTGCTGGGAATATAACATCGACGTATACCAAATCTTTGTCGACTTCAAGCAGGCATACGACAGTATCGATCGAAGTGTACTGTACAACATTATGCTGAATTTTGGTATACCGGCAAAGTTAGTGCGACTCACAAGGATGACGATGACTAATACCGTCTCGCAGGTCAGAGTGCAGAATCGACTCACTGACCTATTTGAAACTCGTACTGGACTCAAGCAGGGCGACGGGCTGGCGCCGACGCTCTTCAACCTTGCTTTGGAGTATGTAATTCGAGCCATGAATATGGACAGCAACGGAACGCTACTCATCAAGTCGACTCAATTAGTAGCGTACGCCGACGATATCAACATCATGTCTCGAAGGTTGGGTGATGCAGAAAGCCTTCTGCATAACCTCAATAACGCCGCAAAGGAAGTTGGACTACATATCAACGAAAGCAAAACAAAGGCCATGATGCAATCGAAAACAAGGACGCCAGCAAATTCAAGCATCACAGTGGGGGACCTTAATATCGAGTATGTAGACAACTTCAACTATCTGGGTTGTAACTTATCAAAGGACGCCAACGAAACCGACGAAATTAAGCGACGGATACAACTAGCCAATAAGACATATTTCTCGGTCCTCCCTATAATTAATTCGAAACTTGCGCACAGGAACACGAAGCTCCGCGTGTA
Organism: Microchrysa polita; assembly: GCA_949715475.1. Classification (NCBI taxonomy): domain Eukaryota; kingdom Metazoa; phylum Arthropoda; class Insecta; order Diptera; family Stratiomyidae; genus Microchrysa; species Microchrysa polita. The sequence continues at coordinate 36,885,279 of OX454418.1, read as the reverse complement.
CAAAACGATCATCCGACCCGTGCTATGTTATGGCTGCGAAACATGGACCCTCACCCAAGCCTCCGAAATTTTGCTAGACCGATTCGAACGAAAGGTCCTTCGGCGAATTTTCGGGGCCGTTCGCGAGCGAGACCAATGGCGTATCCGGTACAACCATGAGTTGTATCAATTGTACGATGAGCTGGAAGTATCGAAAATCGTGAAGCTTCAACGTTTGCAATGGGCGGGGCATGTACAACGGATGGACGATAATCGCATGCCAAAGAAAGTGATGAACGCACAACGAATTGACGGAGCGAGGTTGCGTGGACGACCGAGAGCTCGCTGGGAGAACTCCGTAGGTGAAGACGCCCAACAGCTGCTGGGCTTCCGAAACTGGAGGACGAGGTCACGTAACCGCGACAATTGGAGGTCAACGATTCAGGCGGCCAAGGCCCGACGTCGGGCTATCGTGCCACATTGATGATGATCTTGAATTGAGATTCTTTTCTCATATCGCTTATCCGAGTCGAGGCGATATTAACCTGTCGGATACAGGTATTAACATCTAAGCTCCTTTTTTGTAAAACACAATATAAAATGTCCGTTATGGAAAAAATTTCGTCGAAAATTATGGTTAATAGGGCAAACTCGTAACTGTTAAAGGTCTTTAGAAAGCCCTTAGCACCATGAATTGATTCCGCGCTCGACTCCGGGTTACTGTAAATTTTTTGAAAAGCGTCCTTCAATCCTTGGTAGTGCGCAGAAACAACATGTAAAATTTTAGATCACGAATACCATCTGGTTTCACCTGCGACTGGTATGCGCCTTCCTATGCATTCACTTAAAATTTTACTCCTTTTAGCAGATTTGTGAAAAAAAACTGCTAAGCCATTAAGTGTTGCGAAATAAATTCTACATTGGGATATTATATTGCATCCTTGCTGCAATACTAAATTGAGTTTGTGGGTGCAACAATGAGTAAACATTGCAAGCACCTCCTGCACTTTTGTTTTGTTTTTAACCCATTCAAGTCACCAGCCATTACACTAGCGCCATCATAGCACTGCCCGACCAACTTTTCTTTAAAATTGAATGGTTCCAAAGTTGAACATATTAAATCGAAGAGCCCCATTGAGCGTCCGTCTGCACTAACATCAAAAAATCCAATAAATCTTTCTTTAATTTCAGCTTTAGCATTGACAAAACGGATGGTGATTGAACATTGAGATGTTTCTGTTATGTCCGTAGTGCAATCAGCCATTACAGAAAAGAAATTGGATGCTTGGATTTCAGATTTAATATATTCGGACAAGGATTCCTGAACGCAATATATTAGGTCATCTTGGATCATTTGTGACATCAGGTGACAGAAAACGTCTAACTCAACCACTAAAGCAGCATCTTCGAGGCATGCCCATGATGGCCTTTACTAAACGATTAAACCCCATCATGGTTTAGCGATGTGCCGACAACTCATCCTAAGAAAAACTTCAAGTCAAGAAACCTGAAACAAAAGCCTCGGATTGGACGGATACAAAACAACGACGACCCCGCAAACGAACAACTGATTACTCTTTCGGATCCTGGAATGTAGACCGGGGGCCCTAAGGGCCCTCCTGGATCAGGTAGAACAATACAAGCTGAGCATAGTTGCAATCCAGGAAACTAAATGGCTCAAAAGCGAGATTAACGACCTCAATTCGCACACTATTTTTACGAGTGGTAAAGAGGAGGGCAACAAGGAGTTTGGAGTAGCTTTCATAGTGAATAAGCAGCTCAAGGACCACGTTATCGGCTTCAAACCCATCAACGAGCGGCTATGTGCGATCCGCATTAAGACCCGTTTCGCTAATCTCTGGCTCATTAATGCGCATGCCCCTACAGAAGTAAAAGAAGACGCGATTAAGGACGAGTTCTACAACGACCTAGAAACACTCTTCGACTCACTTCCATCAAACGACGTCAAGCTGCTAGGAGACTTTAACGCTAAAGTCGGAAACGAAAGCTGGCATAGGGGAACTACTGGTGGTCATAGCCTCCACGACGAAAACAACAACAACGGTCAGCGACTTATCGACTTCGCGAGTGGCAGAAACTTGGTCATAAGCTCTACATGCTTCCCTCATCGACGAATTCATAAGCAAACCTGGAAGTCTCCAGATGAATACACCGTGAACCAAATCGACCACGTACTGATCAGCAAGAGATGGGCTTCTAATGTCCTAGATGTTCGATCCTATCGAGGAGCCAACTGCGACACCGATCACTATTTGGTGAAGACGACCTACAGGTGCAGAATCTCTTCGGTGCACCTAACGAGAATCAACCCTGCCAAGATCTTCGAGGTTGACAAGTTGATTGATGATGCCACGGCGGCTGCGTATACTACAGCCCTTGAGGAAAAACTGTCGCCCATGCTTGATAACATCAATAATCTAGGCATCCATGAGTTTTGGGAGGAGCTCAAAGACAGCATCAAGGAGGTCGCAGAAGAGGTCGTGGGCTATAAAGGCCGGCGCAGACGAGCAGACTGGTTCGACGACGAATGCAGGGCCTCGATTGAGGCGAAAAATGAAGCCTATCGCCAATACACACAACGCGCATCCCGAGCCAAGAAAGAAAGATATAACGAGCTTCGGCGAGTATCTAATAAGTTAATTAGACGTAAGAAACGCAAACATTTTGACGAGCAGTTACAGCAAATAAACCAAAGATTAGCCAGTAAGAACACTAGACAGGCGTACAAACTTATAAATAATATCAAGAACGGATATCAACCCAGGACAAGCCTATGTGAGGACAAGGATGGTAACATCATCAGCGACATCGAAAGCGTCAACAAACGATGGGCCTCGCATTTTGAAGAGCTCCTCAATGCATCATCAACATCCCCCGCGGACCTAGCTCTTGAGCAGTTAGCCGAACCAGGCCCTCCCGTTCTACCCCCAACAGTAGAGGAGGTGAGTCTTGCCATACAGTCGCTCCAAAATAATAAAGCGCCCGGCGCTGACGAGATCCCAGCAGAACTGCTGAAGCATGGTGGAACGTGCCTGACCAACGCTGTACATGTGCTACTGCTGAAAATATGGAACGACGAGGTAATCCCCGAAGATTGGCGCAAAAGCATAATCTGCCCAATCCACAAAAAGGGTGACAAGCTGAAGTGTGAGAATTACAGGGGCATATCATTAGTTTGTACGGCCTATAAGATTTTATCAAAAATTCTTGAAAAGAGAATCAATCCGTACGCAGAACAAATTATTGGCGAGTATCAAGGCGGCTTCAGACCTGGTCGTTCAACGACCGATCAGCTTTACACAGTGAAGCTACTACTCCAAAAGTGCTGGGAATACAACATCGACGTATACCAAATCTTTGTCGACTTCAAGCAGGCATACGACAGTATCGACCGAAGTGTACTGTACAACATTATGCTGAACTTTGGTATACCGGCAAAGTTAGTGCGACTCACAAGGATGACGATGACTAATACCGTCTCGCAGGTCAAAGTGCAGAACCGACTCACTGACCTATTTGAAACTCGTACTGGACTCAAGCAGGGCGACGGGCTGGCGCCGACGCTCTTCAACCTGGCTTTGGAGTATGTAATTCGAGCCATGAATATGGACAGCAGCGGGACGCTACTCATCAAGTCGACTCAATTAGTAGCGTACGCCGACGATATGAACATCATGTCTCGAAGGTTGGGTGATGCAGAAAGCCTCCTGCATAACCTCAATAACGCCGCAAAGAAAGTTGGACTACATATCAACGAAAGCAAAACAAAGGCCATGATGCAATCGAAAACAAGGACGCCAGCAAATTCAAGCATCACAGTGGGGGACCTTAATATCGAGTATGTAGACAACTTCAACTATCTGGGCTGTAACATATCAAAGGACGCCAACGAAACCGACGAAATTAAGCGACGGATACAACTAGCCAATAAGACATATTTCTCGGTCCTCCCTATAATTAATTCGAAACTTGCGCACAGGAACACGAAGCTCCGCGTGTACAAAACGATCATCCGACCCGTGCTATGTTATGGCTGCGAAACATGGACCCTTACCCAAGCCTCCGAAATTTTGCTAGACCGATTCGAACGAAAGGTCCTTCGGCGAATTTTCGGGGCCGTTCGCGAGCGAGACCAATGGCGTATCCGATACAACCATGAGTTGTATCAACTGTACGATGAGCTGGAAGTATCGAAAATCGTGAAACTTCAACGCCTGCAATGGGCGGGGCATGTACAACGGATGGACGACAATCGCATGCCAAAGAAAGTTATGAACGCACAACGAATTGACGGAGCGAGGTTGCGTGGACGACCGAGAGCTCGCTGGGAGAACTCCGTAGGTGAAGACGCCCACCAGCTGCTGGGCTTCCGAAACTGGAGGACAAGGTCACGTAACCGCGACAATTGGAGGTCAACGATTCAGGCGGCCAAGGCCCGACGTCGGGCTATCGTGCCACATTGATGATGATGATGGATCATTTTAGATTGACCACTAAATATCGACCTGTTTTCATTGGCATGCTTTAAAATCTCCTCATTACGTTTAATCAACATGTGGAATATCTCCTTCAAATTGCAACGGTTATAGGACGCATCGGACTCATCATGCCCACGAAAGGCTAGTCCTTGTTTGGCCAAAAATAGCGTTGTGTCTATTAGGTATGTCATTAAAATGCGGTTCTTTTTCACATTCTCATTGTAAATTTGTTTGGCCAGAAGAGCGTTTTCTTGGAGTGCATCCGAAATAGAGCTGAAGTTTTTTTCTAAACGTTTTAGTGATATGTAATTTTGAATATGCTCTTTCGAGCCATCGTGTAATTTGCTGCTACGTGAAAATTTTTTTAGGTCTTTATACCCTTCACAAGTCCAAACATTTTTATTTTTCCCCAAAAGAAGACAAGGCCAACAATACAAACTTTGTTGAAAAACGCTTCCGCATAGCCATTTATAACGGTCATACCAAGATGACTTAAAGGAGCGCGAATAATTTTGTCCGCGCCTCTTATCTTCAGAAAGAATACTTAGCTTTGGTTTCGGGTTCCCTGTTGCAATTATGTCCTTCTTCTCGCTTTCCAACCGTCGAGAAAAAGGAATTTGTAGGAGATTCCTGACGACATCGTGAATAGGATTAATTTCTCTTCTTTAATTTCCACCTCTACGATATTGAAATCAAATAATATGCACTTTTTCACAAATAGACCACTAAACGATATTGCACGAAATAAACACCAGCCGAGAAACCAGAAAGACGTTAAAGAAAGGGCGGCGAGCGAATTGAATACGTCATTCAAATAATTCGCCACCCTATTTTGGGGAGCATTTCGCTCATGCACCAACCTACCCGTATAAACATGCTAGTCCTAGACCAGGTTCCTTCAAGCATTACTATAAATTACTTGATACAGTAAACGCATATACCTTCATTCACAATATATTTTTATTCATATTTTTGAAAAGTAAATAAACCACTAAAATGCACTATGTACTTCAATCCAAAAGTTTCCTCAGCAACATTCATGCTTACATTTATCAGCAAACAGCAACATTCGCGCTTACATTATCAGCAACATCGAGCCATAGCAGAACACATAGGGGAATGCAAAAACGAAACGATAGCATTACGAACACGACACAAAACGATGAGGCGATTGAATGGTCGCCTCAGTAGCACCTATTTTCCTGTACATTTGGCAGCTAGACGAAGAGAGAGTTCATAAACATTTCTCCTGCTTAACATGGGACTGATGCGGCGATGAAATTTGCGCCTCAGTAAAGTACTAGATGCTGAGTTTTGTACTGCGAATTGGATTTTGTTTGCTGAGCGTACTTGTTATAGTTGTTCGTACTAGTTTCTTGTACTGATTATAATACGAAAAGGGAGGTTGTTTGGTTACTAATTTATTAATTTTTGATCTAGTTTTGAATTGATATTGAGTATGGGAACAAAGGTGAGGCGGCGCCTCAGTTGCTTCATCTGGCGAGCCGCCCTTGGTGGTAGTAGAATATAAAAACAAGAGAACCTTAAGTTTCATTCAAGTGTGGCGGGTATTCAAATTTCGGCCGTGCCCGAAATTAGCCTCGGTCTCATTATATTTCATATTATAATATTTGCACTGTAGATTATATTTGGTATAAGAATGAAAGTGGGGTTATTGTCAATACCCCCTCAAAAATGATTCACCGCTATGGGCTACACATATGCTATATGGTTTCGTCCACTGGTATGACGACTCATCAGGAGCTACCTTGTTCATACCAGTGTGTAGCTCGACCATTTTTGCAATCTGTGCTGCACTCCGACTAGTGTCAGAGTGCAACGAATTTGCATGTCGCTTGCACTTAAATAGTGGCAAGGTGTCGACACAAGTGCGAATTTTATTTGATCATAATTGATTTGTACATTATTCACTAAATACCTAAAAATTTTCATTTATTCTCAAACAGATTTTTAGCTATTTAGTGAATAATGTACAAATCAATTATATTTGGTATACACTTACGGACAAAAGTATCGACTCATAATCCCGCATATTGGTACGTGTTTTTTTTAAAGTACGGTAGTTATCCTTAAAAATCGTATGTCATTGAAAAGCTTTAGACCTCAGCTTTATCTTGGTGCCATTTCAACCAATATTAGGTGAGTACTTTTAAAATTAATGCTCTTTGAACGAAATCGTTGGGAAATTGGGAAAGTATGAAAATGGTTTGTGTTTTTGAAAATAAAACAAAAACTATTGAAAAATAACTTAAGTATTTATTATTTCAGCATTTGGTGTTGCCTCCTCTTGCTCTAGTGACAGCTTCCAGTCGATTTTTCATTGATCTGATCAATTTGCTGATGGTATATTGAGGAAAACCTTTCGACTCCTCTAACAGGGCTGCCTTCAATTCATCAGTGGACGAAGGGACTGGATTTCTGGCTCGGACTCTTCTCTTGAGCTCGCCCCATAAGTGTTCAATGGGATTGATGTCTGGACTGGGTGCAGGCCAGTCAAGTGTCGTGAATCAAAGTGAAGTTCTCGCCAATAAATGCTTCATACGGCACAACATGGGCACGGAGAACATCGGTAACGTATCGAACAGCTGTTAGCCCTCCTCCTTGGCCTCCTCCGGGCACAAATACAAGCTCCGTTTTTCCCTCTTAGGAAATGCTAGCCCACCCATTTTTGACAATGAAGAGGCGAGTTGAAAGTGAGTATACGTATTATTTTGATTTTTTTTTTTTTTCAAAAATTTGTTACTTCACTCAAGGACCCCCATTATCCTTCTATATATAAAAATGCTAACTTCGGAAATGGAAAAATCTGATGAATGTTCTGATTGGCTACGATGAATCCCGAATGTCGATAAGTATAGCATGCAAGAACGAAAAGCAGTCAGTCAGTGCTGCGAGCGCGCAGCGCGAGCACGTCTGCTTATAGCCGGGAGCAGACGTTGGCTGTGGCAGGGCAGGGGCGTGGTCGGTGGGGGGGGGGGGGGGGTAGGGGTTGACGAGCGTAGCGAGCAGGGGGCGAAGCCCCCTAGTCCTTACAAAAATAACAATAGGTTACTAAATAAAGCCATTTGGCTATATCAAGTGTGATACCACCAAATCTATCGCCACTTACATTCAGTCCTTAATGGGTTAGCAGCTGGCATACTATCTTTTTTTTTCTAGGTATATATTCAATTAATTATTATAAACAGGCTTCTGCCTCAAGTCTTTCGTTTTGTATGATTATTATCATCTCATAAAGTGAAGTGTGGGTAAAATCAAAATCAGAAGTTCATAGTATAGTATGCAATTTCAATTTTATTGATTTGTATTAGTGTTGTAGTCTGGTTGGTGTTGAGATTAGTGCGCACACCTTCGGTGCACTGGGTCGTGGGTTCGAGTTTCACCGTGAACCAATTCAGTTTATGGTGTTTTTCGAGCTCACGACACATGTGACGGACTATGATCTCACTCAGATGTTAAACGAGTACCCATTTATGGGGATAAATAACACTGCTGCGCGTGCTGTTGATCTCAACACCTCAACAAAAAGCAGTTAAGATCTTGAAAATTGGATGTCACCAACACATCTGCGACATTAGTCCAATGTTGGACTGTGGCGCCAGTTATTGGAAGGTTAGTGCTGTAAGCTGCACAAGCGTAAAAACTGCCACAAAATGTCGAAACACATTTTTTATTTAATTAAAAATGATGCGCTTCTCATTTGCATTGCAAGAAAAAAAAATGCTGAGGCGATAAAAACCGAATAACGCCTATATTCAAGGTACGTGTCTGAACTGCTTTACACAACGGTGGTTTTGCCAGTGCCGCCATGATAGCAGCGATTGATAGCAATAACATGCGGCGACCATTTTTGCTGACAATTTTTTTGTGAGGAGGATTCGTGTGGCAGCCTCTACGAAGCCGAAGGTGAAGGGGAAGTTTTTGAGTTTTTTGTAAGGAAAATAGACAAAGTCTGATAAATGACGAAGTTCGGGCATAGGCAAAAGTTTGACTGAAAGTGCAGGATTTTCTTTCGTCTAGTCTAACGGGAGCCGTATAGCGTCTTGTGTTTTGATTTTTCCTGTTTCAATATTTGTTTCGTGATTTATTAAAATGGTTTTTAGTTAGAAAAAATTGCTTTTGAGATGGAGTTTCTATGGCAGCTTCATGATGCGACTCCGTTAATTCTTATATATTTCAATGTCGTTTCTAGCGACACATTTATGTGATATTTGGTTAAGTTTGCTCCATAAAGAAAAAAAAAAACTGTTTTTTAATAAACCCTCTTTTATGGGTGGGATTCTTATGACCACCTCGTCCCATTCGTTCCGTTTTTATATAAGCTTCGCGGCTTCGATACAAACATTTGTGTGGGCTTAAATCGTGGGAAGGGGTGATATTTTTATTGTAGCCCTATGATCCCAAAATAAGTTTCGTGTTTTTGATAGGAACATATTTGTTTGCTCGGAATTGGTGCAGAGTTTGTTTCTATGGCGGTTCCACGGCCCTATCATTCGATTTTCGCGATTCTAACATACAAACAGTCTGCTACAAGAATAAGTATGTGTGCAAATTTTACGATCTACATATTAAAAACTGGCGGCTGCATAAACGATGTCACTAGGGCAGTACAAAACGTGGGCAGTGGCGCTACCGCGTAAGGCATTGAGGCATTGAGGGGACTAAATCATCTTCCTTATTAACAATGTCTTGCAGATTACAGGAAACCCAATCCATAGTTTTGGTGATGACTTCTTCTTCTTCTCTGTACCGTAACCCCTTGCGTTCACTCAGCCATTTATAGGCAATTTCGAGTCAACGTTACATTGCATATAATTTTTCGGAGTGTATATAATGCTGGAAGCACTATATACATATTTCCTATCCGCACATGTACGGAAATTTTGGCGACCTCTAGATTACTAGCATCGTAGAGTGCGACTCAACGAAGTGAGCCACAGAGCGTGATTTGGTGACGACAGCATGCTGGATTTTACATATTCGTTTGACACAATTTGAAGTTACGTGGAAACCCTACAGCCACCGATGGAAAACATATGTTTCTATCTATAAATGATGACATTTCTAATATCACCTATTGGGGTATTCGTAATAGAGTATAGTTTTAAATCTCAATGCTGTCTTATTCCCGAAAAATTAGACACGCCATCGGACTTCCATTCCGTATTTATTGATGGTGTACCAGTTCCAGATTCGCCTTCGCTGGACATTGTAGGATTTTACATATTGAGCAAACTCAAATGGACCCACATCTTCTCCATTACCAAAAATACATGAAGTAGCTAGGCTTCCCAAATGGTACGTAAAATATTTTTCACTAGATGTCTTCGCTCATATTTACAAGAGCCATATAAAACCTAGGCTCGAATATAACAACCACATTTGGGCTGGTGCAGATCACACTGCATTATCTATGTTATATAAAGTCCAACGCAGAGCCTCCGCACAATAGCTGTTAATATTGATTCTCTTGATCATAGGCTTAATGTTGGTTTTCTGTCACTACTTTATCGTTATACTATAAGCGTTACTCCAACGAGATCCATAGTTTGATTCCTGAAATTGCACAACCTATTCACCACACTCAGTCGGGACGACTCTCACCTCATACTCTTGAGGTCTCAACCTGTCGCACTGCAAAATTCTATGAGTAATTTTTCACTCGAACAATATGCATGTGGAACTCTCTGCCAGCTGCAATTATGAACGGCAAAAATTCAAACGAAACATACACCAAAACCTGCTTATCACTCAAAACTCAAACCTTTCCTTACCATAGTTTTCCTTCCTTTACCAAAGTTGGGCTCGTGCACTAAAGGGTTGTAAGGCTTGAGGCATATTTTTAGATTTTTTTTTTTGAAAAAAACAAAAACCCTTATAAAACCGATTTGTGTTCGTCTGTCCGTCCGTCTGTTCACCAAATAACTTGCGAACGGCTCAACCGATCGACATCAAATTAGGTAGGAATATGTAGAATGGTAACAGTCTTTGGCACCGATATCTTAGAAGCTGATAGGGCAACGATAACAGGGTGTCCCCGAAGGGGTGAAAAAAGTTTTACCGGATGTGAGCGTGTGGGTACTTATCAAAGGGCTTGACGAGTGCATTTCATATCAGCTTTTTTTCTGGTTTCAAGTAACAGTAACGAAGGATCTTTGAAGTATTTGAGGTTTACGGTACTTCCTTCCATTTTTGTAAACCGCTGAACCGCAGATAAAAAACTTTGCACAAATATTGGTGAGTATGGGCTTATAGTTTAATACTAAGCATGTTTATATTTGCTAAGAAAAAGTAAATAAATAGTTAATTTGTGAAATTTCAGTTTGTGCGTGTGTAGCCCCTCTTAGGATTAAAAATCTGAAAAATTTTAATGGGGATTAATTGGAAACGATATATTATTTGTGCGAATTTTCATTCCAATATCTTTATGCAAAGCGGAAATATAGCAAATCTTTCGAACCTCTCTCTCTAGGTCTCGCAAATCACGCCTGACATGTCGTGGTGGAAGAATTCGGTCCATGAGACTGTTGTTGGGATGATTCTCACGATAGCAACCAACAAGATATTGGTTGGACAGTAGGAGATTGTGGTCACGTATTGGCATCAATTTTGTCTCTTGTTGTAAGTGATCCTGGGCAGACATCAAGAGGCAACCTGTGGCTGTGCGTAGAGCAGCATTTTGGCAGACCTGAATTTTGGTCCAGTTTGTATCACATAGACTATGTGACCAAACTGGGGCTGCATAATCAGCAGCTGCTCGACCCACCGCTTTGTATGTGACTAGCATGGTTTCTTTATCCTTGCCCCAGGTGCTACCAGCTAGTGCTTTTAGGATTTTATTCCTACTGCACATCTTTTCGCAAACGGATGCTGCGTGATGAGCTGACGTCATCATGCTCTCTAAATGGAGCCCGAGAATTTTAGGATTAGCAACAGTAGGAATTGGATTGTTGCCAATACGTACATCAAGCTCCCACCGACAATCTAGCGAACAGGTGGTAAGTAATGTCGCAGAAGATTTAGACGCGGAGATGGTGAGGTTTCGGCTTTGGAAGAAAGCCTGTAATCGTCCGAGATAGCGATTAATTTGGAGGCGCATTTCATCCTTATCCTCCCCTGTGGCGAGCACGGTGCAATCGTCTGCTTAGGAAATCACCTCAATTCCTTCCGGTGGTGTAGGAAGGCCGGACATGTAGATGTTGAAGAGAGTGGGGGAGAGTACCCCACCCTGTGGAACTCCTAATTTGATTTTCCTAAGCTTAGAACGTTTGCCACGAAACTCAGTGAAGGAATGCCGACCAGCTAGATAGTTGGCAATCCAACGGATCTCTTGAGCAGGGATATGCATATTCAGTAAGTTCGCGAGAAGCATCGAGTGATTGACATTGTCAAATGCACTCGTTAGGTCAATTGTAACAAGAATCGATCTGTGGCAAGGACGTCTGTGGTTTAGCCCATTATGGATGCGTGTAGTGATCGCATCGAGGGCAGTGGTGGTACTATGCATTTTCCTGAAGCCATGCTGGTGAGGTTCTAGCTTAGCATGCTTAACAAGAGTGGGGTGAATAAGGGCCTCTAGCGTCTTTGCGACAGGTGAAAGTATTGTTATGGGTCGGTAGGATTCACCGAGACCAGCGCTCTTTCCCGGTTTGAGACAGGGGACAATACGTCCTGTTTTCTAGATTTCAGGGATGGCAAGCTTAGAGATCGACAAGTTAAAGGCTGCCGTGAGATACTCAATGGCTGGAAGGTCGAGATGTTTCAACATGGCCATCGAAATGCCATCGGGTCCGAGGGCCTTTGAGTTTTTAGCATTCTCAATGACTTTTTAACCTGGTCCGCAGTATACGATAGTATAGTGTCAACATTTCTACTGCGAATCCGTCTTCTAATTTTACGCTTTAAGCCATCGGACTTGGGATGTTCAATAAATTGCTTATTGAACAGGTTTGCGCACTGAAGGGGATCGCTGGTGCTCTTATGGCCAAATTTGATGGCATTATTGACCTTTCCTTTCCTAGGATTGGATAGGGCGCGGACAGTAGACCATAGTTTACTGACAACTTCATTGAGGTTGCAGTCATTGAGGTGCTCGCTCCATTTCGCCTTCCGATAGTCTTTAACTTGTCGATTGATTTCGGAATTAAGCTCCTGAATTCTGGGATCACCTGGGTGAGCGCGTCTGATGTTATCACGTTCATCGGCTAATCTGGCGGCACTGGTAGGGAAATTAGGTCGAACTTTCGGGATACGTCCAGCAGGAATATAACGTGCCGCTGCTTTGGCAATGACGTTCCTAATATTTCGTTCGGCCTTATGAACGCTAGTTGGTGTAGGTAGCTCGATGAACTTCGCCGACAAGGATGCTTTAAGACCCTCCCAATCGGCTTTCTTGTGATTGACAAACGTTCGCTTCTCAGACTTAGTCAGGTTTGCTGGTTTGTCAATTCTTATTATGATTGGGAGGTGATCGGACGAGAGAGCAGCATGCGTCTCCCATCGAGTAGCACTGATTAGGCTGGCACTTACAATAGTTAACGGAGTTCGAGCTAATTACTTCAGTTTTTGTATCTGTAACCATATCCATAGAATTGCAATTCTATCTTTTTGGCCGGGGCTCTATAGAAATGATCAATCAAAAATGTATGTAGATTAGCCGTTTATTACCTTTATCGAAATCAGAAATATAAAAAATAAAAATAAAAGGTCTAGCGGTTAGTGCGCGCACCTTCGGTGCACAGGGTCATGAGTTCGAATCTCACCGTGTTCCATGGTGTTTTTCGAACTCACGAGCTTGTGACGGACTATGATCTCACTCAGATGTTAAACGAGTACCCAATTGTTGGGATAAATAACACTGCTGAGCGTGATGCTGATTACCTCAACAAAAATCAGAAATATAGTAAATCCATTTTTGAAAGGCGTTAGCCTTTCATTCAGGAACGCTTTTATTTAGACCAATCCAAAAATAGATTTAGGGGCCCAAAAGCCACATGAATTATTTCTCGAACCATAAAAACAGCACGGCTGCGAAAAACCACACTCCGAAGTAGATCTTTTTTTTATAGAAAAGAAAAGATATGCGCACTTTTCGAAGTCAAAACAAATGCTGAATGTACTCTTCCTCTTTCACCAGGTTCCTTACATAAACAAATTTAATATTGTTCTAAAATCTTTGAAAGTTCATGAGACAATCCGGATCCACAAATGGCATGACTGCGCTATTTGCTGTAACTGTAGCGCGTAGCCGCGGTTTGTAATCCATACCTTTTCTAAATTTTCGGACTAAATTTCAAACCTTGCTTATGATGGTATATACACGGTAATTAGCTTGCCAAGATTCACACACGAAGCGTCCCCGTTTATTTTTTTTTTTGATTCTTCGTTCTGGCAAATCTTCAATTTTGACAGACAGAAAATTAAAAAAAAATCAGATTCGGATTTTTTTTTTGATTTTCGGATTTTAATAACCTGTATCGGGGGAATCGTTATGAATTCGGCATTTGTATGTTTCAAATAAGTTTTTGGAAATTTAATGGGCGTATTAAAGCCCATACCAATACTCTCAGGAGGGCTCACCGCTATCGAGATATTTCCGAGATTAAGTCGAAAACCTGCAAAAATTAATCCTTTAGCCCCCCCTCCCCACGTTAGAATAAAGTAGCTCTTAGAAAATTTATTTTAAGTACGACGTTCTTAGTTTTAGTAGACACACAGTAACGACAAAATCATGTTTCAAAATATTTAGTTACTTGAAGGTCGATCCACTCTTTTTAGTCATCAGTCAGAGTCAAAGTAATTTCCCATACAAATCGACAGAGATCAATTAACTGAAAAGCTGTCATATGGTATGGAAAATGAGTGTGGCTGATGACTAAAAATGTGGATCTACATTCAAGAGTGTTTTCGATTGATTTGACTCTACTTTTTTCTCAGTGTAGGGGGGCCCACTCAAGAAGTTGGCGGGAGGGCCCCGCCACTGTTTCGAGCCCTTTTTAATAGCGTCTTGACCACCGTATAGTAGCAAAGGAAAATATAAGCTCCTAAGTGTACTTTTAGAGTTAAATTACCTTCGCATTCATTATGCCCAATTAGATTTAAAAATGTTCGTTATAATCTTTGTTTTCGTAACCTACTTTCAATCAATCCCATCAATAACTTATTTAGTTCATTCGCTGCAAATTATATCTATTCACCATCTAGTCATTCTGGTAAATTGTAAAATCTATTCAGCAATCTTCGGTAGAATAACCCAAACGAAAACTGTATCCAACTCTCGTAATATTCTCAATGAAAGATGTAAGAATCTATAATCAGCCTCACACTTTGATTTCTAGATAAATTTGATTGACTACAGTACATGCAGACCTGGTATGTACAACCGAACTGGAGTCATCACCAACAACGTAGTTAAAGTATAGCCATAGTTAGTTACTGAGAAGGAGGAAAAATGTTATTTTTTTGCAGTAATCTCCAACTTTTGAACATGTACATATCTAAAATGAGTACTAAAACTGTTTTACACCACATTCTTTACATCACATGCATAAAAAGATACACTTGGATGATGATTCGTAACATTTCGAGGGCCTTGAACTTAACCATAGTTATTGTTATGATGAAAAAGAAGAAGAACCAAAATATGTTGTACCCTGTTGTTTGAATAATTGTTTTTCGTGATGTGCAAACGTATCAAGAAGTGAAGACTGAGGTCTAGGCGGTAGAAGGAAATGTCATTCATGTTACGTAGTTATAAGTTTAACCAAAACCCTAAATTATGACATCATTATTTTACATAAACATATATGCTAGCCGCTTCGATGATTGAATTTTTCAAATATGTGTCAATTGTATTCTTTGATGAGCAACGCGAAAATTGATGAAGTATTTTAGGATGATGAAGATTATTTGGCGAAGGACCTCTAAAAGATGATAATGCATAAAAACCAAACAGTATGAGTCAACAGATAATGACGTGATTTTGAGTTCGGTCACAAAGAAATTTTCACGATTCAAATTGTGTCAACCCTCGCCCATAGTTAATGTAACAAGCCAGGCTTTTGCCTCAAGTCTTTCGTTTTATTGCAAAATAATATATCGCACACCTAGAAGAACAATGTCACAACTCAAAAAACGGCAAATTTGAGTTAGATATGCTAGAGTGTGAATATTTATGGTATCTACATACATACATGTGGCAGAGTGTAACAAGTCGCACTCCAAAACTGACCCCTAGAGGTCACCTTGTTGATATTCACTTCACAATTAAGAAAATAGTAATTAAAAGTATGTTTTTTGCTTCTCCTGAAAATTTGCATTTTTTGAGTTGTGACAGTGTTCCTCTAGGTGTGCGATATGTAGTTCTTATGTTTAAACCTGAATCATTTACGACTATCCGATTCATACATCCAAACAATTTTAACTGAAATTAGAGGAACTGTAGAGAAAGCTGATCAATTACATTGCAACATTTTAGTGATGAGAAAAACTCTTACAATATGCCTATGTCCAAACAATTTCCGTTTGGTATTGGCAAGTATGCTTTCCTAGTCTATCTACAGGAGGATGTAAATCCACTTTGTATTCACACTATCAGTTAGTTAGTTAGTTCCTAAGTTATAGTAGTAGACCATTTCCATTGCATGTAAATCACTTCTTTGAATTGAAATTAACACTAATAATAACAAGCGTAATTATTTAACGCACGGATATTTCGCATATTTAAATTTTACCACATGCGTGAACGTATTATACTTATAATATCTTCTACGCATATTAAATTGCAAGCATTATCTGCACTTCCTTCCAAATTGAGGAAATATTATACACCAAATCTCCTTCATTTATTATCACGAATATTCGTTTTTTTCACATGCCGTAACCTATAAGCGAACAGTCGCGTGATTTGTTGGCATTAGGTACACGATGATTTCTTTACACCCTAACGATTTTCTTCATAATATTCTCTTGTAATTTCATATGTAAGTAATACCTATGATTAGGTTAACTAAAACGATTATTTGTATTACACGATTATCTCGATACTCCGTAATCGGCAATCATCTTCAGCATTTCAATTCTTAGCTTAGCCATATCATCATTATGCAACCGCGAATTGTTCATAACCCCGGAAGATATTATTTCTTTCAAATGGCATTAGATATATAAACATAAATGTCATTTAACGTGATGATACTCGTATCTAATAAAGCTTCCAATTATGTGTGTAAGAGATGGTAAGATTAAGCTGACCAGGCGTACAGCATTTCGCTGTACAGTACAGCATTTTGACTTGTCGTACAGCACTGGGAAATGTCCAGCAAAATGTACAGCATTTCAAATGCCACACAATGAAACCTAATTCAGTACATAATAAACTCCTCGATAAGGCCTGTGATCAGTCATCTGCTTTTAAGGTGTAAAGTTTGACCTCTGTACCCTGTGCGATCTATATTTAGCGAGATAATTGCACTTTCATGTTTGCATTCTTTCATTTTCCATAACTCGGGAGCCCTTCCCGATTTCTCCAATTTTCACAATTGTAGTGCTACACTCTAAAAAAATTTACTCCAGTAATAGGAGGAAACTTTTTTTCCTTCTATTATAGTAGTAAATTTACAGCACGATATGAACGAGAGTAATTTTACGCTTTACGGTGTAAATATTTACTACAAAATTGGTGTAAATCTACAAACGGTAATAAGTAAATTTGCACACATAGATAAGTAAACTTACTCTTAGACTTATGTAAATTTAAATCAGAAATAAGCAAATTTGCACTGAAAAAATGTAAATTTACATCCGGGTTTATGATAATATTTTCGGCAGCCGGTTCTTCGAAGTAAATCGTCCTGTAGCTACCCGTTATCAACGGCCAAGAGCTGCCACACCCCCTTCGGTTCACGAGCAAAAAGCACAACAACAACAATAATATGCTCACACGAGCGCACTTCGGACGGAACAGACTAACTGCACACAGAACAAGCCACTTGTGAGATACAGGAAAATGCAATGCTCGTAATGTCAACAGTATTGTAACACACTCAGTTTTACACAAATGTAGGTGTAATTTTTTACACCAAAATCGTAATAATACATGAAAATAAAGTAATGACACATCTTCACACCAAATGTGGTGTAAAATTACAGCAAAATAGAGTAATACTAAAAAATCTGTGTAATATTACACTATTTTATGGGTTTACTAGAAATTTTGTTGAAAAATAAACGTTTACAGTTATTTTGCGCCAAAAAAGGTGTAAAATTCAACGAGTTTTCGATGTAAAATTCAACCTTGTTTTTACAGTGTAGTTTGCGCGCATATTTCCTCCAAATTTCACGGTACACCTAACCGCGTTCGGAAGTTACAGCTGCTCAAATTGCACTCCCTGTGTTTTCTAATCGAAAATTTTCCATAACTTGAAAATTCTTGAGCGGAATTTCCAAATTTGTCAAACTTGTAGTGCACCGCACTGCCCATATTTGGTGAATATTTCAAGGCTCTTTCTAGTTTCCAAGGTTCAGAAGTTACAGTCGTCGAGACATAAAATTTTAATTTATTTTTCCAATCACACAATTATGGAAAAATCACCCACTTACTCCATCCGATTGTTTTATCTACCTGTATAGGTAAATGCATACTAAAGAAAGGACTCGGCTGGGTTTTAGATAACTTTCCCCCACAACATGTCCTTAGAATCCATTTAAAATGGCGTTAAGAGCCCAGGGAACCCAGGGAACCATCACTAATGTTACCATTGAGAAAGGCATACTCTCCTCCAGAAATATTGCAACCAAGTTTAGGTAAGGTTTATACCTCTGGCTCGTCCTTAGGTTTACTTTAATCCTGTGCCTCGCCCAGACCTTGAATTGTCTGTGGCGCATTAGAGAATTCGCCAACATTTTTGGGACGTAGAGCTGTTGCGAAATACGATAAGGAGAAGTTCGAGCGCAGCGAGCGGTGAGCCAATGAAAGGCAATTCGGCTCGTTCATACGTGTACTCAGATCTTGTGGCTCGCCCTTAGCTTCGGTCAGACCTCGCTTTGTCTGTCGCGCTTTTCATAATTCGCCAACATCCTTGCGACCAGCGCTGGTGGCCAAGGCGAGGTACCAGCGCAGCGAGCGGTGATCTAATAGAAGACAATTATTAAGATTGCCTCATCCTTAGGATTACTCAAATCCTATACCTCGCCCTTCTCTGCTCAGACCTCGCTGTATGTCGCGCTATTCAGAATTCGCCAACATTTTTGCAACGTAATGCTGTTGCGGGATAAGATAAGGCGAGAGGCAAGCGATGAGCCGATGGAATGCATTTCGTAAAATTTAGACCTATGGCTGTTTCATACGTTTAGTCAGATCCTGTGGCTCGCTTATCGCTTACTTCAGGCCTCGCTATTCATGTCGTTTTTCTCAGAATTCGCCAACATTTTAGTAAGGCGAGGTGCAAGCGGTGAGCGAATGGATGCCAATACCGCTTCGTGAACCTGAACCTGTAGCTCGCACATTAGAGAATTCGCCCACATTTTTGCGACGTAGACCTCAAACATGGAAGTATGGCTGAGGATTTGCCTGAAAACCAAATTCCGCGAGCATGTGTACAGTATTGGTCCTTCGGGAATCTGGTCACCTTAGGTAAGATCAATGTACCGACGTTTCGTTGTGTTGTAACTGGCGAAGACATTCGATAAAAATGTTCACTTGGAACTTGCACTAGCATCAATATATGGGCAATCAATGATGATCATTACATTACTAATTTGTCAAGAGACTAGCTCGAAATAAGTATAGGCCATAATTTATGATTGCGAAAACTATTAATGTCCACACTATCATCAATCGAACAGAGAGGGATCGTGTCATTACATCGATAGCTTCAATTAGCCGGAAGTTTCTTACACTTCTTGCAAAATACGAATTTATTTTCTACAAATAGACAAAACATATCGTTTTCCAGTCCTAATTCTATGTGATTGTAATAGTGGAGATAGCGATTGAAGCAAAGATATGATGGGAAATCTATATGGATGGACCGTCATACTGTTAATAAGCACCTGAAAGTGTATGAGTGTTAGCAAATTTGACATGGAAAAAAAGCCGGTCAGATGGGATTACTATATGAATGGATTGCGATATTTTATATGAATTTTCTACTAGAATATATCCGCTCACTTGGTTGAGTCGCACTCTACGATGCTAGTAATCTAGAGGTGCGGAGATCGAATCTCGGCGTGGTCCAAAATCTCCGTACATGTGCGGATAGGAAATATATAGTGCTTGCAACATTATATACATTCCGAAATGATATGCAATCTAACGTTGACTCAAAATTGTCATAAACGGCTGAGTTAACGCACCATGGCCCCAAATGGGGCTACACGGTACATAGAAGAAGACTAGAATATTTCCGCGATATCACAGGCTGAACATTAGCACAAAAAACTGCTTTTGAAAATGCCAAATAAAGCAAAAGAACAGATCATATTTTCCCTATATTAATTAGTTAAGAATTCAAAGGAGCTTAAAAACTTACCTTAACTCTTTAAAGTCCTCTACAAATAGCTTCCTCTGTTAAAAAATCGTCACGTCGTCGCGTCGTTGACTAGTTCGCGTCGAAAATGATGATGGAAGACGCATGCAATAAAAGAGATGCGATATCTGAAAACGAAATATATGATAATGGCAAAGATTAGCTTTTAAGAAATTTAAGAATGTTGATTACAAGTGATTTCATACTTGCATATACAAACAAATGAATTGAATGAACAATTATTCTTTAAACTTCCATGAATATTAACAACATTTTTCATTTTTTTATAAAATGAGAAACGTAAAATGCATAGCTTTGACGATAGGCGATAAATGCGTTTTGTTTTATCCCAAAACTTTGCTTTAAGTGGTGCAACATACGGACACACGGACATTGCCCAATCGACTCCCCAAGTCATGCTGATTATTATGTATACTTTTTATATGGTCGGAGATGCTCCCTTCAATGCGTTACAAACTTCATGACAAAGTTAATATACCCTTTTACTATATGAGCGAAGGGTATAAAAATTTGGATTGCTAGCCCAGGAGTTGTAGACCAGTGTTCTCCGGAAATAACCGTCGAATTAGAATGGCGGAATCACTAAGGCAATTTTCGACTGCTGATTCCAAATTTGAAGTAAAAAAAATGGTGTTTGCACATTTTCTCTTTATGCATGAAGATTCCACAAGTTTCACCTGTTTCCTCCATCTATCGCTACATTCTTAATTAAATGCCACAACTCTCTTTTAGATGTTGCACAAACGAGTTGTATTGAATTCATGACTCCACAATTGTTACTTCTTTCACTCACCCACTGATACCATAAAACAGTTCATTCGAAACTTAAATACTCAACCCGTTAATACCTAAGGACCTCATTCCAAATTTAAATCTTTTTTCCGGTACACTAACATCAAGGTATACATACACTGGACCTTTCATATAAAACTGTCATTTGATTCATGACATTAGACAGCGAATATTCGCGGCGGAAAAAATGCTGCAAAACTGGCGAATATTCGCGATGGTGTGAACATCTTCATAGAACGCAGTATGTTACACTTTGGACGCCGCGGAAAAATTCGCCGCGAATATTCGCTGGCGCGCCGGTGTGAGGGACGCTTTAATAAGCAAATAATAAAAGAGGCTTCTGTCTTAAGTCTTTCGTTTTTCCCAATCAACTGTTACAAATATTAGATTTATTACGAACACATCACAATACACATTGGGGGATTTACAGATTTGCCGCACCTAGGATTAGGGATATAAGTAAAGTATCGATACTTTTGTTCCGATACCAAGTACTTATGGTATTAATACTTTTATGTCGATTCTTTTCGGTATCGAAAAGATTTATTTCAAGTAACTTACAGAGTACTTCGGTGCATCTGCATATGGAATTAATGACGATATTCCGAAATCAAACCAATCCTTGAACCCGTTTTTGGTTCAATTTTGAGTATTAATGCACTCGATGGTGAATTGAAATGAATTTTATTTAATTTTGAGCAAAATTTTACAGATGCCCAGTCTACCTAAATAGCCCGTGCTAATTTTTTTCGCCTGACGGAGGCGATTCTCCATAAGAGGCCACAACGAATTAAAGGATATGCTAACAAAACTCACGGTAAAATCTGAGTGGTGTTTTTTTACCAGGATTTCCATTCTAAATTTCTGCCAGGTGGCCATATTGGTCCATTTCCCATTTTCACGGAAGTGAAAAAGTAACAATTTAATAAATTTCCTGTATTAATACAAACGCTGCTTTGTCTTCTTCTAAGTGCCTCGCACAGTACTCACGTTAGTACTTATTTGAGTGGTGTCGACACGTTTCAAGTATCAGAACGTCTCCACCTAGGATATACGCAATATGGCGACCCTACCAACCTCTACAAATAAATACATATTGTTGAAGGGACGCATAGCAGACAAACGGCATGCAAGTGATGTGATGCTTACATGGTATATGGTATCCTACATTGGTTGGGCAATACTGAAAGGAAGCATAAAAAGGTCATCAATGCAAAATTGAAATAACTTTCACTGTGATCCTGCTATAGCAGTGGTTGCCAACCCGCAGATATGTGCGGACAACTTAACTTAGAAGGGAATTGCTACGGACTACACCGTTCCCAGGATAGATTAAAAAGTTTCCAGAATGTTTTGTTTTCCATTCAGTTGTAGTTCAATTTTTGTTGTTATTTTTCAGCGCTTTCGATTCGATGCACTTTTCCCTTTTTTTAAATAATACGAAGTTGAGGACAATGCAGTTGCACGAGGTGTGCACAGTATAAACAGACAAACGCCAAAAACCATAGACTACTAAATCATGCATTGCGCAGGAATGTTATTCCATCTGATACCAATTTGACACTCGGCTATCGTGCTGTGACGTCACACTAGACCAAAGATACACAATTCTGATTAATTCGCAAAGGGGTGAAAATTCAGTTTTTTGCAAATATCTAGAAAACCGTGAGTCTGACCGCAAAACGTCTTGAGTACGAAATGGAATACATAAAATTACTTTTGCAATGATATAGAAACGAACGAACGAAAAGTTGAATGGCTCGGACCATTTACACCCCCCTCACTCCTCCTACCATTTTTCAAAAAGGCATGCTTGTTGCTTCTTTTTAAATATAGACAGGCAGATCAAATATAGTGTGGTGCCTAGTCCAAACCCAATTATGCTCCCCTCCGAAAAGTATAACCATCCGATCAAAACGAAGGGAACCCCTCATTCAAAGTGAACCAAAAACCTAACAAATTTTAAATTTTTTCACTTCTAAATACTATCGAAAATATAAAATTAAACATATTTAAAAATCAAAATCAGATATGCGTGAACGTTTATTTAAAATTTAAATATGAAGAAAACATGTTTTAATTGGAGTACGAGAATTAACAGATTATATAAAACATAAATAAATATAATATTCCTACTAATAAATACATCCAAGAATGTTATTTTCTTTAAAATGAATGTTATACATGCGGTGTCCGCAAACAACAGAGCAACTGCACCAGAAAGTGATTTCCCATGTTGTTTAAGAAGAAAGGTGTACGGAACGCACACCAATTTTTAATTTAATAACGTTAAAGGGAACAATTATATTAATTAATTGGAAAGGTGTTTTTCTTGTCATATTGTAAATAAGATACTTAATAAGACACTTTATTATTAAAGGTGTCTGTTAAGAAAAGGTTTACTGTATAGCAACGTATTTAGTGAGCTGTCATTTCATACGATTTGTTGTTGATTTTTCAGTGTAAAAGTAGGTACTAACATCGTCACGTGAAATTCTTGCAAATACTGTCAAAATTTTGGTGATCGTGAAATCGAATTCGCTTGGTGGTACTCACTTCACATGAAAGTATCCACACCAGTTTTTGACATTTCGCCAGCGAAAATAATGCAGTTGTACTTTATTTCACAATGAAAAGATGTCATCGACAATCAATCAGAACGCGAGTGAACATTTATCTTACATTGAGTGAATAAAAAGCAAGTCTCCACGGCACTGTTTTCACGGGAGACATATAGGTATGCAAGTTTTTCGCTCGGTGAACTCAGTACATACCTTAATATAGAAATCATTCTCATTCAAGTAGTATACGTTCTCTTTCGATTGATGACGTCAGAGGAAAGACGGAAAGTGCTTATGACCATAGGCTCAGTGGCGGATTTACCAGTAGGCTGAGTAGGCTGGAGCCTAGGGCGGCAGATTTTACGGGGGCGGCAAATTCGGGGCAAATATTTTTTTTTGCGTTAACTACATTACATACACATTTATTAGTGGAAACCGAATTCCGAATACGAATTTCAATGCCAGATTTAGTATTTAGACTTCTCATGAGAGACGATTTGGGAGCAGTGTTTGAAGTGCGTTTGCACCTCAGTGAGACACAAAAGTGAAGAACTGTTTGTCTGTCGGCGTTATCTCAGAGTTTCAAACACCAGGAATGATTTGTAATTGAAGACGAATCTTCGAAAAGGCCTCTTACAGTCAATTGTTTACAGGCTAAACTTAGAAACCAAACACTTTTTTCTTTTTTTAATGGTCTTTTCAACCGACCTCTTTTTTGTTAGTAAAAAACACCAACAACTTAATCTTGTTCTTAATCCCGGTTTCTTGTCAGTTCCATAAAATACGGATAAAAGCAAAAGGCAAATCAATGTTTAAAATCCAGATAGGGAAAACGCTATAAATCTCATAAATTGAGAACTTTTAATTAACAAAAATACTAAAATTAAGACGGCCGATTTTCAAAGGAGTTTCAATTATGAAAAGTGAAGCACTTCAACTCTTCAACTGAATATCAGGGGAGGGAAGAGATATATTTTTGTATTATTTGGATACTTCAGCAACGGCTGATTCGCTCGTCGGCCGAGAGGTAAGACAGGGGGATTAGCAGAAGAGTGATTGCTCTTCTGTCCGTAACTGTCTTGCCCTTGGCAGTGCGACCTTTACCCCCTCATGGTGGCGAGCGGAAGCGGGGTTATGACATTTGGTGAGTTTTTAACTCTTGACTTTTTTTAGTATACGCGTTCAGATCTGAGGTGTACTCTGAGAATGTGAGTGTTAAATTCTAAAATAAACAAATGTCATAATTGCTGACTAAATTTGGTCGGGCGGGAGCGGTATCTCCTTATAAACGTACCCTAACTCCAAGGTGGAACAGCATACGCCGAGGGATGCATGGCCAAGAGGGTGCTTGGTCGCTAGTATGCGAACTCTGAATACCAGTCGACCTTCAGTTTTAATCTAGACTTCCGGCGGCAACCGGGTGAAGTCGTCGGTGACTGTTTTTCCCGGACACTCGTGGGATCCCTATGAATGAAAATAAGAAAACAGAACCTTCGGATGTTGCAGTTAGCACATCCACCACCGTAACTTCCATGTTACAAAACTCTCCAGTGAAGACTGTAGAGCCTACCCTGGATGAGAATACATCCAATCCACCAACAGCTGTGGATAATAGTGGCGTGCAGCAATGTACGGCCACCTCATTGGATAGTCGGAGACAGTCTCCGTCTATTTCGTCGTATGACTGCAGCAGCCATGACGACGACGCTGGCACAGTTACCTACTGCACTGACTCGGACGTCTATGGTGGGGACTCGGATAACTCCAGGGTCTCCTCTGTCCGTGCAGCCGTGGATCGAATGGACTTCCACAAGGACACGAAGCTTATACGTTTTTCCACTGCGCAAAATCGCAGATACAGAAAGGCCATTGCCGAAGGTGCCACCAAGGAACAGGCTGTAGAGTCTGCCTTGGCGGTTAAGGCTTCTAGGCCCCCACGCAAAAGAGAACGCTCGGAAGAGCGCTCTCCCGCTTCTGCCTCGGCTAAACGGCTCAAGGAGTGCGCAGGCGCACCTAAAGCCCCCACGTTCAGCCAGGCAGTGTCCTCTATAAAGCTGGGTTTTTGCCCGCTCAACTTTGAGAACCCTCTCTCAAACGAACAGATGGCCCACTTACAGAAGGCTATACTGCAGGTGACCAGGGAACATAGCCCCAGAGTGCACCAAATCATCTTCCTTTCCTGTGTCGCAAGATCAGGATGGTTAGTTTTATCCTGCAAGGACTCTCCCACTGCAGAGTGGGTTAGAACCAATTTAAATCACATTCGTGCGAAATGTACGTTTGACTTCACTTTGGTCGAGGAAAGTAATTTTCCCAAATTGCACACCATTCAGGGGTATTTCCCCAGAAGCAGTGAGCAAAAGACCGAAGACATTCTGGCGTCCATCAAAGCGCAGAATTGGCTACCGACTGAGAACTGGATTGTTCACAATCGGAATAACTCCGGTCACGCGGTCCACCTGGTACTTGGAATCGACGAGGCTTCCTTCACGAAGTTGAAACGGCTAAATGGGAGCATTGGCTACGAATTCTCCCAGGTCACGATGCTGCTCGACGGAAAAAGCCGCCGCGAAAAAACTATGACTCGTCCACGTATTGCGCCAACGACATCGAAAAGACCAGCGCACGAGCACGCCACCAAGAGCCGGTGCCATGATCCGATACCTAGCACAAGCCGATGGTCCGCCCCTAGTACCAGAAAGAGCCCAGTTCCCACTACCAGCCGTGAACATGCTCTGTATGCTCAGGGTAGCTCAGCGACAGCATCTGGAACTCAGCAAGCGACAACTAAAAGGCCAGTGAACGAACACTCAATCAAGAGCCGACATCAAGACCCGACACAGAGCACGAGCAAAGGGTCCGCCCCAACAAATAGCACGAGCCCAGTTCCCTCCACAAGCCGCGAACATACCCCTTATGTTCAGGGTAGTGCAGCCTCAGCATCAGGAGCTCCAATCACGAATGCTGGCCAAATTAAACCTGCGGCTCTCGAGAGAAGTCTGGCGATACGTACCGACCGCGAGTCAAGAGCTCCTCCACCTTTCCGGGGCTCACGTTCTGCAGACCGAAAGAAAAAGGAACGCACACATCACAGTGAGAGTGATTCGGCTTCACCTCAAAGGGAGCAGGGGCGTGCTCTTTACCCGTGGACTAAGGTTCAATGTCGTGGAAAAAGCACCTCCGAATACCACGGCCCTAGGCGCGGCAAGGACGAACGAGGAGGGCGGTCTCGACAAGGCAAGCGTAGCATTCGCCTATGTAAAGGGCAAGTCGACGGTGACGGCACTTCATAAGCTCGTCAGTACTATTGAAAAATCTATAGATGAAAAGGAGATCGCCTTGTGTGCTTTCCTGGACATCGAGGGTGCTTTCGACAATACTGGTTACGATGCGATTACCAGAGCCCTCGTTATGAGAGGGGTGCCACAGCCTACCATTAGGTGGATTGACGCCATGCTAAAAGGAAGGGAGATTTATTCCTCCCTCGGCGGTCACACTCTCAACATTAACGCTATCAAGGGATGCCCTCAAGGGGGTGTACTCTCACCCCTATTGTGGTCCTTGGTAGTAGATGAATTACTCTCGCTACTTGAGGTGCAGGGTTTTTTCGCCATCGGCTACGCGGACGATATCACTATCGTTATCAGGGGCAAATTCGAGTCCGTTATCACGGATTTGATGACCACAGCCCTAACTACAGTTAACAGATGGTGCACAGCAACTGGGCTAAATATCAATCCACAAAAAACAGTCCTAGTACCATTCACGAGGAAAATTGCTCCTCCTCTTGACCCAATCTACCTAAGAGGTGTGCTCATTAACTACTCCAAAGAGGTTAAATGTCTTGGCATTACACTCGATAGTAGATTAAACTGGAATAGCCACTTGGAAAACGTTCTTAGTAAGGCTACGCGTGTCATGTGGACTTGCCGAAACTACTACGGTAAGACTTGGGGTCTTTCACCCAAAATGACAGAGTGGTTATACTGTACTCTAGTACGACCTGTAATCACTTATGCTTCTCTAGTGTGGTGGCCTAAAACACTACAACGCAACGCAATTAAGAGCTGTAATAAGCTGCAACGACTTGCCTGTCTTGGCATCACTGGTGCTTTTAGCACTACATCTACCCTTGCCATGGAAGCAATATGGGGAATGACGCCACTGCATATTTTCATACAGGAAACTGCAGCATTGTGTGCTTTGCAAATCAACCTATCAGCTGATACTCGTATCAGTGATCGGGGACACATGCGTATCCTGCAACAAGTTCCTGGCCTATCAATCTGCCGGGTTTCAGATTACATGATCACGGAACTGCGCTTTGGCAGGAAATTCGCCCTTCACATCCCAGATCGGGCGGAATGGGCTAATGGCAACACGTGTTTGGATCCTAGAAGCATCACTTGGTTTACCGATGGCTCTAAGACCGATCATGGTGTAGGTGCTGGAGTCTTTGGACCCAATACCAGGATCTCGGTTGCAATGGGCAAATGGCCTAGTGTTTTCCAAGCCGAAATTCATGCCATCGAATACTGTGCCAGGGAGATCTTGGGACGTGGCCTCCGTGGCGCACACATCGCCATCTGCACTGACAGCCAGGCAGCAATTAAGGCGCAAACTTCACACAAGTTTACCTCGAAGATGGTCAGCGAGTGCTTTGACATCCTTCAGAGCCTCTCCAGCCGTAACTCGGTTTCCATCTATTGGGTTCCGGGGCACAGAGGCGTGGAGGGAAATGAATACGCGGACGAATTAGCAAGAGAGGGCTCATCTTCCACACTCATCGGTCCTGAGCCCTTCTGTGGAATTAGCTGGAAAGCTGCTAAAGGCGTAATTGGTAACTGGTCCTCGGCCCTGATGCAGAACTACTGGACATCGCACCCTGGTTTAAGAGTTACAAAGGAGTTAGTGCGCCCCTTCAGCTTCTCCGATATTAAATGTCTGCGCAGGACCGAGCTCAGATTACTAATAGGCTTTCTTACGGGGCACTTTGGGCTCCGCTACCACCTTCATAAAATAGGTCTATCAAGGGAGACCCAATGTCGCCTTTGCCTGGAGGAAGACGAAACCTCCATTCATTTACTACTGGAATGCCCGGCGATCGCCAGGTCCAGGAGATCACTCCTTGGACGTGATTTACTCAGCACTAGTATGATTAGGTGCTCCTCTCTGAAGGATCTTCTTGCGTTTATCAAACGGGTTGATGACCTTCTAAATTAAGGGACTATGGCACAATATACCTTTTAGGTAGCAGTGCCCACCTCTATGGTTAAGTCCAAATTGCTTATTATTATTATTTAACGGCTGATTTGAAGATTTCATTTTTTTATTGTTCGACCAGAAATTTGAAAATCTTTAACTCAATCTTCAAAGTTTGCAATAAGCTAATTTAATTTAAAAGATTGTTCTCCCAAAATTGACGAATCATACGTTGGAAAGTAATCACACTAAAGCAAATTTGCAGATTCATTAGATAAAAGTACCGTTTTGAAATTGTTTTTTAAAATATTAAATTAAAAATCAAATTTGAAACTTCCTAAAGATATAAAAAGTGTATCATAGAAGTGACGTTGATAGAAAAGTTTGTATTTGAAAGAGGAAAATACGGTTTCAATGAAAGTTCGCTTTAGCTTGTTTTGCGACACTTCTTCAATATTTCACATTTTCCCTATCCAATACTTCATGTTTGGGCGCCAACACAGCTTCCGTCTGGTACGAAATGGTGGATCCATATGCTTCTTGTACGGTCACCAACCAGGGAGAAACATTCACTTCAACATGACCCAATACTTACTTAAAGTGGTCACACAATCTCATTTGTTGGCAGCCTTCGCCCAGAAAACATCCTTGTGCTCGATCCTTCGCACAAGCTCATTTATGATATGCGCTCACCTCTTCTATTTGAATAAAATTCATTCGTTAATCTAAAGGAATTCATCAGGGAAAATGGGGTGAAATAAAGTTTGAAATGTTTCGAAGAGTGCAAGGAAATAAAAAAGGCACCAAAAATTTGAGTGACAAGCTTCTACATACAACATTATTGATATTTTACGAACAGTTTAAACAAGTCCCACCTCTATCCTAAAAACCGTACCCCGAAATTCAAGATAGTTTCGTGGAAAGCATCCCTCACGAATTTCGGTGGTTCACTGTAGTTGCAAAACCTCATTTCAATTTTTTTAATTATGTATGCCACCATTGATGGTGTTTTTGCTCAAACAAATTGTACCATCGATTCTATCAGTATTGCTGAATTGTGCATTAAAAGCGGGACACTATGAAGAAGAAGAACATACACTTCAAACCGACTTTCCAACCAATCAATTTTTGTATCGCTGTTTTTTTTATATTTATATCTATCACGTAAAGTTTGAAGAATGGTCAGGACCCACGGAGTGGAAGAACTCACCTATTAAAGTGCAAAGGGGAAAGTTGAGAATAAATGAAGGTCAATCAGCAATATTCTCGTAGAGCCTGGTAGGGGCGGCCAAATGTTAACAGCCTACTAGCGGCAAGTGTTCAAATCCGCCACTGCATAGGCTATGTCCACACATGTGCGCTTTCGTCTTCATGCTCCGTATCCACTTTCAACATTGAACATGTCATTGATTGCGTCAAGTGAACAAAAGAGATCAATGTCTCATTCTATCCAGATCTGTTCATTATTTATCGTTAAATATGTGTCACGGCTTTGGTCAGGACGGGTAAATGATAAATTCTTTCATGAATTGTATGAATAGATGATGTGTTGTTAGTATTTAACATTGGCAATTGCGTTCAAGAATGAATGCGTTTCTACAATAGCGCATACATCTCAATCTCAAGTTTCAATTGTCAAAACGATGAAGACGAACGAAAATTGAAACTGTCTAGACAGGCACATACCTGTATACCAGGGTCCGGTCCCATTTCCTAGCAAATAATTGCCATAGATGTACGCCGAAATTGCATGACCCGTGGAATCCTGGGTATGCACAACACAGACATCCTACAAATTCCGAGTTTATGTTAAGAATAATTAATTTTGGGCCGATCCTGGCGGTACTGCAATACCAGGCCAACCCGCGACAGAGGTGGAGCAAGCCCCTAGCACTCCGTCAATTTCCAAAAATCAGTTTAACATTTGTTGTCCCCCTATGGGGGATCTATCAGATGTTAAGCTGATAAGAACAGATACTACACTTTGATCTTAGCCATAAGGCCGAGAAGCGATACCGATTCATTTTCAAAAATTCCTTATATACTGTCACGAGTTCGACATGAGTACGAATCATATAAGAGTGTAAAAAAGGATGTGGGTTCACGACTATAGCATTTCCTGTGTTCGGTAAGGGTACAAGATGTGTACAATGTGTGAGTGTGGCAAGGCATATCGCATGTGTTGGCTGGATGTTACTGTACAGTTTACACAGCGTACGCGTACCTGGGTCTGAATGTGAATTCACTGGAGTTTGGGATATTTATGTTTTGAGAGAAATTGATACACATACGAGTAAAAGGACAAAGTTGTAACTAAAATTAGTAAACATTTTAATAATGCGATTGATGTTGTGCAGTATTTGACATACCATGACCGATGATAAACCTTCGTTATTATAGATGTAAATAATACCGCATTTGAAGTTTTAATTTGCTGTGAAAAATCCAGATTTTAGTTTAGCCCAAAAAATTTTAGTAGACATTTTCGTACAAAAATCGTGTTTGTTATGAAAACTTATGAAATAGAGGGTTCAATGCATATAGATATATTAATCTAGCAGGAGTTCACATACACTTGTGAATTGTTCACTGGCGTGCTTCTCTTGTATGGATTCTTGAATATTAGCAATACGATTTTTTAAGGAAAATATCTGCATATTTGTGGAGATTTAAAGAGTGAATGCATTTAAAATGTATCCAGGGTGTCCGGAAACTACCCTATAAACGCACATGATATGAATCTATAATATGATATATATGATATGATTTCCAGCAAAAGAAAAGGTTTAGAGAACATACATCAGATTTTTAGCCATTTCGCAGCTACAGGCTTTTAACTCTTCTTCCTTACCTCGTTCTTTATACTGCTCCACGGCTTCGCGTTGCTCGACCTGCGGTGTTGCGCCAGTTTTGACGGTAATATCTCAGCATATTTCTACAGGCAGCTCTATCTTGGATCGTGTCATCGCCGAGACCAATGCGTTGTTGTTGCTTTTTCATTTGACACATCCAGGTGTTCTTCGGTCCGCCTCTGGCCTTGGGGTCCATCAAGTGGAACTTCCATTGATATCGCTCTCTTTGCGGGATTCTCAGGCGGACGCCTTTGAACATGGCAATACCAATCCATTCGTCGATCTTCGAGCTTTTCGGTGATTGGTTGGTCTATGGACAAGCTGCCTCGGATGTAGCTACTCTTGATGTGGTCCCTTTTGGTTACAGCAACTGACATTCGTAACATTTTCATTTCAGTCGCTGTCATTTCTTTCGCGTAACCTTCATACATGCTCCAGCATTCTGATCCATACATGAGAGCGGGAAGTACAATCTCTTCAGTGGCATTTTCTTATCGCAGAAAACTCCAGAGTTTTCTCGCCACCTCATCCACCCAACCTTTGTGTGATGTTTGATGTCATCATCGCATGTAGCTCCGCTGTTCACCATCGAGCCAAGGTACTTGAACTTGGTACAAGACTTAAGCTGCTCTCCTTTGACGTACATATCTGGTATCGAAGCATCTGGGTCTGAGAATGCGGACTCAATACACTGCCCTGGTGTAATCCGACATTCACCGGAAATTC
The DNA here is from genome assembly GCA_949715475.1 of Microchrysa polita. Lineage (NCBI taxonomy): Eukaryota > Metazoa > Arthropoda > Insecta > Diptera > Stratiomyidae > Microchrysa > Microchrysa polita. Next base: position 36,853,099 of record OX454418.1, on the reverse strand, counting down.
TTCTGATTCACCGGCTGTGCATCTAACCTTAGTCGTAGCTCCATCATACATGTCTCGTATCATCCTGACGTATGCCTCAGGGACATTAAGTGCTCTGAAGGCCAACCATATCAGATCACGAGGTACTCTATCGAATGCCTTTTCCAAATCGATGAATACAAAGTGCAAGTCCTTTCGTGCTACTCTATACTTTTCCATCGCAATACGAATGCACTGAATCGCATCGACTGTAGATCGACCTTCAACAAAGCCGCAATGATTGTCATTCAACCGCACAATCTTTCTCAATCGGTTGCAAACAACTCGCTCGTAGATCTTCAGTGTATGAGGTGTTAACTTTATAGCCCTATAGTTGTTGAGTTTGCGTGAGTTTCCCTTGATCTTATAGAAAGGAAGAAGAAAACTTTCCCTGAAAGCATCAGGCATCGGTTGCCCATCTTTGATTTTGTTGAAGAGGACTGTGAGGCAACTAAGCCCGACAATTTCCATTTTCAACCAAAATTCCGCGGGGATTTTGTCTGGTCCGACTGCCTTTCCGCGTTTCATCTGATGCATTGCCTCCATCACCTCTTCCTCTGAGATATCTTCAATATTGGTGGTATTCGGCTCAACATCTTGAAAAGCTGCTCGAGGAAATTCTTCATTTAGAAGTTCGTCAAAATACTCTCGCAACCTGCTACAAATTGCCGTATCGTCAATCAGCAACATTCCTTGCGAGTCCTCCACGTACTTTGGCGCCTGTATTTCCCGAGCGTTCCTTCTCCTTTGGGCTGCGACCCTAAATATCCTGGCGTCGTGCTTAGGTCTCTCGCGCAAAGACGGTCCTTCGGTCGCAGTCTGAGTTTCTAATTCTTGGTAGAATTACTCAGCTGCCTTCGCCTTTGCTTGGGCTACCAAGCGCTTTACGTTCTTCCGGCATTGCATATAATTTTCGCGAAGTTGAACCCGTTTCACTGCCTGACTCACATTTCGTCCATGCCTTAAATGCGTTCGATTTGGCTTGCACTGCTTCCTTAGTTTCGGTGTTCCACCACCATGTTTCTTTCTTCGTGTGGAGTGGACCTTTCGAAACTGCAAGTGCCTTTTCCGCCTCACCTACTGACATTTCAGCGAAATTTTTCCACAATTGTGTTGGACTGTGCTCGGTGCAGTTGGTGTTGTTTTGAAACCACTCCGTCATTTTATCAATGAATGGAGTTACTACAGGTTCAAAGTTGTCGTTTGTGAGATTGTGCCAAAAATTATTGATTTTCTTGTCCCAACGAAATTATTTAGAAAACTTCTATTGATGAAGTAATATGCCAACCTATATTCGAACTTTGATATCAATAAAGCCTTGAAATTTTCGGCAGCCATTCTCGATATATGAAGATTTTTCAAAGGAAACAGCTGTGATTTAATATGTATCTCCTCAACCTTTACAAAGGTTTTAGGAAAACAAGGCGGATACAGTTCACAGTTCTAACAAATGCTTGGGGAGCTCAAATCTAATTTATTAGCACACTCGCAGTGGTCCAGAATGTTGGTCGTGTTTGTGTTTGTTACCGAGTTAGCGAGTACTGATAGATAGATTGAAATTAAGATTCAACAATTTAAGTAATCAACATCTGGGTGTTGGCACCTTGAAAAAAAAATTCATTAGCAGCAGCAGTACGTACACAAAATAATAACCGCCCGGAAAAATCCTTCTAGAAAAAAATGTTGCTGTTCAGGGCTCCTATTTTCATTTCGAACACAATTTTTTAGAAAAATGGTACACTGCTGGATGAAGAAGTCGAAATTTCTTAATTGTTTATGTATAAAATCCTGCATGCACTTTCGAAAGGCGAAGGCAGATTGAATTTAGAAATTTAGTTACAAAACGATAATGTTGATTTGTTGATTTAATATGATGATTCGGGCCCCTAGTGCTAAAAATTCAATAAAATACAAGACTAGTGCAGACTATGCTATGTATTGTTGTTAAAACGCTAGAAACAGTACTTAGAAGGTTTCTTAGTTTTGGACCTCAAAATAACAATTTGCATGTAAAAATAACACTGAAGCACAACTTTTGTGTCCAAATCTGGGCCCCCCTATGAAATCCCGGGCTGGGGGAAACACCCCCCCCCCCCCCCCCCTCTCTACAGGACTGACAGTACGTAAAGAGACAACAAGGCGTTCAATTTTTTTTCCTTTGATTACGTATAAAAGGGACACTAGAACCATAAATATTTTGCAAAATCATTATAAAAAAAAACAGTTTTAAGCCGATTCCACCATTTGAATAAGAATCTCCTTATAATTCAGCAGACTCTCCAAGTATGGGGTTTTCAATCAAGAGTCTGTGTGACCAATCCACTGCCACTTTCGTCTCTTCCTATTTATCTCTTTCTTTGTTTGACCAGTAATTACGAGGAGATCGTCCTTGTGTATTACCCTGTACACGGATACGCCGTAGGCTCTGATTTACGAAAGTTTGCAGTCTGGTAGCTACAGTTCACTTCCCATCTGCATTTGAGACTTGTAAAATCCCAGATTTACCTTTTCTTTAGAAGGCCTTGAGTTTGGTTCTTCTTCAGACGCTGTTGTTATGCCAGAAAGGATTCTTAATCAGCTATAGGCAAAACTTATTTCATAGGGACAAACAGAATAAAATATTAACAATGAAGGATAGAGCTATACATTTCGGGACTTTCTACAGGTTGTACAAGTACAAATCTATCGTTTTACCTTGGAGGTAGTACCTATTTTGAGAAAATTGAATCAGACATTTTCAGATGCTTATTCCTTGCAAAAGCTAAACTGAGAGATATCTCTATAGGTGCTCTGTGTTCAATGGATTGGCATTGTACAATTTTCTTTCCAGTAGAACAAAATAGGCAAGGCACCCATCGATAAATCCATCTCGACAAACCTCATATATTCACCACAATACTCGATATCTCAAGTCTCAGCATCAGACCTAGAGACACCGCTCGCCCTATAGAGTGATATCGCGTTGTGCTTTGCTCACCTTACCCACCTGAACGACACCACAAATAGCTTTCAGCTCCAGCTATGCTTGTGCCGCTCCATCAACCTCTTTGGTTACGAACGACGGTATCGCAGCAGTGGAGGGTGTGAAAGCCCGTTTTACATCTCCAAGACTCAACACCAAGTTTACCCGTGGTAAAAGCACGAGAATTTAGTCTGTTGGAAACCTCGTTCAGGTGAGCAACGGCGGACGGAATTGGATTTTGCGTGGCAAAAAGTGTATCCGCGGCATATTTCGTATTCGTGTCACAGTTCGATAGCCCGTGACACGCAGTGTTGTTATATGTTTTTTTCGTACCGTGACTGTTGACTAAAATGTGGATGACCACCCATTACTATCTTTAGTTTTTCACAAATTTTCCTTCGATGGGAAAGTACTGATTAACTGAATCGGGAAGAAGTTCACAAAGTCGAGTGGAGGACGACACAGTGCGCGTTTGTAAAGTGATATTTTCGCCAACTAACCAATCTGCCCCTAAAGTGTGAAGTCTTGAAATTGACGAGTGTGCAATTGAAGTACTTCCTGTTTCTTGAAAAGGATCTAATTTTATTTGCAAATAAAAAAACTAGATCGACTCAATTCATTGTGCGGATTACACTACTTTTTCTCTGCGTCGCTAACGTGTGTACGGTTTTAGTATCTTGGAAAGTGTCTGAATCTGAAAAGTGTGCTTAAGTGCTTCTTGGTATCATCATCGTTGGTGCGCTCGCGGTTATCTGTTGTATCTTCTTCGCAGTGGATTTTGCAGCGCGTGCATGTGTTTGTGTCTCGATACCATTTTCATACAACATACAAGAATCTCTTCTCCATTGGATATTTTATACCATCGTCGCGTACTACGTACTACACTATAGTGGTGCTACGCTGACTGCGGTCACTGTATAAAGCGCTACAGCTACAGCCATTTATCTTGCGGACATCGAACGAAAGCGGAATTTTTACAATTTCGCCTATATAGACACGGGACAGGTAGGTCTTAGCATAAGAAAACTTGTACAACATAATGTGATCAGGGTCGGATTTATAAGCTACCGCGCACTCTGTGCGCACAAGGCTAAATTACATGCATTTTATTTTTCAGCGGTCTTCCAAGGAGAACAATACTCGCGCGTATTTACATAGGAATGTACTTTAAAATGAAACAATTCACTTAGAATTGTTAATGAACTCAAAGTTGTTCTACCAGTGGTGGATATCTGGTCAGAAGCTCTTTCACGCCTGGATGAATTTGTAAAAAAAAACACAAGTGTAACGTAAACATTGTGTGGGATAGTGGGTGGTGGTGTATTAAATGTCCAAGGGAAACCATAAGCGGTTTATTTCAGTAAAATTATTTTTACTTCAAACCAAACTCAACGTAAGCGACAGTGTATCTGAAGGACGAGATTTTGAGTCTTCTTTCTCAGACACTTTTATGCGTCGTAAGACTTTGACCAGAAATTGGATACTTAACTTGTGCAAATGAGCTAATAGTATGCAATCTATACACATATCCATATCAACACTTCCTCACACTTGCACCATCTTTAGTGCAACGAACTGCGCGCTTGAAACTTCTCCGCGTATAGTCTGTTTAGGAGGCCTTTCACTTTCCATTTAATTTACATTAATTAATGTCAGAGAGTATTATGGAGCGAATATTTATTTTAATCCGGAAAAATATGTGGATCATACACATCAGGCTAGGCGGGTGGTCATTAGCATTAACATTAGTTTTATGTCAGTCTGTCCAAGCTGATTAGTTTTAGTGTTTTTTTTTTCAATAATGAGGCTAATTGACGAGCTTTGTGATAGGGTAATCAATGCATTATAATGTACATTCGCCTGTCGGCATGAATAGTGACACAACTCAAAATCATCCATTTTTACAGTAGAGCAAAAACAAATTTCGCATGATTTTAAAGTGTGAAAAACGGGTTAAGTGTGTGATTGAATTTCTTTATTGTTTTTACAAAGTTCTTACAAATAACATTAACTACTAATTACTTTAGAGAAAAATAAAAAAAAATGTCGGTAAATTATAGTTAGTGTTACATGTGTCGTTTTTTTTGCTTAAAATGAATCAGTTTTTGATATTGTGTCGTTTTTGCATAGGAACCACGACGAGTAAAAATTTATTCAGAATTTAAAGGGAATCAAAAAATATTTATAATGATGAGGGATTATTCCCGAGTTAACTAAAGACAGACAGTCGTCTTTTTTTCCTTTCATTAATAAGTAATTTACTGTTTTACGCTTTCGTTAAATTGAAATTTCTTCCCTGATTACGCGTACATTGTCGGACAATAACTTGCCTGAAGTTTTCTTCATTGTATGAATATTTATAATGAAATGTTAATCTAAGAAAATTGGGCCAAAATATGACCATCGAACGGCAAAAATCCTACATCGGAATTTTTTTTTTTGATTATGGTTGGAGATGGTCACCAGATGAGGGCATCAAAAGTCCCAACCGATTGGGGGTCCGCAACCTTTTAAGGTTAACATTGAGTCGCTCCGGTCAAGGACCCCCATTATCCCCCCATTTAAATTTGTCAAAACGGCATGTCCATAACTCCCCCCAAAATTGGAGGAGAGTGCTATATTTTGGTTTGTTGCGATTGGAGGTCATAGTCACCCCACCCACCAAAAATCAGCTCATTCGGATAAAAACTAAGGGTATACAAAGTGGAGGAGTTTGTTCTACGTACTAGGTACCTACTCATTTTATGAACTGTAGAACAAAGTTGTCTTGGGTCACTTTGTATGGGAGATACCCTTAGTTTTTATCCGAATGAACTGATTTTTGGTGGGTGGGGTGACTATGACCTCCAATCGCAACAAACCAAAATTTAGCACTCTGCTCTAATTTTGGGGGAGTTATGTACATGCCGTTTTGACAAATTTAAATGGAGGGATAATGGGGGTCCTTGACCAGAGCGACTCAATCTTTACCTTAAAATGATCTTGAACTTATTGTGAATACTTATACAAAATTTTACGGCTGAACTAGTATTCTTTCAAAAGTTATGGAGCTTTTAAAAAAGGTCTAAAATGAAATATTCTAATTTCTTTTCTAGCCTAACGCCGAAATATTCAATTAGACTATAATGTGTTATATATCACTGCAAAGATAATTTTATGTAGTTTTTTCGCCCTCTGACCATTTTTCTGTATCTCTTACCGTTTTTGAAATAATCGCAAAAAAAAACGAAAAAATGCCCCCGTTCCCCTTTTTTAAAGGTTGTGGACCACCAATCGGTTGGGACTTTTAATGCCATCATCTGGGGACCATCCCCAAGCATAATTAAAAAAAAAATTCCGATGTAGGATTTTTGCCGACCAAATTTGCCATTTTTCTTAGACTATGTGAAGGGTTTTTCTTTTTCGTATTTTATTATTTGTTTTGCTGAGTTGGATTTTGTTACCCTCGCTGTCCTTAGTAAAAGATCCGAGTTAGTCACTCAAGTTCTATAAATCATAAAAGTCTTGATGTGACATTTCATTTACATTATAGGGTGATCCACGTTTCTTGGCACTTCGTCACTTTCACTAGAAGGATTTTCTTCGTATTCAGGGTCAGTTTCCGAATCGTCGAATGGTTAAGTGGACCGATTTGATAAAGAATCAAAAGGGTCTTAAAACTGGTTGTGAAGACGATGCGGAATACCATTCATTTCATGAATGGAAGAACTGGGCTGACCTCGAGACATCTGCAATTGATTATCATTATAATATCACCGAAGAACAAACTACGTTACAAAAGCAATTTCATAAAGAGCTGCGTGGTTTATAATAAATTTGAACCCATTCTTACCGCATTTACTTTCATGAACTTTAAAACAATCAAATATAAATGAAAAGCGGTTAGCGTGAGATGGTGACAGAAAAATATACAAAAAATACAAGGAAAATAATATGAAATATAACTGTAACATTTTGATGCCCAGAATCGTTTTTATTATACAATGTAACGGCCACACAACTCATTTTTATGATATTTCATAATATTAATAATAAAAAATCCCTCACCTTTGGCAAAATTATTGAAAAAGACCTGAAATACTACAGATAAACTAAATAGATTTTCGAATTCGGCGTGAAATATTTAGGTACTGTTTTTCAACTAAAACGACAATTCTTTAACGATCGCACTGATCGTTGAGGACAACAAAGATGTGACACTATTCCCGCTTAATGATATTCATTCATAGTGGTGTTAATAGTGTCACCTGTTGTTTTCTAGTAAAAATTATATAAACCATTTGTTCGTGAGTTTTAGGGATTAAAATTCATGAATTTTGAAGTGAAGCTATGAATGAATATCATTGAGCGAGAATAGTGTCACATCTTTGTTATCCTCAATCTGCGATCGTTAAAGAATCGTTGTTTTACTTGCGAAACAGTAAATATTTCACGGCAAATTTAGAAATAATAATTGAGTTGTGTGACCTTGTATAATAAAGACGATTCTGGGCGTCAAAATGTATTTTTTTTTGTTTTTTTTTTGTTGTGAATTTTGTTGTCACATTGTCACGCTGAGCGATTTTCTTTTATTTTTGATGGTTTAAAAGTTCATGCAAGTAAATGCGGTGATAATGGGTTTGAATTTATTAAAAACCACGCAGCTCTTTATTATATTGCATTTGTAAGTAATTTGATCTTCGGTGATATTATAATGATAATAAATCAATTGCAGATGTCTCGTGGTCAGTCCAGCTCTTCCATTCCTGAAACGGTCTTCCGCATCGTCTTCACAATCCGGTTTGGAAGACTTTTGAGTTTTTATCAAATCGGCCAACTTCACCATTCGACGATACAGAAGCTGACCCTGAATACTAAGAAAATCCTTCTAGTTAAAGTGACGATGAAAGAGGAAAATATGAAAATCGCTGTACGTGAGCATACTAAATCCATTCCTAGAATAGAAAGTCATTACACTCGCGCCAACTCCTCTCGAGATCATATTTTAGGCGAAAAATGCTTCTCTGATCTGTTCAGGGACTACAAAAAATGCAAGAAGAGAGAAATGAACCAGTTGCGGATTTCACGATGTAGCTATAGCCGAACTTTTCGCAATTTACTCAACATTTTCTTTTTCTCCCCAAAAAAAGGATTTATGCAATTTATGTCAGCAATTTATAAATTTATTTAGATAATGGAGAATTAAAAAAAAGGTGGATAAAAAATTTAAGTAGAAGACGAGAAAAAAATTTCGGAGAAGTTTTTTCGTTGCGAAGTCTTTCGAGGGATATATTTTTGACAAAGTGACAGAAAAATAGTAAAAAATGCAAAAGACATAATATGAAATATAAGTGTTCTGTACATTTTGAGATACATTTCCAGATTCGGCGCAAATAAATTTTGTTTTTCCGGTAAAACGACAACTTTGTATCGACCGCACGTTGAGATGTGACACTATTCACGCTCAATAATATTCATTCATTCGGCATCAATAGTGTCACATGTCGGTTTCTAGCGAAAACTATACTAAATATTTATTCCTGACTTTTACAGGATAAAATTCATGAATTTTGCTATCTGTTAGTACCATAATCTCAAAAGTGAAAAATTTTGAGTTGTGTCACTATTCTTGCCGGAAGGCGATATGTATATTCAATTCATTTGATTTGAAAGTAATATGAGTAAGGGAAGATGATATCATTTTAATCAGATTGGATCTCCCAATGAAGAAATGGATTCATATTGCATTCACATAAATTTCTTGTGATATCTCTGTACGAGTATAAATCTAATTAAATGCCAAAATAAAAAAAAATCATTATTTAATTTGTTAGGGCATACGTACGTTAAGAACGAGATTTTGTCTTCGAGACTGCAGTCTAAGCAATCTCCCTGTCTCTGAATAACAGAATCCCCGCGACCAAATTCTTTCGATTTGAAGAAAACCATCCACAATAATCTGATCTGAGCTAGTTTCCTTCAGAAAATATGTAATCTTCATGATAATTTTTCATTTGTAAATTATGTTTGTATCCCATCCCTTTTATAGTTCAACCGAATTTTGATTAATGCACAAAAACATTTCTGGTAATAATAGTGTAGCAGTTTGATTTCAAACTTTAGCTCAGCAATTATGAACAAGAAACTGAAAAATGAAGTTTGATTCTGATTTGATTCTGACTTATCCTTATTATGATTAGGACATTATTTTAAAGAATAAACACATAATTATTCGCAATTATTAATTGTGTCCTTGACGGACAAAAAAAAAGGCCTTCAAAATTTGCGTTTCTAAAGTGCAAACATAGCTTTAAAATAGTAAAAAAAGAACATTTTAAAATTAATCGCAATGCCTATATATAACAATATGAAATTTAATTGGGATGATTTTTTGGTCATCGAGTCTGGATGAGCAAACCTGCTCTCTTAGTTGGAAAAACGGAGTATACGTTGCTATTAAATAAATAACAGGCGCGACAATCCAGCATTGGACTAAGGCCGCAGGATGTTTTAGTGACATCCTATTTCCAAGATCTTATCTGCTTTCTGTTGAGGTAATGAGATCAGCATCACGCTCAGCAGTGTTATTTATCCCAAGGGCGAGGCTAATTTCGGGCGCGGCCGAAATTTGGATACCCTTCGCTCTCCTTGTGCTAAAAGTTCTTTTCGGGCGTACCTATGACTACCTACCTATACTTGTATTTTGTGTCATCAAGAGAAACACGTTTGTGTGTAAATTTGGTTGAAATTGGTGCACAAATAAAAAAGTTTTTCTTAAAAGAACCTAATTTGGGGTTGTTGGGTTTGTATGGCAGCCCCATGACCCCATGGTCCTATTTAATCCATTCTTAGATATGTTTTGTGTCCTCAAGAGAAACACGTTTGTGTGTAATTTCGTTGAAATTGGTGCACAAATAAAAAAGTTTTTCCTAGAAGAACTTAAATTGGAGGGCTAGGTTTGTATAGCAGCCCCATGACCCAGTGATCCAATTTCGGTAATTCAAACATACAAACAGCCTGCAACAATAATAAGCACGTGTGCAAAATTTTAGCTCCGTAGCTTTTATAGTGGCCGAGAAAAACGCGCTGCAACAGACGGACAGACAGGCAGACAGACGTCGTCATGCTGATCATATATGTATACTTTTTATATGGTCGGAGATGCTTCCTTCAATGAGTGAAAAGTTCAAAGTCAATATACCCTTTCACTCTATGAGCGAAGGGTATAAAAACAGCCAAGGAATAATATTTCCTGATTTAAGATATATTTTCTTGTCCAACAAAAGTCTTCGCTTAAAATAAATAAATAAATAAGCATTATTTTAAGCAAAGGCTTTTCTTGGAACAAGAAAATACGTTTAAATCTGGAAAAATTATTCGTTGGCTGTTTTTTTGTTGTATATATTTATTTCTTGTTTTTAGGAAATGATTTTTTCAGTAAAAGTAACTAAATTTAAAATGACCTGATGAAGGTAATAACAAAGTTAATATACCGTTCCTCATACTGTGAAGGGTATAAATGGCAGGTACAAATTCTTTTATTTTTATTTTATTTTACACGCAAAATGTGGCGAATATGTGCCTTAAATCGTGGTGAGTCATAAATGTCAAAAAGTCATCATTCAAATTGATCTATTTTAAAAATATATTGACGATATCCTTCTACGATTTACATATTTCAATTTAAAGATGTACAAAATACAGTTGACAAAAAAAAACAGACTCGTGATTGTGGCATGTTTCTTTTAACCCTTAAATGCATGGGGTCTGAACCCATTATCATAACTGTCCTCTTCTTATGTAAAATCGGTCACTGAACACGGAATGAGCCTTTATTTTCCCAGAAAATAGCCCGTTTTCCCAGAAAAGCGAAAATTGTAGAATTTGTATTGTGTACCAAATATGGTACGCCATGCATTCAGGCCATATGTTGTAATGAAAGATATTTTTCAAATGTTATTTAATCTCCCTCTTACTTTGATAAGAACAGTGCAAAAAAGAAAGGATAATGATTAGGGAGAGTTTCGATCGAAATTACAGTGGAAACTCGATATAATGAACTCCTCTTCATTAAAGGAAAGGTTGTCATTTCTATAGAAAATCGCGAATATTCAGTTTTTTAAAAGGGAGCTTGGGTAGATGAGTCATTAGTTTCCTATTCCTTATTGAAATTTGTATGGATGCCTATTTGTGACATATCCTGGAAGTTGATGGAAAGTGGAGTAGGTCTTACTACACCTACATCCCCTATACAAACCTAAATTTAGTCATGTCTTTCGATAGAATGTCGCGAAACACTTCAAATATGTGTCAAGTGGTAGCTGTTGGATGTCCTTATAAAATATTAAAAGTGCGCCAGATCCGAGTTGTATACCCCTTCCTCCCCTACAAAACACATGCAATTGATTATTTTGGGCGTTGCGTGCCGTCTAGCTCTGTACATGGTTTTAGGGTATGCATACTCATCATGCTATTAACGCGATTAGAATTCGGTCTCGTTATAAAATAAATATTTTATATATTAGTTCGTTATAAACATGTTCCACCGTTAAACGTATATCTCGAGACTTCTTTTGATTTACCATAGCTCATGGGATTCCTTTCTTGAAAAGTATATGGATTGGATTGACTTTGCTAGGATATGAACATGGAAATGAACTGCTGCTTGCTTTATAACCCAAATTTGTGCAGGTCCACAAGAAGTACATCCATGCAATTTTTTGTTTATCGAATGTGGTACGTAGTTCCATATGAAATGGTTGACCCTAGAAGCACATTTACTGAGGATCCTGACCGTAGATTTCCAAGACAATACCTGTCATAATGAAATGGTTAAAGAAATGGGATATCAAGGCGCAGCTGCTTGAGTCCTGGTTAAACTCCAAGTATTTTACTAAGATGTTAAGTACGGAAGCTCGGTTTTTTAGTTGCGTGTCCTAAGGAGAAAACAAAAGATGTAAACAATTTTTTCAGTACCTATACTTGCCAGCTAAAAAGACTGGGATTATAAGAAGCAGCTACAGAAACACTAAGCCCTAACCGGTGTGCTATAGAAAACAAAATGACAAAAACGATCCTTCAAAATCAACTATGACAGCTCCGTTTTCTTTAATCCTAATCAGGACTGATTAACCTAGCTTTTATAAAAAATGGCAGTAAATGTCGTGGAAAATGGATCGGTGGCATAATTTGTATGAAAATTTAGGTTATTTGGACCAGTTCTGAGTTCAATAAAACGCACCATCATGTTAAAAGAGCTGATAATTAAAATTTTTTGAACATGTCCTACTCTACCCAAGCCTAAAGGAGAATAATTTCATCAACTAACAACGATCGGAATGAATGTATAGATATTTCTGAATATGCCCCACTGCATGGTGTACCATATATGGTACGTTGCCAAATTAGTGCAAACTGGTGACTTTCTTTGGTCAAAATCTCAAAAGAATCTCAAGAACACATTCCAATTTACTCACCAGTATTTTTCCTTTTCCAAATAACGGTAAATTTCGCCGATTTTTTTAGCTCAAAAGAATAGCTTTTAAAATTTCACAAAAAATATCGTTCGTCCACTTTGACGACGCACAGACAATTCAAGGAAAGCTTCAGGAAGCCAAAATTGAATTTATGTGAAAGCCTGTTTTGTCTACTTTGGGAAAAAGTAAAAAAGTAAAAAATCGAAAATTTAATAACCGCTAGACTTTTACAGGAATCTAGCCATGTACCATATATGGTACGCTATGCATTTAAGGGTTAATACAGATTTGCGACTCTATGGCATTCGTTGTTTTTGAAAAGTGTTTGCACATTCTTGATAAATGTGGTTTTCATTTCTTGATTAAGAGGCGATATAATTTTTTGTTCGAGTTAATAACATAATAATAAAATTCTTCGTTGGATACGAAGTTAAAAAAATCTGGAGCTATTGGCACACATTCGACTCCTGAGTTCTCATTCAAATTTAAAGAAAAAAAAAAGCTTTTCCTAAAAATCGGTACGTTTATAACTACTTTCTATTCAACTATCGCCTAAAGACAGAAAATTCTCACCAGACGTAACTGCAAAACAGACACAAATTTATCCTATTTATTTCGGGCATCATATGAAAAGGCCCAATTTCAACTGTGCTAACATTTCAAGCTGACCGTAACTATTCCTTAACTTTTTAGAATTTGCAGGCTTTGAAGCCAATACAACTCATTTTACGTAAAAGTATTAAAGGACAAAAAAGGTCATAAACTTTGCCTTAATCAGGAGAGGAATCTGGGGCATCATATCACATTGTGTACATTCCGTATCTGGTATGTTTTTCTTAGTATTTCTTCCAGAAATGCATGATTTGGATGACAAGGATCAATTTTTAGCGTCCCCTCATATTCTCCATTTTTATCTTGCTATCGAACAATACTAAAAGATACTTATAGCTGTAGTTATGAATTATCTTAAGCGTAATAAATCTGTACAGGGTGTCCCATTCATGATGGAGGATATTTTAATGGTAGGTAGAGTGGCGCATTTGAAGAAAATTAATGTACAACGGGACCGCTCTATTTTTAAGCGAACTACATAAAATGTCCAATGAAACGACACCTCGCCCGTTACAAAGTTACTCGTATCTTGTGAGATACACCCGTTCAGACTTTAAAGACATTTTAAAATCGGTTACGTTTACAATTTTATAATTTGAATTTTTGATGAAATTTTACAATTTCTTTAAAGTTTGAACGGGTGTATCTCGGAAGATACGAGCAACTTCGTAACGGGCGAGGTGTCGTTTTATTGGGGACTCGTGCCTATTAATCGAACATTCAAATTTATGGTGGCAAATTAGACTCATAAAACTATGCATACTCCAAATACAGAAGTACGGAGAGTTGATGGGAATAAGCTTTGTCTCTTCTCGGCAAACAATTTTGCAGGGTCCGGTTAACTTTCTCTTCTGACGGTTTTCCTGTGGTTAGTTGGAATTTTTATTGCAAAGGTTTTCTCTATTTTTCCGTGAAAAACGCAATTAAATAATTAAATTTTTAGAACCCAGAGAGAAATAAGGAGAATAAAATCGAGATATGCTATAGGTGTCCTTGTAAGCTCATTTCGAAAATTTCATGTGACCAAAGCCGTCATTGTAAAAGTTGCAATGAAAGTTTAATTAAATGATTATTATCGGTTCATAATTTATCCCACGCCACGATTTTATAGCATCTCGAGCTTATAAAACTGATGAGAGGACAATGCGTCCTCAGACATGAGTTTGATTCAGCTTAACTGTCTTTCTCTTCTTATGACCGTATGCGTATAGTCCGAAATAAAAAAAGCTACTGGTTCAAGGACTGTTATCTTTCAATGCAAACAAAAAACGAGTCAAATTTATGCCTAAATTGATGGAATGTGTGAAAAGTATAGCGTCGATTAAGTTATTGAAAAAAATCAGTTTTGTGGCCTACCTAATGGTAGATCACCCTTATTTCAGCTTGACTGACTGCCTCCCGCGAAAGGGTCAACTCAGGACAGACTTTTACGCGTTTTCTGGGAGTTTCTCATTATAGTGTAATGCAGGGGTGTCAAAGTCACAACCTGGCCTGATCCAAATAACACTGTATTAAGGTTTGAGCCGACCGCGGGATGACAATTTTGTAAGCGTTTATAGAATCTTATTTTCGAAATTCGATTTCAGCATATTTGCTTTAGAAATATGACTATTAATCAGAATCACTAACGACCTTAAGATTATATAAATATCCTTAAGATTAGGTATATGTCTTCTTTTGAGAACGTACTTCAACCAAATTTAAACTTTCTTGCAAAAAAAGCCTCCTTAATCAAATGAAAGAAACCGCTACTTTCAAAACGAGCAACCGAGTAATTTTCGGCTTTTTCGTCTTTCGGTTTTAACCCGGGGGGTTGCTCAATTTTCCGGTTTTAGTCGGAATAAGAATTTTCTTTCATATATACCTATACGAGAAAAATGTTCAAATTTTACTTTTGTCTCCTAGAAAAAAATCATATATGAGCTGAGATGGGTCATGATTCGTATCACAAAAACCAGATTCTATTTGCTGCAACTTTTTATGGGCCATTGCTGGCACAGGCAATCCTTTCATCGTTTTAATCTGGATGTTGCAAGGGAATGGAAGAAGATGCTAGACAAGTATTTTTTTAATGCCTCAAGTTTACAGCTGGAGAAGAGTGCGGAAAAAACATTAGGTCCTTGAATTTGGATCCACAAGGATCTCAGAATACCAGAAACAAGAGGGGATTATTGTTAAACAAAAAATAGTTGAAGCGAAGTACTAACGAAATGCGGTTCCGTATAGGGGAAGAAGCTCAGAAGGTCTGATTTTTCGACAAAACTGCATGCAGGGAAGTAGAAATGCAGTGCAGTATCTTTTTGAAAATTTCCTCACCTTTAAAATAATGAAAAAATATTCTTTTGACACACACATTTTTTCAAGTGTTTATTTCGCATACCTAAATAGGGACGCGTTTTATATTCAGGACCGTTTTGTGCTCAGGGATATTCGAACATTTTATCGAAAGCCCTTCAGTATAAAATACTCTGGAAAATGAAATGCACATCGTGCTATGCTTAGAGAAATGGGTGTGAAAAGTTGAGAAAGAGAAATGATTGATTGATATTGCTTACTTCGCGGTTTTTCGTCAAAAATGAATGTTTGTGTGCGTCGTCGATTGTTGAACGCCGCTGACTCGCCAAATGTCTCCCCTTATAGTTGCGCCTTAGGCGGCTGCCTATTTTCGCTTATCGACCCGCTGGCCCTGCTCCGAGCTTTCTGGTACAGGCATTCCTATTACACATTTTCTTCTTTGTACAGTCGACTATCAATAATTACAAATTCGATCATTTTAAATGCTCTATAAATTGAATTTCTTGCCAAGGATTCCTGTTGCAGGAGGTCCCTTGTTGCGGTTTGGTCTATCTTGAATATCAGCCAAGATTTTACCAATACATCTGACAAACTGTCAACTACATACATATCTGTCTTACTCTGTGCTCTTAAAAATCTAGGACTACAGAAGATCACGCCTCTTTTTAGGGATAGATAAAATATGTCCAATATTTATATGAAACTAACTTCCACCGTTAACAGCTTCACTTCAACGTAAAATGGCAGGCTATAGTAGCACAGTCGGATTTTATCCAGTGAAATTTTAGGCCAATCAAATCAAAGCCATATTATAACTTAAGTAAATAATTTTGAACTACATAAATGTTGCATATACATACCATATTTGGTGATTTATGTGGGCAAATACTTCAAAAATAACCTATCTCCGAAAATGCAATTCATAGTTTAAAACACATTTTCGAATTGTTGCGCTCTTTCAAATGAGACAGATTTCCAACCCAGATAACGTTGTAACGCTTTTTTTTACTACATATATGCAGCAAAAAAAAAAATTGGCTGAAACTAAATGTCGTAATTATGTAAAATAGAACCGTTATGTGCCTATGCCTTATCAATATATCGATTTGCAATTAAATTGTTAAAAACTGTTAAAACGATCGAGAATATATTATAATAACTTATTTGCCCGCTACATATTAAAAAAAAACAGCCATCAGTCCTGTTAAATTTTATAATACCTATACTAATACATAGGTATGAAAAAAATCGGAATCTGAAAAACATATGTAGTTGTCCGCGACGACCACGTTATCTCATATCCATACAAATTGTGTAATGAAAAACTAGTTCAAACCCCAGTTTTTTTTTATCAGAGAGGAATAGATTTTGCAAAATTAACATAATAAAATCATAAATATATTATGTAGGTAAAATCCTCGTTCTACTGAAATACATTTTGGAGTTTCACTTTTTTTCCCTTGATTGTCAAATTCTAGAACAATTCTTCCTAAATATAAAATCCCGTTTGAAATTTCATATGTATGTCTGAATAAATCGGAGAACGTGTGACCTAAAAATTTACATTCATTCGAAAGATGTCCATATAAAAATAAAGTAAATTCACAAAATTATGCATAACCCAATTGGAGAGTGTCGGAAATTTATGTTTTCATCTATCTATTCTCAACAAAAATGGTTGTAAACTTTTAACTTTTCTCTTTGATTCGATGTCTATAAAGACTAAAGATGGGTCTATCTATATACTCAGTCAGAGTCAACACAACACTTTCATATGCATCAGGGAAAGTGAATTCCAATTCATCATAAATTCGGCATCTGTTTGAATGCATTCATGATGGGCGCGAAACTATATGAAAAAATCATTTTTATTGGCATTGGTTGGATATACCAAATACCGCATGGTTGTAAACAAAAAATATAATAAATGTTGATGCACTCGTAAAATATACATTATGGGCGAGCCCAGCCTACACCCGAATGCATATAAAACTCGTTATATGGTAATGTTATGAATGAGTGTTTTTTTTAACACTTGGTTTAAAAGTGTTAAAACAGCAAAAGACTGGAGATTACATCACTGTCTTTTAGAAAACTGTCTAAATGCAGACTATCGCCAAAAATGGAGTGCGAAACGGCGAAAGAGTTTTAATATAATGAATATCTAAATCTTTTGATTGATCATTTCGGAAGCAGTGGTTTATGCTAAATACTAGAAATGGTTTAGATACTCTATTTATAAAAAAAAAAATCGTCTTGTTTTTGAATTTATTGAAAACATTTTCGTGTATTTATACGAATATGGCCCACAATACTAATATGTATATTATTGAGGTTTTGAGGTAAATAGTTAAATACTCCAGTTTGCCAGCATAATGTTCGCTGCCATATAGAGCTAACTAGAGTTTCCTGTCTTGCTTGAATGCATGATAAGATATAGGTACTTGATACCGACACGATGCGGCGACTTGTTTTATACTTGATACTTACTTCTATTACTTATGCTTCTATTTCTTGTCAACAATATTCGCATGTGCTATCTATGACTTCTAACCATATGTTGAAGATACACTTTTTCCAAATAAGATATTGCTGCAATACACGCAAAGAAGTATACGCCAAGAGAGACATACATGCGACACGGCCAATTTGCCGGTGAGTATATGTCTTTTGAAAGTTAGAAATGGCAAATAGAAAGTTTTTCACCAAAAATGAAGAACTTTATATGATGATAGAGCGCTGCACATACCTATACAAAATTGATAGATTGGCCGCTACTTTGACTTGACCTGTAGTACCTAGTATAGTATGGATGGATGGATATCGTAAAAAAAAATATTTGCATGATTGATTGTCTAAATACGAGAAAGAATGCCTTTTGTTTGAAAATACAACTACTATTCCTCCATCAGTAACAAAACAAAAACCCGCAGAATTTGTATATCGGCAAAAAATCTGCGGAAAACTTTTTAAGTGGCCAGTTAAGTAGAAGAATCTGTTGAGCAATTATGGCACATTTCAAGTACTCTTTGAAGCATTTCATAGAAAACACTTTTTGAGTAGGACGGATCTGAGCAAGAAGCGGCTCTTTAATACTGGCAAAATTTTAAAGCCACTTAAAATTCATTTGAATTAATTCGAGCCTGTCTAGATCTATGAATATATGTAGAAAACTGGTGGGGCGCACTATAACTCATGAAATATATAGTAGAACATCTTAGATTTTCTGAGTCAAGCTTTGAACGGTTCATTTTTTGTCTACGGCACAACGGAAAGAGTCACTCTTATTGTGCCGCAGACAAAAATAATCGTTTGAAGAGTTATATGAGACGGATAAAAAATGTATTAAAATTCGCAGAATATCTAATGTCAACTAACAGGAAGCTACATTATACTCCCTCAGACTCTATGCTCTATGCCACAATTCACATATAAATGGCACACAATGACAAATTGAAAAGCAAAAGGCATATTGCTGGAAATTTCCATTTTTTTTATTACAAAATCCACTCGATATCGGGCCACTAACCGCAAAACAAATAAATCATTTTCAATTCGATTTCGATACACTCCAAGCAAAATGTATCCGTTAGTACATGTACAAAACTATTTTTTCAAAATCTATACGTAATAAAACCACGATAGCGGAAAAGCGAACATTTAGCATACTCGAAGCAAAATAGCATACGAATGTATAAAAATGAAAAAGAAATTATGAATATGGTCGTACTCATACCATTTGCGGACACTATTGCGCTGGAGGCTTCTTTTATGCTTGGCTAAACTCTGCAAGATTTTTGTAGGCCGTACTGATGGTCATAGGGCTCCACCGTTGCTACTTCATATCTTTCTCTATGTTTAGTGTCATTTTTATGCATGTATGCATTTTATATGACGTCCATTTGTGTACAGTCATATACTGAATGCCATACATGGGTGCGAGAGGAAGAATATTTGTTATACGAGTATGAGAGCATTATGAACACATATGAGCATATACTATCCATCTCTGAAATTGATATTGGCAAAGAAGTCGGAACTTGTTTGCCATGACTTATGCTTATTTTTTTCTTTAGTTGTATTCTTCTTCTTATTGTTTTCTTCTAGTGCAGTCAAAATATCCCAATTCAGGCCTCCAAATAGAAAAAAATAGAGTAAGGCTAATTTTTGTTGTTTTTGAATCAGTGGGCTCCCAGGAATCTACAACTGATTTTGCTAAAAAAAATTTTGATCGGAAAGGTCCCGAAAAAGACAAAAAAGGATACTCTTTAATCCTTGACCGGAGGTCGGCATGCGGGATATCATATCAAAGGGGACGTCGAGTACATTACATATCCGGTGTTTGTTTCCTGTTTCAAGGACCCTCAAAGGAATAAATCGAGCTTAAATTGAAAATTTTCGAGTTTCCCGTGTATCTTTCCAAAGCCATAACTACGAGAATAATTCAAGTTGTCCCTACTTTGATCACTTTTCAGAATCTATAATAGGTGGAGATTTTATCATAAAATTTGCTAAGAAAAAAGTTGATCGGAAAGCTTTGAAAAAGGACATAAAAGGACACTAATTTAACACCTTGACCGAACGTGGGCATGTGGGGTGTCATATCAAAGAGGACGTCGAGTGCATTGTATATCCGGTGCTTGTTTCCTGTCCCAAGGACACTAAATGGAATAAGTCGGGCTCAAATGGAAAATTACGGCTTTAGAAACATGCAGATACGGGAAACACACAAATTTTGAAGTTGAGCCCAATTTTCTCCTGTGAGGGTCCTTGGAACAATTAACAAATGCCAGATATGGAATGTACTTGACATCCTCTTTGATATGACACCCCACATGCCCACGTTCGACTAAGGTGTGCAATTAGTGTCCTTTTATGTCCTTTTTCAGAGCTTTCCGATCAACTTTTTGCTTAGCAAATGTAATGGTAGAAACTTCAGCTAATATAGATTCTGGAAAGTGATAAAACGAGTGGCAACTTGGATTATTCTCGTAGTTATGGCTTTGGAAAAATACACGGGAAACGCGAAAATTTTCCATTTAAGCTCGATTTACTCCGTTGAGGGTCCTTGAAACAGGAAACAAACACCGGATATGTAATGTACTCGACGTCCCCTTTGATATGATACCCCGCATGCCGAGCTCCGGTCAAAGATTAAAGAGTATCCTTTTTTGTCCTTTTTGGGGCCTTTCCGATCAAAATTTTTTTTAGCAAAATCAGTTGTAGATTCCTGAAACCCCACTGATTCAAAAACAACAAAAATTATCCTTACTCTATTTTTTTCTATTTGAAATGCTAATATGACTGCACTATTCGTCTTATTGAGCTTTGTATTTAATCTTTTTTGTTTTGTTTAAATATGTATGCATTTCCAAAAGAAAACCTACCACCAGAACTTGTTGTTGGATGGAATAACCATAGTGCGAATATCTCTCCTCTATCTGGATAGAGCACAACACAGCAGTCCACACATGTATATTGACCACACTCCAAACATCTTCACATATGATGGAAGCATATGCTTGAACAGCAGAACAGTGGACAGGAGGTGAATGGATGATGGTAAGTCTTATCCATACACTTGAGTTCAGTCGGCTCAGAGGGAAGCAACATTGATCAACTTTGATAGTTATGGGGAGCAGTCTAGCGTATCCATCATACTCGTATAGACGTAAACATACGATGTGGAGAAGATCTCCAGGGATGGACTTGGGATCTTGTAGTCGCAGTTTTTGATAAAGAACTTCGCTGAAGTTTCAAGCTCATAAAATGAAGTGTATTGAATTTATAAATTCAATTATATTCAAAACATGGGGGATCGGTTCAAAACACTTTTTATTTAATTTTATTTTTAATAAAACTCACGACAGTTTAATATCCTTAACAGACTACTTACCAATCCCGGAGAAGATTAAGAATAATCCTGTCAAAACTCTACTAGATTCACTAAATTGAAAATGCATCGTAAAATGTACTTGCATTATTCAAATTGCAGTACAATATGGTACCATTGTTACTCAAATTAAAGTTTTCATAAATCTTGTCGGAAATGTGAATCCCCCTCTAAAAGAACTTCTTTTAGAAATGAATGAGTTGAATGAGCGCGCAAAGTACTCCCGTAACGATAATTTGTGTTTTTTTTTTTACCCCGGTGTAAGTTATTTCAATTTAACTGCAAGGTGTTACAATAACATGCCCCCAAAAAGGTTATGTTTTCATTGTAAGCCCATGTAGTTACACTAAAATAACGCAGACGGGAGTACAAAAAAAATCATGGTTGCAACTTTGAACAAAGTCAAACCCTACAAACCAAATTGTACGGAATACCTATATCCCCCCTTGTTGCTGAAAATTGACGACCGTCGGAATTTGAATCTGGCATTGCTGTTCATCTGCCTCCTTATTACACACACTCGCACGCACACATTCAAATATTTGATTCTATGTATACATGAAAGAATATGAAATAAAGTAGTAGCAAAGTAGACGTGAAATAAATCGGACGTGTTCTAATTTTTCCCAGACAGGGACTTTGCTTTTGATTTCAGACAACATTTGGTCCGTCGAAGCGGATCTCGCCGGTCCGTGGAAATACAGATTAAATTAATATTCGTGGTTTTTAAATTCGACTTCATTCGCGGCATGAGTGACAGTGGCCGAAAATATATCACCCGTTCGACAAAAGCATCGACGTCGCAAGATGCTGAATCCAGCTCATCAGAAGACGCCTACGATGATGTGTCGCCCGAAAAACCTGCGGAAAAATCCGTGGAAAAAGACGCAAATTCGAATGTTCCAGAAAAACCTGCGGAAAAATCCGTGGAAAAAGACGCAATTTCGAATGTTCCAGAAAAAATGGCGTCTGTGCTAAAAAGAGACGGCGATAGTCAGCCTGGTACGCATGACTCTGTCTCTTACACTTTGGGAGCTGCTGTGCTGAATGACTTGTGCAGACAAGTTCAAGAGTTGTCAAAACAACTTAACGAATTAGCCGGGGCATCTTCGTCAAATGATAAAATGTCAACATCGACTTCGCCTGACGTTGCAAAGTGCTATGACAGTATATCGACATTTGTAGCGCGTCAAGCGAAAACTGATCTTCCGAAGTTTAGTGGCTGTCCTGACGAGTGGCTCCTCTTCGCAACCGAATATCATAGGACGACGGATGCCGGGAAATTTACGTCTGCAGAGAATGTAGGAAGACTGCGAGAAGCGTTACGCGGAGATGCACTGGAGTCCGTACGATCGCTACTCATTTTACCTGATAGTGCGGAAAAAATTATTAAGCTACTTGAACGCCGGTTTGGTAGACCACAGCTAATTATAGAAAGTCTAATAGCTAAGACTAAATCGATACCGCCTCCAAGAGAAGATCGACCGGAGACGATTATTTCATTTGCCACTGGGGTTGAAAATCTCACGATAATGATTGAGCTGTTGAATCGTCCCGAATATTTAATCAATCCAGAGTTGGTGCGCGCATTAGAGCAAAAATTGCCGCCCATTTTAAGCATAATGTGGTCAGACTACATTGGCGAAAAGTCCGAACACCAAGTCGCCAACTTACGAATGTTCAGTGATTGGCTAGAGAAAAAATCATATGCGGCTAGTTTACGAGCGTCATTCACCGACAAGCCCACTAAGACAGAGGTGGTCAAATCAAAGTTTAAAGTGAACACCATTCAAACCACAAAGTGTCGGATTTGTGAAGACGAGTGTAAAAGCGTTGCAAAGTGCAAACAATTCTGCGCGATGGATGTCGACACTCGCTGGAAAAAGGTGACTGAGTTAAAGTTGTGCTTTTCATGCCTCAAAGGCAACCATACAACCAGACAATGTAACAAAAAATTTATGTGTGGTGAAAATGGTTGTCAAAAGTTTCACAACAAACTATTGCATAGTGGCACTTTGTCAACTACTGCCAGTGTACATAATAGTGTCGGTTCACCTTTAACTAAGCTGCGTATCGTGCCGGTTATTCTTAAAAACTCGACAAAAGCCATAAAAACATTCGCGCTAATGGACCCGGGTTCAACATCCACATTAGTTAAAACTGAAATTGTCGAACAATTAGGTGTGAAAGGACCCAAGGCTCAATTGACAATTCAATGGGCAAATGGCCAAGTCGATCACAGTGACAACAGTGAAATCGTATCGTTTGACATTGCCGGGACATTTAAAGGTGCGCGGAACTTTAACATCCATAACGCGAGAACGGTTAAAAATCTACAACTGCCGAAGCAAACAGTTAATAAAGACAATTTAGTTGCGAAGTGGCCTTATTTGAGAAACATTAATTTCGAAGGTTATAAAGATGCCGTGCCGACGATCCTCATCGGTGAGGACAATGGACTTCTAATAGCTACGCGAGAAATTGTTCACACGTCGCGAAACTGTCCGATCGCGAGTAAAACCTGGCTTGGATGGTGTGTTAGTGGCAACGATGCCGACGAAAATCAGGCTGCCATTGTCAACATCCATTGTGCTACGCGGAAAGATGTCGAGCTTCATGAACTAGTGAAGCAATCTTTCAAGCTGGATGACGCTTGTACGCGAGGAGCTATTGCAAAGTCACGTGAGGATAGTCGAGCCTTGGAGATTATGGAAAAGACGGCTCGTCAGCGGAGCGATGGACGATGGGAAATTGGTTTGCCCTGGAGGAAAGCAGACATTGTACTGCCTGATAGTCGCCAAGTAGCGTTGTCCCGTCTCCAACAACTGGAAAATAAGCTGGACAGAAACTCCGATCGAAAAAGGGCATATAGCGCGATTATCGACGACTACATCAGCAAGGGTTATTTGGTCAAGACAAAGTTAGACGCGAAGACAGACAGACAATGGTATTTGCCGCACTTTCCCGTGTCGAATCCTAACAAACCGGGAAAAATTCGAATGGTTCTCGATGCTAAAGCCAAAGTGTCCGAGACCAGCCTCAATGACGCGCTCATGACCGGCCCTGACTTACTGCAATCGCTGCCAGGAGTTTTGATGCGATTTCGAGTCGGAGTATTTGGATTCGTTGCTGACATCGCGGAGATGTTTCATCGTATAGCTATTCGCGAAGACGATACTTACAGCCAGCTTCTGTTGTGGCGAGGCGACGATCGTAAAAGACCACCTGATGTATACCGGATGACAGCCATGATATTCGGTGCCTGCAGTTCCCCCAGCAGCGCCATATTCATTTTGAATAAAAATGCCGAACGATTTAAAAATCTATACCCTGACGCGACGAAAGCCATTCAAAGGAACCACTACATGGATGACTATCTCGGCAGTGCTAGCAACATTGAGGTCGCGAAGAAATTGATTCATGATGTCATTGATATCCATTCATCCGGTGGTTTCGACTTGAGAAACTGGAGTTCATCCTCACCTGAAATATTGGAGGAGATTCCGAAGAAGCTGCGACAGGCGAATAGTACAGTCAACTTTGATAAGGAATCAGATTTGGGACGTGTCTTAGGGCTTGCATGGCGTACGAGAGACGACGTTTTCACCTTTTCGTCAAAACTCAACATCGACGAGAATCTATTGGAAGGAAAGCGCTGCCCGACGAAGCGTGAAGTTCTCAAGCTGGTTATGTCGATTTTTGACCCGCTTGGTTTTGTGGCCCATTTTGTGGTAGTCGGACGAATATTAATCCAGGAGATTTGGAGAAGCGGAATTGACTGGGACGAGCATTTGCAAGACGAGCAGCAGGCAATTTGGTTCAACTGGATGCAGGAACTTAAGCAACTCGAGACGGTGAGAGTCCCACGATGTTATTCCCCGAATTTTCTGAGCACTGATCATCGCGTACTTCATATATTTTGTGATGCTGGAGAGCAGGCATATGCGGCTGTCGCGTACGTGTGCGTTAAATCTGCGCATGGTATTGATGTAGCGTTTGTGGCAGCAAGAGCTAAATGCTGCCCGCTTAAATATTTGACCATACCGAGGAAGGAGCTGATGGCTGCACAACTAGGCGCTCGCTTAGCAGCCACTATTAAGGCCGAACATGATGTGACGTTCCACAAATTATATTACTGGAGCGATTCAACTAGTGTCCTTTCCTGGATTAAGGATGACGCGAAACGTTTTAAGCAGTTTTATGCGAACCGACTTAGCGAAATTGCTGAATTGAGCGAGTCAAACGAATGGCATTGGGTGCCCACCGGAGAAAACGCGGCTGACATTGCAACCAAGGCTACATCGAAAGAATTTACGACTGACAGCAAATGGTATCAGGGTCCTGAGTTTTTACGACGTGACGAATCTATGTGGCCGACACGACAGCCTACTCGAATGACGGTTGACAACCATGTCGAGTGTGCATATTTAGCGGTGGTAGTGGAACCAGCTAAGATTTCATTCTCCATACCGGATGTGAAACGATTTTCCTCTTGGCTGCGGCTTATACGATCAACAGCGTATGTAATTCGATATGTCAAGAATTGTCGTGCGAAGAGTCAAATTCGGAAAGGCAATGTAGGAACTATCGTCACTGGAGAATTAACTGTTGATGAAGTTGAAAGCGCGGAGAACTTATGGATCAAACAGAGCCAGCTAAATCATTTTTCTATCGAGCTGGCCACATTGAGCGAAGGTGGTACGTTGAACAAGGGAAGCCGACTATACCAATTAACTCCGGAGGTGAAGGACGAAATAATTCGACTGAAAACAAGAACAACAGCACTAGCGACGAAGGGTCCGATAATTTTGCATGGTTGTGACGACTATGTTTCATTGCTTGTTGCCCATTATCATCGGCAAATGCATCACATTGGTTTTGAAACAACTATAAACGAACTCCGCCAACGTTTTTGGATTTTAAAAGTGCGACCGACTTTGAAACGAATTTGCAGCCAATGTAATACATGCAGAATAAGGAAATCGAAGCCTGCCAGCGCCGTGATGGGTCAACTACCGAAAGCGAGATTGATGTCGGGATGCCCAGCATTCACTTATTCGGGCGTCGACTATTTCGGCCCTTTGATTGTAACAGTTGGGCGACGTAAGGAGAAGAGGTACGGTGTACTCTTCACTTGCTTAACGACGCGGGCTATCCACATTGAGATAGCGCAGGACTTGTCAACAGATTGCTGTATTCAAGCGCTTATAAGATTTATATCTAGGCGCGGGTGTCCGATAGAATTATTTTCGGACAATGGCACAAATTTCAGAGGTGCGAACAACGAGTTACGGGACTGTCTGCGAAAATTGGATGGCGATGTCTTTCGAGCGAAATTGACGACATATCGAATTAAATGGACCTTTATCCCACCAGCATCTCCACACATGGGCGGAGTGTGGGAACGTTTAGTAAGGTCGGTGAAAACCTCATTGTATATCGTTTTGAAGGATTCCAGCCCACGAGAAGATACTTTATCGACCTTTTTAACACAAGTTGAACATTTGGTAAATTCCCGACCGCTTGTGGAAGTGTCATATCATCCGGATGACAGTGAAGCCTTAACACCCAACCACTTCCTGATTGGGAGATCATCGATGTCTGCGCCGATCAGCGATTTCGACGACAAAGATCTGATTCTTCGCCGTCAGTGGAGACATTCTCAACGACTAGCGGACATGTTCTGGTACAGGTGGCGACGAGAATATCTTCCGACTCTACAGAAATCAACAAAATGGTATGTTCCAGGAAAGAATGTCCAAGTCGGAGATGTTGTTTTGGTGGTCGATGATGGCGAGGTGAGAGGCAACTGGCCGAGAGGTATTATCGAGAAAGTATATCCATCCCAACGCGACGGAAAGGTGCGTGTAGTCGAGGTGAGGACTGCGAAAGGTGTTTACAAGCGACCGATAGTCAAGCTCTGCGTACTAGATTTCGGTAATGATGACGGAAGCGGCATCAATACCGGGGCGGAGGATGTTGCTGAAAATTGACGACCGTCGGAATTTGAATCTGGCATTGCTGTTCATCTGCCTCCTTATTACACACACTCGCACGCACACATTCAAATATTTGATTCTATGTATACATGAAAGAATATGAAATAAAGTAGTAGCAAAGTAGACGTGAAATAAATCGGACGTGTTCTAATTTTTCCCAGACAGGGACTTTGCTTTTGATTTCAGACAACACCCCTATTTTACCCAAAATAGCTCCGCTAAATATCATTAGTATATATAGTCTAGTACAGATAGCTCAAAACCCAAACATCCAAAAGGAAAAGACATTTTTGATGCCAAATTGTTGAATACACTGCCCAATATACGCAATAAAAAGTTACACCAATTTGCGCCATGGATTAAGGGGGAGGGGGTCCCAAAGGGGTGAAAATTTACTTTTTTACAAATAACTGGAAAACTATGAATCTGACCTTAAAATCTTCTGAGGACGAAACAAACTAAAAAAATTTCCTTTGTAATGATATATAACACTCTATAGGCGTTTTTTCGGAAAATTATACCCTACCCAAGTAGCACAAACGAGTTGGAAAACGGTTATATAACCGAAATACAACCATGGTTATATGACAATATTGTTAGGAATATGGTTGTAAAAACGTTTTAAAAACGTTTGCCAAACCGTAAAAAAGAGGTTTTTGCCTGGCTCTAAACGTAACAATATTGTTGTAATACCGTTGTCTTTCAGACATTATTGTTGTAAAATCGTTGTGAATATAACCGCAATTTCGTATGCTAGAAAATTAAAAATTTTACACTTTTTCTTCTTCAGAATTGACAAGTTTATTTTTATCTTAGACACTTTTTGTCTCAGACATATTATATTTTTTAACTTTTTTTTTATCCAAGACAATTACCTTTTTATCTATTTGCTTACAACTGGATTCGAACCTGGTCCTCTTGCGTGCTAGTCTGTCACCATTGCCATTGCGCCAGAAAGAAATACTTCTCATGTTCACTAAATCTGAAGTACTTGACGCACCATACATGGCGGTCGCAAGATTGATTCTCAGTCATGCCATATTTTATTTCTCTTTTTTTCTTATATCAAAAATTCTCTTTACATAATCCCTTTTATGATATTTGTTTCAGTTAGCGCTGTGAAGCTTTGTATCCAATATATTTGAAAATATAAAAAAGATACTTTCGGTTCAAATTCTAACAATTGTGTTATACTTTAAACCATGTTATATTTGTGACAATTATGTTCTTTTATGACAAAATGGTTCAAATAGTAACAATTGAGTCAAATTATAAACAATAATGTTGCAAAGAAAACATTAAGGTTTTCGGGAGAAAAAACTGTCTCAAATGAAACCATCTAGTTAATTTTGAAGCAAATACAGGGATACCCCGATTTAAGTCGCTTCGATTTAAGTCGCTTCGCACTTAAGTCGTTGAATAATTCCCACCTTACAATTCGATTTACGGCAATTTTGCTTCGCACTTACGTCGTTTCGTGATTTTTTTTTTCAGAAATGGAAAATTTTTGGCATTATAGAGAATATCTTGGTAAAACAATCACATCCTTTCGGAAAAAATGTATTACATTACAAATCAGACGTTTCGAGTCGTTATTCGGATAACGTTCATGTGTTGTTACAGGAAAAAAGACTACTTTTCATTGTGGAAACGCTACTCAACGGGTAGATCAATCGTAATTTATATAGTTTTGTTATCATATATCAAATGTGGATTAATGTTCTATGAATTATCTTATCTGTAAACTACAAGCAGCCATAGTTTTCACACTCTTGAGTAAAGGTGTCAACCGCAAAACCTGACTTGGGCCAAATAATTGATGTATACTGTCTTCTGGTTTGAGTGCAGAATGAAAATTTCGAAAACATCTGCTGAAACGCACTTTCGAGTCTTAAATGTATTTGAAACCCCTATGAATTTGATTCACAAATGATTTCAGGCTTATTCCGAGTTTCATATTTCCATCTTTTGAGAGTGTATGTACTTTTTACAGAAACTTTAGACGAGAAGTCGTTTTTCACAATTGAGTGAGCGCCCGATCTAGGGAAGGGCAAGCCGGGCGGTCGCCCGGGGCGCCCATTTTTCGAGGCGGCATTTCGGCCAGAACTTTATAGAAGGAAGACTACAAAAAAGCTGGAATTCATGCTCGGAAAAAAGTAAAACACTAATAAATTAATGGTAGCAAACTTGAAGCTGAATCAATTGTTACTGAGAAAGGACAGCAACTCTAAAAACTGCAACGGAGAAAACTGACATCAACGTAAACGTAAGAAAAGTTTTTGTTAATGAAACCCTTAAAACAGTTCGTAACAAAATTGCTAAGTGCATCGTCCTCTTTTAAAATGCATCAAATGTTTGCGATTGAAATCAGATAATAAATAGTTGATTCGAATTTATATCATACTTCCATATTTGGCATTTCAGCTTTGGTAAAGCTAACAAAGCACCCGAAGGAAGGCACTGTGTTCTTGTATCTTAACCTTAAGCTAGAAGCTGGAGTCTGAACTGAACAAGTACCGAGAATATAAGAAGGTTGCTTTACTCAGGTCCTGCTGAGATTGACATTTCTTTAACCCTATGATTCAAAGGACATAATGTATATGGTCTTCATATGTGTAACCTTCAAGATTATTCCAGTAATGTAGTAGCAGAATATTTTTCCACTAACGACTTAGTAGTAACACAACCCAGACCGGTGTTAAATCTATCTGACAAATTTTAATTAACGAATTTCGTTTAGTAAAATTAATTGTGTTGCAATCTGACAAAAAGAAATCTGTGTTAAATCTTTCTGGCGCAGTTCTTAGCGATTTCATCACCAACATGATCTCTCGATTTATTCATAAGGGTTTTTATGTTTTAATCTCCTCCGTTATTTCTTACAGAATAACAAGTTTAAAGTTTTATCAATCAGCACACGATGACCATAAAAAAATTGTCTGTGAGTTGGAATATTGCTGTTTTTTGGTCTTTTCTTTATTTTTGTAACGAATCTTTGGAACGGAGTACTAATTCCTGTCATTCTGTCCGTATACTCAAATCAGTGCATCCCAAGAAGCAAAAAATCCAAATCCAAAAGCTTAGGGGTTGCATTTTATCGTCTTGCCCGCGGCGGTGTAAGTGCTAGGGCGAGCACTGAGTGCATAAACTGATTTTAGCGGAAACGCGAAATTCTTATGTATCGGTCTGGAAATATATCGATCGATCGAAGACGATGGAAATTATTTCCCTTATTCGAGGCTCAAAACCAAAGGAAGGGTCAAGCATGTCCTGTTTTTATTTCATGTTAAAACGAAGAATTTTAGTTCTTGCTTTGTGGATGAGCATACAACGTTATATTTTGTTGTCTATTTCCTTATGGGGTGAAAATCATCACTTTCCACTGTTCTCTGTTGTATGAGTCAAAAATTTAAGTTTGTCTGTAATCTACGTTTCATTTTTGTTACCACATGTTTTCACTCATACCTACATTTGATTCGATTTAAGTCGTTTCGACTTACGTCGCTTTTTTCTGGAACGTAACCCTGACGTAAATCGGGGTATTCCTGTATTTAAGTTTAGACTCCAACAAAATGCTCACTTTAGTAACAATAACCCATATCGTTGATTATTCAACTAAAATATAACCAAAAATCGGGTTGTATATCCAACCAAGGTTATTTTGTGCTGCTTGGGTAGACCCAAAAGTATTATAGAGAATTTAAATTTTTTGAGTTTTACATTTCGGACTGTAACTCTTGCTAGAAAGAACCTAGGGTGACGAAATCTTGTTCATTCTATTACAAACAAAATTTATTTGGTTTGTACCAAAAATTGAGGTGCTCCGACCATTGACGCCTCCCTCACTCCTCCTAACATTTTTCAAAAAGGCATGACTGTAGCTTCTTTGCAAATTGAGCCAGGCAGATAAAATTAGGTGAGGTGCCTAGTCTAAGCCCCATTATGCTCCTCACCAAAAATTGTTACCATCCGATCAAAACTAAGGGTACTCCCCATACAAAGTAAAACAAAATTCTAAAAAAAATCACATTTTTTCACTTCTAAATTCTATCTAAAATGAAAAAATAAAATTTATTTCTTAGAACGTCATTATAACAGTTAATTGTAGTCTTGTAAATGTATATTCAAAAGTTTGTACCAGAGCGTGCCTTACAAGTACGAAAAATGTGGTTTGAAGTTTGCTAGTACACGTTACTCGATTTATTCGGAACTAGCCTTTGAACTAGTACCAATGACTTTCAAACACAATTTGTTGATACTTGTAGTGTACGCTTTAATGCAAAATTTTGAACATACATTCAGAGGACTACAATTAACTGTTATAATGTCGTTCTAAGAGATAAATTTTATTTTTCCGTTTTAGATAGAATTTAGAAATGAAAAAATGTGAAATTTGTTAGAATTTTCGTTCACTTTGTATGGGGGGTACCCTTAGTTTTGATCGGATGGTAATAATTTTTGGTGGGAAGCATAATGGAGCTTAGACTAGGCACCTCACCAAATTTGATCTGCCTGGCTCAGTTTAAAAAGAAGCTACAGGCATGCCTTTTTGAAAAATGTTAAGAGGAGTGAGGGGGGCGTCAATGGTCGGAGCACTCCAATTTTTGGTACGAATCAAACAAATTTTGTTATTAATATATGGACAAGATCTTATGACAGTAGGTCTATTCTATCAAGAGTTACAGTGCGAAATGTAAAACTCGAAAAAGCCAAATTCACTATAATACTTTTGGGTCTAGGGTATAATTTTCTGAGAAAATGTCTAGAGTGTTACACATCATTACAAAGGTAATTTTAAGTTGTTTGTTTTGTCCTCAGCTCATTTTAAGGTCAGACTCATAGTTTTCCAGATATTTGCAAGAAACTGAATTTTCACCCCTTTGCCACCCCCTCCCCCCTTAACCCATGGCGCAAATTAGTGTAACTTTTTACTGCGTATAGTAGGCAGTGTATTCAACAATTTGGCATCCAAAATTTCTTTTCTTTTTGTATGTTTAGGTTTGGGGCTATTTTGAACCAATTGTACTGGACTAATACCCAAGGTGTACCTGCATTATCTTTCCAAATAAAAATCGACTTAATCAGATCAACCAATCGATAAAAGCTAAACTTACTGTACCTCCCATACAAAGTGGCCCAGCACGAGTTTATAAAATAATAACAACGCTAGAATATTGTGGAGCCAGTTTTTTTTGACACTTTGTGAGAAAGCTACCCTTAGTTTTAATCCGATTGAGTTTATTTTTGATGGGAAATATAAAAGAGGAATTTCTTATGCATATACAAAAAATTTAACCGCCTCCACTGTCATTTTATTTTAGAAAAATAAATGGGTCCTTAATCGGAGAAACTCAATTTTTGGCGACCTATCAATTACCGAAAATTAATTCAAAGAAACTACGCGGCCAACTCCTTTTTTCTTATCAACAACACGCTTATTGTCTGATATTTTTGGTCGACATTATCTACCATCATATATGCTTTCTGAAAATCCTTTGTTCTTCTCTGTTTCATGAGTGACATGGGACTGTGTGCTGGATATACATGTGACTCGTAAACAGTTTTAACGTGTTTCAAAACAAAAATACGAAGGAGACCGAAAAAAAAACAGACAAGAAAAACGAAATTCCCCTTTCGGAAATCCTCGTTGTGTTTTTTAATTAGTATCAAAATTTTATAAATGATTACGACGTATCGAGTGTATTTTGAAGTGTTCAAAATTTGCATAAAAAGGTCACTGATTTTAGAGCCACCGAACACCGCATCCATAAAAACCCTGAATTGGTGTATTTCGACTCACCCCGAAAATAAAACGATTGAACATTACGTTTCAGAAAGTTAATATTTTCCGTAAAATTATGATGCAGCCTACGTAAACAAAAAAAAAATGCTGGTCACAGTACTCAAGAATATCATCTTTGTCAGCATTAAGGAGAAAATTATAACTTTTTTTTTGCGGAAAGTATTGCTTAATAATGGTCCGCTTCATGCTTCATATTCACCTGCGGTGCACAAGGTTGTAGGTTCGAGTCTCACGGTGAACGAATTCAGTTTATGGTGTTTTTCAAACTCACGTCCTATGTGAAGGATTATAACATCACTCGGGTGGTAAAAAATACCATAAATACCCCATTGTGTACGTGTGCGCCGCTACTGACACCAAAAAGTTTTTATTTTTGTGAAGTGCTTGCCACATTATATACACTCCTCTATATGCACTGTAACGTTGACTCAAAGTGAACGCACCATGCCCCACAAGGGGTTCCGGTACAGAGAATAATATCCTAATCCATTATACCTCATTTTCATTGATTTCGAGAAGACGTTCGATGAAGTTGAGTATTAAGGGACATACCAACTAAAATAATTGCCATCATCCTTTTTTGGCTTTTCTTCCGAGCTGCTCATTTTTATCTTAAAGTCCAAGATTGTGTCTTTGTATGAATGAGTTTAGATATTTTCCCTCGCTGGAAACAACAAATCTATTGAAATTTTTATTTTTTATGAAAATTTAAACTGACATCATAACGACAATAAATTACATATATCGACATGTAGTTCGAAATTATCCATTAAATAACGCCGTCTTGCTGGTCGAAACGGTAAATAGCATACGAAAATGCATATCTACACCATGGAAGACTAAGAAGCGGGATGTAGTGCTACTATTCACACTGTATATGCTTTGCTGAATATTTTTTCACTGGCGCGACTGTGTTACGGTTTTGATCTCAAAATGTTCGCCAAAGGGTCGCGCCGTAATCTATACATATTTGGAAAGATTAGAATCGCGAATGTGGGGGAAAGGGGTAAAGTTGAAATCGCGAATTCGAATGTTTGGAGCGCGAATGTCGGGGGATTACTGCATATGGTAAACTTTCGTCAACCAGTGTCTACGGCGCATCTTACAAATCCGCTGGCCGGAAATTATTTCCTTAATGTCACAGGCCTGGATTAGTCTAGTCCTTATACCGGATCGTTCAGAGTAAGAAAAGAAATCTCTTAAGGTAGAAACCTTTTTTTTATTAATTCGAATATATCGTCGAATAGACTTAAATAAGTTTTTTTCGTTTTTTTTTTTTTTGTAATTTAATTCCTTAAGTGAAAGAAGGCTATTCAAATATTTGGCCACGCCTGACATTAAACTTTTTCTAGTTCTGTTTGAAATAATTATTATACCTAATGACAAAGTGGCAACCGGTACTTCGGCCATCAATTTAAATAAATTATGTAAGAAAGAAATTATTATCGTATATAGACTATGCGCCAATTTTTAAAAGAATCGTACGAGCACCAAGTTGGAGAAAATTGAGATGGAAAATAGATTGCTTCTGGGTCAAATCACAAAAATTTTACTTTTCTGTAAAAACCAAATTTACCTAAACAATAAAACTAACTGCACTAAAATCGGATAAGAGCGATTTTAGTGCAGTTAGTTTTATTGTTTAGGTAAATTTGTGGCTGTAATAATCATCTTATTTTGCTATTCTTGCTAGACTAGCTTTTGAGATATTGAGGTTTCAGTTGTACAAGAAAATATTTTTTTCAAAAATCTTCAAATTCCTGGGTAGCTAAAGGGTTAAGAGCTGCGGGTATGTTCCGTACAACTTTTTTTTTATGGAAATCACATAAGGAATCACAATCCGGTGCGTTTATGCGCCAGTTTCCGGACACCCTGTATAAGGTGATCCCGTCTCTGAGAAACCAATGCTGTACAAAAAATTGAAAACATCTCCCTCTCCACTTTCACACAAGGAACCTTAAAAAATCCTTTTCCAAAACTATCGGATTAATTCCAAAAAAATCACTAGAGGTAATAGTACTAAATATGGCAAAATAGCTCCGATATGATGGTTTAATAATAATTTAGATAGGCGCAACTACGGTATTCCAAATTTACTGGATTATAGGGATAATTTAATCGAATAGTTCAATACCAGTAAGAAATCAAAACATTATGAATGCACACACTTGCAGAATCGGCTGCCGGCTGAAATCGGAAATATAAAAGTGAATTGCCCTATAACGTTATGAAAAATATTCATGGAATCCAAATTGTGCTCATGAAATCGGAAATATAAAAGTGAACTTCCCTATAACGTTATGAAAAATATTCACGTAATCAAAATTGTGTTCATGTCGTCAGAATCCGTATTACAATGGTACAGTGTTAACAAACCGACTAGAATAGGAATTATATCAAAGCGACAAATATTCACGTAAAAAAGCATTTTAACATTTTTAGTGCTTTTTTTTTAATAGATTTGAAAAAAAAACTCCTTTCAGCAATTGACGGCGGTAACAAAAATGATAACCTTGAAGAGCCTGCAGATATGCCAACCTTAGTTCTGGAAAGCTTCAATAATAATTGAAGTCGAATTTCCCTATAGTGGCAGGTAGTTTTAATTCTACTATACCAATCAGTGATAAAAGGATTCCGAAGAAGTGCTGGGGGTGCCCGTAATGGTCTGACTGACAGTAAAATAAAACTAATGTTTGCGCCCTCAGCCTGTATCGGGGTTCATCCGTATAACGTTTAAATCTTTCCTGTCTTATATAACTGAATCGCTCCTCCTTCGATTCAATAATATAAGACAGGAGAGATGGAAACTTTTAGTTTAGTTGAAATCGGATAGCATATTGAACCAACTTTAATGAAGGATAAGCAAGCGCAGAAGATCGAGCTGAATCTCTATGGCAAGCTGATTGCTAATTTAGTAGGCTATTGGTAGTGGATGTCTTTTGTTTTTGAATCCCTTCGGTTTTCGAGTTACACGCTTAAATCGGTTTCCAAGGAGCCTCATTTACATAATTTACATACTATCCTTGGGAGGATTCTTGGGGACCACTTTAGTCTAGCCCCTCTTTACATTTAAAACTGGGCGTCTTGAAGAATTTATTTAAATGCTACAGAGAAAAACAATAGCGATATTTTATATTTGCATTTTTTTTTAATTAAATGAAGTAAAGTAAAATGGGGCCTTATTGGTCCCAAAATACGGCAATTTGTAAAGAAATGCTTAAGGATCTCTGGAAGATCAGCTGCTGCGTAAGGAATAAAAATGGAAAACACAGACCACTCAAAGGTGCTCATTGAATAGTGTATGAAATTGAGTTTAGTGAAATCTAGAATGCTGGCTGTACGCTTCTCAATGTTATACAGCAAGTCAAAATGCTGTACGTATGGTCAGCTTACACTATATGGGAATTACCCCTTACTTTTGGTTTTATTGTTCAAGAATATGAATCCGCTAACCTAGTCGGTGCGGAATTTTCTTCAACATTAATTATTTAAGGAACGAGAAGTTTTCCTCTGAACTGAACACTAAATCAAAAGCAATACATATCATCATATCATATATATCACGCTCTGTCTCTCACTTGGTTGAGTCGCACTCTACGATGCTAGTAATCAGTGGCGTAACGTACGGTGTTCCATGTGTTCAGCGGAGCACGGAACCCCAAGCCAGAGGGGCCCCCAAATGGGGAAACATAAAAAAAATCTTTCATTGAGTCTAGCACTGTTGCCAGATCGATCTCATGACTTCCCCTTAAACGAAACTTGATTTTCTCCTAAAATGATGGTCTTCCCCCTCGAATTGGTATAAGGGCAGAAAATGACCAAAAAGCCTCACGCTGTACGCAAAATGTGATATGTGGACGAGGTGATGAAGCCTAAGGGTACCGTGAATGTGAATGACTCACCTATTTTAGGCATTCGGTGGCTTAGTGAGAGATGACACTCTATCTCTAAGTTGCCTTGGGTTCGAGTCCGCTGTAACCATTAATGTTTGCGTTGTCTTTAAAAAATGCTCCTAAGGCAGCCAGCTTAACAATAGAATCGTTCCGGAGCTACCCTTTGTTTCTACAACGACCAGGCTGTCTCGACTCAATATTAAAAACTCTTGAATCGCTACTACGCAACAACAACACAGCCTGCGAGAAGACTTGTCTTCAGGTGGAGCGTCGGTATGCGCTCGTCGTTAAGTCGGGATAATCGGAGTGAGAATTTACCTCTCGTACCCCAAACTCACATAAAAAGCGAGAAGCATAGGGTAAGCTGCATCCTCTTATTGTCCCTAGAATACGTCAGGAAAAGGACTCATATCCGATGAACATATGCACTTAGAAGTAGATCAAATTAACTAAACCCATCAAATGAGTTTAAGTTAATTTTTTCAGGGTTTTTGCTCAAGAATATTGAAAAGAAATAAAGGTTCAATTCATCCCCTTGTTAGAGTATTTGAATCTTGAAGTGATACCTACATCATCAGGAAAAATATGTTCAGAATGTTAACAAAGAGATAACTGTTGGTCTATTGACTGAAATGGCTAAGCGCGTTTACTAAGATCGTCCAATAAGGCCTAAGTCAGAAAGACTTTTTTAACAGAGACTTGAGAGATCAGGAAACATATCCCTGTCGATTTACTAGTGCAGATACTAAATTAGCCGTTTCCCCTACGTCTTTGGAAAATCTCTAGCACAAATCTGATTTCAGTGGATTTAGTTTGTATTTGGACAGGACATGCTAGTCGTTTAACTTGGCCGGAATCAGAATAGTCAAAATTCTTCAGCTAGTTGATGTGATCCTCATATCTAGGGCAATCGCATTTAGTCTACACTGAAAAAAAATCATCATAATATTAATGAACTAGGAGCATAGACTTTTTTCATTACCATGATGAATTAGTTCATAGTAAATAAACCTTCTCTTCCTTCAGATAATACAGAGTTCATATATTTTACGAAACACCGGTCGTTAATATAACGAAAACAAAATTTCAACTTAATGTAAAGCGATCATGAACACAATGAACTTCCAGTAGAATCTTATGCATTGTATATTAGCCGCAATGTAAGTAAATAAAACAAAATTTGATGTCATTGTTCATTAATTACATGACATCGTTAACCCTCCGTCGGGCGCACCCGGCCTGACAGGCCAGCAAAACAGTTTCTGCTCTGCTCCACGCTAGTAGGAGGGCCCACAACTTTTTAGCTCCGTTTACTCGTCTAACTTTAAGAATCTCACATAATGCCTACCTATAGTTTTCCATGGTCCTTTAGACTGTTGTGTGGTAAGGACTCTGGCTTCACAGGCCGGGTGCGCCTGATCGCGTCATAATTTAGAATGCACCTAAACTGCGCGAAAGCGCTGCATCAAAGATACTTTTCCACATTTAATTTGGCGCATTAATAACCTTTTCAAATAACGATTATCAATTTAGACTGCCTGCTTTTCATTAATTTCAATTTTTCTAACGAACAATGGATGCGATATTTTTCATAACATTTTCTCTCTTGGTTTTTTTCTGGTAAATCGATAATTTTATTTCTGTATTATACTGTTTAGTAAATAGGTTTCTTAGTACTATATTTTATTTAATTACATCCGTTAGATACTGATAACTTATTTTCCGAAAAGTATCTGAAATTTATAGTAACATATTGAGAAAAAAGGACCAAAATAGATGGGTGGCCTCTCAGGCCGAGTGCGCCCGATCTTGTTTTGATTTGAGGTGCGCCCGACGGAGGGTTAATAGAAATATGTACTACTATGAACGATGTCATTATCGCTTTAAGTGTATTTTATAAACCTTCATCACGTATAGTCTGCGTGGTGTAGTAGGTAGGGCGTCTGTCTTCAAATCATAGGGTCCCGGGATCGATTCCCACTGTAGGTAGGTAGGTAATTTTTATGGCTTTTCAGAGCAGAGGTAAAATGTAGAATGAATGTCGTCAACACTTATGAACCTGGATGCCGGCCTGCGCTAGTTTTTTTTTTTTTTTAATTGATGAACTCAGTAATTATATCAATGAACAAGTTGTTAATTTTATGAATTAGTTCATAATTTTAATGAACTTTTTGTGCGTTGTTTTGATAACAACAAATTCATAAGGCTGATGAAAGCCGTCTTCGGTGGGATATCGGTGTAAATATTCATTACATACTTTAATGAACAATTTCATTGTTTCAGGGTACCTTTTACGTTCAGTGTAGGGTCAACGACAGTTTCGAGACAGGTATGCAGGGACACTCCTCAGTGGTTTCTTTACGTCTCTTGGATTTTGTGATAAATACATGATCTCACAAGTTCTCCAGTAATTTTTCAAACTTTAATTTTGTTAAAAAAAATTTTAAACATGTTGCTAAAGCCAAAAATTTTCGTTCTTCTTGCAAATTTTTTGACTGCTTCAATGTGAGTTAGGTTCTGTAATTTTTTCTTATGAAAAAAAAAATGGAACGTTAAGGGCCCCCATTTCGATTTCGAACACAAGAAATTTGGAAAACGTTACGCCACTGCTAGTAATCCAGAGGTCCGGAAATCGAATCTCGGCGTGGTCCAGGAAATATATAGTGCTTCCAACGTCATACACACTCCGAAACTCTATATGCAATGCAACGTTGAATCGAAGTACATACTCTATAAACGGCTGAGTGAACACACCATGCCCTACAATGGGCTACGGAACAGAGACCAAGATTACGCTTTGTTTGAGTAAACAATTTATAAAATTGAAGATCAAAAAAGTGATTCCCTATTAAAGGTGTGTACTAACTACTAACATCGCAATTTTGCGTGGAATCGCATAAACATGCTGTCAACATTTAAATCATTGCGAAATCGAATGTCGGGCTAGTACTCAATTTTCACAAAAGTCAGTAAGTCTCGGTGAATTATGATTCTGCTCGTCCTCATGATTTATGATGAGATGCTACCTAATTATGTCTATTTTTTCAGTCAAATTACGTAAAAATCGTAAAAAAAATTTTCGAATTTGATTTGTGGCACATGAACGGTTTTTAATACATTCACATTCATAATGTACGGAATATCTGCTGCGCTACATCTGCGTGCACTGCTAAAAATATAGGTCAAACGCTAAGTACTCACTCATTACAGAGCAAACATTACTGTGAATGTAATTGCGCACATTTACGTAGAGAACAAACCGTCAATTACATATCCAAGTTACTTCTTCATTTACCTAAATCCATTCTTATCTTTGGTCTATATCAGAACCACCACAAAACAAGACAATCTTCTCTCTTCGTTCTGCTCTAAATTTGATTGTAACACTCTTCAGAGTCTAGTCACAAACTAAGCAATAAGCTGTGTTGCATTGACACGCGGAAATGGTGTAAGAAAAAGAATCAGATATTGTTAAGCCCCATCACGATTGCACGAATGTGAATACCGTTTAATTCAGTTTAGAATAAACGCCAGCATGCTGATTACTATTCCAGTCGTTATTATCATTCAGTGGTGAACCAAAATCATAGTTCTATCTAAATATGAATCGAACGAAACGGTATCTTGTATCTTCAACGTTTTGAGGACTATAATTGAATGGAAAACCATAAAGAGATTAACAAAAGATCTACTAGTTTTCGTTTATTTAATTTACATATGAAAATATTTTTATGACTACCAAAAACACTTTTTCTTGTTCGATAATTGTAAAAATTTTACGACTTGAATGTAAATGAGACTTTTTAACTGCTCATGGATCCCTAGTTGGGGTGGTTGTTTGAATGTTCACGAACCATACCAAAATCTTCGAAGTCTCTAGATAAGCAACCACCATATAAAACTTTAAATACCGCACGTCATACTATACCTCACCATATAACCTTGGCAAATAAAGTTCAACTAGTAAATTAGATATTTCTTTGAAAATATATATTTTTTTTATTTATGTTTTTTTTCCTCGAGACATGAACGTTCCGCTATAAAATGCCGCCAGACCACCAGAAAAGTTGCAGCTGATTTCTTTGTCAATACAAGAAAGCAATCAGAATTCATATTTCTATAATTAAAGTACAGCAGCAGTATTGTATGTATTCATAGATTTATCTTCATACATACCTTCTGGTTGGTCCGTGGTCTAAAGATGGATAGATACCCAGTCAATCTCCAGGAGGAAGCAAAAGTCAAAGAATGGTATTAGAAGTTATGTATTATTATAGACTCACAATGCTAGTGGCATTAAGTCAGAGACACAAGAAAACAGCATAACCAGTTCTGTTTGCACTCTTTATTGTTCGGGTATGTTAAGCCTTTTGAACGGGTAGCTTTAAAAATTAAAAGTAGAATGTTTGGTATTTTGCCGCTACATTGAGACAAAATACATTCAAATCACCTTGAGCATGCAGCATGTTGAGAATTGCAATTTTCCAAAACCGGGTGATCGTGAGACAATATGGTACAAAAATAGTGTAAAGTTGCTTGGTTGTTGGTATTTTATTGTTTGTGTACGCTTGGGTCTTGTATATGGTGACGAGTGGTATGCAGCTTAATTAACCCACTTTTAACTCTGGATCAGCCACCTTCGGGATTTGATGCGCAGGAGGTAAAAAGCGGGTCTCGTCAGAATCGTGGTGTAAGGCAAGCTTGGAGCTCTTATAATTCCAGAATAAAATGTCAAAATTCGATTTTGACTCGAGTATTCCTAACGGTGCCAGCAGGTCCAACGGTATTTTTAAAAAGGTTTCACGAAAATCTCTATTAGGGTAACTCTGGCTATAAGATGTATGGCTAATTCGTAGCAAATATGGTTCGGAAGAAAGTAAACAAATTTGTCATCAATATGTACACCCTTAAGCGTGCTCTCTCTCTGGTTCCCCTTGTGGGGCATAGGGCATCAACTACGCCTACTTTCCACCTCATTCTGTTCTGTGCCATCGTCTTTAGGTCTGACGACTGTTTTTTAATAAAGCAGCCTCGTTTCGTGGTCGTCCAATACGGCGTCTTGCATTGGCTCCTTGTGGGTTCCAATCTAGGGCCTGCTTTGCAAAAATTTTTGGCCCTTTACGAAGAGTATCACCTATCCATTACCACTTTCGCTTTTTGACAGAAGTGCCTATTCAATCCAGGCATGCAATACGAAGGAGATCAACATTCGAAATAATCTCCGGCCAGCGGATTTGTACGATGCGAATTAAGGGTGCTACGGGGTTCAAACCTCAAAAAAAACGAAAAAAAAATTTTAATATCTCTGTAACGGGGGTGTATGCTGTAAAGTCATCTATGAGGAATTTGTAGCTTATGTAGCTGCAAACATTTTTTTTTTTAGAAGGAGACGATTATGACTTAACACTCAATTTAATTAGTATTAAGCTAGATATAGCTTATACGTGACCGACATATTCGGTAAATTCAATGAAATCAATTTACAACTACAGGGTGATAAGTTAAATTTAATTCAAGCTAAAACTATGATATCCTCGTTTGTGACAAAGCGCAAATGCTGTCAGTTTCCAAATCTTGCAAATTTGCCTAAAAAAATTAAGACCTTTCGGTTAACTGCAAGCACCTTGAGGAATTTCATTCAGATTTTAAAAGAAGATTCGAAGATATTCTTTAACTCAATATTCCTGTTTGAGTGCTGAATTTGGTTTCATATAGTCAAGAAGCAGACATTCTCAAGCAGGAGCCACTTATTGAGTTGTAAACGAATGAAGAGTGGAAACCTAACATCGAGGAAGGGTATCAGCAATTTTGACTTCAAAAAACCATGCCAAGTCTGTATCCTGAGTTGTGGTCCATGGTTGAGTTCCTTTTAATCGCTTTTCTCTCATCGTATTTAGTTGTATTAAGCACAAAAAAAAATTTGGTAAAACATTAAAACTATTTTTACTGTGTACCTATTTTTAAATATCTTAATATTATATAATATATTAAATCAATTTAAACATTCAAGGCTTGGAATTCAGTCGGGGGTCCCTAAACAGGCTTCTCACGTGTGAAGGGGTCCGTGGTCAAAATAAGTTTGAGAATGGGTGGTGTAATCGAAAGCTCATGTTGTCTATTTATTAAGGTCTCATGTAATCCCCGACACTTCCATAATTTCCATTTCACATATTTCACATCACCCGAATGAAACATGAAAATATGCCAATCCGATTATATTCAAAAAAAATATCCTAAATAATCATCCTAATCGCATTTGAAAGGGTTAAATGGAATTAGCAAGTGAAAAAAAATTGAAATGTTGAACGCGAGCTACAACAAGAATACCATCTGTAACGCTCTCATACATATGCTTCTAGCTGTAGCCTAAATTGCACGCAGGTATTGTATGCCATTGTTGTAATTGCCATTTGAATGCATAGGAAAATATTTTGCCCAGGCACCACACTCTCTACTTTGGCCCTGTTTTCTTTTTTGTGATGCATTTTTCTTGTTCTTCGGCAAGAAAATGTAGGGAAAAAAATTTAAAGCAACTAAAAGATTATCTTGAAAAAACTATGCACATACAGATAACGAAGCATGAAGTGCATATAATAATCTGCAGGAGGCGCCATTTTTTTTTGTATCTAGGCCTAGGCACATTCTTGGGCTTGGAATAAATGCGCGACTATGGATCGTCACAAAATGTGCACACTCGTTGCCAATCTGAAGCTTCAGAGTTCCATTTAGGAATTTACATACCAGAAAAGATTATACCAAATATGTAAAAGAATGTGTACCCCATGTACCTATATCGACAATATGCATTCATAGTTCAGAGATATATCACTGCACTGCATCTAACATTATGGACATGTCTGTACATATGGCTGCAACTTACTATCATATCATTTTTTAAAGTGTCTAGGCTTTGCGGTTGTAAGCACTATAAGCAGATTTAAGATTGTGGTCAATGGTGGCTCGGTTTGGCCACTGCAATTATGTACGCGTTTGTGGTTCGTGTCAAAGAAGCAGGAAATCATTTTCATGATTTATACCTTTCTTCCATATTTTCCGGGTTACTTTTTCCGCGTTATGACTATGTATCCACTGCACCACAAAACGTGTTGTGTCATTTGATTAATATTGGATACTATGGAGTTGAATTGAAATTGAAAAGCTTTTTAATAAACTGGATTGTTGCATAAATTAGCGAATGGATGCAGAGCGGTATTATACTAGATATTAATAAAATTATTATATTTTTTTTTCGTGATACCATGATGCGTCTGCAAGGAATTTTGAACCGATTTAATATCGATATATGTATGCAGTATCAAAGTACAAAATCACCAAATATATACATGTTTCAAAAACAGGATGGCCAGGATCTGCTAAACAATACTAGTTGAATCAAGATATGTGTGTTGGGACGCAGCCTCCGCTTCCCACGAAACAGCCGTGGAGCCCTCCGCTGCCGTCCCTGTTCCCGTTCAGTGCGGGTACACTTTATCATACATACATTGTTAAGAATGTTGTTGCTCTCCGAGCGATTTCCCGATTTACGGGCATATCGACTCGGAGAGTGCAAAAATTGACATTCGTCGGTTTCGATCGAATGCATATGACACAGCACTCTCATCAGGTGCCGTCGCTAGTGCTGTGTCATATGCATTCGAGGACGGCACGACCTAGAATGCACTGGCTGGTTGTTGTTCAACCGTATATAAACTGACAAAAATCAATCGTTGCCACGGATCACATTTGAGGCGAATAGCTATTCATATTCATAGCTAATGCATATGACACAGCACTAGCGACGGCACCTGATGAGAGTGCTGTGTCATATGCATTCGATCGAAACCGACGAATGTCAATTTTTGCACTCTCCGAGTCGATATGCCCGTAAATCGGGAAATCGCTCGGAGAGCAACAACATTCTTAACAATGAATACTAGT
Organism: Microchrysa polita; assembly: GCA_949715475.1. Classification (NCBI taxonomy): domain Eukaryota; kingdom Metazoa; phylum Arthropoda; class Insecta; order Diptera; family Stratiomyidae; genus Microchrysa; species Microchrysa polita. The sequence goes on along the minus strand of OX454418.1, from coordinate 36,808,231 downwards.
TGGTTTGATTGAGTAGAAACGCTGTTCCTTACCTTCATCGTAATCTCGAGTTATGTATATAGCACTTCCCCCAATAAGTTAATTCCAAAATTAACCAAAATAAAAAATCACATAAAGCGATTTCTACCGAAATGCAATAATATCATCCCGTTACTTTGAAATGGCAAATTTGCAAAGTTGACAAAAACACGTGTGAAAGTATTGGCTTTTCATAGTATATATATATACATATGTATTTTTAAAAATTTCGAAATCTTGGGATAACACACTTTTGTAACTCCAAATTTTGACTTCTCTTGACGAGAATTCCGATATCAGTATAACGGTAAAAGCTGCACCACTTCTTCTTATGGAGAAACAAACAAAATTTTACTCTTAGAGTCTTACAAGAGTAAACCCTGTACATTACATATATTATTTCTTGTACGTCAGGTATATTCGTGAAATGGCTTGCAATACCTTGCTTCTTGGTGGGGTACTATCTTGACAAATCAGCACATGCCCGGAATTCCACGAGCATATCGCAGATTGTAGTTACCTACATACCTACCTACATAGAAAATAACAAACAAAAAACCTTTTCTTTTGTGTGAATATTACAAATATAAATAAATGAAGTTACTCGCTTGAATCTTTCGATTTTTGGTTTATACAAGCACCATCATGATGACGGTCAAATCCTATAATTTCGGGATTTTTTATCTTTTTAAACTTCATATGCATATTATGAGCATATCGCACACCTAGATGAATAGTGTCAGAATTAAAAAAAAAAATTTCAATATCAGTCAAAAACAAATTTTGAAGTTTAATTTTTTTGAATTGTTAAGTTAGGGTAACCTTTAAAAATATTAAAATGCTTAAGTAATAAAGTTCATATCATCAATCGACTATCTTTTGAATATTGATCCCAAATTCATGCTGAAAATAGCGGTTTTAGCACTAATAAGTGATTTTTTTTAGTTGTGTCGTTTTTCTTCTTAGGAAATTTGTCTGTTTTTTTAATGGGTTAGAAAAAAAAATGAAAAAAAAAACGTTGACTGTTGATAAAGTACCCATATAAATGTGAGCTTTTCAGGTTGGCTGCAAAATAGTTATCCAACAATCTATTCAATATGGAGCGTTGACACTGCTATTTTTTGGGGCCGTATTATTGGGTTAGTTTACAAAACGGATTTAGGAAAATAGTTTTTCATTGTACGTAGCCGTTTCCTTCTATGATTTGTACGTTCGCTGGACTGTTCCATAATAGATGTAGGATCATTCTTGGATTCTTCCATCTAATGGAAGATACAAAAATTTGTCCTAAGAAGCGGCATAGCCGCAATTAATGTGGCCATATAACTTTTAGGTAATTGCGGTGAGTTTTGTATGTAATCCGCAGATAACGCAGCGGATATGAGTATCAACACACAATTTTGTGTCAAGACTGACTTTCTTTATTTTGTGTCCTTACTTATATAAAGAAATATCTCCCTAAACTACTTACTCTATTTCTCTTATATTACTCAACTAAATCTCTCTTATTCCTACATGGGTTATGTAAATACTAGAAACCCATTTAAAACCTATGAAAATGCATATTCAATTGCATGACCCATTTCATCTCACACTACAATAATCTGATGTATTTATTGCGCGTGCCACTTAGAAACTCTCACGACACGATGCACAAATCAAACCACTTGCGTTTTACATCAACCACTTCAGTTTTACATCATATCTTCGTGGACATTGTCTGGACAAGGATATGATGTGTGGGAATGTCCAAAGTCCGTTATAGCAATGGATATATGGTTGACATTATGGTTAAAAATTTCTCATGTGTTAATTTGTTCATTCTCGTTTGTAATTTATGGGTGTTGTGGTGCTACATACACTACAGTTCAAAAACATCATGGAACCAAAAATTGTGTTGACTGGTAAGCAGCATACATTTAATTTTCACGTTCAAACCTCATTTTGACAGTATTTATTGAAATAAATAATTACATACTGAGGAAAATGATAGAAAAGGAAAGGAAAGTTTGTTTGTTTCCCGGTTCGATAGAGTTTTAATTAGTTTCAATAACTGAATCTTTTTTTTCGGTAACTGGTGCTTAGAATTGTCTCTTCGTTTATTGGACTCTTAATAAATGTTAGTTTACTGCTGAACATGAGAGATGAATTACGATTCAGAAAAAAATGTGTAAATTTTGGATTTAAAAATAAGTCATGCTCTGGTGCAGCTTATTTAAGAATAGTAGTCGGCAAAAAAGTAGTTTGATATAAAAGCTCAAATTTTATTTAGAACTAAAACCGTTATTTTTTATTTTAAACTTATAAGACATTAAGGCCCGTAATTTGAATATACCTTAGCTCAAGGAGGCCTTGATTCAAGGATGCAGAAATTTAAAAAATTAAATACCATTTCCCATACTTTTTCATAGAAATCATTTATATTCAGGAGTCAATGCATCCTTGATTTAAGGCGAAACTCAAGGAGATCTTAAGTTTTCAATAGACAACATTTCAAGGTAGGTGGGTAGCTACCTTGACTTCAAGTGAGGTTGACTATAGAAAATTTCAAGGTTTCCTTGAGTTTCTCCTTTTATCACGATTACACGATTGACGTAATAACTGATTGTTCAATTTCAAGTCTCTTTTGAGCTACTGGCCCATAAAATCCTGGATTCCCTGAACTCTTTCGAACAGTTTCAGTGTGTACAACGACATCGAATTGAGTTTTGATAATCTGGGTTAATTTAGGAGCACGAACCTCATCTCTGAAGCCATCCTTTGGATATGAAATGCTTTCTATTAAACCAAAGATTTTTAAAAATAAATGACCAACCCCTTAAATTGCCACATTTTCGGACTTAATTTTGAGGCATCTTTAATAATTAATGATTTTAATTTATTTATAAAGGTAATTACGAAATATTTGAAAAGAAAGAAAGATGCTGAGGTGAGGGTTGGCTCATTTGTGTATGTGCCGAAATCACTAAGAGGATGGAACAGCTGGTCTATTTGAATCTCAACGGTTGGTTATGTCCCTGAAATTGTTTCACCGCATCGCATAGTAACATCCCCTTCTCTCCATTTCAGGGGCGGATTTGTACTCTGTCGCACTCACGTTGAATCATCGGGGGTTATCACAGCCCGACCAAATGCAATCCATCGAATTGCCGACTCTTACTAATTCGGAACAACTTTTTATCAATTTGAATTTGTTGTTCTGATCAGCAAATAATCATTTATTTGAAACGCGACAGAAAATTTTGTGCAAATTTCTGGGCCAAGAGATATTATGTGTAAAAAAGTCTGGGGACCAAGAAAATCCAAATTTTAGTAAGACTATTTATTCAAAACTTGCATGATAGATTATTAATCTAAATGTAGTCAACATGAAGGGTTATTGGTAGTATATGCTAGAGTCGTTAATACCCAAATTTACAATCCAGAAAAATACCTGTGCTGTCGGGCTATCGTGCCACATTGATGATGATGAATCTCTCAGATGCATTGCGCCCGATCGTGATTGGAATGTATTGCGCCCCCCGGAATGTTAAAATTACCTTACCTTTCAAACAGCTACCCTGGGTCCAACCTTCCGATATGTGGTTCTTAAAAGTATTGAAGAAATCACTTTCGATTCAATTCCAATTTTATTTAAATTGTTCAAAATATTTCAAGTTTTCGCGTGAATCTTTCGTTTTATATTAAAATTCTGTGAAAGTATTGTCATATACTAAGGTGACCAGACTTCCGAAGACCCAATGCTGTACACATATTAGCGGAATGACGTTTTCACGCCGATTTGGAGAAAGACGAGGCTACCAACATGATGCATGCCATAGAACTATCTCATTCTTCTTCTCTTATTAAATGATATCTTCGTCAACAGAATTGAGAAGGAATAGTAGCCGATATTCTCGGAAATATGTCGTGAACCTTGGGAAGGCAATGTTCTGTTGATACTAAACAGGCCTAAAGTTATCAATGGTCTCCTCAGTTGCGTTGATAAGCGGGGTTTTATCCCCCTGGTCACACATATTTTTTTCATAATAAATTAATATAAATTTAGTTCTTTGCTATTAATCGGGTACATTTTCTAACAATATCTACCATCCATCCACCGGGAAATTTCGCAATTAACCCTTTTACAGTATTTTCAATTACATAATTGTTAATGCGTTGGCTAGAATTTTGACAATTCCTAGCTATACTGGCGTGCATGAGATTTGGATTTCTTCAAGCGCTGCTTTTCAAATAGTGCGACTGCCACAAGAACAGATCAGGTGGATTTTACTATGACAATTTTGCATTATAACGAACATCGCAGTATTGTGGGATAACTAGTGATACAATAGGGTTCTAATTGAGCGGCATTACGGCACATGCTGGACTAACTTGCTTGAACAATACTGCATCATGCTACCCGGTATGTAGCTATGTAATATTTTTATCGAATAAAATCACAACCATCCCGTTCACTCATCGGCCGGAACATCTTTCGGTATTACATACTTCAAAGGGGCGTCTATGCGTCCTGCATCCTCGCTCTGCAGAACATTGTTGAATGCTGCAGACAAACCACTGAGGCCTATTTTTACCACATTCATCTCCAGTGCGGGAACGATTCCTAACATTTCCGCTCGGTATTGCTGACAAACCTTCAATTTTAAGATCACCCCACAACTTTCCAGGATTGAACTTTCAATGTGTAGAGCGTATTCTGCGTACTTAAAATTATAAGGCGATTCACGGTTCCTCCTCGCTATGCCAAACCTATTCCTCCGGAATCTCTGCTAAACAAGCAGAATTTTCAGATCTCGTCAGCAGACTTCAAACGACAAAGACAGTTTTCTAATCGGTTGAAAAGCAAGCATAGAAACAATGTGGTGGTTACTATTCCTTAAACTCCTTAGGATTCTAAAATTAATTTAATGCACTTCCACTGTGCTGAAAAAAAAACAATCCTGACCACTGATCCTCTCCCTTTTCCGAAAAGGTATCTACGCCACTGGTTCTCCTTAACAAGCATGCGACAGTCGTATGATCTGGAATCTGGCTTTTCATTTCCGTTAGAAGCTTCGTTGCGTTTATTGCAATATATTAACTGATACCTCATTGGGCCGAGAATTCTTAAGCTGGTGGTGGCTTTTCAGGGACGGTTTCTGTAGCTATGTAGTGGAGTCTGAGGAGAATCCCCAAAGCGGTAGATAGTTCGTTGCGATATTTCTGGAGGAGGTTATGCATCCCTCCATGGTTACATTACAGATGATATGCCATTTTAACGGGTTCGAAGGATATATTGTGGAAAAATTTAAAACAAAATTTAATCTAAAAACTCTTGCAAAGTCCTCTCTTTAGCATATGTAGAGAGTGATAGGAGAATTGGATGGAGTACATGAAATCAGGGGTCAAACTTTACACCTTAAAAGCAAACAAGACGGATCGCTGGCTTCACTGAGGAGCTTATCATGTAGTGAATCAGGTTTTATTGTGTGGCTTGGGGAATGCTGTACATTTTGCTGTACATCTCGCAATGCTGTACGGCAGGTCCAAATGCTGTACTGTACAGCAAAATGCTGTACGTCTGGTCAGCTTATCATATACATATAGTGCTGCCCGCTGACTTTAATCGATAGTATTTATTTTAAATGAGGTTGTTTTGCCATATTCAACGATATTTAATGGTAATCAACTGAGTCTATCATATTACCCTTCAAGTTTCTACTAATATTACTGAGGCGTTTCCTTTTTGAAGAGCGGGAGGATTTTTAATTTCAAAATTTCGTCCTCATAATTTATACACGATATGCATTCAATCATGTTACGACGGAAGGTTAACTTAGAAGAAGCAAGAAGGGCTATTACGCATGATTGTTGGAATACATACAGGAATCTTCTTTTTCTTCCTTGTTTTATACCGCTTTATGGAGTCGCGTTGCTTTCCCTGCGGTGTAAGCAGGTCGCCCATTTTGGCGGTAATGTCTCAGGATATTTTTACAATTTCAACAGGCCCATGTCGTCGCCGAACCAATGCGTTTTTTTTTTGCTTTTTCATTTGACACATCTTATCGTTTGGTACATACAGGAATATAAAACAGTATTTATTAGCACGTTAAAATACAATTTCGACTATACATAGCATAATACAAAAATTATAGTCAATTTGTTAAAAAACTATGCCAAAAATTATACTAAAAAATGCAACTCAATAAAAACAATGCCGTATAAATCAGCCTATAAAATCTTTTAAAAAAATAAGTTGATTTATTTGTTATGTTTAACGTAAGGCCGTAGAAAAATCGAGTTACGCGCTTGAATCTTTTGTTTTATTTTATTTATGCAATATCGAAGTTATTGGCCGAGTGAATGTCATCAAGTCAATAGTAATGTGTTTCCGGTAATGCACGCAGTCTCTGCGTTATTTGTTTACTTAACTTACGAAAGTGCTACCACGCACTATTATTGAGTCATAAGCAAAACTGTGTAGGTATACTTGTGTAAGTATTTGGGAAATTGTTGAAACATACATACCCTAAGATACTGCGGCGGAATCAAATAGTAGGTGAGATTAATCTGAATATGCAAATATGGATACAGTTGTAGAAGTATTAGCTACTAATTATATATAATTTCCAAATGGTCAATTTTATGAGCAGAAAGTATACCTGGTGTTGCTAATAATAATTTGATATTTTGTTGTGCACATTTTCACACGTTTCTTTCCTATCAGTTTTTTTTTTCTTAATTTCAATCCGATGCGCCGCACCACAACATGCATGCAACTGCTTCGATTAGCCATAGCATGAGTTGCAATTCTATTTAAATTTGCATTTTAAATTTTCATGAGAATTGATTCAACGCGTCCATCACTTCTTGCCCGTGTATATTTCAAATAATAATTCACAATATTTTCGCTACTTTCACTTGAGCATGCATTTATCGAATAAATCGGAAGTATGTTTTTTCTTGCGTTTCCTTACATTAATAGATGATGCAAGAAGCACGTATTAACTTCAGTTTAGATTAGACAATGTTTTTTCTTGCAAATTTCAAAATTACACTATTTCTATAAAAAAAAGTTGATACAGATTTTATGCGATGTATACAATGTATATTGTAAGCAATATTCAAAAACACTTGAAGTCCATTCATGTTTGGCTTATAAAAAATCGATATTGGATAGCTATGCGAACTGAAAGCATCTTTCATCTGGCTGCTGCATACATAACACTATTATTCATCTATTACCAACATTTTTTTTTACATTTCCCATACATTATATAGGATTGTTTTAGTTTTTTATATACTTTGTTTTTGCATTGTTGCTTGTAATATTTTAGGTATTAAAATATTATTAAATTAACAAAAACAAACAAAGCTCGCCTCTCTTAAGCCCACATTGTTATGTGTATTTTATATTTTTATAATATGTCGCACAATTTGCGAATTTTTTATATTGCTATGCTATACAAAAATTCCATCTGTTTGTCAACTTTCTCTCCCCAAAAAACAGGCCGCATTTTGTTTAATGTGTTTTTATGCGCGGAAGTTTACTCATATGTCAATATGCAACTTTGAAAGATTTTCAGATAAATCGTTGTTGATTTTGCTAAGCCATAGAGGCAACGTAAAAAGATTTATACAGGTAGTTGAATAATTAGGCGATTTTTTGGTGACAAATGTTTTGATTTTTGAAGAAAAAAGAGAATGCGCTCGTTTGTTTGATTAGATAATTCCTTAAATGTTACGCTTATAACAGAAATAGGTTTTTGGACTGAAGGAGAAAATTGTCAATTTGGGTGGTATTAATCGCTAATAGCATTAATTGCTACCAATTTGTGATTTTGTACACGAACTAAATCTATGCATAGACATAGAGATTAGTATGATATAATGTGTTAATGAATTTTAACTAAACATGAAAGAAAATGTACATTGGGTCCCTTAAATGTCTGAGGAGAAATCTGATGTATACCTACATTTTTACATTGCTAAATTTTCTCCTGTTGTTTAGAAATGTTTACTGAAATCATGTTTTGTTTTCTTATTTCAGGTATGTGATGCTCAAGTGATTGCCGATTATCGAACAGTAAGTTTAAGAATAGGCCTTAAGTAAAATAAACCGTATGTGCTGAGCTATAGCAGGGTTTTAAGAGTTAACGCTTTCAGGATATGCCATGAATTCTTCTTCTTTTAGCGGTGCAGAAAAGTGTGCAGCTGGGGTGTATCTATGTGGATTCTATGTATGATTTGCTATGGTTCTCGTCCGTTGCCACCAAAGACAGAAACCTGACTGCTGCGGTAAAGCTTTCACACAGTGACACTAGAGGTAAGATCAGTGGGCGCAATATAAGGCAAACCGGCGCAGTTTGAGCGGATGTCTTGGATTCTCGGGTGTATACGAGAAAGGTAAAAATTTAGACGCAAACAGAAGCCTAATGGATCTCCGGAGCCTTATCTGGAGGTCAGACGGGGTTTGACCACAGCTTTGTAGATCCAGTGTATAATTCGTGGTTTTAACCCCCACGTTTTCCCTATTGCTCTTTTAATTGCATATAGAGACTACGCAGATTGTAGAAGCGCTGCTGAGAGCACTCTATTCGTACCTAAACTCGCAATAAACTGACTCACTTCAACAGTGTGAATGGCTGCAATGACGCTCCGGTGTGTTTCTTCATCGAATGGGCTCCGCTTATATCCCTCAACCTTTACTTTCAAGATCTCGTACACCACGTCTAGCATGTCCTGGTGGAGTAATTCGGTTCATGTTTGTTTCTAAAATTTTGGGGTTCCCAAAAACGACTTGCTTTGCATCCTCTGTGATTTTCTTGCAGCTTGTATTTAGAGGTAGAACCCTATGCCAATTGGCAATGAGAGAAAATATTATGTACTAATTGCAGCTCCGAAATTGTGCCAAAACGGAACATCTAGGCATCTGAAGCTAGACATTGCTTAAGTTCGCTGTAGCCGAACCAATTTAAGGAGATTCAGGAGGTTCATCGATAGGACTGCCTTTCTGTTTTGTTTTTTGAAACCCGCATCGTAGGGCTTTAAAAAAACAAAACAGAACCAAAGGCAGTCGAATTCATTTCACTTTGCAGCTTAAATAAATTCAAAAATTGGTATTTCAGTTTCATTTTGGGCTAAAAGGGTTAAGAAATGCAATATGAAAATGAAGAAAGTTAACCAGGTTTACTTTGGGTGAACCCATTCTGGTAGCTTGAACCGCAAAGAAATTTCGTCTCCAGCTCATAAGAGCGGGGCATTCGAAAATAACGTGCGAGGCTGATTCCTCACCTTCGTTGCAGAGGCGGCATAGTGGGTCTTGTGTGTAGATCCCTATTGTATGCAGATGTTTCCGTAGGGTACAATGACCGGTTATAAGGCCTGTCACTGCTCTGAGGTTCGTTTTGCTAAGACTGAGAACTTCGGTGCAGCTGGTATGCCAGTTAGATCCCAGCATACGCTTGCTGTGCCTGAGCCCTTCAGCGAGTCTCCATCGTTATTGGAATTTATCCTCGGTGCATCGTCTAGCAACGGTTCTGGCAGTAGATTTACTGATTCCGATTGCAGGTTCAGGACCAGTTAAGGGTAGTTCGGAACCCTCTCTTGCAAGGGCATCCGCTTTCTCATTTCCTTCGATCCCCTTATGTCCTTTCACCCATTTCGGAGTTACGTTGCTTCGGGTAGCTAGGTTTTTGAGATTTTGTTGACATTCCCAAACCAATTTTGAGATTGTTTTGGGACTTGCAATGGCTTTTATGGCAGCTTGACTGTCGGAGAGAATATATATGGTCTTTTTGGTATACCCCTTTCGAGTACTCTCCCCTGCTGCAAGGTTTATGGCTATAAGTTCTGCCTGGAAGACAGTTGTATATTGACCTAAGGGTTTGGAGATACTAGGGTTGTTGGTTGTAGTATAAACTCCTGCCCCTGTTCCTTCGTCTGTCTCCGACCCATTAGTGTACCACAGTATGTGTTTTGATAGATGGTTGTCGTTCCATTTACTCCAGTCTTCCCTAACCGTTGAGGTTTGGATGTTGGAGTCGAAAGTGTACATGGCCGGGGTATAGTCGCTGCCCATATCTAGGATTGGGTTTGCAATGATTTATGTAATCGTGCAGTGTCCTACCCTTTGTGGTGTCATGTTCGATGATTGGAGTCTGTACGCTGCGAGTCTTGCCTCTTCTGTGATTGTGAGGTCCAGTGGTGGCAGGTCTAGTAGTTTCTCTAGAGTTAAAGTTGGTGTACTGCGCATGGCGCCGGTTATGCTTACGCAGGCCAGTCTCTGTACTGATCCCAACTTCGCTGCTGCTGTTTTTTGCTTGATTTTAGTCCACCAGACTATCGAGCCATAGGTCAGACGGGGTTTGACCACAGCTTTGTAGATCCAGTGTATCATTCGTGGTTTTAACCCCCACGTTTTCCCAATTGCTCTTTTAGTTGCATATAGAGTCTGTTTGCTTTTTGCAATTGTGTTTTGCAGCTGCTTGTTCCACGTGAGTTTGTTATCAAGGGTGACTCCCAGATATTTTACCTCCGTTGTAAACTGCAGTTGTTGGTTGAATAGCGTTGGAGCGTTGAGCCCTGTGCTTGCGACTGAAGGCTATCAGTGTTGTTTTGGCAGGATTGACCGATAGGCCTACCCTCCTACACCAATCCTCCACTTGGGTTAGAGCTTGTTGTATGAGTTCAGAAAGTACTACTGGAAAATTTCCCCTTATCAGGATGCTGATGTCATCGGCATATCCTTGGGTAAAGAAGCCAGTGTTATTTAGCTGGACCACTAGGCTGTCCACTACAAAGTTCCACAGGAGGGGTGAAAGTATACCCCCCTGTGGGCATTCTTTGAGGAGGAGGTTTCACCGAATAAATTTCCATGTACTTGTCGTCCTTGAAGCATTGATTTTATCCACCGACAGAGAGTGTTTTGGACTCCATGACTCGAGGCGAGATTCAAAAGAAGTGTTGTCGAAAGCCCCCTCTATATCTAGGAAGGCCGCGAGCCCTATTTCTTTGATTTCGAGGGTGGTCTAAATCTTCCCAACTAAATGGTGTCGTACTGATCCACATGATTTCCCTGTCTGATAAGCATGTTGGCTTGGGAAAAGCGACGGGCACCTGTCCCTGATATGTTTATCGACGAGCTTTTCCAATGGCTTAAGTAGGAAGGAGATTAGACTTATTGGTCTATACGATTTCGCTAGGGTTTGGTCACGCCCCGGCTTTGCCAGAAATGCTACGTTTACCTGCTTCCAAGTGATTGGAATGTATCACAAGGCTATGCTGGCCCCCTGTGGGCATTCTTTGAGGACAGCTGTATACATGGTTTCACCGAATAAATTTCCATGTACTTGTCGTCCTTGAAGCATTGATTTTATCCACCGACAGAGAGTGTTTTGGACTCCATGACTCGAGGCGAGATTCAAAAGAAGTGTTGTCGAAAGCCCCCTCTATATCTAGGCAGGCCGTGAGCCCTATTTCTTTGATTTCGAGGGTGGTCTAAATCTTCCCAACTAAATGGTGTAGTACTGATTCACATGATTTCCCTGTCTGATAAGCATGTTGGCTTGGGAAAAGCGACGGGCACCTGTCCCTGATATGTTCATCGACGAGCTTTTCCAATGGCTTAAGTAGGAAGGAGATTAGACTTATTGGTCTATGCGATTTCGCTAGGGTTTGGTCACGCCCCGGCTTTGCCAGAAGTGCTACGTTTACCTGCTTCCAAGTGATTGGAATGTATCACAAGGCTATGCTGGCTCTAAATAGTCTTAGTAAAAGCGGAGCCAGGGTCGTAAGACCCTGCTCAAGCATGGCTGGGTAGACACCGTCTGGCCTTGGTGATTTGTAGGGTTCGAAACAGTTGATCGCCCATTTCACCCTATTGTAGGTTACTATTTGGTTCGCAAGCCACCAGTCGTTTTTGTTAGCCCTGAGAAAAAGGGAGTTGTCATCCAGCTGTTCTGTGCGTACCGCACAGGAAAGTGAGACCCTAGAAGGACTTCCAGGGTGTCCTTACCTGTTTCTGTTTGGTTTCCATCGGAGTTTTTAAGTGTCCCGATGGGGTTTGTTGGATCCTTGGCTAGAATCTTCTGGATTCTCGCTCCTTCATGCAGATTTTTTTTTCTTCGCAGAACTTCCTTTAGGATTCCCTCTTGACTTTCCTAATTTCTTTGCTATACTGGGTTAGGGTGCAGTTGTATGTGTCCCAATCCCCAGTTCTTTTCGCTACGTTGAAAAGCTTACGTGTCTTCCTACGCAGGATGTTCAGGTTTGAGTTCCACCATTTGCACTTCGAATTGGTATGTCGTCTCTTCGAAGGAGGTCTTTATTGCGGCTTGCCGTTGATCCGCTGCAGCCTCCACACAGAGTGTAGTTTTAATGTGTCTGGAAATTTCATTCAGATTGGTAGACAGGCGCTCTCTGTAGAGGTCCCAGTCTGTTTTTTCGGGTTCCGATACAATTCAGTTGGCTTATCGACTTTGTCAATTTCCAAACTTATGTATCTGTAATCCGATAGTGATGGTTCGGCTAAGACACGCCAATGGCGGACGTTAGGAGATACGTTGAAGGTGGCTAAAGTTATATCAATTACCTCTCTTCGACGTGTTGTTACAAAAGTGGGCTCAGTACCCTTATTCAGAATCTCAGAGTTTTCTCTAATTATAAAATCATAAAGATACCCCCTTTTGTTCGTATCAGAGCTCCCCCACTCTGTATGGTGAGCGTTTGCATCCGCTCCGATGATGAGCTGCGCTGTGTGTGTTCCGCTGCTAATTATCAGTTTCTCCTGCTCTTGAGGTGGTGGAGACGTCTGTGAATCGTATGGGAAGTAGGCCGCAGCGAGGAATGTCCGTATTCGGAATCCGAACCATGATTTTACTGGCCTTGACCACTTCCCTCGCATGGCCCACGCGAAGGATTGCTCCCTCCCATGGGTTAGTAGAAGGTATTGCGACCCTCAGTGCTTGGCTTCCTGATTTGCGCATGTTAAGTAGATGACACCTTTGTCTGGGTAGTTATTCGTGAATAGAGGGGCCTTCGATGGTTCACTCTTGAATACCTCCGACACGATATGCGCTATGCTGATTCAATAGTTATTCTCATTCAGTATTTATGCGGCTTTTATGTGAAAAAGAACTGTTTTCAAAATTTAGCTTATTGTGAATTTTTCGTATATTTCGTTGGTGATTCTCCTATTCTGGGTGGAGATCACGGCTATGCTGGGAGGAGACTAATTCGATGAGAGATTTTTTTTTAGAAAATCCGCTAATAGGTATGTTCATGAAATACGAAAATACAGACAGAAGTGTGAAGTGTGAAAAAAAATATTGTTAATTGTTGCTTATTGTGAATTTTTCGCATGTTTCCATAGAATAGTTTGAATAGATCCCATGGAAAAAGTTTGATAGATTACTGAATTTTTGAGCTCCTTTTAAAAAAGTTGTTGGCAGTCGTTCATGTTAATTATAATCATGCATGAATATCGGTCCGCATCGGAGGAGTTGTTTCCGCGCTTAATTAATGTTTTGTTAAGTAACTCCAAATAATTGGGTAGTACTAAAAAAAACTATTTATGATTGGTGTACGATAAACTTATTCAAACCTATAAATCAAGTGAAAGAAATCTCTATCTATTCGATATCGAATTACATAACTACGAGTAATCCTCAATAATAATAGTTTTGTATTAATTCTGACAGTAACAAGACACCACAACATCTTTGAAACCAATTATAAAGATAATCCAAACATTTTGAATTACTGTAATAAAAAATTAATTAGAAAATAATTGTTGCCCTGAGGACATACTCTCAGCTTTTCCAACACCCAATAATAATGCAACAAAATGATTCTGATTTCACAACACAATCATATGCCTATGGTCACACTTCGTACTAAAACGCATCGACTGAACGGCATAAAAAATTAACTTCAAATTCATTGCCTCTTTCTTTTCGATACATGAACTTGTAATCTGAAAGCAAAACATCATCGCCCATTTCGTACAAGTAAAGCGAAAGTTTTTTTTGATAAAAGCAAACAAGTTTCCAAAACGATAGTCAATGGTCTCATCATCAGTTCAATATTGCAATTAATACAGTCGATTCGATGCACTTGCTTTTCTCTGCAGATTTTCAATTCATTCGTCGAATTTCCTTTGATCTTGCCAAATACCAAGTCATAGGGGCATGGCTTTTATACGTATGGACTTTTCTTTGCGACATTATCCACCTGAGTCTGCCAGTTGGTTTATTCTATCTGCAATACCTACATGGCATTCCATTGAATTATGTTGTAGATAAATCGAATATAAATTATTGTAAAGTGCCCACCATCGCCGTGTGTCGAAGGAATGTCTTTCACTTGCTTTTGCTTGGCAATATGCGAGCGGATTTAGCCGTTTGCGAGCCCGATATGAGTCTATCTAAATGTCGAGATTGCACAAAAAGTGCTTTAATTGTTAATGATGTGCTGTCGCAGATAATAAATATACTCCAGCACGATGGTCATCGTCGTCGTTGTCTATGAGCTTAAAGTCATTTTCATTTCTACTTGTAATTTATTTATTTTTACTTTATCTCATCTTGTTTTCATTTTGGGCAAGTTATATATACGTACGTACTATATCTAAGCTATAAGTTTTCAAGTTTCACTTGCTCTTCGTTTCGAAGACATTTTAGCATGTTGCCATCAGTTTAATTGTGTGGCAGCGCGAGGTGACCGACCATGATATGTACAACATGTTATAGGCTAGTTAGACTCTGAGCGAAATTGTGTATAATGGTGATCATTGACCTTGCACAAAAGGCGACTACAATTTTACCATATTTGCGGGTGTATATCCCAACGATACTCGTGATGACCATAATGATTTTTCCTTAGCACGGCTTTGTGCGTGTAGCATAGGTAGAGATCTACCTGTTTTGCTGGCGGCAAGATTTCCAAAAAACGATTTCTTTGATAGTGACTACACTACACCCATAGCTATCAAAATATCCGAGTATAGTATGTATTGACTTTCTAATTACAATACACTGACTGAGCATGGGAGCCAAACATACTTTTAGCCAACTAGCCAAGTTGAGGAACTAATTGTCTAGCGAGTAAGTTTTTTTTTGGTTGAAAATGTTCGCAGTTTTATAGCTAATTTAATTCAAAGTTATATTTATTGCCCTGTGGTTAAAAATGGTGAGTTGCTGGTATGATTGTAACGCGATAGGTAAAATTAAGAAACCAGAAGCGCTGAGACTACATTTTTTCGTTCGTTGGGGAATAATACTTTTCTAAAACTTGCAGCTGTATGTATTTTGATTATATGTATTTCGAATACATAATGAATATGAGGTTTTGCAATAATAAAAAAGTGTACTCCCGGCATCTTAATAATTGTATCAAATTAGAATTACTTTTCAATCAAGTCTAAAACATGTTATGATAAAATACCAAGAAGCTGACCTCCATGACGTCTTTAGTTTCTTTTTGGTTAACAAATTGAGCGAAAGTCATTTGTAAAATATCTGAATAGATTTTGAAGCCTTGTTTTAGGAATCGCGAAAAAGAAAATTCTTCCTATCAGTGCCAGTTTTTTCTTTACAAGTCCAATTTAAACCGCGAAATAAATAAAAAGTTAAGACCATATAAACCAGTTACGGTAATATACGGACTTAGAACATATACAGGGTGTCTCACGATTCATGGTACATACGATAATGGGTGATAGTACAGCTCATTTGGGTACAATTAATATTCTCCATGACCCCTCTGTCTTTAACCGTTATAAAGTTATAGCATTTTTTGTAAATAGTGTCAAAAACGTCGACTTGCCGACGAAAGTCATCATTTGCCCAACTTCCAATATTTGACTTCACTTTCTGAAACTGCACAAAATTCTACATAAAATAACTGTTTTCCCAATTAAATAATTTAAAAAAATTCCTAGCTACTATCATTCAAAAATTAATGAAATACGAAAATGGATTTTTAATTGAAAATTCAAATTGTCAAATCGTAACGGTACTTTGAGCTGACAAATGTGCAAAGTTGACGAAAGTTGTTAGCTTTCGAAAAACATATAAAAACTAGGGTCTTAGGAGTTGAAAAATTACATATCTTACGTGTTAAAGAGAAAAAAAACGTGGTTCCAAGAGTAAACCAAAGTAAACGTTTCAACAATTTTTATACGAGTTTTATTTAGTGAAAAAGCTTTTTTTTAATATCAAACGACAAAAAAACACGAGACCGAGGTTAATTTCGGGCGCGGTCGAAATTTGGATATCCTTCACTCTTCTCGGGCTAATTTTTTTTCCGGTGTACCTATGACTTGTGTTAAACCCCCCCCCCCATTCTTTCACTTCCGTTTTCACATAAGTTTCGTTACCTCGATAAAGCATATTTGTGTGAGGTTTGGTTAGAATAACTGCACCAACAGAAAAAAAAACTTTTTGGTGGGAGGATGACCCCATAGTGCGAATATATTTGTTTTTACATATTTTTTGTACTTTCGATAAAGACACATTGTAAGAACGAATATATTCCTACTATGAGGGCATCCCCCTCCTACCAAAAAAAGTTTCCTAAGATTTTTTTTTATCTGTTTGTGCAGTTATTCTAACCAAACCTAACACAAATATGTTTTATCGAGGTGCGGCCACTTATGTCAAAACGGAAGTAAAAAAATGGTGGGGGGGGGGGGTTAAACACAAGTTATAGGTACGCCGGAAAAAATATTAGCCCGAGAAGAGTGAAGGGTATCCAAATTTCGGCCGCGCCCGAAATTAGCCTCGGTCTTCAGCTTTTTTTTTTGTTTTTTATTAAAAACAAATTTTTTACTAAATAAAATTCGTGTAAGAATTGTGCAAACGTTTACTTTGGAACAACGTTTTTTTTTCTCTTTAACATGTAAGGTATGGAATTTTTTAAATCCGAAGACCCTATAATTTTTATATGTTGTTCGAAAGCTAACATTATGAGGCAAGTACGTAAGTAAGTTACGATTTTAAAATTTGAATTTTCAAGAAAATATCAATTTTAGAATTTTTTAAAGTTTGAATGCTTGTATCTGGGTAGGGCTTTAAATTATTTAATTGGCAAAACAGTTATTTTATGTAGAATTTTGTTTCAAAAAGTAAAGTCAAACCTCGGATCAAATGTTTGGTAGTGTGGCAAATAGTGATTCTGCTCGGCAAGTCGAGGTTTCTGACAATACATATTAACAAAAAATGCGATAACTTTATAACGGTTCAAGATAGAGAATAATTATGTGCTAATTTGATCCTCCAGTTGAACATTTAGTTCCTATTCTTTTGACCAGCATTGAGGATTATAATTGAACCTGATAATGATCCCTAGTTTTTACCCAAAGGAAAGGCCACCTCATTTTTAAATAGAGGACAAAATAATGAAATTTCATTGCGATACGTCTTAGTTTTAATTTCCGGAACTAAGGCCTAAGAAATTGTTTAATCTATTGAATCAAAGGAGAGCTCTTCCACTAAAAAATATTGAACCTCCGGAGAAATTGATAGGAAATGATAAATAATGACTCACATAAACACTAAGTACAAAAGTGTGAAAACAGACACCATTTTCATCATTAATTTTTTCCGGCGTTTTCGATAACTTCCCTTGACCTACGGGAGCATTTTAACTTCAATTCGAACGATCTCCCCGTGAATGGATCACCTCAGTTGGTTCCAATTCCATGGATTCATTTAGAATTGAGAGGACAAATTTCAAACAAAGTATATATATATATATATATATAAATATAGTTTGAATTTCAGCAAGATGGGGGATGAAACTGCAGTTACGCATTATCGGAGCCGCAATAGCAATCTCCAATTCATTTCCGGACATGCTAATATCAGGATTTGGCTAGGTTCCCCCGAGTAAACCAAATGTACCCCTTTCAGACGAAATGATGTTAAATTCCATTAGTTTCCCAGAGAAAACTTCGTGTATCGTATCCTTTATTCTAACAGTAAGGCATGGAGGACAGCAAAAATGCAATAAATGATACATTTAATCCCAAAAATCTTGCAGTGATGAAACACGGAAAATATGGGTCTTTTAGTGGCGAAATATACAAAGTTGCTAATTTGTAGTACGGAAGTTTGCAAACGTAGAGCATCGATTTTATACGAAATAGTACAGCAGTAAGTAATAAATGTACCGTGCTCATTGGGAGTGTTCAAGCGCCACTCCATGCCCTACAATCCCCTTTCCGGGCAACGAGCATCATTCTCACTGAAGAAATCCGGTTAATTAAAGCTTATCGGCTGCGCAGTTTGCACGGAAGTTATGGAAAACTATACTCTTCTACTTCAACGACGTATCAATCTGACTGATAGTACCTAAGCGGCGGCAATTTGTCCTCTTGCCTGGGGCGGCGTAAGCGCTTGAGCGGGCGCTGCTTACAATATACTACTAGTCGACAAAACAAGTCACTCTGCGTGGATTATAGCACACACAATAGCGCAATAGCAAGATCGAAAGAAAAGACACAGAAGATTGCTATACAGGGCACTTGCTGAAAAATCAAAATATGTACTTTGGCAATTTCAGCAAGTGCGGGATTTTCCTGTAATATTGTCAGCTACCGGTATAGTACTTAATACCCTTCTGCACATTATTATTGACACCATGTAGAAGTATGTTCTTCTACAAACGTATGCGCATTAGCGCGGAAAGTACTCTGAATAGATCGATTGGAGGATATAGGCGAAACATCCACCTAAAAAAATGTTGAGTCGACTAGGATGATACAAGGGCCTTAGTCAAGTTCAGCTTGAAGACAGATTGGCATGTCAGGAAATAAATGCGTATACTGAATAAGTTAAAATTGCGGCAGCATCTGCTAATAGGTTCATTGAAGCCATAGACGGTGTAAAGTGTTGGTGTTTTTAAGGAGAGTTGTATGCCTAGAGCGACTCAGTTGGTAGTTAAAAAAACGACTTCGTTACGGATAAAATCAAGATTGATTGTTCCGTAAAGACGTCAATGCTGAAACAGGCACAAAGAAGTGTTCTTCCTGCAGAAAGAGTCATTAAATTTAAGAGACTGAGTCTTATCAAATTGATCGGGATATAAATGTCTCTCAGAATTGGGAATGCCGAGGTCAGCGTTATCATGAAACCTATACAATTCAACGTTGTTCAGAAGGTACGGACTGGTAATAATCCCATTTTTCCGAGAAAATCTAATCATTTGGTATTTGTTAACGTTGAAATGTACCTAAATTATTACGATGATACCACTGTTCAAGGGATTCTATTTTAGATTGAAGGATAAGGATTGAAAAGTGTAACCTCAGGACCATGATGAGATTTTGTTTTGCCCTAACTCCGTGAGTAGCATGATGTGTTAACGACTACGGTGTGTAGACTACACACAACGATTCCAAGGACAACTGAATTTGGAGTGTAAAACGGTTGTCAGTCATACCACTTCCTAGTCGTATTTTTAGTTTATTATTCTACGATAACAATATTCTTATCTTGTTTCTGAATAATAAACGTTTAACGGGCCATGCCATGTTGAGACAATTGAAGTCAACTAAATAGAGTAGTAGAGCAGCAGTATTTTAGCCGACGATAACTTAAAATAAATTAACAGAGCACATTAATTTCGGACCAAAGGCATAATTACCAAATTACATCTAAAAAAAAGTCCATTGCGAAAATTCCAATACACAACAATGATATTATCGATTATAAACAAATTAATCAATCCACCAAATTGAAAGTCAGTTATCACGAAACAAATTTTTACCTCATTATTTCCAACACAAGACCAATGCCAAAGTACCTAATAGGTTACTGACTGGCGAACTCTATCGTTAAATTATGACTTGCAATTGATATTTCATAATAAATTACAATCATATCACTGCGCCTACAAAGAAAAAAGTGAATGTCATATAAAAACATAAACAATGACATACAGCTTATAGGCACATATACATACCTCAAGTACCTATATGCCGCAGTTGTAATTACACATTCACAGTGCAAATGCAATTCGTGCGAATCGCATGTGTACCGTTACTGCGATATGTTATCTACGCACAGTAAAACATACATAAATGTATGTATGATTTCAACTACAGTAATAATACTTATAATGTATTAAATTAGATGCTCTCGTGATAGTCATGTCGAAATTCGGTTCAAATCAAAGATCGCTAAGCAAATATAAGAGAACACCTATCCATAGACCTATGGTAGATTAAGTACCATTGACCAGTGATCTCCTCGACTATAAACTAAACCAACTACGCAAACATGCAGTTGTTGTCTTTCTTGTCTATCATTGATAGCATAAACACTTGAAGCTGTCATAATATTGAATTGCACAGTAATTTGGAGGGTCAATTTGAAATTTTTCGGTTGACTCAAGGTTAATATTCATAATAGACATAATTATACAATATCAAATACCCAGCGGGTACTTTGTATATTAGACTTTAATTTGGCAGTGCAAATTCAAGTACATAGACGTTAAGCAAATTTTTGTGTATGGTCTTGGAGGGCAGAAGATAATATTTCCGCAAATAAACAGTAATTTATGGAATTTTGTTTATCATTGGTTTAGTTATACATTACCAACATCTCACAAAAGGGATTATTTGTTTAAAAATCAAGAATTTCATGGTCAAATATCTTTTTAGCTTAAATGCTATAGTGTTGATTTAACTAAGGCAAACGGATCTTCATGGACGATATGTCTGTGATAACTAAAATAAATAAAATATACCCTAAAAAACTTCATTTTAGGCGCCTAAAGTATGCTCTTAAAATTGTAAAATATGCCCTTAAAATAGTAAAATATGACCTTAAAATTAAAAACCATGCTCATATAAAACACTTTTTCCAATAAAAGATTATTTTTATTAACGGAATCTTTGATCGACAAAATGTATTATTGCAAAAAATTACGAAAAATTTGGCTTGTTCAGCTAAGCGTTCTCATAAGGAGTTCTGTTCCCGATATTGTTGTTGTTGCTGGCGTTATTCTCTATCACGTCTAAGTCCTTTCCTTATACAGTATCCGCTCGAAAATTAGAGTAGCTTGGAAATTATAAAAACCAGTTAGACACACTGGCCGCTCTAAAATTAGAATAAACTGTTCTAATTTACAAGCGTAAGAAGTTTGAATACACAAGTCTTATGTTTTAATCCCGTTTTAAACAATAAAACCTTAACACGATTAGTTTTACAATATCTCACAGAGCACTTTTTTGTCTCTGTTTAAAAATGCTTGAAAATTAAAAATTATTAGAAATTAGAATTGGCCAAAACAGAACTTCCGATTTTCGAGCGTCTACTGTATTCTACATAATATCTTTTCTAAGGCAACAATATGATATTAGCTGTGAACTGACAGTAATAGGAGAATTATTCGCGCCGCGCGGATGTGAACACCAAAAATTCGCGCCGAGAAATTGGTGCCGCGTTGGTGTGAACACCACTTAATACTTTTCGACTTTTTATATTTAATTTACATAGGGAATTTAATTGGGTTCCGTCACCGCCACAGTGGCGGATTTACCAGTAGGCTGGAGCCTAGGGCGGAAAATTTTACGGGGGCGGCAAATTTAGGGCAAATATATATTTTTTTTAGGTAAACACATTGTAAACATTTAATACCGTGGAAAACTGAATTCCAAATACGAATTTTCTGTTGGCTTAAAATTCTGTGAATGATTAATTTTGGGAAACTCAAGGAGCAGTCATAATTAGACAACATCTTAACGCACTTTTCCTAATCTTTTTCTAGTTACCTATAGGCGTATTCCAGGGTGCCCAATCGCACACTTACATTGTAATGTAAATATTACTCGTTCATATAGAAATGTCAGTTACCATATGAACTACACTTCACTGCACACACTTCACGCAAAATTCTGCTAATCTCACTCCGAATAGCCTACTGGTGGAGGGTAGTTCGGTTAAGCTAAAAGTAGAAACAATTTTTTGTAACGCATTGGCTTCAATTAAACAAGGGTAGGAATCTAACATATGCGAGGATGTTTTGGGTGAAGCAATCAAGGAGCTCCAGCTGGACATGTTTTTAATATACAAGAACTTTTCTATTTCCTATTTCCCGACAGCAAGCCTCTTTAAATCCCACCAGATAAAAAAATTAATAATGTCTTTGGTCAGAAGGATCCGCCGGAGAGCGCAAATCGACTCTAGAGATAAGGTTTTATCCTATTTCAGAAGGTCCTAGCTGTTCTTCAAAAGATACAGTCGTTTCCCAAGGGCAAACAAATCGCAAAGGAGGACCAAGTGCAAACGGGATCGATTTCCCACAAAAAAAAATAGATAGAAAGGATCAGGATGCCGATGTAGAGCATATTATGGCGCACATTTTGCTAGAAATGTCAGAGTCGTAGTTCAAAAGTTACATACCGTCAAAGATGCGACCTAAGGGTAACAAATATTGTAAAGGAGGCCCAAGCACAAACGGTGTCAATTTTCCATGAGACCCAAAGCCAAAGGACAAATAATTCGCAAAAAGACGGGAGCAAGGGAATCATAGTCCCATTTTCCAAAAAATTCGTAGAATGGCGTCTTGTGGTGCACTTTTTGCTGAATATTTCATAGAGAGGAGGGACACTTTGGATGTTTTGTGGTGCAATTTCGGGATTTTTAATGAGGGATTCGTTACATGCGGGATCCGAGACGGCGGCGCGGCCTAATCTAAGGAAACAACTTATCTCTCCACACACTCTCTGTTTTGATATCCCTATTGTAAAAAAAAATTAAAAATTGTTCTGATGTATACATAATGTTTGTTTGTATCCAGATATTACGCTTCAATCCTAATTTAAAGATTTCATAAAAAGTCTGAAACAGTTTTCAATTTTTGTATAACGAGAAATGCTGACAGCATTTGCCTTCATAAACAAAATAAATTTTACGAAGACTACATTGTCAAAAATTAGCGTTCGTTCTAAACTAGTTTCTAGGTTAGTTGATCAATTAGAATAGGCAACCCTAGTAAAAGCAAGTTCATATTTTCGCGGTTTCTGTTACTACTTTAGTTTTCCCCACTTGAAATTGGCTGGGATGTAACCAGGAATTGGTTTCGGGAGGGGTCCTCGATACTATATGCTATATTGACTATCAAATTTTTAAGTAGGTAATATGTATGTATCCATCTTGTGGAAAGGGTTAAAAGAAATTTTAAAATTTTTGACGTACAAATAAATTGTTGAATTTGTAAAAAAATAATTTAAAATAATTAATATCAGTAAGCAAGACTTTTGATAAATAATATCAACGAGTCCTTGCATTTCGTCAAGTTGTCAATTGGAATTTTAACTCTTTTTGAAACAATTTAAAAATCATGAAATTGTCTTACCTTACAATGACGGAGGGTGGAGATATGTTTCGCCCAGAGGCGCCACAGAAGCTAAGTCCCGCCCTGAGTACCAACCAAGTAATTATTAGATCGCTTTGTCTTTATATTTATCTATCACATCAAAATAGAAGAATACTCAGGTCCGACGAAGTGGAAAGCACTAATCTATTAAAGTGTAAAGGAGAAATTTGAGAATAAATGTAGGTCAATCAAAGAAGTTCGTCCTGAAGTATTAATTCTCGACTCAAAAAAAAAAACAACAGTGTTCCGCGCATTATTGCACAACTTGATTGGGTGGGAAACGATAAAAAAGCTTAACGCCTTGACCCTTGATTCTGGTAACGTCCCTTCAGCAATATTCTCGTAGAGTTTGGCAGGAGCGGCAAAATGTCAACAGCCTACTAGCGGTAAATGTGTAAGTCCGTCACTGCACCACCATCTTGATAGACAGGCCGAACTGTCGAAATTCGATTTCGAAAATTCGGTACCTTAGCGCCCATGGCTGTTGCTATTGCTATTGTTGTGAATGCGGTTCCGTAGCCACATGACAGCTAGTTATATCAGCTGATAATCCGGCCTGTCTATTAAGATGGCGGTGGTTCCGTCACTGCCATTTTGATATACAGGCCGGACTGTCGAAATTCGTTTTCGAAAATTTGGGTTATTAGCGACTGTGGTTGTTTCTATTGCTATTGTTGTAATACGTATTACTTGGGGTTCTTAGCGACATTTTTATCAGCTGATAATCTGGCTTGTATATCTAGATGGCGTTGGTTCCGTGCATTAAATGTTGGAAAGAATTATTTTTTTTTGTAGGATCATAGAAATATGCAAATATTATGCAAGAATATGCAAAAATATATATAAAAAATATGCTTTTATGCATCTACATATATGCAAAATATGCATTTATGGACAAAATATGAAAAAATATGCACTATCAAATATATCTCTATCGATTTCTTTTTACATAGATCGAAATTAATATCTCATTTTCATCTACTTTTTTCTTTATTCTTGCTAACAAGTAAAACGCTCAACATGAAACAAAATAGTCGTTTCGTTTCTAAATAGGACCAACCAACCAACATTTGCAAAAAAAATCAAGGACTTCTTGCAATTTTAACTGACCATTTTGTTAAACTTATATTTAAAATTAGCCATGTATGTTTCAAGATTTTGTACGTACTCATATAATCCACAGAAATCATTTCTACCTATCTTTTATTTGTAGAGGAAAAAAAACATTTTTCTTTGTCCAACTTAGCATTCAATTGAAAGTTGTAATTAAAATTGTCCAATTATTCGTTCAAGGAAGTCGATCGCCATTCACGCTTAAATTAAATATTGGGCAACATTATTCGGATTAAAGAAATAATTGGTGCTTGCCGACAGTAATAAATGTTCAAATGTTGAGCCAATTATTGTACGGGAAATTAACACAAGTTTTGGAAAGTATAAGCCTCAATTGAACTATTGCCTGCTTCACACAGGTACACACGTGCCAGTTTTTTTTTTTATCTTAGGAATTAGAACGTGTTTGTCCTATATATTTTCGATTTAAATCTCCTACATTCAAAAATTAGCGCAAAAATGCTATGCAATTGCCAATCGTTCATGATCATAACAATGACAACGGCCTAATTCTATAGCGCGAGGAATCGCACTTAAGATTTCTTTTGTATTCAATCCATTTATTTCCGATCAGATATTTTCAATTTTCAAAAGAATCAATTTAACATCAACTCCACATCATTCTCATCTAACTTCTTTTGCGTAAATTTAATTAAAACACTCGGTCTTCAATTGATTGAATTCAACGAAATACTTGATCAAAGCAGCGGTAATTGTAAATGTGTTTTGTAAGACGAAGCTACGCATTACAACTATAGAACAGAAAA
The DNA here is from genome assembly GCA_949715475.1 of Microchrysa polita. Classification (NCBI taxonomy): domain Eukaryota; kingdom Metazoa; phylum Arthropoda; class Insecta; order Diptera; family Stratiomyidae; genus Microchrysa; species Microchrysa polita. The sequence goes on along the minus strand of OX454418.1, from coordinate 36,782,963 downwards.
ACAGAAAATTATCTACTACTTACCGACTGACTATTTGTTGGTTATATATCGTATACTCGAACTAGGGCTAGTCCATTGACGCTTACCTGATGAATGGAAAAAGATGAATCGTTTTGAACTGCATTTACTATTTTAGTTGCGATTGAATAAAGATTGTACAGAGTTGTATACACAGAATGATAAATATTAAATGCCAGAAGCGTATTTGAAGGAAAATATATAGGTTAAGACAGAAAAGAATGGTTTGTGTTTAATTTTCCGTTCTTTAAGAAACATGAACACTTGTAAGCAAGTAATTGTTCAAATTAAACATGAATGGAAAAAAACCCTTCACTTTTGAAAAATAGGACACAGCATAGATTAATTTCAAACCATACTAGCATCATAGTAAATTGTATTTCATGTACGATGGCACCAAGTAATTTGTTGCAATTTTTATTACAGGGAATTTCGATTCGTTATAACGTTACTATTTCCCGGTTATAACGCTCTTTTCCCAGTCGCATTTTCTTAAAACAATTCATATTGACAAATTCATTGAGCACATAGTCTATGCACAAGTTGTTCCGTTAATTCGCATCAAGGTCAAATTTCCTGGAAAAGGGAAAGACATAACAACAATTGAAAGTATAATTGAAGGTCTCGTAATTGCATCAGCATCCGTCGACACCGAAGAGAACAAGAAAGAGGCGTTAAGCATGCCAAAAACATTTGCAGTTTTAGTTGCAATCAAAAAGATTCGAGCAATTTTTGCCTATCGCATGGACATAGAGGAAGGATTTTCAATAAATTGAAAACCTCACTATTACTGCAGTCTGTTGGCACTCTAAAACAAAAACAAATATCTGTTTTTTTTTTAACCAGTAATCAATTGATTGCCATTTCCTTACTATTTCATTCCATGTATGTATCAATGGAATAATAAATTTTGTCACCTAAAAGGTGTATGCGTCTATGAAGTATATTTCTTGGACTTTCCGCCTATAGCGTTTTTCCGGTTATAGCGCTTTTTTGGCTTAGACCCCAGAAGAGCGTTATAACGAAGTTTTACTGTATGTAGTGTTAATTGGTACAATACTATACAAAGAGCGGATAGGCAACAACTCACTTTGTCCACTTCTTCTTTGTCCTTAATAGCGGCAGTCGTGGTCAGTAAAACCTAATAATATCCAGCCAGTTAAAAATCCCGCCTAAACAAAAGCCCGCTTAATATCCCACCATTTCAATAACTCGCCAATCCAAAACACTGCTTTTCAATATACCGTCATTGAAGGTATTCTTTACAAAATTGCGAGCGCGTCTCCTCACACGGGGATATTTAAGTTTCGGAGACCCAAGGGAAGCTGACTTAATTTGGCAAAATGGTTGCCTGGCCTTTGGGTTACCGAGAGTTCAGTATCCCCGGTATGAATTAGTGTTCCTTAGTACTCATTTATCGGGACATCTACATAATCCCGAAAAACAAAATCCTGAACGTTTATAATGCCGCCTTTTACAAAAAATCCCGTTTAACATTATCCCAACATTACTTAATCCCATCCCACCACTTTAAAATCCCGCCACTTCAAAATCCCGCCCACTAAAAACCACGCCTTATTAGAATCCCGCTTGTGGATAGTGAAATAATCCCGCCAAAATACCACTAAAATTATTTTCTACATCTACACGTCTACATGTATCGATAACCAAATTTCGCAAGCAATAACATTAATTATACCCTTCGCTCATAGAGTGATAGGGTCTATTAACTTTGTCATGAAGTTTGTAACGCATTGAAGGAGGCATCTCCGACCATATAAAACGTATACATATATGATCAGCATGACTTGGGGAGTCGATTGAGCGACGATGTCCGTCTGTCTGTCTGTCCGTCTGTTGCAGTGCGTTTTTCTCGGCCGATATAAAAGCTAGAGAGCTGAAATTTTTTGCTAGAATGGATCAAATTGAACCATGGGGTCATGGGGCTGCCATACAAACCCAACCCCCCATATTGGTTCTTCTAAGAAACATTTCTTTACACCAATTTCACAAAACCTTGAATTAATGTGTCTTTATCAAACTTAAAACTTCAAACGAATGGAATCGTACTGTGGGGTCATGCTCCGGCAACCCCAATAAAATTTTCCGAGTAAATATTTTTATTTGCCCACTTATTTCAACCAAGCCCAAAACTTTTGTCAAGACGGAAGAAAAATAATGAGGAGGGGGATTAAATACAAGTCATAGGTACGCCCGAAAAAAACTTTTAGCCCAAGCGAAGGGTATCCAAATTTCGGCCGCGCCCGAAATTAGCCTCGGCCCCGGGGGTTGGCGAGCGAAGCGAGCAGGGGGCGAAGCCCCCTAGTTTTATATACAATTTAGTTAACTTGTTCAAGTTAGATGACTGTTTACAGGTTACGATAAGCAAGCCAACTTGTGAGTTAATTATTGTGCGGAATAGCTTGTTACGCCTTATTTTTCCTCCAGTTCTTCGTGTTCAGCCATCTGTAACCGCTTGTATCGGATTAAGGCTCCTTGCGGCGGCAGTATTTCTCCGGACCAAGTCTAAGTGAGATGCGCTTGGGCGCCACACACGTTACAATGCGTCCCTGTCTCGTCGAATCCGAAACGTGAAGAGGACCGACGCGACGATTCGTCAAGTCTCAATCAATAAAATGTATGTGTTCACGTTAAGTTGTAAACCTTGCGCGGCTTCGCACCCGCTACTCGGCAACGGACCACTTCTTGGCACGGACTCGCCAAACTCAACAATTCGTCCTTGGACTTCACAAACTCGACCACTCATCCTGTCACGGACTCGACAACAGACCACTCTATCGGGCTCGACAAACTTGACACTCGTCCTTGACACGAATTCGACAACAGAACTCTCATCCTTGCCACGCCAAAGGATTCGCAGCTTGACTTATTGGACTAACCGCTGGCTGGAATAGACAAAAGAATAGAGAGCCGTCTTGCGCTGTCATCACGTTTTATGCTTTTCATCATGGCGCGTGCCGGCAACTTGCGATCATTGTATAACCAAGCACTCGAAATTACTCGTAATCAAAATTTGCTCGTTGTCGCTACGATGGCATTGTGTATAGTGGTGTGCGTCTTCGCTGATGTGATTTGAGAACCTCGAGATGCCATAGTCGATGGTAAAGGTACTTGCAATCCCTGCTTAAATCCTGACCTGACTCGTTGGCTTCTTCACCTGACTCGTTGGCAACCAAAGAAAGTGACCGTGTATCGTACAATCGATTTATAGCATTTTAATAATTCATGTTGGGGAGGGTTGACCATATCAAAGACCTGGAACAGCAAAATTCGTTTTACCCTGCATTACAGGCCTTATACATCTGCAACTTGGTTGCCAACCTATGTTCCAGGTACCTTACTACACACTTCCAACATTCCGGCAACCACGCCATTCACGTTCTTGAAACCTGGTACTGCATGTTGCCTACAAATCACTTATTTTCTGTTTTTTTTTTTGCAGTTGCAGGTGTATAACAGGCCTTACGATAGAATTTCATCCATGGTTGAAAAAACAGCTCGGCTTCATCAAGAGACGCGCACTGGGCGGTCAATACTCAAAGGGTTGATATGGCATTTTATTTGAGGAAAAATGCCATCAATAGATCCTATTTCGGATGTTTGTTTATTTGATCGATAAAGATAACAATTTATTAACAGAAAAAGCCTGTCATTACAGGGGATACTTAAGTCTCGACTACCGAAAGCCCAGACCATCTATTTTCCAAATTAAGCCGCCTGGTTCGTGGGTCTCCATGCTTCCTTCAATGCGTTACAAACTTCATGACAAAGTTTATATACCCTTTCACTCTATGAGCGAAGGGTATAACAAGTCCTTTAACTAACCAAAAATAATTTTGAATTCGAGCTTCATGAGTCCTCGAGTGTTCTTCAATCTTCATCACAGTGCGAAATGCGAGGCAATGGTGCCGTGGTTGATAGTTATTAAAATCCAAACGACTTTCTGTTTTATCTATAGTAATGACGTTGCCTCTATACAGGGTGTCTCGAGTTGTTTCAGCAATACTGATAGGATCGATGAAACAAATTGTTGGATAACAACGACAACAATTGTTATTACCGTTATTTTGCTAAAGGGTTTTTTATTTTTTATAATTTGCAAAACTAATGAAGAATCGTGTATTCTTATTCATTCCTTATTCCTTATTAATTCCTATCTATCTAATCTAACCTGTAACTTTCGTTTCGGAAACTACAAGAAATTTAACATACTAAAACGTTCTTTTCCACTTTCAAATATGAATAACACATTGGAAGCTATACTTAAAACTAATTAAAATTTTAGAAACTAAACTAAAGTAATTTCAGACTAAACTCGTTAGTTCCGGTACAAAAAACAAAAGACTATCGAAAATTTCTCGAAGCAACACCCTGTAAAATACTCGGTGCTAAAAAAAAAGCCCACTTACTTTTTCTGCCAGGATTTTTTATAACGAAAAGTCTGGATTCCTTTTTACCGAGGTCACTCCCATTCTGCACCGTTTTCAGTACCGGAAGGGACCAAACGAAAATTAAAGTCTCCGTAAGACCTAGTGAAATTGCTGTCAATCGAAAGGTCATGACTCCCATTTTTTTTCTCCCCTTTCTTTTCCCCCTAGTTGGCACCGTTCTTCATAGCTGCAGCTCACTCCGTGGCCGTTTTCAAAACTGAAACTCCATCGAAAACAATCTCGGTGACAGCTAATAGTTTCGAGATAGTTTTACTTCGTTCAAAAGCAATTAGTGGAGTGCTGCCATTTTAGTCTTTTTTTATATTAAATAAAAACACGATATAGCCAATGCAAGTCCTGTGGTCGCAAATTCTCTTTTATGAAAAACTTGCTCGTTTCACTTGCACAAGTCATCTGACAACATACAACTTTCGGACCCGCCATCAATTTCCAAACTAACATTCTGCTAGCTCCGTAGACCCCTAAATACTCCTAACAATTTAGGCATATATAAAAATTTCATTTAAGGCTAACTATACGTAACACAAATGTCAAATCAATTAAAAACGAAAGAATTAAGGCAGTAACTTCATCAAAGAATTAAAATTCATGTCAAAACTACGAACATTTTAAAATATGTACATATATGTTTTTTTTATCTCCGGGAGACTCACTGAAAAGTATTGGAAGATTAATAAATAATAAGCGAGTGTATTTAAAACAGCTGTAATTCTGCTTTATGCTCGCCTAGAAAAATGAAATGAAGCAACAGAAATTATAATTGGATAAAAGTCGAAAATGTTAAATGTCTTCCTGATGTATGAAAATTGGTTTCCGTTGGTTTCTTCGTGTGATTGCCGCTACTCAATATGGAGTGTAGCGCGTCAACTTAAACTTTAATATCACTTCACTAGCAGCATAATAGTAATATTCGATTATTTTCTAAGAATGTCAATAAATCTTAGGTGTTCGGGTGCCTTTGCCAATGGCCAATTATAATTTTTTTGTGAGTACTACTGCATTGTACTCTGAGAAATCAATCAGGTTATTTTTGTGATTCTAATCCTCCTCAAAAAAGTTCAAATTTTTCACTTTGGATTCTTTTCTAGAGTTGTTTCGTGATTAAAACCAGCATGTGAGATTGGAATCACCTTTTTCGATTGCGTTGTTGTGTTCTCTGCTAAGTGTTAAATTTTTACCGCGTTGTCTTGGCCTATACATATTTGATTTTGGTTTTGCCCCCCCCCCCCCTAAACGAAATCCTGACTACTCCCATACATTAATGTTAAGCATTCAGATCAAAATTCGAAAAAGCTCTCAAAATAACAACCATTCAAGGCAACCCTTTGGTGAATATAAGCCCTACGCTTGCCTCTTGAAACTTTCCAACCTTTTCCTTTACAGGTAGATTTTTTTCACGACTAATACCAGAAACACACGTAAAGGTAACCGTTATAAATAAAATGAACTTTTATCAACCTATTCAACCTTTTGCAAAACTTTGTACATTTAAAAGTTTGACCCTCCCTTTGATGGACATGCATCGCTGGTGACTTTTGCCATTTTCTTTGGAGCCACTGCAGATACAATTTCATCATATGTAACCTCTTAGTAAACGTTACCGTTGTTGAGATTGAGACAAACATTTATGAAAATGTCTTTATTGTGAAGTTTCAACCATCCTAGCTCCGTTGTGATGCGATGCATCGATGGGGACTTTTTTTTTGGAGTCAAAGTAGCAACAAATTTGCCAACAAAAAAACTAATCACACGTTTAACCAAGTGTAGGTAGCAATTTTTGCGCCATAAAAGCTTCAAATTCGACACAGACTTCTTTCTCGTTAAATGTACCGTTATATATATGTTTCCAAAAATCCTCCCCGGGAAGGGGATAATTTAAGAGTGGGACTGGTCGGGGTGGGAAGTTGACATTTTTTGGGGGGCATATAAGACACAAATTTCTTGAATACTTTGAGATTACGCTACCGTTTTTAAGATACTCACGAGAATTATGACCAAAAATCCCAATAAACAGCGCTATTTTTCGTCAGTTTGAACCCATGTGCTAGCTTAGAGGATCAAGTATTTATGATGAATTTGGTCATTTTCTTTCGAACTGTTTGGGCCTGAAAATCTCAGGGAAGTTTACCGTTATATGTATTTTTTCGTAAAATCTTGCTGAAACACCCCTTTTTTGTAGGAGAACGCAAGAGGGTTTTTCGAGACTTACGCAAGTCTATATAAGTTTCCCATACGTCACTTTTTAGTACATGTCACCATTATCGAGACTTTCTCAAAAACCTGATTTCTGCAGGTGTTGATTTTTGTAGAGCCTCTAGCGGCAAACGTCACCATCTCTTGTTTAGAGCCTCGATAGAAAGACTCATTCGGAAATCAAGCTTTGCCTGCCTGCATATCAATATATATACTGTTGAAAGTTGAATGATAATGGTTAATTTGACTTCCTTTAATCACAGGACGCGGACGCGGTCTTACGTTTTTCGTGGCGGATATAAACGGTCGACGATATGAAATCCGTTCAATCAGATACCTTTTTCACATGGCTTCTCATTAAAATAGGTTATGTGCTAAACTAAATATCTAAACTGAGCTACATACATCAAAACACTGTTTCAACAAATCACTAAAATTTGGTCTTTCTTAGTACAACTTTAGCTCTTCGACAAGTCCCTGAGCACTACTCGCGCACAAACATGTTCCATGGGAACAATGTTGTGCTATACCTATACAAAACACAAATAGTACTCCGTACAAATAATTTTTTTTGCGTTTTTGGTGTACACTATCGCATGTAAGCATACAGCTTCATACATAAGTCACTAGGCATTTTTTTCAAATACATAGTACACAATATTTGTCACAAATCTAATGGGCAACGCAAAACCCTTTAATGTAAACTGGTCGCGATTCTAATATAAATCGTTCATACATTTATGAAGTTACTGTCTTAAGTTTCTTGTTTCCAACGCAATTTGTTGTATTAAATATTTGGGAGATACTTGATTTCAAAAAACTTGATTAGTTTAGTGAAGGGCGGAATTTTAATTTCTCGCATTTAATCTTCGAATCTAACTAAATACACATACATATTTAGGTACTACTACCGATACCGGTATCATAATTACCTATAATAACTAAACTCAAATATAGGTCAAAAATGAATTTCGTTTTCATTATCTTTTCTCAAAGAATCTTCTTCTAACTGTACTACAAGCTTCCACTATTTCTCCGCTTAGAATCGTTTAAACCTAAACTACTCTACTCCTGCACTGGCCTACTTTAAAGTTTTGCAATTTACTGTATCTCGAATTACACCTGTTGCTTAATACCAGCTCCTCCATTTAAGTTTACAGAAAGCTACGAACAATTATCGTCAAAGCTTAATTATAAGACAATCAAGAGAATTCAGCGCAATGCGCACAGTGCGGTATGCGTTAACTATTATCACGAAGCTTATTCTTTGTTTCTCATCCATCCGCATCGCTATGGTAGCATCATCCCATAATTTTGCTATATACTCGTACAGTCTCAATCGTTATAACGTTTGATAGAGAAGAATATTACGCTATGAAATTAATATAGGAAAAATCAATTTACAATCATACCTATTACTACCACCGTTACTAAATTATATGTAATTTTGCATAGAGTTTTGTTTAGATCTTTCGCTTCCGAAGGCTTTTCCAACAGCTTCATTTGTATGGAGCGATGTGGTGCATCCGACGAATTGAATGGATATTTCTAGCGGGAAATGAACGCGATTAAAGTTATTTTGCAATTTATATGTGTGACGAATTACAAAAATCAGAGCGTAATAATCCAAATCGTATATAATGCGTTTAAGAAGAATGGTAAAAAGGCATCAGGCAGCGAGATAGATTTAAGAAGGATGCATATCATGTACAGTCGGTGTAATTCATATTTCGTGTTAATCAAGATGCATTTGTTGTTAACATGAATTTGAAAATAAAATCAACCACTATGACCCAAATTAAGATAAATTGGAGGTCATAAACAAACCGCGGAAATACATATTTCTTGTCTATTTTAACCTTAATGATAAAGCCTTGCCTTGCCCGCACTGTGCGGACGTAAAGTACTAACTCGATTTCGGTTTGTTTCGTTGAAAACATTATAAGATAATAATGACCTTTCAACAAGAACTTACGAACAAATTCAATTGACTTCTACGCCATAATATTTCTAGCACGCTACATACAGAAAACGGAAACATTCTAACAACAAATTGTGTGTTTGAAAGTACTTCTTCGATGGTACTCGATGTAACAAACCGGTGGTTATTCGATGCAATAATTTGGGACTTCGTAATTAGAGTCTGAATTCCATAAAAAAAAAACACAAAAACAAAAAAGAAAATCAGAATTTATAAATACAAAAGAGATAGCGGCATTCTCTCATCAATAGTTAGAACTATGCTTCGAGGACAATACAAATACTCTAGTAGTTAGCCACTTACAAAAGAGCTACTCAACAACTCATTATAATCGATGGATTATGCGGAGGCGTTTCATCGACTGGAAAGCACGATAAAAAAAACTTGCGGTACAGATTCTCACTTTAGTCTAATTCCCTCTAGCACTGATTTCGACAATTTTTCAAACATTAGAAAGGAATTTATATATGTTTTCATCATGGGTGGGTTCTTAACATCTTTCTTGCGGGCTAGCTAGTCAAGAAAAAGTTTTCTTCTGGTATACCATATGTAGAATGAAGTGTGGCGGTTACACGGGCAACAGCAGTTCATTGAATTTTGTTATAATCTTTTGTGCGGACAAGAAAGTATTACACGGAACATTTACTCGAACTATGGTACCGCAGCGGGGAATAGCGACCATACTAGAGAATCCATCGAATGATGGAGGTATGGACGTTGTTTTTTTTTTTGTCTTCTTCTACAGGCCAAGTGTTTTGTGGTCAAATTGCACTCGAGCTGGATGTAAACAGTTTTCAAGATTAAATAAATGGCAATGAACTTTAATGGTGAATCATTAAAGCTCCATGTAGCCAACCTAGTAATTACTGACATTCGTAATAGACGAAAATCTAAAGTTAAGTAATTGCACTTATAGGTCGTACGTACAGTATACGGCGATGCAGGTAAAATTGAAATCTACATGTCTTCCTCGGGCGTACACTACACTCTTGGGAGGATCATAATTACATATCTTTCTGCTAAATGTTGTGTATACATACGAGTATGTGCAATTCCATAATATTTTTTATCTTTCTCTGTATTTCCCACATGATGTTGTTAAGAGGATTAGATGAGATTAAAACTGATTTAGTGGTGATTATTGTTTTACTTTATCTTGAAGACGTTGTCTAGTTTAGTCAGTGACGGTGGTTTTCTATGAGAGTCAAAGGTACAGAAGGTAGAGAAGGTAGAGAATGAGCCAATTAATTAATTGTAATTTTAAGGCATTACAAATGACGTTATTATAACGCGACCAACATTTTTTCGCATAAAAAAATTAAAAATGTGAGCAATGTCAATGAAATTGCAAATCACAAACGGGGTCGATCAGGGGGTCACACGTTTTGTTGAAAGATTTAGAGTCTGCCTAGCTGTATGTCTGCCTTCGAAGGCTACACCAGGAAATGTGACACAAGGAAAACCAAATGCAAGGTGAAACGGAATGAATTTTGCAAAAAATCAGGACTTACGCGAAGATTTTCAATGCGGGACTGACTTGTGAGATCCCGGGCTGTCAAAAAAAATCCTTAGCAGTTGATAGCGTTACCTAAAACTTGTTGAATACGATATTGGAGTGGAACCAGTAAATTACCATAGACATCGAGTATGAATCTGCTAAAAGTTTTTTTCGGGACTTATGTCTACTACTTCCCCATTCTTTTCCTTCCCTTTTCACATAAGTTCCGTGGCGTCGATAAAACAATATTTGTGTGAGGTTTGGTTGGAGTAGGCCGGAAAATAAAAACAATTTATTGGGGGGATGCGGGAGCAGGACTCATAGTACGATTCCATTTGTTTTATATTTTTTCTTTTTGTTTTGATACACAGGTCTACAAAATTAAAAAAAAAAATTGGTGCCGCTGCGATTCAAGCGTAATTTTAAAGCATAGGTCCTGTCAATACTCTCAGTGCCATTTTTTCATAAATGCTACATGTAGTTTTTAGTTTACACAAATTAGTGAAATTGCATGGTAATCGACAGCCACGAGCGTTCCCAGATCGACTAAATATATCTAAAATCATTTGAATTGCTAAATATATACAGTTTGAGTATCGCATGTTCAGACGAAATAATATTTGACGTTTTGATGTAGTCCTGAATTTTTTCTGTTGTGATTTACCGTTACTTTCAGGTAAAAGTTCAAATTGGGACTCATGAAGCAATTTGTTAAGGCTTTGGACAAAAATGGTAGTTGTGGTAGCTGGGTTAAGAACAGAGAAGCTTAAGGCAGGCATTTTTGACGGCCCTCAAATAAGACTTTTAATAAAAGATACCAGTTTTGGGCATTCGATGAATGATTTAGAGTCATTAGCGTGGATTTCTTTCGTCGACGTTGTGGAAAACTTTCTCGGCAATAATAAGGCTGAAAATTATCGGATTTTAGTGCAAAATATGCTGGAAAATTTCAGAAATCTTGATTGCAATATGAGTACCAAGATGCACTACCTCCATGGTCATTTGGATAAATTTCCAGTAAACCTAGGGTTTTATAGTGTGGAACAAGGCGAACGATTCCACCAGGACCTGAAAATTGTGGAAAATCGTTATCAAGGTCGATGGGATGAACATATGATGGCGGATTGCTGTTGGAGTATCATGCGTGAGTCCCCTGGAAAGTCTCATCTCAAGAAATCTCGAAAAAGAAGCTTCCTTCATGTCTGAATAGTTATCAACATACATATTTTGGAACATTTCATCATTTCATCATATCTCGAAAATTACGTGTAGGATTTAAAAAATTTATATACCGTTAGAATCAGTATAGCAAGGCTACTCAAAAACAGTTTGAATCTCCCCGGCACCAAAACCCGTGTAGACCTGTGTAATGATAGTTGAAGTAGATTACGTGCATCAGCAGCAGCATCGGCAGAATTTCATAGCTGACAAATATGCTGAATGCCAAGTCTTCTGCTCAACTTTTTTGTCAGCAATGTAAAATGCATTGTGCTTGACATTTCGCGATGCCGATGCTGCTGCTGATGCGCGTAATCGCGGAATCTACTTCAAGCATAACGCATTAAGGTTTTTTTGAAATTTAAAAAAAAGAAAAAATGTTTCTTAACAGATGCAAAATGAGGGCTTGGGTTCTTATGGTAGCCCCATGACCCCATGGTCCGATTCCATTTATTTTTCATATCTTTTCTGGCATCACTTGAAATCCACTTTTATGAGGCTTGGTTGAAACTGGTCCACAAATAAAAAAAAATTCTTAGATAATCTCAATTCGGGGTCCTAGGTTTGTATGGCAGCCCCATGACCCCACAGTCCGATTTCATCCATTCTTACATATGTTTTGTGGCATCAATATAAACACATTTGTGTACAGTTTGATAGAAATTGGTAAAAACAAATAACAGGCGCGACAATCCAGCATTGGACTAAGGCCGCAGGATGTATTAGTGACATCCTATTTCCACGATTTTATCTGCTTTTTGTTGAGGTAATGAGATCAGCATCACGCTCAGTAGTGTTATTTATCCCCATAAATGGGTACTCGTTTAACATCTGAGTGAGATCATAGTCCGTCACAAGCTCGTGAGTTCGAAAAACACAATGATCCACAGTGAGATTCAAACTCTTGACCCTGTGCACCAAAGGTGCGCGCACTAACCGCTAGACCAACTACTAGAAGACTAGACTAGTAGAAATTGGTGCACAAATAAAAAAGTTTTTCTTAGAAAAACCACATTGGGGGGTTGTGTTTGTATGGCAGCCCCATGACCCCATGTTCCGATTTGAGCCATTCTTACATATGTTTTGTGTTATCAGTAGAAACACATTTGTGTGAAATTTGGTTGAAATTGGTTCACAAATAAAAAAGTTTTTCCTAGAAGAGCCTAATTTGGGGGGTTGGGTTTGTATGGCAGCCCCATGACCCTATTGTCCGATTTTAGCGATTAAAACATGCAAACTGCCTGCAATAAAAAGAAGCATGTGTGCAAAATTTCAGTTCCATAGCTTTTAAACTGGCCGAGTAAAACTGTCAAAATATGTGTATGTGAGCCAAGAAAATATGTTTTGTGAGTTTTTCTTCTTATTTTGCGTGTCAGTTGCTAAGGGAATAACTCGTGAGGAAGGTAAGCTAAAAGCACACAGTTTGCTTTATCTGATTACAAATTTTGGCTAAATTATTGTTGATTTGGGTGCCAGTGATCAAGTTTTGCAGTTATGACGAGATAGTTCATCTTTCGAAAAATTGCAGGGTTCGATAAATCGTACCGCTGTGAGTTTGGTAGGTGGTACTGGTGCGATTTAGTTGCTTGGTCTAAACACGATTAGGCGAAATGCTGCAAATCATCTATTTTTTGCTAAGAATATATTTATAATTGCTTTTTTTTACTCTTAAGTGCCCCAAATAATATTTCTTTAAAAAATTAATTGGTTTTTATTCAGTGGTACGATTTAAATACTGGTGGTACAATTAAAACGACTCGTTCGATAAATCGTACTGTTGGCAGTCCTCCACGAAAAAACATTTTTAAAAACGTTAAACTACAGCTATAGAACTGATTTCCATACATATGGTAGTCAAAGTCCTAACGTATATTTTTCATATTTATTCATTATTTCAAGTGCCGTCATAAACTAAATATCCAGTTCAAAGTAAAAAGTGGTACGATATAACCGACTCTCCCCTATACAGGGTGTCCCGCATTCGGCGGTCAATACTGTAAGGGTTTATAGCACAACTTGTTTCAGCAAGAAAATGACCAGTACAATCGGATTTTTTTACCGTTACTTTGTTATAGCTCTTTTTGTGAAAGTCATCGAAAGTCGTGACTTGTCATGCAAAATAATAATTTGCAGCCCTCCTGATGACTTAATCCAAGATTTGATTTCAGTTTCAGAAACTACATAAAATTTCACAAAAACTGAAGTTTTTTTTGTTGCCAACATTATCGCCACTTTCAAGGTATAGTTACTCAAACTTAATACAGTGGAAACTCGATAAGTCGAAGCCCAAGGGAACCAAACATTCTTTCGAGTTATGGAAATTTCGACGTAAAGAGATTTCGAGATATCGATTTTATTTGTAAGAAAATTCGATTTATAGAGTTTTCTTCTTTTTGTGTATTTTTATATTTTGGTATTTTTCCGACATTATACCCTTATAAAATAGTACATGAATTTTTTCCTCTCTTTTCCGATAGATGACAAAATGTTTTTTTTTCTTTTCTTTAAAATCGTAGAAAGCGTACTAACCGGAATTTTGAATTCGGCGGCTATACCCTTTTTTTCGACCTTTTGCATCAACCGCTTTTATAAGTTCTTTCTTCTGCTGAATAGTCAGGGTTTGTAGCGTTCTTTTTGACGCAGATTTGTTTAATTGGCTGAATTCCTCAAACTGCACGAAGCGATTATTCTTTTGACAGTAACAAAACAACCTTATGATGAACGCTATATTCAAATGCAAACTGAAACATTTTACCGCAGAAATGTACCGTTATTCTCGTTTCCGGAATATGCAGCAATAAAATTCTAATTTCAAACAGAAAAATCGCCATTGGAGGAATAAAAAAAATATCGACTTATAGAGTTTCGCATAGCAAAGCTTTGACTTATAGAGTCTCGCCCGTTTACCGATTAGAAATTTTAATTTGACCTGGAGAGTATCTGAAATTTTGACTTATAGAGTCTCCAATATCAGCACTTCGACTTATAGAGTTTCACAAGCAGTGAAATCAAAAATTTATCTTCGAGTAATAGAGTTTTTGGTTTGAGTTATCGAGTTTGTTTTTCATTGTTTTTTGTTCAAATGTGCTGGGGAAGCAGATTTTCTTCGACTTAAAGCGTTTTTCGAGTTAAGGAGTTTCGAGTTATCGAGTTTCCACTGTAGTAATTTTTAAATAGATTTTTAATCGAAAATTCAAACAGTAATTTCATAACGGTGCTTTATACGTACAACTCTGCAAAGTTGACAAAAGTTGCTTCAAAATGTTGGCTTTCCAACTGTATATCACTTTTCATATTTACATTGCGGGATTTTGGAATTACACATATTGGAGGGGCTGCTAATTATGATTTTGCCTGACAAGTCACGATTTTCGATGACTTTCACAAAAAGAGCGATAACAAGGCAATTTTCTTGCTGAGACAAGTTGCGCTATCAACCCTTACAGTATTGACCACCTAATGTATATACATATTTTATAAAGTCGAAAATGCTTCCTTCAATGCGTTACAAACTTCATGAAAAAGTTAATATTATAGGGTATCAGTATAGATTCCATACTCTAAGAGTGAAGGGTATAAAAAGTCCACTTTCGTTCTAATTTGTATTCTAATCTTTCTGCTAAAAACAGCTAGATCTTATCCTTCACGTGAAATTGTACTAGAATAATTCACAATGGGCGAAGCTAGAATTTCGCTCAGTGGGGCAAGCCCAAAATTTATTCAGCATCATGATCAATCAAGAGTATCCGTCAGTATAAATTGTCAGCCCCGAAAATATTGTTAGATACCGTGCTAAAAACTGTACAGTCAAATTTTAAAAAAGGAAACTCGAGAATCGCTTTATTACCGTTTTAACGATATAATGCATGTTTTTAGCCTTTTATTCCTGATTACATCTAACTCGTCTATGCCTTTAAGTCGGTATAGCTCGTCTATACAGTGTGTCCTGCAACCAGTTTGCCATACACATTTGGTAAATTCTACAGTTTATTAACTCATTGCCGGACACAACGCCAAAATTTGACACGATTTGTATGGTCAAATGCTCAAAATTGGACGTCTATAGACGTTGTGTCCGGGAAAGTGTTAATGGAAAATGTCGCCCGTATTATTTCTCTAATTTTTACCGTTACTGATTAGTTGCATTTTTGCAGTTCTTGGGCAAAAGCATGACCTTCTGTTTGGGAAATTTTAATTTTTAAACTTTAAATTTGTTTAAATTCAATAACTTCCATCACCGTTTAGAAGTAAATAAAATTTCCAATAAAATGAAACCTTGGACGTGGTAAAGTTGTTCATACCTTTCGAAGTACACCCGTCTGAATGTTGAAAAAGTTTCACAATGATTTCTTATGGTCCTGACACACTAGAGCATAACCTCGTTTCATAATCCGCCAAAAAAATAAGCATTTTAAACCACGAAACCGTGACACTCTACAGTCTACACAATTGACGGTTATGAACGTCATAATATTGTAAATTAGCTTTTCGAAATTTACCATTAAAAACTGTAGGTACATTGTAAAAAAATGTAAATTTAGTGCTACAGACTTCAGAGTTCCCAGATATTTTACAGGATATTGTCTCTGACAATTCACAGGGTCTTTATTTTTAAACCAATCCATTCTATCGGTGTAACGTGCAGTCAAATTTATGACTGGACGCGCGCGGTGTGGTGCAAATATAAAGAGTGCACCTTCAGCATATTTCAACTCATCCGCAGATCGCAGTCTCTATAGCGGCTGCTTGTGAAAGGACCCATTAAAAACACGTCAAGCTTATTAGGCATTTATTTATCGCTATTTATTACAATATTACAACTCCTTCTCGAAACCGATATACTACCACTTCTTTCATATTGGAGAAATATCAACTTCGAGAATGAAAGTTAGCAGCGAATTTCCTTTTTTGAATCTAGCAGACTGTCAGTCTCGCCACCAAACATATCACCAGCACCGCACAAAATTCACTAAAATAGTTATTGCTCTACTTCGCATCATCTTGGAGGAACTGAAAAAGCGCCTTTTGCTCACAGCGGTTGTCCGCTGCTTCGTCGCTTGATTTCCAGATTTGCCGGAGTTACTCACAAAATCACACATAACGGTTTCCATGGAGTTTGATAGTATGAACTCCTCCCAAGTTAAGATACTCTGGTCCTGAAATTACGTATCCTTGGATTGAGTGCATCCTTAAATCATTTCTGAATTTAGTTTACATTCCTCTTATATGGAGAGAAGTGAGAGTAACTTTTATTCCTAAGATGGGTAGAAGCTCGCATGCAAGTCCAAAGGACCTCCGCCCCATCAGCCTTTCATCAACTTGCTGAAACTGCTATCAATTAGTGTATTGATATTCATCTACGGGAGACCATTCCTTCGAACCTATTATCCATATCACAACATGCATATTGGAAAGGGAGGTCGGTTGACACAGCTTTACACTCGCTGGTCAGTTATATTGAAGAATCCCTTCATCATAAGGAATACACGTTGGTGGTGTTCCTAGACATTGAGGGGGCTTTTAACAATATAAAACCCAGTGCGATTATAGGTGCTCTTCGTAATCCACAGGTTGAAGACCCAATCTGCTCCCTCGTGAATATGTTACTCATTTCTAGGCGCATTACAGTAATTTGGGTACTCTCTCCTTTACTTTGGAATATAGCGATAAATCAATTGCTTCTGAACTTGGAAGAAATCGGATGCAAAGTCACTGCTTACGCTGATGACGTTGCTACTGCTGTTAGGGGGATGTTCCCTGACATTCTTAGTGGGCTATTAGAGAACGCCCTGACTATCCTAACGGATTGGGCAAATCTTAGTGGCGTTGGATTTAATCCATCCAAAACGGAATTAGTCCTCTTTACGAGAAAACGTTCAACTTGAGTTTTCTGACACGGCGAAGTTTCTGGGTCTGATTTTAGATAAGAAATTTAAATGGAAGCCCAACATCGAAGAAAGGGTGAATAAAGCTACTATAACACTGTACTCGTGCAGGAGAGCTATCGGGAAGACCTGGGGCTTACAGCCAAAAGTCGTATGTTGGATTGTGCGACCTATATTGCTTTACGATGTTAGTGTGTGGTGAGCACCACTACCTTTTATAATTTGCTGGCCAAAGTTCGAAGGTTGGCTTCTCTTCTCTAAACAGGAGCTTTTCGAACGACACCTTCATTCGGATTAGATATGGTGATCGGACTGCTCCCATTGGACGTTTTGAGTCAACGGATGGCTGCATACACGGCCTTATACGCGAAACTGGCCTATGGCGAGCGCTGGATTATGGGCACTCGTCGATATTTCGGAGCTTTACCCTGCACCCATCGACGGACTACATTATTGCCAATCACTTTTTTGGTAGGAACCATTGCAGCTTGATCCCGTCATGGGAATCTTGGGATACTAACAGGCAGTCAGTGGATTCATTGCAATCTATACTGATGCCTCCAAGACGGATGCGGGGATATCAATTTGTCTTACCTCCTTCCTAATTTCTGTAGCGTCCTCCAAGCAGAGGTTACAGCGATATTCGAAGACCTAACCTGGTTGGGCTGCCACGTCGTCACTGGTAAAGACGTCGTCGCCTGCAATTCGATCACTTGATTCAATGCTCACCACATTAAGAACTATTGAGACTTGCCGCGCACTACTTAGAGAGATGGGTCGCTTCTTCAACATTACTCTATGCTGGATACCGGGCCATAGTGGCTCTGCAGGCATTCGCTACGCAGATGGCTTGGCACGATATGCGTCAGCAGGTAACTCTGAAGGCAGCCGCGCCAGCTTGAAAATACCTATTATCAACTGTGCAGTAATAATAGAACATGCTGCAGAGCACAGAACCAACGCAAGGTGGATTAATGGCTGGACTTGCGCAACGACAAGAATGATCTGGCCAAAACGGGACAATGTCCGTTCTAAGATGCGACTGTCCCTGAACAGAAAGCATATTCGCAACGTGGTATGGGTAATAACGGGGCATTGCCCTACTGGAGAGCACGCAAGAAGACTCCGAATTCCTCACAACGACTTTTGCAGAAGTTGTGATGACGAAGAAGAGGAAAAGAGTGTGCACCACCTACTCTCGGTGGTATCACAATGGACCAAATTCTGGTCTAAGTGCGCTGGGTGTAGACCTAGCGGCTCCTAAACCTAACCTAACCATACCCGGATAAATTCCTGGTCGCCTGGTTGCAGCTCCAAAGGAATTTGATAATCCTATGAAAATAAAATAACTGTAAATGTACGAAGCGTTGCCTTTATCAAATTTAGGGTGTTGAAAGTACATTTATTCAAATTGCCCTGGATATTTACCATATTCTCTCTTCATTACCGTAACTCCTAGTGGAGCATGGTGCGTTGATGACTACCGTATAGTCATCAACGTTACAAAGACAACTGAATTCGGAGTGTGATTCGGTTGTCAGACATACTACTTCCTAGTCGCATTGTTAGTTTATTATTCTACGATAAGAATATTTCTTATCATCTTCTTCTGAATAATAAACTATTTCACAGAGTAGCGACCGAACGATCACGGCCACAGAGCACGACGATTTACCATATTACAGTTAAATAATTGAACTGTACATTTAAGCTCCAAAAACAACCAGAACCATTTTTGAAATTGTGTTCACTCTGGTTAATCTAATGATACTCAAACGAGCTCATTGTCTTTCCACTAACAGACAGAAAGTTAGTCTTAACGAATATCAAGTTAACTGGACCTCATTTTGTTGTGAGTAAAGAAGAAATTATTAGAAATTCTATTTAGTTTCAGAATATGATGTAAAGTTTTTGGTTTTCGTCAGAGGCCAGCAAATCACCGTTTTTTTTTCAGAGCAAATAATGATATAAGACTCACAAAAAGTACACTGAAAAAATCATTTGCTAAAAACAAGAAAAAATACAATAAAAAACAGCCAAGAAAGAATTTTTCCTGATTTAAGATGTATTTTCTTGTTCCAAGGAAAGTCTTTGCTTAAAATAAAAAATAAGCATTATTTTAAGCCAAAAATTTTTTTGGAACAAGAAAATACACCTTAAATCAGGAAAAATGATTCCTTGGCTGTTTTTTTATTGTATTTTTTCTTGTTTTTAGCAAATGATTTTTTTCAGTGTATATTCCTTCATAACGGTTAAATTTAGATGCAAAATATTTTTGTAGTTTTTTTTTCAGTAGCAAATTGTATAATCTAACAGAGGTCTTTGGCGAACCCGTTGCGGAACACCCTGTGAATTCAGTGAATTTCCTGAATTTCCGAATATTCTACTCCACTTGTGATTTGAAAGAAATATATCAAGATTATATATGTTTAGCTTGTTAAAAAATTTGTTGATAGCCAATACTAAAAAATAATTTTCAAATCTATTTTTATCCATCACATCCTTTCTAAAAAAAAACTAATATGACCACGCAATCCATCCCTTGCTTACTCTTTGGCATTGAAATGGCCAACTCCTGGCAGATAGTTCAATATAAAAAGGTTTTTCGTATCGCACTGGCAAGATTTAGGGGCCGAAAAGTCAAAAGAAAGATTCGTTAAACCATTAAAAAGACACAACTACAAAAATAGAATAAAACAATGTGTATAATTTGTATATATGTACAAGGAGAGGTATACTTTCCACAGTTAAAACAAATACTTAATTGATTGTCTCTCTCTGGGGTATATTACCTATCTCCCATTTACAAAAGCCTCCTTGTTGGGTCGAGGATTACCATTAGTTACCCAGTTAGCTACCAAGATAGTTCCATCCTGCAAAATATCCTAAAGAAATCTAATAAGGTTACCAATTTACATTTCATTTGGAAAAACTGGGGCATTTTGGTAGAGTTTTACCCTACGTTTAGCAAATTTCATTTCGTTCTAAAACTTTTCAGTATACATTAGGAAACTTGCAAGATACCCAAAGTTTTACCTGAATAATTTCCTAGGAAAATAGCCTTAACTTGTTCCAGAAAATTTAACGATTTTACATAAACCCCTGTCCAAAAGATTTAAGTGAGTGAGGTCTCCAACGTAATAGGCTAAATGTAATTTGAAACTTAATTATGGATACTAAAAAGCTTTGCATAATTAGCAGAGGGTAGCTGTTTGGCTACTGTCCCTATCATCTGCCCTCAGTCTTCCTTTATCTATCCTTTTTAATCTAAGCCTTGTCACTGGTTCCTTCCCTTCTGCGTGGAAAGTTACGAACGTTCTTCCTATTCCTAAATCCTCGTGTTCCTCTTCTGTCGCGAATTATCGTCCTATGGCCTTATTGTCCTATTTTTCCAAGATTCTTGAGCGCCTCGTTCACAAGTTTTTATACCCTCCCTTATCCTCTCTGTTCTCCAATAGTCAGCATGGAATTTATCAAAGGTCGCTCTACAATGACAAACCTTGCTAAGTTTCAGCACACGGTCGCGAAAGCCTTGGATAACCATGAACAAGTTGACACGGTTTACACAGATTTCTTCAAGGCTTTTGACTCCGTCAGCCATCATGTATTGCTTCGAAAACTCCATGCAAATGGAGTCTCCGGTTCCTTGCTGTCATGGTTTTCCTCCTACTTATCCCAACGTGAATGTCGTGTTATTTTCAACAATTGTGTCTCGTCTGCTTTCTGCCCCACCTCCGGTGTTCCCCAGGGTTCTATTTTAGGTCCTCTCTTTTTCAATGTTTTTATAAACGACCTTCCCTGTAATTTTTCCTCTTCTTCCCTCCTGTATGCTGATGATCTGAAGCTATTCAGAGTAATTCGTTCTCCTGATGACTGTGTTTGTATTCAGGCTGACCTTGTTGCCCTGAATAGCTGGTGTTCCTCCAACTCCCTTCAACTTAATGTTAGCAAATGTTTTTCAATATCCTTTTCCCTTAAACCTAATCCCATTTCCTTTGTATACACTATCGATAACTTTCCCCTCGTAAAATCCGATCAGTTTAAAGACCTGGGTGTTGTGTTTGATTACAAATTAAAATTTGACAATCACATTTTTGAAATTTCTGCGAAAGCATCCCGTCTAACTGGTTTTGTGTTGCGTTGCTCTAAGGCGTTTACCGACTCCTCGAATGGCCTCACCCTCTTCAACCCGCTAGTACGTAGCAAGCTGGAATACTGCGCTCCTATCTGGTCGCCTCACTACATGTATCTCAAGTCTCATATTGAATCTATCCAACGGAAGTTTACACGAATTTTATTTTTCAACAGTCACTTTCCCTATTGCGAATATCCTCAACGACTTGCCCACCTTAAAATTCTCTCACTCGAACGCAGAGTGTACCTGGATGAGTGTCTTCTGTACAGCATTTGCCAAGGAATTCTTTCTACAGATTTATCGGAAGAGATTCCTCTATGAGTACCCAAATAAAATACTGTTCAGGAATGCAATAGAGGCTAAATCGAATCCTGGTACAATGTCATAGAGAAAAAGTGATTTCAATGATTGTAATTTATAAAGAAATTATTCCAAATGAAGTCATAAATTAAAAGGCTTTGATCGCCAGATGTTAGTATTACAAAACATTCGAAAATTGTCCTGTGCTGATTAAATTAAATGACTTAAGTGTCAAATATGACGGTGAACTGAACACTAGCTTAAATATTTAAGTGTCGATTAGAATGTCTTTAGCCCGAAAGGCACAATGACCATGACATAGTCCAAATCATATGTCCGATTTGTTGCTTTTTTTTATTCCATTATTTACATCCCTCGTCGGCCCTTGACCTTGAACCGATTGTAAAGACAAAAGCATTTGTCTTACACACCAAAATCCATTTATGTGTTGCAAAATGTACAACCGATTAAATTTTACAAAATGAAAAATACAATAAATTCTCCACACCTTGTACACTTATATGTGCATGTAAACAAAGAAGTCATCACTTTACAATACTTCAAATTAACCCTTGATGTCAGTATTGATATGTCAGATAAAAATATCTTCTGCTTAATTACATCATATCCATAATATACGTATAATGTACAAAAGCCATGGTATATAGCACCCTGACCTTTTGATCATCGGCGATTCACTCGAAATTTACGTATTTAATGGCACAATTAATGGAAAATCCATTAACTCCAAATTCATATGGTCATTTAAGGAAATTTTTGTGCAAATTGTCTGTAAGAGCCGCTTCTTCATATGTTCACAACACCGTCATCGTCACTTTGATTTTGTGTTAATAGGTAAACACTTTTAATTTGTAGCTTCACGCCAAACAAAAATTCACCAGGTCATTAGTTTATTGCTAAATTCCAATATGTATGTTCCTATTATGGAGTACGAGCTTGTATAGTATTTCGTCATATGTATAAGCGCGGTAGCCGCATGTATAGACGCGTTGTATATTCACTCGCATGTATTTATAGATAAACTTCAATATTCAATGAAGAAATTCGATAATTATGTTTGACTGAACTAATTTGGTTCATTTAGATTACATCAGATCTTTTTTTTTTGCAAAATAATTGTTAAATGTTTAACATTGACCGATTGATAAATGATAATTGGCCGCAAAAAGAGAACAACGTACACAATTATTTTGTAAATGCATATGTGTTAAGTGAAATTTCTCAACGGTTTTCATTTATTTTATTTGAGATATATGTAATAATATAAGATAATTTATACATTATTGCATTTTCATCTATATTAAATAAACGAAGAATACTTTTTTTTTCAGAACTAATATTTATTTTGTATTATTTTGAATATGTTAACAAATAAATTTAATTGGTTCTAGCCTTTAGCAATATTTTTTTAGTATAAGTATATATCTGAAATTAATATTTAAGAAAAAAAAAACAGAAATTTCATCGTAATTTTTAAAATTAGCATATTTAGCAAACACAAATAATGGTTCTCATGAGAGAAAATTAACATTTTTAGAAATGCCAATTTTTGTCTGCTCCCAGATGTTCCATCAATATTTTATGAAATTGTGTATAGAACTACATATTTGCTTTTTGCGAATCCAATTACACATCTCAGCCCATCACTCAGGTTGAATAATAATAATATTATTTCATGCAGAAAAATGTAAACGGTACATTCACATTGTTTGTACATAATTATGCGCATTTGATAATACATTTTATGTTTGCAATGATGAACAAGAGAACTTCCAGAGTCACCGCTAAGTCGGATTTTTATCCTGAAATGATTGCTCTTACCATTTTTGGAGCCTATAAGGGAGATGTCCCCCAAAAACGGTAAAAAGAGGGACGTAGCATATAAACTCTTCCACATCGTCCGGATCCCTCCTGATATGCTTCAAAAACGAAACCGAGGCTAATTTCGGACCCGGCCGAAATTTGGATACCCTTCGCTCCCCTCGAGCTGAAAGTTATTTCGAACGTACCTACGACTTGTATTTAATCCCCCCCCTTCCTTCTGTCTTCACAAAAGTTCCGTTGCGTCAACAAAACAATATTTGTGTGGGGTTTGTGGGCAAATAGAAATATTTCATTTTTATTAGGGGATGCGGGAGCATGGTCCCATAGTACGGATCCATTGATTTTTACCTTTTTAGTTGCTTTGATTAAGACACATTAAGGTTTTATGAAATTGGTGTAAAAAATGTTTCTTAGAAGAACCAAGATGGGGGTTGGGTTTGTATGGCAGCCCCATGACCCGATACTTCGATTTGATCCATTCTTACGTATGTTTTGTGTCATCGATAGAAATATATTTGTGTGAAACTTGGTTGAAATTGGTGCACAAATAAAAAAGTTTTTCTTAGAAGGACCTAATTTGGGGAGTTGGGTATGGTTTGTATGGCAGCCCCATGACCCCATTGTCCGATTTTACCGATTCAAACATACAAACTGCCTGCAGCAAAAAGAAGCATTTGTGCAAAATTTCAGCTTCAGAGCTTTTAAATTGGCCGAGTAAAACGTGTCGCAACAGACAGACAGACGGACAGACAGAGAGAGAGAAAGACAGACAGACGGACAGACTGACATCGCCCAATGGACTCCCCAAGTCATGCTGATCATATATGTATACTTTTTATATGGTCGGAGATGCTTCCTTCAATGCGTTACAAACTTCATGACAAAGTTAATATGTATACCCTTTCACTCTATGAGCGAAGGGTAAAATAAATAAATAACAGGCGCAACAGTACAACATTGAACTAAGTCCGCAGATGTGTTAGTGCCATCCAAGTTCCTAGTTCTATTCTCTTTTGAAGTGTTGAGATAAACAGCACGCTCAGAAGTGTTATTTACCCCCAGAAATGGGTACTCGTTTAACATCTGAGTGAGAGCATAGTCCGTCACATGGGTCGTGAGTTCGAAAAACACCATAAACTGAACTCGTTTACATGAATCTAGTTTAGTTTTCTACAGAATTCCAGCGAACCTTCTGCTATCATAGTAAATTCATAATGTGTTCATTTGATTAAGGCTAAATGTTAAACTTTTGTTCATTTAGTTAGTGCAACGGTTATTAACTGATAGTCCGCGGACCATCCATCCGATTTTAGGTAGTCCGTCAAGCCGGTGCTGTAGTTTTCACATAATTCTCAAACTGTTCATTTAGTTAGTGCAACGGTTATTAACTGATAGTCCGCGGACCATCCATCCGATTTTAGGTAGTCCGTCAAGCCGGTGGTGTAGTTCTCACATAATTCTCAAACTAGGAGGTAAAAAATAAATAACAAACCGCAGATTTGTTTGGGGAGGTATTGAGGTCAACAGAAGGTTTCGTCAAAATATTTATCCCCATAAACTGGTATCTGTATTTAATTTAGAAAATACAGAAGCAAATCATTTTTGATGGCTTCTAAAGATTCAAACAAATTTACAACAAATTGATTTTCTAATAGCGTAAGAATCGTTATGGTATTGGCCTCCAGCCGAAGCCCAAAGACTTTCTTCTCGCTTAAAAAGAAATTCGGTGAATAGTTTTGATATGAAAAACGCATGGTCTATTAACATTTCCGACTTTTGGCGAGTTCAAGCTGTTCGCTCAGCGACTGTTGAATGATGGATATGTTAGACACCCTAAAATACTACGAGTAATCACATGCCATTTTTTTTTATTACCACGTCTCTAACGGTAAAAGAATGGTAAGTGCGGGAAGAATTGTTTAAACTCATATTTCCGAATGAGAAAAAAATTGTGACAAGCGTCATCAGTCGTCACTAATGGATTTCTTGCCGTACCCATATGATAACTTTGAGCTCGTTGATTATTTTACAGTTTTCACTTACAAAAACAAAAACGCTGTCTAGAATGAACTTCGCACTCCTCAATTCAATCACATTTTTTACTATAAACGAGCTTAAATTAAGTTAAAGGATTTTATGCAGTTTAAATACACTAAATATCCTTTCAAACAGCATATAACGGTTAACGTAAGGCCGCAACCACACTGTCCGAGGTTTGCCTAGCCTCGCAGCAAATGATCACCAGGTCATAGGTAAACCAGGTCAGCCACCGGTCAAAAGAGATTTGTCTTCCGATTAAAAAAGTAAAAAAAAAATATCGACCAAAAACGTTTGCACTTAAAAACATGCAATTTACCGAACTCTCCCCACCCCTTCGAATACGAAAACTAAATTTTACAAAAAGGACATGTCACCTAACGTCCACACAAAATTTCAGCCATATATACACTGCGCGACAAATGCTTAGGTTCATGGATATTTTCCTTTAAAATTATATAATTTCTATGTACTCTGATCAGAAATAATTTTTAAATAATAATGCTCTCTCAATTAACGGTTATTTTAATAAATATTGCAACTCTATCAAGCAACTCCCATAGCTAACGGAATTTTTTAAAATGAAAATCGCAATTTCCACTGCGACAATTGTATAGGTTCACTTACTTTAAAGAGTTATCTCGTCCTGGTGAGAAGTGTTTCTGTAAACATTTTTTTTCGCGTTATACTCTGTGAGTCGTATAGTGGATAATGTCAAAAGGAAAGCAACTTTCTGCCGAGGAAAAGGGACAATTTCCATACTAAAGCAAGAAGGATATTCAAACGGACAAATGGTAATATGGATTCAGCGGAGCTCGAACGTTGCAAGTAATTTTATACGAGATAGTGAAAATTATGGCCGACGATACGCAGGAGGCAGAAAAAAGGCGATTTCCGGTGTATTACGGCGACGTCTCTTAAGATAAGCCTCGAATTCGTCCCTTACTGAGCGTAAGCATGGGGAGAATTTGGGGTTATCAACAATTGTGAGGACCATCCAACGAGTTCTTAGATCTTCTTCTTGTTTGAAACGTTTATGGTTAAAGTAAAAACCAGCCTTAACCCCGCAGCATCGCCTACAGTGCCTGGAATTCGCCTCAAGATTCATGAACTGGACATCGCAATGGAGAGGTAATATTTACGGATGAAAAACGGTTTTAGGTGAACGGTCCAGATGGGTTCTCTTACTATTATCATGATATTAGGAAGGAACCTATGTACCTGTCACGCCATCACTCCCGAATAGGTTCCGTTATGGTATGGGAGCCATATCATATCATGGAACTATCGTCTTGGTCATCCTACGAGGTCGCCAAACGAGTTCATCTTATAAACCGCTCTTAGAAGAGGATATCCCTAAGATAAATGTCATGGACGAAGGCGACCCTTGGATATTGCAACATGATCTTGCCCCAATTCATACAGCGAGGGGAGTTAAATCATTTATTTTGGAGGAAAATGTGACTTTGTTAGACCGGGTGCCCAACTCCCCTGACATTAACACATTAGAAAACATTTGGGGGTGGCTTGTTCGGGAGGTTTACAGTAGTGGTAAACAGTAAAACCCTAAAGAAAAGTTAATTCATGGAATTAAGACAGCTCGGTCTAAAATACCGCTATCCGTGCTGCATTCTTTACACAATTCCCTACCTTGAAGGCTTTATAAAATTATAAATAAAAATGGCGGAAATACACACTATTAAATAACAAAAATTCTCTTGTTTTTTTTTGTATTTCTCCTGCTTGACACTTTTCTGAAATATTTTTCAGCGAAAACATTAAGTATAACGGTAAAATCGTCCCTGAACCTAAGCAATTGTCGCAGTGGAAAAAGACTCTTTGAATGAAATCAATTACTGTAATTTATGGAGAATGTCCTGTAGGACCTCAGTCCATCCATTTTATTTGTGATATTTAATAGTTTCGAAAATAACATTTCTTGAACCGGTAAACTTTTTTTTACCGTTTCCTGGAAGGAAATATGTGTGAACCTAAGCATTTGTCGCGCAGTGTATGTATGTATATGGTATATTTTGTTAAGTTAACGACGATTTCCTGATTTAATTCTTGTATTAAAAGCAACATTTTACGTATTCTGATCAAAACTTACAATGAGTACCACAAAGTGTAAAACATGCTAATAATTTCTTACAGTATAGTATGAGTTATGGCGAAAAACACGAAGGAGCTCGATAAAGCTCGATTCCCACCCCCTACCGTGGATCTGCTCGGCTGGTTGTCCTTTATGAGGAAAAATGGAGAAATCCTATACAGTTAGTTCGAAGTATTTCTATCAAAGAAATGTGTTATGGTTCAAGTCGAACGATGAATTTAAGAACACGAATTTGCAAGGATTTACGCCGCAGAGGATTTTAACTCATATATTTCACAACTCCCTGCATAGTGTAGAATTTTCAAAATTTTCACGGACTGAAAAATTACTCATTCAATGAAATAAATTACTATAATTTAAGAAAAATGCTTCAGAGAATTCAAACTATCAGTTTTACTCGTATTTCTGATATTTTGTAGTTTCAGCAAAAAAACATATATGTGAATCTGTTTTTCTCTATTTTACCGTACCGCTGGGTCTAATCATTTGGCGCTCAGTGTATATGCCATTAAGTGAATAAGCTTAAATCGGAATTTCAGGATCAGAAACCGTACCTGTGGACGCAAAAGACCGAATGGAATCCCAGACAGAATTGCCTGGAGTGTTGTATGAAAATTCCCTGAATTTACTAAATCGATTGTTTTTAAATTAATTGAACTAATTAATTAAAAATTAAATTTTATAAAAAAAAAACATTTTAGGAATATTGTAATTGTATTAAAGACTACAAGACTTTACACTGAAGTTAGTAATTTACTTATAGTTCGAAGTTCCAAGTGATTCAGATGCTCATACCATATACCCACAAATGCTACAAAAAACTGCGCGGTTTTTAACATTAAAAAATGTTCAGTATGAAATCACAAAATACTACAAATTGCTTCTTCTAAAAGAGGTAGTCACATAAATTTTACAATATAGCCTCTTTCGGCATTCCTTTTTGTCAGTGCGTATACGATTCTCAGAGGAATGTGTCCATCAAATCTTCAAGAAATATAAATACTCAATATGAATTATTATTGTTCTCTTTGAGCCTTTAAATTATGTACAGACTCCATTTTTCGATGGAAACTAGAAAAACCTTTATACCGTGGTATCCCCTAAGAAAGTGGACTTTCAAAAGGAACAACATTATTGTCAAATTCTTGAGGCAATGAGAGAGAGCATGATGGGTATTTGCATAGGCGTAGCCGAGGGAAGGCGGGG
Source organism: Microchrysa polita (assembly GCA_949715475.1). Classification (NCBI taxonomy): domain Eukaryota; kingdom Metazoa; phylum Arthropoda; class Insecta; order Diptera; family Stratiomyidae; genus Microchrysa; species Microchrysa polita. The sequence continues at coordinate 36,754,062 of OX454418.1, read as the reverse complement.
AGGGCGTTTACTCCCCCCCCCCCCCCCAAACCAAGATCTCGGTATTTTTTTCTACTTTATCGAAATACCGATGCACAGCGATATTTTAGTGCGTAAAAATGCGGATTTTACTCGTGGAGCGAACATTTTCGTACTGCAAATAAAATACTGCGTGTAGGAGTTGTTAATTTGGCGTCTATAGTCTCGCAACTTAATATCGAGTATGTAGACAACTTCAACTATCTGGGTTGTAACTTATCAAAGGACGCCAACGAAACCGACGAAATTAAGCGACGGATACAACTAGCCAATAAGACATATTTCTCGGTCCTCTCTATAATTAATTCGAAACTTGCGCACAGAAACACGAAGCTCCGCGTGTACAAAACAATCATCCCACCCGTGCTATGTTATGGCTGCGAAACATGGACCCTCACCCAAGCCTCCGAAATTTTGCTAGACCCATTCAAATTTTCGGGGCCGTTCGCGAACGAGATCAATGACGTATCCGGTACAACCATGAGTTGTATCAACTGTACGATGAGCTGGAAGTATCGAAAATCGTGAAGCTTCAACGTTTGGAATGGGCAGGGCATGTACAACGAATGGACGATAATCGCATGCCAAAGAAAGTGCTGAACGCACAACGAATTTACGGAGCGAGGTTGCATGGACGACCGAGAGCTCGCTGGGAGAACTCCGTAGGTGAAGACGCCCACCAGCTGCTGGGCTTCCGAAATTGGAGTACAAGGTCACGTAACCGCGACAATTGGAGGTCAACGATTCAGGCGGCCAAGGCCCGACGTCGGGCTATCGTGCCACATTGATGATGATGATGAGCCTCGCAACTTCAAGTTTTCTGCAAATCTAAAAATTTCAGTCTCGGTGACTCGGATATTCCGTGACAGGGAAACTAACTAAACTAATTTTTATATTTCCGACTTTGATATAAGATCCTGCAATCCCTCGTTTCGCCTAATCTCTCGAATCTGAGACCTATCCCTTACTGAAACCCTAAGGTTTTCCTTTTAGGATGATCCCGAGAACAAGTGTATAGACGAAGTGCGGAATAAAAAGCGGATATCGCGAGAAGTTGACTTGCCACCGAGCTTAGATCTAGGCATAAAACTTTATCGCAGTCCTGCTGTTTGTTTGGTCGTTTGTTTGTAAAAATATCACTTCTTATCATTGACAAACTTTTCCGCCGCTTAAAATGATCTCAATTTTAGATTTGCAATCTGAATTTTGCTGTTGCACGAACTTCTACAATTTCTTCACTTTGCGACATATTATTATTGGTTGAATCCGACCCGAGAAGCTGAGCTGGTCCGTTGTAAAGAACTTGGTCGACAAACTTGGAAAAAAGACTGTTAAGATATGTGGCGTCCGAGCTGACAAGTATAGTCCCTATGCGTTTAGGTTAGCGATTCAGGAAAATTAATTTTAGAAGCTTGACGTTACATTTCGCAAATACCTTGTCTCTGATTCCTTTTTAACGTGATCGCAACAACGCTTCCACTTTTACCAATCAGAATATGGGAACAAAGTAGTCGTAAATTGAAACACCGTGCATTTTAACCGGCGCACGGCATAGCTAAATATTTGTATTTTTCATGTTGCTAATATCACCTGCTGGGCCAAATAAAAATTTTGTAGTAATTGACAATTCTATCCTGACTGACTGATTATTCCGCCAGCGCATTCACAATGCGTTTGCCGTTAAGGCTTAGCCCCGAGCCCTCAAGTTAATAAATCCGTCCCAGTATTGTGCTTGGGAAGTGTTTCGAGAATGAAAGAATTTTTGAATTTTAACAGTTATATAACTGTATGAAAATGCTTAAAAAAAACGCTACATCACCAGCTGGGTCCGGTCGTACCTCTTCGAATGATGCGAGGTGCAATCGAGGGATCACCCGCTGTATCAATCGAATATGGCGAATGGTTTGCGCCTTAATGAAGAGCTTTAAACATGATTTGAAACTGTCTAGAAATTATGCCTTCGGAATTATTTTAATATGATGTACGGCAAGTAATAATGAAAAAACGAAAGACTTAGATCAGAAACCTTATAAATAAAGAAACGATTTAATGCTATGAACTGATGTAATTAAACATTCAACACGGAAATTAATTCTCACAATTTCTTACAACATCTCAATTGTAATATGTTGATTTGAAAAATACCCATAAATAAGTCGAAGTTGAATTAATTAAAAATGCTGAACTGCACTTTGTTTCATTTTTCAAAATACAATGAATCGTAGAGTGAAGGGCATTCACACAATCAATTCAACTTCTACATTTCAAATTACCAACTCTGACCAATCATTTTAAATTAAAATTACCCGAAATTGCTATAAATTTGATACGTATCATAGCCAACAATTCGACTCGAACAGTCATACAAACGTTTTCATGCATTTGGTTTTCTTTTTTTTTTTTGCTAATTTACTATAGACACACGTATCCGGTCATGGATATCCACATATTTTTTTGTTGTTCAGTCAAATTTAATAGCAACATGCTACTACTACCTCAATAGTCAGTCGGCATTTTATTTTTTGATCAAGTCACACATTTTTCTGCCTCTTTGCTTTGAACTTCTTTGAACATTCAAATTATGTACACAGATATGTATAATACTAGAGTGTATCTATATATATGCAGCTCTTAAATCTACTTTTAATAAGTTGGGAATTATTTTGGATATTTTTTTTGCGTTCAGCGACAATAAACTTAATCCAACCTTAAAGAAACAACATGTCATCACTGAAATCGCGACGGCAAAGAACGACCAGAAAAATGGTGTCAGTGAGGTGAAGGCCAAATGCAAGAAAACAGGGCGACAATTTTTTGTTTTTTTCTTTTCGTCAGATCAGAGTATACTACTCGTATAATGTGCAACAGGTGAATGAATAACAACCAAAATAAAATGCGCGTAGTACTCATTCATTGCAATGTAATAAGACATGATTTATTAAATATGAAAATGAAATTAATGATAGCAGATAATTTAATGATGCTTATTGAATAAAATGAACATTGTTTTCTAATGACATTTACCTACTGTTTAATGCATTTTATTAATGGAGATTTTGTTTTGTCTTTTTGTGTTACAGGCGCACTGAACTAAGTCAAGCGACAAACGACAGACCGACCTTCAATTGAATTTTATTCAGGTTAGTATGAGTTTTTTAGTACATGGTTGACGAAAATTATGTTAAATCGATGTAACAAGGAAATTGGATTTCGAAATTATTATTATATTACCAACTGACACTGCCTTGAGAGGACAGACAAGATAATTTTGATTGATGATGGTACAATTCGGCTTCTAAACGGATGGCATTTTCCTATGAGCAACTTTTTCGCCATTAACATTTGCAAACACTAAGAGCTAGCATAATCCGCTCTGTGGCTTACTTGGTTGAGTCGCACTCTACGATGCTAGTAATCTAGAGGTCCGGAGATCGAATCTCGGCGTGGTCCAAAATTTCCGTACATGTGCGGATAGGAAATATATAGTGCTTGCAGCATTATATACACTCCTAAATTATATGCAATATAACGTTGACTCGAAATTGCCTATAAACGGCTAAGATAACGCACCATGGCCCCACATGGGGCTATACGGTACTTAGAAGAAGAGCTAGCCTGCTACATTGACCCGTCCATGAAAAAAAGAATGACTCATCATTTTTAAAGGACTCTACATCGAACTACAAACTATTTTTTAACAATATTACTCAACAGGAATTTTCAAAAATTTAAATAGCTACTGATTAGTAATCTCTATTTTATTGGCTTCTTGAAGTCATCTTCATAAATTATACTTGATTGCACTAGTTGGCCTCACTCAAAATTAAAAATTATACTAGTCAATCGTATGCCTTGCCATCACTCCACACCGAATTATGTTGCAGTTAGCATAGTGCTCTTTAATAGTCGTTTCCTAGCAAAACAAAAGAAATAAAATCTGTCAAATATTAAATAGTCATCCTTTCATCTTTCACTAACATAAAAAAATAATGAATTTCATACTATTATGCAAATTACCTATATTCAATCAGTTATTGAACGATCATGTCTTTTCTTTCACTCAACCTTTCAATCAAATGATGATGCAGAAAAGATCAGCTAGAAAAACCTAAGATTAAGAGATCTTCAATACAAGATTTTTTTTCTGCTTCAACAAATTCATCTTATAGGTTGTCTGGGCACGGGAAAAATAGCAGCATATTTAACGACTGCGTAACCTTGATAATTCCAAAATGGAATGGCCTTAATTTATTGGAGAATACGTATTTCTTTTTTTTTTTTTGAGATTATGTACATGCATCACTTCCGTTATTTGGATGTGAAAATCTTGTTCAGTGCATGACGACCGAACGGCGAAGACACGACGTTTTTTTAATTCACTGATAAGAAATCGAGTGTTGCATGAAGGTAAATTAATTTACGCGTGCAGATTGTAATCGAATATTAAATGGATTAATTATATGTTTTACCCGGAACTGCTAAGAGGATTATTATGCGGGTAGTAATAATGGGTTTATGCGGGGAAATTTATATACTCGTACCTAGTCAGGGCCACTGAAAGACATTGGAGGTATGTGCAGTTCCGTACAGATTCCATGTTTCGAAAAACGTTCAAACAATTTCTTCTCTGCTGCATGCTAGTAGAGAAGCGCAAAGTTTTGCTGCTTCGTTTACTAGCCTAACTTTAAGAATCTGACACAATGCTGCAGTCTTCTATAGACATTTAGACAGTTCCGTGGTAAGGCTTGTCAGGCAGCCTGCGCCTGATCGCGTTAAATTGATGCTAAAAGCACAATGGTTTTAGCATGTTCCAAAGTCGAGCCAAAGACATTTACGGGTGGTTTTCTCGACTCAACTAAAGTTCCCGACCTCCCATCAATTCTAGCTCATTGAATCGATGCGATAGTGCTTTTGTATATGCATGATTTATTTAAATTTATAAAATAGAAAAAACTCCGCGTCAATATCATTCACGGCTAGTCTTCTAGCCCAAAATCGAGTTACTCTCTTAAGTTTTTCGTTTTTCAACTGACAATTGGTACTGGATTCGTCAACTTTGTAGTTTTGTATTCCGCGTGCTAAAAATTTTGGAAACATTGAAGCCATTCCCGAAATTGAGTCTTTCATTTTGCAGCTGCCGATTAATTCTAGGCATCTACGGGGCATTGCCGTTTAAACGGTCATTTAAAGCGCTTGCGTATTGTTACCGACGCCAGCTGTCGCTTCTGTGAGGCTGACGACGAAACTGCTTCTCACATCCTATGTGAATGTGAGAGGCTAGTAAGGCGCCGATTGGAGTGTTTCGGTATCGCTTTTCCCTTGGAAGAGGATATCGCCACTATCAATATGGCCCAGCTGAATCGATTTATCGAAGGCAGTTGGTTAGATGAGTTTATCTAATCCATAGTAGGGGTAATGGTACAATAGACCACCGGTCGCAGTGCCTAGGGCAACTCTTGTTGCCTGTGCCCTCAATAAATATAATCTAATCTAATCTAATCTAATTCTAGGTCGTTGAATCCATCCTAAAAGTGCATGATTCTAAATTTGGGGGAATAACATTGGGAATGAATGTTGTCCATACACTGTTCTTTGTTTAAGTCTTTTGTACGGCATTTTTGCTTATTAAATCGATACGGTAAAGTCTTTAATTTTTCAACCGACAATCGTTACTTTTCGCACAAATCATCAAACTGACCGCTGCCGTTGGCCGTAAATTATTATTAACATTTCGTGATTGTTCGTTTTGTATTCAGCATGATCTAAATTTCGCAAATTCATGGCCTACCCGAAATCAAGTTTCTGACTCAAGACTTTCGTTTCGTAACTGCCAATCAATTCTAGCTCGTTGAATCCTGCTAAAAGCGCACATATAATTACTCATAACTCCAACTTCGGGAGAAATGGCATTTGCGGATGGATTCCTCGATATATAGTTCTGGTATCGGTAAAATCTTTTGTTCTTTTTAATTTTTCGACAGCCCATAAATTCAAGCTCGTTGATTCAATGTGATACAAGCGCTTTTCCTTTTTGCGCGATTAATTTACAAATTAGATCAAATTGGCGGCAATAGAATTCACGTATGGGCTTTTTGGTCGCCTAAAATCGAGTTACACTCTTAATCCTTTCATTTTTCACTTCACAATTTGGACTGGATTCGCCAAATCGAAATACTCCCTTTAATCTTTCGTTTCTCAACCCACAATTTGCCTTAAACCTCGTTAGAGAATAATGTCACACATACATTCAATTATAAATAATGTAAGTAAAAAATCCTAATAATTGGTCTAATGCAAATGTTTATACCAAAATCCAATCTTACAGACCCTGAAGATGCCGCATAGGCGAAACGTCGGGAAATTTCAATAAAAAATATTATAAAAAGAAAGCTGGCTTTGTGAATATAATACCAAACCATATAACCCACACCAGTGAATATAATTATACCCATAAAGTCATCGTCATCGTCAAAGTTTTTAAACGTTTTTCATTTGCATTCCGCGTAATCGAAGTTTGTCAAATTCAAGACGCTTCCGAAATTGAGTTTCTACCTGAAGTCTTTCATTTCGCAAATGCCAATAGATTCTAGCTCGACATAAAGTCCATGCTAAAGCCTTCCGTTTCGCTGTTTCAAATCTTCTGGCTCCTTAAAAAGCAGCGTATGTGAATTTTGCGTGATTTATTTACAAATTAAAGTGTTGTCGACAGCCGTTTAATAAAATTTGCTTTAAACTGGTAATCAAATTTCTCAGTGAATATTTTACAGAGTTTCTCGCTTATTCTTCGTTGGATAGACACGATAGCAGCAGTTTCATTTAAATTACAAATTTGATTTGTTCGTCTAGTTCAAAATCGAGTTTCTCGCTTTAGTCTAGGAGCCAGGTACCCAACTACCTTCCTCATATGGTAACCGGCTGAAAATGTGTACAGGTAGTAGTTCATCACCGCTTCTGCCCAAAACCGCTGGTCAGCCCAAAATTTAGCGGTTCCTTGTTAGGCAAATTATGCAATTTGTGTGCTAATTTTGAGGTTCAATCTTCCTCATAAGGTAACTGGCTGAGTTTATGTACATGTGTTAGATCTCGACTTCCACATGCCAAAAGTTCCGGTCAGCCCAATTTTTAGCGGTTCCTTCACCTATGCTGACCGCCTCAAAGCTGCAAAAAAATGACCCCTACCTTCCTCATAAGGTAACCGGCTGAATTTATGTTCAAACGATACATCTCGCTTAACCGTAGCGAAACATAGTGGGCTGACCGCTCTGAACCGGTTCCTTGACGGGTTTTAACCGGTTCAAAGTATTGAAAATACCTTCGTAAAAAATGTTTTTTTGATCATACCTGATCAGGTAACCAGGCTGGATTTGTATTCAAATGGTGAATCTCAATTTGCCCCTATCGAGAGTACTGGTCAGCCCAGACCAAACCGGTTCCTTGACGCATTTTCACCGATTCAAAATAAGCAAAAATACACCAAGTACACAATATAAACTACTTAATGTTGGGGGATATGAAGCATTCAACCGATTAAATTTATGATCGTATGATAGACCTCAATTCGCCTGTGTCAAGAGTACTGGTCAGCCCAGACTAAACCGGATCCTTGTCACAGTTTTACAGATTCAAAATAAGCAAAAATACACGAAATACACAATATAATCTACTTAATTTTGGGGTGATATTTAGCATTCACCTAATTAAATGTATGTTGGTATGACAGATCCTAATACGTCAGTCTCAAAAGTGCCGGTCAGCCCAGACTAAACCGGTTCCTTGACGCGTTTCTACCGATTCGAAATAGGCTAATTTACACCAAGTACACAAACAAACTGCGTTATTTTTGGTAAGATTTAGAAAGTTCACCCAATTAAATTTACGTATGATAGATCCCAATGCGCCAGTGTCGAAATTATCGGTCAGCCCAGACCAAACCAGTTCCTTGACGCTTATTTACCGATTCGAAATATGCGAAAATACACCAAGTACACAATACAAACTGCGTAATTTTGGCAAAATTAAGGCCCGATTTCTCAAAACTCTTATCGAATGGTTAGTCTTATCGTATAGACACACGATTTTCATTTTCCATTATATTAAATTGAATTTTTTTTGCATAGTTATTCCATATTTTGCTTGGTTACGCCTTCATCTCTTATTGAAAACATAATTTCGCAATTCCATACAATGGCGTAAATAAGAAAAAGATAACATAGCTTTGCCAAATTAACGAAAATTCAATTCAATATATTTTAAAAGCTTTCTGAAAATTGTGTGTGTTTTCTCTATACGATGAAACTAACCATTCGATAAGAGTTTTGAGAAATCGGGCCTTAAATCATTCACCCGATTGAATTCATGTTTATGTTGCACTGAGAGTATTTCTGTGCCGCGCATTTCGTTTCTCCTCTTAGATTAATTCCTTATTACAAATTTATGTAAGGCTTTGCCTCCACTACATGCCTTTACGGGTAGCGACTACACTGCGGCGTTCTATAGAAAGGCGAAAAATATTAGAAAATAATGTTATATTTCAAAATATATTTTCTTCACTTTCGATCGAGTCTGACGTGGATGATGAAGTGTACAGTTTTATCTCCTACAAGGTACGGATGGAAACCACAACTGCGAATGATTCGGTAAGGCTGGAACTCAATTGGTTTGACGGGGAACAAACCCCTTTGAAAATAGCAGACATCTTAGAATCAACACCACACGACGATATTGACGACGATGACGATATTGCTAGTAATATTTATAGCTCCGACTCCGACAGTGATTAGTCACTTTAACATAACTATGTAATATAATCAATAGAACTGAATTAATTGTTTATTTTATCATTTAATTTCATTTAAACATTAATTATATTTATATTCGTACTTAATGAATTTTTATCTACTTGCAATGGGTAAAAATGCGTCAAGGAACCGGTTTGGTCTGGGCTGACCAGTACTCTCGATAGGGGCAAATTGAGATCTACCATTTAAATACAAATCCAGCCTGGTTACCTAATCAGGTATGATCAAAAATACATTTTTTACGAAGGTATTTTCAATACTTTGAACCGGTTAAAACCGATCTAGGAACCGGTTCAGAGCGGTCAGCCCATACTATGTTTCGCTACGGTTAAGGGAGATATATATATATCTGAAATATTAGTATAGAAAGTATCTATTTTCGTGGGAAGATTATCTAATTCATATAAACACTAAAAGCAAAGGCTATACAGTGGACTTTCGTGGTTCTGGCAAATTCTTTGGAGATTCGCGATTCTGGCATCCTATCTGACTATATTTTTTGGACATTCGCAAAAGTGTGTTTTCGTTTTCTCAAAAAGAGAAACTAAAACAGTTTTTGTTGGCTCAATTATTCTTCAATGCATATGAAGGTACACATTATCTCAAAATAGCTAATTTGGTAGTTTCGCGTTTTTTTGGTATATATGATAATGAACGAAAAGACCGCCTCCATTAAAAATAAGCAAATTGAATTCTCATGTGATTTTGATAGACAAAAAAAAATATAATTTGAACGAGGTCAATGTAGGAAAGTGTAAGGGTCCACTTTTTCGGACTCCCAAAAATCAATCAAATCACTGTCATGTGTAGAAATTACAAGTTAGAGTTATAGCAAGTACCGAGGGAAGCCCTGGAATGTTGATTTTGGCCACCATAAATTTTTCACACTTATAATATATTTGAATGTAGATTCTCTCTATCTATCTCTATCGAGAGCACCTTGTGAAACAAGTCCCGTCGGCCATGCATCGCTAGTCGGAATGCGATAGAGCACAATTTGCCTTAGCTTCTCAGAAGGTTGTGCTGATTCATCACTTGAAACCTGACGTCCGTTGCCAATGCTACACCGCACGACCTATCGGTAACCCTAAAACACCCCAACATTGAGTCCAATGATTTGAACCAAGAGGGAGAAGGGGTCGCGTAGCAAACGTCAATAGAAATATTCGTTTTTGGGAGAGGGTACAAGATTACTTTTGAAGTAGAAGCTGTGGCAGGCGTTTGAAAAGAAAAGACAGGCCTTGAACAAGGACACGATACAAGGACGCGGGGCGGGCTTATCGCAATTACTCAGAACCGAAATACTGCTGTTACGACTGGGGCCATTACGAGTAATTGAGAAGTTAATGTTCGCCTAAATATACGAGTTGAACCCACTTTACACATATAATCACAACCTTCCCAGGATGAACCGATAAGAATAAAGGGAGACGACCTACATTTTTTTTGGGCACGTCTGGGGGGGTGTCTGTGCAGGTAAATTTTCAATTTCAGTAGTTAGTAGCAGGAGAGAACTGTCGGTTGTGCTTCCATAGTAAAGACGGTAAGTCCCGCTAAAAATCCCAAATTTAATTAAATGCAGGACACAAGAGGAGCAACGGGCGTTAAATATTCTACCTATTACTCTTCTACTGAGCAATGTTGTTGCACTATTGTTGACGCATTAGTTCGGTTCCCTTGACCTCTTTGGACAATTACAGACAATATATGTGTAAATTTCATCATTTAATATCGTAAACGCTTGATAAATCGATATATTATGCTTTTATATTTCATAATAGCGTAACACTCAAAGTTAGAAAAGCGAGGGCGAGAGAGCCTTGTACTTTCCCATTCTTTTCGATTAAGTACTGCTGAATGAGCTTAGCCACCAACCAGAGGTTGCTTCATGAGATGGTGGCAATGGCTTTACAACTATTCAGGTTAGTTAGACTAGACCCTAAATAAATAACAGGCGCGACAATCCAGCATTGGACTAAGGCCGCACTAGACTAGACCCATGTCCATCTTAATTTGGACTCTGTAAACATACCATATGTGAAGTAGAGTAGATTAGATTTGTGAAGGGCAAGGGCAACCAGGATGCCCCAGGCACTGCGACCGGTGGTCTATTGCACCATTGCCCATACTGTAGATTAGATGAACTTATCTAACCGAGTACCTTCGATAAATCGATTTAGCTGACGACATCTTCTTCCAAGGGGAACGAGATACCGAAGCATTCCAAACAGCGCCTAGCTAACCTCTCACACTCACTGAGAATGTGAGAAGCAGTTTCGTCGTCAGCCTCGCAGAAGCCTCAACTGGCGTCGGTAACAATGCGCATGCGCTTTAGATGGCAGTGCCCCGTTAGGAGCCCGCATATAATCCTAACCCTGTTTCTGCTCAGTTTCATTAGACCAAGTGTACGTTTGGGTAAGTAGTAGGCAACGAAAATGTTTGACTATCGAAGCCCTGGAAGAACTTCCCAGTGTGAGGTGGCTTTGGCCTTTCCCCACTCATTAATTACATTTCTGAATGCACAGAGTGGTAACCCACAGTAGGGCTCCGGGCCTACGAAGGAGAGTGGATGCTCTCCTTGCAAGCTCGTCGGCCTGCTCATTGCCTTCAACACCCGAATGCCCAGAAACCCAGAAAAGGGTAAGACTGTTAACTGTTACGAATGCCTATCTGGTGAAGGATTTCCTAACAAAACCCACACGAACTTCGATGTGACAGTAACGCTAGTCAGCGCTTTTATTGTTGCTTCTCTCTCTCTCTTGATTACCGTAACTCCTAGTGGTGCGTTGACGACTACCGTGTGTAGTCATCAACGTTACAAAGACAACTGAATTCGGAGTGTGATACGGTTGTCAGCCAAACTAAATGAGGGGTGAAAACGTAACGTTTCAACCAGATGATCTGATGGCATTTCTAGTAAGTTACTGCTACTTATCCATCCTTGTTGAACTGAGTTCATTGGGGACGTCACATCACATGCCTTGAGCCTGATGGCGGCTACTCTTACCACTGTCTCAATGTGTATGTGAAGTGGTGTCAGTTTCAGCAGAACCTTCATGGCGGCGGTAGGGCTGGAAATGAAGGCTCCAAGAACAGCTAGACAGAGCAGCATCTGCACTTTGACTCATCCTGCCGTCTGTGGTGGCCTTTTTCCACTACACAATATCCCCGTATTCCACAATGGGTCTAACAATTGTCTTGTTGATCCATAGAACTATGTAAGGCCTAATACCCCTTGCCTATCCCGCATAGCTTCTACTGATCCGCAAGGCCTTTACTAAGCTTTCTCTGTTACCAAACTAAGATACTTTTTCCAGAGTAATTTCTTGTCAAGTGTTACTTGACAGTTTCTGGCATTGTTAACTCTGCATTATACATTGAGGGACACTTCAGTGCTTGAAACTCATCCGCATAACCCTGCGTGGAGAACCTAGCTGAGTTTAGTCTCCACATCAATCCATCAAATACGAAACACTACAGGAGGGGGAGAGTACCCCGAAAGCAAACGCTAACGCTGCACCCAGGCTATAGTGGTATTGTCGGCTCCTTTGGCTCTTAATGCCGTCCCGATAGATTCGAAAGACATGTTATCAAAGGCGCCTTATATGTCATAGTGCCATTTCCTTATTAGACATGGCCACCTCGATCTTTTTAAAAAAAATTTGTAGCGCCGATTCCGTCGATTTTACCGGTTGGTGGGCGTATTGGTTTGGGTGCAGCGGCCGCGTCTTTAAAAGTGTGCCCCTAATATGAGCGTCCAGTAGCCTTTCCATGGCTTTCATGAGGAAATATGTAAGGCTTACAGAACGGTAGGGTCGTCCGCCGGTCATTTTCCCACTTTGGGGATGAAGACTACCCTGACTGATCTCCAGGCTGTTGGGATATATCCCAAAGAAAAAACTACTTCTGTAAATACTAACTACTATCGTCGACTCCCGGCTATTGGAAACCCACTGAAACCCTAAAACAAACTGTGGTCGAATCAAAATTATGTAGGGCTATCGGTACCCCTCTGGCGAACCACAAATTTGTATTTTTTATCGTTGAGGTTACTTGTTTAAGTCTTTCGTTTCCACGCAAGCCAAGACGTAAATTTTAGTATATAAAAAAACTGAACGCTAATTTCACTCACTCCGTCAAAGTTGTCAAGGTATTGATTGTCATGCAAAAATATAGAAATCATTCTACATAATTCTGGAAAGACTCAACTTTTCATGTTTTTCAAGTTTATCCGATTACGACAGATCAATTATCCTAATTTAAATGTTCATGGTGAAAATCTCCCCGACTATCATTCAAAATATTGAGGACAGCAAATTCCACATTAAAAATAAAATACTTTTACTTACACCACATCAGCACTTTACCAGCCTTGGCCTGTCAAACCAGCCTGCAATCACCACAATTATATACAAACTCTTGTAAGTGCACATACAACTTCTTAATTGCAAAAAGACACACCATACTGAGCACATGTCAATAAATCATTCGTTATCCCATAAATGTCTGATTTCAAAAAATTGTTTAACAACCTGATCCTTTGCAACAGGTCATTCAATATTACAACTTGCGTCTACAGCATGATGCGACGTGACCACCACCACAACCTCTGGCATCGTATCGTAAAACATTTAATTTCTCTCGTATTCATTCAATTTCAACATTTTCATCTTCTTACCATTCAACGATATGTGACGACTTTAGGAGTTTGGGTGAAATTTTCTTGAATTGGCATTTAGCCACCGAGAGCTCTGATACATAGCAAGCCCCGACATAAAATGGACAATGTTATGTTATGGCTTTATGATCTTGCAGAAGCAACCGCAGGCTCATGTCAGTGTTAAAGTTTTTCAAGCCGGCCGATCGTCAGCCAATTTAAGCCGCACAGAAATACACAGTCAGGTGAACAAATGTTGAAGGTGGTCAACTGCAAAGAATTTCATTTCACCTTCACCTGTACTGTGTGCATCTTTTGTAGTGCATGATGTCGAATCTTCTTCTTTTCTGTATATATGTACATATTTTCGTCATAAATATTTTCATATGATTGCACGATACAACAACAACAACAAAATGCCATGTCATTAAGTGTGATCGAAAGTAATTTCTTGATCGCGTTGTGAATAAAACGTGAACGTGAATTTATGGGCGGAAAATGAAGGAATAAAGAAGAAAATAACTTTGTTATGGTCGCAATAGTTTTCGCGGATGCAGACATAGATATACGGTATGCATGTCTTATGAGAATGTTCAATGTACACCAGGAAAAAAATGTGCGAGTCCAAATTCATGGCGAAAAAGTGAAATTTGAAAATATTCGTTAATTTGTGTGAAAATTGAATAATATCGTTTTTTAGCGAAAATAAAATTGATTTTTTTCGCCGGTTTTTGTTTTTGACCGGAAAATGTTTTGCGCTAAATGTTTAAATGATGGTTGTGTAATACCCGTAAATTGTAAAAAAAAAATACAGAAAAATGCCATTTATGCAACTTAAGTGTCTCGCCCACCCGAATTGGAAGATCTAAATAGAGGCATAGAGGGCATTGGATTGGAATCAATGCATTGTCTTTTTGTATTTTTTTTTATTATGATGGTTTATGTTAAATTACTGGGTAGTCTGTGTTCATTTGTTTTTATTTTTTTTATATATACTCGTAAACAAACAAACAAATGTCAAAAATATCACAAAACTAGACCGAGGCTAATTTCGGGCGTGGCTGAAATTTTGATACCCTTCGTTCCCTTCGGGCTATTTTTTTTTTCGGGCGTACCTTCGACTTGTATTCAACCCCCCCTCCCCCATTATTTTCCTTCTGTCTTCACCAAAGTTCCGTTGCGTCGACAAAACAATATTTGTGTGTGGTTTGGTTTAAATAAGCGGGCAAATAAAAACATTTACCCGTATCCGGATTTACATTGAGTTACGGGACACCCTGTATAAGTTAAGGGAAAACAACAAATTAGTCGTTGCCCTAGCAAAACAAGAGCTAACCAATAATTTTAATGCATTAAAACTCAACACATACATATATGTGTGTGGGGTTACTGGCTCAAGTCTTTCGTTTTCAAGCCAATCAAGATATCATTATAAATTAAAACCAGGCTAATCCTCGGGCTAACAGTTTTTTCGGGCGTACCACGACTTGTATTTAATCCCCTCTCCCCATTCTTTTCCTTCTGTCTTCACAAAAGTTCCGTTGCGTCGAAAAAAAAAACAATATTTGCGTGGGGTTTGGTTGGAATAAGTGGGCAAAAAAAATATCTAATCAGAAAATTTTATACGGGAATGCGGTAGCATGGCCTCATAGTACGATTCCATTTGTTTTGACCTTTTTAGTTGCTTTGATAAAGACATATTAATTCAAGGTTTTTGTGAAATTGGTTAAAAAATGTTTCTTAGAAGAACCTAATTTCGGGGGTTGGGTTTGTATGGTAGCCCCATGACCCCATTGTCACATTTTATCCATTCTTTTTGTGTGTCAATAGTCTTTTTGCGTCATCAATAGAAACACATTTGTTTGAAATTTGGTTGAAATTGGTGCACAAATAAAAAAGTTTTTCTTAGAAGAACCTAATTTGGGGAATAGGTTTGTATGGCAGCCCCATGACCCCATTGTCCGATGTTACCGATTCAAACATACAAACTGCCTGCAGTTTAAAAGAAGCATTTCTGGAAAATTTCAGCTTCATAGCTTTTAAATTGGCCGAGTAAAACGCGTCGCAACAGACGGATAGACGGACAGACGGACATCGCCCAATCGATTCCAACCATGTATACTTTTTATATGGTCGGAGATGCGTTACAAACTTCATGACAAAGTTAATATACCCTTTCACTCTATGAGCGAAGGGTATAAAAAGAGAAAAACGCAACAAATTTGACGTGCCTATGCCCGGCAGCTTTTATTTTAACAGCAACTCCTTTAGGACCGTTGTCGACTATTTGTATTGTTAAAAAAATTGGCGAAAACTGAACTGGGAAAATGATTCAGCTTTTAGCCACACTACATCCTAGTCAATTTTGTTGCGGAGATGTCCTTCTCTGATCATCGGTATTTGCAATGCAGTCTTGTTGCGCACCTTGATGGGGCCCCGCGCACTCAAAATCGCAGGAAGACAAAATGGCCTTGGTTTCGGGACAGTCTTCTCGCAGACCTGGCTTCGCTTCCAAATACTACATGCAATGGACAACAACCGGACGAAATGGTGAACGGCTTCCCTAATGCTATGAGGGCTGCTATGTCCTCGCATCTCACATTCGCGTAAGAAAAAACCAACTTGGTGGAATTGTTCTAGGATTTCCGAATTAAGAATCGTGTGTAGGAGAAGTGAGCCTTTAGTGAAGGCTCGAGTCGGATTGGCAATCCTATAAGATACATCTCACTTCTTTTAAAAAAGATTTAAGAGGAGCCAAGCGTAGCGCTTGGAAAAGTTTCTGTGAGAAAATAGAGGGGTCTACTGAGACATCTAGATTCAAGAAAGTTTTGGCGTCTAACCCATCTATGCCTAGCTTTCTTTTAAACGAGGGCGGATCATGGACGTCTTCATGTAACGAAACTATCGAGTGTCTGCTTGATACGCACTTTCCTGGAAGCTTAGCCGTCGTTTCACCTGACTTTCGCATATGTCGCACAGAGTCATGCGACACGACATCTATTCTTAACCTGAGAAAATAATGTGGGCAATATCAAGCTTCGATCCCTTTAAATCAGCTGGACGTGATGGTATTATACCTGCAGACTTGCAACAGTGTGTAGACTTGTATTACGTATCTTTGGATAGAGCGCATACTTACAGCATGCCTGGATTTACGAGTAGTGTACATTCCTCTTATCTGGAGAGAAGTGAGAGTTAATTTTATCCCTAAAACGGGTAGAAGCTCGCATGCGAGTCCAAAGGACCTTTGTCCCATCAGTCTTTCATCGACTATGCTGAAATTGTTAGAGAGATTAATTGATATTCATCTACGGACGACCATTCCACCAGACATACTTTCCCTGTTACAACATGAATATTGGAAACGGAGGTCGGTTGACACAGCTCTACATTCGCTGGTTAATTATATTGAAAAATCTATTCATCATAAAGAGTACACCATGGTGGTGTTTCTAGATATTGAGGGGGCTTTAAACAATATTAAACGGAGAGCGATTACGGATGCTCTTCTTAATCTACAGGTTGAAGCTCCAATCTGCACCCTCGTGGATATGATACTTACCTCTAGACGTATTCAAAGCAATTTGGGTACTTTGTCTGTTTGTAGATATGTTTCTAGAGGTACCCCACAGGGAGGGGTTCTCTCCCCTCTACTTTGGAATTTAGCGATAAATAAATTACTTTTGAGCGTGGAAGGAATAGGATGCACTGCTTATACTGATGACGTTGCTATTGCCGTTAGAAGCATATTTCCTGATACTCAAGGCGGGCTATTAGAGAACGCCCTAGCTATCCTAACGGATTGGGTAAATCTCAGCGGCCACAGTGGGGCGAAATCAATGATTTTTCGGACATCGCATATTTGTGAAGATGTCCTGTTGTAAAATGTACCACGTAAATGACTATAAGTTGAACTTGTTTCTGCTGTATCGAATGGTGGACTCCATTTTAAAATACGCAATGTCAGAAAGAAGATATAGCGGTTTTAAGGATGCTTTCACCAACCCCATAGTATAGACAATTTACCGTTTCTCCTTCCTGATGTTACAAATGATATTAATAGATAGTACGACTCATTTAGAGAAAAAAATTATATGGCCATAATGCTCTCTCATTTACCGTTACAAAACTGCATCATTACTTATGAAATCTTTGGGAAAGCTAGAGTACCCAAACAAATCCCAAATTTAACCTGTCTTGCTTTGCGCAATTTAGCATTTAGATTAAGGTATTAAAAATATACAACATTTTATGTAATTTGACTGCTGTCCCATTACAAAACTCACTGTTATTTCGAAGATATAGTAATTCAAACTTTGAAAATTTACAAAACTTATTTGACATAGAAAATGCAAACGCTAATATCATAACAGTTCTTTAAACGGATAAATCTGAAAAATTAACAAAAGTTGCTCTTTTATGTAAGCTTTTCGGGAGCTTGAAACAAATTATCAGAAATATGCAAACACCGAAACAAACGACTTTTCGCTTTGCGAATTACGAGCAACTAAGACCATTTTTTTTGGCAGAGTAAGATCTTTTATAGGGGAGCTGGTGGAATCTTTGATTTAATCGACCCTGTACTAGGATATTCGATTAAAACTTACTAGTATAATCTTAGCGTATTAGTTTAATTCAGCCAAGAGTTATGACTAATCTTATATACTTTCTACCTATAATTTGTAGGGGAGGTGCGGGACCTGTTGCTCCGATTTGCCCCACTTTAAGTATCATATGAGATTATAACATTGCGAGCATGTAACAACAATTTAAAGTTCAAAGCTGCATCAGAATGAATGTTATTTTGCGAAAAGGTTAACATGAAAACAGAGATTAGCCGATAAAAATGGCTACTGTGGGCGGGGTCGCAGGTGGTCGCAGCCAAACTTTGTGTTTTTATTGACTCCATCAATTGCAGATAATTATGGCTTAATTCATTTCCCGGCCAACTACGGCCATTTTTTGTCTTTGATGAAACAACAAAAATATCAAGGTTTTTGGCTAGAATCGTTAAAATTTACCGTTATGTTCTTTGTTAGATACGTAAATACCATAACAAGGTCCTCTTATCCAAAGGCCAAACGTGAAAAGTATATTTATTTGCCATTTTATTAGGTAAGGTGGTTGGTACGGGTATTTGAAATTTTGGGGTCATATGCCAAAAATTCATTTCTTATTGAACAAAACTGCCTATACAACCAATACCGTTACAAGTAAAAAATTATTAACAATGTATTTGGATAGCTTACACTATATAGTGTAAAGTCATAGTAGTCAAATCTTCAATATTAAGATTTCGTATAATTGCCTATGTCCGAATTTTTGTTCTAGTCGCCCCACTGTGCGGCGTCGGAATTAATCCATCTAAAACGGAATTAGTCCTCTTTACAAGAAGGAGAGAGGCTTTCAACTTGAGCTTTCTGAAAGCGCGAAATTCCTTGGTCTTGTCTTTGATAAGAAACTAAAATGGAAGTCCAACATCGAAGAAAGGGTCAATAAAGCTACTGTAACACTGTATTCGTGTAGGAAAACTATCGGGAAGACCTGGGGCATGCAGCCAAAAGTTGTGTTTTGAATATATACCGTGCTCTGTGGCCGTGATCGTTCGGTCGCCACTCTGTGATATAGAGACTCATAGAGAAAGAGTTTCCAAACTCGGCACTACACACGGTAGTCGTCAGCGCACCATGCTCCACTAGGAGCTAGGGTAATAAAGAGAGAGAATGTATACCGCTATTGTGCGACCTGTTTTGCTGTATGGAGTTTCTGGTGGATGGCACTCAGCATAACTACCTATTATAAATTGCTCGGCAAAGTTCAAAGGTTGGCTTCTCTTCTCATTACAGGAGCTTTTCGAACTACATCTTTATTCGGACTAGACGTGGTCCTGGGACTAATCCCATTGGACATTTTCGGCCAACGAATGGCTACATACACGGCCTTACGCCTACACGAAACTGACCTGGAGCCAGCGCTGGGCATTCAGCGATACGTAACTTTAACCTGCCCCCAGCGACTGACTATATTGTTTCCAATTACTTCGTTGGTAGGAACCATTGTAGCCTGATCCCTTCAAGGGGATTTTAGGATAGTAACAGGTACTTGGTCAGTGGATCAATTTCAATCGATACTGATGGTTCCAAGACAGATGCAGGAGTTGGTATAGGTATCCACTCGGATGAATTGAATATTAATTTGTCTTTCCGCCTCCCCAATTACTGTAGCGTCCTCCAAGCGGAGATCTCTGCGATTTTAGTAGCCCTAACTTGGTCGGGCTGTCACGTCGTCACTGGTAGGGACGTCTTTCTATTCACTGATAGTCAGACTGTAATTCGATCAATTGATTCAGTGCTGACCACCCCAAGAACTATTGAGAAGTGTCGCTCAGTACTTACAGAGATGGGTCGCTTTTTCATTGTTACACTTTTCTGCATACCGGGCCATAGTGGCTTTGCAAGCAATCGCAATGCAGATGACTTGGCTCGACATGCGTCAGAAGGTAGCGTTTAAGACGGTTGCGCCAACTTGAAAACACCTATTGCAGCTTGTGCATTGATAATAGACATCGCTACCGAACGCAGGACCAACGCAAAATGGATCCATAGCTGTACTTGTCCAACGACGAGAATGATCTGGCCAAAATTAGATAATGTCCGTTCTACCATGCTTCTTTCCCTAGACAGAAAGCATATTCGCATTGTAGTGGGAGTAATAACAGGGCACTGTTCTATTGGTGAGCACGCTAGAAAACTCCAAATTCGTCACAACGACTTTTGCAGAAGTTGTGATGACGAAGAAGAGGAAGAGAGTGTATGTAACTTACTTTGTCACTGTCCCGCCCTGGCTGAGAAACGAAGGCGTTTTCTGGGCTCAAGGTATTTTTACGATACCGATGATCTTCGGGATGTGAGCCCAATACTGCTCAATAAATATATTGTTAGCACGGGCTGGTTCCTAGCATAGGCAGTTAGTAGAGACATGAGTCACTCGGTGGTATCACAATGGACCAAATTCTGGTCTAAGTGCGCTGGGTGCAAACCTGGCGGCCCCTGTACCTAATCTAACCTAAGCTCTAAATCGCGAGGGGATTTCAAGATGTTTTGGAAAGATTTTCAAACGTAATGGGTTTGTCATATCCTTAAGATCACTTGAATCATTAATTTTCTTCGGTTGAAACATACATTTTCCCATAGCTAAGATTCTTTATAAAAAAAAATTCCACGCAGTGATAAAAGAAATCCAATTTGCAAGACTTTTATTTTCAACACTCACACTAGTCGATTGCAACAAGAAACTATGCAAAGTAGTCATTTCTTTAAATAACTAAATAACTCCACCGAAGATCTGAAAGCTAAAATCATTTTTATGATCCAAGCAAGCGATGGATCAAGTCGATACCACTCATTCATGCACTTTACTATATACTAAATGCTAAAGTGTTACATATAGAAGCGTTGCGCATTATGATTAATGTTCTACGCTGCTCTATGACAGCGGCGACACCCATAAAATGCAGACCACAAGTCCGCGTAATATTTATAACACACCGAGTCCACGACAAAATATTTATCGAGGTCGCCCTGTTTAACCTGTCGTCGTCATCATCGTCATCGCCTCAGCTCACCTCAGCGCAGATCACATTACCGGCTACAGTGATTCTGATTTTCATCTCGCGAGACAATTTCTTCGCAAGAGCCGATGTCGTACCGTGGCCGTTGGCATACATCATGTATGATGACGGTAACCATAGAGATATACCCACAACATTTTCTGGTATTTCTAGTTAATAAAATAAAATATCCATACAGAAGTGTATTTCTTGTATACAAGAAGCTTGGTTGCTGCAGATTGTATTGTGTTGTATTGGTTTAGGCAAAGACATACAGTTGACAGCAGGTGTATACTAGAAGTTTTCGCTTGGCGAAATTCCATGAAACTGGTATTGTGGCTTTTAGCCATTTATGATGATGACAAGTTGAATGGGTTATGGTTTACATGGTTCGAGTTGCCGAGTATAGTGGGCAGCAATTTGAAGTATGTATTTTGTATGAAGCATATCTAATTTGGAAAATGCACTACGGTTCTCGCGGTATTAGTTCAACCGTAATTGAAAACGAAAAGGCAACTAAGCAAATTCCACGGTTGAGCATTAAGTAAATTTTAATTTGATCGTAATCATAGTGAAAACTGGAATACTCGCCGGCAAACGGCAAACTCCTTGGCCTGAAAAAATAACATATGACATATACGACAGTGGATTTCATTTTAACATTTCTTTTGGCTTTTAATTATATTAAAATACTTGTGGCTTGTATTATGAGAAAAATCATGGAATCAATTACAAATTGAGCTGGTCGTAGGTTGATTTCCTTTTGCGGGCTGAGGAATTTTCGAATGGAATTAAATATATTTTGAAGCCTCCATAAAATGTCTGCTTGGATTTTAAATTGGTTCCCGTTTAAAAAAAGCTGAGAAAACACCTTAAATTCAGAACAGCTTAAATTTTGGAAAAATAACCGTGATTTTAAAATTAAATAAAAAACAAATATAAAAACCATCAATACGATACCTTTACTTTCATTTCATTTACGTATATCTTTCTCCATACCACCGCCGCATTATTGTCTCGACAATGAAAGTGGTTATGGTTCTTCTGCTATTCATCTTTGCGGACAATTACACCTCTTTATGAGGTCATTCAATTTCATTCTATGTGTATACATTGCAAAGTAAATTGCCTAAAACTCCCATAAACTATGCGTCATGTCCCACTTGCTGTTGCGTCCAAGGCATCGCCGCTGATGCCACGCCAAGTAGCAAGCAGAAACAATAATAACATGGAGAAATGTACCAACTATCATCTCATTAGATACCTTATAAAATGACAGCAATTTTATGTCTATTTGCCCACTAAGTGAAACTGAAACGCACCGAAAAAAAGAAGAATCATTGTTTACTACACGTGTACTATGACTACTATGTAATCGAGGCTAAAAAGATACACATCGCAGACTTTTCTTTTGCAGCCCATTCATTCATTCATTTCAAAATATGTTCTTTTTCAGTGTCAAAGAGCTTTCATTGCGAACAACTTCGTTTTCACTTACTTTACTTCAAAACCATTTTTTGGTCGTTGTGTTCTACAATAAATTATTACGACGATTCGACGTAAAATATTTTTTTGACAAAGTTCTCATACTATGTGTTGAGATATTCAACTACTATGTAAATTAAATATACAAAAATATCATATCACCATGTAAAATAAAATATATAAAAAGTCAGTTAATAAAATATCATTATACAAAATAGATTAAAATAAAAATCTTTATAATTAAAATTCAATACTAATTAAATGATATAAAATACACAACATTTTTGGCGACGAGGATTACGGTCAACATATCAACATTTAAGAATTGTCATCAATATCAAGCAATTTTTTAAAAAAATGGCCACATCGAAGAAAAATAATCAAGATCAAGAACTCAGAATTCTAAATGAACTGGTGAAGGAAATTAAACGTTCAAGAGAGGAAGACCATAAAGTTCTCCTAGAACTAATTTCAAAAATCAAACAATCGTCAAATGAATCGCAGAACGATGAATTCATTATTGAATCATTATCGAAAGTCATCGACGAATTTCATTTCGACCCAGAGAACAACCATACATTCAAAAACTGGTATAGCAAATATCAGGACTTATTCCAAGATGATGCTAAACGATTGGATAATGCAGCGAAAGTACGATTGTTAATGCGAAAGTTAAGCACAGATGCACATGCCAGGTATGTAAATTATATATTACCCAAGCAAACAAAACACTTCGATTTTAATGAGACAATCGAAATATTATCAAATATTTTCGGAGAAACCAAATCGATTGTAAACATCAGATTCAACTGTTTGCAGCTCGAAAAACCATCATGCATGGACTATATTACATATCACGGAATCGTCAATAAACAATGTGAGGAGTTTAATCTCAAAAAGCTCACAGAAAATCAATTTAAATGTCTGATTTACATTATGGGATTGAAATCATCAACCGACTTAGACATAAGGATGAAATTACTTACGAAGTTAGAAAGTGAAGCTGATACAATCACTCTACAAGCTTTGTCTCAAGAAACACTTCGCCTCATCAATCTGAAACATGATACGGTAATGTTGGAAAAATCATTTCCTCATTATGAACCAAGTGTCAGAAAACTTTTCAAGAACAAAAATTGTCCTACCGTAACAGATGAAAAGAACAAAAATCCGATTTCACCCAAACCACACAAATCATCAATTCCAAGTACACCATGCTGGTTTTGTGGATCATTACATTTTGCTAAATTTTGTACTTTCAAAAGTCATAAATGTACAAAATGCAACAATGTTGGGCACAAAGATGGTTATTGCAAAAATCCATTACAACGCAAGAATCAGAAAATTCACTCATCACGAACAATTAATGTGAATTCAGTTTTCGTCAAAAGTATCAATGTGGAAGAACGAAGGAAGTATGTAACGGTTGAAATTAACAATAAGGCGGTTACACTTCAGTTCGACACAGCAGCTGACATTTCAATAATTTCCAAAAATGTTTTCGATAAATTGAATATAACAAACATTCGACCTTCAACAAATCAAGTAAGTACAGCATCAGTAGACAATTTGAAATTAATTGGCGAATTTGACTGCAGTGTGTCTTTTGAAGACAAAACTGTTCAAGCTGTCATCAATGTTTCAAAATTCAATCATCTCAATGTTTTTGGTTCTGATCTAATGGAAAATTTCAATTTGTTCGATAAATTAATGAGGGCATTTTGTAATAACTTAAAAATGGAAGGAGAAGGAAGTTCTAAAAGGAATCTGCAAGATTTTCTGAAAAAGTATCGATCTACTCCAAGCCAATCATGTGATGGCAAATCCCCAGCTGAACTATTGTTTGGTCGTAACATCAAGACAGAACTGGATTTGTTAAAGAGTCCGATTATTGGTCCTACTAATCGAAATACAAATCAAGAAAGCCAGTATAATAAACGAAATGGTTGTAAACTCAGAGAGTTCGATATTGGTGATCCAGTTTATATTCAGATTCATCACAAAAATAAATGGAATTGGATTCCTGGAATCATTTTGTCTAAACAAGGAAATGTCATGTATAAAGTATCTATTGAAACCGGGATCGTAACTGCACACACAAATCAACTTAAAAAAAGGAAGGTGTTGAGATATTCAACTACTATGTAAATTAAATATACAAAAATATCATATCACCATGTAAAATAAAATATATAAAAAATCAGTTAATAAAATATAATTATACAAAACTAGCTGAGAGAGCTCGCTTCGCTCGCATTATTGGCTCCACTCACAACTTGACACTAATTTGAATGCCAATCAACCTACTAACTATAATTTATTGGGATCGACCTCTCGATGATGAAACCAAAGTGTATAATGGAAACAACGCGATAGATTTCCGTCGGGAGGTTAAGCGGTCAAGGTAATACAACAACAACAACATATGTACTCAACCCCCTGACTGATTGATGAGACTGCACTTGCCCTTCAACTATATTAGCGAGTTATCTCGAAAATCATTAATTTAATAAATTTCTATTAGATATGTCAGCACACTCATTTACTCAGTTTTTCGTGCACTAAAATGTGCGCACCTACACTGTTCATACTATCCCAGAAACCATCATACATCCAGGTTGACGGTTGTCTCTGACCACTCTGTGCACTGCTGGGGGAAGAAATTCCAATTACCCGTTAGGAAATTTTGACGTGATTTCGGCAACACCACTGATCGGGAAAGATGGCCAAATAACCCTTTAGGCAATTTTGTTGCGAGTCCGGCGACACCTAAATCGTGTTGCTCCGCCTAAGGATTGCAGAGATATCGACGGATTTTCGAAGCAATACGAAGTTGATTGTGAAATTGCTTTGGCCAATATCCAGGATGTTGTATATGCATACCAACGTAAAAACGTAGTCACCTTGATTACAATTTATTTGACCCAATAAAAACACGGTGCACTGATTGGGTAAAAGGGACCGATGACCCTTTAAGCAATTTTATGGGGAATCCCGCGACACCTCAATCGTGTCGCTCGGCCGAAGGATTGCAGAGATATCGCGAATTTCGAAGTAGTACGAAGTTAATTGTAACCTTGCTATGCCAACATCCGGGCTGACGGTTATTGGGAAAAGCGCCCGATGACCCTTTAGGCAATTTTGTTGCGAATCCGGCGACATCTCAATCGTGTCGTTCCGCCAAAGGATTGCGGAGATATCGACGGATTCCCGAAGTAGTACGAAGTCTATTGTGAAATTGCTGTGACCAACATCAAGGATGTGTGTACGTAAAAACATAGTCACCTTGACTACAATTAACACTGTATTTGATCCAATGACAGCTAAATATTCCCATTAAATTTAAATGTTGTCGATGAAAACTTGATTGCAACAGGTGACTCTCATACAAAATGAAATTTCGATATTTACCACCACTTCCTTCGAGATTTTCAAATTATTTTTGGTCCATAAACCTTCTCCAACGTAAGACGGATAAAACAAAAAAAGAATAATTCAAATCGGTCCAGCCGTTCTCAATTGATGAATTACTATACATTTTTTTCGCTCCATTTTTATATATATAGATAGATTAAAATAAAAATCTTTATAATTAAAATTCAATACTAATTAAATGATATAAAATACACAACACCCCAGCAAACAATTTCTATCGTCCGCGATACGAATTCAATTCGCCTGATAGAAAACATTTCTCGAATTTCATATCGTTTTCGGATTAAAGCCGTCACTCCCTTCGTGAAGGAATAGTGACCGATATTAATTCGCCAGGATGATAATTTGGCGATAATAGACTAATACATATAGAAAAAGTGAAAAAAAATTTTTTTTATTATTTTTCCCTTTTTTTTAATTTTTTTTTCTATTTCATCCTTAACTTTTTTTACCTTATTAAACTTTACCTTTTTACACTTTGCTTCTACTGGGAATCGAACCGGGCACCTATCGTTTCGTAGTCCTACGTCCTACACCTGAGCTATCTAAGATTACAAATTATGGGAATAAATTAGTCGTTTTATATTTTGACAATTTCGTAATTCGCTCGTTGGGAAGAATTACGATTTTATCATCCTTGCAATAATGAGAAGATATCTCGTTAATAGGAGTCACATTCCTGACATATTGATGACGATAAAGCGATTTTTCGTCGGGGAGACAAGCTTACGACAAATTTTTCATTTGAATGATATCGTTTTCGTATCATTTTTGTGATTTTTCGAATAAAACGATAAAATTGTTTGCTGGGACTATGGAAAAATGTAGTTTGTTTACTGATGATGGCATTGTTTTGAGGCTGTGACATTTTTTTTTTTTTTGCAATTTAATTATTTTTGAAGAGAAATGCGTTAAGATAAGGTCACAAAACGTGAGAGCTGGGATCGTTTAATCACGAATCTGTAATTTTCCAAGTATATGCGGCAACTTTGAATAATACTACCTGACTAGGTAATTGCCAAGGGCGACAAAAATCCTTCTCTTCATATTAATATCTGTGCAAATTTATTTATTGAAAAGACATTTTACACGCGGTAAAAAAACACAATAAACAATTTAAGGTCTCCACCATTAATAAGTTCTCTCGAATATTTTTACACGGATATTTTAAGCACATTAAAGTCGTTAATCATATCTTAGTGTTAAAATAAAATATTTAATTGCAGCACGATCGAAAATAAACCCGCATATTAAAATGCAAAAAAACATGTTCCCAATGATTCATGCTGGGGTCAAAATTGTTAACATTTTAAAATGGTAACCTTGGACATTATATTTTGGTGTGTAGATACTATAATGCCTTTTCGGTTGCGTTTGTTCCCATCAATCAAAGCTAATGCTATCGGCGGTTATTAAAGTATTTATATTTGAAATTGATCGGGTGTGGTATCCACACACCCACGATATTTTTTGGATATTTTTTTTTTAATATGACATTGGATATTCTGATGTTATAGTTTGAATTTTTGTTCCATTTGTTGAATATTATATTAGCAATTTGTGTGATCAAAAAAATAAAATCGAAAATAAAAATTCACTCAAAGCCTGCGATAGTATAGTTACCAATGTGTCCAAGAAAATATTTATCAACATGACTTTTGGTTAGCCATTTAGTCAGCCAGATTCCGGTTCTCTAATTCCTCCCCGATTCGCGGAATTGTCGGCGTTGAAGTTTCCCATTCCCATATATACTAAAAGCAATGTGGTGAAACTTCGTGAACTTAGTGATACTAATTCTAATTTAATCCTTGTAGGCAGCCTAAAAGTTTATTTCATTAAGCTGTTTATTCTTGAATAAATTTTTTGCTATCTATATTTGGATTGCGAACACCAGTGAAATTGAAATATTTTTTTTTGTGACTTGTCAATGCTTTATGGGATACTTCTTTAATAGTTGAAATAGATTGCGCGCATTATCGGCAGAATTCCATAGCTGACAAATATGCTGAATGCCAAGTCTTCTGGTCAACATTTTTGTCAGCAATGTAAAATGCATTGCGCTTGACGTTTCGCGATGCCGCTGCCGATGCTGCTGCGGATGCGCGTAATCTATTTCAAGCATAATGCAAACATAGCCTTGGCGGAAGGGAAATTAGGGTAAGGGATGAGAGGTGTTGTATGGAAAGAAGGTGTCGATGCATATTCAGTTTGAACTGTTTCAAAACATAATTAACTGGGAAAACAGAAGATGGTAGTTTATTCAACATTTTTATTGAACGCATTAGAAATTAGTCGAAGAATTTGAATATACGGCTTAACCTGCTTTCGAGTGAGGTGTATGCTGATGGGCACGATTTGAAAATCGGGTGACACGCGAAGGGACAAGTCTCTGGAGGATATCAGCCTAGGATGATATCCGAAATTTAACGTGCATCACCTGGCGGTACGCCTTTAACACACGGTCTTCTTACGACACGAATTGTACGATGCGCAATTGACGCCCTCCAATGTGCAAGCACAAAGGGTAACAGTTTTATACCAGTTTACAGGAACCAGTATTTACACTGTTGCATGCGAGGCACTTTCCAAACCTCTGCCGATCTGGGGTCACGGCTCCCGGTTGAAAACACAACTCCACACCGAATGCTCTGATGTTGTTAGAACACTCTTCCCGCGATATGGGCATTAAACCACAACCAACACAATGCTCTCACAAGGGGGCCTACCTCAACTGTCGGGTGGAGGGTGTTAATTCTCCAGGGCACCCGTGCTACCATATTTATAATGCTTTGGTCGATATTTCACAGCGCTAGGCTCTGCAACAGTAGGATTTACCTGTAATCCAGGACTGCTAGCCTTTAACTGAGTATGCGGGGGCATCACTCCCCGAAGGGACGCGAAGGGACAGCAAGACCTGGAAATAGGTTATATATTTCATTGGAATTACGGTGGTTATAATATCGGTACAGTAACGTTAAGCAACTAACATTACGCCTGTGTTCCAGAGATTGGTTGGTTGACTGGCCATCGATGATTTTAAAAGCCTTGCACAATTCGGCCTCCGAAAAATATGGGAGTTATATTCCATCGTAGGTTTTATGTGATTTTTATAAACTTGGGCTAAATCAAACGATGTAAAATATTGTTTACATCTATCTTCTAAGGCATTTTTCGCAATATTTCAACTTACAAGAAATGTTCGTACCAAGGATGTTGAGGGTAGAAGAACTCAAGATATTAATGCCATTAACGATGATAGACAAGGAAGCAGGTCGAGCATCTAACTTATTAAAGATCAGACAACGCTATCTACATATTGTCAGCAAAACTATGAATAGGACTGGATGTCAAGACTAAGAGGTCATTGATTATAATTAGAAAAAAAGTTGGACAGAACAGTGCCCAGCGCTAACTGCATGAACCATGAACAGAAGATTTTACGCTGTCGTACAACAACAATTGACCGGTCAGTTAGGAAACTTATAATCTAACGGGTCTCTTTTTTATAGAATAGGCATGATGACGGGAAAATGTCTAGTGAACAATTTCCACAATGGCCAGAGACGAAGCACAACGTACATCAGGGCCGCCAGTTTAGCAAGGACTTTGGAAAGCTCTCTAGTTCAAAAATGTATTAAGGTCTGTTAATAAAATTTCCTTTTCTTAGGATGTAGCCATGGGTCCAGATCCCTTAGGATTTTTTCCCCAAAACGGGATTGTTTGTGATCAAACACTAATGGGAAATCTGAGAAAAACAATTTTAGTGCAGATTAATGAATTTTAGAGCAGTTTTTAGGTGAATATTGAATATTACAACACTGGGCCCAGGAGAGGGTTGTTATGACATCAAACATGTTGATGGAAAAATTAACAAAATAATATGATTTTTGGTATGATTCTTATGCCTCATGCCAAGGAATTAGAAAAGAATTAATTCTTCTTCGTTATCATTTTCTCTAAAAATGCTCTATAATCAATACTGCAGCAGTTGCTCGAATTAGGTGCTTATGTCGCCTCTGCAGTCTTATAACACTTTTTGGTTCAGACACACAGTGAGATCAAGACAAGAGACTTAAGATATAATAATGCGCGTTTTCAAAGCATCAGTGCTGTATGATGCTTTGAAAACGCGCTGAGTTGATTGTATGAGGGCTCCAATCCAATCGTCTTTGCGACTGGGGACAGCATCGTAATTGGGTTCGGCCTGATTCACACTCTTACCAGGTTTAAGACAGGGTACAATTTGTCCTAACTTTCAGATTTTCGGAATGGGAAGCGTTAGATATAGACAAGTTAAAAGCTGCCGTTATATAGTCCAGGGTGAAAAGGCCGAGATATTTCATTTCATAGTCATCGATATGTCATCAGGTCTAATGGCCTTAGAGTTTTTAACCTTGCTTTCGATAATCATCAACGCACCATGCTTCTGAAGGAGCATGTGGCAATAAAGCAAGGTGTAACTGGAGGAACTCTTAATTAGCTCGGCTTTAAGTTTATTAATTGTCTTGCCTAGCGCCAAAAATTGAATTTTAAACCAAAAGAAGCAGAAACTTTTGCGGTAGCTAAAAATTACTTCTACAAAATTTGTATTACATACTTCCTTTTGAATTCATAAAAAACCACAAAGTGATTCTCCATACTGACTGTCTTCATTTTCTTTTTTTCTCTTTTCAGGTAAGCAACGAAATCAATTAATTAAAATCTCGAATTTAATTTTGGACAGTAAGTATTCCCGGTGTCCGGAGTATAAAACCACATAAGTTTATTATACTCTTAGCTTTCTAAGTGAAAGGGTATATTAACATTGTCACGAAGTTTGTATTGCATTGAAGGAAGAATCTCCGACTATATGGAAAATATACATAATAAAATAAATAAATAACAGGCGCGACAATCCAACATTGGACTAAGGCCGCAGGATGTGTTAGTGACATCCTATTTCCAAGATCTTATCTGTTTTTTTTTGTCGAGGTAATCAGATCAGCATCACGCTCAGCAGTGTTATTTATCCCCATAAATGGGTACTCGTTTAACATCTGAGTGGGTCATAGTCCGTCACAAGCTCGTGAGTTCGAAAAACACCATGAACCACGGTGAGATTCAAACTCATGACCCTGTGCACCGAAGGTGCGCGCACTAACCACTAGACCAGCCAGACTACATATACATACATAAATTGATCAGTATTTCGAGGAAAGTCGATTGGGCCATGTCCGCCTGTCTGTCAGTCTGTTGCAACGCTGTTCACGGAGTTTTCAAACTATCGAGCTGAAATTTTGCACACATGTTTTTTTCAGCTGCAGACTATTTATATGATTGAATGTTTGAATCAATAAAATCGGTCGATCTTTGAATTGCCGTACCAATTCATCCCTTCAAATTAGGTTCTTCTAAGACAAACATTTTTATACATACATCAATTTTAATGAAACCGTATACGAAATTTCCATTGATGTCACGAAAAAAAACTGGCCAATATCTCACTTAGCACGAAAAGCGCCGTTTTGATACCGCAAACTTCGTTAAGCTACTTAAAGTAGGGCGGCCGTTGACGCATCATCAGGCTACTAAAAACGCACATCCCAAAATCTGGTAGCCGGATCTGGTGAGAACTGGGCATTCTCAGAAAAAAATGATTTAGAGTTTCTCTTTCATGTTCAGTTAGTCTTGCGATATCTTTACGCGGTCTGGTCCGAATCTGAGTCATTCTGTCTCGAATGTTCCCGAGTGCGTGACATGCTATCAAGATTACAAACAAAAATGGAAAATGCTGGCATAATCAGGGAGACGGTAAAATTCAGAGATATTAAATGTGCCACGAACGACTGCACCCACGCAAACAGTGCCGGATTAACCACGTGGCAGAAGGTGGCAAATGCCACGGGCCCCGTGCTTTAAGGGGTTCGCGTTTTTTTTTTCAAACAAAAATTATAACAACCAAGATGTCAACGAAATTCTAGAAGTCAGTTCCTTCTAAATTGTTATAACACCTTATCGTTGAGCAATTTACGCCAGGGTGTTTCAAAATTTTAGCAAGGTTAATATTGCATAAAAATACAGAAATCTTTTTTTCTTATTCATGATGGCATTCCCATTCTAGCGGGACATTATCTTGAGTAATGTATTTGCACACAAATTACAACTATATGTCTCATTCACAGTGGCGTAACGCTTTAAAAGTTATGAAAAGTGGGGCAAAATTACCTATTTAAGAAATGAATCCAAATTGTTTCACATAAATGTTGTGTTTCATGTAAGTGTGTAAGATTTACAAGATTGTTTATTTTAATTAGTAAAACTGAATAAATGTAGGTGTTGACATAAATGTGCGGCCTTCTGGTATGCGCTACGTTAGTATCTTTTATGAGCCTTTTTTAGCTAGGTGATTGGTTGACTAACCCTGAAAATTGACAATTCATATTCAATCGAAAGCTATATTAATAGGTAACACTTTCGAAATGAAATATTTTCCCAGAATTTATCACTTTTCGAAAAATCACGAATTTTTAAATGTTCAAAATTCCTCCTAAAAGAGCCTTCTAAAATAAATTCTTGTTTGTCGAATAAATATAATAAAATAAATAACAGGCGCGACAATCCAGCATTGGACTAAGGCCAATGTCTATAAAAATTTACGGTTTTACTATTTAAAATAAAAAAAATCTTGGTAAACTTACACAAGTCAATGAAAAACATTTTTGTGAAACAATTTTGAATCATTTTCAAAGCAGATAATTTTGTCCCTATTTTCCATAATGCTTCGCGAGGCACGCCACTGTGCATGAGTGATATAATTGTTATATCCATATTCTATTGATATGTGCAAATTTATCGCCCATCAAAATCATTAGTAATCGCATACTCACTCTTTTGATTTTTGTCCTGCTAGAATTTGAATCTGAACCACTGTTCCGCCTTGTTTCTGTTTCAGTGTGTCTTGGCAAATACACACTGTATTTGGCTTTCAGTAATACCGATCGGGGATCCTAACACATTGTCTTTAGAGGTACGGACATTTCGATTTTACGAAACAATGCGAATCTCGGCTAAATTGGTCCTTTTTGCGAAAAGTCTTAACTTTTCACACGAACATTTTTACACAAACAATTTTTCAATTGAGAGAGAATAAATTTGTAAATTGTAAATGGAGAGTGCAGAGAGTTAAAACAATCACGAGCACAATGGCTTACCAAACACCGTACCTCTAAATATCATAATAGCAATTCTTTTATCGAACATTCGTCGTGTAATGCAAGGCTGTAATGCTGATATTTGCTATCTGCTAGCCGCTTTCCTAAACCCCTTGAGGAATGAATAATAAAACCGAAATATTAATTTTAGAACCACTTATTAGTTTGGTTAATCGAAATTTCATATGCCCCGCGCTAATCCGGCACAGCACACAACAGCTCATGTTGAACCCATCAGTAAAAAAGGGAGATAATCACCTCACCTCACCCTCCTTAATTCGCACCTAATCGGAAATCTGACATCGAAGATATTCCCGAATCTAGTGGCAGTTGGTTGAGAATATCAGAATGGCCATATGGTTTCGTAGTCCAGAGACCCTACTCTTAAAACCTGACCGCACTACATGCCACTAGTTCTTTGATAAAAAGGTTGATATGCAGAAGATGTAGGATTACATTCAACGCATCCCTCGGGCATGTTCGAACCCTGTCCACGTTCGTTACATTGAAAGTTCTACTGAGCCTCGGTCACCAGTCCAGTGCCCCATTGGTCAGGCTGATCTATTCAAGATTGTCTTGAAGTCGTCAAAAGCTCCGCAGGCGCTCTTAACACGCTTTTCTATGTTTCCAGCTAAGCTTTGGGTCTAAAACGAGTTGTTTTCCATTTAGTTTTGGGAGGGAAAAGGTGGTAGCTTGGTTTTTGCATTAAACAGCATCAGTTTTGGCTTGCCACGGTTTACGCCTAGGCCACAGCTTCTGGCCCAGCTGCTGACCAAACCGAGGGCTCTTCCCATTATCTGACTGACTATCGCTGATCACGGAGAAACACATCCCTTCTACTGCTGTCGCTATACATCATCCGAATACGTGACACCTTTAAACCCGCCTCATCAAGTTTAATTGAGATTTTTTTGATTACTATTAGCAACAGTAACGGAGAGATGACACCACCCTGAGGTGTACCTCTGCAAACGAATCTAGTCAGCTGGCTGTTTCTCAAGTTCGCATGGATTACTCTAGTCCTCAGTAGAGTTAATATCCATTTGCCTCTATATCGAGAAAAGCGGCTAATGTATATTGTTTGTTTGGAAGACTTTTTTTTCTGTATCATGATTTGTAGTATGCCGTCTGGCCCTGGAGATCTAAATGGAGAGACGCTGTTATAGCCAATGGGACCTTTTCTTCCGGTCTGCCATACGAACCCAACATTCGGCCGCGCCCGAAATTAGCCTCGGTCTAGTTAGTAATAATCTTATCTATCACCATTTGCGTAGCCAGGGCGGCAAGGGACAGGAAAGGGCGCTCCCTCTATTTTATAACATGATCAGATATTGTAAATTACACGTAGTCTTTCGAAACTGAAATCGTTTTGTAAGTGATACCCTAAAGGTTTTTTTTGTGTGCAAATACCCCATCACATATTTGTAATCATGTTGAGATGTGATGTCCATTGGGAGCGTGTTCATAGTAAATACAGAAAATGTGTGTCTCCTCTATTTATTTCACCCTAACGAGGGGTGCCTTTTATATTTCGGGATTAGAGAATCATCGAAAATCGCTTATAATGTTTTTCAAAATATTCCCAGATTGCAACACTAGTTGTCTAATCCCGAAATAAAAAAGGCTACCTATGTACTACAAGATTTTTGCAGGACGATATTGATGACTCTACACTGCCTGTCATAACTATAGCCGCACCATAAAACAGAGTGATCCTTTAAAATTCAAAGCGATCACAGTTATTCCACATAATATAAACATAAGTGATATTAAAAAAGACAAATAAATTCACAAGAAGTTTCCTTAAATTTCAAACCGTTATTTCTCTGTAAAGGAAAATCTAAATTTCCCGTCTGTCATAACTATAGCCGCACATGGAACAAGTATGGGAAATACTGATTAAAAAGCGGAAATTGAAGAAAATAATAACGGGAGAGATCATTTTGAAATAAAATATACTCTGAGGGATTGTTTTGTTTATTTTTCACAAAATAATTTCACAGTTTTTCGAGGTTTTTGCTTATTACCCCTAAGCATCGATAACCGCGGCTTTTGCATAAAAATCTCTTCGAAATTGCGTTTTTTTATAAATTGTGCGTAACGTAATGTTTCTCCAAGGTTTGCCGTCTAATTCGGATAGATAGGAGGCCCCCTCTCTAACATTTGTACCATTGGAACCAACTTTAAGTACGGCGACTGGTGAGATGATGCAATATCTGACTTCAAAACCCGTTATGTGTGCTATCTTCTGTATAAAATGGAAGCTGTTTATCGTCAGGACATTCCTATGAAATTATTCCTATGCTGGCAGTGACGAAATCAACTGATCTGTAGGTAGACTATCTTGGCTTATACTTTTAATGAGCACTTGCCGGATTTCCATAGATCTCAATACAAACTTCGGTCAGGGTTCCTTAATAGTAATAATCAGGGTTGTTTATGTATTTAAAATTTGTTGAAACCGCCTCTAATACAGTGGAAATTTCTCTGGAATATCCTGACCATAAACTGCTTTCGTTTTAATACAGAAGACATGACACATAACGGAATTTTTTGCAAGAGATTGCATAATCTCCCACCAATCATTGCACTTCAAGAAGCTTTTAATATAACAAATGTTACGGAGGTGGCCCCTCCTTCATCAAAATTAGACAGGAAATCTTTAAGAAACATTATTACGTAAAAGAATAATGTTTCAAAAAGTTTTCTATGTAAAAGAAAAGGTTATCGATACTGAGAGGTCAATGAGGAAAAAACCCAAACACCGTTATAAATATTTATTGAGAAATAAATAAAATAATCCCTCGAAGTAAATTTTACTTATAAAAGATTTTTTCCGTTAATAATTTCTTAAATTTCCGCTTTTTGATCAGTTTTTCCCATACTTGTTCCAAGTGCGGCTATATTTATGACAGACGGGAAATTTAAATTTTCCTTTACAGAGAAATAACGGTTTGAAATTTAAGGAAACTTCTTGTGAATTTATTTGTATTTTTAATATCACTTATATTTATAGTATGTGGAATAACTGTACTCTCTTTCAATTGAAAAGGATCAGTCTGTTTTATGGTGCGGCTATAGTTATGACAGGCAGTGTATATGCAATATCTTAACAAAGGCATCCCTCTGGCTCTGTTACCAACAGTTGGCAACCAGACCGTTAAACATTTCACAGCGTTGCTATTGAACAAACTTTTTCACAAGCAAAACTGCATCCTAATGCATATTCATTATCTACGATTCGCTGCAATCATCACACAATCATTAACCGACATACATTCTGTTACCAAACAAAAAAACCAAAACAAAAATTCCTCCTTCCATAAACGACATAGCATCGCGGAAAAAAAATTAAGCGAATATGTTCAAATTTTGTGCTTAATTAAAAATATTCGTACCGATTACAATCCAATTTTCCGAGCTAACGAAAAGAAAGAGTGTTTCATCTTAAGAAACATTTTTTATTGTCTTAAATCTAAAAATGTCTATGCCGCTTTTTTGCTGATTTCAATGTCTATGCAATTTTATGTGCTATAGGAAATTGCAATTTTAACGTATCTATTAGTTATACCTACTCTAGCGCAAAAAAATTATGATGATGATGTGCTGTTAAATAGACTATTGCTAATCTTCATTTTTCATGCCTTTTGCGTTCACTCGTCGTCGCTTAATTAACGAAAAATCAAAAACTCCGCGGACAAGCCAACTATAGAGGGGGAAAACTTTCGTTTCATAAATCTTTACTTGTGCATATTTGGCATAAATTCATAATAAATAAGATTTTGTTTATATATTTTAATTTTACATTTTCATTGTTTTACAGTTATGCCAGTACTCTTACTCTTTTGTCTTAGATTTCCACTCATTTGCGGTCATTGTATATTTAGTGAAAAATGTTTATTTGTGCATTGTTCAAATGCCCCCACAAACATGATGTATCATAAATATGTATACAACTAGATGTACGAGTAAGTTGTATCATTTGTGAAGAATTTATGTGATTTTTTGAAGTTGTCTAATTTGCATTGAGCAAGTTACCTATATATGTCCGAAATGAGTCTATTGAAAACAAACAAGTCGTAAAAATGTTGAGAGAATGTGGAATTCTTGTGGATTTTGATTTGATTAGTTTACTTAATTTGGAATGGTCCAAATGCCATAGCTATTAACCTATTAACCAAGAAATATATTTTTATTTCACCGGTGAAAACGAAATTTGTTTTATAGCCTTAAATGTATCGGATTTGTATATGATTTGAATGTTGTCTAATTAACTTATGTTATAAAGATTATAAACCTTTTAAATCCTTCATATCATTTGTTTGGAGATGTAAAAATCCACTTTGTCAGAATCCACTGAGTGGATTTGACGGATAGACTTCAGCCAGGCAGATTTTTATGGGGATGGATTATGCAAGGTAGATTTTGGCCAAATGTATTTTTACGAGATAGATTTTAACTTGGGTGGATTTCGTGCCAGACCCAACCCGACCAATGTCTACATATGTATGCCATTTCGCTTAAAATAAATAGTATTTTTTTAACTGTAAGTAAAAATAACAATATATCTACTATTCAAAGCCATTAGCCAAAGACCTTCCTTAAAAGAAGATAGAGGAATAATATCGGCTGATAATAATAACCAACTCTGACCAAAACCCAAAAAATAAACCAAACTAAAGAAGTGGAGCAGACGAAAATAAATCGCACCAATCATTCTAAATTCAGTGTCAACAAACACACTTTAAAACCTCCAAATTCCAATTCACAAAAAAAAAAAAACAAACAAATATTTAAATAACTTCCGATGGTATTCTGTGTATACAGTATAAATGATAGCAAATATTTTGACCCATTTCCAAAACTATACCTTCACTCAACGTTTTGATTAGCATTCTTCTTCGCCAGAAAATACGTTTCATCACACACCGCCCGAACTACGTTAAAGCCAATGTCGGCCTTCATTTTACAAGTAGAAGAATTGCGAGAATTTGCAAATTTTGTTTATTTTCTTGCAATTGAATGCTGCAATTTTATGGCAATGATTTCGCTGTTGTCCCCACAACATGACAAGACAACGCTACGCGATGGTCACTTACCATCACCATAATCACGACGGACAATTGCAATTGAGTCTTGAAAATGGTGGTCGTTGAAGGCACAAACACAGCTCGTATTACCCACAAAATATTTACCCATAAAATATGTACACTATATGTATAAATGTAGGTACAATGAGTTTTTTTTTATTTGTCAGCTGTTATGTTATTTATAAATCCTTTATGCTGCAGACGTAATCGAAATCACATAATAATGCCAAAACAAAAAAATGTTGCCATCAACTAACGTGATTGTTGATCAATTGGACAAAAGATTTATTGTAGCACGTTAACATTTCTTTGTTGTATTTTCGTGGTCGCATGACATACGGGACGGGTTGGGTTTTTGGTTAGTCGCATCTTTTTGAAATTAGCCGAAAACGTGTTGTTTGGCGTGCTATGCGTGTATGAAATCTCTAGGAAATTTTTATTCAATAGACAACTCGAGACAAGAAAGAAAATCGCTTTTTGATTGCAAATATCGTGACTATGGCTATATTGAACAATTGGATGAGGGAACTGTCTTTGAATAATAAAAATGTACTTGGAAAAAGGTCGACTTTCATTCGATTGTCAACAAAAATACTTAAGTATGCTATCGACTGTCCGCAATGAAATTTGAAGTACTTTTTCCTCGAAGCATACATATTAGATTAGCATAATGCTAATTGAAGCGGATATTATGTCTAATGATCTACTAGAAACTAGATGAATGCGTTTCGAACTTTATTGGTTTTTGTTCACTTCCAAGTGAAAGCATTCTGATTTAATTAAATACAACTAGTTAGGATTAAGGCTCATGTTGCTACAAAAAATCCACGCAATGCTCGCGATAGACACCTTCCCGATACACATACATACATGCATTACATTATGGCTGGGCATATGTGTGGCAGTGATTCCCAAACAGTGGGGCGCGCGCCCCCTTGCGAGGCGTGACGGTTTGGAAAGGAAGGCGCGAGCAGATCTGAAATTTCGATTTCGGCACCAAGCTCTGTAGATCTCGAAAGGGGGCACCCGACTCTGTAGGGTATTCTTTTGACTGTGGTGTAGTGCTGCGAGACTGATATTATAGACTGCATGAAACATATACAGCTGGTGAAACTAATCATTATGCAATGGTATTGCTTGGCTGGTTGGTAAAAGTGGTGGCCAAAGGCGAGACATACCAACAGCCCAATTAGCACGAAAAGCGCCGTTTTGAGACCACAGAACTCCGTTAAGCTAAAGGATTGAGGTTACACGAAATATAATTTTGAGTGTGCAGCCGCCCCTAGAGCCGTTTACAGACATTTAGGAAGTGAAGCAGCTCCCCTATTTTCGCCTCGGATGCATCCTCTAGGCGGCCAAAAAACTCACATCCCAACGTTTGGTAACGGGATCTGGCGAGACCTGGGCATTCGCATAGGAAGTGAAAAAGAGTTTCTCTTTCATTTGCATTATCACAACTGCGACAGTGCGAG
The DNA here is from genome assembly GCA_949715475.1 of Microchrysa polita. Classification (NCBI taxonomy): domain Eukaryota; kingdom Metazoa; phylum Arthropoda; class Insecta; order Diptera; family Stratiomyidae; genus Microchrysa; species Microchrysa polita. The sequence goes on along the minus strand of OX454418.1, from coordinate 36,714,308 downwards.
TTGTGGGGAATACGCAGCCTGGCTGGATAGACCCTATTGGCCAATGTCCAGTAATTACCGCTGTGAGTCTAGCAATATCTTAAGGCGGTCTAGTCAGAATCTCAGACGTTCTTTTCCGGTCATGGGATAGCCATAGCTTCCTTGATTTTACACAAGTTCTAAGGTTCCACCAATTACGATTAGCACTCGCGAGATAATGAGAGGAGATTTTTCTTCCGACAGCTGCCATCGGAATATCTACGTGCTCCGCATGAAAGCTGCCAAGAGTTGCCCCCCGTTTGGCCAACTCATCTGTAACCTCATTTCCTTGTATGTTCTCGTGTCCCGGCACCCGGGCGACTGTGTGCCTTCTTCTAAGGTTGTTCAGTGTTTGTTTGCAGGTTCCTACAAGCTTGGAGGATATTCCTATGGATTTCAGTGCCATGATAGCTGACTATTGAACGGATGGCTATGTTTTTGTTGTCTTCTATGCTCCCGAGCCCGTGACATGCTTTCATGATTGCAAACAATTTAGCCTGGAAAATGCTGGCATGATCAGGGAGACGGTAAGATTTAGAGATATTGAGTATGTCACAGAAGACTCCTGCACCCACACCACCGTCCATTTTGGATCCATCTGTGAAAAGGGAAAGATCGTATTCCACTGTCAACTCACTCCCCATCCATTGGCTCCTGGTAGGAAATCTGACATCGAAGTTATTCCTGAAACTTAGTATAGTCACGGCATAGTCCGTTGTAGCTTCGATGGTATCTTGTGGCAGTTGGTTGAGAATATCAGAGTGGCCTGATCGCACTACATGCCGCTAGTTCTTTGATAAAAAGGTTGATCGGCAGAAGATAGAGGATTACATCGCATCCCTCGGGCATGTTCGCATACCCCCTGTAATGCCAAGACAGATGGGCATGTCTGGGATGCACCCTGCCTAATTTCGTTAAATTGTAAGCTCTATTGAGGGCTGGCCACCAGGCCAGTGGCCCATCTTCTATGTTTAACTTCCAGCTAAGCTTTGCGTCTAAAACGACTCACAGATACTTTAAGCTGGGTGATAATGTGAGTGGTTCTCCATTTAGTTCTGGAAGGGAAAAAGGTGGTAACATGGTTTTTTTAGTAAACAGCATCTGTTTTGTTTTACTTAGGTTTTCGCCAAGGCCACAGCTTGTGGCCCAGTTGCAGACCAGCCCAAGGGTCTGACTGATCACGGAGAGACCTAATCCTGACAATAATATCCAGTGCAGTCCATAGTCCCTAATATTTTATAATTTATACTAGTTGTTTTATTATTTTATAAAGTTAAATTAAATATCATAATTAATTAAATTAAATATCATATTAATAATAAAATGTACACACAAATATATAAAAGCAACTAATCCGGCTTAACCCGAATGGTATAAACATACCTAACAGTTGGTTTACGCCAGCGAATGGCTTACATAATATATTTATATACTCGCTCCACAGTGTCCGTGACTGTATTCAATATTCTACTGGATGCGGGAAAAAACCTTCCCTCAGCCGTGAATCCATTTAGTCCAAATTTCCATCAACAAGCCACACACTCACTGTACTTTCCGTACCTTCAAGTGGATGCGTAGACCGGTACACTAAACACTACATGAAATGCTTCTCAACCAATTTTTCGAGCTGAATGAGCGAAAAGTGAAAGGCTCCTCCCACTGTTGGCATGAAGAACAAATGCAAGCAAGAAACAAAATCGAGACAGGAGACAAATTCTGAGTGGAACCACTCGTAACGAAATTGGCTGAACGCATCTCTGCGTTATTTCTTAATCATTTGCTTCAGTATCATTAGAACTTAGACACCTCGTACAACGAAAAGTAGGTACGCTTCATTGTTTTACTAATTTTTATTTTACTTTCATTATAAATTTTATTTGGTTACAAATTCTAAATTTGGCTCTATGGAGATGGACGAAACTATTCGTATGGTAGTGGTCATTCAAGTCGAAAGTTTCTCAATTTATTCAACTATTTTTTTAATATGTATGTAATAACATATTTTTTCATTTGATTTTTTTCATTCGTGTTTAATATCGCTTAATCGTTTTATTAATGCGATTAAATGTATCGACATTTTAATTATGAAATATTTAAAGTTAGTTCATAAAACAATTTTGTTCTCGACGAATATTTTTATGGCATGGCATTTTAAAGTTGGCTTTTTCGTGAAAAATCATCAACTTTATGGATTTAAAAAAAAATTTTGCAATGGAATACAATTAAACATGAGAAAGCCAATATAAAATGGCTTAACCATACTAAAAATACGTGTTAAGAAAATGTTGATTCTACGAAACTCACTTTAAAGTACGTTAATGAAAATGTTGATACATTAGACCGGATAAATAAAACGATTAAACGATATAATACACTTTTGGGTGCAGAGAAGCAACTCAATCCCGTGCAGTGCAGGGTACACGTGAAACATAACTGGGTGTCATTTTTTTAGATGGATTTCGCTACCCAAACGAACCTACTGTTATTTTCTATTTGGTTTCGTATGTCAACATGCAACATTTTGAAATACATTATTTTCTTTCCGTCGCATCCCCTTTGATAAATCTCACTGCACGCTACTGATAATATCGCTACGTCATCCGCATACGCCACCATCAAGTTTAGTTAAAATATTGTTGATTACTATCAGCCACAGTAACGGAGAGATGAACCCACCCTAAGTTGTACCCCTGCACACGATCTTAAGTTCTAACAGAAATTGGACTAAAGTACTTACGTTACTAATTCTGTAGACAATGTTGCTAAGGCCGAGTGCTATTGATATTAGCGTCTCCAACTATGTCTAACAAAAGTCGGCGGAAAACTGAAATGTAAAAAAAAAACAATTTAAAACTCGTCAAGCAAATAAAAAACACAAAACGGTTGAAAACATTGAAAATGGTACTACTGAATGTACTGAATATTAAAACGTTATATAATTGATTGCCTTAACATGCAGGCTAGAAGACCTATTTCATTGTTTTGGACACTTAAATAAGCTTTGATGTTAACCTTCTTTTTATACCCTTCGCTTATTAAGCGTAAAGGGTATATTAACTTTGTCATGAAGTTTGTAACGCATTGAAGGAAGCATCTCCGACCATATAAAATATGTATATATATGATCAGCGTGACGAGCTGAGTCGATTGGACGATGTCCGTCTGTCCGTCTGTCCGTCTGTCCGTCTGTCCGTCTGTCTGTCTGTTGCGACGCGTTTTGCTCGGCCAGTTTAAAAGCTATGGAGCTGAAATTTTGCACACATGCTTCTTTTTGTTGCAGGCAGTTTGTATGTTTGAATCGGTAAAATCCGAAAAGGGGGTCGTGGGGCTGCCATACAAACCTACTCCCCAAATTTAGGTTCTTCTTAGAAAAACTTTTTTATTTAAGCACCAATTTCAATGAAATTTCACACAAATGTGTTTTAATTGGTAACACACAATATATGTGAAAATCGACCAAATCGGACAATGGGGTCGTGGGGCTGCCATACACACCTAGTCCCCCAAATTATGTTCTTCTAAGAAAAACTTTTTTATTTTCTCATCGATTTGAATCAAATTTCGCACAAATGTGTTTCTAGTAATACCACAAAACATATGTAAAAATGGACCAAATCGGACCATGGGGTTATGGGGCTGTCATAGAAACCTAGCTCCCCAAATTAAGTTCTTCTAAGATTTTTTTTTTTATTTATACACCAATTTCAACGAAACTTCACACAAATGTGTTTCGATTGATGACACGAAACATATGTATAAATAGATGGAGTCGGACCATGTGGTCATGGGGCTACCATACAAACCTAGCCCCCCAAATCAAATTTTACTAAGAAAAACGTTTTTATTTGCACACCAATTTCAATCAAACCGCAGAAAATTATATTTCTATTGATGCCACATAACAAACGTGAAAATAAATGAAATCGGACTATGGTGTCGTGGGGCTGCCATACAAACTTTACCCCCAAAATTAGGTTCTTCTAAAAAATATTTTTTTATTTGGACACAAATTGCAACTAAACTTCATGGAAATGTATTTTTAGTGATGGTTCAAAACATATGCAAAAGTGAATTATATCGGACCATGGGGTCATGGGGCTGGCATATAAACCCAACCCCCAAATTAGGTTCTTCGAAGAAAACCTTTTTGATTTGTCCACCAATCTGAACCAAATGTGTTTTAATTGATGCCACAAACATGCGTAAAAATTGATGAGAAGGCCATGGGGCTGCCCTACAACCCCCTTCCCCCTCTTTTTGGTTCTTATAAGAAACCGACGTCCCCGCTTCGCCCACTAAATCTTCGCCACGGCACTTATGAGAAAATTCAAAAGCACGGAAGCGGGGAGGACTGTCACTGTGGACACTAGTCATAGGTACGCCGGAAAAAAACTTTTAGCCCGAGGGGAGCGAAGGGTATCCAAATGTCGGCCGCGCCCGAAATTAGCCTCGGTCTCGTTTTTGGTCATTTTCATCAATATCTTCTACTTAAACCATAATTTATTGAATAAAAAGATTGGCACGCAACAATTTTAATATGAACTACTTTTTGTTATATATCATTTGTTTTTAGCAATCTGTCCCATATTATTTAATCGACATTAAGCTTTCGGTGAAATAACGTGATATTAACGTGTATGGTTTACTCCCAGGAATCATTTATTTATTATTTACATTTTTTTATTACGATTATTAGATTATACGAGTACAATTATAATCTAATCATTATTATATATAAAATTCAATTATTTAGTTATTTTATTAAAGGAAATATTCATGTTCGATCTAGACAGTAATTCAGACAAGTTTGTATGGTGATTGTCTCGCATGTGGTCCTGTGGAACTCTTCTTCTTATTCTCTCAAAGCATACTTCGAAACTTCGAAACGCACTGTAACTCTTGATAGAATAGACCTAGAGTCATAAGATTTTGTCCATTTATTGCTAACAAAATTTATTTGATTTGTACCAAAAATTGAATTGCTCGCATGTGGTCCTGTGGAACTCTTCTTCTTATTCTCTCAAAGCATACTTCGAAACTTCGAAACGCACTGTAACTCTTGATAGAATAGACCTAGAGTCATAAGATTTTGTCCATTTATTGCTAACAAAATTTATTTGATTTGTACCAAAAATTGAATTGCTCCGACCATTGACACCTCCCTCACTCCTCCTATCATTTACCAAAAATGCATGCCTGTAGCTTCTTTTGAAATTAAGGTAGGCAGATCAAATTTGGTGGAGTGCCTAGTCTAAGCCCCATTATGCTCTCAATTAAATATTATTACCATCCGATCAAAACTAAGGGTATGGGGGCATACAAAGTGAACCGAAATTCTAACAAATTTCACATTTTTTCACTTCTTAATTCTATCTAAAATGACAAAAATAAAATTTATCTGACCAAAAACAACAAAGTTGTAAAAGTTACCCCGCCAAAGAAAAATACATCTGCCGCAAAAAGAATACATATCACTCCAATCCGCTGCTCATATCTAATTTTGTTTGCTGGATGTACTTTTGTTTTAGGTGTAAATGCTGGAGAAGTTTAAATGTACAGGACTACTCTTAAAGTAACTAATTTGGTGGGAGCTTTAACATTTTATTCAGAGCCACTTTGACGGCTCCCTCCAAATTACTTTAAGAAGTAGTCCTGTACATTTAAACTTCTCCAGCATTTACACCTAAAACAAAAGTACATCCAGCAAACAAAATTAGATATGAGCAGCGGATTGGAGTGATATGTATTCTTTTTGCGGCAGATGTATTTTTCTTTGGCGGGGTAACTTTTACAACTTTGTTGTTTTTGGTCAGATATCATATATTTTTGCATACTTAAATAGCCAACTAATATTTTTGTTTTGGAAAAAGTTTCAATAGGTTTTTGTTCAGCATATTCCATAAATTTAATATCATAAGTTATATTCACAGGGTCTTCTTCAAAATAAATAGATACTGCAAACGCAATTGCAAATACGCCACAAATGGCTGTTGCTGAGCTTTTTTAAAAATAATTTTGGGATGAAATGGGTACAGTTTATTAATATGTATTTTGTGCAAAATAGATTTGTGCTATCTTTGTGTTATGGCTCTGCTAACATTCTGTTAGTAATCTGTTAATTTTTTGATAACTCTGTTAATGCTCTATTAACGTTCTCTTAACACTCTATTATCTTTTCGTTAATGCTTTGTTAACGTTCTGTTAATGTTCTCTTAATTCTCTTTAATCATTCGGCTAACGCTCTGTAAACGGTATGTTACCTTTCTTTTATTACTCGATTTACGTTCTGTTAACGTTCTGTTAAGGCTCTGTTAATTATCTGTTAACACTCTGTTAACGATCTGCTAACGCTCTGTTGTTGCCTTACCAACGCTTTGTTAACGTTCTGTTACTGATCTGTCTTAACGCCCCCCTGACGCAGTGTCCCAATGTCACATTGTCCCAATGTCACAGTGTCCCAATGTTCCAATGTCCTAATGCCCTAATTCCCTAAGGTCCATTGTCACAGTGTCCTCATGTCCCAATGTTCTAATATCCCAGTGTCCCAATGTCCTAATATCCTAATGTGCCAATGTCCCAATATCCTGATGTCCCAGTGTCCCAATTTAGGTCCCATTGTCCCAATGTGCAAATATCACAGTGCCCCAATGGTTTAATGTCCGAATGTCCCACTACCCTAGTGTCCCAATGTCCCAGTATCGGAATATCCCAATGTCCCAGTCTCCCACCTAATGTCCTAATATTCCAATGTCTAACTGTCCTAATGTCCCAAGGTCCTAATGCCCCAATTTCCTAATATCCCAGTACCCCAATGTCCCAAATGTCCCAGTATCCTAATGTGATAATATCCCAATGGCCCAATGTCCTAATGTACCAGTGGCCAGTGTCCCAATGTCGCAGTATAACAAGTCTCCCAAGGTCCCAATAGCCTAATGTCCTAATATCCCAGTGCCCCAATGTCCCTGTATCTCAGTGTCCTAATGTCCCAGTATCCCAATGTTCCAATATCCCAATGTGCCAATATCCCAATGTTACAATGTCCCAATGTTCTAATATCCCATGTCCCAGTGCCCCAATGTTCCCACGTCCCAGTTTCCCCAGTGTACCTAATGTCCCAATGTCCTAATGTGTTGATGTCCTAATATCCCAATGTCCTAATGACCCAAGACCCTAATGTTCACATGTTCTTATATCCCAGTGCCCCTATGTGCGAATATCCCGATGTCCCAATGTCACAACAATTCGATGTCTCAGTGGTACAATGCCCCTATGTACCAGTGTCCCAATGTCCGATTGTCCCAAGGTCATAATGTCCCAATGTCCTAATATCCCAGTGTCCTAATGTCCCAGTCTCCCAGTGTCCTAATGTCCCAATATCCTAATGTCCCATTGTCCCAATATCCTGATGTCCCATTGCCCCAATATCCCGATGTCCCAATGCCCCAATATGCCGATGTCCCCACGTCCCTGTTTCCCCATTGTGCCTAATGCCCCAATGTCCTAATGTCCCAAGACCCTAATGTCCAAATTTCCTAATATCCCACTACCCCAAGATCCTAGTCTCCCAGTCTCCCGGTGTCCCAATATCCAAATGTCCCAATGCCGCAGTGTGTTTTAAAAAATGGTCAATGCAATGAGCCGATAGACGAAATTGTTGGAAATCTTTTGTTAACTTTACCTATTAATTTACCGTTATTCCATCCACTTATCTAAATGGAAGACATTGATTCTTTAGAAGGACCACCAGAGGATCATTCGTTCCAAATTTCATAAAAATTCCATCACGAAGAGAGACAGTAGAAGCAAGTCTTTCTGCAACTGTAGACTTAATTCTGAAATTGGGTTACTTGCTTAAGTCTGTGAGGGTGAAAATTTCACCGTTTATTGCATATATCTTACCCGTTATTGTGCCGATCGAAGATTTTATTTCGAAAGGCACTAGAACAGGATATGTGGAATATTTTGGTAAAAAAATTTTTTGGGGGGCTGTTGCCTGGAAGGCTGTAGCCTGATCAAACAAAAAAGCAAGTTGTCTCCGGTAATCATAGACTTGTTCGCTTTCGTTTTTCTTTTTCCTTTGGCGGGCGAGACGCTCTCGCGTCTCTTGATCTCTTAGAACGTCATTCAAAATTTTGTGCCAGAGCGTGCCTTATAAGTACGAAAAATCGGGTTTGAAAATTGCTAGTACACGTTACTCGATTTATTCGGAAGTAGCCTTAGAGCTGGTACCAATGACCTTGAAACCCAATTTGTTTATACTTGTAACGTACGCTTTGGTACAACCTTTTGAACATACCTTCAGAAAACTACAATTAAATGTTATAATGACTTTCTAAGAGATGAATTTGATTTTTCCATTTTAGATAGAGCTTAGATATGAAAAAATGTGAAATTTCTTAGAATTTTGTTCACTTTGTATGGGGAGGTACCCTTAGTTTTGATCGGAAGGTAATCATTTTTGGTGGAGAGTACACTGTGACTTGAACTAGGTACTCCACCAAATTTGATCTGCCTGGCTCAATTTGAAAAGAAGCTACAGGTATAAATAAAAAATAAATAACAGGCGCGACAATCCAGCATTGGACTAAGGCCGCAGGATGTGCTAGTGACATCCTATTTCCAAGATCTTATCTGCTTTTTGTTGAGGTAATGAGATCAGCATCACGCTCAGCAGTGTTATTTATCCCCATAAATGGGTACTCGTTTAACATCTGAGTTATATATATCATAGTCCGTCACAAGCTCGTGAGTTCGAAAAACACCATGATCCACGGTGAGATTCGAACTCATGATCCTGTGCACCGAAGGTGCGCGCACTAACCGCTACACCAGCCAGACTACAAAGCTACAGGTATACCTTTTTGAAAAATGTTAGGCTGATTGAGGGTTAGAGTTAATGATTGGAGCACTTTAACTTTTGGTACAAATCAAACAAATTTTGTTAGCAATTAATGGACAAGATCTTATGACCCTAAATCTATTCTATCAAGAGTTGATTTCCCGGAAATAGAGAAAGAAGGAAATTAGTTGCTTCCGATGCATCTATGCCTAGGAAAGGCTCCGCTAAAGGACGGCGAGAGAACTACTGGTGAACCGAAATAATTGCGGGTCAGCGGGAAAATGCCTGAAAGCGCGGCGAGACAGGAGACCGAAGAACCGTATTAGCGGAAGGCCACATTCCTGCCATCACAGAGACCGAATTACTCCAAGCCTCATCAATGATGGAGGACGGTAAAGCACCAGGTCAAGATGTCATTCCAAACAAAACTCTGAAAATAGCAACACAAACAATGCCGGGGAAGTTTGTCGAAGTTTTTGAAACCTGTTTAGCGGAGCAGACATTTTCGAAACGGTGTGGGAAAAAGCAAAACCTGGTGCTTATTACGAAACCTTACTAAGTTTTGCTGGCGAGCCAAATTCGTATTGCCCTATTTGCTTGCTTGATACCAGTAGAAAAGTTTTTGAACCGATTTTTTTTTAACCGAATGTCAGCCGTAGTCGAAGAAGGCGGTAAACTCTCTAACCGACAGTATGGCTTTCGACAGTACGTTCAACAGTAGACGCTATCACACTAGTAACAAACTTAGCAACCAACTCTCTCCGTAAAGTGGTGACGTTGGATGTGAGAAACGCGAGCTTGTGGTGCATCTCCGCCGCGTTGCAGAATATGGGTGTGCCCGACTACCAGACAGGGATGTTTAAAAGCTACAAAGGAGTACACGGTATTCGCAAGCGTTCAACAGGGATCCGTGCTTGGTCCCCTTCAATGGAATATATAGTAAAACTCCATCCTGGAACTCCCCATGCTTAAGGGAGTGAAGGTGGTTGGATTTGCGGATGACAGTGCAGTGGTCGCCATCGCCAAGGATCCGGAGTACGTCGAACTGTTCGCTAGTGAGGCAATAACAACCATCAAACAATGGCTGGAATCAGTGGACTAGAATTTACGGAGCATAAAAGCTCTTCCTCCAAATCAGAGTTCCGGGGAACATTTGAAGTACGTATGCGAGAAGGCAGCGACCGCGACAGCGTCTAGGGTTGTACCCTAGACAATAAAAGTTTTCTACTGGCCGTCTATCCCCTATATTTGGCATAATTCTCGATATAGACATCCATAATATTGCCAATGCCAATGATGACAATGGAGTTACTCGTGGACGAGACTCACAGGTTGTACCGCGGCGCAACGAGGGCAACTATCGGCTTTATTGGAGTCCCTAAGAAAGTGACAACTCAGATGGGATAATGCTTCGACTATCGATATATGCGCACTCCATGTAATACCCAACTTAGCGAGGCGGGTAAACAAAAAACACAGGGAAGTGAATCACTATCTTACACAATTTCTTACGGGCCACGGAGGATACAGGCAGTACTTGAATGGTTTCAAACTAGACGATTCGCCAGAAAAACCCAGGTGCAAGAGGGTGGTGGAAGACCCGAGGAATGTCCTTTTAAACTACCCAAGTTTTGCCACAAGAGTTGGATTTGGGCAACAACATAAGTCCCGGCAACTTAGTATGTTTAATCCAACTAGAATTGGGAGGCAGTCAGCAGAGTGGTCTCTGAAATTCACAAGGAGCTCCGAAAGGTGGTTCCGCAGGGACCCACGAAATGGAAGAGGTGTTTTGCGGTTAGTCAGTAAGAATCTGACATAACTCTGCTCCTAATACAGGCGTAGAGTATCTATACAAGATTCCCCTCACAACTCTCTAAAAAATCATTTCTTGAATGGATCAACGAAATGAAGTTGCTCTTTTTAAAATATTTTTGCCTATATGTATTTCTTGAACGGATTTGCGATATAAGCTCTGAATTTGTCATCTCCGAAATACCAAAAATTGGGTTGATTGAATCCATCCAGTGAGTTGACTCGAGTTTCAAGCGGTACGAATTCATGGGTTCACCCTTGTAATATAAGAATACTATCTCTCATATGCCTAGGTTAGGATGGAGCCACATTCGCACAGAAAATTATCTCAGCGATTGGGTTTTTTTCCAACTGTCATGGCTGTTAAATCATCCTAAGAGATTTTCTCTTGTGAAAAATTGACGGGTAAATCAAAATTTAATTTTCTTTTGTGTCTCTTCTCACATTGTTTTAACCTCTTACAACTTATCCAGATTTTGGTTTGATTACAAAGGAAGTGTCAAATATGATTCACCTATTATATCGCGTACTTGATCATACAAACATAAATTTATCTAAAGTTCAATTTATCGCTGATGACACACAATCAATTACTTTTTTATGCTCATCATACCTCGCGAAAATACCCAGTGTGAAAGCAATCATCCAAAAGAAAATGTTGAACTTTTATAAGCCTTAAAACACAAAGACGTAACAAGCCTATCTCCTTACCATCTTCATTTCACTTAAATATTTATATACGTCTTATCCCATCCCATATATCAAAAACACATTCGCTCGTATAACAAAAACTCATCCATTGAACATAACAAATTCAACAATAAGTAACACATCAATTGACTTTTATATTGATTTCATACTGCCATATGTCCTCGCAGGTACTCATATCATCATCATGATGTATATTGAACCTGCACAGCAAAAACAAGTCATAAGATACAAGTATCCATATTTTTGTTGTACAAATTAGTCTCACCTCTTTTACGTATATGAAATACATACTGGGATGCTGCAAAAGTGAAAGTTGCCATTTTATCGTTATAAAGATTGCATCAAGATCGACAAGACAGGACTGGAAAAGAAACAGCTTAACTTCAAGTACTACCAAATTACCATTATTGACGTTGATCTCCTCCGATACCGAGCATTGTGCATAAATTAAATGCATAATATGTGACCGGGACGAATATATGCCTCGCGAAAAAGTCAAGTAGGTGTTTGACTCTGCACAAGAGCTTCCAACAAATTAGCAATTATGAACAAGTGTATTTGGTGACTGCGGGTTGCAACAAGAAGACAACATGAAATTATATTCGAGATGCATACCTACATAAATACATTTATTTTTGCAAACGAGGAGAGAGATACTCATATCTTGTTTAATTAAATATCAACAAAAGACAGTTGAGGGTCGTTTGATGTGAATATATGAATATTTGTGTGGTGAATACTACCAATAGTAACCTGAATTGTCTGTGTACTTATGTATTGATGTAGAGGTTGATCAGGTCGACAGTTTATTATGTTGATGATTGATGGAATGCGAAACATGGTACAAGGGTATTTTCACTACTTGGCGCGACATGACACTTGATTGGAATGTTAAAATGAACAAAAAATGTCGGACTAAAAGTAAAACGCATATGTTTACAAACATGACTTTTTGAATGGAGATATATGGAAGTGAAATTGACATTATCTACACGCCGAAATGCCTTCACGTTTATGTAAATTTCCGTATTTAATAATATGCAAAAGCCAGTCCTTTTAACAATAACAATAGTTCATAGACAACATACTTTTTTTGAATGAACTATTCGTGGCATTTATTTGATGCAAACGAAAATAAACTCTCGCTTTTGAACCAACTGTGTATTTTGTGTTTGACTACTCTATTATATAACCAGGTACTGCATTTTTGCTGAGTTCTATAAGTTCGATTGAAGTAGGTCCTTAAATTCGCTAGAAGGCGAACGAAAGGTTAATAATTTGAAAAAGTTACTCGCTTAACTCTTTCGTTTTTTATTGTTTGAGTCGTTTTTTAAGCCTTTTATATACGCAACGACATTTATTTGCATCAATCAAATCAAATTCAAATTTGAGTTAATCAGACGCCTCTGTAGACCCAGTCGGATGCAACATATGGATACGGCTCCGCACTTGACTCTGATCGTGTACATCTTATTTTCACCTTTGCATAAAGTCATCATATTTTGCGCGCCAAACGAAAAATGAATAATCCTCACAATTTCGCCAGCGTGCAGTTTCCACAAACTGCAGCCGCATAGTAAATTCAGTAGAAAGTTTAAATGTCTCTCGCCGTGCAACTGAATGCAGTATCGTGTCGTTTTGACATATGACTATCCAACACAGTTCCTGCCTCAATGCTATCTGCCTTGCACTTTAAGCTCGCTTGAAGGCGGCATGGCATCTCAATGCACTCGACGGCGATTTTACTTGAGTTTCGTGAAAATTACCAGTTTCAATGAATAATTGCTCTCCACAGATTTACAAGAAGTGTTGTTATTCCGCGTTGTGTTTTGTGTTTTTTAGTGGCGCTTCACACACGCCCCATACCCATTTCATATTCTACTGTACTCGAATGAATGTTGTGAAATTGAGAAATGAGTGTGTTTGCCATTAGAGATCGCGGGCCGCGTGTGAATTCTTTGTGACTGTATAAATATGTTATCTTAGCTGACATGCACTTCAACAAACTTTACATTTGGCCGGAGGAAAAGTAGGAAAATTCGTGATCATGAAATTCTCATATACGAGTATGATGGACATAATTAAGGGATTAGTAGAAAAGATAATTGGAATTCGGCTATTAGGCGCTTAGAGGAGATATCATTTCTAGGTGAAAGATAGAGTTTTTGCTTGGGTCTGGGAATAAATACAGCAAAATGTCAAGAAGTCTAATGTTTTCAATATGATTGGCAAGTAAGAATATGCCAGCAAATAGTACACGATCTTTGGAGAAATGCTAATGGGGTAACATTTAGGTTTTACAGTTTTTTAGTTTGAAAGTCTGATACATACTTGCTTTTTTCATAAGAAATATTCATGTTGTTGAGATTTAAGACTCCATTTTGGGTGGCCAGAACCCACGTGCTAGTGTAGTTAGGAGCACCGTTGCCCTCAACTTATTGATTAAAGGGCTCAAGCCAATATTTCATTTAGTTTGTGTTTTATTTAAATACAAAATTGCAGTGTCATCATACCTTATACTGAGCGAGAAAAGGTGTGTCACTGCTCCTCTTTTTTTCTGATACTTTTGTTTAAATAATTTTTGGACCCAGTTCATTCTTGTGTGGATTTCTTAAACTAGCTAACTAAAACTGGAAAGAGTTGCAACAAGAATCCTTCTTATCACTAGAAAGCTAAATAGGAATAGAAATCATTCAGTAAAATTTAAACTACTGATTAAATTCAAATTTACTCTGTTAAAATTTGTTGACTAAAAGAAAGGCATCGCCTTCACAATTATCAGTGAACAATTTAAGAATCACAACACAATTTGGGTACCAATTTAGACCCGCGTAGATCCAAAACAGTGGCAAACGCGGTTGTCAAGCTGCACCACGGTTATTTCACCCTGCGATAAGTACGGAAGATTTCAACGCGTTGACCGCTGAATGGAGCAGCTGAGACACAAATAAATGTACCTAGAAACTTGATTGGACTAGATGCGTTTATGCATCTCGATGTGGTCCTCATGAACTTAGAGCGTACTAACATGTTAATTAAGAGGAAGCGATTTGTAAACCCACTATTGACCTCAGAAATTTTACAAAAAGATGAATTTATTGTTACTCGCTTAAATCTTTCGTTTATGGAAATTCCTCGTTTAAAGATCTGCTATGTAACGACGTATAGGGAAATCCAATTCTAATTCGAGTTACTGCTATGCCGATGCAGACCTGGGTGCCCCAATTACTTTGGGGAGTCGTAAGTTAACGAATATTGCACTCAAGGCGATAACCAAACAATTTGATTTTTTATAGTGCTTACTACTTACTTTTATAGTCCAGTACAATTGGTTCAAAATAGCCCCAAACCTAAACATCCAAAAAGAAAAGAAATTGTTGATGCCAAATTGTTGAATACACTGCCTAATATACGCAGTAAAAAGTTACATTAATTTGCGCCATGGGTTAAGGGATGAGGGGGTGGCAAAGGGGTGAAAATTCAGTTTCTTGCAAATATCTGGAAAACTATGAGTCTGGCCTTAAAATGTCCTGAGGACGAAACAAACTACATAAAATTACCTTTGCAATGTTATATAACAGTCTAGAGATTTTCTCAGAAAATTATACTCTAGACCCAAAAGTATTATAGTGAATTTACATTTTTTTAGTTTTACATTTTGCATTGTAACTCTTGATCAAATAGATTTAGGATCATAAGATCTTGTCCATATATTGTTAACAAAACTTGTTTGATTTGTACCAAAAATTGAAGTGCTCCGCCCATTGACGCCCCCCTCACTCCTCCTAGCATTTTTTCAAAAAGGCATGCCTGTAGCTCCATTTCAAATTAAGCTAGGCAGACCAAATTTGGTGGGGTGCCTAGTCTAAGCCCCATTATGCTCCTTACTAAAAATTATTAGCATCCGATCAAAACTAAGGGTACCCCCCATACAAAGTGACCCAAATTTCTAACAAATTTTACATTTTTTCACTTCTAAATTCTACCTAAAATAGAAAAAAAAATTTAATCTCTTAGAACGTCCTTATAACAGTTAATTGTAGTCTTCTGAATGTATATCCGAAAGTTTGTAAAAGAGCGTGCCTTAGAAGTACGAAAAATCGAGTTTGAAGGTTGCTAGTACACGTTACTCGAAATATTCGCAAATAGTCTTAGAACTGGTATCACTGACCTTCAAACCAATTTTTTGATACTTGTAGCGTATGCCTTGGTACAACCTTTTGAATATACATTCACAAGACTACAATTAACTGTTATAATGACGTTCTAAGAGATAAATTTTTTTCTTGTATTTTACATAGAATTTAGAAATGAAAAAACGTGAAATTTCTTAGAATTTTCGTTCACTTTGTATGGGGGGTACCCTTAGTTTTGATCCGATGGTATTAATTTTTGGTGGGGAGGATAATGGAGCTTAGAATAGGCATCCCACCAAATTTGATCAGCCTGGCTCCATTTACAAAGAAGCTACAGGCATGCCTTTTTGAAAAATGTTAGGAGGAGTGAGGGGGGCGTTAATGATCGGAGCACTCCAATTTTTGGTACAAATCAAATACATTTTGTTATCAATATATGGACAAGATCTTATGACGGTAGGTATATTCTATCAAGAGTTACAGTGCGAAATATAAAACTAAAAAAATTTAAATTCACTATAATACTTTTGGGTCTAAGGTATAATTTTCTGAGAATATCTCTGTTATATATCATTACAAAGGTAATTTTATGTAGTTTGTTTCGTCTTTAGGACATTTTAAGGTCAGACTCATAGTTTTCCAGATATTTTCAAGAAACTGAATTTTCACCCCTTTACTACCCCCTCCCCCCTTAACCCATGGCGCAAATTATTGTAACTTTTTACTGCGTATATTAGGCAGTGTATTCAACAATTTGGCATCAAAAATTCCTTTTTCTTTTGGATGTTTGGGTTTTGAGCTATCTGTACTAGACTATTATAGAGAATAATGGACATACAAAGAAATTCGACGAATGTGTAGTCTTGCTTTAAAGTTGCCCATCGTTTGACAGCCAGAACACTGAAAATTATTATTATTCGATTTTCGCCACACTTGACTCGTTTGATTCTGATTACCTGAAAGTGAAACAACTGCACAATTTTGTACACTTACATACGTCAATAAGCCGTTCACATTTGCAATTCTTTGTAGAAATGTTAGTGCAAAGTAAAGTGATGTGCAGAAAAAAGGATGTCAAGAGTTGTACCAGCTGAATAGAGCCTGGGGATCCATGAAACTCGTCCGTTCGAAATCCCATGTAAGCAGATAAATATTTAGTCCTTGCATCTTCCGCATCGGTTGATTTCAAGATCCCAATTTCTAAGAAGTCTGGCTGGTCTAGCGGTTAGTGCGCGCACCTTCGGTGTCATGTTCGAATCTCACCGTGGTTCATGGTGTTTTTCGAACTCATGATATGATCTTAGAAATAAGATGTCACTAACACATCCTGCGGCCTTAGTCCAACGTTGGATTGTCGCGCCTGTTATTTTAATTATACCCTATACCCATAAGATGGTATAGGATATATTGTTTTTGTTACGCCGATATTATGTAACACCTCAAAGGAGCCACCGGAGGTATGGCAAAGTATATGTAAATGATCAGGGTCGTCCCCTGAATCGAATAAGCCATGTCTGTCTGTCTGTCCGTGTGTCTGTCTGTTAGCACGATAACTCCCGAAATGATGAAGCTAGTGGTTTGACATTTTATTCAAATGTGTGTTTTGCTAAAATCTTGGACGGTATTGAAAATGGGACCACGGGTTCCCCTACCTCCCATACAAACTACCCCTCCTTGATATTTTAATTCGGCCATAACTTTCGGTAGAATATCGCCATCGACTTGAAATTTTGATCAATGTCTTATTCTGACATATACTTTGCGTAGGTCCTACCCCTACCTCACCTACAAAGTTATATTCAGCCATATCTTTTGATAGAATGTCGCGAAAAAACTTCAAATTAGTATCAAATGGTAGCCGTTGGATGCCTTGATAAGATAATAAAGTTCTACCAGGTCTGATCTGAAATTGAATATTTTGGGTTTTGCGTGCCTTCTAGGTATGTACATGGAGATAGGGTATACACTCATCGTGCTATTCGTACGATTAGAACTCTGTCTCGTTTCTAATTTATTCTGAATTTATAAAAACCACAATTTGTTCACCTTTTTGAATAAATTTTCAATTTGCTGACGCATATTCTTAGAATGTTAATATGTTTTCTAAATTCAATTTCGTCAAGTTACTATATAGGCCTAAATTTGATATCTGCAATCGTGTGTTGCTGCTTGCTGTAACTATGGCTAAAAACCCTTTTGTTCCCTCTGCCTACAGGAGAAATTGACAAACAATATTCGACTTTTATTGAGTCGGTTCAGGGATTGATGGCTCAGCAACTTGCATTCTTCAGAAAATAGAAGTAGAAGTAGACAAATCGCAGTGTCTGCTTGTTTTTCGCAGTAGATTTAAGATTTATCCAATGTTCCTTTGTGTGTGCGAAATTTAAGAATTTGCGTTCCACTAAATAATCTTACGTTCCATTCTTGTTTAATAAACAAACAGACTTTTAGAGTTACTGTGTTTATCGATTGAGTGGTATCGTCAAGCTATTGTCCATTTGTCTCTATCGATTTCAACTTACTAATTTCCAACTGCATTTTGCACATCACCTATGATACTCTTTCTTCAAAATAGGATATTTAACCCTCGCATGGAAAACCTAGGTTTCCAACGAGAACACACATGCCAATTAGCTTGACCAAAGCGCCTGCTTTCTGTCTACAATGCTATATCATATAGGCACCAGGAAAATATTCTGCTTTCTCCGATTGAGAAGCACTGAACAACATTCTTGACTTACTATTAGCTTTTTAGGTTGCTACCAAATCGCAGTAGATTCAAACAGAAATTTAATGCAGTAGATGAGCAATTTTGTGATTGCAGTGAAGTGAGCACCCTGACGTGCAGTAAAGCTGTTTCCCAGAAACAGTACGCTAGTGCCGCTATTATCTATAATAAAGCTGTTCCATGCCATTTAGGAGCCTGGGTTTTGACACCTATCATCCAGAAAGATCCATCTGTGTTAAGGGATACTCGATATTGTCATCAATTCCACAGAGGTTTTTCCAAGGATCTTCACCAGTCGACAGAATAGGATGCGCATGATAATGTTTCCTACTCTTGAAGAAGTAAGTTGTAAGTAAGTAAGAAGTTGGAGATGTTCCTTCTAACCTACTCAATGTCCGAAGATAGTCTTTCACTTTGCGGTACATATAGGTACGACAACTAATTAAGCCGATGCTCCTGAGGCAATGCTCCTTACCAGGATGACTGCGTAGCGTCAAAGGTTGCCGATACCAAAATAAGCGTTACATGAGACCAGAAGATTAAGTTTCACTTACATCTCCCGACTACCGCCTTACAAAATTGCAATTTGGTCTTTAGGCGGAATGTGTTTAGAGAAGGTGTCTTCAATTTGGGTATAGTAAACCTATATTGACAGCAGATGCTGCAGAGGCCACGTGGCTAGGAGTAGACACGTACTTTTACCTTTGTGCCTTTTAGGATTTGATATGTTCTGTTTTGAAAAAAAATTAAATAAAAAAAAGGAAGTGGTCTAACGTAAAGTTTACCGTTATAGAAAAATAATCCAAAAAATATTTTACGAAGCCATGTTCATTTAAGACTCCCTTAGAGGAGCACACACCGGCAGAGAATTTGGAGCCACTGAAATAGTTTCATCATAGATTATCTTTCAGTGAAAATTACCGTTATAGAAATATTTGCGCACTATTTTAAAACTGTGTTCAATGTATTCTTTGAGCCCTACCTTATTTGCTTTGATTTAGTAAATCATCACAGATAATTTTCTCGTTAAGTGTACCGTTATAGAGGTGTTCCCGAAAACCTGTTGGTTTATATGTTTGATTAGGGGTAGGTTCCTGTGGGAAGCACGAATCGACGGGGACTTTTGGCGTTTACTTTAGTGCTATAGAAACTTGATATTCGTCAGGTTAACGTTAAATGTACCGTTAAATATAAATAAATAACTAGCGCGATAGTCCAACATTGGACTAAGACCGCAGAAGTATCAATAACATCTAATTTATAAGATCTTAACTGCTTTTTTGTTTAAGTATTGAAATCAACAGCACGCTCAGCAGTGTTATTTATCCCCATAAATGGGTACTCGTTTAATGTTTGAGTGAGGCCACCGTCCGTCACATGGGTCGTGAGCACCGAAGTTGTGTGCACTAACAACAACACCAACCAGACTATAAAGATAATAAAGGAAGCAAAACTTTTTGGAACATTACAAAGGCGCTAAAAAAAATGCCGAACCTTGATTCCACCGGTTTCTGAATCTAACTCCATTCTTATAACATACGCCGAAAAATCTGAAGCTTTCGCAGCGCATTTCCATCGTCAGCACTCTGCTACGAACCATCTAGGTGATCAAGAGACAAATAACTCAGTTTCTGTTACTATTGACGAAATTAAAAACGCAACAGATGATAGCATTCAATTTATACCACTATCCGCCGTCAAGAAAGCGATAAAACTTTCAAAAGCCAATAAAGCTCCTGGCCCGGATTCATTGCCAATGCAGGTTAACGTTAAATGTGCCGTTAAATATAAATAAATAACTAGCGCGACAGTCCAACATTGTACTAAGACTGCAGTTGTGTCAAAAACATCTAATTTATAAGATCTTAACTACTTTTTTGTTTGTACTGAAATGCACAGCACGCTCAGCAGTGTTATTTATCCCCATAATGTTTGAGTGAGGCCACAGTCCGTCACATGGGTCGTTAGCACCGAAGTTTGCGCACTAACAGCAACACCAACCAGACTACCGTTAAAGGTATTTTTGTCAAAATCGTTCCCGAAATGTTGGGAGACACCCATGGGGCCTATTGCAACAGATCTGTTTCCTGATATTCAAAGACAACTCTCTGAAAACCATCAGGAAGTTTAGCATAGATTTGCGCTTGACGGTGAAGAAGGGTGCTTCTTCTGGTGTTGTGCAATGTAATCCTGTTAGGGGCGGCAGGACTGCTAGGCGAACAAGATCTGTCATTTGGGATGTTGGAGGGATCTTGTTGTTGAGCTGCTCCACAACCCTTATCCTCTCTCTAGACACGTCTGGTATAGTGTTACTGTGCAGAATGTAGCGGTACTGATCCGCAACCCGCTGGACAGAAACATGCGCATACTGCGGAAAGCGCTTGACAAACCTCTAGTGCAGCAAAGAAAGATAAAATGCTGTTGTCCCTTGCATTTTCTAGTAGTAGGACCAGATAATAAAGATGTTCATTTCGTGACTCCATTTCATTCGTGTCCTACTCGGACCAGTTTATTGTACAGTTAATTGCAAGAACCATAGCAGCAAACTCGCTAGTGAGGAGGGGAAAACACAAAATAAAACACAATAAAACGAACTAAAACAAAAGAAAATGTTAACTCAAACTGAAAAACTCCGTTACACTGAAAATTCCCAACAATCCATCAATTTCTGTCAGTACTAAATTCGCCCTAATGAAAAACTAGACTGCTGCATATTGTCCCACACAATAAGTAATCATAAGAATAAAAAGACAAAATCCTAAAAGACAATTGCCAAGATTACAAACAGCTGATTAGAACACTACAGCCATAAAAGGTGTGTACAAGTATTTTTAATCCAAAGATCTTGTCATCATCACTCTTTGGTAATATTTTTCTTTAATTCACAAATCTACCTATTTATACCTATCTTCGTTTGCTCTGCAAACTATACAATTCCAACAATATGCTAATGAATAACAGTTATATAATGAAACAATACATTCTTCCCACTTGTCTTGAATGTTGTGTTAGGGGCATATTTCGAAATATAGCTACTCAGACAGAATTCTACATTCTTTGTCAACTTCAGGTGCTATTTAAAAAACAGGTGCGCGCGACAAATGACAATGCTAAGGAGTGGATAAATTTATAGTTTACCGTGTTGACATTTGAATTTCCGATGTTTCTATTTTGTATGTCTGACACTATGATTATTGCAGGATATTATAGAGAATGGATTTTTATTGTAGTTTTTATCATTTAGAAAAATGTTGTTGACTTATATGACTCATATGTTAAGATGCACGTACTGAAATTATTTTTTTTAAACCGATTTCTATTTTTTGTTTAAGGTATTTTAATGGAAATTAAATTACCCTTCTGGCAAGAACGAGTATTTACACAATTTTATTCAATTAAATCATAATTATAATATGAAAATAATCTCGTATGCAAGCAGGTCATAGAAAATTGTGCCACTTTTCATAATTATTTTAATAACCATCCATCCATTCATATAAGCCAACCAGCCTAACAAAACTTCCTATCGATTTTCCTTTTATAATTACGATGTTTCACATTTTGTACCAATTTTCCTTGCGACCGTATATAATTCCATTGAAAAAACATGGGAAATTATTATTTCAAGCCCAACTTAACAAACCACTCTCAACTCTCATATACCGGTACAACACTCTAGCTATCAAACTTGAAGTTATGTTTTTTCCAAGACACATTTTCAAGCTTAACATTTTCAACATAGCTTGCAGAGGAAAACATTAAACTTATTTCTTGTAAGTTGTAACGATGATGCAGATAACAGGCATGCGAACTATGAGAAAATTTTGCAGAAAATAAAATATCTTTTCTATATGCTTGCCCAATAGGTGTGTAAATTTGCATGTTATTTTCCGGCATAGTGTTAGTGTGGGTATTTAAACAACACATGAACATATCAAAAACTAAAGATAAGGTTTAATGCACATTGCTACTACGTATGAAAGGTACAACCTGCCTCAGAGTTTGCATCACACCACTATTGTTCTTTGCGGTCATTAAATGTGAGGGATTGTAAGATGCTGTTGCAAAGCGTCGTGTTTATTTCTCAGTCATCCAGTCAGCATATTCGTCAAGTCAGTAGCAATAAAGTAGCAACACATCATTTGGATGTGTATGTATGAAATATCACACGGAAATCAAACATGTTCATTTCGTAGCACACTACTAGCACTCGCACTGGTCCCTCCGATATTGTTATATTGTGGGCAGATTCAAAATAGCAAGACCACAATCAACAATATTTGGAAAAGGTATCGTAGCTGCTAGCGGCTTATTGTACATATATGTATTTCGAAAGATTCCATTGAGATGTGTTCTTTTCGGTAAGGTATAGGTATAATATCGTGTGGCAACCACAAATGATATGATCATGACGATGATGATGATGATTGCTTGTGATGACCTTGTTATCATTTCTGGTACGGACGGGACGGGATATTATACACGATGATGACGACCGCGTCGACGACAACAGCAGCGCCAATGAGAAACGTATTGAGATTGGAGAAAATTGGAGTAGTTTTCAGCATGAATCACAGATACATTTATTAATGCCCCGCGGTGGACTACTTAGCGGTTTTGTGTAAATTGCATTAATTTATTTCTGTTATAAAAGAATATACATATATAAAAAATATACTTTCATGCCTTGTTTTATATGTATAATATTGTAATTTTGAAATGAAAATTATCTTAACGGGAATATTCGGCAGCAATGAGGTACAAATTTGTGTGGGACTAAACGAAAGATTTAAGCGTGTAACTTGTTTTGGAGAACTTATCTATGTATTATTATTGAGACGTTCGTGGTTATTTTAAATGATGTT
This sequence comes from Microchrysa polita, assembly GCA_949715475.1. Taxonomy (NCBI): domain Eukaryota; kingdom Metazoa; phylum Arthropoda; class Insecta; order Diptera; family Stratiomyidae; genus Microchrysa; species Microchrysa polita. The sequence goes on along the minus strand of OX454418.1, from coordinate 36,691,199 downwards.
TCTCCCCAGGCCCTATTTGGTGTTTTACTGTTTCCAGTTTCTTTATTGGTTACGACATTATTTATTTCTAATTGATGGGAAGTGAGAGGTAATTGGACTTAACATGAGTGTAAAGTACGAGAACTATTATATGCACGACTGCGGGGCCGCGCTGGAGCGAACTTATGCTGCGCACTTGGCAAATCGTGCATATTGCGGCCACTAATTGGATATTTCGGCGCAATTGCCGTGTTCATGATAATTACAAATGTTTTTCTGGGCCCTTAAAATTGAGCCTCTATAGATGATGCTTCCAAAAATTAACAACAACAGCCATACCAGCACTAAAATAAAATCTATTGTTAAACGTATCATAAAAATCAAATGCTGGAGGAGCATCTTCAACATATCCCTGATAGAGGTAAGTGGGTCAACCGGAAATATGACGGCGTGAATCACTATTCAACCCAATTCCTTACGGTCATATTTTATACCGGCATACCCGCATCGTCGGTTCAAGCTCGATGACTTTCTAGATCACTGTTTCCCAACAGGTAGTCCGCGGACCGGAGGTAGTTCGCGAGAGAGTCGTAGGGGGTCTAATAATATTCTGAAATGAGGCTAATTTTTGGCTTGATAGCTTTGTGAACAGGAAGGCGAATAACGCTCTCAGATTGAAATTCGGCATTATACTTTCTGCTTCATTCAATTTTGAAGTCATGAAAATTATGAAAAAAATTCCCTATCTTACTCATTTACCAGACTAAAACACTACGGTAAAGGGTGAAGGTGTAGGTTTATCTAAAATTGAATCAACACCAGAAATTGCTTCCATTATGAAATGGTCGTCCGCCGTGATCTAGTTTCAAGCTAAGTGGTCCGCAAACATTTCTGAGTTGGGAAACACTGCTCTAGATTGTCTGAGTTGCAGAGGAATGAACAAGGGATGCTTGCCATGTACCTTTTCAAATGCTTCAGGTTTACAGCGGAACGATATCAGCTGGAGGAGAGTGTGGGGGAAAACATTAAACCCTCAAAGTTAAATGGACTCAATGTTGGAATCCCAACATAATTGAGATGCAGTAAATGGGCTCATCTCCAGCTTCCAAAGAGATCTCACAATAGCAGAAGCAAGACGTAAGTCTGCAAACAGGGTTAGTGGCAAAACAATAAATACTGTTGCGAAGTAGTACCAAGAGGTGGTTCCGCAGAAGAAGAGGTGTAATGTTTGCCTTTTTTTTCTCTTTTTCTTTTTCATATTTATAAAAAAAAAAAAAAATGGCAACACGGATGCGATTAGTTTAATCCACAGTGTATGATCATTCGTTCAAGATCACTATACACTTTACATACATACATCTCAACATCGTCCGAATATAGTACAACGTGGCGCCCAACGTGGGGCCAATTTTTGTAATGACTTCACATGATACATTTTGTGAACCGTTTTGCGCACAGAATGGCGGCGGTACGCGCTTGTCGTAGCCAGTTCGGTAGGATGGCTTCAATCTTGTTTGAATCAAACTTTTCCATCAAACTTGTCTGAATGCTCAAAAGTTGGACAACAAGTTCATCGTGCGAACGGCGTTCTAGTTTTCATTCACGTATCTTCCAGATCTCTTGAAATATCGTAGCTTTGGGAAAATTTTGAAGATCCGGTCTGAGATCTGGGTAAGAGTTGTACGATACTTTTATGTCTAAGAGAAAATTGGTCTCTCTTCCACGGATTTTATTCCACTTCAACATTGCCTGTTTCACTTGTGAGTGACGACGTTGCTATATCAGTAAAACACTACTTGAGAATTATGTTGGAAAGTGCGGTGTTGTTGTACTTTCAACATCCAAGAGAGTTTGATTGTTATCAGCATCTCAGCTCATTGTTAAAATTTGCAATACCTTTTTATTACACATTTTTCTGTTTGATTATATCGAACAGCTGACAATTGACCCACTTTTTATTTTTTTTACTCTTTGCAATATAGTACGCGACTTATTTGTTCCAAATTTGCATTCGTTATTTCTGTTGTGGAAAGAAATATGAAGGGGGGTTCCTGAAGAGAAAGCATATATTTTTGATATTTGAAAGAAGAAAACCATATTGATTTATTTTGATTTACCCTAAAGCAGAATTTGCAATAATAATTATTGTTATTTATATATTTTTGGTGTTTGTTCATAAGTTTTTTTTTGTCGAAAAGAAAAGAGCAAAATACGTAATAAAATGGCAGTACGACATAGTTGTGAAGATCTCCTGAATTTAGAGGAAGATATAACGCGTTGCATGATTTGTAAAACGGATTTTATAGCATCAGATGAGGCCGTTATGACGCAGTGTGCTCATTGTTTCCATAAATCTTGTTTAATAATATGGTTGGAAAAGAAAAACACATGTCCTCTGTGTCAACGCTATTGCACTTCGGAAAAATTAACTCCAATGCCTTTTAAAACAGATACCACGGGTAACTCGTTCCCAAACGCGCATGGTACCAGGTTCAGTTTTATCTATGTCAAATAATCCTGTTAATTCTGATTGCACAATAGTGGATCACGGTAATGAAAAAGAAACTAGAAAGATAGATAATTTCACAACTGATATTCAAAACCAAGGTGGTGCCACAAACTTCACTAGTAACCTTACCCCACCTATAACTCAGCGAGATCTTACTCGCGCTATTTCGAACGTTTTCCGAGAACGAAATCAACTTATAAACGGGTCGCGGGAAATTGATGTAGATTCCGAAATTAGAGAGCTTTCCCGTTCCAAGTTGAATTCTAATCGCCATTCAAGGTCTTCTAATAAAATTCCTTCTTCTCATAATAATGTACGTAGGTCTATCATACGTGAAGAGGAACCTCGAATAGGAAATGAAACGAACTTACGGGCTCAAATTCGCGACATTGTGGGCGAAGTAATTCGTGAAGAATTAATAGGGTTGTCTTTAAACTCAGTGCAACCTCATGCACAACTGGACCAATACACTTCAGGTCGACTATCATCTGATCAGAGACCGAACTTTCCTCTGTATGAACCACCTGGAAATCAATTCAACAATCGAACTCAATTCGTAAATCGTTCTCCAAACGGTCATAATACGTCGGCTATGGCATTTCAGCCAATCCACGAAGATCAGAACAGTCGACTTTCAAATTCATCGAGTTATCACCCTGAACGAACAGGAAAAACTATTTTGGGTTGGCAACTAAAATTCAGCGGGGAAGATCAGTATTTGCCAGTGGAAAAATTCCTTTACCAAGTACGGGTATTGACGGCCAGTTATTTGGGGAATAATTATAATGCCTTAATTGCACACCTTCATCTGCTTTTTGTGGGCAAGGCGGCCGATTGGTATTGGCGGTACCATCGTGAGGTAGGTAGAATTCAATGGATCCCTTTTTCTGAAGCATTGAGAAATCAATTTAAAGAACGTCTGTCAGATTACGACCTTCTTGAACAACTGCGCAACAGAAAACAAGGGTCTAAAGAATCGTTTGATTCTTATTACGAGGGTTCATTGAAGCTGGTCGATCGTCTTGAACGACAAATATCAGAATGGGAATTATTAGAAATTTTGAATCGAAATCTTCGTTGGGAACTTCGTCGCGAATTAAATCATTTCCCTATTAACAACGTCCGCGAACTTAAGGCTTATGTATATCGTAGCGAAAATTTAGAAGCTGCGAATTCAATTAATCCTCGAACGCTAAACAGAATGCCGCAATCTAATTATAAGCGGGAGATTGCCGAAATAACAGACGGGGAAGAGAATTTCCTATTGGTTGAATCAGACGACATTGCTGCACTTTCGTTAGAACTGAAATGCTGGAATTGTCAAGAGGTAGGCCATCGGTTCGATGAGTGCATGGCAGATCGAAAAATATTTTGTTACGGTTGTGGCACCCCTGATATTTACAAGCCACAATGTCCCAAATGTGCTAAGAATCCAAAAAACTTGAAAGCAATAAGACCAGCCCCGCCAAAACCAAAATAAATTCCGTTGACACCCATTCCAAAACACTTCTAAATTCCGCACCTCATATTTCTAATTCTCAATTCGAATCTTCTTCATGCACACCAACATCTTTATTAGTTAATTCTAACAGCGCAGAACATCGTACTCCATCTTACACTTCTTCTACCAATACCGCTTATGATCGGCCTGTGCATTTTAGTTTTCGTCCTTTGCATGACCGAATTCGTGATTATAAGGCTACACGTCAGCGTATTCTAGGCATGGATCAATTAACATTAGGTACGCGATTGATGGTGAATTTTTTTTTTGTAAATGGCCTCGCGTCACCGAATGGCAGAAGAACCACCCCATCCTACCGAACTGGCTACGACAAGCGCGTACCGCCGCCATTCTGTGCGCAAAACGGTTCACAAAATGTATCATGTGAAGTCATTACAGAGGCTTAGGTTGTTTGGTTTTATTTTGTAAAAGTCCACATACCTGCATGCAAGGAAGTAGGATGTATTATTATATATTTTTTTTAAATTTCCCCACCTTGCAAATTCTATTTTGCATGGCATAAATAAAGGGTGGTCCAACGTGAATGCACGAAGTTAATTGTTAATAAGAAGAATTATCTAACTTTTTTTTATTATGATAGAAGGATCTATAGCAATTATGTGTGAAAAAAAATATCGGCCAAAAAATATATCGATCCTTGTTTTTAATGGTCAACTCTTCACTTACTTTTGGAACCACGAGCCGCCACTGTCTCTTGCACGCACATAATGTCTATCCCTCTCCGCTTCATGATATACTCAATCTCCTCGCTCTTTGACGTCATGGAACCGACATTCCAGCTTGCAACCCTCAGCTTCTCCACAATGTAATTGGACTGCCTTATATTGCTCGCCCCCGGAAACCGTCGAGCTCTGGCGCGAACTAGGTTCGCCCCGGGATCACTCAACCGCATAGCAGAAGTAGTGCCCAGCGGGGTAGTGCTTGTATCTGCGTCAATTTCCATAAGGCCTTCCATTCTTTTACACCTTTTGGAGAAAGGTTGTGTTTTTGTTACTAGTGTGTGGAAATAAGTAAATTTATGGACTTTCCTTTTACGTCCGCCGGCTATCTCCAGACGCGGCAACCCATACACGCACACACTAACCTATGGGAGGTCTTGTTGATGTTAAAACGTGCCTCAGGCTTCAGATGTCATGGTTGCCTGCGACCTTCGCATACTAGCGGCCAAGCACCCTCTTGACCATGCATCCCTCGGCGCATGCTGATCCACCTTGGATTAGGTCCCTTTTTAGTCGCCTTCTGCGACACGCCGGGAAAGGCGGTGGCATTATTCGCGACCCATGCCACAGGGCTCACGTATTATGCACGTATAATTAATATTTAATTAATATATACAGGGTGTCCGGAAACTGCCGCATAAACGCACCGGATTGTGATTCCTCATGTGATTTCCAGCAAAAAAGTTGTACGGACCATATCCCCGGAACATTCAATTCAATTCAAAGTGTCCCTAAAGATCTGCAATTTGGTAAAATTTATTCAGATTATATCAAAATCGATCCAAAATTAACCCTAGTTTTCTGCACTTAAGGCATTTAAACTATTAGAAATAACGAAGCTAGAATTTTTTTTAAAAGAATCGTACGAGCACCTCACCCTGGCAAAAGTTAGAGAAAATTGAGATAGAAAAAAAAAGATTGTTTTTGGGTCAAAACACGAAAATTTGACTTTGAAGCCATTACTTTTATTTTTTTTAGGTAAATTTGTTGGCTGTAATAATCATCTCATGTTGCTATTCTAGCTTTTGAGATATTGAAGTATTAGTCGTACAAGAAAATGATTTTTTCAAAAAACTTCTTATGCCTGTGGCAGCTGAAGGGTTAAGCTAAGGGGGGTTCGGTACAACTTTTTTGCTGGAAATCACATGAGGAATCACAATCCGGTGCGTTTATGCGGCAGTTTCCGGACACCCTGTATCATGTGAGGTTTAATTTATTAAATGGGTCAATCAAGAAAGGGATTTTTAGAAGAATTACTTTTTGGCGTGGTGTTTCTATTGCAGCCCATGACCCCTATGTTTGGATTTTATTCGTTGATGTTTTTTGTGAACTTGATAAAGACACAGATATGCTTTGTGTTTTCCATGAGAGAGCATAGTTCTATGAGTTTTGGTTAAGATTGATTCTATAAATTTCTTTTGGAGGTTGTGTTTATTTGACAGCTCTATAACCTACACAGTGGCGGATTTACCAGTAGGCTGAGTAGGCTGGAGCCTAGGGCGGCAGATTTTACGGGGGCGGCAAATTTGGAGCAAATAACAAATTTCAATGCCATGCATACCACTTATTCATCGCGTGAAGTGTGTTTGTACCTCAGTGAGACACATAAGTGAAGAACTATTTGTCACCGTTATCTCAGAGCTTCAAACAACGAAACGATTTATTATTAAAGACGAAAACCAAAAAGGCCTCTTATAATTTGCTTGCAGGTTAAAATTCACAACAAAGCTCTTTTGTAAGGTTTTTTAGATTTTTTTTTTCGAAAAACCCTTATAAAATCAATTTGGTCCGTCCGTTTGTCCGTCCGCCAGTTCACTTAAAATTTGGTAGGAATGTGTAGAATGTTTACAGTCTTCGGCATAAATACCTTAGAAGTTGGTAGGGCAAAGATAACAGGGTGTTCCGAAGAGGTGAGTTTTCTATTTCTTATCGGAGATGGACGTATGAATAATCAAATCAAAGGACCCGCACTCATCGAGTCCTTTGATTTGATTTCCAGTTTAAAGTAACGGTAGCGAAGTTATGGACATTTGAAGTTAAGCTTACGATATCACCTTGGCTTTTCTAAACAGTTATGGGGGTACCGACATGAAACTTTACACAAAGTTAATATGAGCTGATACACTCTCTCATAGGTCTGCAAATATGAAAATTTTGATCAGGGTTCTTAGGAAATGACATGAGGAAAATGTCTGCAAATTTTCATTCGAATAACTTTATCCAAACCGGAAAAATAGCGAATCTAATATTTGGTAAGGGCGTTTCATAATACAGGGCATCGCCTTAAGCATTTGTTCCCTGCATTATCTTGTGACTGGATCAAACAATGAACATGAAATTTAAAACTGTGTTTTTGAAGAGGCGTTGATAGAAAAGTATTTGAAATTGAAAAAAAAAACGTTTATGCCAAATTTCAGTTGGAGTTGTTCTTGCCGATATGTTTGTAAAATTTGTATGGAAGGCGCGCTGTTCTATCCTGTACTCGACCCAATAAAAAAACTCAAAATCTTCAGCAAAAATGCGTCAAAATGAAAGAAATGGAATGTTGAACTCAACTTACACAAACTTGTAAAATTGGTGGCTAATAATATGTTCAGAGTGCACGAAAACATGTCATTTGGGCCAACATTCAAAAATTGTTTTTTTTTTAAATGAAAATGTGTAAAAACCCAGGTCCCAAACTTGATTCCCCTATTAAGCACATTTCGGCTGATTCCCATATTTTAACTGACACCCAAAAAAATTGTTCAGTTTGGTGTGTTGCCACTTTTCTTAATTTTCCCAAAATCTTGTTTGGACGCACAGTTTGAAGTTACCAGCGAATTTTTTTTAACTTAAAATGATTTATAAGTAAAATAATAATGTTTGTTGTCATATGAAATCACTGTGAACAATTTCGGTGATTTCGGAAAAAGAACGACGAAATCAATCGGTTTCCAACCACTGTGAACATATTATTATGCAAGATTAAAACATATATTTTACAAATATATAATTTGTATATTTGTTTAGGGCAGCCATTTTGTGCAGGCAAAATATCTCCTTGGTGAAGTGGTTTTGTCCCGGGATTCGGTTCAGAGAAATGGTATTGGTTCTGCCGAAACCGACAGTCATTTGCTACGTTTGCAACATAATTCGTTCGCAACCTTTCAGATTATGGGACAAGAGTATTTTGGACAAATATTTATTTAAAAAAATACCCCGATCCTATATTTGGTGAGAAAATAGTAAATTTCGTATACATTCCAATTTCATCCCAACTACCCGATTTTTTGCCAAGTTTTACTGGTGCACGCGTTTATTTCACACTACAGCACAAACAAATTTTTGATTATTTAAAACCACCGTTCTGTCCGAAGCTAACTTATGTTTTCTGCCTAACAATTTTCACTGCCAAGGTTGTTTGGGGATAACCGGATGAATATTCTGACGGAAATTAATTCGAAAAAAAGTTGTTACTGACGGATCAAACAAATTTTAATTTTAATTTCTTGTTTAACATTTTTTAATTCGATTGAAGTACTTTGTCGAAAAATTTCATTTTTCAAGGATTCCAAGGTCGTTAGTGACTCAGATTTATAGCCATATTTCTGTAATCAAATTTGTAAAATACTCGTAAATTTTTGTAGACATTTCCGTATTTTCGATCCTGTGCTCCGCTCAAACTGAAAGACAGTGATATTTTGTGGCCCAGACCAGGTTTTGACACCCGTCTCGTAGAGCTTGGTATATATATAGGGGCGGCAAAATGTCAACAGCCTACTAGCGGCAAATGTGTAAATCCGTCACTGAACCTACAACACCTGCCCTGCCATATTGGAGTTTGAAACCATCCCATCATTATTAAGAATCGTAGACTCCAAAAAATCAGTCCAGTATTTTTGCCATTGAACTCAAAAGGAAGGCAGTAGTGGGATATCGGATTTTGTGCAAATATTTTTGATTTGTTTTAGTAAAATATAACGGTACGCGTGTTAGTAAAACAATGTTTCTCTCCCTAATTTACTATACACCGACTTGGTTGAAATTTCGTGTGTACGATCTCTGATACCTCAGATTAACTACGTGTTGTCAGGTCAGGGGACTGCAATAGAAAAGCAATACCAAAAGTAGGTACTTTTCAGAAATAATCTTTATTTATGGCCAAATATTTCACCAAACATCATATCAATGAGCCGCTATCGCAGAAAAAAAACATATGTACATATAAGAACGGCTGAAATCAAATCATGGAGTCGTGGGGCTGCCATAGAAACTCCACTCCAAGAAATGTTCTTCATATAAGAACTTTTTTATTATTTATGGACCAATTAAGCTTTGCTCATAAACACATTTAATAACGAATAAAACTGGGAAATGGGGTGAGGACTGCCATAGAAACAACATCGACAAAATAAATGTCCTCTTTGAAAAGTGGTTTTCTTTATAGCCCAATCTAAACCAAAGATCACATGAGTGTTTCTCTGTAGAATTCGCAAAACGTATGTAGGAATAGACGAAGTTGGACCATGAGCTCATGGGGTTGCAATAGAAATCCCACCACAAAAGTGAAACTTACTTTAAAAAAATAATATTTGCATATTTTATTCATGGGCTTGCCTTAATTTAATTTTAATGCAAGCATAATATCAAGCACAATGAGCACAGCATGCTGACTGTTAAATAATGTAGCTGTTTAATTAGCTTTAATATTTGCTTAATTATAAATTGTTTTTCTTAAATTATTTTTTTCTAATTCATTTATAATTTTCTTTACAGGTATGCAACTCTAATTGTTGATCTAGTAAGTAAAGTACTACTTCTCTGCACCATTTAGTATGGTGAGCCAAAACTTTCGAGTTCAATTTTCACCTAGTTGTATGTCTAATTGACATGTTATTATAGATCAAATTCAATTAAAATCAATTTTCAATGACGGTTAAATTTAAATTGGTCTCCAAGCATATCAATACACATATCGACTTACTCTAAATAAACACACACCACTTCACCGGTATGCTTTCTATTTATATTTGCATTTGACACCCATATTTTTCAAACTCAATACATTCATTGAACTGTAAAATGACGGTGCACGTTATCCACCACTTCCAGCTAAGGAAGTGAATTTTCAATTTTAACCAAAGCGTAAACGAAAACAATAATAAATAATTTCTTTTGCACCATTGGCATTATACACCATGTCAGTTTCAGTTTACCTATATTCATTCAATTAATATTTATCGAAGCCTTCATAATCCTCATCATTATTCACCATACTATAATAAATTATTGCACTCATCAACATCGCATAGTCAGTCTGATCGTCATCACAGGCGATTGGACTTAATGATTATTATGATATTAGTCCGAACGCTTCTAGTATAGCCTAGCTACAAATTAACTTATCTGACGAGCTCTTAAGGTGAAAATCATCAAGCAATGTGGAATTGGAATTCAATGAATGACGGCACGATGACCCAGTTACAAGTTAAATATTTATTTTCTTACAAATTAGCGTTAACGCACATATGCGCGTTGTGGGGCGGGCCGCGCGTCACATGCATGTGTGCAGAGTGCTTGCTATTTGTAAGAAATACAATGAACGACGAAACGAGGAAACATTGTCAATCATTAAATAAGCTCAAAACGAACTAAAAGCGAAAATTAATATTATTAAAAGCGAACAAGTGGAAAAACTCTTTTAAAGATTGTATACTATATGTATGTCCATCAATGTTGAATATTAGCAGGTACTTACGTATATATACTCAACAAATTGATTGGAATGACAGTACTAAGATGTACTATGTAAGCGAGTCTGTAATACCAGATGGTTAATAGTAAGAGTAAATAACTAAATGCGAGTACATGCATAAACATTCTTCAAGTGAAATTGAAATTTTTCAATGATTTTTTTTTGGTACTGGCGAGTTTTTCATAATTTATTTTTTAATAATCTGCACTGCAATGTTTATGTGAAAATTTTCTGGATACAACTACGAGGGCAGTATTAGTCGGTTATAACCATCAAGATTGACTTTTGCCATAATTACAAAAATTGTATTTTATCCAGTAATTAAAGACTTCATGATTGCGAAAACCACGACGAAAATCCATGATATTTTGCAGAAAGTCCATGACAGCTCCAGAGTTTTGTTATCCATTATCAGTTTCTGGATGATGAGTTTAAACGTGGCCGAAAAACACCCAACAACCAACCAACCACGCTGTGGAGGACCATTACTCCAAATGTGGATCTGATCGGCGCAGGCCACCGGTCAACAAATATAGTTTGGCCAAATAGGGAAGGTCAAGTACAGACTATATGAACACGTGCGAAATATCGGGCGCGACCATTAGGGCATGAAGAAGCTGTTTGCACGATGGCTGCCACGTTCGCTAACAGTGACCCATAAATGAAATTGTGTGACCACTTCAAGCAAGTGATTGGCAATGTTTAATTGAAATTTGTTTGCCGATTAGTGATCGTAAAAGAAGTATCGATACATCACTGCGCACACCAAACAACAGTCGAAACAGTGAAGTTTCAGGATAAAGTGGCTCACTTCTTTGGTGCGCTTTTGAGGATTCGGAGAGGATGTTTTACACATATTTTCTTTGGAAATTATAAAACTGTTACAGGAATTGCGGCCATTTATTGGCTCAATTCGATGCTGTCGAAGTCCCTTGTCCCTTGCTTTGCAGTGTTTCCAAAATCCTATAATTACAGAAGCATGGGAAACCTGGAGTACCGCCGAATAAAGTGTATCGGACTAAATTGAGTTAGTGTTACCAAATATCAAAACCGTTTTGCGATAGGTGTGCCCTATCATGATCGAAACGGAGACTTATCAAACAACCCTCATATGTATTCTCCAGTTGAAGCATTGAAGTAGAAATTCAAGTCAAAATTAATTTAGAAACGGAATAGAGGAGTGATTTGAAGAGTCCCGATTGCTCAAAAATATTTTTGAATCTAACTTCTTTCAGGGACAACAACAGCTCCACAAATACCAAGCTGAGAATCGTCGAATATCTTTTGAAATCTGTACTTTATGTAAACATAATGCCGGGTCAAACTACACGCAAATGTAGGTATTTCTTGAGAGGGGCGTCGAAAAGAAATTATTATGATCTCAAATGGTACCCACTGCTGTGCCCAGTGCCATTAGGTGAAAGTACCTATATGTTATTTGCTTTTTCAATTCAATTTTTCCAAGTAGTGTGACCAACTACGTGACATAACAGTCCGAAATTTAACGTTATTCGATGCAGCGTTTAATTCGTTCATCCAGTAGGACTACCTCGCTAAGCGAATAATTTGTGCCTAACTCGATTTTTTCCGACTAAAGGGCGAACCAGATAGCTTACGTTACCTCCAGTTACGTCCCTTTTCTTCGGAACGTAACGTAAGGGAAGCGTTCTGTTTCGGACTTTAAAGTGTTCTTGGGGTAAATTTGGGTCAAATGTTCTAGCCGATAGATTACGATTATCGAAAAAAAGGCCTCAAACGTAAAAATGATGCTTCAAAAAAGCAACATAATTTATAAGATTTTGTCAAATTTTCAATTCAAAATAACGGTATATTCACAAAAGCACTGGCGAGCACTTGCCAAAAAACAGCATGGTAAAACTTTAGTTTAGCGGTTTTCCGAAAAAGAAAACAAGATAATTTTGTTTGTAATTGGTTAAGTAGTGAGACTCCGAAAAAAGCTGAGGGAGACGAGACTTTCCAGCGGGATCTTTAAAAAAAAAACCTTAAATGATTTGAGATAGACAGTTGGAAAATGGCAAAAAATTACCAAGCCTGGTTTCAATTTAGTAGTTTTTAGGGTCGCTGAAATGAATGGCGGAAATTTGCCGCTTCTATCCTGTGGTAAATATAAGTGCTTAAAAGGGACTAAAAGAATAAGAGCTTTGACCTCACTAAAATCATTAATAATGTGTACTAAGTGACAAGCTCACAACCATACTCGTTCGTAACCCTCTCACATCACCTGCTCATGCGCTTTACTGCCATTCATTTCAGCAACCCAAAAACCACTAAATCATCACCAAGCTCGGTCATTTTGATTTATTTTTCAGTTCGAGACTTTCTCCAAGGACATTCTACCGTTATTTGCATGGAACCCAGTAGAAAGTTCGGCCTCCCCCGACATTATTCTAAGTTTCACGACAAAAAAAACTATCTAAGGAAGTGGTACAGGCAAATGTGATTTAAATAGGAAAAATTGCGAAACAGTTGAATTTTGGTATGTTGGTATTTCAATAATCCGATGAGTGCCCATTTTGAAAGTGAATTTCACGATCTCCCAAATGAAATTATCGGTATTGCAAATGAAAGCAATGATCTCACAAATGAAAAGAATTATTTAGGGCCGGATGTACAATCATGGTTAAACTCACCGTTTAGTTAACTGTAGTATAATTTTAAACTCTGTTTAACTAAGTGGAGCACTATACAACCCGATAATTAAAATTTGGCAATTAAAAATTTTAAAAAAGTCAATAGTTGCCAATAGCAACGGTTTTTTTATCCGAATGGTGACGTTTATTTTTTTGAACTTAAAAATGCAGTAGGCCGGATGAAAAATTATGGTTTAACTTATGATTGTAAGTTAAACTAAACCTCGTTTAAGGAAATTCAACAAAAAATAAACGAGTGTTTAAACTGCAGTTTAACGTTAACGTTATCATGTTATGTATAGTTTAACTCGTGGTTTGACGATTTTGTTGTAACTTTCGAAAAATTCACCCCGCCTTAAGTCGAAAAGCACAACCCTGTTAGCGCGGACTTATCGATTTATTAAAATATTATGTACATATATTTTTTAACATACCAAAAATCAGCCGGGTCGCATTTTTTTCGATTTAAGGCAACAATTTGACTGTAGTATGAGGAAGTTCAAACAAATAAGCCAAGCATATCATACTGCTCGTTTAGGTTTATACAATTTGTCACGCGGTGAATTCTCTTGCGCTGTTTTTTTTTATCGAAAGGGACTTTCGCTATTGGGAATAAGAATACTCTTAGTTTATTCATCCTGGTCTGTTCTTGTGGAACTATCTAAAGAAGAAATCCAAGATTTTTGAATATTGAACCAGGCGTCGGTCGTTCAAATTCAATTTGAGCCAATAACTGCAAATGTAAAGAAAAATGTGTACACCTACTGAAAACGTGAAAAATTTCAAAATAATCCTTCTACAGACAGTTGAACAAATATGGTGAAGAACCAAATTTTCATACTTTAGTCAAATTTACAATAAACTGCTTTATACGAATTATGTATTCAAAATGTTGGCCGGTTACTAAAATGTGAAACGTCTAGAGAATATATATTTTTATACCCGTCCCTATGTCAAAGGGTATACTAACTCTGTCATGTCATGTCTGTGTTTCCAGAAGGAAACACCTCCGACTATAAAAAGTATATAAATATTTATTGATCAGTGTGACGTGAGAAATCGATTAGGCGATGTACAGATAGCTCAAAACCCAAACATACAAAAAAGAACTTTTTGATGCCAAATTGTTGAATACACTGCCTAAGATATGCAGAAGAAAGTTACACTAATTTGCGCCATGGGTTAGGGGAGGAGGGATTTTAAGGTCAGATTCATTTCCAGATATTTGCAAAAAAAATTACCCCTTTGCCACCCCCTCCCCCTTAACCCATGGCGCAAATTGGTGTAACTTTTCACTGCGTTTATTGGGCAGTGTATTGAATAATTTGGCATCAAGTTTCTTTCCAAGCTAGTCCCTAAGTTTTCATGTATGTACATATTATGTCGAAACGAATGAAATCGAGCCATGACGTCATGGAGCTGCCATAGAAACCATCCCAAAATTAGGATCTTCTACTAAGCGTCTTTTGACTCGATTAATTTAGTGCTTTTAGTAAATCCTGTCGGTAGTCTAAAATCTGTTTTTTATTTGAACCAATCGCAAGCAAACTTTATCCAAGTGTCTTTTTAAAGCCCCAAAAGATATCCAGAAACGGATGACACTACGTCATAGGGTTGCGGTAGAAATTATTAGCACAATAGAAGCTGAAGTTTCATTCAAATTCAAATGTGATGGATATTCAAATTTCGGTCGCGCCTAAAACAAGCATCGGTCTCGTTTTTTATTGTATTTTTTTTGTAAGGTATAAATCAAGTAGAAAGAATTGAAATTAAAAAAAAAGGAGGATTCCTTCTGAATCACGCCACTGCACAGGACCAATGTCAAAAAGCATAATAAAATTTTAATACCATGATCGTACCAAGAATTTTATTTAGGAGTGGGAGTACGTAATTCAAATCTACAACAGCAATAACATTTTCCCAATAGTATAAATTGTCCTACCTGTCTCTGTTTATTATTTATTTATTTATTCACCAAGCAAGGCATTTACATAAAGAAATTTACATAAACAAAATTACAATTAAACAAAACTTAAAATAGTGGATTGAATATAGGGTTAGTTTTGTTGGGATAATAGCAGGGCTTGGGTCAACTTATGTTTGTAGGAAGATTTAGTTAGATTTAGGGAATAATGGGTACCATGAGCATTGAAAGTACGACAAAATTTATGTACGGGTACATTATAACCATATAGGGTGGTGTGCTGATATTCTTTAAGTAGGGTTGTATGTCTGCTACGTCTGGGTTGATAATTAAGAGTAATTCTTTCAGAGAGAAAATTGACGTTAATGACACCACTAATAATGTCGAAGGTAAAACAGGCAGAAAGTAGTGTTCTCCTACACGAAAGAGGCATTACATTTAAGAGCTGAAGCCTGTATGTATATGACGGAAGATTCTGAAAATCTCGAGTGAACTGTTTTTGAATAGATTCTAATCTATTTCTGTGAATCACAAAGGCAGGGTTCCAAACAACGCAAGCGTATTCTAGTAAGGGCCGTACTAGTGTAACATATAAAGATTTAGTAACCCAGATATTATTAAACTCATGAGCGCGTCTCTTGATGAAACCAAGCTGTTTATTAGCCATGGATAAGATTCTATCGTATCGTATCGAGGGTAAAACGCATTTTGTTGTCCAAAACTACACCGAGGTATTTGATATGGTCAACCTTTTTTCAAAATAGCATTGTTAAGATGGTAGGAAGTGGACACAATTTGATTTTTTTGAGAAAAGCTTATTACCTGACACTTATTGACATTAAGGTGGAGATTCCCAGCCAGCATTTAACACATTTGTAATCATTATTTCATGCAACACGCGTAAGCACATATTGCTTATTCATTCATCACGTTTTCATACAAGCAGTATATGACGATGTCCCCCTATTTCATGTATATACGCATTTGCGCCTTATTACGGATAATCATTATAAAATCGTTATTCGTAAACATTATGTAATAGTTACGTTGCATACATTTTTAATGCATCAATCGTAAAGACTACATAATCGTTAGTCATAAAGATTACGCAATACTTATGTAACATATATTTTAAATGCATTGCTCGTAAAAAATGTTAATGGCTTATACGAAATGGATCAATAATGCATGATTCGTGGAGATTAAAAATGAATTATGCTACATATATTTATAATGGTTTATATGGTTACTGAAGATTATGGAATGAATGTTATATTTTTTGAGAGATAGAGTTTTTAAGACGATGTTCTTGAATGGAATTGAAAATATATGAACACTTGAATCAAATTAAATGTGTTCAAGTATATTTTAAAAGTTGGCCTTGGTTACCTTGAAGTCGCATATCATATTAAAGCTTGATGTCTCATCTTTATTTTGTACCAATTTTATCAAAGCTTACTGATGATTTATGGAGAGAATCGGCCGGAGACAAAAAACCGACCGAAAATAGGATTATAGGATTGTATGAAAACAGTGTAACTCTAAGTTTTTTTTTAATTAAACAAAGCTTCTTGAAGGAAATTTTAGTATTCATTCGCATAGTTTTTGCTACTATACCTAACCTAAGAGGTTTGGTTTTCACAGAGTTTCAAAGTCAAATTTGTATGATTTGACCCAAAAACAGTCAATTTTTTCATCTCAATTTTCTCCAACTTCTGCCAAGGAGAGGTGCCTGTACGATTCTTTTAAAAATTGGCGCATAGTCTAACGACCATTTCTTTCTTACATAATTTTATTGTAGCTCCATTATTTCTAACTGTTTTTATACGTTAAGTGTAAAAAACTAGGGTTAATTTTAGCTCGAATTCAATACATTTCAATTCATACTGCTCCTAAAGATCTGCAATTGGTAAAATCTATTCAAAGTATGTCGAAATCGAGCTAAAATTAACCCTTAGTTTTTTGCATTTAAGGCATTCAAACTGTTAGAAATAATGAAGATAGGATAAAATGATGTAAGAAAGAAATTATCGTTAGACTATGCGCCAATTTTTAAAAGAATCGTACGAGCACCTCACCTTGGCAGAAGTTGGAGAAAATTGAGATGGAAAAATATATTGTTTTTGGGTCAAATCACAAAAATTTGACTTTGAGGTTCTGTAAAAGCCGAACCTCTTATCGGATTTTAGTGCCGTTAGTTTTATTTTTTAGGTAAATTTGTTGGCTGTAGTAACCATCTTATTTTGCTATTCTAACTAGTCTAGATTTTGAGATATTGAAGTTTTAGTCGTACAAGAAAAATATTTTTTTCAAAAATCTTCAAATGCCTGTGGCAGCTAAAGGGTTAAGCTAAGAGGGTATGTTCCATGCAACTTTTTCCTAGAAAATACATGAGGGTGTCCGGAAACTGCCGCATAAACGCGCCGGATTATGATTCCTCAGTTGATTACCAGCAAAAAAGTTGTAGTGAACATATCCCCTCAGCTTAACCCTTTAGCTGCCACAGGCATTTAAAGATTTTTGAAAAAATCATTTTCTTGGACGACTTAAAGCCTAATATCTCCAAAGCTAGACCAGCCAGAATAGTCAAATCAAATGATTATTACAGCCAACAAATTTACCTATAAAATAAAACTAACCACACTAAAATCGGATAAGAGGTTTGGTTTTTACAGAGCTTCAAAGTCAAATTTGCGTGATTTGACCCAAAAACAATATTTTTTTCCATCTCAATTTTCTCCAACTTCTGCCAAGGTGAGGTGCTTGTACGATTCTTTTAAAAATTGGCGCATAGTCTTACGATCATATCTTTTTTACATCATTTTACTCTAGCTCCATTACTTCGAACAGTTTTAGTACCTTAAGTGCAGAAAACTAGGGTTAATTTTGGCTCGATTTCGACATACTTTGAATCGATTTTACCAATTGCAGATATTTAGGGGCAGTATGAATTGAATTGTATTGAATTCGAGCTAAAATTAACACTAGTTTTCTACACTTAACGTATAAAAACTGTTAGAAGTAATAGAGCTAGATCAAAATGATGTAAGAAAGATATGATCGTAAGACTATGCGCCAATTTTTAAAAGAATCGTACAAGCTCCTCACCCTGGCAGAAGTAGGAGAAAATTGAGATGGAAAAAAAGATTGTTTTTGGGTCAAATCACGCAAATTTGACTTTGAAGCTCTGTAAAAACCAAACCTCTTATCCAATTTTAGTGTGGTTAGTTTTATTTTACAGGTAAATTTGTTGGCTGTAATAATCATTTTATTTCACTATTCTAGCGGATCTAGATTTCGATAAATTAGGCTTTAAGTCGTGCAAGAAAAGGATTTTTTCAAAAATCTTTAAATGCCTGTGGCAGCTAAAGGGTTAATCTGAGGGGGTATGTTCCCTACAACTTTTTTACTGGAAATCAACTGAGGAATCATAATCCGGTGCGTTTATGCGGCAGTTTCCGGACACCCTGTATATGTAAATTAACAAAAACCTAGCCGAGTAAAACGCGTCCCAACAGACAGACAGACGGAAATCGTCCAATCGACTCAGCTCTTCACGCTGATCATAAATATACATATTTTATATGGTCGGAGATGCTTCCTTCAATGCGTTACATACAAACTTCATGACAAAGTTAATATACCCTTTTCGCTTAATAAGCGAAGAGTATAAAAATTAGTTTATGCGAGGTATCAAAATGAAGACCAATGGGACACTATGCGCTGCGCCCAATACCATACTACGCTGTGAATCACTAGTGATTTCAACGTTATCTATAAATCACCTGGCTTACGATTTCCGAATGTAGAAGGATTGTAAGTAAATGTTTTATCTAAAGTTTTTTTTAGTCATTAGATTATTTACAAGAGTAATGTGTATAAAAAAATCTGTTGAGTTTTGAACAAACCGAGACCATGGTCCTTTTGGAACTAGGTAAATAAACTATCACTTACTTGCAACGTTATGATTTCAGACGCACAAAAAAGAAACATTTTAAACACAATAACACTGAGCAAAAGTACATCAAAAATAAATAATTACTTCACTGCAATCGCTACCTACACACTTTTTAAACACTTTCGTTTTAAAAAAAAAAGTTTCTTTTTTCATCCGATTGTTCCGGACTTAGGTACGCAGTCTCAACGAACGGAAGAAATCACGAAAACTAAGCCCATCCAAAATCCAAATAGTGGGTTTCAAATGAAAAGAAAAAAAAATAGCTATACATTGTAGTGAATAGCTGATGCGTGGGCATTCCTTCAGCTGGCCATCATGTGTTGCATTTCAACAGCGTGGTCTATCGATACAGAACGTCGACTTGTGATGCATGAAGTAAAGATTATTTTGGTCTATGTTTACGATATATGATGCCAATGCTGGCTGGGTTGTTAAGGTTACACCATGGTTAAGGGATTGGAAATTTGATTGAAGAAACTCAGCATCATCAAGCGTTTTAATAGAGCAGTATAGTTTTAAGTCATCGGCATAGAAAAGAGGGGGCATATCAGGCAATATGGATGAAATATCAGAGATGAATATATTGAATAAAAGAGGACCTAGGTGTCTTCCTTGAGGAACTCCGGAGAAGACATCTATGCACTTCGAAATCTGACCCTGGAATTTTACAAATTGAATACGGTTGTGGAGGTGGGATCTGAGCCAGTTGAGAAGTGGTCCAGTTACGCCAAAAGTATACACTTTATCTAACAAAATTGTATGATCAACCCTGTCAAACGCTTTGCTAAAATCAGTATAAACAACATCCACATCGGAGACACGAACTGTGAGGTTAGTAGTGGTGGTTCTGTCTTTTCGAAATCCGTGTTGTTGTTCATTGAGCAAATGATCGATAAATGGAGTGAGTTTATCACAGACCATTTACTCAGACAGTTTGGGGATTACAGACAGAATAGCGATACCTCTATAATTTTCTACCGATTTTTATCACCACTCTTGTAGATGGGCGTAATATGAGAGAATTTCCATAAAGATGGAAATGCTCCTAATTGAAGGGATTAGCAGATACAGCCGTTCTAAAATGCCACCCAACAACAACAAAAAAACGCAAAAGTTGTAGCAAATAGAGACAGGGTCTATTTCGCAAAGGGGGTACCAATTGGAGACGGGGTCAATTATTTTTTCGTAATTTTTCATAAACGGAGGATCAAGGGGTGTCGAGCATTTTATATTGTGGTGCACATTTTCCTGAAAATTTCAGTATCCTAGCTGCCTCCGTTCAGAATATACAGCCGTTAGAGATGCGACCCAACTAAAAAAAATCGCTACCAAGGGGAGACGGAGTAAATTTTTCCCAACATTTTTCATAAACGGAGACGAGAACGAGAACATGCTCTATCATGTTGTGGTACGCATTTTCCTTCTAAAAATTTCAAGGTCCTAGCTGTCTCCGTTCAGGAGCCAAGTAGCCCTTGGTGCTTTTCAATTTTCGTTGCTGTTGGCTCGCAGGGGTTAATTTTCCGAAAATTTTTCATAAACGTTCATCAAGGTTCGAACAAAGGATATTTGAAAAGCGTTACGCCACTGATAGTTATCAATTCATTATAATTTAAAATTTATTAGTTATGTAAATAACGTAATTTCTAGGTTGAAAAAATATTCGCTTCTATAAATGTGATGTTCAAAGTTTAAAGTCGCGATTAGATTTGAATTACATGTTAGTAGGAGCAAGGTCGATTTTTCTCCATGATATTCTGTTTATGATTTCATTTTTTATTTACTACGACTATATTTGCGCTAGTAAATGCAAGACTTGACAGATTAACCGGCAAAATGTCCTACAACTAGGTTAGGGTACGCTTAAGAGCATATGTTGTTAAAATTATTAATTATTATTAACTTGAAACGTATAAGTAGAACCTAATGCAATTTTTGTAATCGTTCATGTTCTGAATTGTTGTATTCTCTTTTTTTTAATTCTGCTCATATAGTAGTAGGCACACTGGAAATTGCTTTATTCCAACCATGGTGTAGTTTCAAATTAAACTCGCGAAGAAGTGGTTCTTCTTGAATGAATTTCTAAGATACGCATGATTTCTTTCATTCATGACTTTGGATTTGAATTGAATGGTCTTGTGCAAGAAAAAATAAAGGAAACATACAAGTTTTGTAAGATGAGAATGACGATTGATTTCCTGTTGTATATGGCGAAAAACGAGGTCATACATATGAGCGTCTGCTTATTGATTTACATTATTATACTGCAAAATTCAGCCCAGTTTCGCGTGTTGGAGTTTCGATTATATTTTTTTACATAGCTTACTTAATTAGTCCTCACTATTTATCCTGCTATAGAACTCCATGACATAGCATGGCGTTGTGGAATGTGGTATACATGTATGTCACCACCTCACGTCACCCATTTTTTGCAACTTCAGTGAGCCCTTTTGTGAATGGTGCACATTCCAAAAACAATGGAATCATTGCTCCAAAAATTGAATATTTTAAAATTTCGGCATTGAATACCACCCAATTAATTGCTTGTGTAAATCTTTTATTAATTTGCGTTAGTTTAGAACTTAACACATTAACATATTAGTAAGACATGGTTACTAATTATATTCTTCTGCAACTTTCTCTTATTATTTTGAAAAATATGGGAAACATTTTTCTTTCTTCTTTCGTACTATTAAGAAGGTACTACCAACTTATTAGTACAAATCACATAGTGCTTAACAAAAGTAAATTTCATCATAATATGTGAATTGAAAAAAAGACTAATTTGTAATCTGATTTACGCACTTGCTCCGTCACTAGGCTAAAAGAAGAAGAATCTTTACAAAACCTACTTACCTTATTCAAGCATGATTTGAGAGTTGAGGTTTTTTTTTTGTTGTTATCGGTCTGTTTTGAATGAATCCATCAATCTTGGCTTGCTTCAACTCTTCTGCTGGCCCATTTTCAGCTCATACAGAATAGTACATAGCTATTCATATATGGACCTAGAGAAGAAATACAATCATACAAATAGTTTGCTACTCTTTGCAATGTTAATAATGGATATACAATTTGAAAACTGTTTCCAAACATTGAGCTCAATGCAAACGAAAAAAAGATTCGCCGGCCGGTTTGGCGCAGCATGGTCTGCAATTTTGAGCTGGCAGCCGGCACAATGGAATGTACTTATTTTTGCAAGTTTGTTATGCATCTGACATAGGTATTAAAATCCGCAAGAGAACGTGCGGTGGTAATCTTTGAGGTAAACACCACTAAATAGATGATAATAACACGAGGCTTTTAGAAATCTAGCTACTTTGCTAAGAACTTGCTTCTAATCTTACCTCATGCGAGTCGTATGAATGAGTGCTGTAATATAATTTGTATACCGCAGTACTCTTACGTAATTATAATTATGCTGCAGTATTAATATAATAATTTGTACGATCCGCTCATATGACTTCATACTGTAAAAATATTGTATAATAAATTGGAAAATGTATAAATTATCATCACTGTATCTCTTACTGCCCTGAGAGTGTATCTTTCAATACGAGTAAATATACAACTAAAATGTAACACTGAAATTTCACACTTTGTGGACTTGATTTGGTGTCAATTATGTTATTGAAGTACGAGTAGTGTGGTAGAATTTTCGTGGTCGTATAATAAATGTAAGCCATTGCGATACACAGTGTGGGTATCAAATAGCCGCACAAACCATAAGATTGAGACACCACAAGTATACACAAATAGTATCACTCATGAATGGTTTGTCGTCAAATGTCAGCAGAAAATTTATTTGTTGAAATTATATCGAGTTCACGAAATCCAATTGAAATTGTAGTTTTTGAATTTGTGTTGCATGTTCCCAATGTATGAAAGCATTACATTTTTACACTGCGCACGGATTTCTAATTAGGTAATGTGACTTTGTTACAAAATGTTTCCAATTGCTTTTCGGTCGTGGTCATGTCGATAGAGGTGTTGTCGTGACTGTATGATGGTAAGGTAATGGCTGTGGATGGGAATGTAATGAGATTATTTCGTTTAGTAACATATTCGGCGAGCATTGTCCAGTTTGAGCTTTTGAAAAGCGGGTTAGAGGGCAAATTTACGTGATAAAGTCGCCACGATTATGTAAATGAGAACTAAGAATTGCTAATATAGAAATTTTATTTGCAAGCAATGATCATATTTTATACGGATTGAATTCATTATTTGTATATTGATGCTGGAAGTTCTATCCACAGTCGTCTAATCTCTAAATAATGAATAAACATGATTGAGAAAGATTTTGTTTCTCTATCAAACCTTATGGAATGTCGTGAAAGATTTAAACTTTTCATGAAAAAATAATTTGAATATTACCAAATTAAGCCAAGATTTACCAATATTTATAATTATTCCTTGATTTTCATAAGATTTTGTTCTTATATTTTGAACAATATAAATGTTAATGAGGTTCATCGAAGATTTAAATTTTGCCTTTCAAAATTCAGTTGTGTTTATTTCGATGGCTTCACCCTTTATATCCCAGCGTTGTGAATTTACAACACAAATAAAATTACAAACGCTATTACTAATGAAATGGCTTAATAATATGTTCACAGTGAGGGAAATCATGTAATTTGGGGCTATTTTCATGTTTTCGTATGAAAACAGCCCGAAAACATTTCAATTCCCATACAAATTAACACATTGAAAATACGCTAATTTGCGTGTTTTCTATGAAACCTTGATTTTTTTAAATGAAAACGTATAAGCACCCAGGTCTCAAACCTAAATTCCCCTATTCAGCACATTTCGGCTCACTCCAATATTTTAACTGACACCCGACCAAATGGTTCAGTTTCGTGTGTTTGCCAATGTTCTTAATTTCTCCATGATAAGAGAATGGACGGTCAGTTTGAAGTGACGAAATATGTCGCAAATTACTATCGATGACTGCACCATCGCATTTTTAAACTTAGAACGAATTATAGGCAAAATATTATTGTCGGTTGGCATATGAAATTACAAACAGTGCACTGTGAACACTTTTCGGTGATTTCTGAAAACGTACGGCGAAATCAATCCGTTTTCGTCCACTCTGGATAGAATATAAATATACAATACTTTACTGGGAACATTCATGTTGAATTTTACTAAGAAAAAGTAAATAACAGTAAATTTGTGAAATTTTTGTTTATGAGTTTGTAGCGTCCCTTAGGTTTGCAAATCTGCAATTTTTTTAAGGATTCTTTGGAAATGATATGAGGAATATGCCTGCAAGGAATGATAAATGGAAAAAGTCTGTAGATTTGCCTTTATTCAAGCCAGAAATCTTGTAAATATATTTTTAAACTGGCACGATAGCCCGACGTCGGGCTTTGGCCGCCTGAATCGTTGACCTCCAATTGTCGCGGTTACGTGACCGTGTCCTCCAGTTTCGAAAGCCCAGCAGCTGGTGGGCGTCTTCGCCTAAAGTGTTCTCCCAGCAAGCTCTCGGTCGTCCACGCAACCTCGCTTCGTCAGTTCGTTGTGCGTTCATCACCTTCTTTGGCATGCGATTATCGTCCATTCGTCCACGGGTCGGATGATCGTTTTATACACGCGGAGCTTCGTGCTCCTGTGCGCATGATTCGAGCTAATAATTGGGAGGACCGAGAAATACGTCTTATTGGCTAGTCAGACAACTTCTTAAATGCCCCCCCCCCCCTACACTGAGAAACAAGCAGAGTCAAATCAATCGAAAACACTCTTAATGGTCGATACACACTTTTCAGCCATCAGTCACAGTCATTTTCCATACAAGATGACAGATTGTCAGTTAATTGATTGACTGATAATCTGACAATTTGTATGGGAAATTACTCTGACTGATGACTAAAAAGTGTGGATCGATCTTAAACCAATGAAGAAGAAAACGTAATAACTGAAAATAAAACGGACAATTTGCGTGAAGAATATAGTGTTTGGGACTGGTATGGTTTAATACTTTTTGACTTTTTCATTGGTTTGAGTATCCAGCCGCAATCCACTGGAATACACACTATTTAAAATGCTGTATTTTAACGAATTTAAACCAATCAACGCATTGCAGTCCCATTTAAATGTATTTTTCGCAATCATGTAAATTTTGATGCTGCTAGTATATGTTGGTGATTAATTAATTTAATCCATCTATTAATTTTGGAATTTTGTGTTTATTGCCCCCATTTTTTCGACACCCTACTACAAAGTTGCAGCAATGAGCTGCGCATATGCAAATTTGCTTACAATTAATTTTCGATATAAAATTGAGTATGAGAAGTCACCATAGAAAATATTTTGGCCCCAAAAAAGTCGGAAATCAGTGCATTATTCGATTATTTGCGTTTCCTTTTCATATTTCCTTATTCAGAGTCTGGCTAGTCTAGCGGTTAGTGCGCGCACCTTCGGTGCACAGGGTCATGAGTTCGAATCTCACCATGGCTCATGGTGTTTTTCGAACTCACTCAGATGTTAAACGAGTACCCATATTTATGGGGATAAATAACACTGCTGAGTGTGATGCTGATCTCATTACCTCAACAAAAAGCAGATAATATCTTTGAAATATGTAGAATATCACTAACACATCCTGCGGCCTTAGTCCAATGCTGGATTGTCGCGCCTGTTATTTATTTTTATTCATTGTCTTAAACCAAATCTCTTTTTAAACATGAGTTTGACGTTACAGTGTGTCTACTAGAATGTCGTACTTAAAATAATTTTGCTAAGAGCTACATTCTTATATTGAGAATAGCATTCTTGTCGTAACGTTTATTAAATGAAATATTTCATCGATCGTTTTTTTTTTAATAAAAACGCAGCTCATTTACCTCTATAGGTGTTGTGGTGATATTTAAGCATAGTAAGTTACTTGCACCTACAATGGAATTCGATCCCGCGAACCTATGATTTGAAGTCTAGCGTTCTATCTTAAAAAATTAAATTTAAATTTCTAATTTTCGTTCTGTCGAAATCGAAGAAAGTGAGATTTGCCAGAAGAATCAAAAAAATGAACTCGGACGCTTCGTGTGTGGGCGGCCTAAGTTTGAAACTTGCCTGGCAATTTAAATAAGCGAAACTTTATTAATTCAACTCTATTCCTTATTTAAGCGTTTAATTTAAGTGTGCTCTAATTTAAATCCTTCAATTTTAAGAACGTTCGTATACTTAACATTAAATAAGGCAATACAGCAATTTTGGCAAAACTCCTTTCAAACCAAAAGTGGCCTCTGCACCACAGCCCTAATGACCGTGTGTAATACCGCAAGCAACGACATATTCAGGCCGTACTAAGTAGCTTAACTAATTACAAGTAGGATCCGCGTAGTTTGCATTGTCTGTATTGATTAGAAAAATTAAAATACATTCAAACAACTTTTCCAATGAATTGTCAATGAATCGTTTTTTATTTCCCAGACATGTGTTTCCACAGTCACTTACTGCCTTCTTCAGTGGAGACCGACTGAAGTGGAGTGGAGTTTAACTTAATTTAGTACCACTCTACCACATTTTGTTCGTGTTTGAGAGTTCATGACAAAGTGGATTGGAGTTTAGATCGAAAGTTTAAAAATGGTAGGTACTGTCACTGTTTTAAAATAGTTTATTTGTAGAGAAAAGAAAGAATCTTTTTGCCCGTATGGTACTTGGCAAGAAAAACGGTGGGCCGGATTACAAACCACGGCTACAGTTACAGCAAATAGCACAGCCATGCAGGAGCAATTTTTTTTTTGTGAAAATTTGAGGATCCGGATTGTTTCATTAACTTGTAAAGATTTTGGGACAATATTAAATTTGTGTATCTAAGGGACCTGGTGAAAAAGAAACCATAAATTTAGCATTTGTTTTGGATATCTCTTCTTGTCTAAGTGTTTTTATTTTTCTCAGTCGTGCTGTTTTTATGGTTCGATAAATCTTTCATGTGGCTTTTGGGCTCCCAAATCTCGTGTATGTATTCATCGCTTAATTACGTCGGTTTTGTTGGCGTCCTTTGATAAGTTACAACCCAGGTAGTTGAAGTTGTCTACATACTTTATATTGAGACTCCGCTCCAAAAAAGGATAATTTACAACAAGTAATTCATACGCATTACAAATCTAAAAAAAAAACCTCGTAAACTTTTGGACGCTCAGCTTGTTGTAAATTATCAAATTACGAGTTTCCAGAATGAAAACAATATTCATCAATTTACCAAAATGTTTTCGTTTTAGCGAAGAAAGATTTTATCCGAAAAAAATTATACACATGATTAGTTCAAAATGTCTGGGACTTTACGGAGTCAATTCACGTTTTGTGCAAAATATTTAGCAGAAATAAATGTAAAAAGCATTGTATTTCTTTTAAAAATTTGCTTATGTGAAATTATGGGACAATTTGAAATGTCGAGTTACATAACACTAGCTAGCATCATCATTAGAATGCTTCATGTGGTATGGTGGTAAAATCATTCCGAACAGCTGCATTACTCTGCAGAATTATTAACCCACGAAAAGACAACTAACAACTGCCGTCGTGGTACTGCGGTGCTTGAAAAACTGAACTCAGAGGAGGTTATTTCGAACTTCGCAAGGATCTTCTTCCAAACTTCATCAAAAAGGTTGAGAAAGTATTAAAAGATTTTACTTCTATCATTGATCAACCCTCGAACTTGCGAATGCCTAACCCTGCCCTGCCGAGGATAAAAGGCCTACTGAAAGTGCATAAGCCCGGGAACGAGTTCAGGGTAATCGTGGCTACACCGACGCAAAACAACGCGAAATGGTTCAACGGTCTAGGCGGAAGCGATTCTCACGATCTCATCAACAAACTGGGCATGGTTTCAGTTTCAACGGACGAGCATCAATGCATTATTTCCCAGTATGCCTGCCAAAGAGGCTCTATCTGGAAGAGTGGCTGCTCCCGAAAGGTCCTTCAACGAAGCGCTGGAAAAGGGAGGTAAACTTACTCATGAGACTAGAAGCGGTATGCACGACAGAGAGTTACCTAACTTTCCGGGGCAATTTCTACAAAGGAACGAGGGAGGGTGCAATGGGTATCCCAATCTCTCCCCTCATAAGTGAGATCTTCATGAACAGGATAGAAGAGAAGCTGAAGGCGAAATGAGTTTAACGAAATTCTGAATGAGGTATGTGGACGACGTTTTGGCGATCATCCAGAAGAAACAGACCCATTCATTCTGTTCACTGTATGAACACGAAAATCATCAGGAGCAACGCTTTCACCGAATTCAATCGAAAACCAACATACATACAATGGACCATTCCATCTAATTATAATCACTCTAATTGGGCCTGTCACCTTTAATTTTCGTTCGTCTTCGTCATTTTGACCATTGAAACTTGAGATGTTGGAGCCATTGAAGAAAGTCATTCATTCTTGAACGCGATCGCCAATGTTGGATAAGTCAACAACTCACCATCTATTCATACTATTAACGAAAGAATTTATCATTTACCTGTCCTGACTAAAGCCGCGACACATATCTAACGATAAACAATGAACAGATATGGATAGAATGAGGTATTCATCTCTTCTGATCCCTTGACGCAATCAATGACAAGTTCAATGTTGAAAGTGGAAACAGAGCTTGAAGACGATAGGGAAGACGAAAGCGCGCATGTGTGGACATAGCCATTCACAGAAAATGGCACCGTTCCACTCCATGATTCGCGGAATATGCACCGTCCCGCTGAGCAAGGAGAGGTGTGAACAGAAGGCGGCGTACATCATCGAAACCGGTAGGATAAACGGATATGATCGACGTGTATAAGGAAGAAAATCAGGATTGAGGAAGGAAACCTGACGACGCAATAATGAGCAATGAGCGCCTATTACGTAGGCGTTAAGAGAAAGCGACCACTACCTTGTTATCGCAAAATGCGCTTAAGAATTTCAGCGATCTAACGATCTCACAACGCACCGATCTTGCCACGATTTAATGTACAAATGCTAAAAAGAAGCATTCATTGTCATTTTCCACAACATTGCGTAATACTTGCGGATGAAGAACGATGCAAGTGCAAATTTGTTGATTTGTCAGAAATTGCGATGGAAAATTTCATTACGTTCTTTCTTTTTTGTTTGAATTATTACTGTATAATTACTGTATACAGGAATTTTAAACAAATTTTTTTTTTTTGTAAAACTTAAGCCAATTTTATACCGAGTGGTATGTATTTAGTCGTGCTCTGTGGCCGTGATCGTTCGGTCGCCACTCTGTGAAATAGACACTCATAGAGAAACGAGTTTCCAAACTCGGCACGACTCGTCGCAAGTTTATTATTCAGAAGATGATAAGAAATATTCTTATCGTAGAATAATAAACTTACAATGCGACTAGGAAGTGGTATGGCTGACAACCATATCACACTCCGAATTCAAGTTGTCTTTGTAACGTTGATGACTACACACGGTAGTCATCAACGCACCATGCTCCACTAGGAGTTACGGTAGTCAAGAGAGGTATGTATTTAACTTAAAAATTACAATTTTTGCCCTTACTTCGTTCTTCTCCTGGATGTACGATATGAAAAAATCGTACGGGCAAATTTCACAGTAACAAACATGGATGTACTTACGTACGTTTGCTTCATCTTATGCCGACCCCACACTGTCCGGGGTTTGCCAAATCTAGCGGTACAAATGATCAAAGTTGTAGACAACACACGCTTGGAAAAGACAGAGACGATGTTATTTGTTTGTTGAATTCCCCCATAGAGCCTCTGTCTCTGCCAGGCGTTTGTTGTCTACAATGTTGTTCTTTTGGACAGCGCGGTTTGGCAATCCCGGACAGTGGGGTTGCGGCCTTATAGTGTGGAATTGTATATTATATCGCTTTGCACGAAAAACTATTGCGCAACCCCCTATTGGGAATCCTACAATTTATCTATTTCATATATACCATTTTTCGTTCAAGTTCATAACTTTGGAACATGAAAATCGTAATAGTGGAGCATCGAATTCGTAATAATGGAGCATCAAATTTGAATCTTTAGAAAATCTATTTCGTTATTGTGGACGTGATCATGGTGGATTTTTTAGTTGCATTACCGTACGTCGGTCTTATTGTCATATGGGGATTTCTCCATCCAGTGAATGCACTCACCTTCAGAAACCCAACCCCGGGGTTGCATCACCAGCTCGATGACTCGGGTAACAACCTACAGCCACCTCGAGGCCAACACCTTAATGGACAAAGACCATGGTCCCCTGGGCACACCCATCCCCGAGGTACACTATTCGCTAAAGACTTCTCTATAGCAGGTGTGATCCTCCTTCGGCCCCCTATTGGTTAAACCTCACGTAGAAATTCAGATGTGCACATCCCAGGCTCGTTGAACCTGTGACTACTCATCTGCTCAAAGCAGATTCATAGCGCTGCTTTTCACATCCGGGCGGCCCCTTCAGTTTACTAGTCAGCAGTGCGATTCGAGCCGTGTGGTCATCAATCCACAAACTAGTTAGATATAGGCGCGTAGGCATTTTCCACGAAGACCGTTCTCCCTCACTAGCCCCTTCGGGGCTCGGGTTATGCGATGCCGCCAGCTCCGAGGCTCACAGGATTAATCGTATAGTGAAACCCCCGTCAGTTTCACTCAGAAGTGAATTAGAGGTGGCCCCAAGTTTCGTAGCTGAACTAACCCACGGTAAACAGCATAAGACAACCCGAAGAGCACATAACTCGTTCCAAAAATAAGACTCCTTTTAACTCCAGCTTCCGGACAGACAGACGGACACAAATCGGCTTTATAAGAGTTTTTTGAAAAAAAAATCTAAAAAACCCCAAAATGCACCGAAAGTATTAGCATTATTATGTAAATTGAATATAATATGAGCAACTATTTAAATGATTCTACAACTTTACTACAGATAAACCTTAATGCGGGTTACTGCCTTAACTCTTTCGTTTCTTATCATAAATTTATATCCCAGCTAATAAAAACTTTTTTTCATTTCTTCCATTTACAGATGTTACAAATGTAACAGCCACACAACCCCGATTCGACAAGACAACGACACACGATAACAGGAAACCATCCAAATGGCCTTAAGATTACGTCGCGATGTACAAAAAGCCTCATACTATGTATGGTTTCTGGGTGCTGAAGAGGCACGCGGCCTACGAGGGTCGCGTGTTATTAATCCCGTTCTACCATATCTAATTGAACGATCGCGTGAACAGGAACCACTTAAAGTTACACTTCAAGTTTCACATAAAGGAATTAAAATTCTTCAAGTATGTAATATTTTCAAGCTACTTTATTTCTGATACTATTATTATAGTTGCCTGTATCGGCTTAGATTTATTCGAAGGCCATAGGCTTCGTGATTCATATTTATGCTTTTATTTAAGTCTAAATCGTTCTTTTCTTTTCATTGTTCGTGGGCGCACAGGGATCATCGAAACATTTTATTCCACACAGTGCCATAACCAGTTCAGTTCAAAAAGATGATATTGTTGCATGTGTTCTATTGTTATATAATCCAACAACAAAATGTCCGTTGCATGTTCACGCCTATCGATGCGATTCAGAGACGACAGCCGAGGCGCTACATCAACAACTTCAAGTGCTTATTAATAGGGCGGAAAATCAAAAACGTTTTGCAGAATTGGAAACAAGGTTGGTGGATTTTTTTTCTTTAATTATGTACTGTATTCGGAATTCACAAAATACGAATATACATTTACCAGATGCATAACATTTCAAACGAAACCATTAAAAATATTGTCGAAAATATTTAGAAAACGGAATTCACGAAAAATCATAAAGAAGCTTAATGACGCGTTGAAAATACGCAGAGATCATTAAACATAATTAATTATAGTGGAAAATTAAGGAATCTTACGATTTACTACTGCCTAAATATTTGGAAGTCTTTCATATTTGTATGATATAATTTATTGCATAGAGATCGTACCTTTTTCATCTCATTCATTAATCTAAAGCACTAATGCGAATCAGAAACTTCAAACTATCGTAATTTAGAGTCAGCCGTATCTGTTTTTGATTTCGACACATATCGTGTCAGATGTCGTTAATTTCAGTTAATAGTTCGAACAATAGTAGCTTCGACATACAATTGAATTGATTGCATAAGACACAGCACATTGCACATATTCGCCCCGACTATGATTGCCCTTAGCGACCTCAAACAAAAAGCCTCAACATGATATTTCCTTTTCTAAAACCTAATACTGGTGCTGATGGAAAGAAACACCTTCAACAATGGTCATCATCCGAACCAGACACATTTTCTTCGTCATGCTTTATGAGCGCATTGGTTGTCATTATCATCAAGATCTCATATCACCATATATTAGTTACCTACCGGCTTGTCGGCGATAAATTTTGTTGTATTCCATTGAAAAAATGAAAACTTCAATGATGGATTGTTTAATGCTTGCTAAAAGTGAAAGTGCGATTTATCGTATAATTTTTAACCAGTAAAGACAAATCAAGTGGCGATTAAAAGACAAAATACCTACAACTAACAAATTGCAGTATGCAATTATGGTGTTTAACGTTACCTTACGCGTAAAATCGTAAAATGACGCTATGATGCCTCGCAAATGTCAAAAGGCACTCATTCATAAGTATCTAAATAAGCTGATGACAGCATTCTTGAAATATGATATAATCGGACATCTGCAAAAAAGTGGTAGAGCCACGTCGAGAAATAAAAACTGATGGACGTAATCGACGATATGAACGATTATTGTGTGGTTTTATGTGATATTATCAGGTTTTGAAGTAAATTAATTTTGTCAGCCTTAAAATTAAATTTAAGCGAATACGAAAAATTATACATGGTTCTGGTTACTTTGGTTACTTTCGCCTATGCATCAAATGATGCCTATGATGTAAGCTTTTAATGTAGCTATGCAGAATTCACCTGACTCGATTCAATATGTTTCGGTTTTTCTCGAAAACCAAAAAGTTGTTTAAAAAATTTAGGCAGACACTCACAATCTTTGTACTATTAGCATCTTGATTTTTATATGGAAACTGTTTTCATAAATTCAATACCAATCCGTCAATTCGTTGTGCGTTCATCACTTTCTTTGGCATGCGATTATCGTCCATCCGTTGTATATGCCCCGCCCATTGCAAACGTTGAAGCTTCACGATTTTCGATACTTCCAGCTCATCGTACAATTGATACAACTCTTGGTTGTACCGGATACGCCATTGATCTCGCTCGCGAACGGCCCCGAAAATTCGCCGAAGGACCTTTCGTTCGAATCGGTCTAGCGAAATTTCGGAGGCTTGGGTGAGGGTCCATGTTTCGCAGCCATAACATAGCACGGGTCGGATGATCGCTTTGTGCGCAAGTTTCGAATTAATTATAGGGAGGACCGAGAAATATGTCTTATTGGCTAGTTGTATCCGTCGCTTAATTTCGTCGGTTTCGTTGGCGTCCTTTGATAAGTTACAACCCAGATAGTTGAAGTTGTCTACATACTCGATATTAAGGTCCCCCACTGTGATGCTTGAATTTGCTGGCGTCCTTGTTTTCGATTGCATCATGGCCTTTGTTTTGCTTTCGTTGATATGTAGTTCAACTTCCTTTGCGGCGTTATTGAGTTTATAAAGAAGGCTTTCTGCATCATCCAATCTTCGAGACATGATGTTGATGTCGTCGGCGTACGCTACTATAATTGAGTCGACTTGATGAGTAGGGTTTCGCTGCTGTCCATATTCATTGCTCGAATTACATACTCCAAAGCACGGTTGAAGAGCGTCGGCGACAGCCCATCGCCCTGCTTGAGTCCAGTACGAGTTTCAAATAGGTCAGTGAGTCGGTTCTGAACCCTGACCTGCGAGACGGTATTAGTCATCGTCATCCTTGTGAGTCACACTAACTTTGCCGGTATATCAAAATGCAGCAAAATGTTATACAGTACACTTCGATCGATACTGTCGTATGCCTGCTTGAAGTCGACAAAGATTTGGTATACGTCGATGTTGTATTCCCAGCACTTTTGGAGTAGTAGCTTCACTGTGAAAAGCTGATCGGTCGTTACACGACCAGGTCTGAAGCCGCCTTGATACTCGCCAATGATTCGTTCTGCGTACGGATTGATTCTTTTTTCGAAAATTTTCGATAAAATCTTATAGGCCGTACAAACTAATAATATGCCCCTGTAATTCTCACACTTCAGCTTGTCACCCTTTTTGTGGATTGGACAGATTATACTTTTGCGCCAATCTTCGGGGATTACCTCGTCGTTCCATATTTTCAGCAGTAGCACTAGCACATGTATAGCGTTGGTCAGGCACGTTCCACCATGTTTCAGTAGTTCTGCTGGGATCTCGTAAACCCCGGGCGCTTTATTACGTTGGAGCGATTGTATGGCGAGACTCACCTCCTCTACTGATGGGGGTTGAACGTGAGGGCCTGGTTCGGCTAACTGCTCAAGAGCTGGCTCCGTGGGGGATGTTGATGGTACATTGAGGAGCTCTTCAAAATGCGAGGCTTTGTTTACGCTTTCGATGTCGCTGATGATGTTACCATCCTTGTCCTTACATAGGCTTGTCCTGGGTTGAAATCCGTTCTTGACATTATTTATTTATTTATTTAAGTTTGTACGCCTGTCTAGTGTTCTTACTGGCTAATCTTTGGTTTATTTGCTGTAACTGCTCGTCAAAATGTTTGCGTTTCTTACGTCTAATTAACCTATTAGATATTCGCCGAAGTTCGTTGTATCTTTTTCTCTTGGCTCGGGATGCGCGTTGTGTGTATTGGCGATAGGCTTCATTTTTCGCCTCAATCGAGGCCCTGCATTCGTCGCCGAACCAGTCTGTTCATCTACGCCGGCGTTTATAGCCCACGACCTCTTCTGGCGACTCCTTTGATGCTGTCTTTGAGCTCCTCCCAGAACTCATGGATGCCTAAATTGTTAATGTTATCAAGCATGGGCGACAGTTTTTCCTCAAGCGATGTAGTATACGCAGCCGCCGTGGCATCAATATCAATATATCAAATTGTCCACTTCGAAGATCTTGGCAGGGATGATTCTCTTTAGGTGTACTGAAGAGATTCTGCACCTGTAGGTCGTCTTCACCACAAATAGTGATCGGAATAGCAGTTGGCTCCTCGATAGGATCGAACATCTAAGACATTAGAAGCCCATCTCTTGATGATCAGTACATGGTCGATCTTGTTTACCGTATATTCATCTGGAGGCCTGCTTATGGATTCGTCATTGAGGTAAACATGTAGAGCTGATGACCAGGTTTCTGCTGCTCGCGAAGTCTATTAGTCGCTGACCGTTGTTGTTGCTTACGTCGTGGAGGCTGTGACCTCCAGTAGTTTCCCTATGCCAGCTTTCATTTCCGACTTTGGCGTTAAAGTTTCCTAGCAGCAGCTTGACGTCGTTTGATGGAAGTGAGTCGAACAGTATTTCTAGGTGATTGTAGAACTCGTCCTTCATCGCCTCTTCTTTTACTTCTGTAGGGGCATGCGCATAAATGAGCCAGAGATTAGCGAAACGGGTCTGCGGATCGCACATAGCCGCTCGATACCGCACGCATATCAATGGAGACTAATTTTTCCTCTTAAATTTGACTTCTGGCTGAAAATCATCATTATGCCGCACACATACACGGAGAATCCGAATCCATTTTTAGGATTCTTCGTTTTGTCAAATGTATGATTTTGACAGATGGAAGAATCCATAAAAATAGATTCGGATTCTCCGTGTATGTGTGCGGCATAATGATGATTTTCAGCCAGAAGTCAAATTTAAAAGGAAAATTAGTCTCCATTGATATCATGTAAAACGACCAATCCCATTCTCTAGTATCAGTATTGCCTGCAGGATTTTGCAATCTAAGCGTAATAGTCCCAAAAAATGGCGTCTATCGTTGCTCATTCAGATGCGAGTGCTCAGCGAGCAGTATTTACTTTGTGATGAGTAAGAATTTATTGGTACTGATCGTAGTCACATAAATACTTCCCATTAGTGTAATTAAATAGGGGATCATACCCCCTGTATTTCCATATCTGAAATAAGTTCCGACCCTGCCGAAAAAGATCTCGTCTGATCCCCTCGACAATTTTAAAAGAACATTATTTGACAATTTTGAATATTTTTGCTAAAAGGTTTGCAACCTCTACTATACAATTTTGTAACATAGTTCATTTGTTGAAAATTACTAAAAAAAATAATTAATAACCTTGACACTAGGGGCGGCGCATTAGGACCCGCGTGGGCCCGGGTGGGCTCACGAGATTTAGGGCCCCAAAATCCACATGGAACATTTCTCCAACCATCAAAAAAGATCACGACTTATCCCTAGCTAAGCCTGTACGTTCAGAGCATTTTATTCTCTCCTAAGACTTTTGAACATTCTTCAGACGCACGAAAATAGCCTTAGCTTGTTCTAGAAAATATATATAAGGATAAATAAGCGCTTAACACCAAGATTTAAGAAATTCATACTTTGTCGAGGAAATCAAATAAAATCGAACTGACTAGCCAATTTCACCATAAAACCATGGTTAGTCGAGTGGTGTCAATCTAGGTATCTAGGGCATTTGCCATGATAGCGATACCGCCAAAGGAAGGCCAAAAGGTAAGAAGTATACATATCGTCCATCGATTTGCTGAAGACTTAGACTCTTAGCCACTAAATTACCGATATGTCTTCTGTTTGCACAATCGTGTGATAGTTGATCTCATTAATGTCACCATTCGCTGTTCCTTGCGTTGACCAACCATTGTCATCATGTATCATCATTATACCGTACACCCTACATAACAATTTTTTTCTAAATTGATGCTTTCTAACCACATGGTCTTTTTTCATGGTATGAAAAAATACGTCTGACGAGAATTTATAATGCTCAAAAATAACTATAGTATCATGGAACTAAATGGGCTTTTTCATCAATGTACAATGTGTCAAAGTAGCCCGAAGTTGGACTTTAGCGTTTAGCCGCCTGCAGGTTTCTTCACTTTTTTATAAGAATGAGTTATCGACGCTAACGATAATAGGGATCACCGCTGAAGGCGAGGAGCCTCGGAGATGCTGCTTCGGTGCTCAATTTCGTGTTTTAGTGTTGTTTTTTCTGATTCGAATTATTTTTTGTACATTTTTCAATTGCAAACTCGGCGATTTTAAAAATAAGAACAATTCCGAAAAATTGGTTCAAGCCTATTCAAACGATTGAAACCAGGTTACCGAAAAAATATACAGAGTGTCCGGAAACTACCGCATAAACGCACCGGAAAATGATTCCTCACGTGATTTCCAGTAAAAAAGTTGTACTGAACAATTCTGAACCGTTTAGCTGCCACAGACGTTTGAAGATTTTCGAAAAAATCATTTTCTTGTACGACTTAACTCAAAATATCTCCAATACTATACTAGCTAGAATAGATAGCTTTCACAGCCAACAAAATTACCTAAAACTAACCGCATTAAAATCGAATAAGTGGTTTTGTATTTTACAGAGCTTCAAAGTAGTAGCTTGTATTGGGCGACAGGTTTTACACTACGCTACGCTCCAATACGCCTTTAGTCTGCGCGCGGCCTAAGGGCGTATTACAGCGTAGCATAAAACCTGTCGCCCAATACAAGCGCTTGTATTGGGCGACCGGTTTTACGCTACGCTACGCCTTTAATCTGCGCGCGGCCTTAAGTTCAAAAAATTAACCCTTGTTTTCTGCACTTAAGGCATTAACTGTTAGAAATAATATAATATAATATAATCGGCAGAACATGCGCAATTTTTTTAAAAATCGTACAAGCGCATCACCTTGGTTGAAGTTGGGAAAAAATGAAATAGAAAAAAATGCTTTTGGGTAAAAAAAATACTTTGAAGCTCTGTAAAAACAAAACCACTTATTCGATTTTAATGCGGTTAGTTTTGTTTTTTATGTTGGGTCACTTTGTATGGAAGGTACCATAGATGTTGGGATAATGGAGGTTCTTAATCGGAGCGACATAATTTTCGGCAAAAATTATGTTGGACTTAATATGTTGTGGCTTAATTTGCAAAATTAAAATACTCTAATTTTTTTTTAGTCTAGCGCTTAATTTTCCTATAAAAGGTCTATGATATTATATAGGGTGTCCCAAGTAGAGCGCCGGATTTGATTTTTAAATAAAACACTGTTTGAAAACGTATGAAACTTTTATTGAAACATAAAGTAGGCATCATGAGGTTATAACACATCGGGTAAATGGCCAACTTTGCTTTACTGGCATATACGTGTTCTTTCCGTGAAATTTATCATAACCGTTTTGCATAAATGTTGGGGTATTTCATTGATGCAACGTGTAATTTCGTCTTTCAATGCTTGCAGTGTCGTGGGCTTATTCACATAAACCTATGACTTCAAAAAAAAACCCAATGAAAAAATTCTAGAGGCGACAAATCACAGGATCTAGGCGGTTAATTCTGGTCACCAAAAAGCCGGGGGACACTGATCCAGTAATTTAACTGTTTCTCGTGCTGTATGGTATTTGGCACACTGTCTCGTTGAAACCACATGTCCTCCACGTCAATATCTACAAGTTTCGGCAAAAAAGCTGGTTAACATTCCACGATAACGAACACCAGTCACGGTTTGTGTTTGATCTGCCTCATTTTCGAAGAAATATGGACCGATGATGCCTCTAGCCCAAACAGTCACACGCTGTAGACGCATTTGTTTCTCCTAAATCCCTCGTCGTTTTTCTGGGCCCCCAGACAATCTTGTGTTAACGAAGCGAACGAGATGAAAATGAGCCTTGCCACTAAAGATGATTTTGTCATCAAAATCCGTTCATGAACCAATTGATGAACTCTCTTCGCTGTGCATGGTCTGCAGGCTTGAGTTAATTGCACTTTACGCATGGAAATGCAAATCATTTGTCAAAATTCGCCGCATAGTGAGTTCCTGTGCTCGGTGTCGAATTGAGGTGGTTGAACTTTCAGCGACACTAACACGCACAGCTGCTATATTTTAGTTTGAACGACCTCGACCAACACGCGTTTCACATGTGAAACCTAGGAATAGCGCGAAACTAAAATCTGGCACACTTTTCGGGGCACCCTTTAAAGGGCAAAGGAAATTTTATGTAGTTTTTTCGTTGTTAGACTATTTTTCTGTATATTTTGCTATTTTGGAAATAATTGCTAAATACTCAAAAAATACACCCCTCTCCCCCTTTCAATCAAAATCCATTTATGCAATGATTTTTTGAGAAAAATCAAAGAAGGCATTCCACAGAGTAGGGTACTATCTCAAACCTTGTTCAACATCTATGGTCGGACTCTCTACTCCACCGGCTAATATCGATTTGATTTCCTATGCTATTGCATATCTGTTAATGCCTTCGCAGGACCATTTTCATCGAGAAACCAAAAATGATGCTAATACATCTGCTATCCAGATAATATTTCGTTTGTTGCTACCGAATGGATATAATGGTTTATATCATGGATCAAAATTCTATCGCCACGGCATGCCAGACGTAAGATCCGAGTGAGTCCTTTGATTATGAAACGCCTGAAGGGATTAAGCTCCTAGGTGCTACAATCACGGGCCTCATGACATAAACCCTACATTTGTTTGGCCTTCTGACGTTAAGTTTATTTTCATTGTTTCACTAATTATCTGCCTGAATCCTTCTCTTTCGCAGACTTGGAATATCACCAGTGACCGGTCTTCAAATTGACCCCCAAGAAAAACGCACACCTCGACGATTCGAGTCATCGCCTAAACGTTTTGAATCATCACTGGGCAGTGATACGGGAACAAGCACCCGAGAATCGGAATGCAGCGAAGAATTGCCACTACAATCACAAATGTCGCCAGTCCCGAAACCGAAAAAGAACCTTTTCGACTCACTGGCCGCTGAATTACGTGCAAAACTGAATGGAAATGGTCCACCGCTACTATTACCACCTCGTGACTATGACACGGTGCATAGATCCAAGGGAAATTTGACAGCAATCGAGTTGAGACGATGCCAGAATAGTTTAATTGTTGGAGCGAAAACTATTGGTACACCAACGACAGGAATTCCAGGAAAACAGCCACTCGTTTCATCACGTGGCTCGTCTGGCATTGGATCTGATCTGGCACCGAGTCCTGAACGTCAAGACGAGCGTACGTCTAGCGGTAAGTTTTTTGAAGAAATTGTTTTCAACTTTGGAGTAATTTTTATCCTGAATAATTTTAGATGACGAGAACTGGTCAAACGAAGCCGACAATGCCATACCACAGATTCAGTCAAGTCAAACACGCATCGACAGTCAAACGCGCTATCGCACCACTGATCAGGACATTCGACAACGAGAAAAGTATTTGCAGAAAGTCACGCCCATGCAGAGCAACAAGCACAGACCAGCCAGTCGCGAGAGGGACCTGCCCCGAGACTCGTGGAAGGAGGATGAAATTCGACCAATTATTATGCGACCAACCGATTTCGATGCACGCTTCAAAAAGGTCATGCTAGAGAGGAGCTACGTTGACGAAGAGGAACCCACAACACTTCATCATCGACGAAGCAAAGACGACAAACACATCGTTCAAGAGCGCAAATATCGAAAGCATTCCGACGACAAGCCGCCTCCAATCAATCCCAAATATAGTCCGGAACGTGCAAAATACAATAAGACCGATAAGAATGTGCACAATAAGATGAGCTTAGACAGACAACAGAGATACGATCCTCCGTATGACGAGGACTACGATTCAGAACCAGAAGACTATCGACGACGAGAAAATCTCACAGATAAGGAGAAATATCACGAAGCCTATATTAAACATGATCATAGAGATCATGCTCCGGTCAAGAGATATTCCAGTAGTCCTAACTATCGGGATGATGATGACGACGAACGCAACATGCATACGCCACACAAAGCTGTCCAGCGTCAAAAATACTTTGGGTCGCCCAGCCGCGAAAGAAACCACTCGGTAGATCGAAACCGTTACAACGAACAAGAATTCTATCCCAAGTACAACAACAACAGTCCACGCAATCCCTACATCGAACCAGACAGTTTGCCATATCGCGAGAGTGTCGAAAAGATGATCAAATCACGAGTGATGCGATACAATTCGCTTGACGATGACGCGCCACACTATCGAGGAGAGTATCCACCCGAAAAGGATGTTATACCGAGACCACGAAATCGACAAACATCCTATGCCAAGGGTGAAAAATATTCAGTACCACTTTCGGGATCACCGGTTGATCAGTTTGAAAGTGAAAAACAATTTTTAAGACGCAAAGCCAACAGTTCGTCGCCTGACTCTTCACTGAAGGTGTCGCCTAAAGATCGATTCCAAGACGCCAAGGATAAGTTCCGGGCAATGGAAAAAGTGAAGAAGCCATTGAAGAAAGATCACATAGCGGACGGCTATCATGATGCTACTCCTCAAATGCATGTTCGCAGTCATGTCGATCCTCGGGACTATGACAATGGTCGCTACGACAATTGGAGCGAGGATGAACAGACGGCAATGATGAAAGAGAGACGACGAGTACCACATGAATATCGTTACGGTGATAAACCATCACGAGGATCCGGACCCGATGTGTATCCTCATTCACAGTTGTCCAAGTCCAATTCAAAAAGTCTATCGAATCTGGCGAAAGGATACAGACACAGCTATGCCGAACCACGTCCGGCTCTGCCGCGAGCTGGAGGACGAGTTGGATTGGCCGCTGTTAATCCCTACTGAGAGATTGAAAAAAAATATTTACAAATTATAACAGATTGAAATCTAACATAGTGATTAAATGGAGCTTCAAGCTAACAATAATGAAAAGCAATAGAAATCTTCGGATAACAAAAACAGGACAAGCGTTTTGTTTTGCAATACTCGAAGTATTGAAATTGAAAGCGCAACCGCAAAACAGTTCAATAAAACGACAGAGCGGATTGAAGTATCGTAGACAACTCTACCGAATAAATTCAGATGATGTGCCTTCAAGTGTCTAGATGTGTAAAAAAAAATAATTAATTGATAT
Organism: Microchrysa polita; assembly: GCA_949715475.1. Lineage (NCBI taxonomy): Eukaryota > Metazoa > Arthropoda > Insecta > Diptera > Stratiomyidae > Microchrysa > Microchrysa polita. The sequence continues at coordinate 36,649,212 of OX454418.1, read as the reverse complement.
GTAGTCCAGTAACTCACTGCCTTACACTTCCAGTGTCTTACAGGATTGAGATGAATTCACACAGGATATCTAATTTATTTATAAGAAAGTGAGCGTAAATAGAGTGCCTCCTGTGTTGTAATATTTTCTGTAATCAATTTCTAATTTTAATAAAATAAATGTGTTGGTCAAAATGGTTTTTTTTTGTCGTTTGAGAACAAGGATATTAAGGTTAAAACTGAGATACAAAAGAATAGAGAAGCGACCAAGAGAAAAATGCCGAAAATAATATGGGTGCCAAACTACCATAAAATCACTTAATCCAGTTTGTCTGATTTAACTGTTATTAGAATGGAGGTTCTGAAAATGGGACAGCTTTATATGTCCCCCGCCTATATGGACCATGGAAGGCCATCAACGCCGGAGGAGCTGCATATATCTTTCAAATATTTTAGAAAATCAACCCTTAAGCCCCAACCCCACGGCGAATCCCTGGATTCGATTTGAATGAATTTCATAAGATTTTAAGAATCCACGGATTCATCATGGGTTTGCAGCCTTAGGGATCGAAACCAATGCAAGAAAACGCTCAGTGCGTAGATAGCTTTTCAGAGAGGGAGCGGATCTGCTTTTTTTAAGAAAATACCTTGAAATTAGGTGGTAAGCAGACCTTGTGTCCAAGTTATTTTTTGACATCTGAGTGCAATTAACGAACACATATTGGAATAAGTAACTTTAAAAATTTGCTCTCCGTCCCCACCACTTAATCGCTTATAGTTCCTTATGCGAGGTAGGCAAAATTTCCCCTATATAGCCATAGATGTGAATGCTACTTTAAAGCCCGTAATTAGTGTTAGTGGCTTTCAAGATTTTTTATACTCACGTTTTCGGAAGCATGTAAAGTTCGGAAAAACCCAAACCCCTCCATCGGCGGAAAATTTAGTACTTTTTACCTTTTTCAACCAAGAGCATTTTTAAGATTGAAGCCTTATATACTCAACAGATTAAAAGCACGAGACACTAACTGAAACAATGGAAAAATTTGTTATTTCTTTTGGCTTCGTACAAATGACGAGCCGTACGGCTCGCAAGCTCCAATCTCTTTATATCACAGAGTGGCGACCGAACGATCACGGCCACATAGCACAACTTTCGGGATACGTCCTGTAGGAATATAATGTGCCACTGCTTTCGCAATGATGTTCCTAATATTTCTGTCGGCCTTGTGACATTTGAAGTTTAAAGTCTGATCATACATAGTTCACAGGTCGATTGCTCCCTTGATTTTAGTTGGCTGTGAGGTGACAAGTGTATTAATGAATGCAACCACCCAGAAAAAAATATACCGTAAATACCGTACAGAATCACTCCGGATTTTTCATTACTTAGGCGTGGGTGCACCCTTTATTCTAATGTAAACTGTTCACTTCTCTGTTGTTGTTTCACTGTCATCTAAGCCAAGGATCAAGGCAGTTAGCGTTTTAAGTTATTTATTTTAAGATCTTCAAAATGAAATTACGTTTGGTGTCATCATCAATGTGCCACGATAGCCCGACGTCGGGCTTTGACCGCCTGAATCGTTGACTTCCAATTGTCGCGATTACGTCACTTTGTCGTCCAGTTTCGGAAGCCCAGCAGCTGGTGGGCGTCTTCACCTACGGAGTTCTCCCAGCGAGCTCTCGGTCGTCCACGCAACCTCGCTCTGTCAATTCGTTGTGCGTTCATCACCTTCTTTGGCATGCGATTATCGTCCATTCGTTGTACATGCCCCACCCATTGCAAACGTTGAAGCTTCACTATTTTCGATACTTCCAGCTCATCGTACAATTGATGCAAATCGTGGCTGTACCGGATGCGCCATAGATCTCGCTCGCGAACGGTCCCGAAAATTTGCCGAAGGACCTTTCGGTTGAATCTGTCCAGAAAAATGTCGTAGGCTTGGGAGAGGGTCCATGTTTCGCAGCCATAGCATAGCACGGGTCGGATGATAGTTTTATACACGCGGAGCTTCGTGTTCCTGTGCGCATGCTTTGAGGAATTCGCCGAATTGGGAGGACTGAGAAATAGGTCTTATTGGCTAGTTGTATCCGTCCAGTGCCGGATTAACCACGTAGCAGAAGGTGGCAAATGCCACGGGTCCCGCGCTTTTAGGGGCCCCGCGTTTTTCTCAAACAAAAATTATGCCAACGAAATTCTACAAGCCAGTTCCTTCTAAATTGATATAACACATTATAGTAGAACAATTTACATCAGGGTGTTCCAAAATTATAGCAAGGTTAAAATGAAAATACAGAAATATTTCTTTCTGTATAATTCATGATGGCATTCCCGTAAGTTTACGTCGGCAGTGTTTCAGATTCACATTCTAGAGGAGACATAAGATTTTTGAAGTTTGTGTTGGGGTATTTGCACACATCCATAGAACTTAGAAATTACAATTATATCTCTCATCCACAGTGGCGTACGTTATGAAAAGTGGGGGCAAAATTACCTGCTTAAAAAATGATTCAAAATTGTTTCACAAAAATTTTGTTTTTCATTTAAGTGTGTAAGATATCCAAGATTTTTTATTTAAATTAGTGAAACCGAATAAATGTAGGTGTTAACGTGAATTTGCCCTTCTGGTATGCGCTACGTTAGTATTTTTATTATGAGCCTTTTTTAGTTTAGATTAGATTAGATTAGATTTATTGAGGGCACAGGCAACAAGAGTTGCCCTAGGCACTGCGACCGGTGGTCTATTGTACCATTGCCCCTACTATGGATTAGATGAACTCATCTAATCGACTGCCTTCGATAAATCGATTCAGCTGGGCCATATTGATAGTGGCGATATCCTCTTCCAAGGGAAAAGCAATACCGAAACACTTCAATCGGCGCCTAGCTAGCCTCTCACATTCACACAGGATGTGAGAAGCAGTTTCGTCGTCAGCCTCACAGAAGCGACAGCTGGCGTCGGTAACAATGCGCAAGCGCTTTAAATGACCGTTTAAACGGCAATGCCCCGTAAGGAGCCCGCATATGATCCTAACCCTGTTTCTGCTTAATTTCATCAGACCAAGGGTACGATTGGGTGAGTAGTTAGCGACAAAGAGTTTTGACTGCCTAAGCCCTGGAAGAGCTTCCCAGTGTGTGGTGGCTTTGGCTTTTTCCCACTCACTAATCACATTTCTGCAGATACAGAGTGGTAACCCACAGTAAGGTTCTGGGCCATAGAAGGGAGTGGTGGATGCTCTTCTTGCGAGCTCGTCGGCCTTCTCATTGCCGTAAAACCCCGAGTGCCCAGGTACCCAGAAAAGGGTGAGATTGTTGAGATTGCCCACCTGTTGGAGGATTTCCTGACAAACCCACACGAGCTTAGATGTGACAGTACAGCTCGTCAGCGCTTTTATTGCTGCTTGGCTGTCAGTAAATATTGCTATTTTCCTGTTGGTGTAACCTTTGTCAAGGCATAATCTTGCACACACTTCGATTGCGTGCACTTCCGCCTGAAACACGGTCGGATGTATTCCCATAGGAATAAAGATATTAGTGTTCGGGCCAGTAATTCCAGCTCCAGATCCTGTGTCGGTCTTGGAGCCGTCCGTGTAAAATTTGATGGTGCTAGGGTGGAGTGATCTGAATCTGTCAGTCCAGTCCACCCTTTCCCATATCTCTGCATTATAAGAAGGGTCAAAACGGAGAGTTTTGACCAGATGGTCTGATGGCATATCCAGCAATCTGTTGTTACTTAACCATCCTTGTTGAACTGAGTTCAGTGGAGACGCCGCATCACATGCTACGAGCCTAATGACAGCTAATCTTGCCACTGCCTCGATGTGTATGTGGAGAGGTGGCAAGTTTAGCAGGACCTCGAGGGCGGCAGTGGGGCTCGAAAAGAAGGCCCCAAGGACAGCAAGACAGGCCAGCCTCTGAACTTTCTCGAGACACCGTCTTCCGTCTATGGTAGTTGCTCTTCTCCACCACACGACCGCCCCATATTCCACAATAGGTCTAACAATTGTCTTGTAGATCCACAGAACTATGTAAGGCTTAATACCCCATGCCTTCCCCGCATAGCTTCTGCTGATCCACAAGGCCTTAACTGCTTTCTCTGCTACCAGACTAAGATGTTTTTTCCATAGCAGTTTCTTGTCAAGTGTGACCCCCAAGTACTTGACAGTTTCCGGCATTGTTAGCCGTGCATTATACATGGAGGGACACTCCAGTATTTGGAGATTCCCTTTCTTACTGAATGGTATCACGGCGGCCTTTGTTGGATTGACGCGCAGCCCGTTTGCTGTGCACCACTCCTGGACTATATGCAGAGCACTCTGCAGGACATCCGGTAGGACCTCCTCGAATTTGCCTTTAACCGTGATAACCAGGTCATCCGCATACCCCTGTGTGGAGAACCTAGCTGAGCTAAGTCTCCACATCAATCCATCAACTACCAGACACCACAGGAGGGGGGATAATTCTTGACGAAAGCATACGCTGCACCCAGGTAATGATCGTATTGTCGGCTCCTTTGGCTCGTAGTGCCGTTTCTATGGATTTGAAGGAGGTGTTATCGAAGGCGCCTTCTATGTCAAGGAATGCACATAGTGCTGTTTCCTTATTGGACATGGCTACCTCGATCTCTTCTACCAAGCTCTGAAGTGCCGATTCCGTGGATTTACCCGGTTGGTAGGCGTATTGTTTTGGGTGCAGCGGCCGTGTCTTAAGAAGTGTGCCTCTGATGTGAGAGTCCAGTATTTTTTCCATAGCTTTCATGAGAAAGGATGTAAGGCTGATGGGGCGGTACGACTTAGGATCGTCCGCCGGTCTTTTACCCACCTTGGGGATGAAGACTACCCTAACTGATCTCCAGGCTGTCGGAATATATCCCAAAGCATAACTACTTCTATAGATACTAACCATGAATGGTATCAGCTCGCTTTGGCCTCTTTGTAGGAGCGCCGGAAAGATTCCATCCATGCTGGGCGACTTAAATGGATCGAATGTCCCAATTGCCCACCTAACCCTGCCATACGTGAAGATATCTTTTGCTGCTGCCCAGGCAGATCTGTTTGCCCTATTGGGCGGATTCATGCAACTGTGACCATCATTCACGTTATAGTCCAGTCTGCAGCTGGGGAAATGGGTTGCTAAAAGCAGCATGCCTGTGCTTTCGGCATCCCTCGTTATGTCCCCATTTGCACCCTTCAAAGTGCTAATAGTGCTGCAACCATTTTTTGCCATAATTTTGTGCAGTCTAGCTGCTTTGGTGGTATTGTTGACGCTGTCGCAAAAGTTTGCCCAACTTTGCCTTTTAGCGTCCCTAATCTTTTTGTTGTATTCCGTGAGGGTGGATCTATACAGAGCCCGTTGAGCTTGGCCCTGTTGAACAGCTTCCTCACTTTTTTCCTGAGACAAGCTATCTCATGATTCCACCACGGAACACACTTATTTTCTTTGAAGACCCGCACGGGGCAGTTTTCTTCATAGGAGGACAGAATTGCCCTGGTGGTCTCGTCCACAAGTCTTTCTAGACTCAACCACCCTGTGACCCTTTTGTCGATTTGCTGCAGATGCTCCCCCAACGACTCGGTATATCCCGACCAGTTGGTATTTTGAGGAACTCTTCGCTCGATTCCTGCAGCAACCGCAAAGCTTAAGTCAAAGCGTATGTGCATGTGATCAGATAAGGATGGCTCATCCGACACATGCCAGGAACGAATTCGTTCCACTATTGAGTTATTACACAGAGTAAGGTCAAGTACTTCTTGCCTTACTCTGGTTACAAATGTAGGCTGACATCCTCGGTTGAGAATACATAGGTCAAGTGAAGTAATTAGTTCAAGTAAGTACTCACCTCTTCTGTTAGTATCCGTGCTACCCCAGAGTGTATGGTGGGCGTTGGCGTCACAGCCTAGCAACAGGCCTTTACCGTTTGTCCTGCAGTGGAAGGCAAATCTCTGGATTTCCCCCGCAGGAATGTCCGTGTCGCCAGGTAGGTAGGCGGACGCCACGACCAGGTTGTGGTTGCCCTCGCTGGTAGTGCTGATCTCTATGACCACTAGGTCACTGTTGGTAAATTCTGAAAGACAGAGGCAATTAATACGTTTGCTAACTACAACACAGGCTCTGGGGCGAGTAGAGCCCCTGTCATACACCAGATTCGTATTACTTACGCTCAGTCCTTTGACGTTCCCATCATGCTGCCACGGTTCCTGTATGAGAGCGATGTCGAGGCTCTCCCTTATAAACCGCGCTGCAGCTATATCCGAGGCTCTTTTGGCGTGGTGCAGATTGCACTGCAACACGCCAATGCTCGGATTAGCTGTCTGCATGTTGACTGCCATTCCTCGTCTCACTCCTAGGGTTAGGAATGACGGTGACGTCTGTCTCCTCTGTGGACTCAGGCGAGTCGAGGCTGTCGAGGTGCAGTGGCACCAGCTCCATCGGTTCCGGTGAGGGAGAGAGGTCTGGTGGATGTTGATCCTCCTCCATAGAGCTTGTTGGCTCAGGTGTGTTGCAGGGCGGTTCATTGACGGTGGTGGTAGTGCCAGTGTCCGTTACGATGTTGGCCGACTTCGACTTGTCTTCCTTGCCGGCGCCCTTCCAGTTTTTCGGGTGGACTTTTGTCTTCCCGAAGCGATAGGACACATGGAAGTTGCGCCTAGCGATGTTCTCCATGGACATCGGATCGATTGCCACGATTAGCGTGAGGTTGTCTCCCTCCGTAGCAGCGTTAATCAACCTCCACTCGCTGGTGCGCAGCCCCTCATTTTGCCTGCCAAGGAGTGTAATCGCACTCGCGGCATCCGTGGTGCGAGGCAGGTAAAGCGTCGCTATCGTTGATCTGGGAATATCATCTCCAGTTACGGCACGTAGCGTGGCTCCTTCCCAAGGGTTGAGAGTGGGGGTTATGTTACACAGCCATTCGGCAGTGGCCTCGTTGTCGCATTCGACCAAAAGGAATCCGGGGCGGAAGCGGATGCTGCCGAATTCCGGAAAGACGTTGGTGGGCGGTATGCTCACAATATGTTGGATGATGGCGTCTTGCACCGTGGACATCTGATCTGGGGTTAGCAGTCCGTCCGGGTAGCTCGACGCCATGATTGCAACCCTCACAGATGATGCCACTTGTGAGTAAGTACCCCTGCTCCTGCTGGCAGATGCCAGAGGGGTGACGACTGACCTTGAAGGGCCCGCCGATGCCACCGGGTGTACATTTTGGTCGCGTGTGTTGGCATTTTGTGGGTGAGTACTCCTGCTCCTAGCGACTACAGTTTGAGGGGTAACTTTTGATGCTACCGAAGCTCCCGTACGGTCACTCCTGCTCCTGTTCGCCATAGTCGTAGGGGTGGACACTGGTCGGGATGAGCCAGCAGAGGTCACCGGAGGTACCCTGAATCCACATGCCGCTGAGGTGCTTGGTCTAGGTACGGCATTCCGCGAAGGGATTTCTGCCGTCCTTTGCTTCTTGGTTGAAGCGGCTTGCTTCCCAGAGTTGGGAGCACCGTCTTCCTCCGATCGTTGTCGTTTGGGTGGGGGGGCATTGCGGTTGGTGTTAATCGCAAGTGCCCTGGCTTTTTCGGGAGCATGTCCTTGTGCGAGGAAGCGTACATACCTTTTACAGGCCGCTCCTCCAAGTCCTTTACGAAGAGGATCCCGAAGACCACCCGGAGAGTATTTGGGTGGAAGCCCAGCTTTCTGCTTCCCCTCATTTGCGATACGCTCCATGGAGCCCGCTACGGCTTCCGTGCAGGAAGTAACCCGTGTCGGTCGGTGTGGTTCATCCACATCCGACAGGTAAAGTTCCGCTGGAACAAAATCTGAGGCGAGGGCCTCTTGATCCGAGTCTGAGGCTGTCTCAGTCGGATCGGAGTTTGGTTTTTTGTTTGTGTTTTTGTTGTTATTTAAGTTCATGTGATTCCCACGAGCAGCTAGGGAAAAGAGAGTCCGCCACACCAGAGCCCCGCTTGATGTGGTAAGGCTAGATAACACCGGAGGTCGCCCTGTATCCGGCTGCTCCGTTAGAGTTAGACGTTTTTTAGTTAGATGTTTGGTTGTGACCTTTTATGAACCTGAGTAACCCTGAAAAGGGACAATTCAACCGAAAGCTATAAAAATTAAAAAAAAATTAAATAAAATATGAATAAAATGAAATATTTTCCCATATTTTATCACTTTTCGGAAAATGTCGAATTTGTAAATTTTCAGAGGTCGTCCAAAAAGGGACTTCTAAAATAAATTTTTCTTTGTCAAATAAATATAATTTGTCTTCAAAAATTTACTGTTTTACTAATTAAAATAAAAAACTTGGCAAACTTACACAAGTCAATGAAAAACATTTTTGTGAAACAATTTTCAAAACAGATTATTTTTGCCCCTATTTTTCATAATGCTTTGAGAGGTACGCCACTGTGCATGAGGAATATAATTGTTATTCTATATTCTATTGATATCAGTAATCGCATGCTCACTCTTTTGATTTTTGTCCCGCTAGAATGTGAATCTGAACCACTATGCGTGGAAGATAATAATCTTCTTCATTTTAGATTGATTTTTTAAAGGGTCTCCCATTAATCAGAATAAATTTGTAAATTGTAAATGCAGAGTGCTGAGAGTCCACAGAATCACGAGCGCAATGGTTTACCAAACACCGTACTTTTATATATCATAATAGCATTTCTTTTATTGCACATTCGTCGCATAATGCAAGGCTGTAATTCCGATATTTGCTAGCAGCTAGCCGTTTTCCTAAACCCCTTGAGAAATGACTAATAGCACCGAAATATTAATTTTAGAACCAACAAACTAATAAGGTTAATCGAAGTTCCATAGGCCCCGCGCTTGCTTAATCCGGCACTGTATCCGTCGCTTAATTTCGTCGGTTTCGTTGGCGTCCTTTGATAAGTTACAACCCAGATAGTTGAAGTTGTCTACATACTCGATATTAAGGTCCCCCACTGTGATGCTTGAATTTGCTGGCGTCCTTGTTTTCGATTGCATCATGGACTTTGTTTTGCTTTCGTTGATATGTAGTCCAAGTTCCTTTGCGGCGGTTATACAGAAGGCTTTCCGCATCACCCAATCTTTGAGACATGATGTCGTCTTCTTCTTTTAGCGGTGCAGAAAGGTGTGAAATCTCTATGCATCTGTGTGGCTACGATTTATGGTTCGTCAATGTTTGTGTCCGTGAGGTCTAAGGACAAAAACATAGCTGCTGCGATAGGGTTTTCCCACAGCGATATAAGGGTAAAATCAGTGGGCGCAACGGGGCATTGAAACAAGTGGCCCACGTCATGAGGAGTACCATCGCAGTTTGGACAGATGTTTTGGATGTCCGGGTTTATGCGAGAAAGGTACGAATTAAGGCGTGAACAAAAGCCCGACCGAAGTTGAGCTAGTGTTACTCTAGTGGCTCTCGGGAGCCTAATCTCCTCAGGCGAAATTGGTGGTGGGCGCTCTGAGAGGACTCTATTCGCACCTAAGCTCGCGATAGACCGATTCACTTCTTCAGTGTGGATCGCTGCGATGGCGGCTCGGTATGTAACTTCATCGTAAGGGTCCCGTTTGTATCCCTGAACCTCTCTCTCAAGGTCTCGTAAACCACGCCTGATATGTCGTGGTGGAGGAATTCGGTCCATGAGATGATTATTGGGATGATCCTCACGGTAGCAATCAACAAGATACTGTTTTTAGAGTAGGAGATTGTGGTCACGCATTGGCATCAATTTTGCCTCCTGATGTAAGTGATCCTGGGCAGACATCAGAAGGCAACCTGTCGCGATGCGTAGAGCGGCATTTTGGCAGACTTGAACTTTGGACCAGTTTGTGTCACATAGACTATGTGTCCAAACTCGGGCTGCATAATCAGCAGCCGCTCGACCCACCGCTTTATAAGTAGCTAGCATGGTTTCTTTATCTTTGCCTGCCCCAGGTGCTACCAGCTAGAGCTTTTAGGATGTTGTTCCTACTGCGCATTTTTTCACAAACTAAAGCTGCATGATTCGCAGACGTCATCATGTTCTCTAGGTGAAGCCCGAGAATTTTGGGGTTTTTAACAGTTGGAACAGAATTGTTGCCAATACGTATATCCATCTCCCATCTGATGTCCTTCCACCAAGTGGTTAGAAAAGTCGCAGAGGATTTGGACGCAGAGATGGTAAGGTTTCGGCTTTGGAAAAATGCCTGTAATCATCCTAGATAGCGATTAATTCGGAGGCGCATTTCATCCTTATCATTCTCTGTGGCGAGTACGGTGCAATCGTCAGCATAGGAAATCACCTCGATTCCTTCAGGTGGTGTGAGAAGGCCGGACATGTAGGTGTTAAACAGAGTGGGGGAGAGTACTCCTCCCTGTGGAACACCTAATTTGATTTTCCTAAGCTTGGAACGTTTGCCTCGAAACTCGGTGAAGGGGTGCCGACCAGCTAGATAATTGGCAATCCAACGAATCTCTTGTGCAGGAAGATGCATATTCAACAAGTTTGCTAAGAGCATTGAATGATTGACCTTATCAAAAGCATTTGATAGGTCAATTACCACCAGAATGGTTCTGTGACAACGACTGCGTTGATTTAGCCCATCACGAATGCGTGTAGTGATCGCATCGAGGGCAGTGGTGGTACTATGCATTTTCCTGAAGCCATGCTGGTGAGGTTCTAGCTTCGCATGTGCAACAAGAGTGGGGTGAATAAGGGCCTCCAGCGTCTTTGCGACAGGAGAAAGTATCGTAATGGGGCGGTAGGATTCCCCGAGATTTGCGCTCTTCCCTGGCTTGAGACAGGGAACAATAGGACCTGTTTTCCAGATTTCAGGGATGGCAAGCATGAAGATCGACAAGTTAAAGGCAGCCGTGGGATACTCAATGGCTGGAAGGTCGAGATGCTTCAACATGGCCATCGAAATGCCATCTGGTCCGAGGGCCTTGGAGTTTTTAGTATTCTCGGTGACTTTTTTAAACTGGTCCGCGGTAAATGATGGTATGGTGTCAACATTCCTGCTGCGAATCCGTCTTCTAATTTTGCGCTTAAGGCCGTCAGACTTGGGATGTTCAATAAATTGTTTATTGAACAGGCTCGCGCACTGAAGAGGATCGCAGGTTTTGGTACTGCCAAATTCAATGGCGTTATTGCCCTTTTCTTTCCTAGGATTGGAAAGCGCGCGGACAGTAGACCATAATTTGCTGACACCTTCATTAAGGTTACAGTCATCGAGGTGCTGATTCTATTTCGCCCTCCTATAGTCGTTAACTTGTCGGTCGATTTCGGAGTTAAGCTCCTGAATTCTGGGAACATCACGGTGAGCGCTTCTGATGTTATCACGTTCATCGGCTAATCTGGCGGCACTGGAAGGGAAGTTAGGCCGGGACACGTCCTGCTGGAATAAAACGTGCCACAGCTTTGGCAATGGCGTTCCTAATATTTCTTTCGGCCTACACTAGTAGGTGTTGGTAGCTCGATGAACTTCGCCGACGAGTATGCTTTGAAACCGTCCCAATCAGCTTTCTTGTGATTGACGAACATTCGCTTCTCAGACTTAGTCAGGTTCGCTGGTTTGTCAATTCTTATAACGATTGGGAGGTGATCAGATTTGAGGGAAGTACGTACTTCCCATCTAGTAGCAACGATTAGGCTGGCACTTACAATGGTTATGTCAGGAGAACTACTGCAAGTGCCCATGACTCGAGTCGGCGAGTCTTCATTGAGTGAACAGAATTCTGAGGTGTCAAGTGATTCGGCGATAGTTATACCCCTGGCATTGTTGTTGAGGTCCGAATGCCAGAGCTCATGGTGCGCATTAAAGTCGCCAAGGATGACCCTGTGCTCTCCGGATAGGAGAGGACCAATATAGAAATGATAGCCAGAAAGGCAACTAGAATGCGTACCTAGCACTGCTTTCTCGGTCGCGTCTGATGACGTTATAGTTCCCGTGTGAGCTGAGCGAATGGTTGGAGTTGAGTTTAGTCTCCTAAACAGCTGCAATCTGGATATGGTGTCTGTCCATGAATTAACATCGATGATTTGTGGAGCTGGGGTCAAATTTGGTGTTGGTTGAACTGGGCGTACAACGTTTGCCGGGGTGGAACCTTGGTTGGGCGGCTGTAGAGAGTTGTATGATGAGCGTCGCCCTTTATTTCTACAACGACTGTGGATTGGACCCCGTTGATTATAGTGGGTAAGTCCCGAGCAGTTCTTCAGATGAACCCATTCTCCGCAGCATGTACATTACATTCAACCGACGTTGGAACATTGGTCCAAATCCTATTACCGCAGACTGAGCAAATGCATGGACATGGACCTGGATTCGATTCGATGCCGGCACATAGTAGTAGTGTGAGGAGCAGCTGGCCCGGCCAAGACTGCTTCCCGATCGAAAAAACAATGAATGAACGTTCCGGTACGTGGACACCGGGTCTAGGCACGATAGTTACCTGATCGATCTGGTTGACGGTGTATTCATCTGGAAATTTCCAGATCTGCTTATGGATGCATCGATGAGGGAAACATGTCGATACCTTAAAGCACAATAGTGCTAAGTCCATTTTTTTCGATTTTGATATTTCTTGTCAAGTTCTCCATCGAGTAGTTTATCTTGAAATAACATTTACCCAGCAAAATCCAAGGAAATTAACATTTACAAGAAATGCTATGTCCTAGGTTGATCGAAAAAATTTTGGACAAAAGTCCTAAGTCCAGTTATAGCGCTATTTTGTGCTAAGTCCATACGTGGAACAATTAGAAACTTGAATTTGTGGTAGTAACTTCCATAAAACGAATATTTACCATTATGAAACATAAAAAGGATTAGCCAGGGCTGCTTCCTGATTCGAATAAGCCGGGTTTTTATGCTGGATCACAGGATATTGGGATGAATTGTTTGGAAAGTGTTTGCATTGGCATATTCTTTCGTTTAATGGTATTGAAATGGGTAAAAACTGACTGAAGGATCGTCTACCTCCGATACAAAAGTTCAAATGATCACTGGTGGTCAATGTAAGCCCTTATATCAAATGCTTTAATTTGGATTCTCTTTTTTTCTCCACAAAAGGAAACCTCCATAACATACATTGGGGTTTCTGTGAAATGCCAGCTTACATTGAATTTAGTGTAAGGCCATCCCTCTCTAAAATCTACAGTTCAGCGTGAAATCTGGCATTCGCATGTTCAACGCGTTGTAACGACATATTTTGATCAGCTATACTCAACCACTGTGCTCCAAAAGATATACTTTTCAAAAGAGCTGTTGAAAACAGTTTGAATAAAACCATACTCCAGAAAATTAAAATTTGTTTTAGACCCAAGAATTGCTTACTATGTCCACAAACAATTTTTGGAACCTCTTTATCATGCAGGCTGAAACAAGGGTCCTTCGGGTATTAACAAAACCAAAAAATAAACTTGCATTTATAACAACCGGAAAGGTACGATTATACTAAATATCAAATTGGATTTTAACAGAGTTAAACAGTGGTTGATACAGTGAATAGTGCGCTCGCCTTCGAAGCACAGGGTTGTAGTTTATGGTCGTTTTCCAATTTACGATCCAATTGGCGGGATATGGTCTCATTTAGATGTTAAACAAGTGCCCAATTATGGGGATAAAAACCTCTGCAGAGCGAGCTGTTGATCTAAGCAGTTTAAATCTTAGGGATTAGATGCGAATGGCAGCTATTTATTTATTTTATTATTATTATTTATTTTTCTCCAAAAATACATTCTATAATTATAAAAATTAGTTTCGAATGTCAAAATGATGAAAAAAAAAATTCCCAAACAAATAGTAATATTATAAATTGCCAGGCGAAGAACGGAATAAGTATTAATTATATATATATAAAAAAAAAATGTAAAAATAAATAGCAAAAATTAACAATTAAATAATAAGCAAACACAAAAGACAAATAAAATGAAACAGAATAACATAAGAAATAATAATTTAAATAAATATGTATAATTAAAAAAGAGATATAGAAGGGGGAAAGAAGAGAAGAAGCAAAGGAAAGATAAGCGTGCAGACGAGAATGAAACATAGATTAAAATAAATAAACAAGATTATTCTGCATAAATTAATCTTAAATAGAGCTAACACATATTACAAAACACTAAACCATAATATTGTTTAAAATTGAATGAACTCCAGTATAGTCAAAGTTCATAAGCCAGACTTTTACCTCTTTGATAAACTTTGGAAGAACACGAATTTTTCTAATTGAGAGAGGTAGATTATTAAACAGCCTAGGAGCCGAACATAAGAAAAATTTTGAAAAACTAACTCTTGTACATCGGGGGATGTTTACTAAGAATGCATCATTCAGTCGTAGGTTATAGAGATACGAGTTTCGAGTATTAAGGTAGCCGCAACGAATGAAAAATAGCTTTAAAATTTTAAAGCAGTATAAATGGATTACTGGAAGAATATTTAGTTCCTTGAATAAGGGATAGCTACTATGCAGTCTATTTTTCTTGCAAATAATTCTTATAGCATGCTTTTGAGCTAACAACACAGGATTCAATCTAGTTTTATAAGTACCACCCCAACATGCTAAGCCATAATCAATCTTAGAATGGAAAAGACTAAAATAAATCATTTTCAATACATGGAGTGAACAATAAGGGCGCAGTTGATACATTTGCCTGATCGCAAAGGACAGATAATCATTTACGTTCGAAATATGATTAGCCCAGTTCAGCTTATTGTCCAGAGTTACTCCCAGATATTTAAAACTAGGAACGACCTCAATTGAGAAGCATTTATCAGAACAAAAGCCATCGAAATAAAAAGTGGTAGAGTGGTTACGCAAGCTAGGAGAATGGTCATTATCATTAGGCAACAGAAAACGTTTGCAATTGAGATGATGATACTTAAAAGTGTGAGATTCATAGCTATGGTCCCTCATATTAAAAAACATTATTTTCGTTTTTACACTCATGGAGAGCTTGTGAGAAGAGAACCAAATCCTAAGTGTTTCCAAATCATGATTTATGTTGCAGGTAAAATTTAGCATTGATTTTTCACTGAAAGAGCAGGCTAAATCGTCAGCAAATGCAGTAAGCTTACTTTTGAAATTTTGAACAAACAGTGAGTTAATAAAGATTAGAAATAAAAGTGGCCCTAATACGGATCCCTGTGGAACTCCCAAATCGATCGCCCGAGTTTTACTAAAAGTGTTTCCAATTTTCACTCTTTGTTTCCTGTCAGATAGAAAAGAGGAGAACCACTTCCACATAAACCCTCTGAAACCAGCATTATACAGTTTTTTGAGCATCAACTGGTGGTCTACAGAGTCAAATGCTTTTGAATATCGACAAACAAAGCCCCAGAAAGATTGCCTTCATTAACATCATTAAAAATATGGGTACAAAAAGATAATAACGCATCTTCAGTTGATTTGCCTTTTCTAAATCCAAACTGACATTCGCTCAGGAAATTGGTTTTGTTTAGAAACGAAAGCATACGAGTTTTAATTGCTCTTTCAAAAACTTTAGTGAAGGGAGACAAAACTGAGATCGGGCGATAATTATTAGGGTCCGAAGTATCACCTTTTTTGAACAAAGGCACAACCTCTGCTATTTTCAAAATATCAGGAAAGACCCCCCAAAGTACACTTTTATTGAAAATATCTGCTAAGACATCAACAATATTTAATGCTATATTTTTAAGGACCCAATTTGAGAGGCAATTCTCAACATTAGAATGAGTATTTTTTAAGGACATGATTAAGCGATATAGTTCGAAAGATGTAATACGTTCGAAGACGAAGCTATGTGTTTGAATAATATCTTCTTTCAGTTGCTTAGAACAGAAGTTATTACATGAACTACCGGATATATCGTGGGAAAGATTACAGAAAAAGTCTATGAAAATATCAGCAAGTTGTGTCGGCTCTGAAATAATTGAATCGTTAATTTTGAGATTTTTTACAATGCCTTTATTGGATTTTTTATTCAGTATTTTATTTATTGTGGCCCACTCACCCTTTGGACTACCCTTATATTTATTAAATTCATTTAAGAAATATATTTCTTTACACTTAGGGATTTCTGTCTTGATTTCATGACACAGCGTCGCAAACTGTTCCTGGTAGCTCATATTAGATGGATGCTTAGAACATTTTAACCTCAATTTATTTCTTTTATTTATTTTTAAAGCTAATGAATTAGTAATCCACGGCTTCAGCATTTTGATAGGTTTCCTACGAGGACTAGAAAGTACACAATTATTAGCATGGTTAAGTAAAGTTCGTAAGAAATTATCAAATGCTACAGAGGGGTTATTAC
Source organism: Microchrysa polita (assembly GCA_949715475.1). NCBI lineage: Eukaryota > Metazoa > Arthropoda > Insecta > Diptera > Stratiomyidae > Microchrysa > Microchrysa polita. The sequence continues at coordinate 36,632,977 of OX454418.1, read as the reverse complement.
TATTATATGTATCGTTCCAGCATTCCATTCTTAGTAAACTATTAAATTTGTGCAAATCATATTTCCTTAAGGGAATGGTTTCATCAACTGTACTCTCATTACTCACAACTGTATTATTCAAAAAAAGACTGGTCATATAGTGATCCGAAATGTTAATATAGGTGGCAGAGCTAGTTAAGGAAAAACTGCTATTATTGCTCAAACGAGTGAAGATATGATCTATGCATGTTTGGCTACAATCTGTGACCCTAGTTGGTACGTCAACGCATGAATAAAAACCATTTGCAGCCATAAACATTTTATACTTAACGACATCAACTGAATCACTCAATAAATCTAAATTCATGTCACCCAATATAACGCAATTTTTGCTATATATACAAGATACAAAGTCACCAAACTCTTCCAGAAACACATTCTTCGAAACATCGTTAAACCTATAAACACATATAAAAGAAAATTTAACCGAAGAAATATTACATTCAAGTTTTAAAAGATCACAGCTTTGGAGATTGTGACACACAACTGAACAAACAAAATTTTGTTTAACGAAAACCGCAACTCCTCCCGAAGCATAAGAATCGTTGCAACATGTAAACAACGAGTATCCGTCTAGATCAAAAAGCTCCTTTTCATTCGTGTAAATCCAAATTTCAGAAAGAAAAATAAAGAGAGGCTTATTATTCAATGAATTAATAAAGCAGACAAGTTCATCAAAATTTTTCCTAAGGCTTCTAATGTTTTGGTGCATAATATACAGGCAGTTCAAGTTTCTTAAACAATATTCAAAACTATCAGAATAAGTAACACAATTAAAATCATCCTCAGTGAATAAGTGAGAAAGAGATGACGCGAACATAATGGATGAAATTATCTATTAGAAAAAATATTTAAATCTTCAACAGATCTATTAAATGATTACGATTTGACGGAATCGACATATCTCGAAATTAAATTGAAGCTGACTGAAATCAAAATCGCGATCCAGGAAAAAGGACTAATTTGAAAAAGATCTGCCAAATTAAAAAAAGTAAATGTCTAACTATTGATATACGTGCTTAATCATAATGAGTGTCTTGAGTTTGCATTTTACCAGCTTATGCATGCAGAGAGTTGATAATATTCGAGTCTAAGCTAAACTGCATTCAAAAGAAAGGCGATGACGTCTGGGACTGATTTATGGGATATATGTGTGCATTTCTAGTTCATATACCTATTATTATCACTACCACCTGGTGAAATTAAAGAATTTGAATCATTCTTCTAGTTTTGATATCACATATCATACGATTGCCAGAGAAGCTTAAAGTCCACCGAGGTTACTCCCAGCATAAATAGAAATAGGTCCGAATGAACATTTATTAATCAGTTGTTTAAAACGATGTAATTTTGGCAATCTTATAAAATTCACTAAATTCACATCTCTAGTCGCAATTCCACTGCAGGAACTTTTGGGCAACACCTAAACATGCTGCACTTGTCCAACGGGCAATGGATCTGGGCAACACACGTGCGTTTAACTAAAAAAAATTATATCTTATATCGAAGAATCAAATCAATTTTTGTCGCCGTTAAAGAAGCAACGTTTCTTGTGGAATTGGCTTCACCCAATTGAATGACGACTTAAGATGATCCGTGTCATAAAAGTGTGCCTAGTGCCGAGCAATGACAGAACAGTTAAATCACCCTCTCATTAACCTCACAACTTCTGTAGTAGTAATTGTGATGAAGTTAAGTCTTAGTGTCCTGGCGAGCTTCATAATAGGGCCTTGTCTTGTCTTGTTATGACCCCCAATTAGCTTCCTTTTAAATGACAGTAGTAAGATAGAAAGGACAACGTCTAATCTTGACCAGATCATCCTTTGGTCATCACGTGATCATTACCACTTTCGGAAAGCATAAACTGATGAGACACATTTGCTTCATGGATACGAACTGGTGGAAATACAATAAATTGATTGCGTATCATGGTATGTACGTATTAAAAATATTCTCACTTCATCCACATTTTACAATATTGTAAGGACAATACGAACATTCTTCCGTCAAGTCTATGGTTGGTATAAAATGAAGTGCTTAATAGTGCTAAGTCCGTACTTTCCTCTTTTTTCTAGATTTTCCTTCGAAATTATAACGACTGATTGCCAGATTTTAATATAATTATCTTCTTGACAGTGTAACCTGCTTAAAAAGCTAAAAATATTTGCAAAAATTAAGTTATCTAAGATGGGAACAAGGTTTGAAACTTTATTTTCGCGTTTTCTCCAAATGTTGAAAAATGGACTTAGCACTATTGTGCTTTAAGGTATCGATTGTAGGGCTTATGGCCAGGGTTCTGCCGCTCGCAAAGTCGATAAGTCGCTGACCATTGTTGTTGTTTTCAACGTGGAGGCTATGACCTCCAGTAGTTCCCCTGTGTCAGCTTTCGTTTAAACTTTGGCGTTAAAATCACCCAGCAGCAGCTTGACGTCGTTTGATGAAAGTGAATCGAAGAGTGTTTCCAGGTGGTTATAGAACTTGTCCTTAATCGCGTCTTTTTTTACTTCTTAACAAATAATAATATTAAGATTAAGTTTGATGAAGTCAGACCAAGTGAGGATTGACGAATTAACTCCACAAAATACACGGAAAACACGTGGGTGGCCTTTAGCATCTGTTGAGCGGATGGCGTGGTTTAGACCCGTGCTTGTCTTAAGCACATTTGCAATCAACTGGTGGATGATTGCCGATTGTGCTTACACCGCAGCTGCAGTCCGAGCGACACAACTCCATGGAGCGGTATAAGAAGGCAAGGAACAGGAGAGAATGATCGCGGGCATTCGGTGGTTCAATGGTACACTCTATCTCTGAGTTGTGTGGGTTGGAATCTCATTGTGACCATGGATGTTTGAGTTGCCGAGTCTTCGATGTAAATCGTCCCGGAGCTACCTGTTGTTACAATGGCCAAGAGCTGCTAAAACCCCCTTCGATTCAAGAGAAAAAAGATGCTTGATTCGCTACAACAAGAGAATGATTGCCCTTGCAAGATGCACTCAATTAGAAACTAGAAAATGCTATAAAACAACCTCTCCCAAGCATCAGAAAATGTGAATTTGCGTCTATACACGCTGTCCTTGTTTTGTTTGTGTCCGTAATAAAAGAATACAAAATAAAAATAAAATTAATGAAAAATGTATAAAAAATAATAAACAAAATGTCTCACTCACCGATACACCATACGATAAGTGCGTCAACTAAAATGCTCAACCATACCGTAAAACTATTACATATCTCCTAATTATGTACTGTGTAGTACTACTGCATTCATAAATATAAATATTGAAAAATACTTTACACTTTGATTTATTTTTCCCGAAAAATAATTTTAAAACTTTACATACACATACACGACCATCTGTATCATTAGTCCGCACTTCTCTCGTAAATTTGAATATACGCTTCCGTCAACGTGATCATTTGTGGTAAAATATTTGTCACATGCAAGTCCTGCATCTCGTACCACTGTTGATTCGACTTGTGCAAAATGTGAACGCGATACGTTCCTTTGCTCGGCTCACCGTCATGAACAATATTCGCCACAAGATTGTACTTGGTGCATGAATGAAGTTTTCTATTTTCCGGCGTTAGGATGTCGCCGAAATCAACATTTCTGTAAAAATCATAAAATATGAAAATACGCCAGAAATTTGATTAAATGTATCTGTGTACTTACTTTATCGGGAAATTGACGATTGTTGGATTCTTTTCTAAAAAGAACGTATTCTTGGTGAATCGTTTTATATACAAAATAATAAAATGTGGCAGTCGATTGATCTCAAAACGTTTCATGTAATTGTCCTTGTACGTTTTGTACTCTTTCTCCGTCACGCCATTAAACTTGGCCAGCAACTGATACAAATTCACTTGCGGAATTATGTTTTCCCGAAACTCATCCGTAAACAGTGGTGGCGGTGGTAGATCACAAGTAAGATACAAGAAACTGGAAGACTCGGACTGCTCTTGATACTCTTCTGTGGCCAGAAGCAAAGCTTTCTGCGTATCATCCAAATCGGTGGAGGGAATTTTTCTTGTGTAAATTGTCATTTCGCCTAGGAACGATTTGTAAATAATCGACGAATCGGGTTTCTTACTACCCTTCAGCGCCCGGTGCAACGTGTGCAGAAACCATGATAGAAAGTCAATCGGATCTCCTTGCTCGGTAATCTGAAAGCGTTTATTGCTCCACAGCACTACAGCTTGTAACATTTCATGGGGCGAAACGTGTGCTTTGAAATTTCTTGGATTCCACATCTTTCGCATCAGTTCGCCGAATCTTTGAACAAGATTGAAAATGGAATCCCCGGGCGGTCGTCGGATTTTTGCATAATTCTCTTCGCGCAAATAGTAGTCACGCAGCGGGCCGACATGCGACAAGGCGTGAAGCACCACGTTGCAATAGTCATTTGCCTTGATATTGTTCAAACCAACAACGCCGGGAAGGTACAATGTGCCATCCACCGTTCGTGAAAATTTCACCAACGGACTGTCGATGTTCTTGATCTCGGACTGTGTAAAGGTTGGATTTAGCACGTACTTGATATCGTCCAGCGATGAGTCGATAATTTCATAGTTATCCGGCAGGCAATAGAAACGCAATGTTTGCAAATTCAAGAAGACATGATGCGATTCTGAGACGGAATGAGTGTAGGCGTGCGTGTTGGTACCACGTCCCTGAAAGTATTTTCCGCACACCAAACAGGCGTAGACGTTTATCCGCGTCAGCGAGACTGAACACAATTTCTCGAAATCGAAGTCTAGTATTTGTCTGTTTATGGTGTCCAGATAGGGACACACTCGATATTTAGGATTGAAAACGGACGGTGTGATGCCATCTACAATAAATTTTAGGGATTATAGGATTTTGGAGGGAATCAAGTGCAGTAGCTTACCGTCACCGTCGTCGTTAAATAACTTTGGTTTCTTGATTTCGGGCTCTGAAAGAAGCAGAATAATCCATTTTTGTTGTTTTCGTAGAGCGAATTGAAAACTTACCGGTCTCCTCCATTTGATATCCGCTTGGTAATTTGCGAAAACTCGGAAAATTTCACCAGCGAAATCAACAACTCCGACTGAGCAAATGTCACTGTACCGGTTAAACTGACAGCTTTGCGATGTCAAAACAAAAACTTGGAAATAGGTTTGTGGTTGAATTGGCACATTAGTTGAGGGACTCTGCATTTTTTCGTTTGCAGGTTCGTTATTTTAAAATATTTAATAATAGGTATGTTTTTTTGGTTATCCCATGTAGGTTTGGGTAACGAAACTTCATATAAAAAAATGACATCGTTTTTCCTTTGTGCCATTGCAGGGGCTGCGTGAAATTGCAGCATTTTCGACACATGTAGCTTGATTTTCGACACATGTAGCTCATCGTCAAATATTTGGGGCATATTAGCAATATTAGGCAGCAAAAGTGAAAGCGCAATTTAGCATAAAGTTATGTTAAAAGAAAACTTGATTGGATTGATTGTGGGATTTGGCGAATGTACCCATAAGCATACTGCGATTGTCATTATCCTGGCCGCTTCCCTTACTTGGATGAACTTTTCTAACTGACTTTTCAATTTAGCTGGCCTGCGTTAAGACTTAAGGGAATTGTTAGATGACCTACTAGCTCGTTGCCTCCATAGATTAGATTCTGTTACGTCTTTGCAATACATTTTTCAATTATTTGCCGGGTTTCTTGTCCTGTTTATTGTTAGAATGAAGCAAAACTTCCTACTAGGTAGAGTTAAGCAATTTCTCCTCTGTCTAATCTACTTGTGAAAGATACTCAGAAACTGGCATTTCGATATTTTAGTTTGATTTTGCGTCATTTGTCAAAAGCTCAAGGAGTTTATCCTGACATTCATAACCCGCATACGACTAGTGTCACCGCCGCGTCTCTATATTAAGGCCGCAATGTAGAAATTTTTCGCCTACTGTTTGCACTGTTTTGTTGTTACTTTTAATGACGTCATATGCTTGTTGTGGTTGTTTCTTCGTGTAAATCCAAAACTTAGTATGCAAACTATGACGGCATGGAACTGCTGAGTTACGGCCTTGATGTATCTAGATGGCGTTGCTAGTGTGTCATGCCTTTCGAGTTTATAAAGCTCAGAGCTTTTAGCGGGTTACGAAACGGGTTTATCGTCTAGTGTGTCAGGACCAGTGTTGCCAATTTAGCCGTTTTCCGGCCAAATTTAGCCGGAAACCGTGCTGTTTAGCCGGAAGAAATTTATAATTCCGGCCGGCCGGATTCTTAGCCGGAATTGATTTTCTTCGGCCGTTTTTCCAACTAAAATTATTTTATGAATTTTTGTTTACTTTGAAACTAGAATAAATTTTACAATATTCACAAACAAAATAATTAATCGCCGTGAAATTATTTCTACATACACTTATTATCGTGTATTAGGATAAGTACCTACTATGATGTCCACTTAGAGGAAATTTGCATTTAAGTCTCCTGGGAAAAATTTGCCGCGGAGACTTGCCTTTTTTCAATAATTTTAGGGTAATGGGTTTCAGGTAAACTGACGATATTAGTACCTAGTCTAAGCATGTTATTTACTAACCACCAATATGCTAAATATTTCGCAAAATGGAAGACAGTTTCTTAGATAAAATTCTCTGCTGAGCAATTCCTGGAACATGGGGGTACCTGAACATTTTTCCATTTTTCAAAGGGTCAATTTTTTACCACAGATAACTTCATCATGCCAGATTAAGTACAAGGGTGAAAACCTTTTAGCGAGATTCATAGATAGTGATAATATCTCCGGAACACTAACGTTGTGCAAGTAGCTTGCCCAGTAGACTACAAAAATTAAATTTAAGTGTGTATGTATTTCGGGGGCAACTTACCAGCACAAAAGCTGAAAAGTGCTGAAGAAGGGGGTAAGTTGCCCCCGAAATATATACTCACTTAAATCTAATATTTGTAGTCTACTGGGCAAACTACTTGTACAACGTCTGACGTCTGACATTATATTTTGTTTCTGGGTTTGTAGCAACAAATTTATCAAAAACCTATACCATTTCCCGCCAAGCTCAAATTTTGGAACATCAAATTCGTATCTTTGGAGCATCAAATTCGTAATTGCGGATCATCAACAATGGAACATCAATTTCAACTATGGAAAATAAAATAAAATTTGGAGAGCTCAAATTTGAAAATGAATAACAAGCTTGACACACATGTTTCGAATGGCAAATTTATCATCATTAGCACGAGTTCCAAATTACGCAATTGGACCATCATTTGCTCAATAATGACTGGGGACGCCATCTGTTGTACAATTTAAGAACAAGAATGTTTACAAAAATTTTAAATTTGTTATCAATTTTTACACATTTCTATTCAAATTCTTTAAGAAAAGTGTGTCCTCAAATTATTTAATTGAATATTCATCAAAATATCGCAATTGTGAGGGACATTTTCACCATTTACACAAACGTCAAAAGTAAATGACGAATTCTAATGACGAAAGCATATGTGTCACTCCAATTTCGAACTTTCATCATCATGATGATTTGGATATGTGTCTTGGGCCTAAAATTGTTAACTTTTAATCAAAATATCCATACATAAATGCGGATGCCCTTGCCCATAGTTACGTATTGGACGTTCCTTTTACGAATTTTATGTTCCAAAATTTCGAACCCAATGTGGTTATGGATTTGACTGAGAAATTGTACCTGTATACAACAATTTCGACTAGTTGAGCTATCTAACTCCGAACAAAGTAAATTTCGACTCTAATGCCAGCGATTGGAGCATATATGTAATAAAACTAAGAAATCTGCCTAAGGCATAGTTTACGGGTAGTACTCCAGAAAAGAAATAAAATTATTAAAATCAGGTTTTTACTATATTTTTTCGTAATGTGACTGTTTTGTATGATTTAGCCGGTTTTTTGGCCGTTTTTCTCGCTGAAATTTATTTAGCCGTATTTTTAGCCGTTTTTGAAAAAAATATAGCCGGTTTTCCGGCTAAATTTAGCCGTTTTCTAAATTTCCAGTTGGCAACACTGGCAGGACTATTACATGTATGCTTAAATGGGCGATGGGCTTAAAACAAGCCTGAAAATCATTTAGTATTTTTTTTTAACCTATAAAATCCTGAAATGCTCTGGAATTCAACTAGTCGGATGTTAACTTTAATTTTCACTTTTCTTCCTTTTTTGTATCGCCTATATGCCAAAGTACCTACTTCTGAATGGAATTCAAACACTCATATAGACCCATATCTTCATGATCAAAATGTATTTTTTTATTTTACGTCCTTGAAGCATGTCGGCACAAGCCACGCACTTCTTTAAGCACAGAAATTAGGGGCGGTCATTTGTCTTTTTGCCCTGGGCGTCGTAAGAGGTAGAGCGCGCGCTAGAGTTGGGACCCATGATTCGCAACTATAGCATACCACAGGTTTGATGATCTTATTATACACGTGAGGCTTCGTGCTCCTGCTCACCAGCTTGAATTTCATTATTCGAAAAAAAAAACACATATTAGTTATTTGTACCCGTCGCTTTACCTTAACTAATTCTTTTGGGGCGGTATTGAGGTTATGCAGAAGACTTTCTGCATCGCCCAATCTTTGAGACATAATGTTGGTGTCATTGGCGTACGCTACTAATTGTGATGATGAGTAGCGTTCCGGTGCTCTCCATATTCAACGCTCCGATTAGGTGCTCCAGAGCGAGGTTTAGATCAGCTGGAGTCTCGTCAGCGCCGGCGCTTTATTACGTTTTAATGATTGCATGGTAAGATCTACTTCCTCTACTGTTGGCGGTGGAATGGGAGTGCCTGAGTCAGCCATCTCCTAGAGAGGTTGTTGGGTGGGGGTGTTCGATTGAACATTGGGGGGCTCTTCGAAATGTGAGGCCCAGCGTTTATTTATGTTATTCGAGTTCGCTGATGATTAATTTTAATTTTTTCGCATCTATCGAGCTTGCATTATTTGTGCTCGTCTTCAGTGCTTAATATCGCGTTACTCGGCGGCCTAAGGTCGGGGTAGGCAAGGTTTGTTTTGTATTCTTCGTAAAACAAGTCTTTTCGTCCTTCCTGGTCTTTATAACTCAAAACCTCCTCCTGCTTTTTCAAAGATCTTAAGGGCGTCATTGTTGCTTAGCACGGCTGAACGTTTTTCCTCAAGGTCTGTGTACGCAACCACCCTCGCATCATTCCTTATTTTATTCCAAAGAAATTCTACACCTATAGGTTATCTTCACCAAATAGTGGTATGTTTGCTTTTCAACAGGATCAACGTCCATCTCTTGCAGATGATAACGTAGTCGATCAGATTTACTGGATGTAGGGTTACCCCCTGCTCGGGCCTGGAAGGTGCTGCCGGGACGCCGGTTGCATGAAAATTTTGGCGGGCCGCGCTCTTTTGGTGTAAAAAATGTAGTCCTCCTGAAAAGTCAGTACTATACTTTAAAAATTAATTTACAGTTCAGTTTTCCAACATTTCTTTTCATCGGAGAGGTATTGGGATAGTTAGCCCAGCTTTTCTTTAAAATATTCACCCTCATGACGTTCGCGAGTTTGGGTTAGTTTTCCAATGTCTGCTTTTCAAGAGATCCTCTATTTAGTCTAGTCTATTTACCGATAGCTGGCGGCTCGCAAATAAAAAAACATTATTCTGTGGGTGTTTATCCCTAGGTATGGCGGTCTTACCATTATCAATGGAAACTAAAAATCTCGTCTCACGTCTCGTGTTACTCCGCATCGCTGCAAACTTAATTTATCAAACGCCACAGAAATTTCTTTGGGCGTAATTGGGGTTTAAGCCAAAAAAAATCATTTAAATTTGAAATTAGAGCTTAATTGCCTTGGAATGATTGAATCTTTATCGAAAACACTCCACTCTCTTCGTAGACATTTTAAACTTGTATCTGACATGAATATCTGGCTAATGCCGGCCCCACACCTGGGTCCGCCAAACCGTGCTGTACAAAATACCATAATTGTATACAACACACACCTGCGAGGGATAGAGGCAATCGGGTAATTCAACGGACGTTATTTTTTCGTTGAATTCCCTCATCTCTTCTGTTCCTTCCATGCATTTGTTGTTCACAACTTTGATCTTTTGTACCACGCGGCTCGGCGAACCCCGATCCGTGTGGAGCCGGCATAAGGTCAGATGACCGTGGAGTTATATTTAGGCAATAGATTCCAGCCAGCTCAGAAATCAGGCAGTCCCTTTTCAACCAAATAATGTTTATAATTTGGTAATTTTTGCTAAAGGTATTGGGTTCATTACCAGGATATCAATTGCAATGGATACTGGATAGAATAGAGGGAAGTGGCGCAGCGAATGGAATAGGCAGGCATGACTCCACCAATTTCTATTTGATCATGCCATGGACTGGGTCTTTTCTGTTATTACGAAGCGGTTGAAAATAATGCGGATGCGCTATTGAGGTAATCATAAAACTCTCGCTCATTCGATGGAATTGTTGATTGCCTCACCCTTCCTTTGCATGACTATAAGCACTTCTAATAATCGCTCAATAGAGTCGGCATGATTGAGACTCGCTTTTGAATCTTTTGTGTGTATGTGCCCTACCACGAGAACGTGTAATATGGCACGTAGGTAAACATATTCGGCATTATCAGTGCCGACAATATTAGCACCGTTTTATGCTAGACTACTCACAAGATTACCCCGACTGCGAGTGAATTGTAGAGGACGCCAAGCTTTTGCGTCCTCATAGGCTCTCAAGGCACCGGCAATCGAAATATAGTCTCGCACGTTTAAAAATAAAAAAGGTTATAAGAAATTTAAATGATTGTGGCAATTCATTTCACTCTCCCTGCCACAAATAATTGTGACAGCTTTCAACCTGAACTTTGAAATTCGGGATCACCTCCTCACCACCACCTCCTCTAACCATTCACACCAAATCGTACATCGTCCCATCACTATTCTTTCACCTATTGCGATGACACTACAAGCACTCCAAGCTCCTTCGATTCAGTCAACCATCCTGTTCTACTGGAAACTCTTCTATCTGCGAAACTACACAGCATTTCGAAACAAGGAAAGATTCATGGAAACATCTCTTACCCTGTTTAACATTTAGGCTTGCGACCGACGAACGAATTTTCAGGTGATTCGAATCGATAGTGCTTCAAGAAATTCACGTTCACCCACCATAGTGTGGGTTTCTCGATGCACTATAGAATCAAATCGCTCGCCAGGATCAAGCGTTACGTACCTATGCTTCCATACCCTCAGAATAGGTTTGCAGAATGCTACATAGTAGTCACCACTCACGTGGTCCAGGAAATATATAGTGCTTGCAACATTATATACACTCCCTCTATATGCAACGTAACGTTGACTCGAAGTAGCCTATAAACGGAACGAACCATGCCCCACAAGGGGTTACGGTACAGAGAAGACACCTCGGGGACCACCACCAGAAACTTTTAACGTGACCTGGAAGGTGCAATTGCTGAACGCACCGTTCTATTCATCATGTTGAAGCGGTAACAAAATACACAACTATGTTCTGGAAGCAATAGTCGACAGCTTTTGGGGAATACTTGTTACATGTAATGCGATAAATCGAGCGGATAAGGGTTATGCACTCTTAATGTGTTAGGGACATTCAAAATATTAAATAGCTGCTGTGGTGTTAAAAGTTTATTTCCTTGGCACGACCCCAGCGGCTCTAGCGACAGCGACTTGCTCATTCCATATAAAAACTAGTTTTTAGAATGAGAGAAAAATAAGTTTTTATATGGAATGAGCGAGTCGCTGTCGCTAGAGCCGCTGGAGTCGTGTCGAGGAAAATGTACCTTTAAGGTTTGTGTTCGTAGAGACGACTTATGTGATGATCGCTCACGATCGCCCACGAGCTGAACCTCTTTAGAAACGCAGCTATACCCAATAGCCTCACTCCGACGACACGGCTGAACAATCGTATACGAAACAAAGTATGTAAATCTCTAGAGCTGTCGTGGTTGCCCATTTTTTGTTGTCGTTAAAAGTGTTGGCGTCGAACCTAATTGAAACGGTTCCTTTCAGCTCAACGGCGCTGGACAGGGTTATCGTTGTTTTACATAACTTGCGCACGAGATGTTGCCTTCACTTTTGTGCGTTCTATGATAATATACTTGTTTTGTAATTTCAACGGTCAGTTCGCTGATGCAAGGACCATCACTTAGAAAATGGGTGGGTCCCACTTTTGTCGTAGTAGGAAAGATTCACCAGAAGCTAGGAATGCGGCTTATTGGTATATATTTTTGTGTCTGCTTTTTGTACAATCCATCTAAGTAAGGGGTTTTCAGCCTAATGTTCATCGGTGTTATGTGAGTGTTGGAAAGGCTTCAAATGAGAATCTTTAAAGCACACACCATAAATGTTCTCCAAATCAGCTGACTACTGGCACTGGCCTCCCGATAATATGGCAGCACCGCCACTGCATGTAAAGTACACGTAAGCAACGTCCCAATAACACGCACCATCCAAGCATAAAGATCACCAGCATGCGGCATGCCCACTCAACTGACTAAAACCGGAAAAGGCGAGCCAGCAGTATTCATTATTTTAGTCTTGGCATCGAAGCATCCACAACTGGAACTCATGAACAAGACTCGAATCGCTCTCCACGTTAGCATCGAATGCGTACAAATCTGGACCACTCGGACAGCGTGCGTTGAATATTAGAATTTTAGTATCATTGAATTGAATCAAAATATTTAAGAATAAATCTACAAGATTGCTCCATTGTTTTCACTTAGAGAGCTCCACGAAAGAATACACTTGATCATTAAATCTATCTTTTACAGTGTAACAGTGTTTTTCGAAATATCTACATATGTGTATTGAATTGAGACATATTCAGCACTAAAATGATTGGCAGATGATTTGATGATGATCCAAATGTTTTGCAAACTATGAGGCCGGAGCTGGCGATGGATATATCAGGTGGCCTGTTGCATGATCCCATGAATCGAGTCAGTTTTTCGACATTTAGAGGACAGACGTTTGAGGGATCCAATGGTTCTGCGTCTGCGTTCTCTGGCGTCGTGTGCATTGAAATCACCAAGCAAAAGATATTGGCCGGTAATCAGCGAATTCCGGGACAACCGAAGACTTGGAGTACGTAGCTGTTGAGAATGTCAAAGGCAATATTTCCTGACGTGGCAACTATCGCTTGAAGCTCCAATGTAGTATGGCTTGGGACATTATCAGCAGCGAAAATTGTGACATCCGTTAGTTCTTTAGTGGACACTACCACACGCGACCGCGTTTAGTGATGATATACTTTCAACGGGAGCTAAGCAATGAATTGAGATTAAATTTAGTTGCCTGAATTACTCCCAATTTAAATGCGGTGTCTATCCACGAAGTCTGTGAGTTCTGCATTGCAGACCATTACAGATTATTATTGCACGATTTTGATGGTATTTTCTAGTGTTGTACTAGCGAATCATTTTTTTTTTCTCTAGAATCGAAGAGGCATTGCCAGATCTTAGAAAATGTAAGAACAAGTAGCCCCCGGAGGATTTACATCGAAGAACCGACTGCCAAAGGAGCATTTTTGAAGGCAACACAAACATCCATGCTCAGTGTACGACTCGAACATACGCTCCGGCAACTCAGAGATAGAGTGTTATCTCTACCACTGAGCCACCTTTCATTTTGGTGGTATCATAATTGTCGCCACAGAAGTTGGGCAGTGTTGGAATCATGTTGGGCAGAGCTGAAACTGAACGGAAAGCGTTAGCCGGACTAGACGGTGATTGTTGGGGACCTTGATTTGGTTGTTGTTATTACTACCGTTGCCGACTGATTTCCACTATGTTGGTCCATTCATTGTCTGGCGTTGTTCAACTCTCTCTTATTGTCACCATTCATCGCACTATCGACTAAACGTTTGTGTAGATCCTTTTACCACAAACACATCACATCCGTGGGCCGGAAATTAACGCGATACGCAAACGTATTTGTAAGGTTTGAAGGAGATCCGCCAGCCAAGACTGCTCTATTAGGATGACGCTACAAGAACGTAGCTGAGTTCTTTGAGCTTGAAAATCGCTGATGCGCCTTCAGTATATCTCCAAAACTCCATGACTGCTAACCTATTTTGGAATTCTGATCTTTTTTTAGATCAAGCGATGATCCTACTGCATACCTACCGTACGTCTGGATTCAACTTAATGTCCAACCTACTGAATTTTTGAATAACATTGAGTTCAACGTGATTCAACGAAACACTCGCTTTGCAGAAAAAAAAACATTGATGCAGATATATTACGTATCACGTACAAAATCATTGACAAATGAAACTTATAAAATGGATTAATCGTATAGACAATAATTATGTGTAACGGTTGCACAAATGGGCCTTATTTTGTAATATTAATCGTCACTCTCGTTACAATCGAAGTTTGCATATTTCCTAATTATCCTACCATAGAATATTCCTACATAGTACTCTCTCTCTTTCCACCTAATCAATTACATCGGTTCCGAATAATTACTCATCTCCCCCATAGTCGAAGTTGGATCCATGTTCGATTGAGAGATAGGCTCAGCATCAACCACTTCAACGTGGGGAATTACCTCGACCAAGGGTTGTTGCAATGCTACTAAAGCGGCCGAAAGTGGTAGTTGCGATGTAGCTTCGCGTGGTGCAAGTGTGGCTTTCATAAATTTACCTGATTCCGCTGCGGCCTTCTGTTCATTGATGGCGACCTTGAGATCTTCCATCAAATCTTTCTGTTCGGTTTTTTCGCGATAATGCTCCTGAATGTGCGCTCGCAATTCATTGTGCAGCCGAAAAGCGGCCGGACATTCTTTACATTGGTAAGTATTCTCGCCCACATGACTGCGTGTATGTTTCACTAGATCATTGCTTTGGGCAAATGATCGATCGCAGAACTTGCATTGATATGGTTTCTCGCCCGTGTGCGTGCGCATATGTCGTTTCAGGGGATAGGAGGAAGTGAATCTGTTGGGAGAGATTATGATGGCTTTTAGTATGATAGCGAATGGGATTTATTGATTTGAACTTACGTCATTCCACATGCTTCGCATGCATACGGTCTTTCGCCCGTATGTATTCGTATGTGTTTCTTCAACGATTGCGGCTTTGTAAATTTCGAATCGCATTGATCGCAACTATAGGGTTTGATATTTTGATGCGTGGTCATATGACCTTTGAGCTCACCTTTGCATGCAAAGCGACTAGGACATTCCGGACAAGCGAATGGTTTAATACCAGTGTGTCGTAGCAAATGCTGACGCAAATTGCTTCCATTGTTAAAGGCCTTGCCACACTGAGCGCACAAGTAGGGCTGTTCGCCGGTATGTGTCCGAAGATGATCTTTCAACGTACAGCTCTGTAAAAATGCTGCAACACACAGAGATTGTGAGTTATCTACAACTTTCTGAAACACCCAACTCTCCTTACCTTTATTACAAAATTGACAAACGTGCGGCTTAACACCATTATGCCGATTTATATGATCAATCAGGCGAGACGTTAACGCAAATCGCTTTCCGCAAATATTGCATTGATAATTTCTGTACTCTTCGTGCGATTTCATGTGACGCGTGAGCGCATTCAATTGTGAAAATTCTTTCGAACATATTTCGCAAGTGTAGATTTTCTTCTCTCCCTTGCCCCGGTGTGTTCGCATATGCGAGGCGAGCGATTCCTGCTTGGCAAACTCCTTCGGACATTCGATGCATTTGAAGACGGT
The DNA here is from genome assembly GCA_949715475.1 of Microchrysa polita. Taxonomy (NCBI): domain Eukaryota; kingdom Metazoa; phylum Arthropoda; class Insecta; order Diptera; family Stratiomyidae; genus Microchrysa; species Microchrysa polita. Next base: position 36,617,227 of record OX454418.1, on the reverse strand, counting down.
TTGTTGTTTGAGCACGGTTGACGATTCTGTTATCACTTGGGTGTGAACGATTGCATGTCGTCGCATATTGCTCTCGTGCACGAAACGTACTTTGCACACTTCACATTCGTACGGACGACCGTCGGGATCGTGCACGTTCATATGACGCTGTAGACGTGATTTCTTCTCGAACGTTTTTCCGCAAACTTCACAGTTCAACGGTTGTTTTTTTCGTCTATTTTAGACAACCAACAATATTATAGTTTTTCTATAAAACATTTCAATGCGAAACTACACATACCTCTTGTTCAGATGCGATTTCATGTGACGATCCAATCGCGATTTCTTGTCAAAGACTTTATCACAAATGTGACATCGAGGCTTCTCCTTACTTCCCGATGAACTATTTTGAATGGATTTCCTAGACAGCCAAAAAACATAATAAAAGTAGTTGTTATCAAATCAATTTCGCATACCTTCGGCCTCTTCTCTTCGAAGGCACAAGCAATTCGTCAGCGTCCTTTGAATTCTCGCCCTCGTCCTCCTCCTCTTTATCATCAGAAACATAATCAGTTTTCGTTGGTTTCCACTCTTCATCCTCAGAATTGTCCTCATCATCATCATCATCCTCATTGTCATCGTTATCGTAGTTTCGATCCGCTGCATAGCCATTATCAGCATCATCATCATCGCTAGCCTCTCCGTCATGCTTAGACGGATCTAATTGTGTTGCAATCCCGTTTTCGATGGTAATCTCTGATACAAGTGCGTCTTCGCCACCAATATCTTTTGTATCAACAAAATTTGTGAGCGGATTGTGGACAAACACAAATTCTTCATCTTTTGGTTCTACTTTAATGGTACTAGTATGTTGTGGCTTTTCCTCCTGTTCGATGGTCGGCACATGTTGCTGATCTCTAATTTGAAGTAGATAAGATTTCGCTGATTCACATCTACCCATGAAATCGTACGATGTATGAATTTGTGTGAGACAGGTATCGCACACTTGGTTGGGCAATGCGTCTCCATCGGAGAGCTGAAAACAAAATAATATTAAATTTAGTTTTTTTTAGTTTTTATTCGGTGGCACCGCAGAAACACTGGTTTGCTTAATAAAACAGAAGCTCCCGCGAACGGTACATTGCATACGTCCGTAACCCCTAGAGGTGTCCCTTCAACATAACTTATGTAGTTCTGATAAGCAAGGATAAATCTGAGAGAATAGAAGAATAGGCAACTTAAACAAGCATGGAGAATGGATATGAACAATGGAGCGCAAAAAAGCGTAGAAAAACAACAGAGGGAAAGATATTTAGCCATTCATTTATAAGTGACAGAAGAGTTGCAGCGGAAGATGTTATCAGCAAGCGGGAAACATCATCCCAACAACAATATGCACCTCCATACACAACATAGGTGGTGTCAGCTGAAAGTGAAATGAAACACTGGACAAGGAAGGCTTAAATCAATAAAAGCGCGATAGGATAACGTAGGAAACTAAATTTTTGTACATTAGACACATTCTGATTTAGCATTCTATAAGGCGATAGACGACACTTTTACTTTTGTCTTTTGTGGTATGGTCTAACGACACATCTGGCGATATAACGTACCAGGAATGGCTGACTACCGACAAAGGTAGGAGTTTTATTTCGCACTTAAAGTTTTCAGGCAAGCTAGCAACTTGGCAAAGCCTAATGAGTATTTTCCTTTCCTGGACAAGAGCCAAGAGGTTTGATTGTTAGTATGCGTACTCCAGGAACTATCGACCCTTAATGGGAAGGAAACTACTGACAAAAGCATGGAAAGTAATAAGCTAACAAGAACCTTAGAGTGCTACAAACAAGGTTTCGGATATCCAGGGCCGAAGATTGTAGGAGTGGACAATCGTGCTCTCGGTTGTTGATATCTGTAAACCGCAGGTCCAGGTGTTGTCACTCAGAAAACCATAAATCTTTTAAAGAGCAGCTCGTTACTGAGAAGAAGATGAAGCTACTGACACCGATGACGACCGTGACCTGAAAGAATTCGGTGAGAATGTAAGCCAAATAAAACGCCTTGCAAAAGGAGACTTTTCACCTCAAAACAGGCGCTGGTGGTGCAGATTGGCAAGAACAGTTCCAAGTCGAAGGTTGTCAGGTTTCTCGACCACGAAAAATCTCTTCGTAAGATCAACACAGATTAAGCGCCATTTACATTATCGAACTATTCGTAAGATTTTATTTTTGACTCAATTTGAATCATATGTGAAAGCTTTAATGTAACTCACTGTATTATTTCAATCATCAATCCAAGTCATCACTTGATAATTATAAATATGAGAACAAAGCGGAATGGACAACACATTTCCAACGCTGTCGAATAAGTTGAGAAACGATCAAAGCGAATAGTCGAATAGTCGAAGCGCAAGCAGATGTATAAACCAATAATTGGTTGCTATAAAATGGATTTGAATCTACGGATTCGCCGTGGGTGTGCGGCCTGAAGCTGCCTTGTGTAGTGCCGATCTTGTTGATCTGCCCGGTTTATATTGGCGAATCGCATTGGCCTCCTTCTTCTTCCTTGCTTGATTGGCCTGCGATGTAGGCACATCGCCCGTTCTGGCAGTAATGTCTCAGCCTTTATCTACAGGCAGCTCTATCACAACCGAGACCAATGCGTTGTTGTTGCTTTTTCATTTGACACATCCAGGTATTCTTCGGTCTACTTTTGGCCCTATGGCCACATATTAATAACTACCATCTCTCTTACGCTATACAAAATATTGACCCTCCTGGACGCATACCGCGAAATATTCAATATTGAATATTTCGGGATTCAAACCAGTGTTTCTTTCAAAGCTCTTCAGCAAAGACACAATTCCACGTTATTTCTAATCCAAATATTCAATCCACTATCTACCCTGACATCTTCCGTTGATATACCTTTGATGATGATCTTTTATGGTGAATGTATGGCGGGGATTCAAATTGGAAGCGCTTCCACCAGAAGCAGCTCTCCAGCGTTTCCCCTTCATTCGTAATTGTGCTTCTGGAGAAGCGCTCCCACTGGATCTGCGCTGCCTTTTAATTCGCAATGACGCTTATAGGGAAGCTCTTCTACTAGAGCAGTTTGACAGCGCTTCCTCTTCCTTCGCAATTGCGCTTCCGAGGAAGCACCCCACTCCCAACTAACTTTCCAGCCAGATTCATGTGGAAGTGATCCGTACCGGCTTCCATAGAAGCGCTTACCTCTGCGGACAGGCAATGTGAAAAAAGAAAATGAAGCAGGATGGCATGCGTAACATTTTTATTTCCTTCGTGTAACCTTCATGGTTCAGCATTCAGATCCATATAAGAGTGCGGGACGTACAACCCTTGGCTTCAGTGGCATTTTATTTACGCAAAAAACTCCAGAGTTTTCTCGCCACATCATCCATCCAACCTTGGAGCGATGTTTGATATCATCATCGCATGTGGCTCCAGGCTCCTTTTTTTACCATCGAGCCAAGATACTTGAACATGAGACAAGACTTAAAGCTGATCTCCTTTGATGTACACATCTGTTACCGGTGCATCTGGGTCTGAGAACGGGCAGCATAAGAGCTCAGTCTTTTTTAGACTAATCCTCAATCTTTCTTTCTTTCCCTGAAAGCGTCTGGCATCGGTAGCCCACCTTTGATTTTGTTGAAGAGAATTGTGCCATCTAATCCCGACATTCTCCATTTCGAACCAGGGATATTGTGTTTCATCTGATGCGGCACGATTTCAGTATCTGCGGCGCCCAATTTTGATGATGCCATTTCATTAATATTGGCCCGAAACGACCGAATCTGCAATCCTTTTTTGCGAAATCGTAACGGTTCTCCAGATATTCAATGTCAAAGTTTGACACTTATATCCTTATATGGGTTAGTTCCGTTTTGAATGGAAAATTGGGGGTATTTTTACTACATATTGATATGAATCAATAGCATTGCACCGAAAATAACATTTAAAATTTCAATGGCCTCCGTGTCTAACAATTTTTACAATTCTTGCTCGCAAATATATTTCGGCATTTCATATTATTGCCAAATTGGTAAAACTTACTTTTCTAGTGGGACTGATTAAAATTAAAATGTTAATTTGATGGAATCGAACAGTTCCCCCAATGTGTAAAGCGAAAATATTCCCAATTTTCTTATCAAATTACTTAACTGGCTTCATAGAAAAGTCAAACTACCCAAGTAACAATTCGTATGCTTTAAAGAAGCACTTCACACTCTAGCAATCATATAGTGCCACGAAATTCATCAATCGTGTGACAGCGCTTAAAGTAATGCTTTGATCCGATAAAACACCCTTAAAGTATTTTCCGGAAAGCTTTTATCATCATTATGGAATAAATTTAAAGATGGTGGTATAAAACTTCGATAAAACTGTCTCTAAACGTTAACCTAAAAAGACACTCCTTTAAATACTCCACTCTTGTGTTTATTGGATGATACACCACACACATGCAATAGTCTCTCTAAGCTAACTCACACACGTGCATATATTCCTCTATAGCACAGTCGGTGTCATTTTTATAGTGTGACATTCGTATGGTCATCCAATAAATTGTTCACCGTAGTTTTATACAAGGATGGACTTTGTGATTTTTTAATGAATTAACACTTGACACAGTTTTCTGAAATACACAATTTCTGCATTAGAAATCCTTGAAATCTTGCATGAAACCCACACGTATGCACTCATTGTTATGTTCGAAATTAATTATGGTGATCTCTGCGCAGAAATTCACTCTATTTTATTGATAAATGTATGATAGGGTACATTTGCAGAAGAGTCGATAAAGAATTGTCAAGCATTTCTATAGTAGCAACAACCATGTAGTGTTTCCGAGCAATGCCGACCATATGTGAGGTTAGCTGAGTGGTAGCGTGTAGGACGGGCAATCAACAGACATTGGTTCGATGCCAGCTGCGGAAATTTTGTTTTTCTATTTTTTTTGCAAATTCGTTCAATGACTGAAAATGATGATATAAAGCAAATGACGTACGCCTTTTTAAAGCATAATTTAGTGCTACAATAAGGTTCTATTGGATTAAAAAACGGCGCCAAATGCCATTATTGGACTGTTATTCAGTGGTTATACCCTGTAAAGTGCCCCTATTAATGCTAGAAGAGAATATTTTACGAAGTATTATAGGAATGAAATTGTTACTTGGGTATGCCATTGAATATCTGGAGAGCCGTTACGATTTCGCGAAAAAGGATTCCAAATTCGGTCGTTTCAAGCCAATATTAATGAAATGGCATCATCAACATTTCGTGCCGCAGATACTGAAATCTCCCCTCGAAGTTGCTATTGACCAACCAAATTCCAATAAGAGCACCAAGAAATCAAGACGAACTTTCTTGGATACCTGGATCCTTTTCTTCTAATAGTCACGACTAGAGATACAATAGGTGCTTAAATTACCATTTTGCTTTTAAATATACCATTTCTCAGTCAAGTTCATAACTATGGAACATCAAATTCGTAACTTTGGAACATCAAATTCGTAACTGTGGAACATGAAATTCGTAACTATGGAACATCAAATTCGTAACTTTGGAACATCAAATTCGTAACTATGGAACATCAAATTCGTAACTATGGAACATCAAATTCGTAACTATGGAACATCAAATTCGTAACTATGGAACATCAAATTCGTAACTATGGAACATCAAATTCGTAACTATGGAACATCAAATTCGTAACTTTGGAACATCAAATTAGTAATTATGGAAAATCAAATTCGTAACTAAGGAAAATTAAATTCGTATGTGATTTATTAGGTCCTTTTTCTCGTTCGTTTTGATTAATATGTGAACGACAATATATATGTATATGTATATATATTTCCTAATAGAATTTCCTTAACAACTGTTTTCATCGGGAAATGAAATATTTCCTATTTCAAAGTAGCTAGAAGATTTAAAACACCAAGGCTCACAAATAAAACATTATATATTTTATAAATAACTGCATAGTTTTTTTATAGAATCTATTATCTAGAATAAAATAGTATTTATTAATTAAGGCTAGCGACAAACTCCTGAAAATAGAATAGAATTAACGATCAACATCCTTTGAACGAATAAATTGTTTTACTATGAAATATATTTATTTATCGTTTACTCGTATGGTCGTCTTGTTTTCTCATTACGTAAGTCAGAAATCCAGATAATTAGCAATCACAATTCCTTTGCAAAAACGTTCCTTACCGTATACAAGCTTTATTGGATCTTATAAATCTGGATATTTAGCTCGCGCAAAATATTCAATCTAAAACTAATCAATTAGCTAGCAAAATCCATTAGAGAAGTATGGCGCTTACCAGGTTATATATGAAAAAGGCGTAAATTATAATTAAATTAATGCAGCTCCTCTCCTGCAGCGGCAAGTGGCAATATGGGCAGCATTTGTTGCACCCAATTGCGCTTCCGTAACGGTAACTTCATTAATTCCCTCTTTGATAAGATCTGCTTCTAACATGAATTTTAATTTTTGAGAAGGCTTTTTCCACCGGATTCAACATCGGATAGTATGGTGGTAAGAATTTAATAGATTATCCATTTTGCTCTAAAATTTCTTTGGATTGAGCACTTTTGTGGATTGCGGCATTGTCCATAATAACCAAAGCCCCCTCCCATGTTGAATCCACTTTCTCCACCAATCCTCTTAAAAAGTCGCAAAATTTTGCTGAATTATACGTCGAATTCCATAATATTTGACTATGTAATATTCCGTCTTTTGAAAGAGCTGTTATTAAAGTCACATTCCTACCCCTGACTGTGGGAATAATAACATTGTGTCGAGTCTCATGGTTTGACCGTGCCTGATTACGCCGCATCTGAAGATTAAAGACAGACTCGTCGACAAAAAATAATCTTCGCGCTGTTTCCTCAATTATTTTTTTAAATTTCAATTGCGTAATCTTTTCGCAAACCCATAGTCCTGGATGCGCTCATTCGATCAACCTCCTTTGAAGCAAGCTTCAAAGTTATTTTCAGCGTGTGTAATCCTCGATCTACCGTACTTATATATACACAATACACCCTGTGATCGCAGGCTCACGCTTAATTTGTTTAAGTGTCATACAGGGATTCGTTCCGACACATTTTTCTATTTTGTCTAGCACTGCGTTAATTTGCGATGCCATTTCTTCTAGTAGATTGCATATTATCACCATTACGAGTGTATGCTTTAATTATTCCTGCAGCAGTTGAATATTTAACTCCAGCTGCGGTTGCAGCATCTTTAATAGTGGACCCATCCTCATATACAGTCTTGACTCGATAATCCGGATCAATTATTGCAAGGGGTAATCCGAATCAGCGGAACATTCGGATTAGCGCAATCATATTTTTCTAAGGAAAAACGGTACCGCGAAATAGGAAATATTTCATTTTCCGATGAAAACAGTTGTTAAGGAAACTCTATTAGGAAATATATACCTACATATATATATTATCGTACACATATTAATCAAAACGAACGAGAAAATGACCTAATAAATCACATACGAAATTAATTTTCCATAGTTACGAATTGGATGTTCCATAGTTACGAATTTGATGTTCCACAGTTACGAATTTGATGTTCCAAAGTTACGAATTTGATGTTCCATAGTTACGATTTTGATGTTTCAAAGTTACGAATTTGATGTTCCATAGTTATGAACTTGACTGAGAAATGGTATATAATTGCATGCATTATTGAAGCCAAATACGAGCATTCTAGCAGATATGTAGTCTTCCTACGATCGTATGCACGGAAATTTTGAAGTTGGACGATAGCAACTTAGACAGTTTGAAATAAAAGTCTTAGAAACTATGGCGTTAGCCCTCAATGAGTTCTTTGTCGAGCTGACAATGGACGTAAGCCAACGATACGGCTAAACAGATTGGCAATAAATACACTCTTCGACGGAACCTAGGCGTCCCTGAGTATATAATATAGCTGACATTAGCAAGAACTATTTCATCGAACGGATATGCTGTCATTTGAAAGGTGAAAGAAGCCAAAGGAATTTTTACCAGTGTCCTAGTGCGGCAAGGACCTGGCACGCATCGCGTTGTATGTGAACCAGGTAACGATTACCCATCTTATTAATATGGTATCGGACAAAAATGTAGCGTGTATATCAGTTTCTAATTCCATCCCTCGTAATCCTCGCTACCAGTAAAATCGTGTGCTTTTTCAATAGCGTGGGCAGCGTGGGCCTATGGACCTCTAAGATCCGATATCGCTGTTACTTGGTGTTCTTATTGGCATGCAACAACACATAAGAAGAAAATATTCCTTCTTATTGGAACCGTCTCCACAAATATTCTCCGGGAATTAGTTGTTTTTCAGTCTTAAAATAAAATATGACTTTCCGGTTAGATTCAACACCATGTCTGCAGCTAATTATGTGTTACAAATTAAAGATAAATAAAAATCACCATGATATACTGTGGCTGTACAGGGCACGGCCTTATGGTAATCCAATAAATGTAATACTTGCACTGCGAAGAATTGGCGAAACCGTAATTTTTAAGTTTGTTACCTTTTTATTTGAATGTTTATCTAATAACTGATGCATTACAACAATTTAAAAACAAATCAAATTCTACTTACAAGCACTTTAGAGAAAATATTCCACAATTCAACAACACTCGTGCATGTCACATTTATTCCCGGCGCTATAGACTTAGCAATTTGATGCATTCGTGCATCATTGCGCGTACAAATTCTACACAAATCACTGATATTCATTTTTTATTTGCTACCCGGCAAATAGTCGCTTTAAAAACACCATAAAGAAGCTGCGAAAAATCGGAATTTTTAGTTTCTTGTTTACGTTGTCGGTGACATTTCTTATGAAAATTGACGTTTGCACCGATTGGAAGTCGAGACGACCGCGACGACTGGACACTGGAAAGCATGTGCGGGTGAGAAAATTTCCCATGTGAGACGTTTACACGACATTTTTCAAGCGTCGAACTGATATTGGGGTGGGTAATTTGATTTAAAACTTTAATCGTGTTTTTTTTTCGTCCTGAATAAAATGGTACTTGCTCTGAGTGAGTTTCTCTTGAAAAAAGTGCCTCGCTCTACTTCTAGACGATCAAAAATCAACTGTTGACAAAAAAAAAGACAAAATTAAAATTTAAGAAAACGACACACTTTTGAACAAATTATCGTTTTCAGACTTGCAAATTTTTGAGCAGTGTTTTTTTGCACAAATAAAAATACAACTTTCTGCTAATTAGTATAGTGATTTTAGCTCTTGACCCAAACATCCAGAAAAAAAGCTGACTTTTGATGCCTGATTTCGACATACAGTCGACTCTTGATAATTCGAAGCCCAAGGGACAACGAAAAAATTTCGAATTATTGAGTGTTCGAATTATCGAAAAAATGGACTATGTAAATAAAATAATTTATTTTCAATTCAGCAAAGCTCCTCCAACCGGAACTTTTTTTTCGCGGCACTACCTCAACCATTTTAAAAAAAATTCCTTCAATAGTGGGCTTTTACCTGTAATTAAATTTTGTTCCAACATAAAGGGAAAACTATTTTTCAGCACTGGGTAGATGCTAAACGTATCATGGGATTAAATAGTCAAACTAATGTTAATTTATAAAAAAAATATCGAAACAATTCTTGTCCTTCTCTTGTGATCGACTGGAGATACACATAATTTAATGAGAAAATAGCATACCTTCCTTATCGCATTCTTTTAATGTAATGTGGTTTCCAATTTTTTTTATTATTTGTTTTAAAAAAGTATCTGACTGAAGAAAATGTGTAATTTTTTGCCAATTAGCCGCAAAAAGAAAGCAACAGAAACATTTCAGGCAAAAATTCGAATTATAAAAAGATTCTAAATGTAAATTTCGAATTATAAAATGCTAGCGATCACTCAGTTGAACGAAATCATTTTGCTTTATCGAGTGTATACAACTCCATACAAAGTTGGCTCTTTTTTTCGATTTATCGAAGGGATAGGTTAACTAGTTTGGAATATCGAAAAATTCGTATTACCGAGGTTCGAATTAACGAGAACGACTGTACTTTGAATAGATTTTACCAATTGCAGATTTTTAGGGGCAGTGTGAATTGAATAGTATTGAATTCGAGCTAAAATTAACCCTAGTTTTCTGCACTTAAGGCATTAAAACTGTTAGAAACAGCGAAGCCAGAATAAAATGATGTAGGAAAGAAATGATCGTTAGACTATGGGCCAATTTTTAAAAGAATCGTAAAGCACCTCACCTTGGAGAAAATTGAGATGGAAAAAAAGATTGTTTTTAGGTCAAATCACGCAAATTTCACTTTGAAGCTCTGTAAAAACCAAACCTCTTATCCGATTTTAGTATGGTTAAATTTATTTAATAGGTAAATTTGTTGGCTGTAATAATCATTTTCTTTCATTATTCTAGCTGGTCTATCTTTGGAGATATTAGGCTTAAGGTCGAGCAAGAAAATGATTTTTCCAAAAATCTTTTAATACCCGTGGCAGCTAAAGGGGATATGTTCGTATAACTTTTTTGCTGGAAATCACACGAGGAATCACAATCCGGTGCGTTTATGCGGCAGTTTCCGGACACCCTGTATAGCTGGCCCACACGGAGACTCAGGCTGCTCCGAAAAAGCATATTCATATTTCCCCTATTAACATTTTCCAACAAGACATGCCTGTAACTTATCTGCAAATCACAGCAGGCTGGAAAAATTTCGCAAACGTTATAAGGCTTAGTCCCATTAGACCTTCCACTAAATCTTACTTCGATCGGATTAAAACAAAGAGTACCTCCCATACAAAACCGAAAAGTTGCCTACGAGCAAAACTTTAATTTTGGTTGAATTGTTCCCTTATTTCTTAATAAACTAGTGGCATTGAATTTGAATAATTTGTATGGGAGGTACCCTTTGTTTTAATCTGATCGAAGTAATATTTGGTGGAGGGTCTAATGGGACTTTAACCTTAACATTTGCCAAATTTTTTCCAGCCTACTGTGATTTGGAGATAAGTTACAGGCATGTCTTTTTGAAAAATGTTAATAGGTTAAATATGGGTATGCTTTGTCGGAGCAGCCTGAGTCTCCGTGTGGGTCAGCTATTGATAAGAATATATATCCCAATGACCATGGCTCCAATTAAATTACTTCAGGAGCTAGAGACAAATGTAACTATCAAAAAATCGGAATCACATCGGATGTTTTTAGGTCTAGTATATATGCCAAGGGAAGGTATAATGCTTTGTCGGAGTAGCCTGAGTCTCCGTGTGGGCCAGCTACTCATATGGACATAAAAATAAGTACACCTGTCATGTCCCTTTTAATGTCCAATTTTCATACCCTTTTCAAAATTGTAATACTCCAAATAGATAGTCATTATAACAATTAGGATACAACAATGCCAAAGGACCCGAAAAACTAAATGGCATCCCCCTTATTATCTTAGTCTCTCCCGATATAAACTTTGATGTGGGTATTCAGCTTGGTCAAAATAATAAGTACAGCATCGGTTATATGGTATGGCTGGTCTAGCGGTTAGTGCGCGCACCTTCGGTGCACAGGGTCATGAGTTCGAATCTTACCGTGGTTCATGGTGTTTTTCGAACTCACGAGCTTGTGACGGACTATGATCTCACTCAGATGTTAAACGAGTACCCATTTATGGGGATAAATAACACTGCTGAGCGTGATGCTGATCTCATTACCTCAACAAAAAGCAGATATGATCTTGGAAATAGGATGTCACTAACACATCCTGCGGCCTTATCTATGGTTGAATTACATATCCGGCGTCAGCATCAGCATCGGCAGAGGCATCGGCATCAGCAGAAAAATTTCAATTTAGAACACACGCATTTGCCTTTGATGACCCACAATGACAGCAGCGGCAGAAGCAGAAAAATGCTTCTGCCGATGCTTCTGCCGCTGCTGTCAATGTGGGCCATCAAAGGCAAATGCGTGTGTTCTAAATTGAAATTTTTCTGCTGATGCCGATGCTGATGCTGACGCAGGATATGTAATTCAACCATTAGTCCAATGTTGGATTGTCGCGCCTGTTATTTATTTTTTTTATCGGTTATTTTAATTTTTGGACAATAGCTTGGTATTTGTCGTAAGGATTTGTTTTTTTTATTCATTTGTGTATGCAAAAAGCGTTAAATTAAAAACAAAAAAAAACAAAAATTTAAGGGGCGAAAAACACGTGGTAGGTACCAAGGAAGACGTTTAAGTTCCAAACGTAAATGGCGGAAAAAGTATTCGCTCAATAACGGAATAATCCAGCTAAACATTGCATTCACTGTGTAATTCATTAAAAACTGATTAAAATCAGTTTCAAATGCGTTTTAGTCCATATAAGGACCTAAAGGATAACTGTCGGTCTCATTATCACTATGGCAAAAAAAGTTCCTTTGGCATGATTTATGATTTTCGCGGCAAATATTTAAAATTTAGAATCTTTTTGAAAAGTTATTCGAAGAATACAAGAATTAAAGCAGTTCTGGCAAAAAGCTTGGAAATTTCCATGGCCACGTCAAAAAGTGTTGACGGTACAACAACATTTTTTAAAGGATAGTTCATCTTGTTCCAGACCGAACAATGAATACCCGCAGGATATTCTGTTTCATTTAAGAGATCGTGATAAATTTGATTGGATCCCACTCTCATTATACTATTCTTCATTCAGGAAAATAATAGTATCATATACGCTACTTCAATTGGCTCTTTCCCATGGAGGCGAAAAAAACATGGACTATGTTTTTTTAATAGTTTGGTTTCGTTCAAATACACCTAATAACCGTTACTATGAGACAACTCCCGTATAAGAAATATGTTTATCAAGGGCCCCAGAGTATTACGCGGATGAACTAATTACCTTGAAATTGGGATTTCCGCTGGATATTAACCCTAACCATACCTCACAAACTGGTCAAGGATCCGCTTCAACCAAATCTAGTGGTTTTTCTCGTTATTACTAGAGTTATGTTGAATCGGGAATGTTTGGGGAGAGTCGAATCAACGAATTCAAAAAAAAAAAACTGCCACAAAACGGGCTAATTACGGAATTTTCTGGAAGTAACCCACGGATATATGGTATGGTGGGAACATGCAGTAAGAACCATCTCCAGAGGGCCAACTGTCTTTTTTTTTTTTTGAAATAATGGACAATTTATTTTTAAATAATAAAGTAAATCAAATTCTTGTCGAATCAGAGCATAATATTTTCATCAAATTAACTGAAATGTACTTATTATTTTGTCCAGCTTTTTTTAGACGGTTCGTCCTTTTTTAAGGTAAATTAAAGCTGTTACATTTTTTTTTAATTAGCTTATTTATATATTCTTTAATTCCTCGTCAATTAAGTATTTAAATAATAACATATGATTTTATTTACTGGAATAACTACTTGACTACAGGGTGATAAGAAAAAATCGTATGGGTATATAATGATAGGAATAGATATCCCAATGACCATCATCATCATCAATGTGGCACGATAGCCCGACGTCGGGCCTTGGCCTCCTGAATCGTTGACCTCCAATTGTCGCGGTTACGTGACCTCGTCCTCCAGTTTCGGAAGCCCAGCAACTGTTGGGCGTCTTCACCTACGGAGTTCTCCCAGCGAGCTCTCGGTCGTCCACGCAACCTCGCTCCGTCAATTCGTTGTGCGTTCATCACTTTCTTTGGCATGCGATTATCGTCCATCCGTTGTACATGCCCCGCCCATTGCAAACGTTGAAGCTTCACGATTTTCGATACTTCCAGCTCATCGTACAATTGATACAACTCATGGTTGTACCGGATACGCCATTGGTCTCGCTCGCGAACGGCCCCGAAAATTCGCCGAAGGACCTTTCGTTCGAATCGGTCTAGCAAAATTTCGGAAGCTTGGGTGAGGGTCCATGTTTCGCAGCCATAACATAGCACGGGTCGGATGATCGTTTTGTACACGCGGAGCTTCGTGTTCCTGTGCGCAAGTTTCGAATTAATTATAGGGAGGACCGAGAAATATGTCTTATTGGCTAGTTGTATCCGTCGCTTAATTTCGTCGGTTTCGTTGGCGTCCTTTGATAAGTTACAACCCAGATAGTTGAAGTTGTCTACATACTCGATATTAAGGTCCCCCACTGTGATGCTTGAATTTGCTGGCGTCCTTGTTTTCGATTGCATCATGGCCTTTGTTTTGCTTTCGTTGATATGTAGTCCAACTTCCTTTGCGGCGTTATTGAGGTTATGCAGAAGGCTTTCTGCATCACCCAACCTTCGAGACATGATGTTGATATCGTCGGCGTACGCTACTAATTGAGTCGTATACCAAAATTCAGCATAATGTTGTACAGTACGCTTCGATCGATACTGTCGTATGCCTGCTTGAAGTCGACAAAGATTTGGTATACGTCGATGTTATATTCCCAGCACTTTTGGAGTAGTAGCTTCACTGTGAAAAGCTGATCGGTCGTTGATCGACCAGGTCTGAAGCCGCCTTGATACTCGCCAATGATTCGTTCTGCGTACGGATTAATTCTCTTTTCAAGAATTTTAGATAATATCTTATAGGCCGTACAAACTAATGATATGCCCCTGTAATTCTCACACTTCAGCTTGTCACCCTTTTTGTGGATTGGGCAGATTATGCTTTTGCGCCAATCTTCGGGGATTTCCTCGTCGTTCCATATTTTCAGCAGTAGCACATGTATTGCGTTGGTCAGGCACGTTCCACCATGCTTCAGCAGTTCTGCTGGGATCTCGTCAGCGCCGGGCGCTTTATTATTTTGAAGCGACTGTATGGCAAGACTCACCTCCTCTACTGTTGGGGGTAGAACGGGAGGGCCTGGTTCGGCTAACTGCTCAAGAGCTGGCTCCGCGGGGGATGTTGATGGTGCATTGAGGAGCTCTTCAAAATGCGAGGCCCATCGTTTGTTGACGCTTTCGATGTCGCTGATGATGTTACCATCCTTGTCCTTACATAGGCTTGTCCTGGGTTGATATCCGTTCTTAACATTATTTATAAGTTTGTACGCCTGTCTAATGTTCTTATTGGCTAATCTTTGGTTTATTTGCTGTAACTGCTCGTCAAAATGTTTGCGTTTCTTACGTCTAATTAACTTATTAGATACTCGCCGAAGCTCGTTATATCTTTCTTTCTTGGCTCGGGATGCGCGTTGTGTGTATTGGCGATAGGCTTCATTTTTCGCCTCAATCGAGGCCCTGCATTCTTCGTCGAACCAGTCTGCTCGTCTGCGCCGGCCTTTATAGCCCACGACCTCTTCTGCGACCCCCTTGATGCTGTCTTTGAGCTCCTCCCAGAACTCATGGATGCCTAAATTGTTGATGTCATGAAGCATGGGCGACAGTTTTTCCTCTAGTGCTGTTGTATACGCAGCCGCCGTGGCATCATCAATCAAATTGTCAACCTCGAAGATCTTGGCAGGGTTGATTCTCGTTAGGTGCACCGAAGAGATTCTGCACCTGTAGGTCGTCTTCACCAAATAGTGATCGGTGTCGCAGTTGGCTCCTCGATAGGATCGAACATCTAGGACATTAGAAGCCCATCTCTTGCTGGTCAGTACGTGGTCGATCTGGTTCACGGTGTATTCATCTGGAGACTTCCAGGTCTGCTTGTGGATTCGTCGATGAGGGAAGCATGTAGAGCTTATTACCAGGTTTCTGCCGCTCGCGAAGTCGATAAGTCGCTGACCGTTGTTGTTGTTTTCGTCGTGGAGGCTATGACCTCCAGTAGTTCCCCTATGCCAGCTTTCATTTCCGACTTTGGCGTTAAAGTCTCCTAGCAGCAGCTTGACGTCGTTTGATGGAAGTGAGTCGAAGAGTGTTTCTAGGTCGTTGTAGAACTCGTCCTTAATCGCGTCTTCTTTTACTTCTGTAGGGGCATGCGCATTAATGAGCCAGAGATTAGCGAAACGGGTCTTAATGCGGATCGCACATAGCCGCTCGTTGATGGGTTTGAAGCCGATAACGTGGTCCTTGAGCTGCTTATTCACGATGAAAGCTACTCCAAACTCCTTGTTGCCCTCCTCTTTACCACTCGTAAAAATAGTGTGCGAATTGAGGTCGTTAATCTCGCTTTTGAGCCATTTAGTTTCCTGGATTGCAACTATGCTCAGCTTGTATTGTTCTACCTGATCCAGGAGGGCCCTTAAGGCCCCCGGTCTATTCAGGGAGCGTACATTCCAGGATCCGAAAGAGTAATCAGTTGTTCGTTTGCGGGGTCGTCGTTGTTTTGTATCCGTCCAATCCGAGGCTTTTGTTTCAGGTTTCTTGACTTGAAGTTTTTCTTAGGATGAGTTGTCGGCACATCGCTAAACCATGATAGGGTTTAATCGTTGAGTAAAGGCCATCATGGGCATGCCTCGAAGATGCTGCTTTAGTGGTTGACTTAAATGTTTTCTGTCACCTATCACGTTAAGTAACCTGAGACGCTGCAGATGTTAATGCAGCACTCAGGCGCAGCGGTTACTCGGATAATGCGGGAAAGTAACGCCCCGTAGAGAGACATAGGAATTGGCCGAAGTCCTTTTCCTATGAAACTCCTCCTGCATAGCTAAGGGTCCGCAGTTATGCCACAACTGAAGAAGATATAGGAATTAGCCGAAGCCTTTCAACCTTTATCTTCCCCCTTACGTCCCAATGACCATGGCTCCAATTAAATTACTTCAGGAGCTAGAGAGGCAAATGTAACTACAGTCAAACCTGTTAATCGGACCACTCTATAATCGGACCACCTTCTAATTGGACCACCCTCGGTAAATTTTATTTGGTTTTTCATACAAAATGACCTTTATAAACGGACCACCTCTTAATCGGACCATGGACCACAGTCGGCGACTCCAATTGGATGGATTAGTACTAGACGAACCTCCACAATCGGACCAACCCCTGGTAATATATCCAAAATCGCACCAAAACTACAAATTGATAACTTTATTTGCCTGGAGCGGTACGAAGTAAATTTCACCACACGGACCAACAGGTATAGTTTGCAAGACAACATGGAAGACATTTTGTTGTTCAAACAAAATCTTAGTAATTTCGTTACTACATTCACTTAAGTTCCGATTACAATGAGCTATATTATTCACCAACTGGAAACTTTGTAGACGGCTTCAACCATTGCATCAGTGGTGGGTGGATGATATGGCGAGACAATTCTGGAGTTTCTGCGACAAGAAGATGACAGTGAAGTTAAAAGGCAAGTTATACAAAACGCCTGAGAACCAAAGAAATCGGAGATTGATTGAACCCTTATCCTCATATTGGGAAACGGGGAGTCCATTTGATTTTCATTATAAAAATGCTTTGTAAACTATTGAAGAATATCAAAAATTTCGGTGGAACTGCGTGTGGGGAGAATTTATAATAAGGAAGCTAATTAAAAAAAAAATCGCAAAGCAGTTGCGGTGTTGAGCGGTTTCCAAACATGAATTGCATAGTGCATAGCTGACCTTTGTACAAGTCCATAATGTTCATGAATAAGTGGTGTAAATTTCCAATATGTCGCAACGTTTAAAAATGATGAATTTCTTAATTTTTTATACTTTTCTGGCATACCTTGGTAATCGGACCACCTGCTAATCGGACCGAATTTCATCGGTCCCGTCCGTGGTCCGATTAGACAGGTTTGACTGTATCAAAAAATCGGAATTTCATCGGATGTTTTTAGGTCTAGTATATAATCTGCCAAGAGAAGGTATACGGTATTATATATCATTAGAAAGGGAATTTTGTGTAGTTTAAATTGTTCCCAGAACATTTTGATGTAAATATTACAGTTAACAAGATATTCGCGAAAAATCATAATTTCAAGATAACAGACTTTTTTAGTTTTTATCGGAGATTAACGTATGGGAATTTAAATCAAAGATCTAGACGAGTACATCTCATATCAGTTAAAATTTTCCAGTTTCGTGTAACGGTAAAAAGTTATTGGCGTTTAAAGTTAAACTTCCTTTTCGAGCTCCGTTTTTCTAAACCGTTATAGGGATCGATATGAAACTTTGCACAGAGATTGGTCAGTATGGCCTTATATACGTTAAATATTAAGACGGTTGACTTTTGCTAAGGAAAAGTAAATAACAGTAAATTTGTAAAATTTAAATTTGTTCGTGTGTAAGTGTAGCCCCTGTTAGGTTTCCAAATATGAAAATTCTGCTAAGGATTTTTAGAAAATTACACAGGGAATATGTCTACGAATTTTCATTCGAATAACTGTATCCAAACCGGAAATATAGCCAAGTAAGTATTTAGTAAGGGCCTTTCACAATACAAGGGAAGCCCTTTAAGCATTTCTTTAATGCATATCTTTTAACTTGATGAAACAATGTACATGAAATTTGGTGGAAATGCATAGAATGGTAATAGTGTTTGCCACAAATATTTTTGAAGTTTGTAGGACCAAGTTAACAGGGTGTCCCAGAAAAGCTGCAAAAGTATACTTGTTCAATACTCATAGGAAAGCCTGCGTGGGCTCTAATGTCAGGGGACACAATGGAATCATTTCATATAAGTTGGTTTTCCTTGATTTAATAAACAGTAACAGTAGATTTACAGCTAATAATTCAGTTCATATATAAAGCCAAGCCATCCTTATACGTTTCCCTGAGTTTCTTTTTGCTCAAAGGCCATCAGAAATCTTAAATCGAAAAATGCATGGAGATTTGCCTTGGAGTACTTTTATACAAACTGGGTAAATAGTAAATCTATTTTTAGACCAATGGTCTAATTAAAGGTGGCTAGCGCCTTTCATTCTGGAGCGCGTTTATTTAGACCAATCCAAAAATAGATTTACAGGAAGCATTTCATTAATGTTGTGCACAATTCTTATCTATTGCTTATAAAATATATGTACAAAAATTTTTCACTATGCATCAAAATTCTAAAAAACCCTCGTATTGCGGGCGCAGACTTCTGTCTCTCTTTATTACCCTAACTCCTAGTGGAGCATGGTGCGCTGACGACTACCGTGTGTAGTCGTCAACGTTACAAAGACAACTGAATTCGGAGTCTGATTCGGTTGTCAGCCGTACCACTTCCTAGTCGCATTATTAGTTTATTATTCAATGATAAGAATATCTCTTATCATCTTCTTCTGAATAATAAACTTGCGACGAGTCGTGCCGAGTTTGGAAACTCGTTTCTCTATGAGTCTCTATATCACAGAGTGGCGACCGAACGATCACGGCCACAGAGCACGACAGCCCTCTGTACGCCGGTATTTTTCCAACTAAAATCACTATACTAAATGTAAAATGCCTATTGCTTGAAATAGATATGATACAGCAGCAGCAACGGTAATGCATTGGGCGAGACAGAAGACGAAAGCAGCACCATGCATAATAAATGAGTGACGTCCTTTTGCCTGTTGCTGTTGAACAGGAGCAGCTTGAGGCCAACATGACATCACCCATTTAAAATGCATGGTGCTGCTTTCGTTTCCTGCGTTGCTGCTTTTCGTTCTAGTTCAAGCATATTTTTAGCATATTGCATAATGCACCGACCAACAGGACAATACATTTTAAATAGATATAATTTTTGCTGTTGCTGATGTCGATGTGGGTCATCATCGATGCAATTTGATGTGATGTCCTAAATGGGAATTTGGCTTTTGTTGTCGTTGTGGGTCTCGTTATGCCGCACACACACGGTCAATCCAAATCCATTTCTATAGAATTTGACAAAAATGGAATTGGATTGGATTGGCCGTGATTCGAATGCATATATCGTAGTATATTGCTCACAAAAAATAAGAGCCATTAGCCTTTTTATGTTTTAAGACTACCGTCTGTTTCAGGACAAAAAACGCATTATTTTAACCGTTTTCAATAACGACACTCTTGTGAACAATAACGATACTCTTGTGAATCTAATGGCATCCATAATATAAGCTCCTTGCCTGTCCGCTAACGTGCGGAGAGTGTTCCTGGTTAGGTGCGTGGCCCTTGTTTTGTTGTTAGTAGTATTGATCGATGTGCATGTTAGGACGCAACTTCCGCATTCCACAATACAGCCGTGGGGCCCTCCGTCGAATGCATATGACACGGCACTAGCGACGGCATCTGATGAGTTCCGTGTCATATGCATTCGGTCGAAACCGACAAATGTTATAATTTTTTCCACTCTACGAGTGGATATGTCCGTAAATCGGGAAATCGCTCGGAGAGCAACAACATTCCAAAAACATACTCGTGTGGATTATTGTTCTGTTAAATGAGCCCATACACGGGCGGATTTGGATTTTAATCCAATTAAGTCCTTGTATTGATGCGTGTGCGGCCTTCGAGAGAGGGTGTGTAAAATTATCGTTGGGACGTAAAATTCCAGCTGTCCACGTCCGAGAGACGGGTTGCATCCGCACTAAATTAGTATAAATTCGAATCCAAATCTATTTGGATTTAAGTCCATGGATTCGCTGTGCTACTCCACTGCATAATGACGAAATTTAAAGCTGCAAAGTTTTTCGTAGGACTTACAAGAGGGAAAACGCGAAATAATTTCAATCATATTTTAGCCAATTATTTTGAAAGAAAAACATAAAAAGTTATATCTTTTATACAATTTATAAAAAACATAAAAATATAATACCAAGTATATTACTACCTAAACTGTAATTCATTTACATTAGACTTAAATACTAAAATTCGTCAATGGCTCGGATTTGGGCTTTTTCGGTAATGTTGCCGCTCGTAAGTAGGGATTATCAATATTCGGATTGTTCAATATTGCATTATTTGTAGTTGAATTGTTTTTAATTGTTGCCATCGTAACGTCTTGTTCTACTTTAATGCCCATTTCATCCTTTTCTGTCTTCATTTCGTCGCCATCTTCATTGCCACTTTCATTTTCTGGCTCTTCTGCTAGAATAAAACAAAAATGTCAGTTAGACCATTAAAGAATGTATAATCGTCCTCCTACCTTTTGCAGGAACATCCTCTGTACGATTGGCCACTTGATAGTGATATTCTAATTCTTCAAAATCGAACACTTGATCTGTCGGATTGAGGGCGGCCAAATATGATGGAAACATAGGTTTAGCAGCGATTACTATAAGAAAAAATGAAGATATGAGTAAATATTACATAAATACGATAAATAAATAAATAAATTACAAATAAATTATTTTTTTAGGTCGTATTAAAATAATTGTTTAGTAAACATCAAAGGTTTCTGGTAAAAACTCACGGAGAACCAACAAACAATAAATGAAAAATATAAGTGTGTTCGTTTTCTTTCTTGATGAATCTAAAATACAATTAGAGCATATGCCATAGAAGCTCGAACAATTTTCACAGCAAATTTATGCTTCAATAAAGTGAAAAAAATGTGACCAAATAGCCTTAAATAAAAGGTCAGAGAGGGAAGACAATTATCCTTAAATAAAGCCCTAACTATTTTGAAAGTTGTAAGAGTTTACACTCAACAGTAAGTTGTTAATATAAATTCTGTTAATATGTCTGAACTTATGATAATTTTAGCGAAATAAAATGAAATGAATTCCGATCTAAAATAGTATCAGACTTTTCATTGCATAATTTGGAAAATCGTATTATGTAACACATGGAACATATGACAAAGAATGCTATATTATTTTGCACGCACTCGTTTGCATGACCGATCGTTTTTTTTGTGGTTCTTATGAAGGCTGGTTTTTGTGCTTTTATTATGGTGGAAATGGAATGTAAGTAGCAAAAGCAACAGTTTCAAGCATAAGTCCCGAGTAATATCGATTTTAGTCTGGCAACAAACCCAACGATTAAATTTTGAATCCGCACAAGTAGTAAAGCGGCCCCTACACTAGGTCGTATATACACTCCCAATCAATAGGATAGTTCGATCCGAAAAATTGCTGTATCTCGGTAAGTGATAACGGTATTTTCATCACACATGGTGACAATTTTTGCAGTAGCCTGGTTGCTCTTTAAATAACTGAACGTCTCAAATCCGAAGTACCGTTAGGATTTTCTTACTAGAATTCTTAAAAACAGTACAAATGATGAAGTCAATAGGATAGTTCCAGTGGAAATAAAACATCAAATAACGGTACGAAGGAATAATTTTACTTTGGAAAATGTAGCTGGTAATAAATAGAACTTTATCTAATTAATTTGAACTCAAAAACTTAATCTGAGATAGAATTGTATAGGTTTTAGCGGTGAATTAAGTTGATTTCGTCCCGACCTCCTCTAAACGTACGCCAAAGAGCTTCAGTGTTTTTAAACTCTCGTCTAACGGTATAGATCTACCTCGTCATTCATTCCCACACATTTTTGATGATAGTTAGATCTAGGAAGTATGAATGTCTTTTCATAATCTTGATTAATTGGTCTTGAAATCAATCTTTTATCAGCCTTGCTTCATAATCGGTGTCATTATCTTGTTAAAATCTATTAGGAATGGCATGGAAAATGTCGAAAGTTTTAGGCAATACATTAAGAAGAATATTGTAATGAGTGTACCTCTCCTTTTGAGGTGCTGTGGATCCGCAAGCTTGACGGCATGTGCTGGACGCTGCTCGTTCGGTGGAGATATGGGCGGGGTGCTGCTTGCTATAGATCCTCTACACTATCACAACAGAAATTCTTATTATTTTTATTCACATGCCTAATACCACAAAAGAACGCTAGGCAGTTCTAACCCACCTTGCTCTTATTCGTCTCTTCTTTTTGTTTAGTTTAAGTTCTGGGGAATTCATTTAAAAAAAAAAAAAAATTTTTCTCTTTCCCTGTTGAGAAGGAAGAGGAAGACTCCCGCAAAGAAAAGTGTATTTTTTTTCTTTTTATTTCATTATAATATTCATTTTATTGTCTCTCGTAAAAATAAACCGAAAACCAAAATTTTTGATTACAAGTAATAATTAGCTAACCGTGCCTTTTCTAGTTTAATTAAGGCTGGCACATAACAAAAAAAAAGGAATTTCATTCTACACCATATTTCCTACTCTATGTTTTTCTTCACGCCTTACAATTTCGTACTTTAAACGCTTTCCATTTTGAATATCTATTATAAACATAAAAATTTTTAATATTTATTTACAGGCTGCACGCGCACGGATATACTAAAGCGATTGAGAAAGGACAGTCCTGGGCGGCCGCTAAGGAGTGGGTTTTTTTTCGGTTTTTTTACGAGTGAGGTACGCGAAACCGAGTCTGCAGCGCGGTGCATCCCGTTCACAGATCCAAGGTTATTATATTATTATATATATTTTCTTTTGTGTTAAGAGTGAATGTAGGTAATCAATGATGTACGTATGATTCTTTTGGTTTTTAATTAACTCACAACACATGCATGCACTAACTACAAATATATCTTATCTGGTGAGACTTTGGTGTCAGTTCCTTAGTTCATTGATTAACTTCAACAAATTGCGGCTCGCTGATTCGAAGTAGCCCGTTCCTCGCTGGTTAGCGGAGCGCTGACTCGAATTCGCCCTTTAACCTCAATAAATTGGGGCTCGCTGATTCGAAGTAGCCCTGGCGCAAGTTAGCGGAGCGCTGCCTCGATTTTAACACAAATTAGCAAACGCCAAAGAATTATTCATTATTCAAATTATTCTATTACCTGTTAGAGAATGTCTTTTCCCCACTTCTTATCAAAACTACGTGCCGGGTGGAAGTGCCCTGCTAACCTCAATAAATTGGGGAGCGCTTATCCACCGTCGCAGTTACAATAATATGCGCTGGCATAACTCGCGTCGCACTTCCCTCTCACTAATTAGCGGCTCACTGGCCCATTAATCCCTATTTGATTTTAACACGATTAGCACACACTAAAGAATCAAATTATTCTCTTACCTATTACGGAATGCCTTTCTCCACGTCCTATCAGAACTACGCACAGTGTGGAAGTGCCCTCCTCGTGGCATCATATGTCAGTTCCGATGAAGTAGAAGTATGGGATGGAGCACTGCCAACTAGATAGACAGTTCCAATGAAGTAGAAGTATGGGATGAAGGTTGACCCCCATGCCACTGAGTAAAGAGTGTGGGGAATGGAACTCTTTCCTTCACTGACTCATTACAATATCTTTAAAAGACTAGGTACTCTGAATACCCCTAATTTATAAAAGCTCAATAGTTCCATACCAAGATATTCAACCACAATGTAGAAACTGCATGGATTTGACAAACTCGTTATTTTTACTGACGGAAAAGATTAAATCTCGTCGGTTCAGATGGATTTAGGTATTATTTCCACGATTTGAACAAGAAGGTATTAATTTTGTAGACGGATCATCAGAGTAAGAAATGTCGAAGTACAGGGTTGAATATTTCGGTGTGGAACTATTGAGCTTGTGGAAATTAGGGGTATTCACAACGTCCAAGATTACAAAAATATTCTGGGTAATATAATTCTTAAAATTACCGACATTTTCCTTAAAACTTCTTTGAGATTTGAACAAGATAATGGCGTCAATAATGGAGCGAGACTGATAAAAGATGGGTTTCAAGACCAACTAATTAAGGTTTAGGAAAGACCTCAATACTTCCTAGATCTAGATACCATCAAAAATGTGTGGAGATGAATGAAAACGAAGATCTATACCGTTAGACGATAGTTTAAGAACACTGAAGCTCTTCTGCAAATGTTTAGAGGAGTTTGGGGCGAAATTAATTTAATTTACCGTTAAAACCTATACAATTCTATCCCAGATTAAGTCTTTGAGCTAAAATTATTTAAATAAAGTTCTACAGCTACATTTTTCAAAGTAAAATTATCCTTTCGTACCGTTATTTTATTTATTTATTTTCACTGGAACTATCCTATTGACTTCACCATTTGTACTGTTTTTAAGAATTATCGTAAGAAATCCTAACGGGAATCCGGATTTGAGACCTTCTGCTATGCAAAGCACAAGCAGGCTACTGAAAATAATGTCACCAAGTTTGAAGAAAATACCGTTATTACTAACCGAGATACAGCCATTTTACAAGTGGAACTATCCTATTGATTGGGAGTGTATGTATACGACTTGGTTTATGGGAAACTCGCATATTCGCAAAGGGAAAAGGTATTTAAGCGAAGCGTTTCGATCAAGAAGAGGGAAATCTCTTTACAGTCAAAGATAGATAGGTTATTGTCTCTTGTGGGCGAAGTGGACCATTCCTTGAAAGTGGTAGCTAGCGACGACCATCCATTTCGTGGTTAAACAGCGACGGCGATTTACAAAACTTCGAGACGTCGACGAGGATTCGTTTTGTAGCCAAACAGCGACGACGGGTCTGCATAACTTTGGATCGTCGGCGAGGACGTCGTTTCATGGCCCAACTGAATAGCCGAGTTGCTTTACTTTAAGGAGCAGACGAGAATGTCGTTTTGTGGCGAAATAGCGAAGCGATTTGCTACATTTTGGGTCGCCGACACGTCATTTTGTGGCCAAACAGAAATGGGGATTAGCTACCGTTTCGGGGTCGACGACTAGGAGGACTCTTGTTGTTGTGTAAATGAAAATTAAAGTAGCGATTCAAGAGATTGTTTTCATTTACATATACCCAGCCATACACAACCTTCCTGCATCGAGACCTTCGAGGCTCTTGCCAGGGAGGTGTTTTGGGTACTCTTGCCCGTTCATAGAACAAACGAGTATGTTCCTCCCCGGAGAGGCTTAAAATTGCCCTGAAGCAATGGTTGCCAGTAGGACCATAAGAGATTGTGATCACTCTCTTTGTGGTCAAGACTAGTGTTGAAACGAAGGTACACTTATCAAGTCAAAAGCAGTGTCGCGCCGGCCTAAAGCGACGTTTAAAGGACTGGTTGAAGTCGAAATCCGTTAGACCTAACCTTTAAACAGGATCACACCTGCTATTGAGAAATCAATTTGGAAATGTGAGCCCCGAGGAAGGGGAGTATGGCCTGTACGAATCAAGGCGGTTGATGTGTTAGACAAGTCAAACAAGTAGAGTCGCAACCAACGTATAGGTTCCAAAGAAAGTCATCCCTGCGGAAAATCCTTTTCTGAATTTTTGTTCAGATGAAACTGCCATTCCCATAAGGGAGGCAGATATGATGATTGACTTAGTTACTCTCGAATGGGAAGTGATCCAGCATGCAGTTATGCCGGATTTTTACCGACTAAACTAAAACACCTCTTATATCACCGCTAGACCCTGCGCCAGGGAATCAACGCAGATAGCAGAATTACGTATACGTTTCTTCCTTTGTAACTCCACGTAAACAGCACAAATTTCGGTGCTTTCAGAATCATATTTGTCTTATGAAAGAAGCATACGAGTCACTCGGTAATTTATGCTTATCCAAGTTCCTTTATCAATTAGCTGCAGATATCTTCAAATCTGGGAAAGCAACAACAACGCATTGGTCTCGGCGATGACACGATCCAAGATAGAGCTGCCTGTAGAAATATGCTGAGATATTACCGCCAAACGGGCGATGTGCCTACACCGCAGCTCGAGCAACGCTAAACCATGGAGCGATATAAAGAACGAGGCAAGGAAGAAGATCTTCAAATCTGGGAAAATCGAACAGGGCATGTTTCACATCCTCCGCAACTCCCTTGCATTATGGCGAGTCGTCCAGCTAAATACGATAAAAAAAAATTGTTGATACGCTTCATGACCCGTTAAGATTTCAAGTCATATAGAAATTCACTTCCCCGTGTTTTCAGTTTACTCATGAGCGAGCTCTAATGCAAACGATTTCCAACCACAGCTCGATAGTTATTATCGCCTCGATTGTGTACATTTTGACCAACTATGGGCCCTTGCAACAACTGCTAATGCTTTGTCGTCAGCAAAACCTACCACTGTCACTTTATATCCATCGCTAGTGTCGTAACTTAAGACGCGGTGTGAGAGATAGCTCCTAATTTTCGCAGCTAGATAGTCGAGTACATAAATGATCTGTTGCAGAGTTGCGTGAATACACCCACCGCGCGCGCTCGTATAAAACCGTATTGACGACAGGTTGACAAACGCCTAGTTCGTTCGAAGATTTTTCCTATAGTGTCGAGTAGAAAGATAGGGCGATGAGAGGAATCTCAAGCGTGGATGCTGCCGTTAAAAGTTCGCTTTCTATAGACGCGGATGTGATACCTCTACTCCGTTTAGGGCCTTGTCTGGCAGGTTCCAATTCATGTTTAGGAAACCAAGTGAAAATACCACTTTTGAGCAGTACCCGACATTTAATTTGGGTAGCTCTCTGTTCAATTTTCTTCATGACCACCCTATGCGGCGTTTCTCACGGGCTTGTGTCCGCGTTCCTAATAGAGATGTTTCAAGCAATCATTTTGTGTGCATCTTTTAATTGCAAACTTTTGGGAATCTGCGGGCTGCTTTATGAGCCTGGAGCAAATCACTATACGTTGTTGTATGTGTCGAACGTTGACAAAGAGACATCACATGCTATTGATAGTTGATCGGTAAGTTTTAAGGTCCTCTGGTCCGCTGATCAATTAAGTGCACCTACTTAAGAAAGGGTTTCTATGAACGACGCCCCATCGAAACGTCTCGTATACCATGTCGTTAGACCTACAAGCGATATATCCGCTATCGAAAATATAATTCCCTGATGATCGCTGTGTATAATGCCCGCTAGCTTGCTGCTACTCTATATCTGTAACCAACGAACTGCTCACGAATGTAAGGTCGATGATGGAGCCCGTATTTGCTCTTTTGAATGTGTTAACGTTACCTGAGTTCATTAGATCGTCCTCGATCAGATAAAAAGCATCCAGGAGCGTCCGCTCACGCTTAATTGTGTCGTGGCTGCCCAATTCCCGAACCCACACGTTGAATGAAGTCTTCAGCAATTATCACGGGAGTGTGAGTACTCGCGTCGTGCACAAGTGCGTCGAGAAAACCCTCGAACTCTGTGTCATTCTAACGTGGCAGCGTAGCAGCTATACACGTGTCATCGTTGATTTTGGCTGTGACCACTCGATTGACTCCATTTAACCCTCCTAATGTACCGTGTTGGACGCATGGTGTGCACAAGTCCAAATCGTTGTCCCTATCTGCAATTCAGACCAAGCTGCGCAGATAATAGCAACGTCGATTCCCTTCTCTTTCACCGTCTGTGATAGCAGATCTTCTGCTGCCTGGCAGTGGTTCAAATTCAACTGCCAGAATCTCATTTGGAAATTAATGTTATTGCCCAGTATATCAGTTTGGTGCTTATAGTCGGCCCTAGCTGCCTTCTTGCACAATTATGAGCTGATGCTGTAATAAGCATTGAATATCAGGAGAAAACAAAGCCATTTATATTTCAAACCCTGGAGCCAGAACACGCTCATACACTTTGACGGCAAACCATAGGCTTGAATAGTTGGAAAATTTACATTGCGGTAAAGGCAAATCGGGTAGTGTCGCGGCAAACTTTACACGAAAAATATTGGTTTCCGGTCGATTTTCACCGCGAAAAGTGTGTGTAAATTGTAGTGAAAGAAAAAAATCCCGACAAAAAATGAATTTTCTACGTGTTTTCGAGATTTTTATCAAAGTAGATAGACATTAATGCAATGCCATTACCAGAACTTAGTGCCACAGAAACTGAAATTGTATACAGCCTTGGTTCGGACTCAATTCTCGACATTGCCTTATAGTTTTGAAATTCCAGTAACCAGTAGATACCAACCTAGTACTCCTGGTAAGCTCTCAGACGTCCACTGAATCCGGCTTCGTCCGCTAGTTTCTCATTCATAATCCTCGCGGGACTCAGCCTAGTGACTATGTCTGGACTTAAGTATAAACTTCACTTACATGCAAACGTCGTATCCTCTGTATCGAATAAACTTTCTGTTTCACTTGTTTTGGCCAGAAATTTCGTGAGTGCCCGTTCAATATCACGCTTTTGATTGGCTGCCTTTTCGCGGATCGCTTCGTATTCAGTGACTGGTTGTTTATGGGTCTGGGAACAGCCAAATTGTTACGAGCAACGACAACAACAAAAAATCATAAATTTACCTACCGGTGTCCGAATATAAGCATGTGGATCAGGCAAAGGTGGCAAATGATTTGGAATGTGTGGCGGATGTGAACTTTTCGTTCCGGCTTGCAGCAAATTCAATTGTTTTTGCTGGGAAGCCTGTTGCGGCGTTGGAATTATTCGACGATTCTCACGTTTCCCAAAAGCCTCGATTCCTTGCAATGAAATACCCATATTGATCAGGGCCATTATAACATCTCCTATAACAGGCATTGTACGTCCGGCGAGTTCGCAATAGTTTCGCGATTGTTGGCCAATTTCAGTGTATACTATATGGTAGAGAAAATTCATTAGATCCACGGCAGAAATATAAAAAGCTAAGAGAAAAAGTAAACTTACAACTCTGAAGCATTTCGGTTAAGGTCTCAACAACCGCTTTGTCTGCCGTGTCAAATCCTTTTTCTTGCAGTATGCTGGCCACGGCCATGCTTAGAACTTTTCGACGCGGATTGCCCGTAGGCTGGATTTCGGGTTTTTCCATTTTTAATTATTTTGTTAGGGTAGATGCGGTGCCGGATCGTTTTTGACCAATTTTTAACAAAACAACTTTGACTTGACATTGACAAACAGTTGAGTTGACAGTTGGCATTACCATGTGAAATTCAATTTCGAAACACATTATAATTCGCAATGAATTGTGGATTGTGGACACAAAATTGCATGCCCTCAAATTCTGTCTGTATTTCTGTAGTTATGAAACATTTGTGTCTATTGTATTTTGAAATTTGAAGTTAAAGTTAAAAACAAACTATTTTAGAAGCGATTCAATAAATTTTTTTCTCCCGAACTCCCGAAAATTGAACAATCCTTTTCACCACATTCGAACAATTTTCACCACAGTGCATTCACCCTTCACCACTAAACACCCTGTGCATGATGTTTTTTCGCTATTGCATTCATTTTCATAAGTTGTTTCGTGCGATTGCCTTCAGTAGAGTCGAGTGAAAATTCGTTAAAAACCGCGTAAAATCCTGATAATAGTCCACAAAAATACGCTAAAAATGCTGCCGGACGGGCCGAGAACGCCTGAAACTAAAATGGTAAAGTGAATTTCCGCATTTCGTAGACGAAATTTGATTGTGAAAAAGTTTGTGTACAATTGATTTGAGGTTAGACGAATTGTGAGCGCCAAAACAGAATTTCGTGGAATTTGCCCAATAGTTTCGTATTCATTATTCAATTTAAGCATTAACTAACGTAGCGTGCATCCTCTAGTCAGCCAATCAAGTAGGATATCTCGATGTAGGTCATGCACCTAACTAGTAAAGTTGACATTTCTGACTGCTGTGCAATGTTGGCTCTGACGGAGACGATCCGTGCTGCTGGATGCACCACCGTGAGCATAGGGAAAAGTGGCGTTTGCTGAAATGGCGGGCAAACATCGAATTTGAATTGTTTGTGTTTATTGTTTACATTTCTGGCGCCTACTGCAAAGTGTGTACATATATAGAAAGTTCTGTTCTGAGTCTGTTCGGTTGATTTGCTTTCGCACAATGGGGAGTCAGAGGCGCGAGTTTGTGTCTGCACGCGGTGGCTTTGACCTTGAAGTGCGTTGGGCGCGTTGGAGAAAAAAAAATTGTGCGTGGGGCTAACCATAGCAAGTAATGATGGGAAAATGATTGATATGGAAGTTGCTCGTGTTGGCTATTATTTCTGGCGCAGTGTATGCATTTTTTGACCATTTGAGCCTCTGGGGTTTTTCTATCTTCTGGTAATTTGCGTGTGTTGATGTACTCCGTGGACGAGACGCCCTTATTAGTGGAAACTGGAACTTCTAGAGCGACGTTTAGAATCAGCTCCCAATCATAGAAATTAAGATAAGCCTTTCATTTGGTTTAGGACTAGAGGGACAGGATAGATGGAAACTCTTAAAATAAAGAAAATCTCGATAGAAGGATACCTGGGCCGCTGATTCCAGCGCTAGAACCGGTATCGGTCTTAGAGCGGTCCGTGTAAAATATAATTGTGGAGTGCTCTGAACCTGTCAGTCTATTCCTTTGTCGTTCGGATCACTATGAAAAGGGTTAAAACGAAACCAGGTAATTTGATTGTATACTAACTAATCTTACTGCATCAATTGTATGTAGAGAGGTGGAAGATTAAGAAGAACCTCCTGGGCGGCTCGTATGTATATCGACAGAGCCCGGTTTCTGACGAATTCCACAAATTGTACTACTATGGAGCCGCAAACGAAAGAAACCGAATTGGTATTATTCTGGCGTCGTTTTTCCATGGCGGCATCACACCGATTGCTCCTGTCAGAAGCAAAAAACAGAAGAACTCCCAAAGTGGAAAAATAAAGTGGCACAAACATAACTTTGAACCTGTAGTAGCTCCATTCATTGATTAAATGATACGTGGATGACTTGCAAGGAATGCTGTTGGTTGACGATACGGCAATCTTTATAAGGATGGGAGCGCATTTTGACAAAAAAATCAAGAATTTCTTCGAACAGTTTTTCATTATGTTGAGCCGAATACTACCAATATCGAAATTTTTCAGAGGAAGAGGAGATGAAAGCATTCCATCGGCTTGGTTTGCTTACATTTTTTTTCAACAAAATCAAAGGTGGGCAACCGATGCCTGAAGCTTTCAGGGAAAGTTTCCTCTCCCTTTCTATAAAAACAAATGAGACTTATACACAGAAGATCTACGAGCGAGGTACGGCAATCGATTGAGAAAGATTGTGCGGTTGAACAACAATCAATGCGGCTTTGTCGAGGGTCGATCTACAGTTGATGCGATTCAGTACATTTGAATTGCCATGCAAAAATATAGAGCAGTGTATTTTTTCAGGATAATACGAGAAATGGTGATGGAGCTACGATAAAGGTAAGATGCACAGCCGGTGAAGCTGAAGAATTTCCGGTGAATGTCAGGGGATTAGGCTCTGGTCCTATGGCAACCTTGCTGTTCAACAGCAATATCAGCCTCTTCGGGGCGGACCACACCCGTTTTCTACAAGGAAACGGCCAAGAGTTGTCACAACGCCTTGAAGGTTCGATGCAGGAAGGTTGTGTTTGTCTGTGTATATGTGTGGATTCGAGTTCTGTATTGGGAGCATTACATTTCGGCGCGGCTTCTCTCAATTTTATTAATTCGCGCCGGCATTGAAACAAATCCAGGCCCAGAGGTATGGTTTTGTAGTGTTTGCGGCCAACGAATTGGTTCGAATGCCAGGTCAGTGCAGTGTAATTGCTGCTTGGAGTGGGTACATCTCAGGTGTTGTGGCTTGAGAAGGGTTGGTCAGCACTCCATATCATATGTTGCACCGGGATGATTACGGGCTGCTCCTAGCCCTCCACCTCCTCAGCCTCCAGCACCCCAAACAATATGATCAGGAATGCTAGACCTAGTTTAACCCCTGCTCCTCCTCCAGCGGTTTTCACTTCACTGTCCTTATTGCAGTTTAACTGCAACGGCATTCACCAAAAAATTACCGAGATCACTCATTTCATGAGTGTAAACAGAATTCTGATTTCCGCCATTCAGGAGACTTTGCTCCATTCGAACTCGACATTTAGCGTCCATGGCAATTACGTTATACTGCGCAAAGATAGACCAGCCGCCAGGAATGATTCTTACCCTGGAGGTGGACTTGCCTTCCTAATACACAAGTCCGTACATTACTATGAATTAGATGTAGATGTCGACGGTACGGCGGAAATGCAAGCCATCTCAGTTTCATCAGGGGGCACTAATATCAAAATTTTAATGTGCATGTTCCACCACACTCTAGTTGCCCTTCTGGCTATCGTTTCGATATTGGTCCTCTCCTATCTGGAGAGCACAGGATCATTCTTGGTGACTTTAACGGGCACCATGAGCTCTGGCATTCTGACCTCAACAACGATGCCAGGGGTATAACTATCGCCGAATCTCTAGACGCCTCAGATTTCTGTCCACTCAATGAAGACTCGCCGACTCGAGTCACAGGCACTTGCAGTAGCTCTCCTGACTTAACTATTGTAAGTGCCAGCCTAATCAGTGCTAGTCGATGGGAGACGCACACTGTTCTCTCGTCCGATCACCTCCCAATCATAATAAGAATTGACAAACCAGCAAACCTGACTAAGTCTGAGAAGCGAACGTTTGTCAATCACAAGAAAGCCGATTGGGAGGGTTTCAAAGCATACTCGTCGGCGAAGCTCATCGAGCTACCTACACCAACTAGCGTTCATAAGGCCGAACGAAATATTAGGAACGTCATTGCCAAAGCAGCGGCACGTTATATTCCTGCTGGACGTATCCCGAAAGTTCGACCTAATTTCCCTACCAGTGCCGCCAGATTAGCCGATGAACGAGATAACATCAGACGCGCTCACCCAGGTGATCCCTGAATTCAGGAGCTTAACTCCGAAATCAATCGACAAGTAAAAGACTATCGGAAGGTGAAATGAAACGAGCACCCTAATGACTGCAACCTCAATGAAGGTGTCAGTAAACTATGGTCTACTGTCGGTGTCTATCCAATCCTAGGAAAGGAAAGGGCAATAATGCCATCAAATTTGGCCATAAGAGCACCAGCGATCCCCTTCAGTGCGCAAGCCTGTTCAATAAGCAATTTATTGAACATCCCAAGTCCGATGGCTTAAAGCGTAAAATTAGAAGACGGATTCGCAGTAGAAATGTTGACACTATACCATCGTATCCTGCGGACCAGGTTAAAAGAGTCATTGAGAATGCTAAAAACTCAAAGGGCCTCGGACCCGATGGCATTTCGATGGCCATGTTGAAACATCTCGACCTTCCAGCCATTGAGTATCCCACGACAGCCTTTAATTTGTCGATCCCTGAAATCTGGAAAACAGGACGGATTGTTCCCTGTCTCAAGCCAGGGAAGAGCGCTGGTCTCGGCGAATCCTACCGACCCATATAACAATACTGTCCTGTCGCAAAGACGCTGGAGGCCCTTATTCACCCCCTCTTGTTAAGCATGCTAAGCTAGAGCCCCACAAGCATGGCTTCAGGAAAATGCATAGTACCACCACTGCCCTCGATGCGATCACTACACGCATCCGTGACGGGCTAAACCAGCGACGTCCTTGCCACAGATCGATTCTTGTGGCAATTGACCTAACGAGTGCATTTGACAATGTCAATCACTCGATGCTTCTTGCGAACCTGCTGAATATGCATATCCCTGCTCAAGAGATCCGTTGGATTGCCAATTATCTAGCTGGTCTTCCTTCACTGAGTTTCGAGGCAAACGTTGTAAGCTGAGGAAAATCAAATTAGGAGTTCCACAGGGTGGGGTACTCTCCCCCACTCTGTTCAACATCTACATGTCCGGCCTTCTAACACCACCGGAAGGAATCGCGGTGATCTCCTACGCAGACGATTGCACCTTACTCGCCAGAGGGGAGGATAAGGATGAAATGCGCCTCCTAATTAATCGCTATATTGGGCGATTACAGGCTTTCTTCCAAAGCCGAAACCTCAACCTCTCCGCGTCTAAATGTTCTACGACATTTCTTACCACCAGGTCGGGGGATTGTCGGTGGGAGGCTGATGTACGTATTGGCAACAATCCAGTTCCCACTGTTGCAAATCCTAAAATTCTCGGGCTCCACTTAGGCCCGTATTTATGAACATTCCTTAACTCAAGGAGACTTTTTTTCTATGAAAAAGTATGGGAAATGACATTTAATTTATTGAATTTCGGCATCCTTGACCCAAGGTCTCCTTGACCTGTAGACTTTCGCATAGCGGCGGTCACATCAGGAACAAAGCACAACCCTGGTCAAAGGAAACAAAAAAGTCTCCTTGAGTTAAGGAATGTTCATAAATACGGGCCTTAGAGAGCGTGATGACGTCAGCTCATCACGCGGCATCCGTTTGCGAAAAGATGCGTAGTAGGAAAAAAAATCCTAAAAGCACTAGCTGGAAGCCCCTGGGTCAAGGATAGAGAAACCATGCTAGTCACATACAAAGCGGTGGGTCGAGCAGCCGCTGATTATGCAGCCCCAGTTTGGTCACATAGTCTATGTGATACAAACTGGTCCAAAATTCAGGTCTGCCAAAATGCTGCTCTACGCACAGCCACAGGTTGCCTCTTGATGTCTGCCCAGGATCACTTACATCAAGAGACAAAATTGATGCCAATACGTGACCACAATCTCCTACTGTCTAAACAGTATTTTGTTGGTTGCTACCGTGAGGATCATCCCAACCACAGTCTCATGGGCCGAATTCCTCCACCACGACATGTCAGGCGTAGTTTACGAGACGTAGAGAGAGAGGTCCAGGGATACAAGAGGGACCCTTACGATGATGATGCATACCGAGCTGCCATCGCTGAGGTTCACACTGCAGAAATGAGTCGGTTTATTGCGAGATTAGGTGCGAATAGAGTCCTCTCAGTGCGCTCACCACCTATTTCGCCTGAGGAGATTAGGCTCCCGAGAGCCACTAGAGTGACATTAGCTCAACTTCGGTCGGGCTTTTGTTCGCGCCTCAATTCGTATCTTTCTCGCATAAACCCGGACATTCAAAACATCTGTCCAAACTGCGCTGGCGCTCCACACGATGTGGGTCACTTGTTTCAATGCCCAGCTGTGGGAAAACCCTATCGCAGCAGCTATGTTTTTGTCCCTTGACATCACGGACGAAAACATCGTCGAACCATAACTCGAATCCACATTGATGCAGCGGTTCCACACCTTTCTACACCGCTAAAAGAAGAACATCCTCGTAAACGACATGGAGGTTCCTATCGTTCCTTCTCTCAGCAAATTTACACAATTTTCTGAGAGAAGGAACCAAACCTCCACCATTATTTTCTAACAAGTTACTAATCCCCTGAAACACACGAACAACCTTGACTCAATAACGTTCCGGATGTTGTTAACATTACTACACATACTATGCACTTGTGGCCGACTGGTTAGTTCACGTCCGTCAATTTTCCACCAGCCTAGTACATTATGCGATAGCGTATATACCCCATAGTCCTCGCTTCTGAGACGTCTCTTCCTTGAAGTAGTGCCTCGATTTGGTTTCAATTTTATTTGCATGCAGTTAAGAGTAGTTCTTGGGTTTCAATTGACTTTTTCAACCATGTACAATACATCCATTCTTCATCTCTTCTCATTTGTGCTACACCCCAAATACATCGATTCAACTCGTTTGTCCGATATGGTTCCATCATTGACTTTTTTCATTTCCATTTTCAGTCACTGCCAACACTTCCGCTGGGACAAAATCGTCTTTTATCACTGCCCTCGATACAAACGAACGAATCAGCCGACATAAATCAACCGCTCATCGAACAAATCTATCCTGGCATCTACTTTTCACAACCAAACGATTTTTGGACTTGCGATCGTTTACGTTCACATGGCTTTACGCACATAATAAATATCGATCGGCACATTACCCAACGGCTACAAATCAGAGAATCAAAAGACAACTACGACAATGCCAATTTCACAACGTCTTCTACCACTAACTCCGCCGTGTCCCTATCAACACCATTTGCACACCAAACAACAAATCCAATCGCATCCAATATCAAGGCTGATCATCGTTATGAATCTTTCAATACGCTGGATCTGAATTTCGGTGAAACATCATTTCTGACGACAGTTTTGCCGAGTTGCTACAAGGCGGTCAGATTTATTGACAAAGCACTACAGAATGGCGGTGCCATTCTAGTGATGGATCAGTGTAGTAATCAGAAATGTTTAACGATTGTGATTGGATTTTTAATGTACAAAAATAACATCAATTTTAAGTAAGTTTTTTAGTAAAGTTATCTCTTATTGAGTTTTTGAATAACTCCCGCCTCTTTTTGATTATTTTCAGTGATGCTTTTCTTCGCGTTAAAACCGTATACAAAAAGGCTGAACTTGAACCGTTTTTAATAACTCAACTCTATGAATACGAACCAATTCTACAAGTAGAACGGGCTCAGTTGCGGGGGCAAAGTTGCTCACGTGAATTGAGAAGTGCTCAGTTAAAGCGTAAGAAGGTGCATGATGACAATTTCTACGCACAGAATGAATACAACTGTAACTACCAACCGTTCATTGTTGCCACTAATAATTCTCAGCACAGTGATAGTGGCAGTGACGTTGCAATGGAGTAGTAGTAGTTGTATTCAGGATTTTCAATGTGAATATTTTGTAAAAATTTAATAGGATGTCTGCCCAAAACGGTTTCAGCGAATCGCGCATGGTTAGGTCCTATGTAATCGATTCCTTTTTAGGAATTACTTTAAACGCAACAAGTAAAGATGGGCGAACTAATTCGATAGATACGAAAAAACAGACGACGATAGTAAAAAAATCAGTTTTTAACCATTATTATTCATCTTAGAGATATTCTTAAAGAGGAGTTGTATGTACTTTAGTTTCATTCTGCAAACTTGTAATTTCCCGACTAGCATAAAAATAATTACTTTTATTGTAATTGAAATACATTTAAGTTGGTGATTTATGTACCTTCATATTTGATACAATTTAGAATTAGACAAGGTTTTACGTATTTTATAATGAAGTATAGTACCGAAATGATTTTATGTTTTAGTTGTTTAGGCTTTTTCGTTTGTTTACACTCATGCTCAGTTCTGAATGAGCAGAATAAGAATCTTTTAATAATATTGAATATTGGCTTGCAACGGAGAAAATATTGTAAAAAAATGTCAAGTGTAATTGCATTATATTATTTGACGCAACGTGTATAGACGATTTATGGGAGTGTCGTGTCCCATAGGCAGACATACTACTAAAATTGATTAAGTCGGAGAATTATGTAGAAAATGATATTGTCTGACATTATTATGCAAATTTCATAAGAAACAACAATTTACATGTTTCGAATGTACTGTAGATATTTTTATATGAATTTCAAACGAAAAGAGACAGTGAGTGACGTTATACAATAAACATAGTCTTGAACTTTTAAATTTGTAAAGTTTTATTTAAATTCCATGTGCGACGCATTTTCAGATACTCAACGTGGTGCATGCCGCAAACTTTAGGTAATTTAAAAACCATTTTTTACTATTACGTCGTAGCTGAATTTCCAATTTTTTTTCTTAGCCACTATTACTAGAGCTTTTGCATAGCCAGGGCTAACAAGCTCATATGATTCAGTTGCAATTTTAGAAGCTGCCAACAGATTTGGTCTCATCATGTTTGTTATCATCGTTCGTGGCCAATTCACTGGGAGTTATTGAGTACAACAACTGTAAAAGAGCCTTTCATGTCAGTTGAAATGGGTAAGTGAATTTGTTATTTTGAGTTTTCTGTAAGGATTTTAATGTCGTCTTCATAAATTCTCTGTGGCTGTCTATTGGGAAAGCTTCGCCAAATTGAGTGATATTCGACTTTTCTTATTTCAAACGATGTTTATCCAAATTCGACGACCGGCATCAAGAGTTGTGTTTCGTTACCTCATATGTTTTAAAATGAACGTTAATTAGTTCTGATTTGGACACGCATCGGTAATTAAGTCACTTTCAATAATGGTAATGGTGTGTTTTCCACTATCACGACTCCGACTGTGACTCAAAATTCTCAAATTTTGTTTGTGCCTTATTAATTTCTAGAGCAGCCATCGCCTTCAGCTAGTCCCACGACTCGCAACTAACCTTCTCTCAATTAACCACAACCAGCCTTTTCCGCGTGTTTTCAACGTACACGGCGACTTGCGTTAGTTCCCAGCTGATCCTAAATGAGACCCTCTTTGATGATGTTTTTCGAAACTTTTTGATGACGGCGCGTATTTCTATTTTCATCGACCGTTAGATATTACCTCCGTTCAATGCTCTATTTTTGTTGCAGCCACTCAACGATTTTTTTCTATTAAATTGAAAGCCAATATTAAAATCTGTCTCATTGGTTCACGAAAGTTTGGTTGGTACTCACAGCTTTAGTTTTTAAAGCCTCACTTCGAATTTCACGACGCACCCGTCAATTTTGCTTTGAGATCATTAGAGGTATGTATGTACCATGTTCGCTGGCAGAATTCAGAAATATGTAAAACGAAAACGAAGCTAATTTTATGGCAGCCTAAATTTGAACACCCTTCATATTTGAATGAAAGTTTAGCTTCTTTTGGGTTAAAAATCTCTACCGCAACCATATGAGAACACACTTTAGTGAAGATTGCTTTGTTAGAAAAAATTGTTAGACCCCGATCACACGTTATTTGTTCGTTGAATTCCCCCATTGCCTCTGTCCCTCTCAGCCGTGAGTTGTCCACAACTTTGATCTTTTATATCGCAGTGGCATAAATCGTATAAAAGTGTTTTTCAATAACTATTACAAAGAAGAAGTAGTCTGGCTGATGTTGTGGTTAGTGCGCACACCTTCGGTGTACAGGGTCGTGGGTTTAAATCTCACCGTGAACCGATTCAGTTTATGGTGTTTTTTGAACTACGACCATTTGATGGACTATGATGTTAAACATGTACCCATTTATGGGGATAAATAACGCTGCTGAGCGTGCTATTGATCTCAACACCTGAACAAAAAACCAGTTATGATCTTGGAAATTGGATGTCACTAACACATCTGCGGCCTTAGTCCAATGCTGGACTGTCGCGCCTGTTATTTATTTTTATTACAAAGAAGACATGTGCGGACTATATTTTTTTTAAACTTTCCTCCAAAATGTTGACCGTTACGTTGGATATACTCCTGCGATTCCGTATACTGTACCACACACTGGAAAAGTTATATCACAATGTCATTAACTCCGCAACAATATGTTCTTTTAGCACTGAGGTGGTTGCTCGGTTTGTTCGATCCACTTTTCCCCCAGAATAAGATCGTTCAATTATTCCACTACTTGACAATGCACACCAAACCGTCACTATAGAAGTACGTTGTCCTCTCGCTCATTCCATATAAAAACTCGTTTTTCTCTCATTTTGAAAACGAGTTTTTATTTGGAATGACCGAGTCGCTGTCGTGCAGTCGTGTCGAGGAAAATGTACCTTAAAACCGTGATGTTTTTAACACGACCTCTGTCCTTTGGGTACCCAATGACGAATGAGAATGACTTTGCAGTTTCGAGCCCCTTTTATCCCCTCGGTTGAAAGCCGCCATTACTTGTGGCTGAGCCGAGAACTAAATGATAAAATAAGTGTAGTTGGCAGTTCAATAAGTACCCGTGTTTGAAGACATAGGATGGTACTGAGGGAAGTTGGTGTCATCATCGTGTGCTGCCATCTATCAAACGACGCCAAAACAAATACCAGACTAATTTATTGGTTAGTTTTGATTTGACAGCCATTCGAGTAACGCGTGTTTCGTAATTTTCGATAAGATGGAAAGAGAGAGGTAATTCGATTTCTGTTTTTGGATCAGAAAAATGCGAGGAGATGAAAGCGAAGTTGGATGCTATTTATGGGGACACTTCGCCGTCTATGACCACCGTTAGATATTGGTTCAACGGTGAATCTGCTCCAAAGAAGGCCAAAACGGTTCCATCGGCCGGAAATCATGTCATGGCGGTCATGGCGACGATTTTTTGGGATGCGAAGGGCGTCATCCTTATGGATTTTTTAGAAAAAGGAAGAACAATCACTGGACAGTGAGTTATTGCACCGCTTCGAAAAAAATTGAAGGAGACACGATCGCATTTGGCGAAAAAGAAAGTGATGTTTCACCACGACAAGTCGTCGCCGCCAAACTGCATGAATTGCGTAATGGATTGCTGCCGCATCCTCCGTATTCATCCGGTCTGGCTCCCTGCGACTTCTTCTTGATCCCTAACATGAAAAAAATTTAGCTCAAACGAGGAAGTCATTGCCGTATTTTGGCGAATTCGACAAATTCTATTTTTTGGAGGGGCTAAAAAATGGCAGGAACGTTGGGAAAAGTGTATCTTACTAAAAGAAGACTATGTTCAAAAATAAAAATTAGAAAAAAATTGTGTTTTCATTTTCAACACGGGTACTTATGAACCACCCTCGTATCATATTTCCCGCGTACCGGAAGTCGCCTCGATCTTTCCGTGCTGGTTGGTGTCTTTGTTTTGCTTTGGATTGGTTTAAATCTGTAAGTTTTCTAATTAATCTGAATTCTGCTACCAAACAGCCTGTAGTACATGAAAAAAACAACTGCTTCTCAACCCTTTTAGATTATGGGTTTTCCGAATTACTACTATTATTTCCTAATTTTTGAATCATAAACTACAATCGGAGTCATTGCGAGATGTAAGTTAGCCAAGTGAACACCGTGTTGCTCCCCGTGAGAAAATTTTATAACGATACAGGTCTAGTGACTGTAGCATTTGAAGAATGTCGGTCACCATCTCATGTATCGGAAATGTGAGCACGGTTAGGCACATACACTACAAATCTATGAATTCGACATTAAGTGATAGAGAGCATTAATAAAAAAAATTAGCAGGGGTTTTCGGCAAAAAAACCTATGCCAAAGTAAACCTTGCCCTGCACCACCTAAGTATGTGAATGCATCGTGACCAAAGCGGATACAATAATAATCACCAAGGCTGATTAAGGAATCAACTCGATTTCATTTGAAGGCAATTCTCACACGCTGTTAAATAAATGGGTCACGGGAGAGCACCTTTCACTCCATTCAAAAGGCGCTAAAGTATGCATTTACAACAAAATGCACTTCTCACTGGGATACAAAACTAGCTGGCTTCACGTCCCACTAAGCACCCATAGTCCCGAGGATAACTAACGGGTGGTCCAACTAGAATGTACGATGTTAATTGAGTATCATCAACTTTATTAGATATTTCTTTGCTTCATTGTTTGGCAAATTCAACCATGGAGAAGTACACAATTGGGCAGCGCGTTAAGGTCGTTGAAGGATTTTACGAAAATGGAATGATTTTCGTGCACTTCGTATTTTTTTTGGTCAGCATAATCGACCGAATGCATCCACAATCGGGAGAATTGTGCGCAAATTTCAGCAAACTGGGTCTGTAGGAAATGTTAAATCAACTGTGCGTGCTCGCCCAGTTCGTTCTGCGGAAAACATTGCTGTTGTTCGCGATAGTGTGGCAGAAGAGCCGTCCATCTCGACTCGTCGTCGTTCCCAACAATTGAACATCTCGCGAACATCACTGATGCGAATTTTGCATAAAGATTTGAATTTGCACACTTACAAGGTTCAATTGACTCAGGAGCTGAAGCGTACTGACCATTTCAAACGTCGGCAATACGCCGAATGGTTCGTTGAACAGACAAGCAAACCATCTACGAGGTATACCGTCAGGGGAGGCCTTTCTTCCCGGTCCCGCTAA
Organism: Microchrysa polita; assembly: GCA_949715475.1. NCBI lineage: Eukaryota > Metazoa > Arthropoda > Insecta > Diptera > Stratiomyidae > Microchrysa > Microchrysa polita. The sequence goes on along the minus strand of OX454418.1, from coordinate 36,575,044 downwards.
ATGTTTGGACCTTCGGCTTTTTACTGACAAGGTGTTGTTGTCAGATGGGGATTTCTCCGTCAGGCGCATGCACACACCATCAGGAACCCAACCCCGGGGTTGCATCACTAGCTGGATGACTTGCTTAACAACCTCCAGCCACTACGAGTCCAACACCTTGATGGGCACACCCATCCCCGTAGTTCACTATTCGTTAAAGACTTCTCTAAAGCAGGTGTGATCCTCCTTCGGCCCCCTATTGGTTAAGCCTTACGTCGAATTCAGACATGCACATCCCAGGCTCGTTGGACCTGTGACTACGAGCCTGTGTAGACACGTAGCGCTGCTTTTCACATCCAGGTGGCCCCTTCAGTTTACTAGTCAGCAATGCGACTCGGGCAGTGTGGTCATCAATCCACAAACTAGTTAGATATAGGCGCGTAGGCATTTACCACCAAGGCCGTTCTCCCTAACTAGCCCCTTCAGGACTCGGGTCATGCGAAGCCGTCAACTCCGAAGCTCACACGATTTCCATAAGATGCACTCCCCCACCAGAGGACACCACAATCGTGCTTGGCCTTTAGTGCTTCCCTCCCGCAATATATGGGGGGAGGTAGGCACGCCAAGAGCCACCCGTACATAACTCAGGAGCACGGAAACGTTACCTCCCGAATGGTCTTTGTACAGATCCTTGCCATGGCGTCTCAACTGTACCAGGGGCCCCCTTGCGCTACTAGGTCCGTGGTGTCGTAGCTCACCAAAGATCTTTGTCCCACTACAAACAGCCTTCCTTGGCTGAGTGTCACAAGGACACCGACCCCCCTGTGGGGCGTTGAACAGACAAGTCCCTGGAGGATATCATCCTAGGATGACATCCAGGATTTAACGTGCATCACCTGGCGGTACGCCTTTAACACACGGTCTTCTTAAGACACGAATTGTACGATGCGCAATTGACGCCCCCCAATGTGGAAGCACAAAGGGTAACAGTTTTATACCAGTTTGCAGGAACCGGCATTCATACTGTTGGATGCGAGGCACTTTCCAAACCTCTGCCGATCTGGGGTCACGGCTCCCGGTTGAAAACGCAACTCCACGCCGAATGCGTTGAACAGACAGAAGTTAATGGTGACTTTTCAAAGAAAATCATCTTCAGCGACGAGGCACACTTTCACCTCAATGGATTCGTTAACAAGCAGAACTGCCGTATTTGGGTTAATGAGAATCTACGTGTGATTGTTGAAAAGCCGATGTATCCACCAAGGGTGACTGTTTGGTGTGGTTTAGAGGCTGGCCGTACTTCTTCGAAAACAAGGACGGCCCAGCAGTTACCGTAAATCGTGTTTGCTATCGCGAGATGATAACGGACTTCTTGTGGCCAGAAAACGAGGATATGATATGAACCTGGACGATATCTGGTTCCAACAATATGGGGCCACTTGCCACACAGCAAACGAAACAATGGCTCTTTTGCACGAGAAATTCAATGGCCGTCTTATCTCTCGTCTTGGCGATGTTAACTGGCCGCCACGATCATGTGATTTGACACCGTTGGACTTCTTTCTCTGAGGATATTTAAAAGAAAAAGTGTACGTCATTCAGCCAAAAACAATTCAAGAGCTAAAGGATGAGATAATTCGGCACATTAACGATATTCAACCTCAATTATGTCTCAGAGTCATTGAAAATATGGACCATCGGATAGAAGTATGCCACCGTAGCCATGGCGAGCATTTGGCCGATATTTTTTTTCACACATAATTGCCATAGATCCTTCTATCATGATAAAAAATTTCGATAATTCTCTAAAAAAAATTGTTTTATTAACAAGTAACTTCGTGCAATTACGTTGGACCACCCTTTACTTGCTACTGATTGCCAAAAATCCAACAACTAATGATGCATTCTCCAACTAGCTCCTCATCAATTCAGAACTCAGTTCATTAGACCGTAGTAATAGCCCAGATCAAACTACTTTTTGTTTGGTGCCTTTGTTGTACCAGGAAAAAATGTTCACTTGCTAGTCGTGGGCCTGTTAATCCAACTTGGAGGACATTAGTGCTGGTTTTTCCGAAGAATAATCACAAACGATCTTAGCTTCACAACATTTAAACTTCGGAATATGAAGGCAATTCGATACTTATGGCGGGCCCTCGTTGAAATTATTACGCGTACGCCACTGTTGTACTCAGGGCACTTTTTGAACCGAAATATTGTCCCCTTTAAATCAAATTAAAATTTAAGCATACTAAGTCCCGTTAGAAGTTCAAGAGTCATCCAATACAAGATATCTGAACGCCCAGTACCAAGTTACAAGACACCTCGGTGATTAATTTACGATGGCCGTGTTTTTTAATTAGCTAACCTACACTATCCGGGGTAATTTTCATACAAACGCTAACCTGTGACTTTATTCAGGTTAGAAATTATATCGCTATCCAGATTTAATGAGCTTTCCAAAACTCGCCTAAATGTATGCAATCCTAATTATTTTCTTGTACGTTTTCCAATGACTAGCAAAAATTAAATTTTGAAATGAAAAGCTCTAAGGTATAGTTTACATGCAACACACAAGTGTGTACAAAAAATATAGTTTTTGTTTGTAAATTCATGTTAAAAATGTTGTTCGTTGAATTCTTATTCTAACAAAATTATGATTCCTACATAAAAATATGTTTTCATTAAAAAAATTACATGTTAACTTTTGCGTTTGGAAAGTGAAAACGGGGCTTTAATATTTTTGAGCAATGTTTTGAAATTAATGGCAATGCCTACGTGACAATTTTAAATTTAACCTGGATGCTACCCTCGATAGTTTTTTTTTTGCGCGTCTGGGTTAGCAAACCTGCCCCCGATGTAAAAAAAAAACACGGCCATTGTAGGTGTAAGTTAATCTAAAATTGATTTTATTTTGGGAGAGGGTCTGAGTTCTAAAATTCATCACCTTTAAAAAAATGGATCCTAAATTTCCTGCATCGACTGATAGACCTTATCAAACGCATTTCATTTGTCAAATGCCACAAGAATAGTTCTAATCAACGACGTCCGTGATTAAGCCCATCTCGGATGCGTATAGTGATCGCATCGAGGGCAGTGGTTGTGCTATGCATTTTCCTGAAGCCATGCTGGTGCGGTTCTAGCTTAGCATCTGCAACAAGAGTGGGGTGGATAAGGGCCTCCAGTGTCTTTGCGACAGGTGACAGTATCGTTATAGGTCGATAGGATTCACCGAAACTAGCGCTCTTCTCAGACTTGAGACAGGGGACAATCCGTACTGTTTTCCAGATTCCAGGATTGGCAAGTGTAGAGATCGACAAGTTAAAGGTGGCCGTGAGATACTCAATGGCTGAAAGGTCGAGTCGAGATGCTTCGAAATGACCATTAAAATACCTGATTCGTTCCATCTAAAAATTTAACAGTGTAACAAAAATAGAATATATCCTTTTATGATTTTTATTTTAATATTGTGAATGTGATAAAATTAAGTTAAAATTAAACAAGAAGCTTTTAATTTCTATATAAATTTAAACAACTTTCGCTGGGATCATTAAACAAACAATATCGTCACCGTTTTGGTCCTGAAGTTCCCATTTTACTTTAAGTGAAACCTATGTATGTAAAAAGAAAACAATTAAAATTTAGTATGATTAACTATGAACTTAAAAGAAATTCTACCTTCGGATATGATTTCAAAACTTGTAGCACCGCTTGATATTCATATGCTGTACCAGATTTCAATGGACACTGAATTCCGGAATCAACGCATGCATCGGGATTTTTCAATGGAAATGGTACCGGGATAAAATCAATAATACCATGAATAACAGTCGTTACAGCAGATGCAGTTTCAGCTGGAAATGAATGTAGTACAAATTGTTCAAAACAAATCCAATAATAATTTTAATGCCATCTACTTACATGGCACAAAATCAATTGCAATAGAAGCATTTGTTCCACGATGAAGTAGACATGCACTTTGTGTCATGTCACAGTCGGATACACTAATTTTACTGAATTTCCCCCTTTTGGAGCCTGTAAGAAAAAAAAAATAATTTAATCTGTATTAACAGCGATAAATACACAACAGTTGAATTCGGGAGAGAGTGTTCTTTAGTATTATGTATGTTTTGAATCCGAAATTGCATATGCAATTAGAATTCATTAACATATTGTAATTAATTCATATGCTGTATCCATGATGATACAAAATACTTCCTAGTTTAACATTTCTCAATTGTTTTCACTCTATAAAATAACTACATTCATTATCATGGTTAACAAGAAATAAGACGTCCTGTGGAAACTTATACATTTATTGACTAAAATCGATCCTATAAGCTGCAACTGTCGAGTAGAGTGCTGACTGATGTCCTTTATTTGAGACGTATATAATAGCCACATTATCATAAAAGATGTATCGAGATTTTGTAGCACATGTGTTGATCGCTATCCGTATCCACAATACGATAGTAAGCCATTCCATACACCTTAATACTGATTGCTAGGGGTTTCAGGCCTTGGGATCCAACATAGGTGGAGTACACTATTTCTATAATATTAATTGGCTATAGGCGCTAAGAAATATGCACATTAGTTTGGTCTGATCCGGACTCATAAAAACCGAAGCTTATCCGAAATAAGGAAGAAATCCGGACTACTTCCTCATAACGTATGCCATTCAGTTAGGGGAACTGCGATTTTGCGGATCAGGATTAATCGCCGGTTCTTTTCCTTTGTCTGCCTTTGTGAAATATGTTAACGGAAAGAACTGGAGATGATTTCAAATCCGCAAAATGGCAGTTAGAGTATCAGAATGGCAAACATGTTTGCAGAACATACGCAACTGTTACGTTTTGGAACCCCGCCTGTAAGCTATTTTTTCTGAACCAGAACCACAAGAAATGCTCTTAGTATGATTAAAATCTGAATGTACACATATGGCCAAAGAAATAAGTACACCCATACGAAATTTTCTTATCACCCTGTAGCCAAGTAGTTATTTTAGGAAATAAACTCATATGGAAAGATTTAAATACTTAATTGGTGAGGAAAGGAATAATATGTAAATTAGCATATTATAATAAATAACAGCTTTCATTTACCTTGAAAAAGAACGAACTGACTAAAATAGGCTGGACAAAATAATAAGTACATGTCAGTTAATTTGATTAAAACTTGTTTTAATTAAAATATTAAGTTCTGATTTGACAAGAATTTAATTTATTTTATTATTTAAAAGTAAATGGTCCATTATTTTGAAAGAAAAAAAGGTTTTTGTTGGCCATTTGGAGATAATTCTTATGGTATGTTCCCATACATCCATATATCCAGTTACTTCCAGGAAATTCCGTAATTGGTCGGTTGTGTGAAAACTGTGTTTCTGTTTCATTGATTCAACTAAACATTCCAGATTCAATTTAACTCTAGTAACAACGTGAAAAGCTACCCGACTTGGTTGAAGCGGATCCTTGACCAGTTTGTGAGGAACGGTTAGGGTGAATATCCTGCTGAAATCCCCATTTTGAAATATTCTAGGACTCTAAAATAACATTTCTTATTTGGAAATTGTCTCATTGTAACGGTTATTAGGTATATTTGAACGAAACAAAACTATGAAAATTAAACCATAGACCACGTTTTTTCGACTCCATGGGAAATAGTCAGTAGATGTAGCATATATTATATTATTTTTTTTTCCTGAATGAAGAATATTACGATAAGAGTAGTTTGCAATCAAATTTATTACGATCTCATAAATAAAATATTCTGTGAGTTTTCATTGTTCGGTCTGGAACAAGAAAAACTATCCCTCCCAAATTTTCTTGAATCGTCAACACTTTTTGACGTCGCCATGGAAAATTCCAAACTTTTTGTCAAAACTGCTTTACTTCTTGTATTCTTCGATTAACTTTTCAAAGGGATTCTATATTTTAAATATTTGCCGCGAAAATCGCCATAGTGATAATGAGACCGACAGTTGTCCTTAAGGCCCTTACATAGACTTAACTGTATTTGAGACTGCTTATATTTACTTTTTAATGAATTACACAGTAAATACAATGTTTAGGTGGTTTATTGCGTTATTGAGAGAATAATGTTTCCGCTATTTCAAAGTTAACTTAACGAACTTAAACTTCTTTTTTCGTACCTATACCATGCGTTTTTCGCCCCCTTAAGTATTTTTGTTTGTTTTTAATTTAACGCTTCTTGCATACACCAATTAATAACAAAATAAATCCTTACGGAAAATAGCAACTTGTTGTCAAAAGATTAAAAAAAAACGATGGTGTACTTATTATTTTGACCAAGCTGAAAACCCACTTCAAAGTTAATATCGGGAGGGACTAAGAAAATAGGGGGATGCCATTTAGTTTTTCGGTTCCGTTGGCACTGTTGTATCCTAATTGTTGTAATGACTATTTATTTGGAGTAATTCAATTTTAAAAAGGGTATGAAAATTTGGCATAAAAAGGTACATAAGGGGTGTACTTATTTTTTTGTCCATGTGTATATGGGGACACAAACCCAAAAGTACGACTTAATTTCCCTTTCAAATGAAAAATGTGGAACACATGTTTCTCTTGTATCAAGCAAAATTGCAAACATTATAGTCATTTATCGTTCAATATAACCGTACAACAAAGAAAATTAGGTACAGCTGATAACACCAGCGTAAACAACCGTTCCATCACTTTCCAACAGGTCAAAAAGATAAGCCAATAATAATAGTAGTAAATAAAGAAAAGAAATGCGTACCACAATCTTTAATATCAAGGCAAGACACTACAGCCGACAGACACGCAATCACGAGTATTTTATTCATTAAAGCCATTTTAGAATAAATTTTGTGATAAAAACACCACCAGTAAGTTCAAGATTTAGTATGCAAAAATATACACTAAACAACGCGTCGCCAGACACTGTCGCTTTACTAAAATTCACAGACTAACTGACTAGCCGGACTGGCCTGAAAGACTGAAATTATTGAAATGAACGAAAACGAAGATTGCTATTCTTAGCAGAAAACCTGTTGGTATGTTCTAGCATACAAGCTGAATAGCAAGCGGTTGATAACACAACAATGGACATGACGAACAGTATGTAAGATTCGCTCAATCCACTTTCGTTCGTCTGCTTATCAATTTAAATATGTATGTGTACTTATAAGAAAGCAAGAACCCAGGATACAGGCAGTATCTGAAAAGTCATCTTCATTTTATCGGCTTTTTGGAATTTCACAGAGTACGAGGGATGTAACTTTCATTTGAATGTATCAATGTTGACATCGACTATCTAAACATAATTCTTGCCATGGAGATGTGATGTGTGTAGGAAAACATCTGCCCATTTTTTTGTATTACTGTGCAGAGATGTGTGAACTAGACATCTATGTCTATATTCCGGCGTCGTCATTTATGGTTTCTTTTTTTTTGCCTCAGAAGCTTCTGCACCGGGACATGGCTTCTCGGCATCACTTTACTTACTATGCGTACGTAAGTGACTAATCAATCAATCGAGTGTAAACTCTAGCAAGAGCAAGATCGAGCAAATAAAATCTAAAACAAAAAAATAAATTAATAAGGAAATTTATCAAAATAATTTCTTTTAAAAATTAATTTATTAATGCAATTAAAATTAACTAAGTCCATCAAACTATTATAAAGAATTATTGACCTTGTAATTGGTTTGTTAAGATCATAATTTACTCTATAATAAGGCTGCAAAAGAAGGTTGTTCCGTCGTAAATTGTGAGGAATACTTCTGACTTCAAAGTTATTTAATATATCTTCACAAACAATATGAGAGCAAAACAGATCTCTAATGAACATGGCGTTTAAAAAAGTTCTATAATATAAAGCTTGTAAGCCCAATAAGGAACAGCGAGTTCTATATTCTGGCTTAAAACGCCAACCAATTTGATAAATGGCAAATCGTGTAAAATTGTGTTGAATTCCTTCTATACACTCGATATGAACCTTATAGAACGGATTCCACACAATAGAACAATACTCCAGATGCGAACGAACGAAAGCTGTATACAATATTTTTAAAGTAAAAGGATCATTAAATTCACGCGCGTTACGTTTAACAAATCCTAACATACTATTCGCTTTTGAAATAATGTAATCAATGTATTGTCGACATGAAAGATCATGGTCGAACATTACACCAAGATCTGATATTTCGGCAACCCTTTCAAGAACACTACCTATTAAGGAGTACTAAAAAAAAGGAGTTTTCAATTTATACATATATGCTAAGTACTTTACATTTACTAACATTTAAATTTAAATTATTATTACGTCACCAAATTTGCAGTTTTTCTAAATCAGATTGCAACTTCAGACAGTCATCTATGTTGCGTATTCTCATTGTAATTTTCATATCATCAGCATACTGCCATACACGCACGAATTTAAAATTTTGAATGATATCGTTTACGAAATTAAAAAGAAAAGTGGTCCTAAATGGCTTCCTTGTGGAACTCCTGACGAACACTTTATAACAGAGCGCGATGTACAGACATTTAACTTTACCAACTGAGTCCTATCCGTTAGATAGGGTTTCACCCAGCTAAGAAAAATGAACTGTATACCTAAATTTTCTAGTTTCTTAAGTAAGATATTATGATCTACTATATCGAAAGCCTTCTAGAAATCGGTATAAACCACATCAACCTGCATTCCCTGCTCAATACCATCTGCACCAAATTTAGTGAATGATACCAAATTTGTTGTAGTTGATTTTCCTTTAAGGAATCCATGTTGACATGGTGATATTAAACGGCTAATTAAAACATCTATTTTATTTTTAATAAGCATTTCAAACAACTTCGGTATTGCTGATAATTTAGCTATGGGTCTAATAGTTATCAATAAGATGTTTCGCACCCTTTTTGTGAACAGGCATTATGTATGAAACTTTCCATTCATCAAGAAAAACACCTGAAGACAAGGACAACAAAAAATAAACGCTAAAGGGCGGCATAAAGATTGCATGCAGTTCTTCAAAAACATATTTGGAATGCTATCAGGTCCGGCCTGAATACTAACATCAAGATCACGCATAGCACCCAATAGGTAATTCTCAGAAATCTCTAGAGCACTCCTAGTGATAAGGACGTGCAGCCCCAATAGCATTGTACCATAATGCCCGCGAAGTGTAGCACCGTGGAATTGGGACTGGTGGTTTACGTCATAGGGCCAACCAACACGGCTCGAACAAATATTTTGGATGTTTGCGTCTATTTCCAGTTCTGAATCCAAACAATGGCCCGTTGAAATCGGGATGAGGATGAAATGGGATGAAACGATATAAATGTATGTAACTGTAACCAAATCAATATCTGATTGACAAAGCTTCGCCATTTTAGAAGTGAATAAATATAGGTTTCATCCCTACTGAAAATACAGCTTAAAGCCTAGTACTGACATCGAAAGTGAATTTTTTTTCCGCTGCGATTTTTTCAATGAAAATGTATGTAGGGAATGCTGGGGAATTCCATAAGCTACAATCCGAAAACAGTTCCATAATTTTTCTCGGCCATTTTATATTGTACATATTTTTTTCCGATTCCCCATCGTGAAATGTCAAATGACCGGGGAATCGCAAAATAATACATAAAATGGCCGAGGAGAATTATGGAACCGGTCTTGGAGTGTAGCTTATAACACTCCCCACCGTTTGCGACATATTCCACGACAGTAAGTACGCATTTCTATTGATAAAATCGCAGCGGGAAAAATTTCACTCTCGATCTTAATTCAGCCCTTAAGAAATTAAAATATTTTCACAACTCAATCATTGTTGTACTATTGAACCGGTAACATGAATAGGTAATTTAATTACATATCTAATTATTGAGTATATTTATATACAGGGTGTCCGGAAACCTCCGCATAAACGCACTGGATTGTGATTCCTTGTGTGATTTCCAGCAAAAAAGTTGTACTGAACATACCCCAAATTATTATTAACCCTTTAGCTGCCATAGGCATTTGAAAATGTTTGAAAAAAAAAATATTTTCTTCCACGACTTAAGCCTCAACATCTCCAAAGCTAGACTAGCCGTAGTTTTTTCCACTTAAGGCATTAAAACTGTTGGAAATAATGGAGCAAGAATGAAATGACGTAAGAAAGATATGATCGTAAGGCTATGCATGCGCCAATTTAAAAGAATCGTACAAGCACCACACCTTGGCAGAAGGTTTTTGGGTAAAATCACAAAAAATTAACTTTGAAGCTCTGTAAAAACCAAACCTCTTATCAAATGACTGTGGCAGCTAAAGGAAGAATTGGGGGTATGTTCCGTACAACTTTTTTGCTGGAAATTACATGAGGAATCACAATTTGGTGCGTTTATGCGGAAGTTTCCGGACACCCTGTATATATGTTGTATGTGGGTAGCAGGATGTATAATATGGGTTTGTTTTGCTTCGTATTCGATCAGGCGACCCTTCTTTAAATGGATTAAAGTAAAACGTGATTCAGAAAATCATTTGTATAGGTCAGCAAAAAATTACGTAAATTCAACTTTTGTCTTGCCCTGTCAATTAGTATGAATGCGTCACTGAATTACGATTCGAACATACTTCAACATACATATAAATGTACCTATATGCAAATTTACACTATAATAGTCTAGTGCATTTTCGAAAATCGATAAATCTAGCATGTTAAAATCGTCATAGAATCAAAGGTATAGACAATACGCACTGCTTGTCATCAGGTTAGCTGTTAGCACAACCCTTCGCATGAGCAGTTTCGGATGAATTCCAGCTAAACAAAGTGAGTTAAAATTGCAAAATTGTTACAGTTAATAGCTTATTAAATTCTTAGTTAATTTAAACAAAAATTATTATTTCTCCATTTTTTAACATTGTGTTAAAAGGATTATTCGAAAAGAACGCACAAAATAGCAGTTTAAAATTTGACATCAGGTTAGCACATGTAGTACTTTCTCCATTTTTATTGAGGTTTTAAGCCTATTTCTAAATTTATAACATTTGAAAATTGATACATTTTTTAATAAATTTAATAATGTGTTGAACCTTCTTTACTTCCCACAGAGCACGACCCTTACTTAGATTAACCTAATAGATACTATTGGGGAGTTACTCTTACATGATTTTGGGAAATATCTTACCAGGTGCACCTGAATGCTTTCGATAAGTTCGGCTTCATTGTAAAATGGTTTTACAGACTCGTACAGTTTACAAACATCCCCAAAGGTTTCTTTAGGGGTTACTGTCGTACACTGATTTTTTGGCCCTCAATCCTTGATTTAACGACCCGGATAGTGTGAAGCGAAGGGATATCGTGTTAAAAATGCAATAAGGCGTTACCGAACAATTTTTTTAAATAGGGAAAAAAACTTTGAAGCCTGTTTTTGTGTTTCCGTTTTTTTCCTGTTAAAAACTGTAGTCTCGAGTCTGTAGTCTCGAGACCATTACACCCTACACCCGAAAATGAAGGCGATCCTAATGGTGAAGATCATGAAAGTAGACATTATAACTGTGTTAGTCTTCTAGTGAACTTCTTTTTATCCGAAAGGACAACATATAGCCCCATTCTTTATTCCATGTCAAATGTTCTTGTGCTAAATTAAACGCATTTGCGTCGGGCAACGCCAAGGTGGGTTTTTTTTTAGTTTTTAGTTTTAGTCACTTTACATGTGGAGTATTTCTAATCACTATTTGAACAATAGATAAGCTGGCCTTAATGTCAAAATTTACCCTAAACTGCGACCGAGTCATGAGGGCTGGACGATTCTCTCGAAATTACTCAAAAAAATAGCGAGAATAATTATTATCGCCTCCATTATTTTTATCTTAACGCTACTTTTTACTCACGAATTCGTATTTGATTTTTAGACTTTTATTAATTTTTTTCAAAATTTCACTTTTTGATCGCCTTGATTCCTTGTAAGCTTTAATCGATCCCTCTCCCGAAGATAATGATTTAACCTTATCCATATTAAAGTTAATACATTACTCAAACAACAACAAAAAATGGGGATCTTACATCCTCAAATGTAGAAGATTGACACCTATTCATTTGTGTAATAACTTTTAAATGAAGTGATTAAAACTTAAAAACAATGAACCTTAATTCGTGGAATTTTTAACATTAGGATTGGGGAAATTGCATCCGCTAAGCGACTAGGGGCGGTCGGTGTGAATACTCACATGGAACTTCTTGGCTCCCAAATGAAAACGCCCTAATTTTATTGTGTGAATTAATAGTTGGGAAGACGAGAAATACGCCTTTTTGGCTAGTTGTATCCGTCGCTTGATTTCGTCGGTTTCGTTGGCGTCCTTTGATAAGCTTCAACCCAGATAGTTGAAGTTGTCTACATAATCGATATTGAGGTCCCCCACTGTAGTGCTTGAATTCACTAGCGTCCTTGTTTTTGATTGCATCATGCCCTTTGTTTTGGTTTCGTTGATATGTAGCTAAATTTCTTTTGTGAACTCTTATTGAGATTTTACAGAAGGCTTTCTGCATCACCCAATATTCGTGACATGATGTTGATGTTGTCGGCGTACGCTACTAATTGAGTGGACTTGAGGAGTAGCGTTCCGCTGCTCACATTTCAGCTTTTCATCCTATATACTAAAACTAGACCATCATTTCCCAACAAGTGGGTCACGAAACCCTGGAGGGTCCATGTGAGTTTTCGACGGGCATTTCTTTATATGGAGTTCGTTACCCAAAACTACACGGAATGACTCAAAAAACGTACTTGAGAATCATGTTAGTTACACCTAACGCACCAGGGTGGATCTTGTCAAGCTTGTTGGTGAGTCTCTTTTACGTATATCTGGGAACCTGAAATCACAGAATTAAAGAAAATTAATTCTGGACTCCTTGCCAAATAAAGCCACAGACAAAACCGACTTCCGAGAGAAATTTCCGAAATGAAGATGAAGTGCCGCTGATGTCTTTATGCCTGGATGGACCTCCGTCGAAAGTCATCTCATGACTTTTTCCCATCCGAATTTTATACTCGTCACTATTAGGGTATATTAACTTTGTCATGAAGTTTGCAATGCACAGAAGGAAGCAACTCCGACTATATAAAGCATATATATTATTGATCTGTGTGACGAGAGAAATCGATTGAGCCATGTCCGTCTGTCTGTCCGTCTGTTGCAACGCAAACTAGTCCCTCAGTTTTGAAGCTATCTGGCTGAAATTTTGAATAAAAGTTTCTTTTAGTGTACGCTGTATATATGTCGGAACGAATGGAATCGGACCATGGGGACATGAGGCTGCCATACAAACCAACCCCTGAGAATTAAGTTCTTCTAATAAAAACTTTTCTAATTTTATGATTTTGTATTGCCGGGTTGTAAGGGATGATGTAACTTTTTGTATTGCCTCCTTTTTAAAAAACCCGAATAAGGAAAAAACACTCAGGTGAAAAATTTGAGTGTTTTTCCTTATTCAATACAATCTCTATGAGATTAGACAACCTAGCTTTTTAATTAAAGCTAAAAGGAGAAAGAAGAAGAAGAAGAAGAAGACAGTGCAGGTGCAGTGTAGTACAACTTGATGATGGTGTCCCCGAAAAAGATGTAGATTTGGAATGAGTTGTTTAGGTATTGACCGAGCATTTAAGTTTTGAATGTTTTATGGTATCAGTCAGTGGATGAGTAAAAGAAGTAACATTTTTGGAAACATGAATTCCAAGGAAGGAAGGTTTTTACTCGTTCTTTGGACTTTCACTTAGGGTATCTGTTTGTAGGGAGAAGTTTCTGATCCGTAACGGCCGGTTAATTTGAAATTAAAGGTAACGTTGCGCGAACGTTGTGTGTTATAACCTCACCCATTTATTCAAAAAATCCCACCAACATTGAACTGCATTGCCGATATGCACATTCGTCATTGAGCGCACTCACCATTTCTACGTGGAGCTTCGTTTTGACACGACCACGACAAATTTCACTCGTCGTCGCGAGCGCAGTGGTCAATTTACAGAAGTGAAGTGTATTGTACGTGCGCTGGTCGATTCGCGTGGAGTTTTACAAACACAGTATTTGGATAGAATATATTTAGCCTGTTGGCAAATTTGTTAAATAAATTCAAGGTAAGTTTCAGTCATAAAAAACAAAAAGTTTTGTATTTGAATAAAAGCGTGGTGCGAGTTTTATCCGAAGATTAGCCTAAAGGATTCATCGAATCTACTAAAATATCACCCGAAAGTGTCCTGTAAATTTTGTATTGTGAATAAGCGAACTCTATTCTTTTTCGGAAAAGAGATGTCTTTTCAATATTGATAGAAAATCAACAAAGGGTTGAACGATTTTAAATTTCATGAAAATCTGATTGGTGATACCTGCCACGATGGCACGGTGAAAGTCTTTTAATTCCAAGTACATACATGCTACGTACGTCTACGTGTTTATGAAAATATATTGTTTATCATATGAAGGCAATATTGGAACAATATTGTCACTACACTAATTGCATTTTGTATAATATGCAAAATGTATGATAAATGGGACTTGTTAGCTAAGATAATTTTGAGACGTCACTTGTCTCATAATCGCGTTATTCACACTAGAGGCTGCAATTTATTTAACATCAATTCCATTTACTGTATTCGACTGTAAAAAAAAAAGTCATCTAAGAATTCTAGAAATTTCCTTTTTATTATTATTATTTATTAATTTCTTTGTCTAGAGATATACATATATTTGCCGAGACCTGTTCATGTGTATAACAAAACCCTTCAAATTTGTATGATAGTTCCGCTATAATGTCCTGTACTCGAACCGAAAAAACCGAGCTGTTATCTTGATTGAAGAGTTACTGATAGATGCATTTATGGCAATATGTACCCCTTTCCTTTTAATGGGATTATCCATATTTGATACATACGGAAATACCGCTCACATTAGCAGCCATCTAACCAATTTACCTTCATTTAGGGGACAATTCCTAATCCCAAGTTCATTGGTTTCCATTGTTAATAGACTATAATAGAATAGGGTAGCTTCTGGCCAGCGAATGTCATTTAATCAGCGCCGACATTAGCATTTAAATTACTTTGACTACTTTTTAATGTAGTTACACATCCCTTTAAATTGTCATGCTAATTATCTTTTTTATCTCTTTTAGACAACCCAATCTTCATAATGGACAAAGTCATTAAATACTGCGAACCAGGACGTGCTTTCGCCAAGGACTCCATCCGTCTGGTCAAGCGTTGCACGAAACCCGATCGACGAGAATTCCAAAAGATTGCCATCGCCACCGCTATTGGTTTCTGCATTATGGGATTCATTGGTTTCTTCGTGAAACTTATCCACATTCCCATCAACAACATCATTGTCGGATCATAAGTGCGCCCGTGTCTATGTACAAAGTATGGAGAGAAGACTCACTTATTTATATTTATAATGCAAAAAAAAGGAGGAGAGAAAAAAATCAGAGAACAATAAGACCAAGTTTTCTCATCATAATTACTACATTATTTAGTTTACCATAATTTTGATTTCGTTTAATGTAAACATTTTTATATTCCTTGCACTTGCAAGGAGTGCTTCCTTTTTCTGTCTTTGTTGCAAAGATGAGATGGTTATATATGATTAGTCTGTGTTTGTAAGAGATGAATCAATTAAATGAAAAAAAAAAAAGATTTTATAGGAAAAATTGCATTTCAATGTTTGGTATGTATGTACATATGTATTTTAGTGCTCTTGTAGACTGTAGGAAGCCTAAATGTCTTCTTCCTTGCCTCGTTCTTTATACCACTTTTTGTCGCGTCGCTCGGCCTGCGGTGTAGGCACATCGCTCGTTCTGGCAGTAATGTCTGAGACTGAAGGGTGTCCATCCTTTTGATTCCTCGGGCGACATTGACCGAAGCCGAGTGATACCGGTCCGCATAAAATAATTATGTACCTACCAGCAGCTATACATGTGCTTCGTGGGATGTAAAAAAACTATACATGTGCTTCGTGAGATGTAAAAGAATCATACTTTGTTAAAGGAAGCGTTTCGACACCGCAAAGATCTATGGGTGCAATTATTGCTTCAATAAAGTACTACGCTACACATTTATTACAAGGAAAAAACAAATGCGGTGGATTTTCAAGGCGTTCTGTACAAGAGACAAAAGTGCATAGAATTCAGCCGACCAGTGGCACAACTTTGGGAGGGGCTAATGGGAAGCCGCTCCTAGACTTGAAAATTGGGAAAGGAAAAATTGTAGAATGAAATATGAAGCAATGCATTGCATTGGCCGTTGCTTATTGAAGCATTTTGACCGAAATGTGTTGGATATTTCGATTATATTTTTCATTGCAATTAAAGTTGTGGAAGATGTTAAATTTTGGTGGCTAGGTGTACGTGAATTATATGAGAAGTTACCGCCATACAGCATTTCGTAAAAATATTTTAAGCCAAGTTGTTGTGTAAATATTTTCGGGGTCGAGTCACACGTTGAGGAAAAACTAGCCGGGCGAAACGTATGGTAATGCCGCTTAACGAAGCAGTCAGGTGAGAGTGAGCTTTGGGCCCTATGTTGTCCATGTGCAGAAAAAAGATAGACTACTGTGTTACGTCCCACACGAAAAGATACGATTTTCCCTTCGTGCGTACATCGTGCATCTACTAACAGCCCTTATACACCTGCAACTTGGTTGCCAACCTAAGTTGGCAAAAAAACCGGAAAATGAGTGATTTGTAGGCATGTTGCAGGTTGCAAGAACGTGAATGGCGTGGTTGCCGGAATGTTGCAAGTGTGTAGTAACGTACCTGCAACCTAGGTTGGCAACCAAGTTGCAGGTGTATTTGGCCTGTTATAAACGGAGAGAAACGATTTATTGTTGGTCGTGCTTTTAGATTATCCCTTTGGTTATGGTTAGACTAGAGGTGTGTTCCGCGCTGAATCGCCAAACGTCAAGCGCAATGCATTTTACATTGCTGACAAAAAAGTTGAGCAGAAGACTTGGCATTCAGCATATTTGTTAGCTATGAAATTCTGCCGATGCTGCTGCTGATGCGCGTAATCTATTTCAAGCATGACGTAATTTCTCTTAACGCTCTTACTAGGCACAACTGCACACACCGACGACATAGTTGGCGGTGACACCGGATTGAATATAGTGTAATTGAAAATGTTTGTTTGTTTTCCGTAGTTACGCCATATTTTCCATAGTTACGCCATCGTATTAAAGGCGGATCAAAGTATTCGTTTTATTAAAAAAGAAATACACAGTAGAATCTCCATTATTTGGCCGCCCAATATGGCGGAAGCGAATACATAATGTTATGTATGTATCGTGCGAGATAAGAAACACCATTCTCATAAAAAAGATACATATATTGTATATTCGAGGGCGGTTCAAATATGACCGAGACGATACAAATGCTCTGACACGTTTATTTATCACAGAAAAAAATTACAAAAATTTAGTTTTTCTAGGTACTCCCCTCACTAGTTACACATATTTTCCACATCTCCGGAAGCTTTTTGTTGCCGGTATTGAAAAATTCCTTGGACAACTCGGACATCCATGTGCGCACAAACTCCTCTGACTCATCGTCGGTGTTGAATTTTTTGACCTCCGAGGGCTTCTTTCAGAGGGGCAAACATATGGTAATCGCAGGGTAATAAATCCGGACTGTAGGGGGAGTGCTCCAGTACCTCCCACCCCAATTACGATATTGTATCGAGCGTAGGACGCGCGTAATCCTGGAGAAGTTCACCAGTTTGACAATCCATCGCACCGTTATTTTGCGATATTGAAGGTATTCGTGGATAAGAGACTCTACACTACCAATTATAGTGCCAAGTAGTTCAGCCGAATTGTCTCGAACATTCATCCTACGGTCCTCCGAAATGAGTTGTTCTACGCGGCAAATGTTGTCTGGTGCGATGCTGGCATTGAATTTATAGAACATGGAATGCGCATACAATATAAAAATGTCATAAATGCTGGTTGGTGGTCGACAATCATGCGGCTCATTCTCGACGGTTTCACGGCCATCCTTGACCTTGGGCCATTTAAACACAGCAGTCCTACTCAGGCACTCACTACCGAAAGTATTGTGCAAACGCACGTATTTTTAACGCCTTCCCTCACTAAAAAACGAATGACAACACGTTGCGCAATGGCGGTCGGCACTTGATATGTTCACTCATGGTCGTAGCACGAGCGTAAAATATCCCTTCGCGACGAAAACTTTGCCACTTATGTTCGTAAGGGACCCAGCTATTATACAGGGCGTCCCGCATTGGGTGGTCAATACTGTAAGGGTTAATAGCGCAACTTGTTTCAGCAAGAAAATTACCAATACAATCGGAATTTTTTTTACCGTTACCTTGCTATCGCTCTTTTTGTGAAAGTCATCGAAAATCGTGACTTGTCACGCAAAATCGTAATTTTCAGTACTCTTGATGACTTAATCCAAGATTTGATTTCAGTTTCAAAAACTACATAAAATTTCACAAAAACTGAAGTTTTTCCTGTTGCCAACATTATCGGCACTTTCAAGATACAGTTACTCAAACTTAACAGCAATTTTAAAAACGATTTTTCATCGAAAATTCAAACAGTAATTGCATGCATAACGGTGCTTTATACGTACAATTCTGCAAATTTGATAAAAGTTGCTTCAAAATGTTGGCTTTCCAACGGTATAACACTTTTCTTATTTACATTGCGTGACAAGTCACGATTTTCGATGACTTTCACAAAAAAAGCGATAACAAGGTAACGGTAAAAAAAATCCGATTGTATTGGTAATTTTCTTGCTGAAACAAGTTGCGCTATCAACCCTTACAGTATTGACCACCCAATGCGGGACACCCTGTATATTCAAGCCACGACCTTCAAAACATACATGCGCGCCATCTACAGCGTTTGTCTCGAATAATACAGTTTTGTGTTTTTTAATTTTTTTTTTAACCAGCTAGAATGGTGAAACAAAGTGATTATTACAGCTAACAAATTTACCTAAAAAATAAAACTAACCACACTACAATCGGATAAGAGGTTTGGTTTTTACAGAGCTTCAAAGTCAAATTTGTGTCATTTTACCCAAAAACAATCTATTTTTCTATCTCAATTTTCTCCAACTTCTGCCAAAGTGAGGTGCTTGTAGGATTCTTTTAAAAATTGGCGCATACGATCATATCTTTCTTACATCATTTTATTCTAGCTCCATTATTTCTAACAGTTTTTATACGTTAAGTGTAGAAACTAGGGTTAATTTTAGCTCGAATTCAATACAATTCCATTTAGACTGCCAATCTGCAATTGGTAAAATCTATTCAAATTATTATTAAAATTAACCCTATTTTTCTGCACTTAAGGTCGATCGGATAGATTTTTTGATTGCGAGATAAATCGGAAGGGACTATCGGATTCAATTTTTTGGTTTGACATGTGGAACGTATTGCCAATGCAAGTTTTCGTACAAGCTGTAATGACAATCATGTCTTCTCAGTTGCTGATTGTTTTACATGAACCTGTGGTCGTTCTTCATGCTGTGGTTGTGGCGGTCATTCTCCATCAAAGTAGCAATGGATGTCCATCTTCCATCGCCAACAATTGTATAATTTTCGCTATTTTAGGTTGTGTCTTGTGAGACTGTCTATTTCAGATTGCCCGATAAATTGCCTAATGTATATGTGCTGTACGGGCGGCAGATCCATTGTGGGCAATCGATTGCCCAATCGATCGGCCGAGAAATCGTCAGGTTTGTGGCGTCCTTTATGCTTGAAATAGAATAGCCGCGTCAGCAGAGGCATCGGCATCAGCAGAAAAATTTCAATTTAGAACACACGCATTTGCCTTTGATGACCCACAATGACAGCAGCGGCAGAAGCAGAATTCTGCTTCTGCCGATGCCGATGCCGATTTTTCTGCTGATGCCGATGCCTCTGCCGATGCCTCTGCTGACGCGGCTATTCTATTTCAAGCGTTATAAATAAGTATTCGAACGAAACACCCGCCCAAAAAAAATTGCAACATGAAGTGTGTTTTTTTGGTTATCCCGTGCAGGTTTGGGTAACGAAACTCCATATAAAAAAAATGCCAGCTGATCCACCTGTCATTTTTTTTATATGAAGTTTCGTTACCCAAACCTACACGGGATGTAGTAAAAAACGAACCTATGGTCATGCCTCCTGCAACAGAAGCAGAATTCTGCTTCTGCCGATGCCTCTGCCGCTGCTGTCATTGTGGGTCATCAAAGGCAAATGCGTGTGTTCTAAATTGAAATTTTTCTGCTGATGCCGATGCCTCTGCCGATGCCTCTGCTGACGCGGCTATTCTATTTCAAGCATTATAAATAAGTATTCGAACGAAACACCCGCCCAAAAAAAATTGCAGCATGGTCATGCCTCCTGCAACCGACAACAAATGCAATCCACAAATCCAGGTCTACCAACTATCAAAATCAAATGTAATCACACAAATCTCTGAGAAAGACACAACTTCGCCAATGTGTCTTTTCTTATCGTCGCATATTTAGCCGTCTGATCTGAATTATTTGCGTAAATTACGGATATATTTTGTGTATAAACGGTAGTGGAAAGTGCTGTGATTGTTTTGAACTAGTGTTTATATGAAGTTATTTCTTTTCTAGGCGAATACATAGC
Source organism: Microchrysa polita (assembly GCA_949715475.1). NCBI lineage: Eukaryota > Metazoa > Arthropoda > Insecta > Diptera > Stratiomyidae > Microchrysa > Microchrysa polita. The sequence continues at coordinate 36,554,448 of OX454418.1, read as the reverse complement.
GAAAAACATTGGCACATTGTGCACTGAAAAATGGAGGACGAGGTGATATTAAGCCGGCCGTCAGATAGACGGTTGGTGAATGACGACACCAATTTACCGCCAGGACCGCCCGGCGCTGAAAATGATTCGTTTGATATGGGTAATTGAGCCTTCTTTACTTATTGAGTACATAATTGGTTATAAATAAAAGTTACAGTAGTATGGGTCTCAGGAATGTAAATTTTGTATGACTGCGGATGCGGATTGATTTGACTGATGGCATCGTCTAGTAGTTATTGACTTGACTCGGGTTCGATAATAAGCACCCGGTTCTGATGGTGACCATAATAAAGCATCCTCGACGTCTTTGAAATTGGATTTCATGGAAAAAGGAATAATTTGTGCATAACATAAGCCAGCCAGCTGGCACAACTCTAAAAATTTCCGAAAAGTTAATATAGATAGTGGAACTCAAGGTTACAAGATCGTTAGTATGATTTTGGACAAACGCAACGCAGTCTAGATAGACTATTGTCTGTTATACATATATGTATATGATGCAGCAAAACAGCGGCGAAAGTTGCACCAATGCATTTAAATGGGTGATGCTCCATTGGCATGTTGTTGCTATTGAACAGCAGTACCTACCCTTATACCAACTTATAGTTGTCTGGGAGGTACGAAAGACCTTATTAAAAGATAATGGAATAAATAGCACCAAAATAATCAAATCGAATTGATGAGCTCAGCAGATCACAACGTATAGTTTTTTTCTGGTAAAATTGAAACCTTTTTTTCTCTAGAACACTCAAAAGCTCACATAGATTGAATATATATAATTTTTATTTGCCATGTTATTTTAAGGAAGGTGCGCCGTATTAAAGTGGAAAAGAGATGAGAGGAGGATAAAAAAAAAAGGACGTCTCCCATTTAAAATGAAGTTTTTCCAGCTTGGGCATACAGCTGATGCTTCTTGCCCGCGATGTGATGGGCGGAGCCAGCATGTGTTAGTAGTTTTCCTGAAATATTCGTTTATTCGCGATTTAGACCGTTTTGGGGTCTTCCTTAACAATGGAGTCGTCGACATCACAGAGTGTTTGTAGAGAAGATAACGAATTCGAAGCCTGAACGCCTTCGCTAAAGATGCGTTCACACGTCGTACCATTGACCGTCAACAATGGTTGTATAATTGAGCCAGGTACGGATGTCTTGCGTGTTAGGTAGGTACGGGAGGCGATTAACCCCCCTCAGTACTCCCTGCTGCGAAGAAGAAGATTTAGACTCCGAGTGGGAGTTTTGTGCTGGCTGTGGTTTCATCGTGAGTGTAGAGATGCAAATTCAAACGGGCGCCGGGACCCGAAGAACGGCAGTAGTGAAAGAAAGGCCTCGCACCCAGCAGTATGACTGCTTAGCTTGGTATAGATTGCTACCTTAGTGAGGCGCCGAATGACGTCACAAAATCAATCCGGACCGTCTGGAAATTCTCCATGGCATAGACTATTCCTGCATCATCTTTATTTCACGCAATAATTCTGACCACCTTAGCAACTTTGTAAACGTTCCTCTTGTTGTACTGTAGTGAAATTAGACGTTCTAAAGCAGTGTCTCTCGATCGTTTTTAACTCGTGCCCCTCTTGCGAGATATATTATTGCGCCCGCGCCTCCTTCCCTGACCGTTACGCCTCCCTAGGGAGCGCGCCCCCATTTCGGGAACCACTGTTCTAAAGGGATTTCAGAAACTACAACACTACAAGTGAGTGTCCTGTATCGCACATCGTGTTCTAAAATATGATCATCGACGTTAACCACATACTTCTGTAGAATGAGCTTGCTATGCATTAAAAACTACCCCTGAATTGCCGGAGCGTAGTGAATTTTTTTAACCGTAATGTTCACATGAATACACTTATTACAACCCTCCTCTTTGTCACTTAAGCTGAAATGTCTATCTACAGTTCAATTAGCCTTTTGAATGGTATACATAAAGCGAAAATATACTCTTAACTAGACAAAATTACACGCTCTAAAGTCAGAAGAAGTAACAGCGATTATAACACTAATAAATCTGTGACTGAAAACGGTTTGACTGGAAGTCGCTGGAAGATGTACTTCCTTCGTCCTAATCAGTAAACGAAGAAAAAAATGTTCTCTCAAAATCAGATGTGGAGAGTGTGTCATAACGTCTAAGCAGGTCGTTTTTTCCTTAGGTGTTATGATTGACTTGAGGCTGTGATTTGTTGATATTGCGCGTGCTGAAGCATATGAAGTTGCTAAGATTGTAGCTGGGATCTAATGCAGATTGCACCGCGGTTACCGTGAGGTAGCCCCTAAGGTACTTTTAGACCGGATAAGAACTCTGCTCCTGAGAATGTTGCAGTTGTCTCCTTCCAGATAATCTCATACTCTCATCCTAGACATAACAGTTATTTGCCCATATGCCAGACTTGCAGATACATAACCAAATGCTGAGCCATCAACAATGACTCAATGGCAGCTTTGACTACGTGAGCAATTGTGCAGTAGGCTGCATTTTAGAGTAACAGAGCTTTGGAATTGATGATCACTCATCTCGGTTAGGTCACCTTTTTTCATAGATACCATAGGCCCACTGGCGTCAGTGCTGCGAATCCCTTTGGGTTCACACCTCTCTACAATCTAGATGCGGAGAAAGAAAGTCTTTAAAAAGTACTGTGTTAGTGGCGAGTGCCACTGAGTGCTTGGAGTTATGCAGAATTTCTGTATACATACTTAATGGAAGTATCTCACATCTCGACTTCCGCCTGGCTTGCTTCTTCTGCAGCTTTTTGTGGATCGCAGATATTTTTTCGTTCTGATTCAGTTTTTTTATTGTAGTATAAACTATAACGCATGTCAGTTGGTGTCGCCGCAGGGGGGTCTGTGTCCGTGTGACACTCAGCTTGGAAGGCTGTTTGTAGTCGGACAGGGATCTTTGGTGACTTACGACACCACGGACCTAGTAGCGCAAGGGGGCCCCTGGTACAGTTGATACGCCATGGCGAGGATCTGTACAAAGACCATTCGGGCGTTAACGGTCCCGTGCTCCTGAGTTATGCACGGGTGGCTCTTGGCGTGCCTACCTCCCCCCATAGTTTGCGGGAGGGAAGCACTAAAGGCCTAGCACGATTTTGATGTCCCCTGGTGGGGGGGTGCATCATACGGAAGTCGTGTGAGCTTCGGAGGTGACGGCTCCGCATGACCCGAGTCAAGAAGGGGCTAGCTAGGGCGAACGGGCTTGGGTGGAAAATGCCTACGCGCCTATATCTAGCTAGTTTGTGGATTGATGACCACACTGCCTGAGTCGCATTGCTGACTAGTAAACTGAAGGGGCCGCCTGGATGTGAAAAGCAGCGCTTCGTTGTCTGCACAGACGCGGAGTCACAGGTCCAACGAGCCTGGGGTGTGCATGCCCGAATTCGACGTAAGGCTTAACCAATAGGGGGCCGAAGGAGGATCACACCTGCTATGGAGAAGTCCATAGCGAATAGTGTACTACGGGGATGGGTGTGCCCAGGGGACCATGGTCCTTGCCCATCAAGGTGTTGGACTCGTAGTGGCTGGAGGTTGTTACCCAAGTCATCCAGCTAGTGATGCAATCCCGGGGTTGGATTCCGGATGGTGTGTGCATGCGCCTGATGGAGAAATCTCCGTCTGACAACAACACCTTGTCAGTAAAAAGCCGAAGGTCCAAACTTTTTAGCGGGACCGGGAGATAAAGGCCGAAAGGCTAGGTGCTCCCCTGACGGTATACTTATTTATTTATTTATTTATTTATTTAATTCATTTTAATCAAACAGGCTTTTAAACCCAATTATAATATTGTATAATGCTAATTGTAGTGAAGCTTTCATAAATTATGTAATTTTGTTGTTTATTTTATAATACACTAAGATTATTACTTAAATGGCTAAGAAAAGTTTTGAAGAAATATATATATACCTGTAGATGGTTAGCTTGTCAGTTGGTGTAACGAAAAGGGACCACATCAAGAGTAGCTACATTCGTGGCAGCTTGTCCATAGACCAACCAATCACCGAAAAGCTCGAAGACCTACAAATGGATTGGTATTGCCATGTTCAAAGGCGTCCGCCTGAGAACCCCGCAAAGAAAGCGATATCAATGGAAGTTCCACTTGATGGACCCAAGGCCAGAGGCAGACCGAAGAACACCTGGATGTGTCAAATGAAAAAGCAACAACAACGCATTGGTCTCGGCGATGACACGATCCAAGATAGAGCTGCCTGTAGAAATACGCTGAGATATTACCGCCAAAACGGGTGATGTACCTACACCGCAGGTCAGCAACGCGAAACCATGGAGCGGTATAAAAAACGAGGCAAGGAAGAAGAAGAGTATAAACTATAAAGCCTACCATATTCTGAGGATTTATAGTCTCAGCCTCTGTAAGTCAGAGGTAGTTAAGACGACACGAATGTTTAGTTTACATCCATGGAGTCATTAAGCGGACAAAGATCTACCCAAAGTGCAAAACCTCAAACTTCTAATGTTTTCCGCGCATATTTTTTTCTCGTCGAATCAAAGCAGGGAGCAGACTGTAGTTGGGCAAGCTACAAAATCGTGGCCCCTCAACCCACTTTTCTGACCCTTTGCCTATACTGCTTTATTTATAATTATATAAATTAAAAGAAACCATCAATTATTTCGCCCAGATAGAATTACGAATTTCTCAACATTTTATCTTTTTGTTATAAACAAATATTTCAGTCAAGAGGGAGCCATCAGCATCCAAAAAAGAATCCAAACCTCAAAGTCGTGATCCACGTCGGCGTTCTCCATCAACGCCTCGCGATCGTCGTTCTCGCAGTCGGAGCCGCGGCAAGCGCCGAAGCCGTAGCCGTGGACGTGACTACAGTCCAGCCGGTGATCGGAGACGCTTTGGCAGTAATCGTGGTCGTCGTTCGCGCGATCGTTCCATTCGTTCGCCACCGGAACGTAATCGATCACGCGATCGAATCAATAGTCGTCGTCGTGATCGTAGTCGATCACGCGATCGTTTTCGCGGACGACGTTCACGTAGTCGTAGCAATAGTCCGTCACAAAGGCGATGGAGTCCTATGGCAAAACCACCATCACCAGCTATGCCGCCTCCACCGCAGTATACAGTACCGCCACAATACGATTTCCTTCCGTACGCCAATCAATATATGGGACAATTTCCGGCTTATGATTATGCAAATCATCAGGTTGCTGCTCAATATCCTACCGGTTATCCTTGCGAGCCAATGCCTCAAGCCTGGACCCAAGCACCGCCAGCTCCATCTATTACAGCTCCTCAACCGCCACAAATAACAACAATGCCACCCAAAGTGGAGAATGAAGAAGAGCAAATGAAACGTGATGGTAAGTTTGCATCGAGTAGGCGCGTCCCAATTGATGGATCAATAATTTTTTATTGTTATAGCCGCAATCGCCCAGGAAGCCCAAAATCAACGAGACACATTGAAAAAACAACGGGACGACTATTTAAAACGAGCAGCGGCCTTGAAACGTGAAATGCGAATTCTGAAGGAGCAACGCAACGATTTGGTATCAGGCAAGGCACCACCCAGTCCAACAACAAAAGGTTTCTTGGATGAAAATGATCGTTTGCAGGTAATTTATAGTCATGCAATCGGTTGGCACCAATTTAGGTGGAAATCCGGAAAAGTTTGGAGATTATTAGACGTTTTGTTGCATTTTGTTACGCTTTATTTGTTGCACATAAAGTATCCGAAGATCTGGACCACAGTTTTACATTAGGACGTCCAGTCATCTCCTCACTTTTTATCGATTTCCCACTTGCATAATTCATTTAAAGCATTTTATTTCCATCACGTTACACCGCGAATAAATTGAACTTTTCCACAGCTTCTTATTGGTCATTTTATTACAAAACTTGTGTCTGATAAATTTGTCACTGTGTGCTTAAAAGCTATTTGATAACAAAATGAAAATGCCTTTTTCAAAAATACCACATCGTCAAAACTATTTATGACGACCAAATGAAGTTGATTGCTCACATAATAAAAACATACGCACGTTTGGTTGTGAGTCGGTAGACAATCATCTTGGACGGAATTTTAACGTGTAAGTGGATGATGAAGCGGTTGGAGATCCGACATCTATCGGCACCTTGTTTAGACGTAGTTTTTAAGATGAAATATATTTTGTATTTATAAAAATATTATAAGCATGATTTCACTGTAATTAACTCGCGAGATGATACGTGTTAGAATTTGTAAAAGAAAATTACAGTGCAGTTTTGTCTACATTCACATTGTAAAAATTGATTGTAAAAACACATTGTTCAGCGGATTCACCTGTTTGTATTGCTGATCGATGGTTTTGGTCATCCGGCGTCCGGCTAGTGCGTTCCAAGATCATGGAGACTGGCAACAAGCATTCACATGCCGGAGAGACAGAGAAAGCGATTGAGATAGTCCCGCCTATTATGTAGTATTGTGCAGATACTACTCTTCCCACCTACTAAACAGGATCCAAACAAACCGAAGAAAACTTGAAATATATTTTATAAGATAATCATAGAAATTTCGAAAATTAATTTTAAACTTTCCCCGTACAGAGTCAAATTCAGAAGAAGCTCAGCACTATTGAAAATGTCGTTGACATGCTGTCCAGTATCATTGGAGAGGATAAACCGTCGCCGGCCGACAATCAGCAAGCCAAGAAACTGATGAAGAAGCCGAAGAGTGATGACGAGGAGAGCAGTTCATCGTCGCCGGAACGTCTAAAGTCCAAGCTGATTGAGAGCATGAAGACGAAACGGGATGTGGGAAAGAAAACAAACGATGTCAGTGGAACGGTTAAGGCGGAACCAATTAAGGATGAAACAGCCGTAAAGGGGTAAGTTGTCGAAACATGTCGATAAATCCTGCGGATCTAATTTCTTTCTCTTTTATTTACTAGTAAAAATGAAACACCTGCTGCTGCGGGAAAGAAAATTAACTATTCGTTTTATGATCCGGAAATGCACTGGTGTGTTACATGTGACGTTTTCCCGAAAACAGCAAAGGACTTTTTGAATCATTTGCACACGGCGGAACATGCAAAAAATTCCGTTACGCCCGATACGCCTTGGCATGAAAAGGCTGTCAATGATGTAAGTTGTAATTGAGATGAAGAATTAAAATTAAAAATGAAATTTTTATACTCTTCTCATTATTATTTTTATATTTCTACAGGAATTTCCAAACCATCCGAATGCTACGTCTAAGCGAACCCCAATTCGAGGACTTCAATTTTTCGTTCCATCTACCGGGTGGTATTGCAAACTATGCGATTTTTGGATGGGCGATTTACATTGCGCCTCGTTACATTTAAAGTCACAAACTCACTGGGATAAGTATAATGTAAGTATTATTATTATTTTTAATATTTTTTCAAGTGACTAGACCTAGATTAGATAAGGGGAAGACACTGCGATAGGACGAGCCTTCTTTCTCCGATTATGTGCCTATACGATTCGACCTAAACATACTAACTGGTTCGAATATGTCGAGACACTGAAGAAACAGAAAGTCACAGGGTTGCTCAGTCTCAAACTCGTCCACGAGACCACTAGGGCAATTGTGTCCTCGTATGAAGAAAACTGCCCCCTAAGGGTCACCAAAGAAAATAAGTGTTCCGTGGTGGAACCAAGAGCTAGCTCGCCTCAGAAAAAAGTGAGGCAGCTGTTTAACAGGGCCAAGCGCAACGGGGCTAGGTTCTGTATCGCTTCACCCTTAAGGAATACAACACGGGGCATTCGGTAGCTCAGTGGCAGAGATGTCTATCTCTGAGTTGCCGGTGCGTGGGTTCGAATCCCACTGTGACCCATGGATGTTTGTGTTGTCCATAAAAATGCTCCTACGGCAGCCGGTTCTTCGATGTAAATCGTCCCGGAGCTACCTGTTGTTAAAAAAAACGGCCAAGAGCTGACAAGACCCCCTTCGATTCATGAGAAAAAAAATCTCTTGAATCGCTACAACAACAAAAAGATCAGAGACGCCAAAAGGCGAATCTGGACAAACTTTTGTGACAGCGTCAACAGTACTACCAAACCGGCTAGACTGCACTAAGTACTGGCAAAAAACCGTTGCAGCTCTATCGACACTCTGAAAGGAGTAAACGGGAACATCACGAGGCATGCTGCTCCTACCAACCCGCAGACTAAACTAACGCGAATGACAACCACGACCGCGCGAATCCGCCCAACAGAGCTAATAGAGATCTGATTGGGCAGCAGCAAGAGGTATCTTCACGTATGGCAGGATAAGGCGGGCAATTCAAATCGCCCAGCATGGAATCTTTCCGGCACTCCTGGAAAGAGGTCAGAAGCTACGCGGGGAAGGCATTAATATTTACTGACAGCTAAGCCGCAATGAAAACGCCAGCCCGTGAGGGTTTGTCAGGAAATCCTCCAACAGGTAGGCTCCCTTAACAGTCTTACCCTTTCCTGGGTATTCGGGTTTCGAAGGCAGTGAGGCAGACGAGCTTGCAAGGAGAGCATCCGCCATCCCCTTCTTTGGTCCAGAACCCTACTGTGGGATACCACTCTGTACATGCAGAAATGTAATAAGTGAGTGGGAAAAGCCAAAGCCACCTTACACTGGGAAACTCTTCCAGGGCTTCGGCAGCCAAACTTTTCGTTGCCTACTACTCACCCAAACGTACCCTTAGTCTAATGAACCTGAGCAGAAACAGGGCTAGGATAATTTGCGGGCTCCTCACGAAGCCTTGCCGTATCCGTTCCGAAACTAAGCTACTACACAGACCTATATCAAGTACTTCCTACCTTACTCTGGTTACGAACGTAGGCTGACATCCTATTTTATGTCTGTGCTGCCCCAAAGTATGTGATGGGCATTGGCATCACAGCCCAGAAGTAAGCCTTTCCCGTTTGTTTTACAGTGGCAATTTCTGGAGCTCCCCTGCTGGAATATCTGTGTCGCCAGGTAAGTAGGAAGATACCACGACCAGGTTATGGTTGCCCTCGCTACTGGTGCATCTCTTGATCTTGATGGCCACTAGGTCGCTGTTGGTGAATTCTGAAAGACAAAGGTAATCAATGCGTTTGCTAACTACAACACAGGCTCTAGGGCGAGAAGAACCCTTGTCATACACGACATTCGCATTACTTACGCTCAGTCCTTTGACGATCCCGTCATGCTGCCACGGTTCCTGGATCAGAGCAATGCTAATGAACCGCACCTAAACTACATCCGAGGCTCGTATGGCGTGGTGCAGATTGCCCTGCAACACACCAATGCTCGGGTAATTCGTCTGCAACACAGCTGTCCTTCGTCGTCCCATTCCTAGGATTGGGAGTGAGTGTAACGTCTGCCTCCTCCATAGGCTCCGGAATCGGAGAGGGAGTGGTGCTTGTTCCATCGGCCCCGGTGAGTCAGAGAGGTATTGTTGGTTGTGATGCCTCCTCACTGGAGCTCATAGACTCAGCTACATTGCTGGGCAGATTGCTGTCGGCATCGGTAAAACCAGTATTGCTCCCCATCGCACTGTTCTTGATGCTGGTTGGCTTCGTTGCGTCTTCCTTTCCGAAACGATAAGACACCTGAAAGTTGCGACTAGCGATGCTCTCCATAGACATCGGGTCAACAGCTAGAATCAATGTGAGGCCATCTCCCTTCGTCGTCGCGTTGATTAGCCTCCACTCGCTGGTGTGCAGCCTCTCATTTTGCCTGCCAAGAAGTGTAATCGCACTCGTGACTTCGAGGCAGGTAGAGCGTCGCTATTGTAGAACGGGGTATATCGTCTCCAGTAGCAGCGCGCAGCGTGGATCCTTCCCAGGGGTTTAGAGTGGAGGTAATTTGGCTGAGCCACTCGGCAGTGGCATCGTTGTCACAGTCGACAAGTGGAAATCCGGGACGGAAGCAAATGCTACCGAAATCCGGGAAGACGTTGGTGGGCGGGTGGCACACAATGTGGTCACTAATAGCGTCTTACACCATAGACAGTTGCTCTGGAGTTAGCAGGCCGTCTGGGTAGCATGACGCCAATATTGCGACCCTCACAGATGATGTCACCTGTGAGTAAGTACTCGTGTTCCTGCTGGTTGATGACAGACGGGTGACAGCTGGCCTCGAAGGGCCTGCCGATGTCATGGATGCATTACGATTAGAATTAATCGCAAGTGCCCTTCCTTTTTCGGGAGCATGTTCTTGGGCGAGGAAACGTACGTACCTCTTACAGGCAGCCCTCCAAGTCCTCTACGAAGAGGATTCCTAAGGCCTCCCGGTGAATATTTCTACGGCCTGCGTGCAGGAAGTATTCCGTGTTGGTCGTCCACATCCGATAAATAAAGTTCCGCTGGAACGAAATCTGAGGCAAGGGCCTCTTGATCCGAGTCTGATGATGCCTTAGTCGGATAGAAATTAGTGTTTTGTTTTGCGTTTTTCTTGCTCATGTGATTTCCACGAGTAGCTAGGAAAAAGAGTGTCCGCCACATCAGAACATCGCTTGATGTGGTAAGGCTAGTATTCGGCTGCATCTTCCCCCGATGGGCACGGGTCGTTTAACACTCCGAGGATTTAGGTTGAATCTAACATGCAGCCTAGTCTAAAGGCATATAGTAGATGTGGTTAGTCCTTGGCACGAATGTATGGCAGTTGTTACGAGGTTTTAGATTCGCCGGGTCTGGATTGAGCCTTGTCTGAATGAAAACCCCCAGAACAACCGGCCCTCACAGTTTATCCTCCACTGAAGTGAATTTACTAGCGGTCGCGGTGGAGAGGAACTGTGAGCACTTCCCGTGATGATGGCACCTTCATCCTACCATCTCATGAACTGACCACTAAAATGAGACCTACAGAGAAGGTACGAGAAATGATTTACCAACTTCTGTTTACTTGTAAGATAAGTGCGCCAACTTGATGGAGTACTCAACATTTTGCCAACTGAATAGTGTAAATGGTCCTTTGAATCAATTTCCATAGACCCCACTCACCGACTCTAACGTAAATTGCTGATGAGTTAAACTGGAGCAGCCACCTGAATACTGTTCTAAGTAAAGCAACAGCAAGACACCCAGGTTGTCGGAATGATTATACTGCACACTGGTGGTAGCTAATAGCTACATGTCTCTATCGCTATCCACGACCTGTCCTCATATATCACTTGGTCGATTTAGTGGCTAGCTGTTCGCAGGGCTATCGTCAAAGTTCAGCCTTTTTATTTACTGTCCAGTCTTGTGATTTTCGACCCTTCGTCTGAGTTACTGGAGGGAGAAGTTCGGCTTGTGCACGCTAAACTTCAGCGCAGAGCAGACATCAGATTACTTACCATCTCAACAAAATGGGCCTGTCGAAGGAGACTTGGCTTCTGGAGAAAGGATAAATATAAAAAAAAAATCAGGAGAGTTCAAGGCAGACGAGCTAGCAAGGGGATTAACCTCCATCATTTGCACAGCCTGAAATCACCGCCTTATTATAAGCGTTTATCACATTTCAAACATCGTATCTTTTCATTACAGTTATACATTGAACAAAATCCACATTTTGAAGTCGACTGGATGGCCGATCGGGAAAAAATTCTAGAACGCAAGAAGGAAGCTTGCCCACCACCCCCGCAAATAACTCCAGTCGTGTCCACTACTGGTATGGATTTACTGGAAAGTATTCCACTTCAAATCAACAATCAAAAAGTTAATCTGGAATTGGACAAGAAAGAGAAGAAACGGAAGAAAAAGTAAGTGTTGCATAGTTTCATAATTAAGCCTAGTCATCTAGAGAGTTTTATTTTAATTTGTGTTAACAATAATAATTTTTCCCTGTCGCATTTTAGAGAAGAGAAAAAGGAGAAGAAAAAGAAGAAGCGCTCGAAAAAACGCAAAAAGTCCTCATCATCCAGCTCGTCGTCGAGCAGCGATTCGTCCTCGGAAAGTGAAAAGGAGAAGAAGCCGAAAAAGGAAGAAGATCGTTCCAATTCTATTCGCGTGGCAATGCGTAATTTACTGCGCGATCAAAAAGAAGTCAATGCAAAAGACGGCCCCAATCGTGGGAAATGGGTTGATAAGGCCGAAAACGAGAGTTCAACTGTTAAATTCTCCATATCAACGAAACAATTGGCTGTAGAGGTGAACCCGAAAAAAGATGAATTGATATCACAATGGAACACACCTCAACCCATCATAAGTGAGAGCGAAAAGAAACTCTTTGAAGATCTAAAGGGCAAGTTGAAAACAAAAACGACAACCGAATCGAAAAAATCAGTAACGGAACTGAAAGATAGCCTTAAACGTGACCAAAGTCCAGTCCTGAAATCAAGTGAGTCAAATAAGGCAAAAGATCGCGGTCGTTCATCTCGAAGTCCGTCTAAAAATCAAAGTGTAGATACGAAAGGGAAAAAGCGAAGTTCTAGCGATGAACGCACGGCGGCAGCTAGTAAAGATAGACGAAGTGGAAGTCGCGACACGGCTCAGAAACGCAGTCGAAGCCGTGATCGATTGGACAGTAGACGCAGCCGAAGCCGCGATCGAAGAAGTCGTGATAGACGTAGTCGCTCTCGCGGTGATCGAGCTCGAAGTCGAGATCGTGATAGACGTAGTAGGAGTCGCGGTCGGCGAATCAGAAGTCGTGATCGACGAGGTCGGACGCCACCGGATAGAAATCGTCGTCGAAGTCGATCACGTAGAAGGTAAATTGTATTAAAATTATCTAGTGTCCTTGAGTCATTTAAGTTTTAAATTTCAAATGCGAAAACTTATCATATCTTTTTTAACATAAACTTAACATATCTTTTTTTTTGTTTATTAGGTCTCGCAGTCCATCGAATAGATACGGCCGTAGAAGGTCATATTCCAGATCTCGATCTCGTTCGCCTTCACGCGGTCATCGCATCGAAAAGCCAATTGTGCGTTATCCTGAATTCCGGCCGCGTGTACCGCCGCCAGAAAGTAAAAAGTCCAGTCGAAAAGACGATGATCGTAAGAAATCGCCAACAACCAAAAAGCCACCAACAACTTCTCAGTCCACGACCGGCAAGAAATTGCCTTTCATCGGTCGAATGCCCGTTTTCAAAAAACAAGCCCAAGAAGCAGAAGACGAAAAGAAGGAGGAAGACGAAGTTAAGCAAGAAGACAGCAACACTGAACAGGTGCCTATGAATTATGAACAATACGATATGGGAATGATGGTGGACTATGACGATCTTATGCCCGATCCGATGCAATACGTTACACTTATGGGTGCTCCGCCACCACCACCTTCAGGACCGCCACCAAATGTACAGGACGAGAAAGACATTCTCCCGCCCGGCATTGATGAATCAGAAGCTGATAACGTTCCGAAACCAATCAGTGATGCTCCGATTCCCCGTAAAGGTCCATTACCAAAGGACTTCCAGGAAGCACTTAATATAATTTTCCCGGGCGAAAGGAAACCCGATGATGAGAAAACTGAAAAAGACAACGAAGCGCCGGAAAAAGAGGAAATCAGTCATGTTGAAGTACCGGAACCTGTTGTTGAGGAAATAGCGGCGGCAGACACAACATCTTTTCCCATGGATGACGCTTCACAGCATAGTGAAACATTCATTGGATTCGCTGCAACACAAATAGCTGCCCCTGTTGCCTTCACTGACGTTTCGCAAGACGTTCCAGCGATGGCTTCATTGATGACGGCCGCTCCTCCTCCACCACCACCTCCGCTAGCGAATGAAATGGAAAGTGAAGCTACCATTGCTGAAGAAGAGTCGCCAGTGGCGAGTGAGAAAATCGAAATCAATGAGAAAATAGCAACACCAAATGGAAATTTGCGAAGACAAGAGGAACTGGACGATTTGGCAATGTTGGGTATTGATGCGGATGATTTGGCCGCTCAATGTATGTAGGGTGACGTTGCGAGAGATGACACGCTAATAGCGCGTGTGAATATGTTACAAAAAAAATCATGTGTAGAAAGAAAAAATTGTTGAATATATTTGGTGGAAAAATAAAAGTCGAAAATTGTAATTTGCGGGGTAATTTATTAAAATAACAAATTGACGAGTTTGGATCTTCACATATCTTTTAGCAACGCGATGTGTAACTTCTTAAGTCGCTCTTCACATTAGGCATTGCTACACGCTCTCTTAATCAGCAGTAAAACAACGCACACCTGAATGATTTGATAAGGCATCGCTTCAGTTTTAACACTTTCCCGGACACAACGTCTATAGACGTCCAATTTTGAGCATTTGACCATACAAATCGTGTCAAATTTTGGCGTTGTGTCCGGCAATGAGTTAAGCAACGTTTCCTTCATTGCTATGAGAGTAATAGGACGGGAAACATTTGACCACTTACTCGACAAAGTTCAAAATAAGGGGCACCACGTACGACCGTAAGCTCCTGGTCATCTCCGCCATCCAACCTTTCTGAAAGGCTATAGCTACGTGCTAAGCTATTGGCTATTGGGTTGACACTTCAGCGTCGAAACCTCTAGTCGAAGCATTCGCATTCGAACTGCAACAGTTGGGACTTATCTCTTAGGTCTCAACTGAAGATCATCCACTTCTCCGGTTCAAAGAACGTAATAGTCGTCCAGTGTGGTCGATGATTGAAATGTGTTCGTTTGAGATAGCTCAACCATAAAGTAAGTAATTGGAATAGAGATGGAACTCCATATAACATTAAAATCTACTGAAAAACATTTTAACTTTGAGTGTGTGCTGTAAGTAACGTGTACATACAGGAAGATATCTTCCGGAGATTTCGGCGATTAAGGAATCCATAACATTGTTAGGTAATCATGTCGTCATTGCGAGGGATTTCACTATTTACACTGACAGCCAGGCTGCAATTCGATGTCTCGAAGCGGTCTTGACAACATCTAAAGCTGTCGAAATCTGCCGCTCGGCTCTTACAGAGATTGGTCGTTTTTTACCTAGTCATAGTGGACTCGCGGGGAACTGTAATGCGGATCGCCTCGCCCGTAATGCGATAAATAGGAATTTAGAGGACCATCAAAGCAACCTAAAAACGCCGATTTCCTCCTGCAGAGTTGCAGTACAAGCGCTGTTTTGCTCAGAATTAGTGACAGATGGACTCACGGCAGTACTTGCGCGACAACTAGGTTGATTTGGCCGCAGCTTGACTCGGCCCGATCAACCATATTATTGTCACTGGACAGAAAACACATTGGTGGGGTGCTCGGTGCTATAACGGATCACTGTCCTATTAGAGAGCACGCAAGGAGGCTCCGCATTCCCCATGACGACTACTGCAGAAGTTGCGGTGACGAATAAGAGGAAGAAAGCGTGCATCACTTTCTCTGTCAGTAACCGGCCCTCGCCGAAGTAACGTATTCTTGGTTCTAGGTTTTTCTATGATATGGACGATCTTCGGGATGTGAGCCCAATATTGCTCAATGAGTATTATTGCCAGAACGGGCTGGTTTTACAGCATGACTTAGCACGTACTTTTCTTCTTCCATGGGGTATCACAATGGACAAATCTTTCGATCTATGTGCGCTAGATGTCAATCTGGTGGCCCTCTACCCATATTGGCGTCGGACTCGACGTGGTTGTGTGTAAGATAAGTCTACCAGCTAGAGTCGCAACCTATAGCTAAGGTTCCAAAGGCCGCCGCTACAAAAACAACAAGGCTCCAAAGGTAGCCCTCCCTGCGGAAAATTTGCCATTCCTGTATTGGGTGGAGGCAGCGCCGGTCCTAGGTATTATGGCGCCCTGTTCATATACTGAAAAGACGCTCTTCTATATATTCATCAGGAATGGAATGTAGTAATCTGCCATAGTAATTTTACATACGAATTTTGTGGCTGTATGGCTGACATTTTGAATTTGTATGGAAGATGGCTGTCACTGCGACCGATCACTAGATTTTGTGATAAAATAGTAATTCTTAGAGCCGGTATTCAATCGATCGTCAAATGGTGTAACTATACTATGGCCCGCAGATGAATTGAACAGTGTATGATGTCAGATTTCGATAGAAAAGTCATTTTTAAGAAAATATACGAGGCCTAAATATATTATGCAAAATAATGGTCATATTATCCACTCCTGACAACTTTCTTTTTAAATTCCTAACGAACATGGTTCATTTTTCACATTAAAACGCAGAATACGATAAAAACCGTTGGCACCGAAAATGGAACTGACCGTAGTCCGCACCGCAGGGAAAATGTAATTCAAACCTAAAGCACAGAATAGGACCCGCGAGAGTGAAATTTTTGTCCGCTGCGATTTTCTCAATGAAAATATATGCTTACTTACTGGAATATGTGGGCAATGCTGGGGAATTCCATAAGCTACATTCAAAAATGGTCCTATAATTTTTCTCGGCCATGTTAAGTATTTTCGATTCCCCGGTCATTAGATATTTTTCACGGGAATTGCCGGGAAATGGAAAAAATAAATAAAATGGCCGAGAAAAATTATGAAACCATTTTCGGATTGTAGCGTAGGGAATTCCACTGCATTTGCCACATACCTATTCCTCGACCGTAAGCATGAATTGAGAAAATCGTAGCGGACAAACATTTCACTCACTCTTTTACGCGGTAAAATGTCTTCCTAAAAACTATACATCCTACAAAACTCCTCTATCGTCCACTCTCATACAATTCAAACATGTACTACGAGCTGACACTACGAGAATGAGCCATCAAGTGAATACGCACATCTCACCTACAACGAGCCTGCAAAGCAGCTATTCTCCTCTTTTGCAGAATATAGGGGTGTACGCTACAACAATTTCTTATGTGCACAATTGCTGCAATGCACAACTCTTCACTTCGGCCAAGCATACAATCTATGAAATCTAGCGCCCATCCCGCATATGAAGTGTATGGATTATTTGGAGCATGTTTGCAGTGATGCACAAGTACGAGATACGCGAAGCATTTTTGAACGCGGACAGATGGAAACACGTCTCTCGCTCTTCCTCTCGCGTAGATACAATGCGGAAAAGTTTGAAGATGTGTCCTGCAAGGTTTCACGAGTCGCGACTGCGTCGATGGGTCGGTCAAATAGAATGGAATACGATTAGCATGCGAATTGAGTTGGGTTGTTAATGGAGTATGTAATTTCTTGAGTCGCGATAGCAGCAGATCTTTGGGAAAACACACCCTTAAATAATAATTGAATCAGTTCTAATTCGTTTAATATGTACAATACGTGGACGACGTGTATCAAACAATATAAATATGTCTATAAATAAATGCTATACAACAGAGAAGAGAATTGATGTGATTATCATGCAGTTGTCATATAAGAAAGTCTTGATCTTAAAGGCATAATGAATTTGTCATTTTGGCGCCCCTTTCGGTTGGCGCCCTGTTCAAGTGCACAGTCTGCTCATATAGTAGAGCCGGCCCTCGTGGAGGTAAGACCATTGGCCCTAAGTGCGGCAAAGAAAACGCAGGCTGACAGTTGAGTTGATTCGTAGCAAGAAGTTTCTTAAATGCTAACTTCCGTAATCCCCACACGGTGTGATGGTCGTAAGCGCCACAACCACGAATTAGTGTTCTTGCCTATGTACAGTGACTAACTATGTTAGGAGTGAAAAATGTGTGTTTTGGACGCAGCCTTCGCACCATCGTCAGTTACGATGGGCCACTCGCTGCCGTCCATTTGTCCATGATGTGGACAACACGATTCAAATTTATGTACCTACAAAAATTGTGTTTGAGAATGTATGTCCCCTTTCGGGGATGCAAAAATGTGCGTCAACCGGTTTCGACCGACAGTGTATGGTGCGTCTCATCAGGTGCCTTCTGAGCCGCTCCATGCACTGTCGGGGAAGACGCGACCGGGACAGATTCCAGCCAGATGGAATTTTGACTTATATAGTGTCGACGAACATTTCTAGGTGCGAATCATGTTTTCTTGACTAACCAGTTGTTAGTCTCATGGCCCGCCACTCACCAACACGCGTTTCTAGCGTAGCGCTAGTGCACATTTACAAGTGAAAAATGTGTGTTTTGGACGCAGCCTCCGCACCATCGTCCGTTGACGCACATTTTTGCATCCCCGAAAGGGGACATACATTCTCAAACACAATTTTTGTATGTACATAAATTTGGACTATGTTAGATTGGATAAGAATTGCTCTTAGAAAAATCTGTTTACTTTGTGCTTTAGGGCACTAGGGCTTTGCCACTTCTTGGATTGACCTTTGCAGGCCAGTTGAAGTGATACTTACACAAATAAGACATGTCCGCAACTCTGCCTCCAACAAAAATTATGTGAAGCATAAAATATTCCATAAGAAAGCTGGAAAATTCGGACACACTCAGGAAACTCTATGCCTAGTCATTTTAGGTGGTGGCACTTAAATTCTCCCATTATGCTAAGCCGGTTAATTCGATTCACGGAGGTGGGCTCTAGAAGACAATAATCTGCCCCCAAGTTAAATTTATGGTAGGTGGAGTTATCGTTACATAGCTAGAAATATCTGGGAACACCAAACATGTTTTCGACGTAGCCACCGCACACCAGGACACTCCCGTGGGCCCTCTACGCTGCCGTCCACTTTTCCTTCTAAGTGTGGGACACTATCAAAATTATTATTTTTTTTTTTGAATAATGCTATCCCCGCAAGGGGAATTTCAAAAATTTGTTATTTTCGGTTTTGGCCAGCAGTTCATGGCACGACACCTCTCATCAGATGCCGCTCAACTGTTTGTCATTGCTATAAAAAGGACAAAAACGACATCGATCGTTGCATTCTCGGCCATGCACGCAGTCCCTGGTAGTATATGGGACGGCACTTAGCGACGGCATCCGATGAGAGGAGTTTTCCCGGGGAGGCAGATTGGCCGAGCACCAACGTTTTCCACTACCATTTTATGGGAAAACATGGAAAGATACCTACCGCCAATTCCCACCTTCAACACCTTTTTAGCGATACCATTTGACGGAAGATGGTCACATGCTCTTACTCTCGAGCTAGTCAATGTGCCCGACGTCGGGGATTGGCATTGATTACAACTTTTCAACAACAGAAAGAAATCCCTTTTATATTGATGAGGAAGGCTATGTTTGTCTACGTCTATCGAAAAACGTGCGTTGTTGTTGTAGCAGCGATTCAGAGATTTTATTTCTCTTGAATCGAGGGTTGCTTGTCAGCTCTTGACAGTTGTAACAACGAGTAGCTCCGGAACATTATCTTACAACCAACTGCGCCGTAGGAGCTTTTTTTAAAAAGACACAGCCATCCATGACCACAGTGGAATTTGATCCGCCGCTGCTCAACTGTGTCCTTTCTACCCATTGAGCCACAGAATGCCTGATAAGTACGTTAAACAAACCATTGAAAACCGCGACAAATTGGATTACTCTTCAGTTATTCCCTCATTCCAAAAACTAAACTAAATAATAAATAAGAAAAACTACAGAATATTTTTTTAATGTTATATTTTTGATGTACAAATTAATTAAATTAATTTAAAAACAAAATAAATGAAACTTATATCTCAGTAACTCATAACTATGGGCTATGGCTTAATATACAATTCAAATCGACTTTTTTACAATTCCTTCAACTCTCAGCCATTTCTTCATTTTCCTCTTCTTCCTTCTCGTTATCTTGCTCCAAATCCGAATGCTCATTTATTTCCAACTCTGCAGCCGAATCATCGTTTCCATGTTCTTTGTGATTACTAACATGATCAAAGAGAATTTCCGAACTTTTGAATTCTTTTCCACAAATGTGACATTCATTATTATCGCTCGGATGTCGTTCGGTAAAATGAATTCGTAATGTGGCCTTGCGCGAGTACGCCTTATCGCACAAATGGCATCTGTACAATCTCTCACCCGTATGAACGGATAAATGCCGCTTTAGTTGCTCACTGCTAACGAATGCTTTACTGCACGTCTGCGTAGAAGAAAAATTATGAGAAAATAGATTTTATGAGTATCAACTGAGATTATACTTACAGTGCATGCATATGGCTTTTCTCCAGTATGTCGTCTACGATGCGTTATCATATTGCTGGAAAAGCGGAATGATAGTCCACAAATGTCGCATTCGTGTGGCTTTTCGCCGGTATGTGTCAGCATATGTTTCTAGAAAAATAAAAGTGTCAGGATTAAATCTCGAAAAAAACGTACAGGCAACAAACCTTATATCCCGACTTTTGAGTCATTCCCTTTCCACAAATATCGCACTTGAATGGCTTCTCGCCCGTATGATTCAGCATATGCGAACGCAACGAAGCTGCTTGTCGATACGCTTTTCCGCAAATTTTGCATTTATTCGGATTGTTCGTATCGTGAGTCGTCAGATGGCCATCGTAGGCATTACGAGTTTTGAATCCTTCGCCACAATGATTGCATATAAATGGCGTTTTATCGGAATGCAACTGTATATGATACTTATACGAGCTGTACGTACTCAACAGCTTTCCGCATTGATCGCATTTAAATGAATTACCAACTCGTGTAGTATTTACATTCCGCTTTTTCATTACCTTTGTAAGTTGTAGATCACTTTCAGTTTCACCCGTACTCTCCTCGCACATTCCCTCTTCAATTTCAACAGTATACGTATCGATTGTTTCTTCATTTGGATATTCTTCGTCCTGGGATGTATTTGCCTGATTGGATTCCATTTTTGTGGCATATGTTACTCCGTCGCTAGCAGAATTTGATTCGGCGGCAAATTTTGATTCTCTTTCGGTTTCATATTCGTAGGTTTGCTCTTGTTCGCTGCTAACCTCTTCAAGGATTTCATCGGTTTCTTGTATGTCGTAAAAGTAAACTGTTGATGGTACTTCTTCGTAATCTAATTGGGCCGTCTTTTGACGCTCACGCAATTCACTGTCGGCATTGATGCATGTGCGACGGAAAAAGTATGCCTTGCTAAGGGATAGCATGCATTTGGAACAGATATGTTGGGGTAGGTGATCTTCATCGTTGATCTGTAATGATGTAAATGTGTATTGCATTATTGTCGGTTATAAAGAGAAGGGGATATTCTGTCTTTCGGAGGAAATTCATGACGCTGCGTCATGGTGAAACTTGTTTATAGCGATGTTAACTAATTAAAGAAAAAGGTGATCAGAGCTAAACGCGGTGGATATTAATCCCCGTGGCTATTGAACTGTCTATTGCATTTAACAAAGCCACCAGTCAATGTTGCTGGCTAAATTGCCTTGGTCAGCAACCCTTCACACCCACACACATAATTTAAATAGGTGCTCCACAGGGCGGGTTATTATCTCCCACCTGGTTTGTTTAAAGGTCGCCCAGGAGCAATTTTTTATATATTTTTTTATCAGTAGTATCATGCCACGGCGACATGTTAATAATAATAATAAGTAGTAGACCTTACCAAGGTGGTGGGCACTACTGCCTAAAAGGTATATTGTGCCATAGTCCTTTAATTTAGAAGGTTATCAACCAGCTTAGTACTCGTTTAACATCTGAGTGAGATCACAGTCCGTCACAAGCTCGTGAGTTCGAAAAACACCATGATCCACGGTGAGATTCGAACCGCTAGACCAGCCAGACTACTAGGACTACTTCTATCAGGAGACTCAATTTACATCGTATATTGGCGTATTCTTCTACCATCAAAACAGTATCTTGTCGGTTGCTATTGAAGGAACCATTCTAATCTCATGGGCCAAGTCGGCCAAGTCCCTCCCACAAGTAATGTCAGATCTTGCGAGAGAGGTTCATAGATACAAGAGGAATCCCATAAGATAAGACATACAGAACCACCATTGTAGCGATTCATTCACTGATGAACTGGATCGGTCTAACTCGACATTAGGTGTGAATAGCCCCGTGGCGTGGGTCAACAATATTGTCACCGCTTTTCCGGCGTGTTGTTGTTGTTGTAGTAGCGGCACAAATGAGGAAACATTTAGTAAAGTTTCACATTGTCATTCGAAGATGGTGGGCATTCCATCCTCGAGGTCAAGATTTAGGAAAAAAGCTGCTTCGATGGGTTGTGTCCATAACGCAAGTAGTGTGAGGTGCGTGGGAGCAGCTGAACAATCGAAAATATGGTCCACGTCATGTGGACTGGTTCCGCAGGCTGGGCAGGTGTTGGCGACTTCATTGTTTATTCGTGACAAATAGGAGTTTAGTCGCGGGCACCAGCCGGATCGAAGTTGAGCTAGGGTGGTACGAGTTGCTCTTGGTAGTGATTCTTCGTCTGGAGATATGGCAGGAGGTTTGATGCCAAGTACACGGTTGTTCGTGAGACTTTGAGTAGCTTTATGAACTTCGGATGTGTGTAAGTCTGCCATGGCCGCCTTGTAGTCGGAGTCATCGAAAGGAACTTTTTTGTATCGCTGGACATCACGCTCTTTGTCCCTGATTGAACGTCTGATACGACGTGGCGGTGGTGTTTTGTCCATGAGTGGGTTGTTCGGGTGGTTTGTTCGATAACATCCGACTAAATATTGCTTAGTGAGAAGTTCATTATGGCTCCTTAAAGTCATTAATTTTGTCTCCTGGTGTAGATGATCTTGTGAAGACATCTTAACACAGCCGGTGATGGTGCGTAGTGCTGTGTTTTGGCAGGTTTGAATGTGGCTCCAGCTTGTATTGCAGAGACAATTTGTCCACGTTGGTGCTGCGTAATTGACCAGGGGGCGACCAATCGCTTTATACGTAGCCAAGAGGGTTTCTTTGTCTGTGCCCCATGTACTACCGGCAAGTGCTTTTAATATTTTATTCCTGCTCCTGAGTTTGGAACATATATTTTCAGCGTGGGTGTTGAATTTGCCGGAGTTGTCAAGCGTGACACCAAGGATTTTGGGAGTCCTGGTTGTTGGGATGATGTGGGTGTCAACGTAGATGGGCAGTTGTGTGTTGTATTCTTGGTTGAAGCTTGTGAATAATGTGGCGGAGGACTTGGGCGCAGATAGCTTCAGATTTTTACTGGCGAAGAAAGCGTTGAGAACCTGCAGGTATTCGTTGATTAGATCGCACATTTCGGGAATGTCGTTACCAGTTGCCATGATGGTGCAGTCGTCTGCGTATGAGATGATTTGTAATCCCGTTGGTGGTGTAGGTAATCCTGCCATGTAGAGGTTGAAAAGAGTGGGGGATAAGACTCCACCCTGGGGAACGCCTTGCTTGATTTTCCTGAGTTTAGACTTCCCGTTTCTAAACTCTGTGCAGGATTGACGACCGGCAAGGTAATTAGCGATCCATTTATGGATGTACGGTGGTGTTGTATTGCGGAGATCCGTTAGCAATAGAGTGTGGTTGACAGTGTCAAATGCTTTTGACAGATCGAGAGCAACCAGGACGGTACGCTTGCATGGTTTCGGTTGGTTGAGTCCATTAAATATGTTGGACGTGATCGTATCGAGGTCGGTGGTGGTGCTATGCATTTTACGAAAACTATGTTGATGATTTGCAAGCTGTATGTGCTCTAAAAGTTTCGGCAATACAAGTGCTTCCAGTATTTTGGCCACAGGAGACAGGAGCGTTATCGGACGGTATGATTCTGCTAGAGTGTGGTCTTTACCTGGTTTGGGTATTGGGTTTATGCGGCCTTTCTTCCATAACTCAGGAATGATGAATGATTTTAACGATAGATTCATCGTCGCAGTGATATAATCAATGGCCGGTGAATCTAGATGTTTCAGCATGATCATAGCAATGCCGTCAGGGCCGAACGCTTTGGAATTGTTGGCATTTTTGATTGCAAGTCTTACTTGGTTTGAGGTAACTTGAAGGTGTTGATCGGTGGTGCTATTGCGGATAGCTCTTGTGATGGTGCGCTTGAGCCTATCTTTTTCAGGATGTTCGACGAATTGCTGATTAAATTTGTGTGCGCATTTGTCGTCGTTATTATAGGACTTATCACCGAACTTAATGGCTACCTTACCTTTGGGTTTTGTGGGGTTAGATAACGCACGTACCGTTTTCCAAAGGTTGCTTACACCGGATTTTATGTGGCAGGATTTTAAATGCTTGTTCCATTGTTGTCTTCTGTGGTCATTTACTTGCTGGGTTATCACATTATTTAAGTCGCTGATACGAGGATCACTGGGGTCTATTGCTCTGAATTCATCCCTCATTTTTGCCAATTCTACGGCACTTGATGGAAAATGTGGCCTCAAGATTGGTATGCGGCCGGAAGGAATGTGTCTATTAGCAGCATCTACGATAATCCGTCTCAGATTTTTTTCAGCGGTACGTACGTGTCGGTGGGAATTTGTAAGGCAGAAAACATTTCGTTGGTATAGGCTTGAAAGCCGATCCAGTCTGCTTTGCTGAAATTTGTGTACGTTTTCTTCTCAGTGTACGCGAATTTGGACGGTTTGTCGATCGTGAGGACTATTGGCAGGTGGTCTGACGAGAAGGTGATGAAAGGCTCCCATGTGGTGTTGTTGATGAGCCCGGGACTGGCAATAGATATATCAGGGGAGCTCCTGCATGATCCTGTAACGCGTGTTGGTGAGTCATCGTTCATGGGACAGAAATCGGAGTCATCTATTTGGCTAGCGATGAGGTTGCCTCTGGTGTCGTTGTCGAGATTCGAATGCCATAGATCGTGATGTGCATTGAAATCACCAAGTATTAAGCGGTATTGTCCAGTGAGTAGTGGAGAAATGTTGGCCTGAAAACCAGTGGGACAACTTGAGGCTGGTGGTATATAGATATTTAGAATATCTATATCAACATTTCCCGCTTTGATGGAAATCGCTTGGAGTTCGGTGGTGTTATCGGCGGCGGTGATGTCAATTTCTGAGTAAGGCAACGTGTTATGGATCAGGAAAGCTAAGCCTCCACCTGCGCCGGTGGGTCGATCTTTTCGGATGATGTTGCCTCCGTATGAGTTAAGCGGTGAGTCAGCTTTTAGCTTAGTTTCCTGAACCGCAGCGACTTTGATGTGATGTCTGTCCATGAAGTCAGTGAGCTCAATGACTTTGTGTTGAAGACCATTGCAGTTTATTTGGACAATCTTGGTGGTAGAGTAGTTCACAACTGGCTGTGGTGGTGCTGGTGTTAGGGTATGTCGTGGTGCATTGTGTTGGGTAGAAACTGTGGGGGTGACTGGTGATGGTTGTTGGCCCTGGTTATTGTGATGTTGGGAAGTCGATCATGACTGCTGTCCACAGATTCTGCAGTTTGGTGCTAGAAAGGTGTTAATTGTGGTTGTTGAACGTAGGTCTGAATTGTTTAGCCCAGAACAATTCTTAAAGTGGCACCATTCTCTGCAGCACGAGCAACGCACTGAGGTTTGAACGTTGGAGTAGATCCTCTTACCACATACGCAGCATGTCCAAGGACCAGGATTAATTTCGATGCCGGCACGTAGTAGTAGGATTTGGAGCAACTGGGCCGGCTCGGGTTGCTCCATTAGTATAAAAAAGATGGTTGTGAGTGTGCAACTTTCTTGTTTCCCCGAATGTGTCGAGGGGGGTTTGCGGCTCTTGGCCATGCATAATTGCATGGGTGGTTCCGGGACATAGACCCGGCCGCGATAGGAACCTTTTCCGGCGTGTCGTACGACTAAACGGGCAGGGGATAATAAAACTTTCTTGGGTCTGGCGTAAATCTATAAAATTGCGCGCAACTGTTGCTTGCCCTTATTGTAGTACAAATATGTTGGAGACTTAACAACAAACGACCCCTGTGTTTTTTTTTTGGGTTTCGAATTATGCCATAGCACATAATTTTCGGATGATCGGAAATGGTCACTAAACTTATCTGTAACAGACGGAAATGCTGATTCTCAATTCCAAACGGAAATTCACAAACAAGAGAAATCATACAAATTCAGAATCGCGTCCCCGAAAAGTTCACAAAAAACCAACCACCTACCTCAAGCGAAGTGCATTCGCTCAACATTTCCGATAGCGTCGTGACTTCACCGCATATTTTTCCCTCGCGATGTAGCGATCGCAAATCTTCCGTTTCCACCAGGCATGTACGGCAAATTTTATCCACCGTATAGTCAGACATTTTACAATGAATATAATTTCCGGCGAACCGTTGAAATTAGTTCACCAAACAATTGTTCACAATTGAAAAATTCACGAAAATTGCGTTCGCCAAGATGGATTTTGACAGCTATTCGACGCGGTTGAAATTTGGAATCGGGTGTTTTCGGCTTTCAAATCGGGTACAGCATAGGCTAGTTGGACGTTGTGAATTATTTGAATAGTGTGGAATTAACGTTCAATTTCATTTATATGACAGACTCTGTTTTGTTTACGGTTTGCGTAAATACAAACCAATGAATTTGGTGATATGACAGTCTTGCAAAAATTACAAATTTTCCTGGTTTCTAATTTTGTTTTTTTAAGGACCATCCAGACTGATCGCCAAATGGTTGCACCTGCAACCAACTGGCAGTTGTCATTGCATCCAAACTGATCGCCATTCGGGCGTACGTATGGTTTTGATATTCAATATGCAACTCAACCAACCGCTTGTCAAATTCAAACTGTATGCATACTCCAGCAGAGTTGCGGCACACAGAGTGCATTTCGAGCCGGTTTCGAACTAGTATTACATGGCGCGCTGCAATTCTCATCAGAGTCCTCTACATATGCATCGTCATGTAATACCAGGAGAGGCATTATCGGACTCAGCCAGTCAAAGGTGTACGATCCTCTTATATAGGACACGAAATACACCCTGGTTTCGAATCATTTTAAATGGGGCTAGGCAATGGCTAGCCACCGATTCGACACGGCCGCGTTTCGGACAATGTGTCAGAAAACGGGTTCAAACAAAAAGCAACAAAATGCATTGTTGTTGGACGGTGGATGTAGCATGCTCAAAAAATGATTTGAGTTATCCACCGGCCAGTTTGTCCATAGTGGGACAGCACAAGTATGCATACTCCAGCAGAGTTGCAGCACACAGAGTGTGCTCGAAATGCACTCTGTGTGCCGCAACTCCGCCGGAGTATGCATACTTGTGCTGTCCCACTAGGGACAAACTGGAATAATTTTTTGAGCATGCTACATTCACCGTCCAACCAACAATGTATTTTGTTGCTTTTTGTTCAAACTGACAATTTTGCAACTTTTGTTCGTTCTTTTGTGTGAAATTGAATCATTCTTGAATGGCCAAGTAATAATTCAAAAGCGCTGAGTTCGATTTTGATAATTAAATTTAAAAAAATCACCAAAATGAAATGTTGGTTATGTCATCTTCTGTCTCCAATTGTGCCTGTCTAGACAGTTTCAATTTTCGTTCGTCTTCATCATTTTGACAATTGAAACTTGAGATGTATGCGCTATTGAAGAAACGCATTCATTCTTGAACGCAATTGGCAATGTTAAATATTAACAACACATCATCTATTCATACTATTCATGAAAGAATTTATCATTTACCCGTCCTGACCAAAGCCGCGACACATATTTAACGATAAATAATTAACAGATCTGGATAGAATGAGACATTGATCTCTTCTGTTCACTTGACGCAATCAATGACATGTTCAATTTTGTGAGTGGATACGGAGCTTGAAGACGATAGGGAAGACGAAAGCGCACATGTGTGGACATAGCCATTGGTAGCTAGTGTAGATGCTAAGTAGCAACCAAATGGCTGTTCGTGATGCCAGTTTTTGGACGCGCAACCATTTGGCGATCAGTCTGAATGGACCTTTATTTAAAAAAAAACCGTCGCACACGTGCATTCCCACTGGAACGATCACTGCACAGTTCAGTAGGGATGGGACTTTTCTGACAAAATACCGGTTGTCCGGTTATTCCGGTTATTTTCCTCATCGGTTATACCGGCTCGGTTTAACCGGCCAAAAACACCGGTTATTGAAAAAACGATTATTTTTTCCCATCCCTACAGTTCAGTATGAATGTTACTTCCCCTACTTCCCCTCTGCAGCTGCTTGTCAAATCAACTCGCGTGCGATTTGATTATTTGTTTATTTAATTCTATTCTATATCTTGTGGTGGGTCACAGATAAAAAGACCATTCGCGTGTGGCTCCGTAAACAAATAAATACTCAACATGGATTTACTCGGTTCAATATTGGATTCAATGGACAAACCGCCGCCAGTTAATACCAAAGAAAAGGAGATGTTGAAAAGTATTCGCCTATTGCGAGTTTTCCTTTTTGCCAAAAGTGACTCATGTGACTTTTTTTCTCCTTGCAGAACAGAAGGAAATTGCCGATAAAATGCAGGCCGAAATGAATCGCTTCCGCAAATATGTCGAGGATCGTGTGGATCGATTTTCGAATGACAATCGAAAATTTATTGAATTCGAGGCTATGGACAAGATATATCGCGGTATCATGTGAGTCCATTCTATTCGTATTTTGTGGGGGAAAATGAAAATAAAAATATGTGCGGTAGCTATAAATAGAAAGATTGATCGGAAGAATGTCAGAGAATATTTTTAAAAATATTATGTTTGGCAAATGATGTAAACAAGAGCATTGGGTGCTCCTTTATGGAATTGTGTGTTGGGAAAAAACAATTAGAAATTCATTTTGAAGGTCACTAGTTCCAGGTTTGAGGCTATTCTCAAATATCATCGACATTACTTCCCTACGCGTTTTTTTCAACCGTTACCATGGAGAACTAGGTATGAGTTAATTTCAGGTAAAACATGACCTTGAAACATACCGCTCTTTCGTAAGCGCAAAACATTTCGCGTTTACAAAAAAACACGGGAAGACCAATTACTTCTAGATTCATTTACCATAATTGTAGTGGCATAAGAGTAGTAAATTAGTACGCTCTTCCTCGATGCTAAGTCCTGCCTTTTTAAAATACTCGTAATAACTTTCTTGGGGTCCTAAACAACTGCTTCGGACCTTCAAGTGCATCTTCATCGGCAGAGGAAGACGTCCCTCCAGTAGCCGGTATTAATTCCAGACCACCATCTAAGACGGAAATAAAACAAGTTATTGAATTTATGAACGCCGGTAAAGCCCCGGGCATTGATGGAATTCCGGTTGAATTATTTAAAGGAAATCCAAATGCTACAGCGGATATTCTGCTTCCCCGCATCTGAGAGTATCGGGAAACCAAAATTCTTCCGGGTGAATGGAAAAAGGGTGTAATTATTAAAATTCCAAAAAAGGGTAACCTTAAGGATTGTAATAATTGGCGTGGGACTTGCCTTATTCTTCTTCTCCTTTTAGCGGTACAGGAAGGTGTGAACCGCTGTGTATCTATATGGATTTGATTTATAGTTCGTCGTCGTTTTCGTCCGAGAACTCCAGGGACAAAAACGTGGCAGCTGCAATGGAGTTTTCCCACAGTGACAGGGGGTGAGATCAGTGGGTGCAGCTGGACAATGAAACAGGTGGGCCACATCATGAGGCGTGCCAGTGCAATTAGGGCATACGTTTTGTATGTTCGGGTCTATGCGAGATAGATAGATATGAATTGAGGCGTGAGCAGAAGCCTGACCGAAGCTGGGCTAAAGTCACTCTGGTGGCTCTCGAGAGCCTAATCTCCTCAGGCGAAATAGGTGGTGGGAGCGCTGAGAGGAAACTGTTCGTACCTAAACAAGCAATAGATCGACTCACTTCCTCAGTGTGAATCATTGCAATGACAGCGCGGTATGAATCTGCGTCAAAAGGATCCCTTTTGTAACCCTGGACCTCTCTCTCAAGGTCACGAAGGCCACGTTTGATGTGGCGTGGAGGAGGAATTTTGTCCATAAGGTCACGGTTAGGATGATCCTCTCGATAACAACCTACCATATATTGTTTTGCAAGTAGTTGATTGTGGTCACGTATTGGCATAAATTGTGTCTCCTGATGTAGGTGATCCCGGGCAGACATCAGAAGGCACCCTGTAGTTGTGCGTAGAGCAGCATTTTGGCAGACTTAGATTTTGTTCCAGTTTATGTTACAGAGACTTTGCGACCAAACTGGCGCCGCAAAATCAGCCGCTGCTCGACCCACCGCTTTATAAGTGGCTAGCATAGTCTCTTTATCTTTGCTCCAGGTGCTGTCGGTCAGTGCTTTAAGAATTTTGTTCCTACTGCGCATCTTTTCACATACCGCTTCCGCGTGATGAGCTGAAGTCATCATTTTCTCAAAGTGAAGCCCGAAAATTTTTGGATTTGCAACAGTAGGAACTGGTTTGTTGCCAATGCGTACCCCAACCGGCCACCAACAATCACCTGACCAGGTGGAAAGGAAGGTCGCAGACGATTTGGACGCTAAGATAATTTAACCATCTTAGCGTCCAAATCGTCTGCGACCTTCCTTTCCACCTGGTCAGGTGATTGTTGGTGGCCGGTTCTGCTGAGAAAAAAAGCTTCTAGTCGCGCTAAATATCTGTTGATAAGAAGGCGCATTACATCCCTATCCGCTCCCGTAGCGAGTACGGTGCAGTCATCGGCATAGGAGATCACTTCAATGCCTTCCGGTGGTGTTGGGATACCTGCCATGTAGATGTTAAACAGGGTGGGAGAGAGAACCCCGCTCTGTGGAGCACCTAATTTGATCTTCCTAAGCTTGGAACGACTGCCCCGAAACTAAGTGAAGGATTGCCTACCAGCTAGATAATTGGCAATCCATAAAATCTCTTGTGTCGGAATTCGCATGTTAAACGCGTTTGATAGATCAATCGCCACCATAACGGTTCTATGGGACGGTGTACGTTGGTTTGATCCGTCTCTTACACGTGTAGTGATCGCGTCAAGAGCGGTAGTCGTACTATGCATGCGTCTAAATCCATGCTGTGGGGTTCTAGCTTCGCGTGGGAAACGAGAGTGGGGTGGATAAGGGCCTCCAGCGTCTTTGCTACAGGTGACCGAATCGTTATCGGTCTGTAGGAAGTTCCTAGTTTGGAACATTTCCCTAGTTTAAGACGTGGGACTATGCGACCTTGTTTCCAGATGTCGGAGATGGCAATCGTGGACATTGACAAGTTAAAGACTGCCGTGAGATACTCAATGGCTGGAAGGTCAAGATGTTTTAGCATGACCATTGAAATGCCATCGGGTCCAAGGGCCTTAGAGTTTTTTGCATTCTCAATGACTGTTTTAACCTGGTCCGGGGTGTAAATTGGTACGGAGTCAACATTTCGGCTGCGAATCCGTCTTCTAATTTTGCGCTTGAGGCTATCGGACTTGGATGTTCAATAAATTGCTTATTGAACTGGCTCGCACACTGAAGAGGATTGTTTGTTTCTTTCTTGCCGAAGATTATGGCTATATTGCCCTTATCTTTTGTGAGGTTCGAAAGGGCACGGGCAGTCGACCATAACTTGCTAGCTCCTTAATTAAGGTTACAGTCAGTTTAGGTGCTCGTTCCACTTTGCCTTCCTGTGTTCTTTAACTTGTCGTCGTATTTCGATATTGAGCTCCCGAATTCTGGGGTCACCAGGGTTAGCGCGCCTAATGTTGTCACGTTCATCGGTTAACCTTGCGGCACTTGTTGGAAAATTTGGCCGGACCTTTGGAATGCGCCCTGCAGGAATGAACCGTGCCGCAGCTTTAGTAATGACGCTCCTAATGTTCCGTTCGGCCTTATGTATATTGGTGGAGGGGGAAGCGCGAAGAACTTTGTCGACGTGAATATTTTGAAACCTGCCCAATCGGTTTTTTGTGATTGACAAACGTTCGCTTCTCTGACTTGGTCAGCTGGTTTGTCAATTCTGACCATGATTGGGAGGTGATCAGAAGGAAGACCAGTACGTGTTTCCCAGGAGGTCTCGCTTATTAGGCTGGCGCTGATAATTGTAATGTCTGGGGAGCTAATACAATTATTTGCATCACGGGTTGGCGAGTCTTCATTGAGGGTACATAACTTTGATGCATCAAGAGATGCGGCGATAGCTTGACCCCTGGTGTCGTTGAGAAGCGCGGAATGCCAGAGTTAATGATGGGCATTGAAGTCGCCAAGAATGATCCTGTGCTCTCCATTAAGAAGAGGACCAATATTGAAGTGGTAGTCTGTAGAACAACCCGAATGTGGTGGTATGTAAATATAAAAAATTTCAATATTGGTGATGATGAACCTGAGATGGCTTACAATTCCGCTGTACCGTCTGAAACTACATCTAATACACTGTAATGTACGGACTTGTGTATTAGGAAGACAAGTACACCTCCAGGGTGAGAATCATTCCTGGCACATTCTCTGTCCTTGCGTATGATGATATATTCACCTTCTGTACTTACTCACGAAGCTTGTAATTTCGGAAATTTTCCCTAAGATGCCATTGCAGTTGAACTGCAGTATAAACACCGGTGTAAATGTTGCTAGCGGAGGGGCAGGAGTTAAACTGTGTCTAACATTCAAGGCAACATTGTTTGGGGAAGTAGGGGCCATTGGTGGTGGGGAGGGGCCTGGTGCTACCCGAGACTGCCCAGTAAACCTACAGCCCGGCGCAACAAATGTACCTTCAATGTAATGACCCATCCTTCTCAAACCGAAGCATCTGAAATGCACCCACTCCGAACAGCAAGTGCACTGAATTCAAGATAACGAATTGTTCAACCTAGCGAATGCCTTATATCCAAATAAGTAAAAATAAGATTTTTTCAGTTAACTTTATTATTAGCAGTATAATGAATACGAAAAGAAACAATTAACAGTGGCTTTTTAAATTTGTTTGTCAAAAAATGTTATAATTTAGGTTTGTCACTTCTTTGAGAAATGGTGTCTAGCACGGCCTTTTCTCGTAACGACTGAAGAACACCAACTTTCAGCGGGATGACATTTTAACTCGTCGCCCATTGAATAACCCTGCGGAAAATGGTAACGGTTGTTGGATGTTATCCGCTCGTTTTCACCTGAAATTGACTCAATTTCGGAGTTACTGCTAGATAGATTCAGCATCGGTGATTGGGAAATCCTGATTCCATGTGCATATGTCTTCAAGTGTATATTCAACCTTAAATAAATTTTTATTGCTACAATAGAAAAACAATTTCTTAGTTACAGACAGCATCCGCTACCTGCGGAGTTAGGTTCTGGAGAATATCGCTTGCTTCCTTGGCTAAGTCGTTTCTCTCTTTCTCTATTTCCTTTTTAACACGCTTAAGGTACGTGTTCATAGAGACGATTCACGTGAGGATCGCTCAGCGATCGTAGTTTTCCATCCAATTCCGAGGCGTATTTGAATAAATTTTGAATGGTGGTACTTTCCTTGTGTCAACTATGACCCTAAGGAGCATTTCTGTATATAAAATATCAGCATATAGTGCTCAGAACCGGTGCTTTAACTGCGGTCGCTGAGCGATCGTCACATGAATCGTCTCTACGAACACAAACCTTTAGAGGAATATTGTCTTCATCATCTAAGTGGGCGAAGCTTAAAGCTGCGTAATGATCCAGTCAAATTTGTCCAGACAATTTAATGTGAAAACAACGGTAACCCATTACAGAAAGTTGTACAAAACGTCTGCATTTTGATAACGCAATAAATAATTTGCAAGAAATTTTGTTCAAGTTATAGCGCATTTTGATTTAGTTCAAGTTATAGTGCAGTCAACGGACAGAAAAAAATGTTCAAGTTAACGTATAGTTCAAGTTGGCGGAGATTCAAGTTAGCGCGAGTACACTGTATATCGAATCCATACATATACACAGTCATACACAACCTTCCTGCATCGAGACCTTCGAGGCTCTTGCCGTTTGATTTGAAGATTTTGTTCAAATTTTTTGTAAGAAAAAATTGACTTACAATTTGTTTGTAGTGCAAGTGCATCAAACTAGTAGCTGGAACATTCGTTTTGAACATTTATTCTAGGAAGAGTCCACACAGCGAGGATTTTCGCCTTGAACAACTTGCGATATGAATTTGGGTACCGTCGAATTCCCGGTAAAATAAAATCAAAATTGGGTACGCATTTAGAGCATCGGACGAACATCGGTGAACTCTAAGCCCTAGCATACAGGCTTTGATTACATCTCATTGGTTAGGGACCAGATACCAGTATCATCGCATTCGCGTTATGCATAGCAAATAGTTAAAAAAAATGCAAAGAACGACGTTACTAAAAGAAGAAACGCGCAAATAAACAATTTGGGCTCTAATTATAATTTTATCCAATGGCTTCCTTTTTTCGCAGACATGAAGTTGCTGAAGTTGCCAAATTAACTGCCATGAGTTTCGGCCGTGAAGGTGTCGATCGCTACACAATTATTTACAAGAAAGAGCACATGCCATCAGAGGATGAAATAGCCGCCAGACGCTTAGGTGAAGACTGGAACGAGGAAAAAGCCGAAGAATACGCAAAAAGGGTATTTTCTTTGATTTTTTTACAAATACATATTTCTTATTAACATCAATCTTTATACTCGACAGCGCAAAGAACAAAAACAACTAAAACAAGAACAGAAAAAAGAAGCTCCACCCGCCGACGTTACACCCACCACCAATTACAAAGATAAATATGCCCACATAATTGGACAAGATGCTGCCCTAGAGGCAGCACGTAAAACAGAGTCGAATGAAAATTACGGTATAGTTCCTAGCAAGAACAAAAAGGATTTGCGATCAATTGAGCAAACTATGGCCGATATACAGGCGCGAAAACGTCTGAAAACTCAACATAATCCCGAGTAGTAGAACAAATATACAATAAAATAATAATGTATTTAGATTATATGTATTTCTTCAATTTTTAACTCTCCGTTCATATCAATATGAAAAGATTATTTTAATTATAATATGTTGTACATATATGATGCGTGCAGTTATGCCCCGTACATTAATAAATATGTGTAGCATGTCCTGAATGCAGTTTTATGATGATGATGTCGCGGGCATGAATAAAATTAAGAAAATTAAATAATAAAATGTAATTCACTGATTATGAATTGGTTTCATTTTAAGGTTAGAGTTTTTCTCCATTTCTCTATCTTCAGAGAGGAAAGACTCTGTCTACACGCTACATATAAGACCAATGGAGTGATCCCCTTCTGTTTGAATTTCGCTCGATATACTTGTTATTCCATCGTTTACCCTACTAGCTTGTAGGGTTGGTTCCGGAGAAAATTTATTTATTGGTACGCATCAACGGAGTGGAATTAGAGACAGCATTTCGCGACTTCGAAACGGACTCGTGGGGTCTTCAACTTGTAAGCAACTGAAGTCGTTTTCGCTTATACCTTAATGCCGTTGAGGCAGAAAACACCACATACCATAAACAGGCGTCAAACGAAATCCAGGGAGGATTGTCCGAAGTTTTGGTGGACGCATTTCGACTTATCCAGCCTGTAGTGAGGATCCATGTAATCTGCGAGTACCATTCGTAGACGCAAAACCTGTTTCGTCGGTTTTTTTTTTCACAAATGGGGTGGACGCATCCCTTGTGGAAAACCGAATAGCAAACCGAATTGGCAACGTGTAGTCTGATAACTTCACTCCAGCGCGACATCATCAGTTTACTGCACGTCTGTGTCGTACCAAATTCCCCAACAAGCCCCACTCGCTTGAAGTATACTGGCGTCCATAAGAGACGCCCTGACGCAACGAGCCATTATCTA
Source organism: Microchrysa polita (assembly GCA_949715475.1). Lineage (NCBI taxonomy): Eukaryota > Metazoa > Arthropoda > Insecta > Diptera > Stratiomyidae > Microchrysa > Microchrysa polita. The sequence goes on along the minus strand of OX454418.1, from coordinate 36,519,070 downwards.
TACAGATAAGGTTATCATGCCCACCGTCGCGTATCTTCCTTTTACTACAACTTCGGAAGAGCTTTTGCTTCTCAAGGTCTGGATAGACCTCGGGCAGAATGAGAATGACATTTTTGTCCGCTGCGATTTTCTCAATGAAAATGCATCCTTAAGGTACGTTGTCCTCGACACGACTGCATCGGCTCTAGCGACAGCGACTCGCTCATTTCATATTAAAACTCGTTTTTAGAATGAGAGAAAAATGAGTTTTTATATGAAATGAGCGAGTCGCTGTCGCTAGAGCCGATGCAGTCGGGTCGAGGACAACGTACCTTTACTGTGGCAAATGCTGAGGAATTCCATAAGCTTCAATTCGAAAACGGTTCCATAATTTTTCTCTGCCATTTTATGTATTATTTTTTCGATTCCCCGGTCATTTCATCGTTGAACATATCTAATAAAAAAATAATACATAAAATGGCAGAGAAGAAATTTTAAACCATTTTCGGATTATAGCTTATGGAATTCCCTAGCATTTGGGACATGTTCCACGACAGTAAGTATGCATTTTCATTTCTGCTTTCCTTCTCAAACCTTCCTACTAATTTATAGCGTTTTCGTCGGCGAGCTCTTTCGCCACACATTTCTTCTGTGAAAAGAGCAGTTTTTAACACAATTTATTTGTGCCCCTCGGCAGTTTTTTTTAGGAACGAAAGCCACATGCGCCAATGAAGTTAATAATTACACCAAACTGAACTGGCTTAAAACGCCATCTGCTGGCAATCGGCAACATTCAAACTGACAGCAAGTGGTGAAACCGCAGGTTCTGGAGCAGCCGATGCAGTTCACATACTCTTCACCGACCCTAAAGGAATGAGAGGATAGATGTATCGATTCATCCGAAGAGATACGTCAACCACAATAGTGGAAAATGGCATGCCAAAAGTTGCTTTCGTTTCACCAATAATACTCCCAAGTTCCAGAGACCCACACTGCATAGTAATATTTTGGAGAATTCGCCAGGAAGTATTCCGAGCTCACTTTCGTTATAAGTTCCGTAGACGCAGCAGGTCGTAAATGAAAATTAATAACAGGTGCGACAGTCCAACATTGGACTAAGTCCGCAGATGTGTTAGTGACACCAAATTTCCAAGATCTTAACTGATTATTCAACAGCACGCTCGGCAGTGTTTCTTATCCCCATAAATGGGTACTTGTTTAACATCTGAGTGAGATCATAGTCCGTCACAAGGGTCCTGAGCTCGAAAAAAATCATAAACTGGAATTGGTATACGGTGAGATTCGAAACCACTACCCTGTGCACTGAAGGTTTGAGGAACTAACCACAACACGAGCCAGACAGGTCGTAAATAGTCGTGGTGAAATATCGGACGTGTTTTCTTCCCCAGTTTTATATTGGTATGATCGTAAAGGACTTTTGCTTCTTAGCAGCCAATTGGAAGACATGAGGGGCACTAGCAGCCAACAATCCCTTCCGAAGTTACCGAGCCATGTATCCAGTATACAAAGCAACGCAATAGCCAGCCAGGTAAAGGTTTGTGTTCGTAGAGATGACTCATGGGATGATCGCTCAGCGATCCAATTCTGAGCCCTATTTACATATTTTTTGAATGTGGCGATATTCCTTGTATTAACTATGGCCTAAAGGAACATATCGGTATAGAAAATATACGCATAAAATGCTAAGAACCAATAGTTTAAGTGTGATCGCTAAAGGTGTGTGTTCGTAGAGACGACTCATGTGATGATCGCTCAGCGATCGCTGTTAATCCACCGGTTCTGAGCACTATATGCTGATATTTTCTATCCAGACATGTTCTTTTGGGTCATAGTCGACACAAGGAAAGTACCACCATTCAAAATATATTCAAATACGCCTCGGAATTGGATGCAAAACTACGGTCGCTGAGCGATCCTCACGTGAGTCGTCTCTACGAACACGTACCTTAAAAGTACGTTGTCCTCGACGCGGCCGCACGACAGCGACTCGATCATTCGATATAAAAACTCGTTTCTCTCTCATTTTAAAAACGAGTTTTTATATGGAATGAGCGAGTCGCTGTCGTGCAGTCGTGTCGAGGAAAATGTACCTTAAAGGTACGTTGTGCTAGACGCGGCCGCACGACTGCGACTCGCTCATTCCATATAAAAACTCGTTTTTAAAATGAGAGAGAAACGAGTTTTTATATGGAATGCACAATGTACCTTAAGCGATCATCCCATGAGTCGTCTCTACAAACACAAACCTTATGTATCGAGTGATTCCTTGGGAAATTCACCGCTGTTTGGTCAGTTCACTTGCCATACAACATTTACCCTACGTATATATAGAATAGATACCAAATTGTTGCCTTATTTTATGGATAGGACAGAACTTTCTCTACAATCAAATACCGAGCAAGCGAATATCAGACAAACGGTCGTTCATTTTGTTTTGAGTGGTTTTGAGTAGAAATCCACTTCACTCATTAGTGTCCAACCATTGTGAATAAAAAAATACTCACATTTTGACATCTAACCGGTGGTTAGATGTAAACAAAAACAATCCTGGCACTGCCATGCCGCCACCGCCAGAATGTCCGGAGGTAATTTGAACCATTTTCCCTTTTTGCGGAGTATTACAATTGTATTTTCACATAAAACAGCAAATTCAAGCTCAGATGATAATCATCATTCATCCGGGCTCTCTAAATCTGCGCATAGGACGCGCTTCGGACCTAAATCCACATCGAGTTTTGCATGCAGTGGCTCGCAGAAGGAAACCGGGTGGCAAAACTCATCGGGATTATATCCTGCCACCTTGTGTGGAAAAGGTATAAATCAGACTCAATACATTCTTTTTGAAGTCTCACCATCGGTTTTTCTTGCAGACAAAGGAACTTCTTCAAGAATTTGAAGAATGCCGCCTTCAGGTTTCTCATACTCTCCAGTCGTGCTTGCAATCAAATGGCCGACGACGTTACGCTACACCACCGCAACAAATTTCCGCATTCAATCGACGAGCCGTTCCGGAAATTATTGAAGAAAAAGCGGACGAAAGTCTAGAGCCAGACAGAGATGTCTTGTTCGGAAATGAGGTTAAAAACTTCCTGTTTACATCTGCTAGAACCGCATTCATTCTGGTATTTTTTAGGTGGTAAACACCAAAGCAAATGGATCCTTTAACCTCCACTTTCCAATACGTCGTGGAGAGTTCAATTTGCACTCAAATGTTGGTGGATCCTTGACGGCTGTTCTGGCCGATTTGCAGGCTATTTGGGAGTATGCGCTCGTTGAAAAGATGCGTGTAAATATGAAGTAAGACGCATTCATCATATTTTCCTTTTTATTTTTTAACCAAAATCTCATTTCAGGGAATTGAATAAATACAAGGCAGTTCTAGTCGTCCCAGACATATACAATCGAAGCCACCTGAAAGAGTTGACCAATTTGCTGTTGGTTAAAATGGGATTCGGAAGCTGCTTTTTAGTACAGGTAATTTGCTGAACGCGTAGCCTCTTCATTTCCTATTCCAATTCAATTCACTTTTAGGACCACGTTGCTGCCACATTTGGAGCTGGCTTGGGCTACGCCTGCGTCGTAGACGTAGGTGATCAAAAAACGTCCGTTTCATGCGTCGAAGATGGAATTTCTCATCCAAACACACGTGTCAAGCTTGAATACGGAGGCGGAGATGTTACACAAACATTTTATTGGCTTTTGCAAAAATGTGCTTTTCCCTACAAAGAAAGCAATGACAGCAATCCGCGAGATGCAATTTTATTGAAACGACTCAAAGAAGAATATTGTCACGTCAACTTGGATATATGCGGATCGCAAGAGAAATCCTTCACAATCAGTCATTGCGGAAAGAATGTACGAAAATATACGATTCAAGTGGGTGACGAGTGTATTGTTGCTCCACTTAGTCTGTTCCACACAGAATTACTTAGTACGACAGGAAAATCTAAAACTGCAAAAATTCAAAAGCCGTGTGCAGCACAACCGGATTCGGAAGATTGTTTTGATGCAGAATATATCAGAGAGACAGGAGTAAGGCATTACTTTTGATTTAATTGAAGTATGAAGAGTAGGACATATTAATGGTTGATTCGATTTACAGCGCCGTAGTGCCCGGGAACAATTAGATCAGATCCAAGGCGACGGTGGTGGCATTGGTCCAAATGACAATCAAGAAGAGGATATCGTCGTGGATAGTTTGGAAGTGGAAAAAGACGTGAAGCCAAATGACAGGGAATTTGTGCAGCCAGGAGGACAGATTCTAGGATTGGATCAAGCTGTGCTTCAGAGTATAGAACGATGTCGTAAGATACTTGTATCAGATTTATATGCGGATTTGATTGATTAAACGTTTTTTTTTTCTTGACAGCTAACGAAGAGCTAAAGCGCAAAATGTACGGATGCATTTTAGTTGTCGGTGGTGGAATGAAGTTTACTGGAATCGGGAAATGGTTGCAAAATCGGGTGGCATTGCAAATTCCATATTTGCATCGATCGGGTAAGATATGGACGACAATTTGAAATGTGTGGCATTTCAGCAAATCCTAGTGCCACAATTGATTTAATGAAGTTTTTGTACTGATGTTTTTTAAATGTTCATACAAATCATGATTTGCAGAGCAACTGGATATTGTTACTAGTCCGAAAGATATGGATCCTGCAATGACTGCTTGGAAAGGCGCGGCTGTTATGTCGTGTCTCGAAAGTGCGCCAGAGCTATGGATAACTTCTACAGAATGGTCGAAATTTGGTTTACGAATATTGCGTGAAAAGGCACCGTTTATGTGGTAATTTTAGCTGCAAAAAAAACCTGGCAAAATAAAAATATTAAAAATGATTTGGATGCATTTTTCTTTTTAAGACAAGCGGTGCAGAAAGGTGTGCAACCCCTTTGCATCTTTGTCTGTCTGTTGTCGGGGCTCTTATTTGTAATTTCTAGGGACGAGAATGATGCTGTTGTGCTGGGTTCTGTGTGTATAACGGTATATTTGTTTTTATGATAGTATTAGCAGCCACCATTACGTGCAGTTTCCAGCGCATTGCACGAGATAGCCAATGCACAAACACAAGAAGCGCACCTTCAATTCATGATAGATGGAACATCGTGAAGGACGCTTTTATATCGTGTGGCGAAACATTTGTGGGCAGATTTCAGCGAGGTAGGGGACCATTTATCAGCGACGATTCGGAAGAAAATTAAAGAGCAATTAAACTCGGCTACTGACAGTAGTCAAGCAACAACTGAGAACCGAGTACGTTAGTGTTGGAGGCAGAAGATGCGGCTCACCGTGATGACAGTGGGAAACTTTACAAGCTCATAAAGCCACTGACTGGCAAATCTTTTACCCACGAGCATCCTGTAAAAGATAAGGACGGGCCTCTGCTAGTCACAGACAATCAACAACTGCGCCGTTGAAGGGAGCATTGCACGGAGGTCCTTAACGACAACTTTAACCCTTCAAGTCCACCTCCACCGGAGGCAGTCAGTCTTCCGCAAATGGCCAGAATAATTACGGGTATACCATCCAAGCTGGAAATAACTAAAACCCTTAAATCATTGGAAGCTGGTAAAGCCCCAGGGGCAAACGGTATCCCCATGTAACTTTTGAAAGCGGATATCAACGCTACAGCGGATATTCTCCTTCCCCTGATCCAAGAGTGTTGGACAACTGAGACTCTCCCTCAAGAATGGAAGAAGGGTGTCATTAATAAAATCCATAAGAAAGGAAATCTTAAGGTTTGCAATAATTAGCGTGGAATCGGTCTCCTCCCTGTAGTCTCTAAACTTCTTCTCAGTACCGTATAGCCCCATGTGTGGCCATGTTGCGTTAACTCAGCCGTTTATAGGCAATTTCGAGTCAACGTTACATTGCATATCATTACAGAGTGTATATAATGTTGCAAGCACAATATATTTCCTATCCGCTCATGTACGGGGATTTTAGAACACGCCGCGATTCGATCTCCGGACCTCTAGATTACTAGCATCGTAAAGTGCGACTCAACCAAGTGAGCCACATAAACTGATGACCAAAATAATCTTGGACCGGATCAAGAAAACAATCGACCACATTCTGAACAATGAACAAGCTGGTTTTCCAAGGCTGCATTTTATCACCAATGAAGTTCCTAATTACCATTAACAACGTAATCTGCGACTCTCTAGGCGACCATAAAAGTAAGGGTATCAGGTGGAAATGATTTGATTACCTTCAGCAGCTGGACTACGCCGACGACATTTGCCTTCTCTCAAACACATCAAATCAACTGGCTCAAATGACGGATGCTTTGCATCGTGAAAGTCGAAGCGCTGCTTTAAAAATTAATGCCGCTAAGACTAAATACATTTCTATCTCCGGACAACCGATAGAAAAAGTCGAGAAGTTTACTTACCTTGGTAGTGTAACGACAGCGGATGGCGGGGCTGATGCCGATGTAGAGTCGCGCATAAATAAAGCCCGAGCAGTATTTTTCAGTTTCACTCCTCTTTGGCAAAATCACAACAATCTCCAGAGATACCAAACTCCGGATCTTCGAAAGTAATGTAAAATCTGTGCTTTTATATGGGTGTTGCACGAGAAAGGTGACCAGTAACATTACAACCAAACTGCAAACTTTCGTGAATCAGTACTTACGACGCATCCTACGAATTCGCTGGCCTGAGGTAATATCTAACGACGACCTCCTCAAAATTACTCGCCAAAATAGAATAGGTATCGACATCAAAAGGCGTGGATAGGTCACACACTTCGAAAAGAGCCAAAAAACATTGCACAACAGACTCTAGATCCCCATCGTGTGGGACGGCCCAAAAATACATGGAGAAGGTCTGTTGAGGGAAAATCTATATGAAAATCGTGGGATCAGCTAAAGGCGGTGGCTGCTGGCAGGCACAGGTGGAAAAGAAGCGTAGTCAATGCCCTATGCCCCACTAGGATTTAAAAGGAACCAGAGCGAGAGAGATAACGGGGAGTGCTCGCAATACCTCTACGCCATGGCCGGTGGAAACTTGACATTGTGACGGCTCTGCTGTGGGGACCGGTCGTCGTTTTCATCATACTGTGCTTGACAACGCCCACAGGGCGTATAACGAAGCACTTTGGCCTTACCGAAGTAGAGCGAGACAATGTTTCGCGGACCATCCTTGCCCAACTACTCGTGGGAACAAAAATTAACCCGAACGAAAACCAACAGCACTCTCGGTATGGTAATGGTGGTATCTACTGCTTTGAGCAGTTTCTTGACTGAAGACGAAAAACCCATTGCCAAGGCACCTTGTGCCGCTGGTAGCTCCGAACAATCAAGGGATGGCAACGATCAAGCCATCCAACGAAGTGTCCCAGAGTTATGCCTCTCAGATATCGACGAGCCCAGACTAGGCCCATCAAATCGCAGAAAGCCGCGAGAAGAAGAGATACAGATTCTGTTTTTCCTCCATGGACGATTCGTTGCAATGAAAGATCGTTACAGAACTCGACCATACATTGTAATAACATATACTTTTAAAGCTCAACTTAAGCGACTTAAGCGACCCCCCAATTAGCATCAGTTTAAAAGATGGCGCACACACCGAGTTTGTGAAGCAATACAGCTCCTTCTGGTCTGATGCGAGATGCATTGCTAATGCACATCACACTATCTGGGGAAGTACAACAACATTAATATGAGAGGTACTCCCTCTATTAATATTTCTACGTTTGCAACTAGATCCAGGCGTGACGTACCTGACTTAATGGCAGCCAATAGGCTAAAACTGAATCCGAAACTGGCAAATGCATCTGACGAAAGATTAGTGTCCCGCAGGGGAGTCTGTGTACACAGATTTTCGGTGAGTTTCGACACCACGGACCCGAGCATCACAGGAGCCCATAGTATGGTTGATACGCCATGGCGGGGATTTACGAAGTCCTTCGGGCACTGACGATCCTGATGCACTTAAGTCAAGTAGGGTGGCTTACGGCATAGCTGACTTTCTCCCCCTTCATTCGGAAGGACAGTCATACAATCCGAACACGAAGCCATGTTTCCTTGCTGGGGAACAACTTTGGAACTGGCGGCTTCGCATAACCCGATCCTCGAAGGGGCTAGTTGCGAAGAATAACCCTGCCTACGCGCCTATATCTATCTTTTGATAGAATGTCGCAAAGAACTTCAAATTAGTATCAAATGGCAGCTGTTGGATGCTTTGATAAGATGTTAAAGATGTGCCAGGTCCGACCCAACAAAAAACACGAAAATGAGAATGCCGGGCTTTGCATGTCTTCTAGGTCTGTACATAGGGTATACACTCATCGTGCTATTCGCACGATTGGAACTCGGTCACTTATATCAAGTTGGCCAACTACTATCTCGAAAACCATTTCGGAATAGTTTCGATCGGCTGCAAATCGTTAGCTCGTATTTGCTCGGCACACTTAAAAATATTTGAGCTTTCCTATTTATTTAATTATAGTTAGTTGAGCATTCGTACTATCAAGTAGGCTAAGGATGTTCAAAAAAAGATCGGATGGGTATAAATGTGGTATCAATTGGAGGGGAATGATTGCGCAATTTTTCGAATTGGGCTAACGAAAAACGCGACTATTCATTAGTTATTAACGGTTATCCAGGGGCGTAGCCAGGATTTTGTTTCGGGAGGGGTCCAACTTTCGATATTAGAAACGCGGCATTAGCTGTACATTTTTTCCCGTAACTTCGTTTCAACAAATTTTTCACAATTGTTACCATTTTTTAAATTGGCAGTTTTCATATTTTTCGTTTGGAGAAATAAAATGCAATTGCCCTGTGGCATGGGTCGCGAATAATGTCACCGCCTTTCCCGGCGTGTCGTAGAAGGCGACTAAAAAGGGACCTAATCCAAGGTGGATCAGCATGCGCCGAGGGATGCATGGTCAAGAGGGTGCTTGGCCGCTAGTATGCGAAGGTCGCAGGCAACCATGACATCTGAAGCCTGAGGCACGTTTTAACATCAACAAGACCTCCCATAGGTTAGTGTGTGTGTGTATGGGTTGCCGCGTCTGGAGATAGCCGGCGGACGTAAAAGGAAAGTCCATAAATTTACTTATTTCCACACACTAGTGCCAAAAACACAACCTTTCTCCAAAAGGTGTAAAAGAATGGAAGGCCTTATGGAAATTCACGCAAATACAAGCACTACCCCGCCGGGCACTACTTCTGCTATGCGGTTGAGTGATCCCGGGGCGAACCTAGTTCGCGCCAGAGCTCGACGGTTTCCGGGGGCGAGCAATATAAGGCAGTCCAATTACATTGTGGAGAAGCTGAGGGTTGCAAGCTGGAATGTCGGTTCCATGACGTCAAAGAGCGAGGAGATTGAGGATATCATGAAGCGGAGAGGGATAGACATTATGTGCGTGCAAGAGACAAAGTGGCGAAATACCCATATCGACAGAGCCCGGTTTCTTACGAATTCCATGAAGTACAAATTGTACTACTATGGAATTACAAACCAAAGAAACGGAGTTGGCATTATTCTGGCGTCGTCTTTACTTGGCAGTATAATAAGTGTCGCGAAGAGAAGTGACCGCTTGATCAGCATCAAATTGGTTATCTGCGGAAGGGTGTGGAACGTAATAAGTGCCTACGCTCCCCAAGTGGGATTGCCACCAGAAGAAAAAGAGGCATTTTGGAACGACGTTGACACCCTAATTCAGACCATTCCAGATACCGAATTGGTGTTCTTGGGAGGAGATTTAAATGGCCATGTGGGTGAATCAAATTATGATTACGAGGATTGCCATGGTGGAAAGGGTAGCCCTTCAACGGTCAGAAATGACGAAGGTGAGGCTATTCTGACCATGTGCAGATCGCATGGTTTGGTCATCCTAAATACATGGTTTGTGAAAAACGAGAGACACCTAATCACCTACAGTAGTGGACACGGAGATAGGAAACACGAAACGCAGATCGATTACCACCTCTGTTTCGATTTTATGAGAAGGTGGGTAAGAGACTGCAAGGTGATCTTGGGTGAATCTGTCGTCAGCCAACATCGTTTGCTCCTGTCAGAATTTATTTTGAAAGCAGGAGGAGCAAGAAATAGAAGAACTCCCAAGCCTGTCGAAAAAATCAAGTGGCACAATCTCACAAACGACAACTTTGAACCTGTAGTAACTCCATTCATTGATAAAATGACGGAGTGGTTTCAAAACAACATAAACTGCACCGAGCACAGTCCAACACAAATGTGGAATAGTTTCGCTGAAATGTCAGTAGGTGAGGCGGAAAAGGCACTTGGAGTTTCGAAAGGTCCACTCCACACGAAGAAAGAAACATGGTGGTGGAACACCGAAACTAAGGAAGCAGTGCAAGCCAAATCGAACGCATTTAAGGCATGGACGAAATGTGAGTCAAGCAGTGAAGCCGAACGGGTTCAACTTCGCGAAAATTATATACAATGCCGGAAGAAAGTAAAGCGCTTGGTAGCTCAAGCAAAGGCGAAGGCAGCTGAGAAATTCTACCAAGAATTAGAAACTCAGACTGCGACCGAAGGACCGTCTTTGCGCGAGAGACCTAAGCACGACGCCAGGATATTTAGGGTCGCAGCCCAAAGGAGAAGGAACGCTCGGGAAATACAGGCGCCAAAGTACGTGGAGGACTCGCAAGGAATGTTGCTGATTGACGATACGGCAATTTGTAGCAGGATGCGAGAGTATTTTGACGAACTTCTAAATGAAGAATTTCCTCGGGCAGCTTTTCAAGATGTTGAGCCAAATACCACAAATATTGAAGATATCTCAGAGGAAGAGGTGATGGAGGCAATGCATCAGATGAAACGCGGAAAGGCAGTCGGCCCGGACAAAATCCCCGCGGAATTTTGGTTGAAAATGGAAAATGTCGGGCTTAGTTGGCTCACAGTTCTCTTCAACAAAATCAAAGGTGGGCAACCGATGCCTGATGCTTTCAGGGAAAGTTTTCTTCTCCCTTTCTATAAGAACAAGGGAGACTCACGCAAACTCAACAACTATAGGGCTATAAAGTTAACACCTCATACACTGAAGATCTACGAGCGAGTTGTCTGCAACCGATTGAGAAAGATTGTGCGGTTGAATGACAATCAATGCGGCTTTGTTGAAGGTCGATCTACAGTCGATGCGATTCAGTGCATTCGTATTGCGATGGAAAAGTATAGAGCAGCACGAAAGGACTTGTACTTTGTGTTCATCGATTTGGAGAAGGCATTCGATAGAGTACCTCGTGATCTGATATGGTTGGCCTTGAGAGCACTTAATGTCCCCGAGGCATACGTCAGGATGATACGAGACATGTATGATGGAGCTACGACTAAGGTTAGATGCACAGCCGGTGAATCAGAAGAATTTCCGGTGAATGTCGGAGTACACCAGGGCAGTGTATTGAGTCCGTTGCTCTTCAACATCATCATGTGCTACTTATTAACACGTGTCTCCGACGGCCTAGAAATATCTCTACTTTTTGCTGATGATATAGTCCTCAGTAGCCCAAACATCGTTGCCTTGCAAGCTGCGTTTACAAAATGGTGTGACACTCTGGAGGAGCATGGACTGAGGGTAAGTATAACAAAGACTGAGTTCTTATGCTGCCAATTCTCAGACCCAAATGCACCGATACCAGAAATGTACGTCAAAGGAGAGCAGCTTAAGTCTTGTACCAAGTTCAAGTACCTTGGCTCGATGGTGAACAGCGGAGCTACATGCGATGATGACATCAAACATCGCACAAAGGTTGGGTGGATGAGGTGGCGAGAAAACTCTGGAGTTTTCTGCGATAAGAAAATGCCACTGAAGCTAAAGGGCAAGTTGTACAAAACGGTTGTACGTCCCGCACTCATGTATGGATCAGAATGCTGGACCATGTATGAAGGTTACGCGAAAGAAATGACAGCGACTGAAATGAAAATGTTACGCATGTCAGTTGGTGTAACCAAAAGGGACCACATCAAGAGTAGCTACATCCGAGGCAGCTTGTCCATAGACCAACCAATCACCGAAAAGCTCGAAGACCGACGAATGGATTGGTATTGCCATGTTCAAAGGCGTCCGCCTGAGAACCCCGCAAAGAGAGCGATATCAATGGAAGTTCCACTTGATGGACCCAAGGCCAGAGGCAGACCAAAGAACACCTGGATGTGTCAAATGAAAAAGCAACAACAACGCATTGGTCTCGGCGATGACACGATCCAAGATAGAGCTGCCTGTAGAAATATGCTGAGAAATTATCGCCAAAACGGGCGATGTGCCTACACCGCAGGTCGAGCAACGCGGAACCACGGAGCGGTATAAAGAACGAGGCAAGGAAGAAGGAGAAATAAAATGCAAAAATATAATTTCAATTTCCCTACTGCGACCCAGGTTTTTTTCAGCCCCTGTTCAGTACCGGTTTTTTTTCAGGACCAGTTCAGTACCAGTCTTTTTCAGGTTTTTTTAGGACCTGTTCAACACCGAATGAACTGATACTAGGCTCTTTTGTATCGCATTTTAGCACATTTTTTAGGGTTATTTAGATTTAAAAAAAAAAACCCTTATGAAATCGATTTTGTCCGTCCGTCTGTTCACTAAATAACTCGCGACCGGCTCAACCGATCGTCATGAAATTTGGTAGGAATATGTAGAATGGTAATAGCCGTTGGTAAGAAATACTTAAAAGTTGGTAGGGAAAAAATAACAGGGTGTCCCGGACATTTGAAAAATTGTTCACTAAATAACTCGCGACCGGCTTAACCGCATCGTCATGAAATTTGGTAGGAATGTGTAGAATGGTAACAGTCTTTGGCAGGAAATACTTATGGCAAAGATAAAAGGGTGTTCCGAACCTTTGAAAATTTGTTTACTAAATAACTAGCGACCGGCTTAATCGATCGTAATGAAATTTGGTAGGAATGCGTGGGATAGTAACAGTCTTTAGCATGAAGTACTTAGACGTTGGTAGGATAAAGCTAACAGGGTGTCCCGACGATCTGAACAAGACGACTTTTTTAGTTTTTATCGGACATGGACGTATGGGTACTCAAATCAAAGAACTCGATGGATACATTTCATTTCATTTTCCAGATTGGAGTAACGGTAACGGAGTTACAGCTAATAAATTCAGTTAATATGTGTAGCCATAATACACAGTAAATCTATTTTTGGAATGGTCTAATTAAAAGTGTTAGCGTTTATTTAGACCAATCCAAAAAGAGATTTACAAGAAGTATTTCATTAATATAATAATCTAAAAAAAACCCCTCGTATTGCGGGCGCAGCCCTCTGCCGCGCCTATTCAACTATTCCTAGAAATCGGAGTACCCTTTCTGGGACGAGAAATCCCTAAATCTTTTTTCACGTTTTTTACCTCTAATTTGGAATCAGCGACGCACAATGATTTTAGTGTTTTTTGCCACGCCAATTGGAAGAATATTTCCCTAAGAACATCGGGGTACCTTTATGAATGAATGAAGTTTTCGAACAGATAAAAAACGAATCGAATCGTGGCTTAAATAAAGAAAAAACTTGAAAAAATATTGCTAAAATGCGGTACAAAAGAAAACCTAAAAAAAACGATACTCAACCGATGCTTAAAAAAAATGCTGAAAAAGACCGCTACTGAACAGGTACTAACAGAACCTGAGAAGACTGATACTGAACAGCCGCATAAAACCTGAAAAAACGGTGTTTAAATATAAACCGGGACCGACCCTTGGTAGAAAAAACGGGATATCGGTACTTCAAAATATTGATACCCATGTTGATTAAACACCGGTGTTAAGAACATGCCCAGATCCAGCTATAAATATTGCAGCATATGTAATAAACTGTTTTTTTTTTAAGAAAATTAACTAGCCTTGGATTCGTTGTCTATATTTTTTCAATAAGCGCGGCAAAATGCTGACGAACTTAATTGAAGGGAGATTTCCAATTAAGTTATGATTTTTCTGACTCATCTCTACCTAAAAAAATGTATTTATATATTATCAGTTTTTCGAATTGACTTTTGTGGTTGATCTGCCACTTTTCACAAAATTTGGCAATCTAACACTCTATCAATATAAATATTAAATATGCCCAAATCCACCACAATTACCACTAGTTTGAAGACATAAATACCACGGTCCTCGAAAAATGAGTCGACACACTGATCAGCCTAGCCTCTTAAGGCATGATTCTTGTTACGATTTAAGACACATAACTTTTCAAGTCGCTCGTTAATAATTTCAAATACGATCGAACATGGAAGAACAGCCGAATATATTGAGAGTGCAACATTTGAAATTCCATGTTTATTGAAATAATTTCGGGAGGAGTCCGGACCCCCTGGACCCCTCCCCTGGCTACGTCCCTGCGGTTATCTATTCGGTTCGAGTCCTGAATATGGCCACCAGATGGCCAAGCGGACGTTTTCGTAGACTCGAACCAGAGTGTGTTACAATTCAAGCATTTATGTGAGTTAGCCTGTGACGCCGTCGTTACAACATGCGGATCAAACAGCTGCTAATAATCAACGGCGGCTGAGACCGAGAAGCGAATTTTGAGCTACGTTCGGTCCGAACGCGAATTTCCGTCGACAGGTAGCGCTGTGTTAACGATTCGTTCAATCCAAGTAGTCTAGAATTTTCATGTTCATTCCAGTCTTATATTTTGAAAGCAAAAAGTGCTTGTAATAAAGAAATGTAATTTCGAATCAATTGTTCACGTTTGTTGTTAGTAATTTTTGTGGAGATCGAGACCACTCCAAGTAAAGATATTCCGCAAGCCCTCCCACATTGTCAAATAACGTTTGTAACCGTTTTTTTTCGGCGGCGGCTACGTTTGTTCGTCAATTAAAATCGTTTGTTCATCTCTAATTATTTAATAATAGCAACTTTAAAATTCTGAGTGTTAACTTAGCCCGCCATCGTTAAATATGGTCGGCTAAATATAAATTTGGTATCAATCGAAAGCCAGGCGTTTGTTCGTCCTGGAAACGCAAGGATTCAGCAGTAATTAAGGAAAAACAGAATATAAAAAAACACGCAATGATTTCCGTTTCCGTTTTTTTCTTAATTACTCCAGAATCCTTGCGCTTCCAGGACGAACAAACGCACAAAACAACCCTCATAAGGGTTGACATGTACTCAATTCTTATCGCCTCTATTAGTTTTACATTAACGCTACTTATTACACACGAATTCGGATTCAACTTATCAACTTTTATTAATTTTCTCTCGAAATTTCACTTTTTGACCGCCTTGACTCCTTGTATGCCTTAAATTTTGGTCCCTCTTCCGCAGATAATGATTTTTAATTATTCATATTAAAGTCAATACCTTACTCAAACAACCACAAAAAATTGGGGGTCCTACGTCTTTAATTGTGGAAGATAGACAAAAATGAATTTGCATGTGCTATCCTGATGACAAATTTTAAATGGCTATTTTGTGTGTTCTTTTTCGAAAAACAATTATAAATCAATAATAAAAAATGTAAACACAATTCTTTTTGTGTTAATTAACTCAGAATTGAATAGACTATTAACAGTTATAATTTTGAAATTTTAGCTCTTTTAGTTTGGTTGGAAATCACCCGAAACTATTCATGCGAAGGGGTGTGCTAATCTGATGACAAGGACTGTATGGTTCGTCAATGTTTGTGTCCGTGAGGTCTAAGGACAAAAACATAGCTGCTGCGATAGGGTTTTCCCACAGCGATATAGGGGTAAGATCAGTGGTGCTACCAGCTAGAGCTTTTAGGATGTTGTTCCTACTGCGCATTTTTTCACAGACTGAAGCTGCATGATTCGCAGCCGTCATCATGTTCTCTAGGTGAAGCCCGAGAATTTTGGGGTTTTAAACAGTAGGAACAGAATTGTTGCCAATACGTATATCCATCTCCCATCTGATGTCCTCCCACCAAGTGGTTAGAAAAGTCGCAGAGGATTTGGACGCAGAGATGGTGAGGTTTCGGCTTTGGAAAAATGCCTGTAATCGTCCTAGATAGCGATTAATTCGGAGGCGCATTTCATCCTTATCATTCCCTGTGGCGAGTACGGTGCAATCGTCAGCATAGGAAATCACCTCGATTCCTTCAGGTGGTGAGGGAAGGCCGGACATGTAGATGTTGAACAGAGTGGGGGAGAGTACCCCTCCCTGTGGAACACCTAATTTGATTTTCCTAAGCTTAGAACGTTTGCCTCGAAACTCGGTGAAGGAGTGCCGACCAGCTAGATAATTGGCAATCCAACGGATCTCTTGTGCAGGAAGATGCATATTCAACAGGTTTGCTAAGAGCATTGAATGATTGACCTTATCGAATGCACTTGATAGGTCTATTGCCACCAGAATAGTTCTGTGACAACGACTGCGTTGATTTAGCCCATCACGAATGCGTGTAGTGATCGCATCGAGGGCAGTGGTGGTACTATGCATCTTCCTGAAGCCATGCTGGTGAGGTTCTAGCTTCGCATGTGCAACAAGAGTTGGGGTGAATAAGGGCCTCCATCGTCTTTGCGACAGGAGAAAGTATCGTAATGGGGCGGTAGGATTCCCCGAGATTTGCGCTCTTCCCTGGCTTGAGACAGGGAACAATTCGACCTGTTTTCCAGATTTCAGGGATGGCAAGCGTGGACATCGACAAGTTAAAGGCGGCCGTGAGATACTCAATGGCTGGAAGGTCGAGATGTTTCAACATGGTCATCGAAATGCCATCTGGTCCGAGGGCCTTGGAGTTTTTAGCATTCTCGATGACTTTTTTAACCTGATCTGCTGTAAAAGATGGTATGGTGTCAACATTCCGGCTGCGAATCCGTCTTCTAATTTTGCGCTTGAGGCCGTCAGACTTGGGATGTTCAATTAATTGTTTATTGAACAGGCTAGCACACTGAAGAGGATCGCAGGTTTTTGTGTTGCCAAATTCAATGGCGTTGTTGCCCTTTTCTTTCCGAGGATTGGAAAGGGCGCGGACGGTAGACCATAATTTGCTGACACCTTCATTGAGTTCATCGAGGTGCTGATTCCATTTCGCCCTCCTATAGTCTTTAACTTGTCGGTCAATTTCGGAGTTAAGCTCCTGAATTCTGGGATCATCAGGGTGAACGCTTCTCATCTGATCACGTTCATCGGCTAATCTGGCGGCACTAGTGGGGAAGTTAGGCCGAACTTTCGGGATACGTCCTGCCGGAATAAAACGTGCCGCGGCTGTGGTAATGACGTTCCTAATATTTTTCTCGGCCTTATGAATGTTGGTAGGTGATGGTAGCTCGATGAACTTCGCCGACGAGTAAGCTTTAAAACCATCCCAATCGGCTTTCTTGTGATTGACAAACGTTCGCTTCTCAGACTTAGTCATGTTCGCTGGTTTGTCAATTTTTATAATGATTGGGAGGTGATCTGATCTAAGGGTGGTACGTACTTCCCATCGGGAAGCAGCAATTAGACTGGCACTGACAATAGTTATGTCAGGAGAACTACTGCAAGTGCCCACGACTCTAGTCGGCGAGTCTTCATTGAGTGAACAGAATTCTGAGGCGTCAAGTGATTCGGCGATAGTTATACCCCTGGCATTGTTGTTGAGGTCCGAATGCCAGAGCTCATGGTGCGCATTAAAGTCGCCAAGGATGACCCTGTGCTCTCCGGAGAGGAGAGGACCAATATCGAAACGGTAGCCTGAAGGGCAACTGGAATGAGGTGGTACACGTATATATTAAAAATTTCGATATTAGTACTCCCTGATGGAACTGAGATGGCTTTGAATTTCCGCCGTACCGTCAGCAACTACATCTAATACACAGTAATGTACGGACTTGTGTATTAGGAAGGCAAGTCCACCTCCAGGGTGAGAATCATTCGTGGCGGCCGGTCGATCTTTCCGCAGTATAACATATTCGCTATGGACGCTTAGAGACGAGTTTGCGTGAAGCAACGTCTCTTGGATGGCGGCGATGAGAATTTTGTTGGAACTCAAGAAGTGTGTGATCTCAGCGATTTTTATACCCGTCACTATGTGAAAGGGTATATTAACTTTGTCAAGAAGTTTGCAACGCACAGAAGGAAGCACCTCCGACTATATAAAGTATATATATTATTGATCACCGTGACGAGAGAAATCGATTTAGCCATGTCCGTCTGTCTGTCTGTCCGTCTGTCTGTCCGTCTGTTGCAACGCAAACTAGTCCCTCAGTTTTGAAGCTATCGGGCTGAAAATTTGTACACAAGTTTCTTTTTAGTGTACGCTGTATATATGTCGGAACGAATGGAATCGGACCATGTGGTTGCCCTTGAAAATTAGGTTTTTCTAAGAAAAACTTTTTTCTTTATGTACCAATCTTAACCAAACTTCACCCAAGTATGTTTCTAGTAAAGCCTCAAAAATATCTAGGAACGAATGGAATTGGAACATTACGTCATAGGGCTGCCATACAAACGAACCATTGAAAATTAAATTCTTCTAAGAAAAACTTTTTCCTTGTTAAGCCGACCGTAACGAAACTTCATCCAAATGTGTTCCTAGTAAAGCCTCAAAAAATATCTAGGAGCAGATGAAATCGGAACACTAAGTCATAGGGCTGTCATACAAACCAACCGCTGGAAATTAGGTTCTTGCATGAACAACTTTTTTCTTTGTGAATCAATCTTAAACAAACTTCATCCCAATGTGTGGCTAGTATAAGCTGGCCAGACGTACAGCATTTTACTGTAGAGTACAGCATTTTGACTTGTCGTGCAGCATTAGTAAATGAACAGCATTCCCAACGCCACACCAAAGAAACCTAAATGACTGCATAATAACGTCCTCGGTGAGGCCTGTAGTCAGTCTGTTAGGTGTTATTAGCACGGTAATCTCACTTTCATGTGGCAAACGTTCATTTTCGATAATTTCGGAACTCTTTGGTCAATCATGTACCTAAATGTAAGCGCCAGGTAGCTCCACAACCTAGGGACTACATTTACTTTCATTTCTCCATATTTTAGGGTCCCCTATCTGCGTTCGACAGTTACAGCTGCCCAAATCGCACTTTCGTCTTTTCTAATCGAAAACTCTATAAAATTTGTCCAATAAATTTGAAAATTGGCAGCGTTGCGAAAATTTCAAGGCCCTACCTAACACTTGTAGCTGTAGAGCTATACTTGGCGCTCACCGCTCACATTGACTCCAAATTTCAAGGTCCTACCTATCTGCGTTCGGGATTTCAATCGTATCAATCGAAAATTGTCCCTAATTCGGAAATTTTGGAGCGGAAAATTTTGAAATTTAACAGCCATGTATAGAGGACCGCACTGCCCGTGTTAGGTAAAAATTTCAAGCATCTATAGGTGCCAAGGTTCAGAAGTAACAGTAACAGCCATGTAAAGATGCGATTTATTTTTCACAAAACGATGAAAAAATTACTGTACTCTATCCGATTCCCCTATCAACCTCTTTAGGAGAAAGAAAATGCAAACTAAAGGACTCTGCAAGGATTTCCCCTATATTTCGACTAAATCCAATAAAGTAGCGATAAATCCCAAGAGGGTCGCCATCCGCTTAAGAATTGTTTGCGCAATGAGGTATTAATTTACCTATTTTAATAAACAAAACGAAACTTTTAATTAGGTAGGTACAAGGAGATGTAATTTTCGTACTTCAAATAAACAGTTTCATGATTTTTGTCTCAGGGTCACGGATAGTCATAGATAGGGAAAGGGCCATCATCCTCCCTACAATGCTGCTGAGACTGCAGTTTCGAACACTGAAATTCAAAAGTTGAAAAATCACTGAGTATCGACTGTCTAGAAAGCGGAAATCGAATCCGTATTGAAACAAATTGGATAATAAATTGTCCTTTCTTGAAATATAGTTTTAAAAAAACCGACAATTTAAACTGACAAAAAGTCCTAATCTTTGTCGTACATTTGAATTAAATACCTATTCCTAACCCTTAAAAAAATTCCGGGTTCATTGTGTTAAACAATTGTTGGGCTTGCCCCTTTTAAACGAGATCCTGGCTACACTTCTTCCATGCCTGTTAGAACATACATTTGCACTTCACATGCTGATGATGTTTTGTCAATGAGAACATTTAGAAGTTGAGAGATCTTTTCTGGGTCCTGTTTAGTACCAACAGAACCTTGCAAGGACGTAGCCAGGATTTAGCTGGGCTTCAGAAGTTATGACATTATTAGAATCATGTTGCTAATTGTAGACACTAGTTTCGGCGTTGCCCCAATGAATAATATGCATCCTGTCCCACTGTTCCTGTGTCGAATTCAATGTTATCGCTTGACGAGGCTGGACGAGCACGATAGCACGCACGATTACTTAATTGCTCCGCTATCATCGGAAGCAGACAGTGCCACGTCTACAACGCCAAAGACTTCTTTTCTGTACAATTATTATAGAAGGGCTCGTGGGCCATGGTATATGCACGAAGCAGCAACTATGGAACTATGGAAAGTACGATCGAGTATTCGGTGCCCGCGTCGTGCTGCTTTTGCCTTCCCTTCGCACAGCTCAAAAAAATTACTTCCTTCTTACAGGAAAATATTTTATTTCAAATTGTGTGGCCTGTATGAGGTCTTACGAAATTTGTTGAAGTTTCCATTATGAAAGACCATCCCAATTTTGGGTCACCAGATTTTTATGTGTTTGAAATTGTTTATTATGTAGTCACAACTTTCGTCCAGATGACACAATTTATCTGACTGCAAGCTTAATTTCGGCAGAGTTTTAGGAATGAATAAATTAGAAATACTGTGCGAAGTTAAGGACTCCTGGACCCCTCCGCTGGCTACGTCCCTTGCTTTCCCAAGGTTCACCACACATTTCCCAGAATAAAGGCTACTATTCTTGTTGTATTCCGTTTAGGAAAATATAACTAATGAAACGATGGAGAATATGTGGTCGTTTTATGGCATCCATCATGGTGGTAGCCTCTTGACATACAGTTGACGCCGCTTAATGCGATCACATCGGGACCTTGCTGTTTTGATAACATTAAGCGAATGATAACAAATAATAAAATAGTACGATTGAGGCTTTGCCTGAAAATCGAATTCCGGAATGTGTACTGCATTGGGCCTTCGGGAATCTGGTCACTTTAGGCTAGTAAAGCGTCAGAAGATATTTAGGAATGGATGGAATCGGAACATTACATCATAGGGCTGTCATAAAAACCAACTCCCAAATATTTGGTTCTTGTAAGAACAACTTTTTTCTTTTTGAATCTTAACCAAAATACATCCAAGTGTGTTCCTGGATTAACCCCAACGTATCCAGGAACAGATGGAATATCGCAACACGTCATATAGAAATTATAAGAAAAGATGTAGACATTTTTAACACAAAAGGAGCTTAAGTTTCATTCAAATGTGACGGGTATTCAAATTTCGGCCGCGCCCGAAATTAGCCTCGGTCTCGTTCGGTGGATGCCATTACAATTAAACTGTAATATAGATAGTGCAGTGAAAACTGCTGGAGGAGGAGGGCCAGGCGTAAGACTGGATCTGGCATTCCTTATCATATTGTTTGGCGGTGTAGGGGGCAGTGGTGGAGAAGGTGGACTGGGAGCAGCCCTGGGTTGCCCGCAATTTATACAACCTGCCGCAACATATGCTAAGGAGTGTTGACCTTGTCTTCGTAACCCCATTCCCTGCAGCAATTACACTGCACTGATCTGGCATTCGCACCGATTCGTTGGTTGCAGACACTACAAATCCATACCTCTGGGCCTGGATTTGTTTCAACACCGGCGCGAATTAGTAAAATTGAGAGCAGCCGCGCCGAGATGTAATGCTCCCAATATGACGAAAAAACACATATATCGTACCCACACATATACACAGACAAACACAACCTTCCTGCATCGAACCTTCAGGGCTCCTGCCGGGGCTCTTGCCAGGAAGGCATATTGGCAGATTTTGGCCGTTTTGACATGACAAAACGGGTGTGGTCCGCCCCGTAGAGGCAGTTGCCGTAAGACCACACATATTTTGAATTCTCGAATAACGGTACTTTCTTTGAAAATTTCCAAGACACCAAATGAAAGAAAGTTTTATTCAACCACTATCTGAAAATCCAATAGAAAACCATATTCTCCCCGAGTCTTTTGTTTACCTTTCAAAAATATGTATTGAAAAAAAATTAAAATGTAGTTTCCGGACTAAATTTGTCTATTATGATGACTTGTGTGAAAAATTCTTCGGTGCATATTCCGTTTTTATGATGTGAATTTTCTAGGAATAAATAAATAAGTTACCGAGCATATTCTTTTATGATTTTATTCAGGAAGTATTGTTACAACACAACGCTTAATATACATTTTTTATATTGAAACTATAACTAAAGAATAATAGAAACCTATGGATCCTATGTATTGCAAATTCATCAAATAAATCAAATTCGACGTTATATATAAAAATGTAATATTATGCATTTTTTATGATGATGATATTATTCTTTATGTACCTATATTATTTAATTTAAATGTAAAGTCTAACAAGGTATGATTTTTTGTTGTTTTTTAACTATACAACTTTATCTAATATTCTGTACAATATTATGGTAAACTTTCAAGTTTTCATAAAATATTCTACTTCCAATTCTTATTCTAGAAAAAAATTATATATGTATATTATTTTGTGTATTATGTATGTTCTCTTACGTATCTCTAACAATAGTGCTACCTGTTTTGTTTTACATTCTTTGTTTTTGTTTTTCTTGTTACAAATAGATATATGTAGTAATATCTAACCATACTTACTTTACATACATACATATATATCAAAATATGGCAGATAACATTTACTCAAGTAATGTATAGTCAGTCGAACTTCCCATAAGCGGACACCAGTGGGGAATGAGATTTTGTTCGCTTATTGGAAGTTTCCGCTTATGAGAATATTTCACAAGGAGATACACTTTGATAAAATAATTTTAGACCGAATGCGAATCCATTCAAAGGCCGCGATGTAAATTTCTAGTCTCGACGGTTTCGTAGCCATTTTATTCGCATACTCTGACCACTTTTTCAAAATAAGCGCGACACAGATTGAACTTATTGTGAATTTCTAAGAAAATGTGTGAACACTTGCACACAGAGATATAAAAGATTCGCAGTCGTTGATATCATTTTGCCATTCTCGGAAATTGGGTCATGCTTTATACGTATAAGACCCATTTTTCGGTAATCGCATACATTTTTGTACTAAAAGAATTTGGAATTTTATTTGTGAAATTGTCCGTTTATTAGAGACTCGCTTGTTGAGAAAGGGTATACAAGTACTGTCCGTGTCCGGTTATGAGAGTGTCCGTCTATTACAAGTGGGTTTCCTAGTAAAATATGCGGAAAAACTTTGGGGAAAATAAAAGTGTCCGTTTATGGGAAATGTCCGGTTATTAGAAGTGTCCGTTTAGGGAAGTTCGACTGTATGGGTCTATTATATTTATCTAGTTTTACAATTATATTATATCTAGCTTAATCTACATGTCCATGCGATAGACGACTGATAGGAATCCTTCTATTTTTTCATGTACAATTTTTTTTTTCAAATCGTGTTAATGTAGTCATTTATTACAATTTTTCCTGCTGTATATGCTTTTGTTTTTTTTTTAAATGTTTATTTACTTCATTTAATTATTCAAAATATTTTTTCTTGAAAAAAAAAATACTGCTAAATTTGGATATTTGAGTTTGAATACAAACATTATCAATGCACATTCATAGACAATAGTATGTATTTAATTAGAAGCAGCTATGCAGTTATATTTGTTTCGAAATACGATCACTTTTCTTTCTATTACGATTTAAAAAAAAATTGATACATCTTTCTTACGTTATTATACAAACGCTATATGGATGGAAATTTGTTTATTTTTATACCCGTCACTATGTGAAAGGGTATATTAACTTTGTTATAAAGTTTGCAACGCACAGAAGGAAGCACCTCCGACTATATAAAGTATTTATATATTATTGATCAGTGTGACGAGAGAAATCGATTGAGCGATGTCCGTCTGTCTGTCTGTCTGTCCGTGTGTTTCAATGCAAACTAGTCCCTCAGTTTTAAAGCTATCGGGCTGAAATTGTGTACACAAGTTTCTATTTTAGTGGACGCTGTATATATGTCGGAACGAATGGAATCGGATCATGGCGTCATGGGGCTGTCATACAAACCAACTCCTGAAAATAAGGTTCTTCTAAGAAAATATGTCTAGGAACGGATGAAATTGGAACACTACGTCATGGGGCTGTCATACAAACCAACCATTAAAAAGAAGGTTCTTCTAAGAAAAACTATTTTCTTTATAAACGAATCTTAACCAAACTTCACCCGAGTGTGTTTCTAATAAAGCCTCAAAATATATCTAGGAACGGTTGCATTGGAACACCACGTCACACAGTGGTGCCGTAGAGGCAAAAATTCAAAAAATTTATACTATTGTAGAGCTTTTGTGAATAGTTTATCTTATAGTAAACATTATGAAGATTCTTTCTGCAAAAAAAAATGGACCGATATCTTTCATAGATAAAAGTCAGCGGCTACCAAAGTGTAGAGAATTGATTTTGCAGTTTTTGCACATTTTTCCATAATCAAGTTTCAATGAAAACCCTGACTATAAATTAGGATAAAACTTTGTTTTATGATTTTATTTTCAATATTTAGATTATAATTAATATGTTTGCATAAAAAAAGTAAAAAAAAAAAAATTTGGAAAAAAAAAATTATTTAATTTTAATCATTGATGGTCAAATTGACCCTAACTGGATTTTTCACATTGAGTTTTAACAACTACCTCCACGTGCCTCCAAGCGTCTGTTTATGCTACATTATTCCAGAAAGTCTCAACATTACTAATATGTAAGAATCATAACCCCACAGGACCCCAGGCTACTTTTATAACCCATTGTGTTATGTCATGTTGGCTGTTTTAGACACGATTTTTGAATATCTACTGTAAAATATGTTGGGTCCTTTGAACCGGAAATAACCGTAGTTTTCATCCTATTGAACTAGTTTTTGGTGGAGAGTATAAAGGGACTCTGTCTTGACGCTCAGCCAAAATTTACCACCTCCCTTCCCCCTGGAGGGGAGCTATGGACGTTTTGACTTGAACAAGTTTTAGTAGGCGAATCAGGCGTGTCCCTGGTCGGAGCAACTCAATTTTTGGCAAACATCAACTTCATTTTATTAAGAATATTTCCCTAAATTATGCTGGCTCAACTAGCAATTCTTGCAGAGCTACAGTAAAAAATGTAAATGTCAAAAAATGATAATATCCAATTTTATTGTTTGGTCTAGGGTATAATTTATCAAAATAAGTCAATTGTATTATATGTCATTGCAAAGGTAATTTTGAGTAGTTTAATAAGTCCTCGAACCATTTTGCTGTAACTTTTATAGTTTTTCAAATAATTAGGAAAAACTGAAAAATTATCCCCTCTCCCCCCTTAAAATCGAAATAACTTCAAAACGGCTGATCCTATCTGCGTGAAACCAATTCCATTCGATTTAGAATGGCCAAATACATTAAGATTGACCTGTTTTTATAATTTTTTCCAAAATTCGGGTTTTTCGCCCCACTGTGCGTCATGGGGCTGCCATACAAACCAACCCGAGTTCAGGAGTTTGTTCTACGCACTACTCATTTTATAAACTGTAGAATAAAGTTGTCTTGGGTCACTTTGTATGGGAGCTACCCTTAGTTTTTATCCGAATGAGCTGATTTTTGGTGAGTGGGGTGACTATAACCTGCAATCGCAACAAACCAAAATTTAGCACTCTGCTCTAATTTTGGGGAGAGTTATGGACATGCCATTTTGACAAATTGAAATGGGGGGATAATGGTGGTCCTTGACCGGAGTGACTCAATGTTTACCTTAAAATGATCTTGAACTTATTGTGAATACTTATACAAAATTTTGCGGCTGAACTAGCATTCCTTCAAAAGGTATGGAGCTTTTAAAAAAGGTCTAAAATGAAAATATTCTAATTTATATTCTAGTCTAACGCCGAAATATTCAATTAAACTCTAATGTGTTATATATCATTGCAAAGGTAATTTTATGTAGTTTTTTTTTCGTCCTCAGACCATTTTTCTGTATCTCTTGTCGTTTTTGAAATAATCGCAAAAAAACGAAATAATGTAGATGCAGATTGTATATAATACTCTGAAACTATATGCAATGTATCGTTGAATCGAAGTAGCCTATAAACGGCTGACTGAACGCACCATGCCCCACAAGGGGTTACGGGACAGAGAACAAGAAGCAGACAATATGAACATGACAAGCATGGAGCTTCGCACTTTAAATATGCTTTATCCCCCTATGCCCCAGATTTAAATCTTTTTTCTTTAAAGGAAACATTGTAATTCGAATAATTGAATAGCTACAAAAATAAACTAAAGTTGAATAGATTGTTCTCATCTGTACTCTTGAGAATTAACCCCACAATGTGAATTATATCCTTATGAAATAATAAATTGAATTGAATTAAAGGAAACAGCTTAAAAGCAAGAGATAATAATAAATTACTAATACTTTCTGGTGTAGGAAAATTCATATTTTTGGCCCATTTACATAAAAGTAAAGTAAGAAAACAGAAAACGGAACTGAGCGTCCTCATTTTTCAAATTGATCATCGTCGTCTGAGGAGAAAACAAATGTTGACATTATATAGAAATTCTATTATGTATATCTATTTATTGTTAGTGAAGAAGACTCCATCATGGTAGCTATATGAGGTTTCATATGTAGTGGCAATAGAACCAGAGTTAGAGTTATCGGCAAATATCCAATCAATTTGCGTACAATGTTTTCTAGTAGGTACATTTAGAAGAGATTGCAAGCCTAACGTATTTAGTGCAGTTTCTAGTCTGTCAGTGCCCGACGAACGGCAAATATTGAAATCCCCCACTAAAGAAATTACTGATTTGACTTGACGTACCATATTTCTAGATTAGTAAACAATTTGCTTCAAAATCACTTATTTTGCGTTATTCGTATTAGAATGTGCGGTGTCGTACACTTCTAAGCTCGACTAAGATAAAAGTGAAACACTGAATTTATGTTTAGCTGAGAATTCAATTTTTCCAACAACAAAACACTCTAGCACTGTGACGCGCAGTAAATTTTGTAAAAGAGACCTATTTCGCATTTACAGCGGAATGCCAAGATGTGTGAAAGTGGGACGCACAATTAAACCTCAATTCTTAGACAAAATAACTACCTGAGCACACGAGTTCATTTAAGTGCATTGTACATATGCAGTAAATATTTACAGTGTGTGGAGCTATCGGGCTGCAATTTGGTATAGAAAAGAAAAGAAAAGCTCCAAAATATATCCAGGAATGGATGCAATCGGAACACTGCGTGATAGGGCTATCATACAAACCAAACTCCCAAAATTTGGTTCTTTTAAGAAATTTTTTTTTTCTTTATGAAACGATCTTGAAGAGTGCTCCAAGTATCAACATATCCAGAACTAGATGGATATGGAATCGGAACACGTCATAGGGCTGCGGTATAAATTATTACCACAAAAAAAGCTTATGCTTCATTCAATTGTGACGGGTATTCAAATTTCGGCCGCGCCCGAAATTAGCCTCGGTCTCGTTTTTTATTTTAAATAGAATTGAGTATATGCAGTTTTTCAACGTAGAGTGTACAGTATTTGGAGTTAAATTTTCCATAACATAAAAATTCCTATTTGTAATATTCTGAATTTCAAATTTGAACTTAACAGACGAGGCCACATGCGCCATTGTGCCAAGCACTATAATTATGTACGTTTTCATTGTCAAACCAGACTTGGGGAATCGATTGTCCGATGTCCGTCCGTCTGTCTGTGTTGTATCAAAAATGTATAATTCAAATCTTCCCGTTTTATTGAATTCGACCACTTATATGTTTACACACACCATTGTACCATTATGTAGATACATATTTACACTGCCATCTAGATAGACAGGCCGGATTATCAGCTGATCTGTCAGTGGTCATGCAACACTAGTAGTGCCATGGTTGGTCATGGTCCGCGCTTAGTACTGCCAAAGTACCGCTCAGTACAATCCACAAATTGTCCACAATCCAAATATCAGTGGCTGTCAGCCTGTCATTTCGTGTGACTTGCTATGATATACACATGCCAGTGCGTTGATTTTTTAGATAAATATGGTAAGTACGATGTTGATGTATACTATTTTACCACTTGCACATCAAAAACACATTAAAGCAAACCATAACCTTTGTTTCGTAATAAACGCTCGGCATATTTAAACTTTTGGGTTCAGAAGCACTGGAGGTTGTGGGCTTTACAAATGTCAACTGTCACTGGTCACGAACGCACTTTGTCCACTTGTAGACGAACAAATTTCTGCAGTTCGGCCTGTCTATCTAGATGGCAGTGATATTTACGATTTGAAATAAAAATTCAGTTCAGTGTCTACCATCAACCATATCGTGTGCGTGTCTCAGTTGTACCATTTTCAATTACAGTCCGTGAAAAAGTCATAACAGTGTGTATGTCTGTCCGTCTGTTGCAGCGCATTTTTCTCAGCCGCTATAAAAGCTAGAAAGTTGAAATTTTGCACACATGCTTATATAGCTGCAGACATACAAACAGTATTTATTTGAGTTATTATTTGTGATTTCAGATCGAATTGGACTTCCAAAAATTATACCCGGATAAAGTCGTGCTCTGTGGCCGTGATCGTTCGGTCGCCACTCTGTGAAATACACACTCATAGAGAAACGAGTTTCCAAACTCGGCACGACTCGTCGCAAGTTTATTATTCAGAAGAAGATGATAAGAAATATTCTTATCGTAGAATAATAAACTAACAATGCGACTAGGAAGTGGTATGGCTGACAACCGTATCACACTCCGAATTCAATTGTCTTTGTAACGTTGATGGACTACACACGGTAGTCATCAACGCACGGTAATCGAGAGAGAGAGAAAGTCGGAAAATGTATAGTAATTCATTAATTGAGAACGGCTGGGTGGATTCCGTTCACATATTTTTCAGCTGTTTATTGCTGCAAAAAGAGAGAGTTTCTAAGAGGGAAAATCCTCCGGAAAAGTAGGAAAATCGGAGAAAGCGAAAATTTCATTAATTGAGAACGGCTGGACCGATTTGATCCAATTTTTGTTTAATTGTTTGCTATTGCGAGGAGAAGGTTTATGCGAAAAATTAATGGAAAACCCTCCGGAAAAGTCGGGAAATTGGGAAAATTGAGAACAGCTGGACCGATTTGATTTACATTTTTTTTTTCAGTGGTTTGCTATTGGAAGGAGAAGGATTATGCGAACGAAATTTTTTGGAAAATCCTCCGGAAAAGTCGGAAAATTAGAAAAATCGAACAACTCATCAATTGAGAACTGCTGGACTGATTTGATTTAAATCTTCTTTCAGTGGTTTGCTATTGGGAGGAGAAGGCTTATGCGGACGAAATTTTCGGGAAAATCCTCCGGAAAAATTGAAAAATCCGAAAAAGCCAAGAATTCATCAATTGAGAACGGCTGGACCGATTTGGTACAATTTTTTTTCAGTTTTTGTTATTACGAGGAGAAGGCTTATGCGAATGAAAATTGAGAAAACATTTTTTGGTATTACGATGAGACGGTTTTTCCAATTTCCCGACTTTTTCCTAAAATCTTCTATCTTGAAAACCTTCTCCTGGCAGTAACAATCATTAACAAAAGAGTTTTAAAGTCGTTCTCAATTGATGCATTCTTCGCTTTTTCCAATTTTCCGACTTTTCCGGAGGATTTTCCCAAAATTTCCGTTCGCATAAACCTTCTCCTAATAGCAAACGACTGAAAGAACATTTAAATCAAATCGGTCCAGCCGTTCTCAATTGATGAGTTTTTTTCGATTTTTCCAATTTTCCGGAGAATTTTCCCATAATTTTCGTTCGCATAAACCTTTTCCTCCCAATAGTAAACAACTGAAAAAAGTTTGAATCAAATCGGTCCAGCCGTTCTCAATTAATGAATTCTTCACTTTTTCCAATTTTCCGACTTTTCCGGCGGCTTTTTCCTAAAATCTTCTACCTTGAAAACCTTCTCCTGGCAGTAAGAATCATTTAGAAAAGAGTTTTAACCAAATCGATCCGGTCGATCCTAATTGATGAATTCTTCGTTTTTTTCCGATTTTCCGACTTCCGGAGGATTTTCCCAAAATTTTCCCTCTTAGAAACCCACTATATTCGCGCAACAATAAACAACTGAAAAAAAATTCAAGGAAAATCCGCCCAGCCGTTCTCAATTGATGAATTATGTACTAATACATTTTTTTCGGCAAAGCCACTTCCCGGCGGGCGCAATACTAATCCTAACACGATCGGGCGCAATGCATCTGACAGATTAAGTGCAGAAAATAGGATGAAACTAAGTTTCTGTATATTTCAGACTCTTATTTTTGGGTTGCATTGTCTTTTTAAAACAGTTCTACGAAATTTTAGAGACGAATGCTGGCTTAAAAAGTTTGATACCCTTCACATTTTCAATTTTCTAAGAATATTCCGGTTTCAATCGCTTCAATATTTAAAAAACCTCCAACAACTCGACAGGTTAAAAAATGTGAGCTTATTTTACTAAAAACATACTATTGAGCGGTTTGGTGAGCCTAAAAGTCAACACAAAGTTATTACGCAATGTGAACAGTATAACAAGTGGAAATTTTCATAGAAAAGGAGAAAGTAACACAATCGGGCGCAATACATCTGAGAGATTATTTCATCCCCTCCCGCCCCTCAGACAAATGGTAGATATAAACTGAAAACAGCTTTGGGTAGTTGATCGATAAAGATTAAGCTACTGTAAGTTTCAGAACTCTCCATTTTCATATCGCTGATTGGCGCAACAAAAACTGGTCACTTAATCTGTCAGAAGCATTGCGCCCGCCCGAAGGATAAAGACATATTCTAATACCAATCATAATACCAATAATAATCAACGCAACACATCAACAATGGTTATTACCGATTTAATCGCGTTTTTCGTGTAATTTTTTTTCAACAGCTGATTTTAGGTCCCTGTGCTTAGTATGTGCATATTTCAAGCACAGGTTGTGTGCTGTCTTATCTTGTCTGGCTCGTGCGAGTCGGAGTGAAGGGAGTGAAGACGTCCCGTTGTTTTGAAACCTGCAGGCAGACATTCGATCAGAGTGTATAAGGAAGGAAAACCAACGTGTATTTACAGAGAATTTTGCGAAGCAATTCCACCACATATGTCCTCATATACTAACACTAACCAAACTCTTCACCGAAATTGCTTAATTCTCTCGCACGATATTACTTCCTTTTACTCTCTCTACTCATAGGCAGCAGAAGTAGAAAGCCGACTTGTCACGTCGCGTCCAAAAAACAAGTTGCAATTTGGTGGCTCAGTCGGTGATGATAGGTATTTGTTTTTAGACCGCGTGTCGTGTGTTAAACAATGCATCATAGTGAAATAGATGTTTTGGAAAATACTTCGGGCGACGACGAATTAAGAACACTTCTATCGGAGTGGAATTTAATTTTCCTTGAAGCGGATCTTAAAGGTAGGAATATTAGTATATAATATATGTACGTAAATATATTCAACTTCTAATATTATCTTTTCAGATGCAGGGATATCATTTCGCAGTTTACGGTTTCTATCGTCTGATGATATAAAGGACGCTATTAAAAACATAGGTCATCGCGCAGAATTTTATTTATTCTTATTAATACGTACATATGGATATTTATTTATTTAAATACAGCTATTGATGAATTAATTTAATTATTATTATTGGCAGTGCACTCCTTAAACTTTTATGTTTCGAGTAAAACTGAATGAATCTAGTTTTAGTTACATTTAATGTATTTAACGCCATGTTCTTTATAAAAAGGAGCTAAAAATAATTAATAATAAATTCCATTGGATATTCAACAAATATAAACACAGTTCGTTTTTACTGGAAATTTTTTCATATTTCTAGGAGGTAAAGTAATAAATAATACAGCAGCGCATTGGTCTCAGCGATGACGTAATCCAACAGCTGCTTGTAAAAGTAGACTGAGACATTGCCGCCAGAACGGGCGACGTGCATAAACCACAGACCGAGCAACGCGACGCTACGGAGCGGTATGAAGAGGAAGAAAAAATGAAAAGTAATAAATAATACGGTTCAACATATCTTAAAAATGCCAGTCACATTAATAAAAACTTTTGCAAATTCAACTAAAGGTTGATTCCACTTTGAAATGAATTATTTCCCATATTGAAATGAAAGATACGCATTTTTAAAAACACGGCATTTTACTTTCAATACTCAACATATTAACCCTTCTGTCGGCACAAAGGTCTGGCCAGACCTTTGGCACTATATTTTGGTCATAAAAGTATAGAAGATGAAATCGCAGTGACTTCATATTTCATGATATCCTAGAATAATATGTTTAGAAGCATTTTGCAAAAATTTGAAAAAATCGGTTGAAGTTTTGAGTATGTTTTTGATGATTTTCAATTTATAGTGCTTTTTGATACCCAATAGGTCTGGCCAGACCTATAGTTTTCCCCCCATTCTTCTCTTGAGGTAAAAGGTGCAAATATGAAATTCTCTTAAAATTCTCCTATTTATGATGTAAGAATGGCATTAAAATTCAATTTGTACTATAAACGATAAACATTTCTCAGATTTTTCTTTGAAAAGCCGTGAAGCTCGGGAAATAAGTATGCCTAATTTCATCACGTGTTATAACATCACCTAATCAACTGAGATTTCATTCATTCAAATTAGACCAGTTTTTTTCCTTTGTGATAGTAAGGACCAATTATGAGAGACTTACGGACGTCTTTCTAAGAATTTTCAAGAAATTTACGAAAAATTTAGAATGAAATTATTTTCGCGCTTAGAAAATTCTCTATTTCTTTCCACCTATTTCCCTAAATCTGCAGACTAATAACGAGGTAAAGTCTACTAACAAAGCGCCAAATATTTGCCCAAAGATATTGGTATTGAAAAATGCGAACAAACTTTCTACTAGATATTTGCCATGAAAATAGAGAAGCAAAAAGGGATGAAAATAAGGGAAAAACATGTTTATAATAATACCACCTCAAACTATGTCCACTTAAAAACGTTACTAGTGTATCTAAAAAATGATTTTAATACTTTTATTGTTTAAAAATGGCAGTAAGGAATTGATATAAAACTGTCACCTTTTCTAAAAAATAAATTTTTTTTCTCAGTAGGTCCAGCCAGACATATTGGGTATATAATATGCATATTGTAGTAGGTGCCGACAGAAGGGTTAACATCAAAAACTATCCGTTTTTAAATATATAATGCACATTATTAAAATAAATACACAATATTTTAATTTCGATCTGAAACATTTTAAAATTTAAATTGAGTCACTTTTAGAATCAAGTGAAATTTCTTTTAAATTTGAATATGCAATATTTTGATTTTGATCAGGAACATTTTAAAATTTAAATTGAGTCACTTTTGAAATCAAGTGAAATTTCTTTTAAATTTGACATGCAGCAATTTTAAAAGTACAAGAATCATTTTAAAATTTCCACTTTTGATTTTAAGTGAAACATTTTTGAATTAAAAGGAAACGCATATGAAGACAAATCATATTTGAAAATTTTTGAATCAA
Organism: Microchrysa polita; assembly: GCA_949715475.1. Taxonomy (NCBI): domain Eukaryota; kingdom Metazoa; phylum Arthropoda; class Insecta; order Diptera; family Stratiomyidae; genus Microchrysa; species Microchrysa polita. Next base: position 36,485,503 of record OX454418.1, on the reverse strand, counting down.
AACGATTTTTTTTGATTTTATAACGATTTTTTTTTAGTGTAGTAGAGATATACAAACGGGAAATCAAAGACAAAAAGTGTAAAGAAATTTTGCATATTTTTGAGGAGGAAACTTTAAACGAAGATAACACTTTTACAAACAAGATTTTTCACGTTTCTGGACCATTAATTAATATCAATGCTTTCTTTCAGATACAAAAAATTACATTTGCTTAATACTTTTACCTTCAATTCTTCCGCCACAAGTTATCAGGCAAAAAAAAAATAAAAACCTGGAAACCATCCATGTCGGACAGTCAGAACTCCCTCGTTTGTCATATAAAGGTAATAAAGGTTTTGAAAGTTTAAACTTAAAATGTTGTCTTATATGTATGCTCTTTCAGGATAAATCACGATTAATGACAATCATGAATCAGCTTTAAAGAGATTTCACAAACGACCAAAAAACTCTTGAGCCGTTTATTCTGGTGACTGGAGAAAACATAAAATCATTCGAACACTTTTACGTTTATTTTAATGATCTGTTATATCCAGTTGAGAGCTTCCTGAAAGCATTCTCGCTTTTGTTTCAAATGTATCAAGCACTCAACATCGAATATCCTCTTGAATGTAAACAGGTATGGCTTTTCATAGAAAAGTACTTCTATGAAATTGCATGCTCGGGGATTAAATCGAATGATACGATCATTTTGCTTCAGGAGCTTCAATCGAAAGAAAAATGAGTTTCAGTATTACTTGTTTTTTGTGTTCTGCCAAATTGTTCTACCAATCGTTGTAAATTGTTGAACGTGGTTTTTGTTATTTGTGATCAATAAATAGTTTCTGTTAACTTTAAATAGGCTTATTCTTTATTATTGGTGCTCTTTTTCGCGTAGATACGCCGTGGAAACAAGAGTGGCAATAAGTATATAAGTTAACACCACATCCTGTGTTTACTTTGCACTTATCTATTTTGCCCTCAACCTAATCCACAGGTAATATCTTATTGCACATTTTTTCCGAAATACGAGTATCTGAAGAGTATGTTATTCAGATACTCGTAGACCAAGACAATGAGAATCTGCTGACCAGCAGATCCCACGCGGTGAAGGTTGGTTCATATTTGTTGTGTTGTAATTTTCGTATTATTGAATTATCATAAATAGAGGTGGATTTAAGAAATCAAGTGTCAGTTGTGCTACAGAAATAAAAGATTTATAACGTGTCATCATTGTGTTTAACTTATATATAATACAACACAAAACCCTAATAATAGATACGAGTCTGCCGGTAGGAGAGAGTGGTTAGTTAGTTGTTGTCTAGCCGTGTGTCGTGATATAAACGAATAACTTCTGTCTGTGTGTGTAAAAAATATATTCAGTTCTGAAACTTAAGAAAACTATCGCGAAACTTAGTGAAAATATCCGATTCCTATATATCTGCAAGAGACGAAACCTTATCTCGAAATCACATCTAGTTAAAAAACACACAGGGCAACATATGACTTAAAAGGATATCCACAACATCGAAATAAAGCTGCCTGAAAAATCCACGCAAAGTCGTATGCAATTTTAGATGGAAAGCCATGCACAAAATCATATGAGAGTGAAAGGATGCGGAAGAGGCGAGCTCTGAATAAGAAATTATTTGTATGAAAACCAGTAGTAGAAAAGCCATCAGCGCCAGAAATAACCAAGCTAAACAATTTTGTTATTAACTAATCAACGATCACATATACCACAGAAGAGTAACGGCTACTAAATAATGGTCTGAAATTAGCTTTACCGGGAAAAACGCCCATAGAAGAAACTATCCAACCAAGCCGGATGGATGCCGACAGACATAAAAGAAGATATAGCAGCAGCAAAAATAATACGAAGGACAAAAGATACTAAAGGACAAAAGAATACTCAGCAGTTTAAAACAGAAGCCTGTCTATTACCTCAAAGCGGACAAGGGCAATAATATAGTCATATACGACAAGAACGAGTACGATAACGCTGTAAAGGAAAAGCTGGAAAGCCGTAATTTCCAGAAACTTCGATCCGACCCCCTGCCACAATCAATAAAACGCATGGATAAGGCCTTAAAATAAGCTAGAAACGTTTTCAAAAACATTTCGAAATTACGCAGAAGCCACATATTACCCAAGTAACAATTTCATCCGTTCTATAAAACTACGCAGAACAATAAATTTATCACACGAATGTCACACTATAAAAATGAAACCAACTGTGCTATAGAAGAATATATGCATGAGTCAGACTATTGCATGTGTGTTTATGTCATTCAATAAAGACTACAAAGAAGTATTTAATTGAGCATCTTTTTAGGTTAACATTTAGAGCAAGGGTTATCGAAGTCTTATTGGATATATGTAGAATTGATTATATAATAAGCTTTGCGGAAAATGTTTTAAGGAGTTTTTATCGGATCAAAATACTTCTAAAAGCGATGTCACACGATAAACTGATTTTGTGTTACTATATGATTGGTACAGGATAACGTGCTTTTTAAAGCATACGAATTGTTACTTGGGTAATAACTACCATATCTCTTACGCCATACAAAAAAGGATGCCGACGCACTTAAATGGGAGCAAGAGTAATTGTATACGATCGAAATGATCGTCCCAACTACTCGGAAGGATCAATAAGGATGTTTACGAACAGCAGTAATAATCTATTTCGTTGATTTTTTTATTATCATGAGCTGAAGGGTTTTTCCTAGCCCCTAGTCATCATAGATATAAGTATATATGTAATTCGAGGACCAGGGATATTGTTATATATTTTCCCTGGTTGTCTTTAGGTAGAAATAGTATTTAAGAAATGTAATTTGTAAAATCAAACTAGTATCGAGTGAGACCGGACATGAGTATCCCGTCTCTAATACTCAAATAAAGCAATTGATAAACGGAAACGTGTTTAAATTAATAATTCCTTAACTCAAGCAATCAAAGACGAGCTGGAATCACATAATGTCGACTGGAATCACATATGTCGACAACATCCGGTTCAAAGTGCGACTTGTTGCCAAAGGATGTAGCCACAAATACGGGCTAAATTATACGTAAAGTTATTCGATACACATCATTACGATTTTTGATTGCACTAGCTGTTCAAACTGGTATGAAAATTCATCATATGGATGCAATCACTGCATTTCTCCAAGGCGACATTAATGAAGAGATTTATATGGAGCAGCCGGAAGGAGCAAACGACGGAACCGATCTAGTATGTAAATTGCCTAAAGCTATTTATGGATTAAAGCAAGCTGGAAGGCAATGGAATATGAAGGTAGATAATGAATCCCCACTTGCATATTTTGGTTGACTCGGGTTATTCGTTTTTTTTTATCTGATGAAACCCTATACAGACAACACCAAGCAGCGTCAATTCAACACTTAAATCACCGACAAATGACTTTGTGCCAGAAATCAACAATGTGCCGAATAACAGAAACGATATCTAGGGACGCGGGAGCGTCCCGCACGCCAAAGAAAAACGAAGAAATTTGAACAAATGAAAAGTGAGAAGCGACTAAGACTATGTTTACACGACGGAACAAGTACGGGTTTTCGGACCTCTGTAGCTCGGACCCTGGTTGGTCCTGAGTCTTCAAATTCGGTTAGCGTTGTCGCTCGCGCCGTCTTACGAAGTGTATAAAATTTCAAGATGATACGATAAGAAACACCGGAGATATAAGAGTTTGAAAATCGCATTTTTTCAAAAATCTTGTTCTCGTTGTTCTTGTCGTTCATTGACAGGGCTACAGCCTTGCAGAGGGCATCTCGGGATTTGGTCTCTTTTCCCATTGATAGAGTCTGTCGTGAAGGTGTGCATAGGCTATCGTTTGCTCCGATCCGTGAAGTAGAAAAAAAGATACAGCGGAAAATGTGAAAAAATACATAGAGTTTCTCACTTAAATCTTTATATATGTTTTAAAGGAAGCATTTTGCAAAAGTCGGGGATAGGCCCAAAAAAGCCTAGAAAAGAATCGTATAGTATAGTATAGTATAATTGGTAGGACCGAACAATCTTTTGTATCCAAAATTTTCAGTTTTAGATCGTCTGCAAGAGCGGGGGCGGGTCAAAGTTCCTGTTTTGGTTCGTCTCATATATACGAGTACGTACATATTAGTTTAATATTGGATGAGCATTCGCACTGTTTCATTCATCCCGATGATCCTAAAGCTTCCACCAAATCAACGTGGTAGCGGTACGCGGTACACACAACACACACACAACAAGAATTGACAAGTACTCCGTGGTGTACCGCGGCGGAAACTATTTCATACATTCTGACACGTACCGCTACCGTTCTGCGCTGGTTTGGTGGAAGCTTAAATATGGCGCTGGGACACCAAATCGGTTTTGTCAAGATGGTGTATTCTGTTGTGTTCAAACCAGAGTTACGTGATGATGGCATATGGAAAATCGATTTTTCAAGAAATTCTGATGAGTTAATTTGAACAAAATTTGCCATATAGATTTATTCTTGTAATTCCACCCGGTTTGATCCTGTTGTGGTAGGAAAAAAGGTACTGTTAGTTATATAGTGAATTTCATAGCTATCCCTGATTCTTGGTCATGAAACCACTTTATTGTTGTAAAAGCAATGCTCGTCAGGACTCAACAGGTTTTCGGGACCTTTGAGGAGGGATAAAAGGATATTTTCACATGTACATGTCTTTCTCTATGTGTCTTAGGCGCAATGTGGAACTTAGGAAATATGGATGTTATTTGAATCACATATTGAGTACCCAGTGAGGCTTAATGGTTACATTACAAATTAAGATTTAAGATTAGGATGAATGTGATAGAGATGAAGTAAAGGTTTAGACTCAATTTAGGGCTAAGGTGTTAAAGTCAAAATCAAGTTTAGGATAACGGATAGGGTTAAAGTTATTGTTACATCGCAGTTAACGTTATTATTAGGGTTAAATGTAAGGATAGGGTTTGGGTTAAGGTTGAGTCTGAGTTTGAGGTTTAGGTATAGGCCAGGGTTATGGTCAAAGTTAGTGTTATCATTAAGTTTAATGTTATGTATAAAAATACCAAGGTTAGCGAGGTTACTAGGGCTACCAAAGCCATCGGGGTTACCAAGGTTACTAAGGGTTTGCAAGATCACCAAATTAGTCAAGTGTACTATGGTTACTAAGATTACCAAGGCGAGCAAGGTTACCAAGGCGAGCAAGGTTACCAAGGAGACCAAGGAGACGAAGGTTAGCAAGGGGTTTATCATTCTTATAATTATTGTTCTCAAACAAATTCGTGACAATAGGGCAATGAATATCGTCTTCATAATATATTTACGAATTTTGTAAATCGAAAACTGCAAAAAGATATGATATCTCACAAAAACAACTGTGTTGTAAAAGGTGTCCGCCAAAGAAAAAGTCATCAGCCGCAAAAAGGATTGATATAAATACATTCCCGCCAAAATACTCGCATCTTGTCTCAATGATGGTGGTGGAGCAAATTTTTTTCAACGCTTATTGGCGGGGAGCTGAACGAGGGTACTATTTGCTACTATGTTCTTTTCTTGATAATTTTGAAGCTTCCAGTCTTATAGAAAATAAAAATGCGTTTTAGAACCTTATTTAGCTTTCCTTTGTATGGAACTCGTTTTTTTCTATACGATAAAAGTTCTTTCATAAATTTCTTAACATTGATTTTATTTTGTTATTAACCTTATTCAAGCTCCCCGCCAAATAGCGTTGAAAAAAATTTGCTCCACCACCATCATTGAGACAAGATGCGAGTATTTTGGCGGGAATGTATTTATATCAATCCTTTTTGCGGCTGATGAGTTTTTCTTTGGCGGACACCTTTTACAACACAGTTGTTTTTGTGAGATAAATATTTACCCTGATGTGAATTATTCAGACATGCGCCCGCTAGATCATCGCAACCAATAAAAAGACATCGAACTTTTAAACTTATTAAAAAGTTGGAAACTAGAGCAATTATACGATGATTTAGCAGGTAAAAATCTCTTTTTAACTAGAGGTATTGAAGATATTGAAGGGGCATCACATACAGGAGCTAATGAAGAATAAAAGCATCGGCATTAGACCCAATTTCGAAGCTTCTTTGTGGGTTTGACGGAGGAAAATGGGCGGCCCAGTCGATTTCTTCTTTACTTTTTTGAAAGAGACCAGAACCTCCTTTCTGTTGATACGACACCAACATCGATACCACATATGCCGTCAGGTCCTGCATAGTCAACACCGGAACCCGTTAATGCCTCGCCATCGCCACTATACTCAACAAAAACAACAAGGCTAAATTATTAGTGGACTATTACTCGAAAAATAAAAGCTTTCAAGAGGAGCCAAGAAGTGCTTTGATTAACGTCATTGTCCACTATTTTGATGAAAACGCCATCCATTTATCGTTAGCTAACAGCCACATTCTTGAAAAAGAAATAATTGAACGATTCCCTACAGAAAAACTGGTATGTTTTCTTTACTATAAAGTATAAACAGTTTTCTAATTTATTTTTATGAATATATGTTTCCCTTTCCTTTTTAAAATGAAACGTCCGAAACGGCAGGCAAATACTAGCTCAAATGCAGAATCAGCTGAATCAAATGCAGCTGAACGCCCAAACACATCAACAGCAACCATCGCCACCGATGTTCCAGTTAACCGCCGACCAGGTTATTAACCTTTTTTGTGCGATAAGAAGATTCGACGGATCAAGCGAATACTGAGTACGCGAATTTGTGAACACTGTGGAAAATGTCGCCTTATTATGCGGTAACAACGCAAATCTTCTCAACCACGGATTATACATCGTCATCACCGAGAAAATTCAAAGGGACGACGCTTTGCGGTGTATCCAACGTCTGGGCGTAAGCCCTTTCTGGACGACTGTTAAAGTCGAAGCCGAGAGGTAATTACAAAACTAAAATGGACCGAAGCCGGGAAATTAAAGTAAATAGTTTAAGGGAATCATTAGAAATATAAATCGAGAACTGAACGACTTGTACGAGTTCGACGATCAAAAGCTCAGCAACTACAGCCCAGAAAATAACGATAAAAATCTAGTAGATATTATTAAAAACATAACTCGCGCATCCGTTCGACACACGATATTCGAGATCTAAATTTAGTTGGCATTGAAAAAGATGGCGGTTCGCCGTACAATTTAATTTTTCATCGAATCCTTAAAGTTTAATGCAATCATTGTGTGATTCTCTATTTATCTGTGTTTCTGCGATAAATTAGATACTATCAAATCACAAATTCGCTTTGTGTGAGTGCGTAATCCACAGACACGTGGAAAAGTTACGCGTGCGATTATCATGAATTATGAAGGTAAACAACCTGTTGACATCAAGACGAAACACATCCTGGAGCTCGTTCACATAGACGTATGTGGACCGATGAGTAAGTCGCTCGGAGGGTCCAGGTATTTTCTTGTTATTGTTGACGATTTTTCACGAAAAGTTTTTGTCACTTTCATGAGCGAAAAATCAGTAATTTTCGTCATTTTGGGATCATCTAAGGCGACAGTCGCCCAATGTATTTTATATGGCTGTCACTTTCAAGGCGACCGTCACTTTCATGAAAAAATCACGAAAAGTTTAATACGAACTGTTGTGAAACATCAATACTGTAGCACTACAGCAATGGGACACTGTGGAACCAATAATTAACACCAAAACCTTTCTTTAAAATGTAAATTTCCTTTAAATAAGCAAAGCGACAGTGCAATGAAAGTGACCCAAAGCGACAGTGCAATGAAAGTGACCACCCTTTGGAATCATGTAAAGCGATCACTTTGTCTGGCGACAGAAAACATATCGGACTTAATGTAGCCCACTGTAATGGCGATAAGATAAACGTCATTTGTCAGCTGACACTCTTTTCGCAAATGTCATTTCGCCCTCAGAGTAATAAATATATTATATACATATGTCTATACCCCTCTGTTATTTCGCCGGTCTTTTGTTTGTTTTGTGTTTTATCGTTTATCAGATTGGAAATCTTCGCGTAGAATAGTGTACGTGTGTGACTAGGAAAGCGCCCTCATCTTCAGCACCACCTCTCCTACACCACTCAAGCAATTGTTATGTTCCATATCGTTTTTCGATATTTTATAAAATTTGCGCAACCCTGTAACATTTCTTTGCAACAGTTGACTGACGCTAGTCTTCAAGACAAACGATCAGATTTCAAAATTATTAAGAATTCCGTACACAAAATATAAACATTCACCGTACCTAAGTATCCCAGTCGCCACTAAAATAAACATTAATCGTACCCAAAGTTCCGTTTAATATAAACAATCTCTGCTTCCAAGTCGTGCTTATGTAAACAAATACCAAAGTCGGGATTAAACTTACCAAGATCTAGAATAAAGGCACGTCTCTAAATAAATAAAATATCTAATTTACTAAGAAATTGTGAAATTGGTTGTTTATTTGTTGCGGAAATTAGGAAGGGTATAAATACCCTACCGTGTAGGATGAGTAGAGGAGTTTTTAAGACGCATTCGAGTGAAGAGTTTTTAAGACGCATAACAAAAATTTACAGATACATATATAAAGAGAATTTGAGTGAAAGATTGCGTTAATAAAATAATAATAAAAATAATCAAAAATGTTTAAATAATTTAAAATAAGTGTTCCAATTTGTAGAGAAGAGTTTTCCTAAAACGCATACGAGTGATTGTGTAAATAAAATAATGTTCAAATAATTTAAAACAAGTGTTTCAATTTGGTGATTATTCCTCTGATCCATAACACTATCCACAAGATGGTCGGCCGATGGCTGGGCTGTCGACCGTGTAGTTGTCAACCAATTTGCGGGAGTGAATGTGGGTGCACGAAATTGTTTGCGCGTGTGAATTATCGTGTTTCACATAGTGATTTGTTAGAAATTTAATAAATCTGTGTGAACCGTACTCCCGCAAAATGGTTTTAATTCAAAAAAAGGTGTTAAATAAGCCTTTTTTCAGAATGTGAGATGTATTGTCGTCGGATGCTCCAGCGATGAACGTAGATACAATGAGTATATCTTTTCATTGGTAATCGCGTGTGTACTTATAGTTTAGTAGTGATATTTTAATTTCGGTTTAAAAAATATAGTTTATCGCGGTTTTAATTCATGTTTACTGTAAAACAAGTTCGCGAGTGTTGTGGCTGGCGACTAGGCGAGTTTCGTTCGTGAGAATTCGTACCTCGTTCGTTAACGTTCGTACATGTTTTGTACGAAGCAGGCACGAAGACGGAAATTCGTGCTTACTCTGAAACTGTGTATAAACATTTTAGAGAAAACATAATTGAAGGTCCAACGCGACAAAAATCTTCAATATGTGTTAAGCCATATTGCTACAATGGAACATTACGCTATCAGCTCAGTAAGGAGAATTTTCGAGGTCTTCTTATCGACACTAGCGACACTTATCTTACCGTCCGCCATATAGCGGAAAATATCGGAAACACAAAAGATCCCCCTTTGAGAGCGGATAGCAGAACATGCCGCTACAATTTATAGTATTTGTTGTGTTTTGAAAAGGCACATCGTCTTAATTCCGCCGAAGCCGGTCCCAAGCCCGGTTATAAAAGGAAGAGGGAGGCGAAGTTACGTCAGCATATCCTATGTTATCCAATTCGGAGAATCGTAGCATATTCTAATTTATATTTTCATCATCACTTCCCGTCACAAGCAAAACAATATCTTTTCGCGTAAGCAAAATATTATCGTTTCGCGAAAGAGATCTTTGTTTACAAACATTAAACTGAAAATAAGATGAGCCGATGATATAATTCACTTCTTGGTGGTGGATGGAAATATTTGTGCTTAGTAAACACAATAATCTGACTTGATCAGAATTTGTTAGAATAAGTTAGTCTTACACTCGATCTTGTAATATTCAAACGTCTCTTTAAAATAAAAGTAACTGATCAATTTTTAATTCGGTTTTTCTTTTTCGCTGGTTTGCCAATAAGGAAAGCTGGAGGAATTGTAAGTGGCGCAGTCGGAAGGATCTGTGTCCCAACCTAAAACTTTCACGCGTTGAAACGGTTATATCGTGTTTAAACGAATATCGTGCATATAATTTGCAAATAAAACAGTTATATCGTGTTTAAACGAATATCGTGTATAGTGAAAGTGTTCAACGGGAAAACAGATCCATAAAGGAAAATTTCCGAACAACGAAGATGTTCCTTCGACCAGCAGTCCTCGGGCAACAGCCACAGCAAGAACAACAACAACAACCCCAAGAAGATGAAGCACAAGTTCCAGGACTACGGAGTCTATCCATCGATCCTGTTACATATTCACATAAATTGCCAACATTTGATGGTTCAGCAGACTAGGCGAGTTTCGTATCGTTCCTGGATGCAGTAGATGCCTTGGTTCCGACGCTGACACAATTCGATATAATATCGCAACGGATAATCGCCAATATCATCAAAACGAAAATAATTGGTAAGGCCCAAAAAATCCTTAATATTAATAGTAATGCCTATACTTGGAGTGAAATTCGGGCAGTGTTAGTCGCAAATTTTAGCGAGAGAAAAAATTCATTTCAATTACTATACGATTTAAGGAGTGTCTGTTTTCATAACACCGTAATGGAATTTTATAACAATATTCAAGAAATTTTGCAAAAAATCGACATCAATAGTGAAATTGAGGGGCGACCACAGGATATTGATACGAACAAACGAATAGCTTTGGATGTGTTAAAGAACAAAATGATCGAACCAGTTAGGTGATCGAAATCCTCAAAGTTTGGAGGAGGCATTGTCAATTTTGGCTGAAGGAAATTATCTGGAATATAGAGATAGGGAGAAATTTAAATAATATTAAAAACAATTCAAATCATCATAATAATAAACAGACGTTCCAAAATAGAAATTTCCAAAGAGGTTACAATGTACAACAAAATCAAAATTTTTATCGCAATCAGCATTTCCAAAACAATAGACAAAATGAATTTTACAGAAGGTCCCAACAGTTTAATAATCCTCACCATAATCGCAATTACAATTTTAATAATAATTCCGTGCAATCTCGCATTAGAAGATTCGGGCAACCACAGCCTATGGATTTAGGCAATTCTCAACAAATCGTGCAAGCCAATGAAAATTTTCATATACGAGCCTCGGACAACAATTCGGGTGCCCTTATATCCGGATGGATTCTTATGGGAAACCGCTCAGATTTTTGATTGATACAGGCGCTACAGTTAGCCTAATAGATCCAGGGTTATGTCATTCAAATTTACGAGTTTTCAAAAATCCATTTAGTATATTGGGATTAAATTCAGAGTTAAAATTCATATTGTTAGTCATATTGTAAAAATTAAAGCATTTAAAGAATTTGGACCGAGTGATGGTCTCGAATTTGAATTAGTGGAATAAAAATTCTCCACTTTCTTTAATAGATTAATTGGTAACATTATCTTATCGATGTACAATGTTAAAATCGATCTAGGATCTAAACAATTAATTATTAATAATGAAATACTTCCTATTTTCTTCAATGAAGATGAAGAAAATGCAACTTATAACTATCCTTATAACCAGGAAGAAGTCTGTTTCAACCAAGAAAGAATTCCTTCTAAAGGTATATTAGAGGAAATTCGTACAAACCATTTAAATCAAGAGGAGAAGTCGTTACTCTTGAGTATAATTAACAAATATGCAGATATTTTTTATCGAGAAGGGACGGATCTTTCATTTACTAATGAAATAAAACATGAAATTAAAACCAAACATAATGAACCAATCTATAGAAGGGCTTATAGATACCCAGAAGTTCATAAAATAGAAGTCGAAAATCAAATTAAGGAAATGCTATCCCAAGGAATCATTAGGTGTAGTAATTCACCATATTCCTCTCCAATATGGATAGTTCCAAAGAAAATTGATGCGTCCGAGAAAAAGAAATGGAGAATGGTCATTGATTATAGGAAGTTGAATGAAGTCACTATTGACGACAGGTTTCCAATTCCAAATATGGATGAAATACTGGAAAAAGTAGGAAGGTTAATGTACTTTACGACCTTAGATCTCGCAAAGGGGTTCCATCAAATTGAGATCAAGGAAGGGGATATTCAAAAAACTGCGTTTTCAACAAATTTCGGGCATTACGAATTCGTTCGAATGCCATTTGGCCTTAAAAACGCCCCCGCTACATTCCAGCGATTGATGAATAAAGTTCTCGCAGATTATATTGGGAAAATTTGCTTTGTTTATATGGATGATGTCGTTATTTTTAGCACAAGCTTATCCGAACACCTAATATCAATCGAGAAAATTTTCAAAAAACTCAAGCAGGCCAATTTAAAATTACAACTGGATAAAAGTGAGTTCATGCGACATGAGACCGAATTTTTAGGACATTTGATAACCCCAGAAGGAATTAAACCAAATCCAAGAAAAATAGAAGCTATTAAAAATTGTTCAATTCCCAAAACACCTAAGCAGATTAAACAATTCCTCGGATCAGTAGGATATTCAAGATTTTTCGAAAATTGCAAAACCAATGACGTTAATGTTGAAAAAAGGTGCTAAAATTGATATAAAAAACCAGGAGTATCAGTAAAGTTTTGAAAAACTAAAGGTGTTAATAATGTCAGAACCCGTTTTAAAATACCCCGATTTCAATAAAAAGTTTATTGTAACGACGGATGCTTCGAACTACGCAATTGGCGCAGTTATGTCTCAAGAGGGACATCCCATTTGCTACGCAAGTAGAACGCTTAACGAGCACGAAGTAAAATTGTCTACAATTGAAATAGAGCTATTTGCCATAGTTTGGTCTCTAAAATATTTTCGACCTTATATTTATGGGCAGAGATTTAATATAAGAACTGATCATAAACCTTTAACTTGGATTGCAAACCTCAAAGAACCTAACCTCAAATTGCAAAGGTGGAAAATTCAATTAGAAGAATTTAACTACGACATTGAGTACATACAAGGAAAAGATAATGTTGTAGCTGATCATCTGTCTAGACCAATTATTATTAATGTAAATAACTCGGAAGAATCTGATTCGATACGAGCAACATGTCACAGCGCGGAAGAAGACAACTCTCAATACATTGAAATTAGTGAAAAACCTTTAAATCTTTTCAAAAACCAAATGATTATTAAACAAGGTAGAATTAATGAAGCAAAAACCGAAAAACATTTTAACCGTACCAGAAAAATTTTTATTTCCTCAAATCCAGATTCAAAATTCATTTCATACGTATTAAATAACCACATTCCAAGTAAAGGCATATTAGCAGTATATATTCCAGACGAAGTAATTTTCAATGAATTTCAAAATCAATATCTGAAATGGAAATCACCACATAATCCAGTCAAAATAATTAAAGTCCCATACTTACTTTTCGATTGTGATGACAAAGCTACACTTCATGAAGAAATTTTGAGAGAACACCTGAAAGCCAACCATAGAGGAATAAATAAAAAAATAAATAAATAACAGGCGCGACAATCCAACATTGGACTAAGGCCGCAGGATGTGTTAGTGACATCCTATTTCCAAGATCTTATCTGCTTTTTGATGAGGTAATGAGATCAGCATCACGCTCAGCAGTGTTATTTATCCCCATAAATGGGTACTCGTTTAATATCTGAGTGAGATCATAGTCTGTCACAAGCTCGTGAGTTCGAAAAACACAATGGAACACGGTGAGATTCGAACTCATGAGCCTGTGCACCGAAGGTGCGCGCACTAACCGCTCGACCAGCCAGACCACTAACCATAGAGGAATAGAGGAAGTATATTCCAACATTCGGAATAAATATTACCATCCAAACCTTAAAGACGAAATTACTTTTCTTATTAATAAAAGTAGTATTTGTAATATCGCGAAATATGATCGAAATCCACCAAAAATCCCATTTTATAAATCTCTAATTCCTAATGCCCCGAATGAAATTGTTGACATGGACATATGGTTTAAAGATCGCAATCATATGTTCCTAACCTTTATTGACAAATTCTCCAAATTTGTACAAGTTATGCCGATCAAATCCAGAACCTGGCCTGAAATCAAAACAGCATTAAATCAGTATTTTAACGCCAATGGAAGACCATCATTAATTATTTCTGATAATGAGGGATCATATTATTGTAATTTGGAATACTTTCTTCGACAAGAAAATGTAGAATTACATTTAACAACTCCAAATATAAAAACAGGGAATGCTGACATCAATCGATTTCATAATACACTTAATGAGCATTTACGCATAATGATAGAAGAAAGTAAAATTGACCCAACTAGAGATGTATGTGTGCAAGAAGCAACTAAACATTACAACCATTCTATTCATAGCTCAACAAAAGAACGTCCTATAGATTTCAAAAATGGAAAAATTACATCAGATCAATATTCACAAATCAAAACTCTATTATCGTAGGGAAGTAGAATTTGATAACACCTTAATTAGGAATATACCACGTAAAAAACTAAGCCCACAATTTAGAAAACCTGGTAGGAATAGGAATATAATTCACAAGCAACTACTTAAACGTGCAAAAAAATTCCAACCGAATAAAATATCGTTACAGCAACAATCCTCATCCTCTCCTTATGTTTCATTGGAATGACTTACGGTCAAAATATTGAAGTAAACGAAATCCCATATGGAAATGGCTACACATTGGTCCGCACTAAAGAAGTACAGATGATAGATAACTTTGAAAAATCAATCCACATTATAAATTTGAATCATTTCAACAAAATGTTGAACATTATAGACTCTAGCGAGATTTGTTGTGTGGCTATTACTACCACAGAAAAACAATATTTTTTTTACAATATAACACAACAATTTTTATTGAACCGAATAGTTCGACAACTTTACATCCACTCCTTAATCCTAATCATCAATGGTTACTTGTCACCTTGGTGCAGCCAAGTATCATCCGATGTACTTCTAAGAATACTTTACAAAGTGCCTTTTGTTTATATTAATTTCAAGTGTTGCAATAATAAATCTTCTTTCTGTGTGTTCCACTTGAAAGAAGATCTATTCTAAACGCACACATTGCGGTTGGGCTCAAATGACCATTTCGAAGATCACCCAACACGTACTTTTATTATTAACACATGTGGCACATTGATCCGAGCCAAAAGTGTAAGGTTTCGAGGAGATAGTTGCAAGGATCCGTAAATATCAATTAGGATGATATGTGACTAGCGTTGCACCTAATTTTTATTCAAATCATCCACACCATTATCAAATTCGTGAACAAATTGAGAAAAAATTATCTACCTTAGAACCGCATGATGTAAGATACAAGAGGATTAATTAACTTATACGGAAGCTTTCTTAAATGGATGGGAGGAACAATGGATGATAATGATAGGCAAGAGATCGGGGGCATTTAAAAGTAAATGATGAAAACATTAATCAGATTGCGAATAATTTCAACAAACAAATAACGATTAACAGACAAATCGATCAAGAATTACAAAATCTAACTAATCATATTAATAATGTACAACAAAAAATATTAGAAAAGACAAATGGTATGGCTGAAAAGACTACAATGGAAAATCAATTTCTAGAATATAAGTATAATCAAGAAGTGAAAACAAACTATATTAAATACCCTTTCACAAATTGAAAATATAATATTATTATCAAGATTAGAAGTTCTTAGCTGAGATATAATAACATCCGATGAAATTCAACAATTTAACGTAGATATGAATAAATTGCAAAATATTAGAGTTGCCGTTGCACAGCAAAAACGTGTTATTTATGTAATATTACAAATTCCTAACTTCACTAAAGAACAATATTTTCTAACCACTATTATACCAATACCAAACAAGAATAATTTGGAACTCAAAACTGAATACGTCGATGTGATTACTATGAAAGATCAAATACACTTACGGTCAAAAGTATCGACTCAACCTAATAGCGTGTGTATTTGTACGTGTTTTTTTGGAAAGTATGATAGTTATTCATAAAAGTCGTATGTCGTTTAAAAGTTCGAAACCTTAGCTACCTGTTGGTACCCTTTTTATCAACATTTGCTTTGCACTTTTTAAATTATTGCCACTTGTAACAAAAAACCCAGAAAAATTGAAGTTTCAGGTAAAGGTCAGGTCAGGTAAACTACCCCTATAAAAGCGCCCGTAATCGGTGTCTCATTATCAGTTGCATCAGGAAAGTTAGGTAACTTACCTCTGAAGTAATTTCAATCACTGTTTTCTCATCAATGGATACGACGCCAGATCAGGCGGCACAAGTTGTAGCCCTATTGTCGGAGAATCATAGTCAGCGAACCGTCGCTCGCCGTCTTGGAATGAGTCAGTCTGCTGTCTCGAGAGTTAGCAGGAGATTTCGAGAGACTGGTAGCTTTAATTCGAGACCAAGAACGGGCCGCCCTCGATCCACTTCAGAGAGAGACGACCGTTTCATTGTAACAAGTACGTTACGAAATCGTTTCCTCACGGGTGTTGCTGCGCAGCGGAACCTGAGGCGTGTTCGCGGAGTAGCTGTCAGTGACCGCACGGTAAGGAGACGATTAAGGGAAGCGAATATCACTCCAAGACGGCCTGCCAGGGGCCCCAAATTGACTGCACGACACCGACAAGCGCGCCTCTTATTTGCTCGTAATCATCTTACTTGGAGCGATACGGAATGGAGCTCAGTATTGTTCACTGACGAGTCGAGAATGTGTCTGCATGGCAGTGACAGAAGATGTCGAGTCTACAGGCGTCCAACTGAGCGATTTGCGCAGTGCTGTTTCACTGAAACGGTTGCATACGACGGCGGTTCCTGTATGATGAAGGCTGGCATTTCATTGGAGGGAAAAACGGATCTCGTATTCGTGCCCGCAGGAGGCCGAGGAGGAGGGCTGACAGCTGAGCGATACGTTACCGATGTTCTCCGTGTCCACGTTGTGCCCTATGCAGCATTTATTGGCGAGAACTTTACTTTGATGCATGCCAGGTGTCATGCGTCGCGCCTCACTCGGCAGTTCTTGAATGAAGCCAATATGTCGTCACTTAACTGGCCTGCGCGCAGTCCCGACATCAATCCCATTGAACACTTATGGGACGAACTCAAGAGAAGAGTCCGAGCCAGAAATCCAGTCCCTTCTTCCACTGAAGAATTGAAGGCAGCCCTATTAGAGGAGTGGAACGGTATTCCTCAAGATACCATACCATCAGCAACTTGATCAAATCAATGCAGAATCGACTGGAAGCTGTCATTAGAGCAAGAGGAGGAAATACCAAATACTAAAATAATAAATACTTAACTTATTTTCCAACAGTTTTTGTTTTATTTGCAAAAAACCTAACCAAAATCCATTTTCATATTTGCTCATTTTCGCTACGTTTTCGTTCAAAGAGCATCAATTTTAAAAGTGCTCACCAAATATTGGTTAAAATGGTACCAACGTAAAGCTGAGGCCTTAAGCTTTTCAATAACATACGATTTTTATGGATAACTGCTATACTTTTCGAAAAACACGTACAAATACACGCGCTTTTAGGTTGAGTCGATACTTTTGACCGTAAGTGTATATATAAACAATGAAGAAATTATAAAAACAAAACTGATCCCAATAAGAGATACATGTTTGAGCAGATTGTTATCTAATCCTGAAAATTGTGTAATGATGCGAAATTTGACTGAATCAATTGAACAAATATCCGAAAACATAATTGTTACCAAAAACCTAAAACCTACCAAAATTATGCAAAATTGTAATGATCAAGAAATCACTTTAAAAAAAAAACAATATCATAAAGTTCACAAATTGTAAAATTACGATCAATAACCAGACATTTAAGAACAAGATAAAGTATATCGAAAACAATATAGTACTGCCTAATGTAATTAGAAATATAAGCTACCAAGAAGACCATAATTTAACTTTGCCGTATATTCATCATAAGCATCTGGAAAACCTAGATGAATTATTTCTTCTTATTAAAATTCAACTCTAAAAGTTTTGCTTGGACAAGTATCATATCATACTTAGTAATCATTTTCATAATCTCTCTCGATTACCGCAACTCCTCGTGGAGCATGGGTGCGTTGATGACTACCGTGTGTAGTCATCAACGTTACAAAGACAACTGAATTCGGAGTGTGATACGGTTGTCAGCCATACCACTTCCTAGTCGCATTGTAAGTTTATTATTCTACGATAAGAATATTTCTTATCATCTTCTTCTGAATAATAAACTTGCGACGAGTCGTGCCGAGTTTGGAAACTCCTTTCTCTATGAGTGTCTATTTCACAGAGTGGCGACCGAACGATCACGGCCACAGAGCACGACGATCAGTATTATATTTTTGTTCGGTTGCATGGGAGAGACATATTTTTTTTGGGCACGAGGGAGTCGATTGCGAACTGTGGTGGAGGCCGTGAACAATTTTTGGTGATCTGAGCTGGATCTGCGAGATTTGTCTTGTCGTTCCTTTTGAAATCGTAGTCAGTTGTTTTTTTTTTAACCACAAATTGGAAATTTAGTGATGTGCCGCGAAAACCCAAGTTTCTTTCCACTATTGTATTCAGTCTGTGGTGCGGGCGGACATAGTGGTTAATTTTTTTTTTCAAATGTGAGAAAAAAATAATGTTTAAAAACTATGAGTGACTCGATTTGGAGACAGACAGTGTTTTGTTAAGACAGTCAGGCAAATTATCTGCCATAAGAATATTTTCTACGCCTATCAGTTCAGTTCGTTTCAAAAAAAAAAAATCACTTTGCATACGTGTAAGTCACCACAGTGACAACTCTTTGAATTGACCCTGGATTCGACTGGTTCTATTGGATGCGCCACGATCAAAACTGACGGCAGATCAAACGTTTACGCAACGCTAGTCGAGCGTGCTCGTTGCATGCTGTCAGACGCAGAGATGGGGAAAGGAGTTGTGGGCAGAAGCGGTGCACCACGCAGATTATCTGGTCAACCGATCAATAAATCGTTCCGTTGGTGGTCGTACGCCTGAAGAAATTTGGTCCGGAGGGAAGCCAGATTTGCCAACGCTGAATATTTTTGGCAATCCACCCATGATTCAGGTGCCAAAAATCAAAAGAACGAAGTGGGACCCCAAGGCAATTGAGGTTCAGTTCGTGGGCTACGCCGATTATCAAAAGGGACTCCGTTTCTACGACAAGACAAGCCGTAAGATCATCATCAGCCGTGATGCGACTTTCTTGGCCCCGAAAGTCGCACGGATCGGCTCATCATTCATTGTCGATGATAGTGACGACGAAGAACCATCGAATTCAGTTGGGGATCGAGTGTTGGCGGAGGTGGAAAAGGGAAAAGAGGCAGGAAGCCCCGGGAAATTCCATGGCGCAGATCATGGGGGAAATCGAACCTTTTGGTTCAATCGAGACCCAGGGCAGTGAAACCTCTAACGATTTGGTCATCGATTCCGAGCAAAGTTATTTCGAGGATGCACAGGATGACGAGGACTATGAGCCATCAATCAGCGCCTCATTGCCAGTTTGTGATGAATTACGACGTTCAAGCCGACTGTAATGAGACTTCCACCGCGCCACCTAGGTGATAAAGCACAAAATTATTCGTCGTTCTCCTGAGTACTTTACTCAATGGGTGTTTCCCCTGTAATAGCCCCCGAAAACAAAAATCCCAACTGAGTGCGAGCGGGTCGCATCTCTGAACGCGCCCACTGTCACCACCCATGACACGAGAGGCGTTCGCGATGGAAAACGTCAACTGTCACGGCCTCGTGGTGGCTCGAGTGACGAGTTCCCGGTGGCTGTGACAGTCTGAGACTGATTTGCATGGTCATCAGTCGTCGTGTTCAGACCGTAATTGAAATTAGACTTTTGTCTTGTTCCTTCTTTTCGACGGTGATTTGCAGTAGTGTTTTCCATAAACGACGGGAGTATATAAGTCCGGTGTCCTGCTTTTTTGAGCGAAGAACGGCGTTGAAGTGCTTTCGAGGAGCGCTCGCCCAGATTTGGGAAAGCCCATACATTCGGGCGTGGAGTGTTTTTCAAGTGCTTGTCGACCATTAAATCAATGACCAATATCAACCCCTTAAATCGGTCAATAATTTCAATTTCCCATTTGTAGAAAGTCCTTACACTGGTATCAACCTGGTTCCTGCTAGTTTTCACAAGGCCCGGCTAGCTCAGTCGTGGGTTCGTGCCCCACGTTGGGCGCCAATTGTAACATACTGCCTGCGATCTCATTTTTGTTTACTCTCTCTCATTGCCAGAACGGACAAAACGAGTGACCCCAACGCGTGCCGGTGCCCGAACTCAGCTACCGGGAATGTGGGTTGGGTTCCATGTATGATGGGGTCTGACGACCGGAAGTGGTACGTAGAAATTGTTGCACGCGTGTTATCTGCAAGGCCGGTAAAAACCTAAACAGTCGCTTTCTTCCTTTTCAGCTTCCTGTGCGATGCCGCGAGAAGTGCCGTGTCATCATTACTAATTTTACCGGACAATGTACCACAAGTGTTATAAGAACTAGAATTCAATTTCGGTCGATTGGACATTTTAATCCGCTCTCAATTGGAGAAAGTGTATCGTGTTCCCGCGATGACAGAAGCGCGCGTCGATGGTGTAATCGCGTTGTCAAACCAGCTGCGAAATATGGTTGCACTGTTTAAATCCGCCGGTTGCCACCATCATCTGTCAAACATCACTTTGCTCGACGAGATTGCGCGAAAGTTGCCGCCATCAAAACAATATGAGTGGGTAAGATACGCTTAATCTTTACCATCATATCCCACTGTCGAAAATTTTGCCGACTGGCTGCGGGATTTAGCCAACGTTGTCAGCCTGCAGGCAAATGTCGCTTCTACGCCGTGTGCTCAACCATCGCCGAAACAATCGTCAGAAAGGCCGACGTCGCGTCGAGTTCTGCTGAATAGTGACATGTCAACAACAAGTGTATGCTTACAATGTGATCAACAGCACTGCCTCGACCAAAGTAAGCATTTTTCAACATTGCCAGTTACTGAAAGGTGGAAACTAGTGAAGGAGAAACGCGTCTGTTTTGGTTGCCTGAAAAAAGGGCACAATCTGTGGAAATGTCGAAGGAAGATATTCTGTGCGGTGAATGGCTGCAAGCGAATGCATCACAGTTTATTGCATAGCGAACAAGTGTCGACGAAGCCTGGCATGGATGCTCACACGTTCAACTGTAGCAATTTCAAAGTCGCCGCTCGTTTCAAAATTGTGCCAGTTTATTTGTCAGGTCCTCATGGATGCATACCGACATATGCAATGTTGGATGAGGGCTCTTCAATTACTCTAATTGAGACTGGAAACGCACAAGAACTTGGAATCACGGGACCAGCCGTTCCACTGACGCTGCAATGGTCTGGAAATGAGCAGCGAACGGAGAAGTCACGAAGAATCAATGTCACATTAAGGGTACGTACAAATCAGCACCTACATATAATCTGAAAAACGTATACACTGTAGAAAATCTCGATTTGCCAACACAGTCATTCAGCAAAAGCAAATATAGACATTTGGCTACATTACCGATTGAAGACTACAGCCACGTCCAACCGAAAATTCTGCTGGGTCTGGATAATGCATTCCTTGGCAGTGCCGCTCAAGTTGTTGAAGACGAACGTGACCAACCAATTGCATTGAAAACAAAATTAGGTTGGATCGTCTATGGGCCTAGTAACCAACAGTCTTATGTCGCCCCTACTGTATTTCATATTCGAAAAACGCAGTCCAGTAACGAAATGAACAAAATGATGGCTGAATACTTCTCCATCGAAAATTTTGGTGTACGTAGCAGCAGTGTCGAAATGAGATCGGATGATGACCGTCGCGCGATGAAAATTCTTGAGACCACAAAAAAAGAGGGTTGAAAATCGGTATGAAACAGGACTGCTATGGCGAAAAGATGACATCCACATGCCGCTAAGTTACGACATGGTAAGAAACCGCTTATTAAAGGTCGAACGAAAATGAGAAATGACAGCCACTACGCTGACCGATATGTTAGCGAAATGAACAAGTTCATCGAGAAGGGTTAGCCAGACGACTCAGTAACGAGGAAGCGAATTTAGAAGATGATATAACTTGGTATCTGCCTCATTTCGGTGTCATTAATCACAACAAGCCACAGAAACTTCGGATCGTCTTCGATGCCGCTGCAACAACAACCGACGTCTCACTTAACTCTGCCTTATTGAAGGGTCCTGTGCATGCCAAGCCGCTGTTGACTATTTTGCTGCAATTTCGACAAGGATCGATAGCCGTAGCGAGAGACATTATGGAAATGTTTCCACAAGTCCGAATTAAAAAGTCTGACCAAAATGGAAGACAAGACAAGCCAATACAAGTTTATATCATGACGTCTATGATTTTTGGCGCCATCTGCTCACCTTGTTGTGCCGAGTACATTAAGAATCGTAATGCCATGGACTATGAACAGCACATGCCCACTGGAGCCTCAGTCATTGTTAACAAAACTTATGTAGACGATTTAGTAGTCAGTTTTGCCGAGGCCACTGTCC
Source organism: Microchrysa polita (assembly GCA_949715475.1). Classification (NCBI taxonomy): domain Eukaryota; kingdom Metazoa; phylum Arthropoda; class Insecta; order Diptera; family Stratiomyidae; genus Microchrysa; species Microchrysa polita. The sequence continues at coordinate 36,463,029 of OX454418.1, read as the reverse complement.
AAGAAGCCATCGAAATAAATTCGAGAGCCGGCTTTACTCTGCGAAATTTCGTTTCGAACGACGCAGAGCTACGAAACAGATTGAATTAAAACGAAAGTGATGGCCAACATCTGCTAAATCTCGAACGAGGAGCAAAAATTGAGAAGGTATTGGGACTATACTGGAACACTAGCGACGACACTCTGCAATTCAAGTTCCAGTTCCACAAGACGTCTTGGATATGTCTCGACCGCCAACGAAGAGAGAGTTTCTTGGAATTTTAATGGCCATATACGACCCATTCGGATTATTGTCAAATTACACTACTTGTGCGAAATTGATCATGAGAGCCATTTGGAAAATGGGCACTGACTGGGATCAGCTTCTGCCGAGCCACCTGGATATACAATGGAAAATGTGGTGGACAACATTTCAAAATGTGAGCTTCTTTTACGTGCCCAGATGTTACTCCGCTTTCTTCTTCGATGCCGACGACGTTCAATTACATTTGTTTACCGACGCCAGTTCCAGTGCCTATGCTGCAGTCGCCTATTTGCGATGCCAAAAGGGATCCCAGGTTCACGTCTCGCTTGTCGCCGCCAAAGGGAATGACGATTCCTAGACTTGAGCTTCAAGCAGCCATATTAGTAAAGTTGACACGAATATATTCTGGAGTGATAGTCAAACGGTTGTTCAATGGATACAGTCAACAAACCGCCAATTTAAACAGTTCGTCTCATGTAGAATCGCCGAAATTTTGGCCATTTCCACACCGCACCAGTGGAATTGGCTGCCGAGTCACCTCAACGTAGCAGCTGAAGCAACTAGAGTTATATTACCCAAGTGTGGCGAAAATAGTTCCAGATGGGAAAAAGGACCAAGCTTCTTATATCTTGACGAGAAATTGTGGCCATCGGGAGTCATTAACCTCACTGATGACGAGTATACTGTAGAGGACATAGGACATACTGAAGCCATTTTTGCTCATCAACGTGAATAGCGAGACGATTGTCGACTTTTCAAAATATTCGTCGTACATTTAAGTATTACGAACGACTGCCTGGATGTTATGCTTTATTCATAATACCAGAAATACTCACGACCGTGACATGGGTGAGCTGAGTTCCAGCGAAATATCGTATGCTGAAAAAATTATCTGCCGCCAGTCACAAGCCTGTGGCTTCCCGAATGATGTCGCCGCTTTATCATCGAAGAAACATATATCGAAATTAAGCGGTATACATAAACTAACGGCATATTTAGACGACGAAGGTGTCATGAGATTGAAGGGACGGATCGACGCTGCTAGCTGTCTACCGTATGGCGCTCGAAATCCAATCATCTTGCCTCGTAATCATCCTATTACTGATCTCATTGTGAACTATTATCACAAAAAGCGCCATCATCAAAATGATTCATTGGTCATGAATGAAATACGTACGAATGTACGTTCCATCTTTAGAAAGGTTAAGAACGCCTGTCCGACATGTCGTGAGCAGAGGGCAACGCCCGAGCCGCCACTTATGGGCCAATTGCCTCCCGATCGTGTGACACCATATGTGCGTCCATTCACCTACTGTGGACCATTTAATGTGTCAGTAGGACGTCGACGTGAAAAGAAGTGGGTAGCTCTATTCACTTGTCTCACTACCCGAGCCGTCCACATAGAAGTTGCCGATGATCTTTCGACAGACTCGTTCCTGTTGTGTCTGCGGAACTTCATGAATCGACGAGGAACGCCCAGTCAGAATTCGAAGTGATAATGGGACAAATTTCATTGGAGGCCAAAAGGAACTTCGTCCCGAAAATCGGATTCAAGACCTTGACCGGATTCAGCAGACAGCAGCAATGGAAAACATCGAATGGATATTCAACTGCCCGGCTAGTTCCCATTCTGGTGGTTGCTGGGAGCGACTAATCAAGTGTGTAAAACGCCTACTAAGCCAAGTATTCAAGGAAGAAGCTCCTCGACTCGAAACGTTCAGAAGCGTCTTAATAGAGGCCGAAAACATAATCAACAGCCGACCTCTGACAAACATCCCGACAATTTTAGACAATGACGAACCTCGGACGCCTAATCATTTTCTTCTAGGTTGTCTAAATTGCACACAGACGCCTGGAAACAGCGAGGAGATAGTCTGTTTGCGCAAGCAATGGCGCATCGCCCAAGGACCGCCTATGGAAGCGATGGATTTTGGAGTATCTGCCGCGCCTCATTTGTCGTACCAAGTGGACACGAGAAGTACACCCGCTGAAGCCCAATCAGCTGGTTCTTATTTGCGACCCCAGTCAGCCACGAGGTCAGTGGCTAAAGGGACGAGTCACCAGAGTATTCACAACCCCGGATGGCCAAGTTCGAACAGCCGAGGTGATGACCCGCCAAGGTCTTCTGCGACGTCCAGCAGTAAGGCCAGCCGCCTTGGAATTTTGCGAATCCTCGCCGCAACAGGATTCACCGGGGCCCCAGGATGTTAATCAATTTCGAGTCACCCTATACGCACGATGGTGCCAACTGAACAAACAAGTCCGACGAGAACGATCGTGCGAGTGAATCGAAGACCAGACGCCATTGCCGACAGACCACCGGGAAAATATCGTTTAAAACGTAGCCTATAAAAATAATTTCGTATAATAAAATAGTGTCTAAATATATACGTCGCGTCTTTTATTTGACATTAGTTTTGGTCGTCGTATTGTTTTCTACAATCATATCAGACTTAGTAGTTATTTTCATTACTTTTATTGCAAATCTAAAAGGAATAAACGATTAAAATAGACAAACATCCCGAGGACGTGATTTCTCAAAAGGAAGGGCGAGTTACGACAGCATATTCTAACGTTATAATATTTATCTTTGAAACAAACCACTTGTCGTCATTTAAACCGCGTAAGCAAAATAATATCTTTCGTGAACGACATCATTTGTTTATAAACAAAATCAAGTCGCAAGTGAACGCGTTATTCGGTTCGATAAGATAAACAAATATTTCTTGGTTTCTCGTTTCAAATACAAAATTCTCTTGATGGCAAATTAAAATGTTAATGTTAAGAATTTTAGCCAATTAAGCACATAGTTTTAACTTCAACAAAATTATTAGAATATAAGTTCAGAATAAAACTTGATGTCGACCAGTTCAGTTCAGTTATAATACGAATAATACATTTTTAAATCCTTTTGAAATAATAAGTGCTTGTTTGTTTTTAATTAAAAATTCTACACGTTGTCGCTTCGTCGAAGTTAAAATCAGAGTTATTGTCAGTATCTTTTATGACCCCGTGGACCTAAGTCGATATGCCACATTTGGTCAACAGATCTCATGTAGGTATAGATAGTTAATAAGTATATTATGTATCTTAGTGATAAGAAATAATATAAATTAGCTTAAGGGAATCTTTATAAATTGCAGTCCAAATAAAGTAGTTCAAGCAAGCTGTGCCTTTTGATTTTATATTTGTCGCAGTCGGAAACGGAAAATTGTTCTCGTAGTTATGGGTCTTTAAAAAGACGAAACCCATAAAGTCTCTGTCGGTGAGACATAAGTACGGAATTAAGAACAATTACTCGTATACACGATAAATTCGCGAAAAAGTGAAACGTGTGAAAAGTAAAAAAAAAGATTACCCATGACATAAAAGGGAATCTTCTAGTGAAGTGAAGCACAGCAAATGAGGCTGCTACTTGAGGACTCGCCACCGGAAGCAATGGATCCGGAAAATATTTCAAATCGTCGTTACTAGTTTACCGAGTTGTACGGTTATTGTAGTGAGATATCACATCCATGTACTACTTGAGGTGGAACATTATGTAACTAAACATTCATTCATGATTATGACACGCGATCAACAATAAGCGGTATGTAACACGAGAGGACCACTTATGTTACATACAAGTTTGAGTTGAATCAACGGGTATGAAGAAATTTGCATGGAAAGCATTCTTGTCATATGAATTTGTAATATTCCATGGTCGCACAGTTTGAGGGTCACTGGGTTTTCGAAAAGTGTCGAACTATCATTCGAACCTCCATGATCCGACTATGCGACGAGCGGCATAAAGTGGAAGTTCGGATGACAGTTCGCCATTTTTCGAAAATCTAGTGACCGCGGCGGGTATGTAAAGTGTAAGGTGCGCTTGGCAAAATTGAAAATAAGTGGAAAGAGAAATTAAAAGAGTTGTAGTATAATCTGTAATTCTTTTTAAATTTAACGGCCGCCTCAGTCACTAACCCTCCCAACAGAAATGTAATGTCAAGCCTCCGCAGTGTCCGCGAAAAAAAAGAAGAAGACTTTGACATTTGTCATTCTGACAAGTTCCGAACACGAATTAACACGCGGCGGATTGGCAAGGGAGTGAAAATTTATAATCCAACGCCATCTGAAAATTGTAGTGTATCTATGTAATACATCTAATATATCATAACACATCGTACATTTCATTCATTAACACTTTCTTCAGATACACATTTTACTATTCACCATACGTATACCATTCAGATACACCTGCTCATTGTCATATAGAATAAGAATACGTATAGAATAAGAATCAAGATACTTTGCATATGATTCTACACGTATACCATATACACATATGGACAAAAAAATAAGTACACCCCTCATGTACCTTTTTATGCCAAATTTTCATACCGTTTTTAAAATTGAATTACTCCAAATAGATAGTCATTACAACAATTAGGATACAACAATACCAACGGAATCGAAAAACTAAATGGCATCCCCCTATTTTCTTAGTCCCTCCCGATATTAACTTTGAAGTGGGTTTTCAGCTTGGTCAAAATAATAAGTACACCATCGGTTTTTTTTAATCTTTTGACAACAAGTTGCTATTTTCCGTAAGGATTTGTTTTTTTTATTAATTGGTGTATGCCAGAAGCGTTAAATTAAAAACAAACAAAAATACTTAAGGGGCGAAAAACGCATGGTAGGTACGAAAAAAGAAGTTTAAGTTCGAAACATTGAAATAGCGGAAAAATTATTCTCTCAATAACGAAATAAACCAGCTAAACATTGTATTTACTGTGTAATTCATTAAAAAGTAAATATAAGCAGTCTCAAATACAGTTAAGTCCATGTAAGGGCCTTAAGGACAACTGTCGGTCTCATTATCACTATGGCGATTTTCGCGGCAAATATTTAAAATATAGAATCCCTTTGAAAAGTTAATCGAAGAATACAAGAAGTAAAGCAGTTTTGACAAAAAGTTTGGAATTTTCCATGGCGACGTCAAAAAGTGTTGACGATTCAAGAAAATTTGGGAGGGATAGTTTTTCTTGTTCCAGACCGAACAATGAAAACTCACAGAATATTCTGTTTTATTTATGAGATCGTAATAAATTTTATTGGAAACTACTCTTGTCGTAATATTATTCATTCAGGAAAAAAAATAATATAATATATGCTACATCTACTGACTATTTCCCATGGAGGCGAAAAAACGTGGTCTATGGTTTAATTTTCATAGTTTGGTTTCGTTCAAATATATCTAATAACCGTTACAATGAGGCAATTTCCATATAAAAAATGTTAGTTTAGAGTCCTAGAATATTTCACTGATGAACACACACACTTTAAATGGGGATTTCAGCAGGATATTAACCCTAACCGTACCTCAGAAACTGGTCAACGATCCGCTTCAACCAAGTCGGGTGGCTTTTCACGTTGTTACTAGAGTTAAATTGAATCTGGAATGTTTAGGGGGAGTTGAATCAATGAAACAGAAACACAGTTTTCATAAAACGGACCAATTACGGAATTTCCTGGAAGTAACTGGATATATGGGTGTATGAGAACATACCATAAGAATTATCTCCAAAAGGCCAACAAAAACCTTTTTTTCTTTCAAAATAATGAACCATTTACTTTTAAATAATAAAATAAATTAAATTCTGGACGAATCAGAACTTAATATTTTAATTAAAACAAGTTTTAATCAAATTAACTGACATGTACTTATTATTTTGTCCAGCCTATTTTAGTCAGTTCGTACTTTTCCAAGGTAAATGAAAGCTGTTATTTATTATAATATGCTAATTTACATATTATTTCATTCCTTACCAATTAAGTATTTAAATCTTTCCATATGATTTTATTTACTCAAATACTTCCCATACTTCGTATGGGTGGACTTATTTTTTTGGCCATATGTGTAGGTACGTACTGTGCATATTCGGATACACCGCTTATTGTACAATAATAGGTGCATATCGAATTGCACATTGGCGAAAATGACGATGCATGTAGAACAGCGAATTTTTGTAAAATATTAGTCGAAAAGTAAGGAAGTAATTTTAAGTAGGTAAGCATTTATTTAGTATAAATAGGTTTAAGTTTTGTTATACATTCACATTCTTTCTCCGTGCTTGTCACGGGTGTGGGCAGATCTTTGCCACGGAAAAATCGGCAGCATTGCCATTAAAAGAAAGGTATGCGTTTAAACGCGTCCGAAAATCTATAACCTGAATAAACCTTTATCTCTCAAACAAATTACTTTTTTTCCAACATTCAAGAAAGTAATAAACTGTTAAATTGATAAATAACGCGTGTTAATTCAGGGTATAAAAAGAAAATCCAAAACGATCAAGCACAAAAAAAAAAATGTAAAAGAGATTGATATAAACAGAAAAAATAGGAGAAGACGGTGGTCTTTGTCCATTATAGGTTACGCACGCGGTCGCGCCGCGGTCCGGAGAAACCCCTCCCCCCGCAGGAATCCGCAGTGTTGGTGATAATTCCTAGTCGTTTTATGGCAGCACTCCAAAATATAAAAAAAGGTAAAAGCCCACATAATTTGTGTAGCAAATACGGAGCTATGTATATTTAGCACGACAAAGAAAGAAGATCCTTTTTAAAAGGCCCCAACCACATGCAACGTGCACATTTACATACATGTGACATATATTTAATCTCATCGCACATACACTACGTTTGCGGGGTGCGCTTTGCGCCGAGAGACCAGAAAAAAAGTATAACTCGTAATAATAATAATAAAAAAAATGATAGCGCGATGAAAGCAGTAGCATCAAAATAATGTTTGTTGTTAATTACTTTTTTTATCTTTTCTTTGTTTACTTTATATGAGACATTCTTTATTGTAAATAATTAATAGCTGTATCATGTTTTATAGAATGTTTTTAAATTTAAAAGCCACCTTATTGATTTTGCTTTTTAAAAATGTTTATTATAAAATTTATTTACAATAAACTTTTAATGTTTTCGGATGCATTTCGACAAAAAACCGTCATCCTCGTCCAAAAGTTGTATTGCCTTCCGAAAACACATAAGGATACAACGAACCTTAAAATGACACCAATCGTTTCGAACTGCAGCGCTCCCACCGAAAAAATTGCGAAATGGTTAGTGAAAGTCTTCAAAGAATATCCGAAGCCGGAAGGTCTATATGTCGAAAATTCATACGAGCTATGCGATCGAATACAGGACCTTAACATCCATGAAAATGAAATATTGGTGTCTTTTGATGTAGAGTCCTTATTCCCCAGTATACCCATCCCGGAAGCACTTGAAGTCCTTGAAGATTGGCTGTGGAAACACGAACATGATGAGCGAAAGAGAAAGGTATATTTGAACCTAACCAAATTATGTATGGATCAAAACATATGGCAATTTAATAAAAAGTTTTATAAAATAGACAGAGGAACATGTATCGCACCCCCAGAAGAATAGTGTCGTAACTTCCAAAAATAGCGTTTTGAGATTTTACATGGGTTTTCATTGTTTTTTTATTATCTTTGCAACTAGAATATTGTCGTAACTGCTCCTACAACACATTTCCTTAAAAAAACATTACGATGTGATTGGATGTGCTTAACTACGTAGAATACTGTTGCATGTAACATACAACAGTATTTCAGTACGAAAGCAACAACAGCAACGGTCGTATCTTCCGAAATATTAGAAGATACGACAGTATTCCATCATATTCAGCACAGCTATTCAATTTTCCTCTGTTTATAAAATTGAATAGCGGTGCAGCAACTGCGTGATCTTATTAGTATAGTATAGTAGCGTTTTGTCATACTCGCGGTCAAGTAAATTTGAATCCGTCCATCAAACACTGCGAACACGTGCAAGTTCTTTTTTGGTTTTCACGGTTTTGATTTGTTTTACAAAAGAAACGAAATAACATAATCATGATTTGTGATTATTGTAAGGAAACGTTTATAAATCGATGTCAATTACTGTTGCATTTAACAAATTGCAACGAAAAGAAGAGAACTGAATACTGTAAAATTACTGAACAAACTCCAGTTGATTTTGACTTTGCGTTGGAGCCTCTGGACAAAGGGCCAACAAATACGAGTAACATCATAACGTTAGTTGTAAGTAGACGAAAAAAAATATTCCAACTTTTATTTTCCAGAGCATTCGACATTTTTTATCTTTGATTTTAAGGTTTCGAACGATTTTATTGGAAATGAAATGAACTTTGATAGTGTAGTTATCGCCGAAAATGAATTTTTGAGCACAGACACAGTTGTGAAGGAAAATGTGTCGAGTTTCAGTGAAATGAATGATGCCATTTTAAACGTAGTAAGTTCTAGCAAGGAAATCAAATGTGTTCAATAACGTCCTGAACTTAAATTTATAATATTATTAAATTGTTTATAGATATCAGACCAAGAGGGTATTGTACAAGAAAATAGTATTGTGGTGACCAACGCATTAATTGAAGACAATACTGAGATATTATATGAACCCATGATTGCGTCAACAAGTTATAACCAAAATCAGTCTATCGCACTTCAAGAATTTGCTATTGAAAATAATGAAGGTAGGCAAGATAGCACAAAATAAAAATGTTTTGGAAAAAGTAATACCTAGACTCTAATGCCCGGTTTTTCGAAGCTTATTAAATAAAATAAGAGATTTCAGTTATAAAATCCGGGAGCCAGTAAATATTTTTCATCGACAGTCCATGTAATGTTCACTAGCTCCCTGATTTTATAACTTAAATGTCTCATTTAATATTATTTAATAAGTTTCGAGAAACCGGGCATAATAGTAATTAATGTTTATTCATTTTTTTGTTTTTAGTTAACGGATCTCGCAAAAGACACCGAAATTCTTCAATGTGGAAAGATAATGAGCGGAAAGCGAGAAGAAACAAAGAAATGGAATATGTCTCAAAAAAAAAAATAAAACTGTTCCGTGTAGAGCAATTAAGGAGGCTTGCAAAATAAACTGCAGATTCAAATGCTACAACAAGTTTAATGAGGAAGCTCGTTTGAACATCCATAAAAGTTTTTGGAGCCTAGGAGAACTTCAAAAGCAGCGATCATTCATTACGCAAAGTATAAAAAAAATACCCAAATCTCATCACAGTCAAGGTAAAAGAGGTAATAATTTAGCTTACCACTTTATGTCCTGTGATGTTAATAACGAGAAAGAAAATATCCAGGTCTGCAAAACCTTTTATTTAAATACGTTGGGAATAAGTGAGAGATACGTGTATACGGCTTGTAAAAAAAGGATTCTCTTGATATTGTCACAGATGATTTTCGAGGAAAACATACTAATCATAGAAAATTATCAGATGAAATAAAAGAAGGGATCCGAGATCATATCAAATTATTTTCAACGGTCGAGTCGCACTACTTAAGAGCTCAAACACAACGAAAATATATTGATGGATCACTCACAATTGCTGAGATGTACAGAATGTACGTATTAAAATGCAAATCGGAGAAAAAACCTTTTGGAAAACTTCACAGTTATTCAAAAATTTTTAATTATGAGTTTAACATTGGTTTTTTTACTCCTAAGAAGGATCAATATTTGTTTTGCACACAATATAGCAACTCCAGCGATGCAGAAAAAACAGCAATGGAAAACGATTACAGTAATCACCTAAAAAGCATAGAACTATCAAGAAAAGAAAAAAAAGATGACGTCGAAAGAGCGGGATTAGATACAAGTATACAAGTTTGTGACTGATCTCCAATCTATTTTAAACACCCCATGCGGTGATATTTCAGTTTTCTATTAAATGTGTACAATTTCACAATCTTCGACAATGTCCTAAAAGAAGGATACTGTTACCTTTGGAACGAGTGCACTGGTAAAAAGGGAGCAGTAGAAATTGCTTCATGTGTTTATGAGTACCTAAAAAAATGCAACAGTAGAGACATAATTTTTTACAGTGACAACTGCAGTGCCCAAAATAAAAATCGGTTCTTGATAGCTCTGTATCTCTATGCCGTGCAACAAATAGACGGTCTAGAGAGAATTACTCATAAATACTTGACAGTTGGTCATACTCAAAATGCCGGAGACTCCATGCATTCAGTAATAGAAAAACTAGGGGGCTTCGCCCCCTGCTCGCTTCGCTCGCCAACCCCCGGGGCCGAGGCTAATTTCGGGCGCGGCCGATATTCGGATACCCTTCGCTTGGGCTAAAAGTTTTTTTCGGGCGTACCTATGACTTGTATTTAATCCCCCTCCTCATTCCTTCTCTTCCGTCTTGACAAAAATTTTGGGCTTGGTTGAAATAAGTGGGCAAATAAAAATATTTACTCGGAAAATTTTATTGGGGTTGCCGGAGCATGACCCCACAGTACGAGTCCATTCGTTTTGAACTTTGTAGTTGCTTTGATAAAGACACATTAATTCAAGGTTTTGTGAAATTGGTGTAAAAAAATGTTTCTTAGAAGTTGGGGTTTGGTTTGTATGGCAGCCCCATGACCCCATGCTCCGATTTGATTCAATCTTACATATGTTTTGTGTCATCAATAGAAATACATTTGTGTGAAGTTTGGTTGATTTTGGTGCACAAATGAAAAACTTTTTCTTAGAAGAACCTAATTTGGGGGGTTGGATTTGTATGGCTGCCCCATGACCCCATGGTCCGATTTAATCCATTCCTACATATGTTCTGTGTCAACAATAGAAATGCATTTGTGTGAAATTTGGTTGAAATTGGTGCACAACTAAAATAGTTTTTCTTAGAAGAACCTAATTTGGGGGGATAAGTTTGTATGGCAGCCCCATGACCCCATGGTCCGATTTGATCCATTCTGGCATATATTTTGTGTTATCCTTAGAAACACATTTGTGTGAAATTTGGTTGAAATTGATACACAAATAAAAAAAATTTTCTTAGAAGAACTCAAATTGGGGGGCTAGGTTTGTATGGCAGCCCCATGACCCCATGGTCGGATTTGATCCAGTTTTACATATGTTTTGTGTCATTAATAGAGACACATTTGAGCGAAGTTAGGTTGAAATTGGTACACAAATAAAAAGTTTTTCTCAGAAGAACCTAAATTGGGGGGTTAAGTTTGTATGGCAGCCCCATGACCCCCTTGTCCGATTTAAGCGATTCAAACATACAAACAGCCTGCAACAATAATAAGCATGTATACAAAATTTCAGCTCTCTAGCTTTTATAGCGGCCGAGAAAAACCCACTGCAACAGACGGACAGACGGACAGACAGACAGACAGACAGACAGACGGACATCGCCCAATCGACTCCCCAAGTCATGCTGATCATATATGTATACTTTTTATATGGTCGGAGATGCCTCCTTCAATGCGTTACAAACTTCATGACAAAGTTAATATACCCTTTCACTCTATGAGCGAAGGGTATAACAAAAGAAAAGAGTACTGCGAAGTGGTCCTATTTTCGTTCCTTCCCAATGGACAACAATAGTTCAGTGTGCTAAAAAAAAATGGAAAACCATATATGTACTGTAAAAGAAATGAATTACAATGAATTTTATGATGTAAAAAAACTTTGTAAACAATTGGGACATAATTACACTACAAATACCGATGGAGATAAAGTGCCGTGGAATAATATACGTATAACGAAGAGGAATTTCGTAAGGTAGAAATAAAAAAACAAGGTAGAAGAAATCGAAGCCGCCGAGGTTCAGCAGTCGTAAAGCTGGAGATGGCTTATCCGCAGCAACTTTCCATTTCATTAGAAAAGAAAAATGATTTACTATGGTTGTGTGAAAATAATGCCATTCCAAATATTTACCATGATTTTTATAAGTCTCTTCCAGCTACGAGTCATAGGGAATATTTTGAGGACGAGAGTGAATGAAAAATGAAAAAAAAAACATTTGTTAAGCTGAATTTGCTTTTTTTTCTAATTTAGTGTGAATTCTAAAAAAAAATTCTTTTAGTAATAAAATAAGTTTCCAATAAAATAAAAAAAAACTAAATGACTTTTATTTTATGAAAGCTAAGCGAACTCCGGAAAGTTACCGCGATTGTTGAATTAGAAGCATAACACAATACAACTTCAACTTAAGAGAATACTATCGTAACTTCATATTGTCTAGAAAAAGTATTACTTTTTTCAAGTTTTGATCAAACTCATCAAGTCGGGATAATTTATATTTATAAAAGGAAAGTTGTTTTATGTTTCTAAGTAGTTACGATACGATTAAGTTCACTATATGGCCTCGGAAAAATACTTCAAAGCTTCTTTGTGGTATTACTCAAAATGTTGATTTTGATGTTACGACACTATTCTTCTGGGGGTGCGGTATGGGAAATGTACTTTCTCCATTTTTAGCTAACATTTACATGTGCAATTTAAAAATGAAGCTCAAAAAAGATGATACCATTCCCCGAGCATGGTATCGCTGTGTAGATGACATCCTAGCAGTCGTAAAAAGCAGTGACGCAAACAATATTCTTGAATATTTGAATACGCGATCACCTACAATAAAATTCACGATAGAGTCGAACTCATCGCTACCTTTTCTCTACATACGAATAAATCGCAAGCAAAATTGAAAGATTCATTTTTCGGTATATAGAAAACCATCGAGTACACCGAATTACATTCCAAGCGAATAACACTGCCCAATGACACACAAAAAAGCGGCTTTCCATAGTATGGTTTTTAGACTATGCAGATTGATAGATCATAAAATCATAATGACTCTCATTAAAACGCGTATGCTGATAATGAGTCATAAATTGACCCGAAATGCATTTATAATAAATTTTTTTTAATTGATTAAATCTCCGTTTTGTTTTATAATAAAATTAATTAATTAATTAACTAAAAAATTGTGATTTTCTGCGATCCATAAAGGGATTTAACGCACCAGACTGAAATCAACGTCCAAATGAATCTTCAACCAACAGCAAGTTCGTTTCTTCGGATACAACGTCAACGAGAGTGGTATCGGACCACCGGAGGAGCGTATTCAGGCCATCATTGAATAGGACGAAATTGGAAGAGCTTCGTTGTTTCATCGGATCGTGGAATTTTCTCGATATTACCTCCAGAATGCAGTTCAAGTTGATGCAATTAAAGAAGCAAAGAAACGCAACAAGAGAACCATGGTTTGGACGCCATCGCAAGAAGAATCCTTCCGCGCGTGTAAGGAGCTGATTAAGAATGCTGTCACCTTAGCGCATCTTTCGAGTAGCGCTCCTCTTACATTACACTGTAATGTCTCAGACTTAGTGATAGGCGTGGTGGTAGATCAGGGGATCGACGGTCGAAAACACCCCCTCGGACTTTTTTCGCGAAAGCTGAATAAAACGCAGACCAGATATAAGCGCATACGACAGGGAGTTGTTGGGAACATCCTTTATTCGTTTTCCTGGTCGTCAGTCGCAATACGCTACATCCAATTGGGCCGTATCATGTATGGAACCTGCCGATTCGGAGGATGTACCCGATCATTATAAACGAGAAAGGAACTATTGAATTTCAAAAAAGTCATCATCTTCAAAACTCTCCGAATTCATCGGTGATATGACAATTTTCGACAATTGCCTAATCTTGGCGACACATGCACCAAAGAAATCATTAGAGAACCCATCCTCACACGTGATTACTCTGCAGTTTCTTATCATCACAGATGACTAAAAACAAGACAAGCCAACGCGAACGCGAAAGAATAGATGTAGTGGAATTGATTTACATCATATGATTACGATGAAGCGAACGACAAGTAAATCTCCGGATCTACCACAACAATGAGATAATCACTACGATCGCGCACAACACCATGACGTCAGAAGAAGGGAAGAGCGAAAAAGTTTAGGAGAGAAGTCTACAACAATTTGCAACATAGTGTATCATCCCGAACGTATTTTGAGTAAAAACACAGCGCGGGATGTTACACGTTGCTATCGAATATCTCAATAATTCATCGTTAGGGCTGGGCTACACAGTGGGGGCATGAAGACCTTGCACGCTCACTCGCACTATGTAATCCAGCTCTCAGAATTTTTGACATAATTTCCAGTTAAAATACTCAAAAAAAAAATAAAGAATTAATAAATAAATCATAATTATAAATTACGGAAAGTTTGGTTCAAAGAAACACTCTCGTTACACTTCATTAGCATATTATAATTATCATTTATTTATATTAAAACTTGGCTGCCTTAAATAAGATATTTTGACAACACAAATCCAACGATTTCTTATCAATCAATATTCTACTCAAATCTAAGCAAATTTCCATTTTCGTCCATGTATAGCGTTTGTGTTATGGACTCATATATTTACGCAATTCTGTATTCTATTTCTGTTTTGTTTGTCTGGATTTTATCTAACAAAAAATTCTCTATTCTCTCTGTTTTCGAAAACTTATCTCTCGACAAAAATTAAAGTCTTTCAATGGATACCCTTATTATATAGACATTATTTACAATTCACTTCTTTTCTATATTTTATCATTATATCAAATTCTAATACTACTTTTCACTTACTTCACTTCCGTTTGCCGCCCGGCTCCTTAATGTCAGTAGATTTTTTGCCTTTTGCCGTCGCGAGAAGTGTCACAAGTTTCTTATGCGAATCGCCGACAATCCAACCGTGTTTCGGCAGATATTCGTCCTTTTGCGTTAGATCGTCTTCATTGGTTTCGATACGTCCGAATTCCTCGTCGCTGGATGAGGAGGACCAATAGTAGAGCATTTCGGATGCAATGCGTTTTCGTCGGGCCAACGGTCGCACCGTGGATGGTGAAGTTTGTTTTGATGACAAATTTGTTTTGTTGGCATTCGATTGATTAGTAGTGGTGGTAGTGGTTGTCGTTGCTGCAGCAGTGGGTGGATCTATAGATGTTTTCAGATTGGCGGATTGTTTCGGCTTTTGAATCGGCCTGGAGTCCGATGTGTGCTCGTTGTGCTCCTCTTTGAAGGCAATGGTTTTGCGACGTTTTGTAATTTTCGCCAATGTTGTACGTTTGCCGGTTGATGTTGACTTGCGACGACGCAGTTCATTCTCGAAATCACTCTCGGATTCGTTGTCGCTATGGTGGCGGGATTTGATGCGAGGCTTGACGGACAGAATGGGTTGTTTCTTTTGACTCGTGCTGTTTTCAGATGTAGGCTCTTTTGGTGGATCCTCAATTGTAGGCGCGTCTGCAGAAGATTTTTCCGCTGTTTCAGATTTCGAGGCGACTGATGACTGATCTTTCTTCTTCGAATTGGCCGCTTTGCTCTTATTAAACCGCTGCATCAGTCGATCAGCAACACGCTGCGGTTTTTTGGCTTGACTAGTGGTTGATACTTTTTCGCCCTTCTCCTTGGTTTGCTTCTCATTCACCTGATTCGCACTCCGACTGTTCTCGTTTTCTTTGCTGGACTCTTTTGGATCCGATTGTGACGATGCTGTTGGCTTCTTTTTCTTACTTCGCTTCTCCTTCTCTTCAATGAAGGCTATCACATCTTTTGTCGACAAAAAGTCTTCGTACTCGTCCGAGCTCCACGTGTCGACAACTGTTCTTGGTCTATTTATTGCACATTTTCGTTGCGACTTTCGCTTGCCTTCACCGATGAGTTCGGCAATTTCTTCCGCGGTCATGCCAAGCTCAGCTTGTAATTTGGAGATTTCCCGAGGAAATTCTGATTCGGCAGCTGCTGATCGGCTGGATCGCTGATTTTCACGAGTTTTCGTCGCTGGTTGTGATGATGCTGGTGCTGATTTGCCGGTTTTAGTAGCAGCTGCTGGTTGTTTCTTCGCCTTGTCGTTTGAAATTGTTTTTCCGCCCTTGTTGGATTTCGCGGAACTACTCTTGGCTGTATCTTTTTTATCCACTCCTTCAGATGGTTGCGTTTTTGCAATGTCAATTTCCTGCTTTTGCTCGCCTGCCTTTCCACCATCTTTTCTCAGCCGATCGAACATCTCATTCAACTCCTGACTTGGAATTTTCTTCTTCGGTTCCGGAACGGGCGGTGGTGGTTTCTCAACATTCTCCACCGGACGATGTTTATTCGCATTTCCGAAAATTCGACCCATAATCAAACATTTATGTGTCTTAGCCGTTTGTGCACTGGCACAACTGTCACTGTCCGAGCTGTTCTGATCGTCGTCGTTCTCCTCCTCCTCCTTGTCGGTATCACCTCCATCCCCGCCACTCATCGAGCCATAGTTGAAATCATCGCGATCCGAATAACTTGTCGTCGACATTTGACTCTCCTCCTCATTCGGCACAACCACCTCCTCCGGTTTGTGAAACTTAATCGTGTTCTGCTCCTCTGAACCGATATTCTTAAACGGTCGATCCGGAATGACAATTGTACTTCGACCCTTTGACGGACTACCGCGTCCCGTGTCCTTATCCATCGCTTCTTGTGATTCATCAAATTCATATATGTCTTTCGGTGGTTTCTCAATCACAATAGCAGACCGAATTGTATCGGCCTGCCTGCCGCCTGTTGTCATCTCAAAGCCATTAGCTGTACTAGATTTTGTTGTAGCAGCCGTCGTTTTGCTATTGCCCCCGCCGACGCCTCGTTTTGATTTATAACCCAACTTATTACCAATATTATCACAGACTTCCTTTTTCTTTGCTGCCGTTTTCGAAGCGGCCGGCTTTATATTGTTCATAATCAGTTCTTGGTATTTCTTGGCGAATTTCTCGTTAATATCAGGTTTGGATTTTTGCTGTTGATGCTGTGGTGACGATGACTCGGGTTTGTCGTAGCATTCATCCTGAACGGGAGTGCCCGGTGTACTCGGTGTTGCGGGTGGTTGATGATAGCGTGGCGGTGTTATAGGTGCTTCGCTGCCCAAGGCGATTTCCGCGAGAGCTGTTAGTTTGCAGCCACCGTGCGGGCTGCGTTCCAGTGCTTGTTGGATGTCGAGGCCCATCGTTGGAATGGAGACTTTGAAGTTGTCGTAACCTTTCATGGCTGCCTTGGTGCGCATACGACACGCTGTGATATTTGTGTTGTTGGAGCCCTCGGATGAATTCGAGTGTAGTGGGGATGTCAGAGCCCTAAAATAGAAACACGAAGAAAATGGATTAGCCCATGATAAAAAAAACCCTTTTTATTAGAATGAATCATTGGTGAATGCTCAGCTGTTGAGTGGTGTGTAAAAAGTGTGTGTCAGACAAGAAAATTACGGCATTTGATGGATATAGGAAAAGCATAAGTCTACAAAATAATTTTAAATGAAATGAGTGAAAATTAAATGCGAAATACAAGATCCTTCTTCGGTTCATGCAAAAGTTTTTAAACTGTATATTTCAAAGAGAAAGTCTAAGGATTATGTTAATGATTTAAAGTTTTGGGAAAAATAGTTAACAGAAAATATGTGTGGTATATTGATTTACACGTTTACTGTCTATGGGTCGTACACAGTGTTCCTCCCCGTTCATAATCGTAATCTGGATGAAAACCGGTCAGACAGTAAACGTGTTAAATCTGTAGCGGTAGCAACTGAAGCCCCGGTACCTTAGGCTTCGGTTTTTTCAACCATAAGACAGATTTTCCTCCTACCCTACCACTGACGAGGTGACAACCAAGTTAGGGCTTCCAAAATCGCTGAGACCTCTTGCTTGGAGGATGCTACAGAAATTAGGAAGCCGGAAAGAGAAATTAATAATCAATTTATCCCAGTGAATTCCAATACCAACTCCTGTTTCTACCTTGGAACCATCAGTATAGATTCAAATGGATCTATTGGCCACACATAGATACTATCTACAGGTATACCGTCAGGGGAGCACGGTCCTTCGGACTGTTTGGACCTTCGGTGTTTTACTGACAAGGTCTTATTGTCAGATGGGGATTTCTTCATCCGGCGAATGCACTCACCTTCAGAAACCCAACCCCGGGGCTGCATCACCAGCTCGATGACTTGCTTAACAACCTACAGCCACCTCGAGAGCCTTCATGGGTAGGGACCATGGTCCCCTGGGCACGCTCATCCCCGAGGTACACTATTCGCTAAAGACTTCTCTATAGCAGGTGTGATCCTCCTTTGGCTCCCTATTGGTTAAGCCTAACGTTAAATTCAGATGTGCACATCCCAGGTTCGTTGGACCTGTGACTACTCGTCTGCTTAAAGCAGAATCGTAGCGCTGCTTTTCACATCCAGGCGGCCCCTTCAGTTTACTAGTCAGCAATGCGATTCGGGCCATGTGGTCATTACTCCACAAACTAGTTAGATATAGGCGCGTAGGCATCTTCCACCAAGGCCGTTCTTCCTAACTAGCCCCTTCGAGGCTCGGGTTATGCGAAGCCGCCAGCTCCGAGGCTCACACGATTAACCGTAATGGTAAATCCCCCTACCAGGGAACACCATTTAAGTGCTCGGCCTTTAGTGACTTCCCTCCCGTAAATCGTGGGAGGAGGTAGGTCACGCCCAGAGCCACCCGTACATGACTAGGGAGCTCGGGAACGTCATCGCCCGAATGGCCTTTGTACAGATCCCCGCCATGGCGTACCAACCATACCAGGGACTTCCCTGCGCTGCTAGGTACGTGGTGTCGCAGCTCACCAAAGATCTTTGTCCCACTACACAGCCTTTTTGACTGATGTGACAGGGACCCAGACCCCCCTGCGGGGGGATCCATTGGCCAGGTGTTACTAGCCCAAGATTCCCTGGACGGGATCAAACTACATACAATGGTTTCTATCATAAAAGTATTTGACAACAGTTTAGTCAGTCGCCGGGGTCAGGTTAAACTTACAAAATATCGCTGAGTGCCCAAAGTTCAGCGCTCGCCGCAGGCCAGTTTCACGTAGGCGTAGGGCGTGTATGCAGCCATCCGTTAGCCGAAAAGTCCAGTGGGAGCATTCCCAGCACCATACCTTCTTATAAGATAAGAAGACAACTTTTGGAACTTTGACGAGCAAATTAAAATAGGTGGTGGTGCTGAGTACCCACTAATCTATAAAGCAAAATAAGCTGCACAATATACATATTTTGGCTGCAATCCCCAGGTCTTCCCAATAGCTTTCCTACATGTCTGTCAAGTTACCATTACCACTTCCAAATTTCGATGGCCGCTATAGTGCATCAAATGGCGAATTTACCGTGATTCAATGGCAAAAGCACCTCCTTCTCTTAAAAACAACCCCTAAGTGTTCTTCTAGCCCAAAGAGCGTTTATAGCCTTGAAACACAATTTTTAAGCATCGTAATGAAACATATTGTATTCACTTACATGCATGCTGCAGGGGTTACAAGATATCTGCATTTTTACAAAATTTGTTGCGCATCTCTACACTCTCGAAAACCACCCCTAAGTGCGCCGCTACAACAACAACAACCCCTAAGTGCGCTTTTGGCCCCATATAGAGTTTATGGCGTAAAAACTCAAGTTTTAAGTATCGTCAGAAAACAAAATTTATTCAGTTGAATGCTTTAAAGGTAACTCAAGATATCTGCACCTTCAAAAAAATTTGCCGCGCCTCTCCTCCTAAAATCAACCCCTGTAGAGTTAGCATTACCACCCTGGTATCGACGAACTTAAGAATTTTATTAAAACCAAATGTGTCTAGGAATTTGACGCAGGTGTCTCTTATGACACTTTCAAAAAATTTGCTGTGTCCTTCCAAACTTTCAAAACCTAAACCTACCTAAGTGCGTTTATGGCCCCAAAAAAAGTTTATGGCGCAAAAACTCAAGTTTTAAGAATCGTCTTGAAACCGGGGTAGTTTTTAAGGGTGTAAAGAGGCGCGGTATATTTTTTTAAACTTCAGGAGTGGCCCCTGCGACAAATTATTGGATACATTTGGTTTTAAGGAAATTCTTAGATTCGTCGCTACTAGCGTGGTAATGCTAACTTGACAGGGGTTGTTTTTAAAGAGTTGCAGAAATTTTTTTTAATGTGCGAATATCTTTGCTTGAAATACATTTCACGCAGAAGGAGCAGCATCAGCATTGCGAAATGTCAAGTGCAATGCATTTTACATTGATGACAAAAATGCTGGGCAGAAAGCTAGACATTCAGCATATTTGTCAGCTATGAAATTCTGCCGATGCTGCTGCTTCTGCGCGATATGTATTTCAAGCATAAGTCACTCCTGTAGCATTTAACTGAATAAATATTGTTTCATGTTTAATCTTAAAACTTGATTTTTTTGCGCCATAAACTTTGTATGGGGCCATAAACGCACTTCATCATCAATGTGGCACGATAGCCCGACGTCGCACAGTGGGGCGAAAAACCCGAATTTTGGAAACAATTATAAAAACGGGTCAATCTTAATGTATTTGGCCATTCTAAATCGAATGGCATTGGCTTCACGCAGATATAATCAGCCGTTTTGAAGATATGTAGTTTGATTTTAAGGTGGGAGAGGGGATGATTTTTCAGTTTTTCTTAATTATTGGAAAAATTGTAAAAATTGCAGCAAAGTGGTTCGACGACACATGAAACCTTACCTTTGCAATGATATTTTGATAAATTATACCCTAGACCAAAAAATAAAAAGGGATATTGTCATTTTTTGACATTTACATTTTTTACTGTAAGAAATGCTAGTTGAGCCAGCATAATTTAAGGAAATACTCTTTAACAAAATGAAGTTGATGTTTGCCAAAAATTGAGTTGCTCCGGCCAAGGACACGCCTACTAGAACTTGTTCAAGTCGACACGTCCATAGCTCCTCCCCAAGGGGAAGAGAGGTGGTGATTTTTTGCTGAACGTCAAGACAGAGTCCCTTTATACTCTCCACCAAAAACTAGTTCAATAGGATGAAATCTACGTTTATCTCCGGTTCAAAGGGACCCAACATATTTTACAGTAGATATTCAAAAAACGTGTCTAAAACAGCCAACATGACATAACAAAATCAGTCATAAAAGTAGCCTGGGGTTCTATGGGGTTATGATTCTTACATATAAGTAATCTTGAGACTTTCTGGAATAATATAGCATAAACAGACCTTTTTTGGAGGCACGTGGAGGTACTCAATGTTAAAAATCCAGTTAGGGTCAATTTGACCTCCAATGATTAAAATTAAATTACATTTTTTTCCAATTTTTTTGAACCTTTTTTTTATGCTAACATATTTATTATAACCTAAATATTGAAAAGAAAATCATAAAACAAAGTTTTATGCGAATTTATAGTCAGCGATTTCATTGAAACTTGATTATGGAAAAATGTGCTTAAACTGCAAAGTCAATTCTCTGCACTTTGAGAGCCGCTAATTTCTTACTGAAAGAAAGAAAGATATCGGTCCGAAATTTTTCGTAGAAAGAAACTTCAAGATTTTTACTATGCGATATATCATTCATAAAAGCTCTCAAATAGTATCAATTCTTTGATTTTTTTCCTCTACGGCCCCACTGTGTGTCGGGCCTTGGCCGCCTAAATCGTTGACCTCCAATTGTCGCGGTTACGTGACCTGTCCTCCAGTTTCGAAAGCCCAGCAGCTGGTGGGCGCCTTCACCTACGGGGTTCTCCCAGCGAGCTCCCAGTCGTCCACGCAAGCTCGCTCCATCAATTCGTTTTGGGTTCATCACTTTTTTGGCATTCGATTATCGTCCATCCGTTGTACATGCCCCGCCCACGTTGAAGCTTCACGATACTTCCAGCTCATCTTACAATTGATACAACTCATGGTTGTACCAGATACGCCATTAATCTCGCTCGCAAACGGCTCCGAAAATTCGTCGAAGGACCTTTCGTTCGAATCTGTCGAGCAAAATTTCGGAGGCTTGGGTTAGGGTCCATGTTTCGCAGCCATAACATAGCACGGGTCGGATGATCGTTTTGTACACGCGGAGCTTCGTGTTCCTGGGCGAAAGTTTCGAATTAATTATAGGGAGGACCGAGAAATGCGTTGTTGTTGTTGTAGCGGCGCAACAGAGGGGGGGGGGGGGGGGAACTTGTATCATCATTCATAAATCGTAGGCATCCTCTCCTCAAGGTCATGACCTAAGAAGAACTTCGATGGGGTTCTCCCATAGTGCGATAGGTGTTAGATGCGTAGGTGCGGCAGTGCAGTCAAATATATGATCCACGTCGTGTGGGCTGGCTCCACATGCTGGACAAATATTTCCAATGCTGTTGTCAATGCGTGACCAAAACGAATTTAGTCTGGAGCAAAATCCAGAACGAAGCTGAGCCAAGGTGGTACGTGTGGCTCTCGGTAGTTGTTGTTCGTCGGCTGAGATGTCGGGTGGTCGAGCGCGGAGGACGCGGTTTACGGATAGCCTATTTGTGGCTTTGGTTACCTCGCTGGTGTGCAGTTGATTCAGGGCCGCCTTGTATATGTTGGAGTTGTCGAGAGGTACTCGTTTAAACCTTTGGACTTCCCTTTCCATGTCCCTTAACGAACGTCTTACATGACGTGGTGGTGGGGTTTTGTCCATGAGGTCATGATTTGGGTGTAGGCTTCGATGACAGCCAACAAGATATTGCTTAGCCAGGAGATCATTGTGTGCCTTGAGGTCTAGCAGCTTGGTTTCTTGGTGCAGGTGGTCTTGAGATGACATGCGAACGCAACCAGTAATGGTACGCATGGCTGCATTTTGGCATGTTTGAATCCGTTTCCAGTTGGTTTTGCATAGGGTATTTGTCCATATCGGTGCTGCATAATTTACCACAGAACGACTGACGGCTTTGTAGGTGGTGAGCAGTGTTGCCAACTGGAAATTTAGAAAACGGCTAAATTTAGCCGGAAAACCGGCTATATTTTTTTCAAAAACGTCCAGAATTCCGGCTAAATAAATTTCAGCCAGAAAAACGGCCAAAAAACCGGCTAAATCATACAAAACAGTCACATTACGAAAAAATATAGTAAACAACTGATTTTAATAATTTTATTTCTTTTCTGGAGTACTATCCGTAAACTATGCAGACAGATTTCTTAGTTTTATTACATATTATGCTCCAATCGCTGGCGTTACAGTCAAAATTTACTTTGTTCGGAGTTAGATGGCTCAACTAGTCAAAATTGTTGTATACAGATACAATTTCTCGGTCAAGTCCAAGTTCGAAATTGTGGAACATAAAATTCGTAGAAGGAACGTCCAATGCGTAACTATGGGCAAGGGCAACCGTATTTATGTGTGGATATCTTACCATCATCGCACCTGAACAATCTTATACTTTGATTAAAATTTAACTATTTTAGGCCCAAGACACATATCAAAATCATCATGACGATAATCCATCATGATGTTCATCATGGAAATTGGAGTGACACATATGTATGCTTTCGTCATTAGAATTCGTCATTTACTTTTGACGTTTGTGTAAATGGTGAAAATGTCCCTCACAATTGCGATATTTTGATGAATATTCTGTTAATAATTTGAGGACACACTTTTCTTAAAGAATTTGAATAGAAATATGTAAAGATTGATAAGAAATTTAATATTTTTGTAAGCTTGTTCTACAATTTTACAACGGATAGCGTCCCCAGTCATTATTGAGCAAATGATGGTCCAAATGCGTAATTTGGAACTCGTGCTAATGATGAGAAATTTGTGTCTTTCGAATATATGTGTTGTTATTCATTTTCGAATTTGAGCACCCCAAATTTTATTTTCAATAGTTACGAAATTGATGTTCCATTTTTGATGTTTCGCAATTACGAATTTGATGCTCCAAAGATACGAAATTGATGTTCCAAAATTATGAGCTTGGCCGGGAAATGGTGTAGATTTTTGATAAATTTGTGGCCACAAACCCAACAACAAAATGTAATGCATCTACGAAAATGTGTAGTTTCTATGAATCGTCAGACGTTGTTTAAGTAGCTTGCCTAGTAAACTACAAAAATTAAATTTAAGTGTGCATATATTTCGGGGGCAACTTACTCCCTTCTTCAGCACAAAAGCCAAGTGCCGAAGAAGGGGAAAAGTTGCTCCCGAAATATATACTCACTTAAATCTAATTTTTGTAGTTTACTGGGCAAGCTGTCGGATTAGTGCACAACGTTAGTGTTGAACACTACAAAGTTCTGGCGATATTATCAATATCTATGAATAGCGCTAAAAGCGCTTGTACTTAATCTGGCACCACAGGTACCGTATCTGTGGTAAAGAAGTGACACTTTGAAAAATGGAAAAATGTTCAGGTACCCCCAAGCTTCAAGAATTGCTCAGCAAAGAATTTTATCTAAGAAACTGTCTTCCATTTTGCAAATTATTCAGCATATTGGTGGTTAGTAAATTACATGCTTAGACTAGGTACTAATATCGTCAGTTTACATGAAACCCTAAATTTATTGAAGAAAGGCAAGTCTCCGCGGTAAATTTTTCCCAGGAGACATAAATGCAAGTTTTCCTCTACGTGGCCACAGTAGGTAATTACCCTATTACACGATAATAAGTGTATATTGAAATAGTTTCACGGCGATTAATTATTTTGTTTGTGAATATTGAAAAATTTATTCTAGCTTCAAAGTAAAAAAAAAAATATAAAATAATTTTAGCCGGAAAAACGGCCGAAGAAAATCAATTCCGGCTAAAAATCCGGCCGGCCGGAATTAGAAATTTCTTCCGGCTAAACAGCACGGTTTCCGGCTAAATTTGGCCGGAAAACGGCTAAATTGGCAACACTGGTGGTGAGTAAAGTCTCCTTATCAGTGCCCCATTTGCTGCCAGCAAGGGACTTCAAGATCTTGTTTCTGCCCTTCATTTTGTCACTAATGTTGTTGTTGTTGTTGTAGCGATTCAAGAGATTTTTTTTTCTCTTGAATCGAAGGGGGTCTTGGCAGCTCTTGGCCGTTTTTAGCAACGGGTAGCTCCGGGACGATTTACATCGAAGAACCGGCTGCCGTAGGAGCATTTTATGGACAACACAAACATCCATGGGTCACAGTGGGATTCGAACCCACGCACCGGCAACTCAGAGATAGACATCTCTGCCACTGAGCCACCGAATGCCCCAATCACTAATGTTGTCGGCATGGGTGTTGAATAGGCCGTGATTGTCAATTGTGACGCCAAGAATTTTGGGGTGACGGATAGTGGGAACTTCAGTGTCGTTTACTCTGATGTTAAGCCGTTGGTTGAATTCTTTGTTGTATGTGGTAAAGAGGGTGGCCGAAGATTTTGGCGCTGATAGCATTAGGTTCTTGTTGTTGAAGAAAAGGTTGAGCTCTTCCAAGTAACCGTTGATGAGATCGCACATGTCGGGAATGTCGTTGCCAGATGTCATTATGGTGCAGTTGTCAGCATAGGATACAATGTCGATTCCTCCGGGTGGGGTGGGAAGCCCTGACATGTATAGGTTGAACAAGGTGGGGGAAAGTACCCCGCCTTGTGGTACGCCTTGTTTTATCCTTCTTAGTTTAGATTTCCCATTTCTAAACTCGGTGCTGGATTGACGTCCGGCAAGGTAGTTTGCGATCCATTTGACTATATGCGGCGGTGTGGATGAATTGCGGAGATCCGTCAGTAGGAGCGAGTGGTTCACCGTATCAAACGCTTTCGACAGGTCTAAAGCCACAAGAATGGTACGCTTAAACGGCGGGGGTTGGTTGATCCCATTGAAGACCTTAGACATGATTCGGTCTAGTGCAGTGGTAGTGCTGTGCATTTTTCGGAAGCCGTGTTGGTGATTAGCGAGTTGTATGTGCGTCGCAAGAGTCTTGTGTATCAGCGATTCCAATATTTTCGCCACAGGGGATAAAAGCGTAATTGGTCGTTAGGATTCTCCTAAGGAGTGTTGTTTACCAGGTTTGGGTAACGGTATGATACGGCCTCTTTTCCAAATTTCTGGTATGATGAATGTTCGTAACGAAAGGTTCATCGTGGCAGTGATATACTCTATGGCCGGTGTGTCGAGGTGTTTGAGCATGATCATTGCTATACCGTCTGGACCAAGTGCTTTTGAATTTTTGGCATTCTTTATGGCCATTGCAACTTCTGTAGAGGTGCTTTGGAGATGTTCATCAACTTTAGTGTTTCGGATGTCTCGTGTGATTTTGCGCTTGAGTTTATCCTTAGTTGGGTGTTCGACGAATTGTTTGTTGAATAGGTTTGCGCATTTATTATCGTCGCTCACGGTTGAGTTACCAAACTTGATAGAAACCCTCCCTTGAGTTTTAATGGGGTTGGATAGGTTTCTAACCGTGCTCCAGAGTTTGCTCACACCAGTGTTTAAATTTAGTTTACTGAGATGTGATTGCCATATGCCTCTCCTGTGGTCGTTGACCTGTTTGACTATGATGTCATTAAGGTCGTTTATCCGTGGGTCACTTGGGTCTGCACTTCTGAGTTGATCCCTAGTTTTTGCCAATTTAGCCGCAGATGTTGAGAAGTTGGGTTTTAGGCTGGGAATGCGGCCTGCTGGAATGTATCTCTTAGCTGCAGTGAGAATAATTCGTCTAATTTGTTTTTCAGCCATACGTACATCACTTGGGGCGAGACTAGCAAAAGCCTCGTTGGTGAACCTTTTAAAGCTGTCCCAGTCAGCTTTGTTGAAGTTGGAGTACGTCTTCTTATCGGGATGGATGAATTTCGACGGCATATCCAGAGTCAGAATAATTGGCAGGTGATCAGATGATGTTGTGAGGATTGGTTCCCATGAGATGTCATTAATAAGTCCAGGGCTGGCGATGGAAATGTCAGGTGAACTTGTGCAGAATCCAGTGATACGGGTCGGATTATCGTCATTTAAAGGGCAGAAATCCGAATCATCCAGTTGGTCGGCGATGATGTTACCTTTGGTGTCGTTTTGGAGGTTGGAATGCCATAAATCGTGGTGGGCGTTGAAATGCGTCTTATTGGCTAGTTGTATCCGCCGCTTAATTTCGTCGGTTTCGTTGGCGTCCTTTGATAAGTTACAACCCAGATAGTTGAAGTTGTCTACATACTCGATTTTGAGATCCCCCACTGTGATGCTTGAATTTGCTGACGTCCTGCGAATCATGCAGCTTCAGTATGTGAAAAAATGCGCAGTAGGAACAACATCCTAAAAGCTCTAGCTGGTAGCACCTGGGGCAAAGATAAAGAAACCATGCTAGCTACCTATAAAGCGGTGGGTCGAGCGGCCGCTGATTATGCAGCCCCAGTTTGGACACATAGTCTATGTGAAACAAACTGGACCAAAGTTCAGGTCTGCCAAAATGCCGCTCTACGCATCGCGACAGGTTGCCTTCTGATGTCTGCCCAGGATCACTTACATCAGGAGACAAAATTGATGCCAATACGTGATCACAATCTCCTACTCTCTAAACAGTATCTTGTTGGTTGCTACCGTGAGGATCATCCCAATAATCATCTCATGGACCGAATTCCTCCACCACGACATGTCAGGCGTGGTTTACGAGACCTTGAGAGAGAGGTTCAGGGATACAAACGGGACCCTTACGATGAAGTTACATACCGAGCCGCCATTGCAGCGATTCACACTGATGAAGTGAATCGGTCTATCGCGAGTTTAGGTGCGAATAGAGTCCTCTCAGAGCGCCCACCACCAATTTCGCCTGAGGAGATTAGGCTCCCGAGAGCCACCAGAGTAACACTAGCTCAACTTCGGTCGGGTTTTTGTTCACGCCCAATTCGTACCTTTCTCGCATAAACCCGGACATCCAAAACATCTGTCCAAACTGCAATGGTACTCCTCATGATGTGGGCCATTTGTTTCAATGCCCCGCTGCGCCCACTGATCTTACCCCTATATCACTGTGGTAAAACCCTATCGCAGCAGCTATGTTTTTGTCCTTAGACCTCACGGACACAAACATTGACGAACCATAAATCGTGCCCACATAGATGCACAGAGGCTACACACCTTTCTGCACCGCTACAAGAAGAAGAAGAAGAATTTGCTGACGTCTATGTTTTCGATTGCATCATGGCCTTTGTTTTGGTTTCGTTGATATGTAGTCCAACTTCCTTTGCGGCGTTATCGAGGTTATGCAGAAGGCTTTTTGCATCACCGAAATCTTCCAGACATGATGTTGATGTCGTCTGCGTATGCTACTAATTGAGTCGACTCCATGAGTAGCGTTCCGTTGCTGTCTATATTCATGGCTCGAATTACATTACAGCGTCGGCGCTAGCCTGTCGCCCTGCTTGAGTCCAGTACGAGTTTCAAATAGGTCAGTGAGTCGGTTCTGCACTCTGACCTGCCATCGTCGATGTTATATTCCCAACACTTTTAGAGTAGTAGCTTCACTTCAGTAGCACGTGTATAGCGTTGGCCAGGCACGTTCCACCGTGCTTCAGCAGTTCTGCTGGGATCTCGTCAGCGCCGGGCGCTTTATTACTTTGGAGCGTCTGTATGGCGAGACTCACCTCCTCTACTGTTGGGGGTTGAACGGGAGGGCCTGGTTCGGCTAACTGCTCAAGAGCTGGCGCCGTGGAGGAGATTTATGGTGCATTGAGGAGCTCTTCGAAATGCGAGGCCTATCGTTTGTTCACGCTGTCATTGTCACTGATGATGTTACCATCCTTGTCCTTACATAGACTAGTCCTGGGTTGATATCCGTTCTTGATATTATTCATAAGTTTGTACGCCTGTCTAATGTTCTTACTGGCTAATCTTTGGTTTATTTGCTGTAACTGCTCGTCAAAATGTTTTTGTTTCTTACGTCTAATTAACTTATTAGATACTCGCCAAAGTTCTTTGTATCTTTCTTTCTTGGCTCGGGATGCGCTTTGTACGTATTAGCGATAGGCTTCATTTTTCGCCTCAATCGAGGCCCTGCATTCGTCGTCGACCTAGTCTGTTCGTCTACGCCGGCCTTTATAACCCACGACCTCTTCTGCAACGCCTTTGATGCTGTCTTTGAGCTCCTCCCAGAATTGCTTAATTGTTGATGTTGACTCCCTTCATCGGATGATTTTATTTACGCATTACCATCATGGACCGTTTTTCACGTTGGCCCGAAATGGTACCCACGGCCACGAGTGATGCAACAAAATGGCTGTTTTAGCACGCATTGGGTCAGCTGATTTGGAACATCTGTCAACATCATCCTCCTACAGTGGTTCACAGCTGGAATTGCAACTTGTTGGGTGAAGCCGTATCAGAACAACGGCATATTATCCGGCAATAAATGGTATACATAGTTCAATGACTCAAGGCAAATTGAAAAAATTTTTACGTTAAGGCATTTTGCATAATCATATCAAAATATAAATGCATCACCATCAACAAATACGTTTATAGGTTTTCGTTTAAAAAATAATAAATAAGTCAAATTTTGGACCCCTGAAGAGCTAAAGAGCGTATTGGAAGCTAAATTGGAAGTTAAATTCTGTATTCTGTTGTTTGTATGGAAATGGAAATGTTTCTCGGCTTTCAGCAGGCCGTGCTTTGTCCCTGATGACTCCGCCACGATGTAGAAGCCCGCAGGTGAGGCTACAGGTTGTTGTACTAGCGTTGCAGAAAGGCGTGAACTGCTGTGCATGTCTGTGGAAGTGATATGTTTCGCCGTCGTTCTTGCCTATTGTCTCAAGCGACAAGAACGTAGCAGCTGCAATAAGGTTGTCCCATAACGCCCTCGGAGTGAGGTTAGTGGGTGCAGCGGGGCATCGGAACAGGTGGTCCACATCATGAGGCGGACCTTTCGAAACTCCAAGTGCCTTTTCCGCCTCACCTACTGACATTTCAGCGAAACTATTCCACATTTGTGTTGGACTGTGCTCGGTGCAGTTTATGTTGTTTTGAAACCACTCCGTCATTTTATCAATGAATGGAGTTACAGGTTCAAAGTTGTCGTTTGTGAGATTGTGCCACTTGATTTTTTCGACAGGCTTGGGAGTTCTTCTATTTCTTGCTCCTCCTGCTTTCAAAATAAATTCTGACAGGAGCAAACGATGTTGGCTGACGACAGATTCACCCAAGATCACCTTGCAGTCTCTTACCCACCTTCTCATAAAATCGAAACAGAGGTGGTAATCGATCTGCGTTTCGTGTTTCCTATCTCCGTGTCCACTACTGTAGGTGATTAGGTGTCTCTCGTTTTTCACAAACCATGTATTTAGGATGACCAAACCATGCGATCTGCACATGGTCAGAATAGCTTCACCTTCGTCATTTCTGACCGTTGAAGGGCTACCCTTTCCACCATGGCAATCCTCGTAATCATAATTTGATTCACCCACATGGCCATTTAAATCTCCTCCCAAGAACACCAATTGGGTATCTGGAATGGTCTGAGTTAGGGTGTCAACGTCGTTCCAAAATGCCTCTTTTTCTTCTGGTGGCAGTCCCACTTGGGGAGCGTAGGCACTTATTACGTTTCACACCCTTCCGTAGATAACCAATTTGATGCTGATCAAGCGGTCACTTCTCTTCGCGACACTTATTATACTGCCAAGTAAAGACGCCGCCAGAATAATGCCAACTCCGTTTCTTTGGTTTGTAATTCCATAGTAGTACAATTTGTACTTCATGGAATTCGTAAGAAACCGGGCTCTGTCGATATGGGTATTTCGCCACTTTGTCTCTTGCACGCACATAATGTCTATCCCTCTCCGCTTCATGATATCCTCAATCTCCTCGCTCTTTGACGTCATGGAACCGACATTCCAGCTTGCAACCCTCAGCTTCTCCACAATGTAATTGGACTGCCTTATATTGCTCGCCCCAGGAAACCGTCGAGCTCTGGCGCGAACTAGGTTCGCATAGCAGAAGTAGTGCCCGGCGGGGTAGTGCTTGTATCTGCGTCAATTTTCATAAGGCCTTCCATTCTTTTACACCTTTTGGAGAAAGGTTGTGTTTTTGGCACTAGTGTGTGGAAATAAGTAAATTTATGGACTTTCCTTTTACGTCCGCCGGCTATCTCCAGACGCGGCAACCCATACACACACACACTAACCTATGGGAGGTCTTGTTGATGTTAAAACGTGCCTCAGGCTTCAGATGTCATGGTTGCCTGCGACCTTCGCATACTAGCGGCCAAGCACCCTCTTGACCATGCATCCCTCGGCGCATGCTGATCCACCTTGGATTAGGTCCCTTTTTAGTCGCCTTCTACGACACGCCGGGAAAGGCGGTGGCATTATTCGCGACCCATGCCACAGGGCAGTAATGAGGCGCACCACAGCAGCTCGGACAAATGTTCTGAATGTCCGGGTCTATTCGAGATAAGTATGAATTGAGGCGCGAACAAAAACCCGACCTAAACTGGGTTAGTGTCGCTCGTGTGGCTCTCGGAAGCCTAGTCTCCTCAGGTGACATAGGTGGTGGGGGCGCTGAGAGGACTCTATTCATGCTTAATCACCCTATTGACCGATTCACAACGGTTGTGTAAATATCTGCCATGGCCGCATGGTATGCTGTGTCATCAAACATTTCGGGAGATTCTCGTTTGTATCTCTGGACGTCTCTCTCGTGATCTCTGATGCCACTCCTGACATTTCGTGGAGGGGGAGTATTGTCCATGAGATGATGGTTTAGTGATCCTCTCGATAGCAACCGACCAGATATTGTAAAGACAGGAAAAAATTATAATCACGTATTGGTAACATGTAGTCTGGCTGGTCTAGCGGTTAGTGCGCGCACCTTCGGTGCACAGGGTCATGAGTTCGAGTCTCACCGTGGATCATGGTGTTTTTCGAACTCACGAGCTTGTGACGGACTATGATCCCACTCAGATGTTAAACGAGTACCCATTTATGGGGATAAATAACACTGCTGAGCGTGATGCTGATCTCATTACCTCAACAAAAAGCAGATAAGATCTTGGAAATAGGATGTCACTAACACATCCTGCGGCCTTAGTCCAATGCTGGATTGTCGCGCCTGTTATTTATTTTTATTGGTAACATGCTGGTTTCTTGATGAAGATGATCCTGGGACGACATTAGGTGACCTGTAGTTACCAAGCGGCAACTTCATAGGTTTAACTATTTTTAAGTTCGAAAGGCGAACTCTAAATGGATACTGAATTGGATATAATAATAAAACTTGCAGACAAACGCGTGACAAATATTACTTTGTCTCCATTTCAAAATATAAAGTCTCTATAGATTTTATTGTTGTTAAAGCGAATTTTGAACGCCAATATTTATTTTATGCCAGTGATAATGATCCAACGCACTCTGATATGACCGGCACGGTGTCTTGATTTGCGAGTAAGGAAAACAGCGTTAAGAGGGATATAAAATATGTTGCTCCCCGATTTGTACTCTTATTTTCTGGCCTCAACAAATGATGTCATAACTTCGTTAGTTAATGAAATCCACCCACAGAGCGTGACAAAACCCATAAAGTCAATATTTGTTGTACAGAACTAACATCTTGCGAAAATGTCCAAAAACTCAAATAATCAAAGAAGTTATCAATTAATGAATTTAAATGAATGTACTTACTGTTCATTGCCCATAGGCATTCCACTCCGATCAGTCTCCACCATCGAATATCCAGCAGTTACCACAGCTCCCGGTTTTCCAGTCCGTTGATCTCCAATGTATGTACGAGCAGTCATCCTTCTTCCCGCATCCGATACATGAGATGGTGCTTCTCCATGACCACCGTAATATGCTCCTCCGTCGTCATGGTGTCGCATCGGCCCTTCAGCATAGACAGGTCTAGTGGACGATCGATCGTAGAAAGGCAATTTACTAGGCCTGACATCATCTCCTGGCGAACATTCTGTACCCGGCTGCATAGCCAAATGTGGATGCTGCGCCCGTGTAAATGCAGGATTGGAATCTGACGAAATATCACTGAACTGATTCACATCAATTTTAGGATAAGCATAGCGTGGACTTGTTCTCGACTGCGACATTGGTGACTTCACCGTATAAGCAGTTCCATGTTGGAAATGACCCGACACCTCGGATCCCATGTAGGCAAAACGTTCACTGGACTTGGGTGTAACGGGTTTGTTGGGTACATCGTAGGTGGTGTATGCAGGTGGAATGGGATATGTCCGTTCCACCATTGGCGTCTCGGAGCCTTTTAGCATGTTGCAGCATTCGTAGAAGAGACGTTCTTCTTGGCTTAGCGCGATTCGTGAAGTTGTGTTCTGGAAGCGATCAAACGTTGTTTCAGCGGGCTCGGGGGAGGAGATTGGTTCAATTTCGGCAGGTATAACAGCTTTAGTCGGAAGATTTTCAGGAGATTTTTGAATTGGTTGAGATGAAGGGGGCTCCTCAGCTTGTGGAGGCTCATCGTCTGGTAATTCTGGTTCACTTTCAACTGGCGGAGTTTCTTCGATTTCCTCGGTTGGTGGTTCGGGTTCCAGCTCATTGTCGGATTTTTCAGACAGCGCGGCAATTGGAGTTTCGCTTCGAACAACCGGCGATGGCGTCTTCTCTCTCTCCTTTTGCTTCGGTTCATTCACCTTATTCAAATATTCGTATTCAGACAATTTCTGAACATGTGTGAATGTTTGTTGATGTTTGGCCAAAGCAGTCGCTTTGGCAAAAGTCTTATTACAAATGGCACAATCGTACGAGACATCGGGAAGAGATGGGTCGGGAATTTTCTTCGGACGTCTGGCCATCAAAATGGAACGTCTTCGTCGTCGCTTCTGTCCGAATCGGGATCTACTCGAGACATCTTGCGAAAAACTCGTGTACATGCTCATATCATCCTCGAGATCCATATCGATGAGTTCTGTGTTGGTGTTTTCGTCCTCGTTCACGTCCATTGTGCGTTGATCGTCGAGCGAGGGGGTTGGGACGTGATTCAGCGTAGCCGGAAGAGTTTGACTCGATAGTGCATCCGCTGGCAAGTTGGCATCAAACTCATCGGCTTGCGTGAACTCTTCGTCGTCACATATTCGATTATTTACACTTTGGGCAATGGCTGCCAGACAGTTGTCATCATCATCGTCGTCTGGGATGTCGGGAACGAATTTTGGCGTGGGCGTGCTTCTGGTCGATCGTCGAGTGGCACGAAGTTTTGGTTTGACAAACGACTCGTCCGCGTCGGATGTGGGTTTGGATTTGTTTTTCGTCGGTGAGTCGTCATCGTCCGCCTTGCCGGAGGAGGTTGATTTGCTCTTGTTTAATCGCGGGTCGCGACTCGGTTTCTTCTTGGTGGGAGTTTCAGTTGTAAGAACTGACGATAGGAGACTTGGCCGCAGAATAGGTTTTTTGGATTCGTCTGTATTTTTCTCCGTGACGTTAGTGGGTTTCGTAGGCTCGGCGCTAACGGCAGCCGGAATGGATGGTAGTGAAATACTTGCACTAAAGGATGGCACAATTTTCTCCTTATTGCCGGCACTGAAGAGCCCGGTAAATCCTCGATTGGCAAACAGCCCCTTGCCGAATTGCTGGAACGTGTTCTTGCCGAACGTGAAGGACTCTAGACCCGATCGCAGTTCGTTGATATTTTCATTTTCAGCTTTTCGCTCTTTTTTGAGTCGACTCATTTTCTTCTTTATTTTGCGTTGTGAGTTCGATTTGCTGTTGGACGTCTCGTTGACGGCTTTCGATGAGTCGTCTTGTATTCGATTGCCGCCATGAGAATCAACCGAGCACGAATTATCGGCTGAGCAAGGAATAAAATGTGATTTGGCTGTGGCGACGTCTTTATGCGAACCAAATGCGAACTCCGTCGATGTGTATGAGCGAAATGTGCCAAACGTCAAATTGAAGTTTCGAGTGCCGAGCTTGGGAATGGATATAGGATCGACGTTAAGCTTTGGTGTTTCTTGGGCTTCAGTCAAGTTTCGGAATAAGTTCTCCTGTGAACTTTTGGATTTATCCGATTTTTCTTTATCCGGCTTATCGACAACGTGATTAGTAACGGTGCTCGGCTCAACGGCAGTTCGTTCCGATTCTTTGACTGAGTCGTTTGCATTCTTCTTGCGTTTCGGTTTGGGCTTGGGTTTCTCTTTGGCCGAGTTGCTCTCCTCTTTCTGATCGGCCATAACAATCTTACGCTTCGTCAACGGTGTCAAACGGATTCCCGTTATGTAGAGATCGTCACTTTTCTCGTAAGCCAAGTTTTCGAGCTTTTTAAGCTCGTCGATTCGAGACTTGTCCACTTCTTTAAAGCTCTCGAGCAATTGATCGGCCACAATTGCGGCCAATTCATTTTTACGACGCCGACGAACCGGTGGAGTTTGTTTTGGGCTGGTTTCATCGGTAGGCGGGGCTTGTTTTTGGATTTCAGACACGGCGGGAGCTTTTTCGGTTGAAGACGCTGTACTGTCGCATGGCGTTTTGGTTGCTTTCTTGGACTTATCTTTGGGAGTCTCCTCGGGTTTGGCTGGAGTTTTCGGATCCGGTAGGTTTGCGGACTTATCAATGTTTTGCACAAGTTCTTCGGCGTTAGTTGGAGCAACCGGGTTTTTCTTGCGACCATTTTTCTTCGGCGGCGTTTGTTTGTCGTCGGGCTTAAGTTCGTCCACGCTCGGCACATTTAGCGCATCAGATAATGAGATATTTTCAGGTTTCATTGAAAGCCTGCGGGATCGAAGCCGTTTAGGCACCTCAGGGATAACGGGATCACACTCCACCACCACCGCTGCCAGGTTCTCTGAGCTTTCAGTCAAGTTTTCCGTGCTCTTGTCTGCACTCATTTTCCGCTTTGCCTTGATTTCGTCGGCACTCATCTTCGTCAGTGTCACAGAAACTTGTTTGCAAATTTTACTATGATCCGCAACCAACTCTGGGGGCTTACCGGGCGGTGAGTCTGTAGTATCATTCGAAGTGGCAACACTAGTCGGAACGGATGGCGGAGGAGCTTTCGCCACCGGCGAAACAAGACTCTCTTGACTAGTAAAACGTGTTGGACCACTGGACTCCTCGGGGACATTTATGGTAACCGGCTCAATATCATCCTCGGGGTCCAAGAAGCTGGCAACGATTTCATCGAGCTCCTTGCAAATGCTGGAGTTATTAGGCGCTGCAGGAAAGTTATTCTTATTGCGGTTACTTCTCCGCTTAGTGGCCGGCTTTGGAGGAGCTGGGGCCGCTTTGATGGGCGACTGATAGGCAGATCGAGAAGTTGACGGTTTTGGTTCGTCCCTTAGTTCCATTGGGTTCGGCCAGGACGTTGCCAAAAGATTGGTGTCACTTAATGTGATTTTAGCAATCGCATCATCTTTGGTCGCTGAACTGCTTGTGGAGGGGACATCAGCGGCTGCCAAAACCGTCGGAATCGTCTTTTTGACCGACGGTACGTAGCCCTTTCTCGTATATTTTCGCGCCGGCGATGAATCTTCGGGTGATCGGAAAAATATGTTTTCCTGGACTGCACGAAGTGTGTCAAAAATAGATTTATCTTCGGCTTTCTTAGAGGTTGAAGCAATGGGCTCTGTGGCGGTGTCGGCAGCTGGTTTTGAATCTTGGACGGGCTCTTCTGCTTTCTTCTCTTCTAGGGCGGGTTTGACATTCTCCATAGTCGGCAGAGCGGCATTGTTGTCCATAATTTCGAGAATGGGTTGTTTAGCGAGTGATTCTTCGGTTGGTTTGACTGCAGCACTTTCGGTCGGCTTCGGGTCTATAGGCTCCGTCGCTGGACTGTCTATCTTTTTCTTTTGACGCGATTTCGGTGGCGCTTTTTTAGGAGATCCTCTCGTTTTGCCCTTAGCTTTATTCCCTGCAGGTGTGGGAGAACTTTCTACTGGCGGCAAATGGCTGTTCACCTCTGCTTCTTGAGCAGATTTCTTCTCATCACTTTCCTTAATCGCTGGTGTATCCAAAATGCATTCTGGCTTTGGGGGTTCCAAAATTGGTTCAGTCTCTTTGGGAATTGTCTTTTCGGACGAAACCGGTTTGTCTTCCTGGCTTTCTACGGTAATTTTCTTTGCTCGTCCCCTTTTTGCTGGTTTCTTCATCGCTGGAGGTGTCTGTACGACGTTGGATTGTTCTTCGGAAACGACAGCCTTGGGCACGTTTTGAATCTTTTCATCTTTCGAAGTGGTGGCCTCTTCACTCAATTTCGAGTCCGCAATCTTCTTGGGTTCTTCCAAACCGATGATCTCTCCAGATGAAGCGACGACTATTTTTGGAATCAAACTCTCAATGTCCTCCGCGATGTTGGTCTCTTGCTTACGAGGCCGACGACCGCGAGGCTGTTTGACGACCTTCGGCGTAGGTTCCGGGTCCGGCGTTTTGTCAACCAAGTCCGACACATCTGCCAATTTCTTATTTTCTTCAACAATCGGTTTATACGGCTGGTCTACCGGAATTTGTGATGCCACAGGCTCTGGCAATTGTGGCT
The DNA here is from genome assembly GCA_949715475.1 of Microchrysa polita. Taxonomy (NCBI): domain Eukaryota; kingdom Metazoa; phylum Arthropoda; class Insecta; order Diptera; family Stratiomyidae; genus Microchrysa; species Microchrysa polita. The sequence goes on along the minus strand of OX454418.1, from coordinate 36,425,745 downwards.
GATTTTTCTTAGAAGTTTTAGCGCCTCCTCGGCCTTTTTTAGTTGCAGGGGTTTTAACAGGCTCGGCCTGTGCTGTTGCAGGACTTGGTTCTATTTCCTTTAGGATAAGTGGGACAGAAAGTGGCTCTACAGTAACGGAATCCGGCTGAGGTTTTTTCGATTTCGATTTGGCCTTCGGCTCAATTATAACTTTAGAACTGTCAACATGCACGGCCGAATCAGATGTCCCAACACTCGATACAAGATTGATTGGACTTTCAACATAGGACACAGTTGGAAAACAGATTGGCGTCATTAGCTCCGGAATCACTGGCGGCAGACTTGGCTTTGTGGTAGGCGGTGAACTTCGCTTCTTCGCTACGGTGAGGTTCAAAGCCTCCTCTAGAATTGGAGGCGCTTCAAACTGCATCATCCCCACATCTGGAGGGCTTTTACCACTGCTGCCGCGACCTTTGCGAGCCGTCGTAGTCGTCTCCGTAGTAGGCTTATCGGCAAACGGTCGAAAAAAGCTAATAACCGGTGGCGGCGCGACTGGAGGATTTTCAACAACAATCGCCGGAGGCATGTTTCGTGTACTCTTTCGCACCGTCTGTTCAACCGGATGAACGGGGAAAAAATCGTGTAAATTTCCCCGCGTGCTTGACTTTACCGGCGTGCTGTTTTGTAGTAGAACACTATCTGCCGACATGGACGATACGGCGCTATCGTTAAATTCCGTGGGAGTATTGTCTTTAGGAGGAGGTGCTGTTGTCGTAATTGCAATGGCCTTCGGCGGAGTTGGGTCATCACATTTATCGCTTTCTACTAGACTATCGTACATATCACTTGTCATGGACATATTGTCGTCTTTTGTTGTCGTTGTGGACTTTGTGGCGACGTTATCATCTTCGCATTCCACTTTGATGGCAGGAGGTATAAGACTCGGTTTCGGTGTAACGAATGCATCCGATTTCGATTTTTGAATAATTTTCCGAGTGACTGTTTTTCGCTTCGGCGTACGACTGGTGGACAGAGATTCCGGCGAAGTTAAAACACTGGGAGGATCAGCAGGTGCGGAAGAATCCTGAGGAGGTGTTTGCTGTCTGGTCGAAAGAACCTTATCCAAATTATCGCTTCCATCAAAGAAGGGCTTGCCCAGCTTTTCTTGTAGCTTTGCTATGCAGTCGGTAAGCTTCTTGCCGCGTTGACGTTTGTTCACGGGACTGACTTCGAAGAGTTTCGACCGACCCTGATTAGCGGGCGGAACAACAAGATTCAACGGTTCCGTAAGGCTTATAGCTTTCGAAGTCGATGGCTCATTTGGATTAGCACTTCTTGTTGGTGTCACGTCTCGCTGTGGCGACTGCTTGGGTGTCTTGACTTGCTCTGGCTGTTTGGGCGACTCATCATTATGTTTCGGCGATTTGTCTTGACCACGTTTGGCGGGACTGCGTTTTTTCGGCGTTTTCTCAGCTGGATTCGGTGCTTCCGGAGCATCAACAACATCCGTCAATTCAACAACACTTTCCACTTTCTTCGGACGTTTTCCCGGCTTCTTTTCACCTGCCGAAACCTTATCACAGTTTTGTGGCGATTTGTGTACAACCGCCGGTAGCGATTGCTGCTGTTGTTGTTTTGCCGTAGACTTTTGCGGAGTGTTGGGTGCAGACTTTTTAGTCACCGTTTCATTCGAAGTGCCAGCACTAGTAGTTTCTGCCGCGTTGGTATTACTACCCCCTTTTTGTTTCTGTTCCCTCAGTCGCATGGCCATACGTCCGGAATTCCGTGTGATTTGTCGGGCCATAATTCGCTGCTTACGACGCATATTTGTTGATATGGCAGTTAACGTTGTACTGGCAACCGTCATGGCTTTGCCTTTGACGACTTTCTTTACACATGTGGCGTTAACGAGTTTCTTTAATCCTAGATTCTTTGCAAATTTCTTAGAGCGAGGTTTTGTTACGTTGGGAATTATTTGTCGACAGGCTCGTTTTGCGGGGAGGTTTTCAAGCATACGACGAATAGTTTCGGCTAAAATGAAAGATAAAAAAATTGTTACTTTGTGTATATTGTAGTAAATGGATGGTAATGATAGCGAATCTAATCCCAATTTCAGACTACGACAGGATTTGCTAAAGCATTTCCTTGCAATTCGACTAGGATACATTTTAAATTTAGTGACAGGCTTTGACTGGGTTAATTCAGTAGTTTGAATAATTCCTTTTGATAGTGTAAATCCCCAAAGAATTTTATGGTTAAAAAAACAACAACAAACTTGGTACACCATTCTAGCAACCGGTGACTGGGATAAACATTCACCCGTAACAATGTAAAAACACGTAACATTCCCATTTATTTGAAATAAAATCTGAGTTAGTTATTAGTACAGGGGGGCGAAGTTTATTTTATGAAATTTCTACGCCAGGAAATGTGGAGACTAATTTGGCCAAGCCTTGTGGCGCTACAGAAGGTCAAACATTTGCGAAAACATTTTTTTTTTATGAAAATGGTAACATGTATTGAAAATTGGTATACATAACAAACTTATATACCTCCTATGGTTTTAAACAGACTGCCAAAAGGTTCGATCGACTTGCGGCCTTCGATTGGTATAAAGCTGGCCCCAGACCGACCGGAGTGTGGCAAACACCGCACAAAAGATTGATACGAAAAATCGTGCAGCAGCAGTGCAGCAGTATGGTTGGACGACTCCAAGGTATGTTGTTGTAGTAGCGGTGCAGAAAGGCGTGAGCCGCTGTGCATGTCTGTGGAAGTACTCTATGTTTCGTCGTCGTTCTCGCCTATTGTCTCAAGCGACAAGAACGTAGCAGCTGCAATAGGGTTGTCCCATAGCGACCTCGGAGTGATGTTAGTGGGTGCAGCGGGGCATCGGAACAGGTGGTCCACATCATGGGGCGCACCACCGCAGCTCGGACAAATGTTCTGAATGTCCGGGTCTATTCGAGATAAGTATGAATTGAGGCGCGAGCAAAAACCCGACCTAAGCTGGGCTAGTGTCGCTCTTGTGGCTCTCGGGAGCCTAGTCTCCTCAGGTGATATAGGTGGTGGGGGCGCTGAAAGGACTCTATTCATACTTAATCTCCCTATTGACTGATTCACAACGGTTGTGTGAATATCTGCGATGTCCGCATGGTATGCTGTGTCATCAAATATATCGGGAGGTACCCGTTTGTATCCCTGTGCGTCTCTCTCGAGGTCTCTGATTCCACTGCTGACATGTCGTGGAGGGGGAGTATTGTCCATGAGATGATGGTTTGGGTGATTCTCTCGATAGCAACCGACCAGATATTGTAAAGACAGGAGAAGATTATGATCACGTATTGGCAACATGCTGGTTTCTTCATGAAGATGATCCTGGGACGACATTAGGTGACAACCTGTAGCGATACGTAGAGCAGCGTTTTGGCATGTCTGGATCTTGTTCTAGTTTGTTTCACAAACGGTTTGTGACCACACCGATGCTGCGTAGCTGGGAATTGTTCTACCTATCGCTTTGTGGGTGACCAACATAGTTTCCTTGTCCTTGCCCCAGGAACTCCCGGCTAGTGCCTTTAGGACGTTGTTTCTACTGTGCATTTTGTCGACTAGGTCTTCGACATGATTTTTCGACTTTATCATGGTGTCTAGATAGACACCAAGGATTTTGGGGTTAGTAACAGTAGGAACAACGTCGTCAGCATGCTCGCCAGTACGGATCCTAAGCTCCTCCGAAAAATCCTGCGTCCAGGTGGTAAGAAGTGTTGCAGTGCATTTTGACGGTGAAATGACGAGGTTGCGGATACTGAAAAACTCCACCAGTTTCTTAGTCATTTAATCGAGCACACATGCCATTTAAATCATTCCCCGTGGGGAGTACGGTGCAATCGTCCGCATAGGAAATTAGTTCGATACCTTCCGGGGGTGTTGGAAGGCTCGACAGGTAGATGTTAAACAATGTAGGAGAGAGTACGCTACCTTGTGGAACTGCCTGCTTAATTTTCCTATGCTTTGAACAACTGCCACAAAACTCAGTATAGGATTGCCTCCCAGCTAGATAGTTGGCAATCCATCTAACCACTTGAGCAGGAACATGCATATTAAGGAGGTCTGCCAACAGCAAAGAATGGATAAACGTGTCGAAGGCTTTCGACAGGTCAAGTGCCACTAGGACAGTTCTGTCACAGGGCGGTTTCTGGTTGAGGCCATTATGGATGTGATGGGTGATCAGATCCAGAGCTGTTGTAGTACTATTCATCTTCCTGAAGCCATGCTGGTGAGAAGCTAGCTCAGCATGAGATACAAGGGTGGGGTGGATAGTGCTTCGAGCGTCTTTACAACGGGTGATAAAATCGTGATTGGACGGTAGGAATCGGCGAGTTTTGCGGTTTTACCGGGTTTTAGAAGGGGGGTAGTTCGACCCTTTTTCCAAAATTCAGGGATGAAAAGCGTGGATATCGACAAGTTGAAAGCCATCGTTAGGTATTCGATGGCCGGAAGATCTAGATGTTTCAGCATGGCCATTGAAATGCCATCCGGTCCAATGGCCTTAGAGTTTTTAGCGTTCTTGATCGATGCTGAAACTTGGTCCGCAGTATAGATGGGAATAATGTCAACTGTTCAGTAGCGTATCCTTCTTTTTATTCTGCAGTTGAACGACTTGGTCTTGGGATGCTCAATAAATTGCTTATTGAATAAGCTCGCACAAAGTTTAGGATCTGCGGTGGTTTTCTTGCCGAATCTGATGGCTACACTACCTTTGTCTTTGGTTGGATGTGACAGGGCGCGGACTGTAGCCCAAAGTTTGCTGACACCTTTCGAGAGATCGCAGCTTTCAAGATGCTCGTTCCATTTTTCTTTCTTGTAGGTGTTGACTTGTCGATTTATTTCGGAGTTTAGCTCCTGAATTCTGGGGTCTGCCGGATGTGTGCGTCTTAAGTTGTCCCGTTCGACGGCTAGCCTTGCGGCAGTAGTTGGGAAATATGGCCGAACTTTGGGGATACGTCCTGCCGGAATGAAGCGAGCTGCCGCTTTGACAATGACGTACCTTATATTCTTTTCGGCTTCCCTGGTGTTCGTTGGAATAGGTAGCGCGGCGAACATCGTCGTAGTGAACGTAGTGAAACCCTCCCAATTTGCCTTTTTGTGGTTGATAAACGTACGCTGTTCTGACGTCGTCAGTTCAGCTGGTTTATCAATTTTGATAAGTATGGGGAGGTGATCGGATAGGAGGGAAATAGTTGTCTCCCAGTGGGTTTCACTTATCAAACTGGCGCTTACAATAATTATGTCAGGAGAACTATGGCAGGCACCAGCGACGCGTGTAGACGAAATTCCATTGAGTGCGCAGAAGTCTGATGGGTCTAATTTGGTCGCGATATCTATACCTCTGGCATCATTTGCGAGAAGAGAGTGCCAGAGTTCGTGATGGATGGGTGTTAAAGTCGCCAAGTAGGATCCTATGCTGTCCTGTGAGGAGTGGACCAATATCGAACCTATAACCAGAGTCACAGCTGGATGCTGGCGGAACATAAATGTTTATAAGTTCGATATTGGTATTGCCGGATTTAACGGCAATAGCTTGCATTTCCGCCGTGCCGTCGTTAAAACGAAAATCGAATACACTGTATTGCACGGTTCTGTGTATTAGGAATGCAAGCCCTCCTCCTGGATTAGGACCCTGCCTGCCGACTCTATCGCGCCTCAAAAGTATGTAATCGCCGCGGATATTGAATTCGGGAGTTGAAGGTTCGAGCTTTGTCTCCTGAAATGCCGCTATCAGAATTCTGTGTGTACTCATGAAACGGACGATCTCGCTGATCTTCTTGCAAATGCCATTGCAGTTAAACTGCAAAATGGTGAGTGGGGTGTACACTGCTGTGGGGGGGGGGGGGGGGGGTGCAGGTGTTAAACTTGAGCAACTTGTATGACTCCAAGGTATCATTCTTGGAACCGGTCTTTTGTGCGGTGTGTGCCACACTCCGGTCGGTATGGGGCCGGCTTAAGGGGGTCATCAAATAGTGTTTCCAAGAAAGTTTTATCAAAATATAACTGTTACTTTCAATATATCAAGAGACACGAGAGCATATCGCCCGCCAAAGGAAAAAAACGAAAGTGAACAAATCTATGATTACCGGAGACAACTTGCTTTTTTCTTTGACAGGGCTACAGCCTTCCAGGCAACATCCCCCAAAAAAAAATTTTACCAAAAATATTCCACATATCCTGTTCTAGTGCCTTTCCAAAAAATCTTCGATCGGCACAATAACGGGTAAGATAGTGGGAGCATTAACATTATATTCAATGCCTTTTTGACGACTCCCACCAAATTACTTTAAGAAGTAGTCCTGTACATTTAAACTTCTCCAGCATTTACACCTAAAACAAAATTACATATGAGCAGCGGATTGGAGTGATATGTATTCTTTTTGCGGCAGATGAATTTTTCTTTGGCGAGGTAACTTTTACAACTTTGTTGTTTTTGGTCAGATATAGTATAAGGTCAATTTATAGTCTGTAGGTGTTGGTCTGGTTGGTGTTGTCGTTAGTGCGCACACCTTCGATAGTTTCGAATCTCACCATGAACCATGGTGTTTTTCGGACTCACGACCCATGTGACGGACTATGACGAACTTTCTCAGATGTTAAACGAGTACCCATTTATGGGGATAAATAACACTGCTGAGTGTGCTGTTGATCTCAACACTTCAACAAAAAGCAGTTAAGATCTTGGAAATTGGATGCGACTAACAATTCTGCGTCCTTAGTCTAATGTTGGATTGTCCCGTCTGTTATTTATTTTTTAAATGTATAGTAGTCAGTCATATTAGGATTTTAAATAGAAATAAATAGAGTAAGGCTAATTTTTGCTGATTTTTAACCTGTGGGTGTTAGATATTTAGATCATAAAATACAGTGCACACACAGCCACTTAAGATTCTAAATCTAAACAAAAATTAGTCGTACTTTCCAAATAGATTCAGATAACGACCATGGGTCTAAGAGTCGTATTAGACGACATTGTTTATATAATAATGAGTATTGAAAACGATATATGAACTTTCATGAACCGCGAGTTTATAAGAAATTAGTTGAGTTCTTGAGCTCAACAAAATAAGATCCAAAGTCTAAAATAAGAGAGTCTTGAATCTAAAGTTTAAAAGTATTTTCATTTCATAAAGAGAGGTGCAGTATTTCTAATAGTGGGCTCCTAGGAATCTAAAACTCATTTTGCTAAAAAAAACTTGATCGGAAAGGTCCCAAAAAGGACAAAAAAGGATACTCTTTAATCCTTGACCGGAAGTCGGCATGCGGGGTATCATATCAAAGGGAACTTCGAGTACATTACATATCAGGTGTTTTTTTCCTGTTTCAAGGACCCTCAACGGAATAAATCGAGCTTAAATGGAATATTTTCCTGTTTCCCGTGTATCTTTCCAAAGCCATAATTACGAGAATAATTCAAATTGACACTAATTTTCTCACTTTTCAGAATCTATAATACCTGAACATTCTACCATTAAATTTGCTAAGAAAAAAATTGATCGGATAGCTCTGAAAAAGGACATTAAAGGACACTAATTGCACACCTTGATCGGACGTGGGCATGTGGGGTGTCATATCAAAGAGGACGTCGACTGCATTCCATTTTGGAATGCATTTTCATGTAAATCTCGTTTTTCTACGGTTTGAACCCATTTCGGCCACTTTATTTAGGATTACAAATTAACCGTTGCATATGATCACGCTCTGTGGCTCACTTGGTGGAGTCGCACTCTACGATGCTAGTAATCTATAGGTCCGGAGATCGAATCTCGGCGTGTTTCAAAGCTTCCGTACATATGCGGATAGGATATAGTGCTTGCAACATTATATACACTCCGAAATGATATGCAATGTAACGTTGACTCGAAATTGCCTATCAACGGCCGAATTAACGCACCATGGCTATACGGTACTGAGATATGATCAATTAAAACAACAGGTGCGACAGTTCAGCATTGAACTAAGGCTGCAGATGTGTTAGTTTCATCCAATTTCCAAGATCTTACCTGTTTTTTTTTGTTGAGATCAACAGCACTTTCAGCAATGTTATTTATCGCACACGCCTTCTGTGCACAGGGTCGTGGGTTCGAGTCTCACCGTGAACCAATTCAGTTTATGATGTTTTTCGAGCTCACGACCCATACGATGGAGTATGATCTTACTCTGATGTTAAACAAGTACCCATTGGGGATAAATAACACTGCTGAGCGTTTTATTGATCTCAACACCTCAACAAAAAAGCAGTTAAGATCTTGGAAGTTTAATTTCACTAATACCATAAAGTAAGAAATTGGAATAGAGATGGAGCTCCATATAACATTAAAACCTACTGAACAACATTTTAGGTTTTAATGTTATATGGAGTTCCATCACTATTCCAATTTCTTACTTTATGCTAATAGATTTGCGACCAATGTTGACCAGTGGCGTGCACTCCATATATGCAAATAAGCAGTGCATACCCTCTCATTTAAAAACATTTTCTTCATACAAGTTCATGAAAATAATTACTGATTTCACTGTTAATACTTTCCTCAATAAATGTACCAGTGCCATCTGTATATAGAAAATCAGTAAATCTTACAATGCGAATGTTTGTATTTGTTTGATTGATTTAAATAATTTTCAAGCACTGTTTTGTTAACGTTACAAAGTTTTTTTTATTATACTTATTTTAGTGTTTTCTAAAATAAATTAGGCGGTTTTTCCTCAATTTTAGTTATCCTGAGATTACTCAATTACTTTGGAAACACTAACCTTCCGTTTTATTTGGACATATCAAAAAGCGTTTATACTCGTATTTATCTTTTCTTCGGTTTTAATTTTGCATACCCTCCACAAAATGACTGTGCACGCCACTGATGTTGACTGTCGCGTCTGTTATTTATTTATTTTATTCTTGGTGAAAATTGTCTCAACTCTTTTTCCTCCACACGAGTTGGAGACAGGCGACCGAAGCACCGAATTAATGGAAGGCCACATTCCTGCCATGACAGAGAACGAATTACTCCAAGCTTCATCCAGGATGGAGGAATGTAAATCACTAGGCATTACAAACAAAGCTCTGCAAATAACAATTCAAACAATGCCGGGGAAATTTATCGAAGTTTTTGAGACCTGTTTAGCGGAGCAGACATCCCCGAAACGGTAAAAAAAGCGGAACCTGGTGCTTATTCCAAAACCTAATAAGCAACCTGCCAAGCCAAAATCGTATCGTCCTATTAGTTACAACTGGAAAACCTTTTGAATGGATTATTTTCAACGGACTGTTAGCGGTAGTCGAAGATGAAGGGAAACTCTCTAGCCACCCGTATGGCTTTCGACGAGCACGTTCATCAGTAGACGCTATGACACTAGTAACAAACTTAGCATTTAAGCCCCCGAGCTGGGGTGCAACCTCGCCGCGTTGCAGAATGAAATGACCGGTATAGTTAAGAGCTACCTCTAGTGTCGCAACCTAGAATATATTACTACCAAGGAGTACACGGTAACCGCGGGCGTTCCACAGATATCCGTGCTTGGTACCCTTTTATGCCTTTTATGGAATATAATGTGCAACTCCATCCTGGAACTCTCCATGCCTAAGGGAGTGACACTGTTTGGATTCGCGGATGACATTGCGGTGGTCGCTATCGCCACGGACCCGAAGTACGTCGAACTGTTCGCTAGTGAGGCGATAACAACCATCAAACTAATCAGTGGGACTGGAACTCGAGGAGCATAAAACGGAAGCTGTTCTCTAGTTAGTAAGCGTTGAAAAAAACCCTCCCTCAAAATCAGAGTTGGAAAAACGGTCATAACATCTAAGTCTGCCGTTACGTACTTGGATGTTGTAATTGAGTCCAGATTGAGTTACGGAGAGCACTTGAAGTACGTATGCGAGAAGGCAGCGACCGCAACAGCGTCTCTATCGAGAATAATGCCAAATATAGAGGGTCCAAGGTAGGCCTGTTCGGTACCGAGATTTCAGTACCGGGTTTCGGTTTTTTTCAATACCCGGTACCACAAGCGGTTTCCCTGACTCAGGTTTTTTTTCAGTACCGACGGTTTTTTTTACCATAAGCCGGTTTTTTGAGTACCGGGTTAAAACCCGACTCAGGTTTTTTGTCAGTACCGACGGTTTTTTTTAACCATAAGCAGGTTTTTTTTTGAGTACCGGGTTAAAAACCGGTGCCAAAAAACCTTAAAAAACCGGCTTATGTTTGAAATGAATCGTTCTTTTTAACTCGGTACCAAAAAACCGACTCGTCGGTCGGTTTTTTAACTCGGTACCAAAAAACCGGGATATCGGTACTTTAGAATATCGGGTCCGGTACCAAGTGAACACCGGTTTTGTACCGGGATCCCGGTTTTTGGAACAGGCCTAGTTCAAGGGACAGTTTAAGATTTTTATTGTCTAGGGTTGTAACATACACTCCCCGACAATAGGATAGACGCACTCAAAAATGCGACGTAATTTTTGAATGTTGAGAATATTTCGATTAAATTTTATATTTAATTCTCTTTTGTGATACTGCGTATTAAGGCCTGAATAGACCTCGGGCGGAATGAAAATGAAATTTTTGTCCGTTGCGATTTTCTCAATGAAAATGCATGCTTACTGTCGTGGAACATGTCAGTAATGATGGGGAATTCCATAAGCTATTTACAATCCGAATATGGTTCCGAAAAATTTCTCGGCCATTTTATGTATTATTTTTCGATTCCCCCGTCATTAGATATTTTCCACGGTGAAATGACCGGGGAATCGAAAAATAATACATAAAATGGCCGAGAAAAATTTTGTAACCATATTCGGATTGTAGCTTATGGAATTCCCCATCATTTCCGACATGTTCCACGACAGTAAGCATGCATTTTCATTGAAAAAATCCCAGCGGACAAAAATTTCATTTTCATTCCGCCCGAGGTCTATACTGCGCTTTAGCTAGCAACAATGAACCGAAAATTTACCAAATCAAAACGGCAAATTCAGGTTTATCATTTTGCGACTGTTACAAGTGCGACAATAGGATAGACGCACCTACAAAAATTGGTAGTTAAACAAATGTTTTAAATCTTTTTTATACATTTTTTTTATTATTAATAATGCGTTGGGTTGGGCCGGTGCCCTACAGTACGCTAAACCGATTAACTCGGTTTAAAGAAGGTGCGCACTTAGAGTATGCTGTGCGTATCGCACTACTTCGCACGAAACTGCTTATGTTGTAGGGAATGATGCCAATGGAGTTACTCGTGGACGAGACTAACAAGCTGTACCGCGTGCAACTCAAATGGAATGATGCTGGGAAAGGTCGATGAACGCACACTCTAATATCAGACATAGCGAAGTATGGGTAAACCAAAAACACGGGGAAGTGAATCACTACCTTAACCAATTTCTTACGAGCCACTGAGTATATCGGCAGTACTTCCATCGTTTCAAACTAGACGATTCGCTAGAGTGCCCCAGCATAGAGGACGCGAGACACGTCCTTTTCAACTGCCCAAGGTTTAAAGCAACACGGGACCGCCTAGAGTTGGATCTGGACAACAACATAAGTTCCGGCTACTTGGTAGGTTTAATGTTGCAATCCAACGATAATTGGGAGGCAGTCAGCAGAGTGGTCTGTGCATTTCACAAGGAGCTCCGTAAGGAGGAAGGAGGAAGCTAGGCGTAAGTTAGCAAACCGCGGAGATGGCTAATTAGCCACAACCGTTCCTGCGAAGTAATCCGGAAAGGTGGTTCCACAGGGACCCACGGCATGGAAGAGAGATTTTCTGGGGTTCGTCAGTAAGAATCTGACACAACTCTGCGCCTGCGCCTATCTATGCAAGATTCTCCTCACAACTCTCTAATTAAAAAAAAGTTGTCGACATCACATCACTCTGTGGATGAGAGTACAACTTTGCTCGCCTCGTATACCTTACGACCTATTTCGAAGTGCTGTGAATCTTTTTAGAGGGCGTAGTTGGATAACCCTTCAAATCCATTAAAAGTGAAGAGAACGGCCACAAATAGTGCTATTCGATCAGCGAAATTAAAGTTCGTTTTGCCATTCACCACTGAGAAGACCGCATCAATGCCTGATTTTCCAAATGTTTGCAAAAAAGCTGAAATTTCGTTGTAACGCCTTTTTTAACCCTGAGTATGGCTAATTGCAATTTGAATTAGAGGAAAACTGAGATGGGACTTTTGATGTGAAACTGTAATGACTACGCCAGTCAACATTTAAGTCACTAACAGGTGAACATTTCCAGACAATCTAGAAAAGAGATAACCTTTAAAGTAACTTCTGTTTCAATATGGACCACCTGTTCTGTAGCTGATACAAATTAGAATTGAAATGTTATGTCCGAATCGCGTAGTGTAATAGCAGCAAACACGTACCGCGTGTAGCTACATCGATGGAAAATACTACATCCAAATCGAACTAACAGCTCATTGCTATGCAATGCTCAAACATTTGTTACACTTGTATTGTTTTGTGTAATGTGTTTTGGAAGGCATCCATTGATAATAAAGCAAAGCACGCGACATTTTGACTCCCAGCTTAAGATCATGATGACTAAATTCCGGAACATAACGCAATACATTGTTTAAGGTCGTGGTTATCAATCAGCACTAAAGATTGCGAAAACTTGTATATGCGCTCAATAAAGTTCTTATTGCAACGTTATAAAGGCTAAAGGACGAGCTTCTAACCTTTGAGGTTTGAGTCTACGGTTTAATATGTAGGCCTGTTCGATACTCAGATTTCAGTACCGGATACCGGTTTTCTTCAATACCCGTACCACACCCGTTAAACCGGCACCAGCAGGTTTTTGCCAACACCCCGATTGTTTCAGTACCTTTTTTTCAACCATGACCCATTTTTGAAACCCCGTTTTTTCAGGTTTTTTTTGAGCACCTGTTCAGTACTTTTTTTTAGCACCTGTTCAGTATCGATCTCGTTCAATTTTTTGAGCACCTGTCCAGTACATACTCACTCGCGACCCAAAATTACCGTAATGTTTCTGTCGCGCCGATTGGAAATCCTAAGAAACTCGATGTACCTTTCCGAATGAAATCTTTAAACAGATGAAAAACGAATCGTGGCTTAAATAAAATAAACGTACTAAAATGCGGTACAAAAGAACCTAACACTCAGTTCATTCGGCGTTAAATAGGTGCTAAGAAACCATGAAAAAAACGATACTAAACAGATGCTAAAAACCTGAAAAATACCGGCACTGCACAGGTGCTAAAAGTACCTGGAAAGACTGGTACTAAACTTGGCACCTGAAAAAGACCGCTACTGTTAGGTGAACCGGTGTTAGGAACATGCCTATTAATATGAAATTGGTTGCATTCAGCGAACGAAACTGAAAAGTGCTACTCCAATTGGATTCTCATTCTACATAGTGGTCGGTAGTAGATTTCCAGTGAATTTAGTTCGCTGAGTGCAGCCATTGTGTGCTCTTACAAGCACTCGCAATCTTTAGCGTGAACCTAGTAATTGAACACTCAATTGTGGAAGCGTCCAATTGTGCCTAGACCTAGACCAAAGCCATCACTAGCTGTAGCAGAAACAACCACATACCATCAATAGTTGAAAACAATCATCAATAAATCAACAAAAAATATAATTTTATTCATTCCCAACCATTATATCATAATTGCGCAACTACTAACTTCAACCGTCGCCTGAATCAACAACTTACCATCACTCGGTTTCGAGCGCACCACATTGCCTTTTGGCGATTTTTCGCTTGGGCCAGCACCATCTGTATCCGCCGCTTCCTCCTTCTTCGCCGTCGTCACGACCTTACGCCGCTGTATCCTTTGGAAGTTATGTCGAGCATGACGCCTGGACTTGACGCCAAAATAGCGATATTTTCGCTTTTGTGCTATCCGCCAAGCATAATCGCCGGCACAATTCAACATATGCCTGTACAGCTCCAATTTACCGTTACACATTTTCTTGCACTTGGAGCATCGACGCGCAACATGCTTCGTAGCAGCCTCGGCTGCCAGTAAATGCTCCTCCAGCGATGAGATGGTAGACATTGACGCCGCCGTTGTATTGCCATTAGCCGAGGTTGTGCTAGCCGATAGGGAATTTATGCTATCCATAGACTCTTCACCGTTAGCACCGTTAGTACCGTTGGACAAGTCTCCTTCGGATTTTATGAATTTTGTGCTCTGCTTGTGTTCGAGGTGTCGATGTAGGGCTTTCACAGGAATATGTAAATGTTGATAGAGATCGCCGGCGGTCAGTTCGCGGCCGACAAGTTCATAGTGGGTGGACAGAATGTAGGGATGACGAGACACTTTGTGTTCTTCCAGCGTTTTCAGCTTGTCAAAACGACCGCCACAACTGAAGCAAATGTAACATCGTGGGCGTGCCCATTCGCCGCTTAATACTGGAGTTTCGAAAGTTTGCGGCCGACGACGCAATTCGAGTATTTCGGGTATTTGTGGAGTTTGTTCCGTCGTTGTTTGAGGGGAATCGGCAGGATTTGTAGTTGTGGGTTGCTTGTTTGGCTCAAACTTTACCAAAGATTGTTCCGATTGCTCTCGCTGTATTTCGGGAAATACGCGACTATCCAGAATCGAATTGAGTTGTGCTATTTGTTTGCGTTTTTCCTCTCGCGCAACTTCGCCTACGCCGAGAAGGTCGGTAATACCGGTCAGTTCGACATTCTGCCGTCGTACCGTTTCGTGTTTTGTACGCATCGCGAGCTGAGTCCACATATCGAGCTTGGACAAATCTCGCATTCCGAGCACCGGTTGTTTGATTTTCTTGACAATTTTACCGCCCTCGTTGACAAACTTGTACTTCTTCACGCAGTCCCATTTCCACTTCCACGAATTCTTGGTGATAGGCCGTTTAATTTTGCGCTCAGCGATCCAGTCGCTGCCGTACTGCTCGGCAGTTAGTAGCGTGGGAAAAGCTGTGACAGCAGCCAAGGCCGTGGCTTCGTGAATTTCACTATCCGAAATCAGGGGAGTCCGCACAACCGTGCTTCGTATGGCCGGGACGGCAGCGGTCGGGCTTAGAGGACTTCGCGAACCGGGTTCATTGTCCAATTTACCGTCCAAATGGCAGCTTAAATTATCTCGAACATTATTGCCAACCGTTTCGTAGAAGTCATCGTCAAATATACAACTGAGCGGTTCGGCGCGAGCGTTTGATGTTCCCTTTGTCGGAGCACTATCTCCGGAGTCTTTCATGCTGTTTGCACCTACGCGCCCGACCTTACTTCGACCTTTCGGCACAGTTATTGGACTTTGTTCCGACTTGGCCGCTTCTGAATGGTTGACTCGGCGATTTCGTGTACCCTTTCGTCCACGAGGCAATCGATTTTGAACCACAGCAAGTCGAGTGAGAATTGTATCCTCATTGTCTCTGAGCATACTGTGACAGGAGCGCGTCACGAGAGTTGTTCGCGTTTGCATCGCCTGCTGTTTGAGTTGACGGCGAGTTTTTCTCGAGTAGATTTTCTCAGAAAATGTGGACGTAACCACGGCGGCTTCATCTTGGCCAGTGGGTGACGTTCTATCGTTGTCTTGAAGCGGCTGGGTGAGATCGTCTAACGATGCGACAGAAGATACAGCGGTTGTTCGTTTCGCACTCGACTTTGCCGCGGTCGTGGTCTTATCCTTTTTGGTTGTTTCAGTGCCTTTTGAATGTTTCTTACTCGCATGCTCGTCCAGCCCTTCGACGTTGGGAAACCGCAATTCGCAAGGCTTGCATGCATAGTACTTATCCGAATGAATATCGATGAAATGATGAAATAATGCTTTGAGATCGTCAGTAACAGCTCCGGCGGAAGCCGCCGATGTATTGGCGAGTTTTTGTCCACCTCCTCCGCCCACCGTCCCTCCACCGGCGTTGCCACAATAACAGCATCCCGGATAGGCGACTATAGAGGACCAGGATAACGATGCAATCGAGTTCCTCGAACTCAAACGGCGGCCATCGGTGGCATGAACACGTTCTGTATGCTTAGAAAGTAATTTCTGACTGGTAAATTTCTTATCACAATATAAACATAATAATTTGGCCGTTGTCTGCGGACTAGATAGGCCGACTAAAGAATTATTCGTAAAAGGAGTGTTGGAGTCTCGTGTCAGATCACTGTCCGATGACGAGTGAGTTCGAAGTGGAGTAGTTGTCGTTGTCTCCGCCCCGGCCAAAGATCCATTCGAGCTGGCCAATATGTTTTTGACCGTTCGCAACGATAGCTTATCCAGCGGCACGCTACATGTCAGCTTTTCGATGGCAAACGGATTCAGCTCCCGTCGAACTAGCGAATCGACAGATGTCCATTTGTCGGGAGTCGTTGCGCCAAAAGGTCCAAGAAAACTGAAATCTTCCAGTGAATTGCATATGGTCTTTCGGCGTCCTCGTTTTCGTGCAGCGACAGACGAAACTTCTATAAGCGATGTGGACTGCAAACGGCTAGCTCTCAGCAGACCGGAGCGTAGGGGCTTTGGAAAGACCCCGTTGCTGGCATCGGGCGTTGTGGAAGGCGATGTGGATTCATTTGTATCGGTGGCCGAATGAATGCCGCTGTCGCGTTTGAAGAGTGCACGTTTCGGGGGCGTGACAGGAGTGATGCTCGTTTGTCGTACCGATCGTTCTTGTGATATTTTACGATTTTTACGTGTCGGTGTGGATCGTGGGGACGATTTCGTGCCTATCGAAGCTAATGTGGATGCTTCGTCGCTGCTCTGAGGTAGACCACTTTCCGGTTCATCGGCTGTTGTAGATGAAACCTCAGCGGATTTTTCATGTGACTTGCGACTGGGAGACAAAGCGGTTTTTCGATCGTCATCGCTGTTTCGTCGAAGCAATAGTATTCCGGCAGCAGTTCCCTCTCGACGATGTACCATTTTACACTGTAAAGAAACAGAAAAAACGACAATAAGTATCATTGCAACGCGTGAGTCTATAATTAAACAAAACATAAAAACATGGACGCGTATGTGGGCCTCGTAGATGCTCATATGGACCCGCGACACACATTTTCGCAGCGATAGCAATAAACCTGCATTCCACGCTGAAAGCAAAACCACAATTTTTATGCTAATTTACAACTTTACGACAGAATTTACTATGCACTGATAAAGATTCAATGAAATTCTAAATTTTCTACTAACTTTTCTATGCCTGAGCAATCTCATTTTGGGCTCTGTGAAAATGACAGCGAAACAACACGTTCTTTACTATACAAAAGAAAAATTACACGAATCGAGGCCGTGGGTGCAGCTACTACAGCTAAACTAGCAAGACTTGTTCCAAGTTCTCGCGTCTCGCTTCGATGTGGACTCGTGTACTAAAAGTGACTGCAACTCGGAAAATTATGTTGATCGTACGTACATGAAAATGAAATGAATGTCTCACGATCAGTGATGCATGTGTGCAATACGTACACTTTCAACAGTGTGATGACAAGCACACACTGTAGATGCAATACGAATTGTCCGCGGTATTTGTATGTAAGCCGAGGCAAGAAATAGGGGGATTAAGTCCCTTCGCAGGCAGGTATCACGCACCATCTCGAAGAATTGAGTGTACCTGTCACTGCTTCCTTTTCTAGGAATATCTATCGTTTCAATTGCAATATGGAAAAGATGTATTTACTCAAAAAAGTATTCACAGGGAATTTGTATTGGGTATAAGGTGATCAACCGATTGTAACGCTCATGTGTACCCAAGATAAGAATGTGATAGCGTTCGTTATCATCACCAGGCGTATAGTATTGGCGTATTGCATTGCATTGGAGGTCACAAACTCATTATTGAGTGAGTGTAAACTGCGAGGAATGAAGACAGGTACTGAGGTGATATGAGGAGAGAGTTTTGCAGAGAACAAAGAGAATATTTTACGGTTATATTTGTAGGGACTACAAAGTACCTGAATTAAAATAACTTTTTTTTTGAGTGGGCGTTTCTTGGGTCTTATTATAGTAACAATGAATTTGTTTTAGTTTTCTGCTCTTCGTTACAGATGTTCAATTATTATTGGTTCTGCCCTAATTTGAGTTTTGTGACAATGAAATTCTGGAAGTTTCAATGACTTCAGGTTATATGATGGAATGATAATTTATTTTATAATCAAAACTACGTTGTTAAGGGGTTGATCCTTAATATGTTCATATCCATATCCATGCTCTAATTCATAGATATGGATATGAATATATTAAGGATCAACTCCTTCTAAGTGTTCTAACTCAAACGTCATAGGACTATTTCATGAATTATTTTTTATTAATCAAATATGCCACTCGGTTATAAAACTCCGACCTGTGCTGTAGAAAGAGTGCAGCACACAAAAAAAAAATGGATTTGATCGGCAAACTGATTTGGAAGGGTAATCCGATTACACAGATCTACGATGAATTTTTTTGGGGGTATTTCGGGAAAAAATTTGGTCACAATTTTGATTGGTGGCTGGCATTAGCGGTAAATTCACCCTTGAAGTGAATAACGAAAAGGCATCCACTTTTGTGATAGAGTCCTTGGGGACAAACAGTCCTTTTTTCTGTAGGTGCACTATAGACGATATGGCTATTCGTTGAAACGAGTCCTCCAGAATGCCAATAAACAGATTTCGATTTAAAAAAAAAAAGGATATTACCACCAAAAAGGACATTTCTCTGCAGACAGCGAGTATGGGCATGATGGGTGTCGTTCGAAAGGGAATGTTTAGAGCAATGTATGAGTATGTGATCGTTTTAAAGGATTTGCGTCCATTTAGATCTAGAGAAACGGGATAACGGTGAATCCTCGAAAAGTAAAAGTCAACATTTAACTGCACCTACAGCCTTTATGTCATTTCTAATTTATAGGAGAGTCAAGTAATATTTAGCTTTCGTCGTAACAAATATAGTATGGTACACCTTAATATACTGTTGCTTCAGTCAATCAGGACGAAATATTCTCTTTTCGTTCTGGCAGATTCATATAGGCAACATGCATTTCAAATTTCAGTATTTTCTTAAAGTAATTCCCCACAATTCTAATTGAAGTAATTCTAATCCTTTTCGGGCAATCCTTAGGTTCAAAAGGATATTTTTTTGCATAAAGAAGTTAAATAGTCAAGATATGTGTCGAACGAAAAGGGGAGGCTGAAAATAGCGCATTTTATAATTTCAGGACAAATTTCGTCTTTCAGAAGTCGCAGCGTAACTTTTAATGCTATTATGAGACTTTAAAGTTGACGTCACTGCCATCCAGGGACTTCGGAAGCATGTGCGCTCTTACTTCCCGGTCGGTGTTTTATCGACACTTGAATAATTACGAGAGAGCCAGCTATCTACCAGTTGTTAGGTAGTCAGTACGGTTACTTTCTAAGTGCTGCTCCCATATAATAGCACCGAAAGAATCAGGAAGCGGAACAGCCCAGCTTGGTCTTAACACTGAGATAACTGCTTTGCCAGAGAATGGACAACGCGGTTAATGCGGCAAATTATGTCCTGATCCGTACCGCCATAAACATCAACAATACTACCTAAGTAGACAATTTTGTCTGCCTGTTCTACATGTTGTCCATTGATACGTATGAGAAGAGCGGGATTTCCAGTCAGGCTAAGAATTTTGGCCTTGTTTGTCTTAATCTTTAGCCCGACACCATTTGCGTTCTTCTCGAGATCTATCGCCATTCCATGGTCTTATGTGAAAGCAGGCAAATGTCATCAGCGTAGTCAAAGTGTTGTAGGTGAGACTCCAGAGTCCATTGAATGCCGCGGTGCTGGCGTTCCTCAGGTAAAGCCGTATTGAGTACATCACCAATCACTATAGAAAGAAATACGATTGGTGCTTAGAGAAAGCATGCGTTAGTCCAGAGTGGGCATCAGAAAATAAAAATGGCACCGTTCTCACACTATTGCAGTTCATAGTATGCGTGAAAATATTATTCAAACGTCAATTTTTTGTTTACAATTGAGAATATAAAATCCGCGCAATATTCATTACTCTCTTTAAATGCCGACGTGATATTTAACCCTTCTGTTGGCATATAGATCTATATACTATATCTTGATGAAAAATATCGTTCAATAATATTTTCCACCCCTTTCCATATAAATTTCAAAGGAACCGACGACCACAAATGCGATCAAACGTTCGGCGAAATGTAAACTACAGTAGAATCTCGTTAATCCGGCATTCGTTTTGCACACTGTTGTCGGATTACCGAGAATGCCGGATTATAGAAGGTTAAGTTCAAACACTTGTAGTCCGGCAGATATTTGTGCTGACTACTTGATAATCCGGCACATGTGAATAAGCATAACGTAATTGTTTGAAATTAAAACATATCATCTCTAATTAATCGTTTTTGGTGTTTTTATTTTGAAACAGTTTAACAAAATAAAAAATACTTTTTATTTAAATAACTTAATAACGAAATAAATTCATAAATTCATTTGCCAAAAAAAACGAAATAATTAAAACAATATAATAAAAAAACAGCAAACATACATTTTAAGACATAACAAAAAAATATTTCCATTTCGAAAATTGAAGCGACGATATCGATATGATATGAAACTTACTCGCGAACTTAGAACACTAAAAACGAAAAGCAATAAGTTTTACGCATTGAGGCAATTTTACTGGAAATTGAGGATGGAATTAAAATAATCCACCTTAAAAATTATATTTCAGCTATATCAACTATGCTTCTTAACATTAGATTCCAATTTTAACTGTGAACATAAATTAAGCTGGAATTAGAAAGTAGTGTTCGAGAGAGACAGGCTAAAAGGACGTTGCCCACATACACAGAATATTCAATTTAGTTTCATATTCAGACGGAATACAAGTTTTCAATTCAACTTCAATTTTCAGTATTTTTTTTTATCCCACACTACTTCTCACGTAAAATATTGGTAAACTCCGTCCAGCCAGAATGTGTGTCAGTTAGAATAATGAGCTTGTTATAAGGAAGATATATGAAATAAATAATTATTTTTACTGTTAAACAATACTCAGAAGTATTCGTCAATAGTCTTCTGTCTGAGCTTTTGAGAATGGCGTATCAACGCCCTATCCCTTATTCTCCTTAAAAGTAGAATTTCGCTTGAGCTGAAATGATTCTCTTCGGCCGGCTGTAGACAAATATTAAAGCTGTGAATAGCCTCTCCAGATGAAATCGGATGTTGATCATCATCTTCATCAATAGCTGAGTTGTCTTCTACTGTTGAAGCTTCGTGAACAATTTGTTCATCCGACAAATGTTCAATAAAATTCTCCTCCTCTGGCCCATTGATCCATCCTGACAATTCCTCGATTGGAATTTGTGTTTCTTCAGCTACCTCTTGTATGACTTCTAACGGGCAATCGGAATTAGCCATCGGTTTGCGACTCGTTATTAATAAGGCTGGTCATATTTGGCCACAAATTTTTCCTAGCGGCAACAATACTGCGCGTGGAAAGCGCACTCCATGACTGTGCCAGAGAAAACACCATGTCCTTCATATCGAATTCCTTCAGGGTCTTCTCTATAGGCTATATGGCCGTCAACAATATGTTCTTTTTATCCATTGGCTGAAGTAAGGCTGTCGTGTTCGGTGGTAAGAACATAACGGTAATGTTACCATTTTCTGCTACCAGTTCCTCTTCGGGGGGATGACTAGGAGCGTTGTCCAGCAGTAGTAACGGTTTCTTCACTGGAAGCTGGGTTTTCTTGAACGATCGCGGCTTTTGAGCTTTTCCTATAACGAAAAGCTTCAAACAATGTAGTCCGGAAGCGTTCGCACAAGGTAAAAATAATACACTTTCCTTCGATATTTTTCGGCCGGGCACTGTCGTTTCGTCATGCGATTCAAATGTTTTATTGGGCAATACTCGCCAGTAAAGGCCCGATTCATCGGCATTGTATACTTGCGAGGGGGATAATTGCAGGTCGCTCACTTTTTGCAAGAACCTAGTCTTAAACTCTTCTACGCAGGTTGTGTCTTTGGATAGCTGTTCCCCAGTCTATGTTCTTAATTTGATGCCGTGGCGACTTTTAAAACCGTCTAGCCAACCGCTACTGGCAACAAAATCATCCTTTTTCATAATTTGCTGGTAAAAATACTTAGCCTTGGTTGCCAAAAAAGGACCGGATATAGGTGTATGACGTCGCCTTTCTTGTAGGAACCAGGTACAAAGCGCTTCCTCTACCTGAGGGTTTTCGGAGGCTTTTAAGGTTTGCCTTTTGCCTGGACCACATTCCGCCGTTGACATAAATGCTTGGATTTTATGGCAATTCTTATAGATGTCACATATTGTTGCCCTGCCAACCCCGTACTCCGAAGCTAGCTTCACCTGGCTTTCACCGCGATTTAAGCTGTCTATAATTTCGCTTTTCTTTTTGATAGACAAAGTCTGATGTTTTCGTCGCGGTTGTTCAGGCGGGCACATTTTGCGAAAATGAATAGAATGATCTAATCAAAGAATTCATTACTTTCCCAAAGAAACATATTAAATCATGGATATTTTACCTTGTTAACACTGAAATAGAAAATTTTGTCTTTCTATTTTCACACTCAAATGACGGTTACATTGGTAAATTTGATTATTTGTGACAAAAATAAACTTGTGTTTCACTTGAACACGTCTCAAGATCCAACTGAATGCACAAAAACGACATAACATGTAAATTCGTCTAGTATTCGCGCCTTTCACCGATGGTGCCGGATTATAGAAGCTCTCGACTGGCCAAGTGCCGGATTACAAGAGCTATGCTTTTTCGGCGACGGTACCGGATTACGAGGTGTTCCGGATTACCCGGGTGCCGGATTATCGAGATTCTACTGTATGTCTAAAGAATCGACAAAACGGCGCATCATCGTAAGACACAGTATGTAAACTGTTTCTAGAACCAAAATTACACCTCTTCAAAAAATAAGATTGATTTCACAGAAGATTCAGCTACACCTTAGGCATAATAGCTCGTAGGTGGCGTCAGAAGGGTTAATAATTGCATCGACAATATTTTGACATTTGAATTATTTCGTGGAGTATAGTGTAATAAATTTGGAGTCAAACACATATGGGTTGTGTGATCACATAGCCACTCTGGACTAACGCATGGCATGAGTTGCTATGTTTTCTCTAAGGATTGGTATGAGAATGCAACCCTGCCTGACCCGCTAAGAAATTTAAAGTCCTCCGAAACCTTACCTACCCACTATTTTCTCTAGGACACCCCTCTTGCACAAGGCTACCCAGATACAGTCTCGATCCACACTATCGAAAGCCTTCTCAAAATCAACAAAGAGCAAATGCAACGGATATCTGAATTCGATGCATTGCTCGATTACAATACTAGTGCAGTCATATTAGCATTTCAAATAGAAAAAAATAGAGTAAGGCTAATTTTTATTGTTTTTAAATCAGTGGGCTCCCAGGAATCTACAACTGATTTTGCTAAAAAAAATTTGATCGGAAAGGTCCCAAAAAGGACAAAAAAGGATACTCTTTAATCCTTGACCGGAGATCGGCATGCGGGGTATCATATCAAAGGGGACGTCGATTACATTACATATCCGGTGTTTGTTTCCTGTTTCGAGGACCCTCAACGGAATAAATCGAGCTTAAATGGAAAATTTTCGCGTTTCCCGTGTATTTTCCCAAAGCCATAACTACGAGAATAATTCAAGTTGTCACTACTTTTATCACTTTCCAGAATCTATAATAGCTGAAGATTCTACCATTAAATTTGCTAAGAAAAAAGTTGATCGGAAAGCTCTGAAAAAGGACATAAAAGGACACTAATTGCACACCTTAGTCGAACGTGGGCATGTCATATCAAAGAGGATGTCAAGTACATTCCATATCTGGCATTTGTTACTTGTTCCAAGGACCCTCAAAGGAGAAAATCGGGCTCAACTTAAAAATGTTTGTGTTTCCCGTATCTGTATCTATCTAAAGCAGTAATTTTCCATTTAAGCCCGACTTATTCCATTTAGTGTCCTTGAGACAGGAAACAAGCACCGAATATGCAATGCACTCGACGTGTTCTTTGAAATGACACCCCACATGCCCACGTTCGATCGAGGTGTGAAATTAGCGTCCTATGTCCTTTTCAGAGCTTTCCGATCTACTTTTTTCTTAGCAAATTTAATGGTAGAATCTCCAGCTATTATAGATTCTGAAAAATGATAAAAGTAGGGACAACTTGAATTATTCTCGTAGTTATGGCTTTGGAAAGATACACGGGAAACTCGAAAATTTTCCATTTAAGCAAATCGAAATCTAGCCTGCTCCTCATCGATTTTGCTTTCCTGGTCCTTAATTCTAATCAAAACTGGGAAAAGTTTCCTCGTCCCACGCTCTTGCAATTAGTGGATGTAGCAACTCGGCTGTAAGCTTTGGTGCTGCTTGGTTAAGTCGACAGGGGCACCATCCAGCCCAGCAGCCTTACCACGTTTTAGTGCAATAATTGCATTTATTATTTCGGTTTTGATTGGGACAATTGAGCGTGTATTTACGTTTCGTTGGGCAGCTACGTTATTCGCATGAGGGGGTACCTCGCCATTTGACATACGGTTTAAGGCCGCAGCGAAATGTTCTTTCCAACGCCTCATCTGGTCTTCTTCATGGATAAGTAGCCTTCCGTCGGTATCCCTTACGGGATGTTGAGGAGCTTCGACCACCTTTGAACTCCTTGATGAAACTATATATGGCATTCAAGTCCCTGTTCCGTGCAGCTTCCTCCGCCGCGCCGTTGCAACAAGAGAGTTTGCGTGTGCCCTTTTATCAGGACGTACACATCGCCGAACTTCTTGGGCTTTTGAACGATACAGGAGCTCAATGTCGTGACGATTGTCCTGAGCTCTTTTCGCTTGACAATCCCTTGACATTTGGCGTAGGACATCCAAGGCTTTGACCGACAAGCCGCATTTGGGCCAAGGATAGTCTTAGCGCTTTCTACATACGCATTTTAATGATATCCCAGTGTACATTTACGTCACTAATCGGGAGTCTAATGATCTCAGCTGTTTTCTGCGGAAGATGGTTACAAAATTGTTGTTGTTGTCAAACTTACGGCTGATGAACTGTCTCGGCGAGATTGCACAGCTGCAATCCGCAATCGGACACTAGCAACCATCAAATGGTGGTCCTAAGCCATTTTTAAGCCGGCGCCTCTCGTGTTACATCCAGAAGGTGACTTTTGTCGATTTGATTCTCAGTCCGGCGCCGATCTACAGAGGTACATCTGATTTTATGGCACCTCAGGTGCCTCAGTCCATCCTTATCCGCACTAAAATTTGCATTAAAATCTCCCATTACCATAACAAGTCACCTTTATGTATTTTGCACTGGATAGTGTAAAGATGTTCGTGTCAGGTTCGGTAGGAGCATAACACTGTATTAATATAATGTTTCTCATTTTTGTCCGAAATCTGGCGGTCACAATTCTATCTGAAACGGGTTCCCAGCTAATCAGGCAGCTATGCGCCGGTCTGGTTAAAAGAAGCCCAACTCTGGAATCGCGGACACTACCAGAAGCTTTTCCGGAGTACAATAAGACCGTTTTACGTGTTGGAGAAATATATTCCCCACTGTTCCACCATCTAATTTCGCTCAGCCCAGGATGTTTGGCTTGTACCGCTCGAATCCACTCTCCAATTGCAGAAATCGTGCGTGGGCCTTCTGAACCATTGTCCAGTAGGGTGGTAACATTCCAGAATCCAATCTTTATCATTGTACAATAGTCAAAAGTCGTAACCGGTAAATCAGTCCTAATCCAAGGGCTTGTAGACGTTTTGTTAGCATAATTAAAATGTTAAATGCGCAAGTTGATGTCGCCTTATACGACAAGCCGGGAAAATGTGGTGAATTGTATCCCCTCACCCCTGGGCTTACTCGGATAATGCGGGAAAGTAACGCCCCGTGGAGAGACATATGAAATGGCCGGAGCCGCCTTAGCCTATGAAGCTCCTCCTGCATAGCTAAGGGTCCGCAGTTTTGACACAACTGAAAAAAGATATAAGAATCGGCCGGAGCCTTTCAACCTAAATCTTACTTACGGCGAATCTACACGGTAATGTCATCCGCACATCTCCCCTAACTTAGTGGAATAACAGCCTCTCAATACAACCCAAATGTAGTCTGGCTGGTCTAGCGGTTAGTGCGCGCACCTTCGGTGCACAGGGTCATGAGTTCGAATCTCACCGTGGATCATGGTGTTTTTCGAACTCTTGTGACGGACTATGATCTCACTCAGATGTTAAACGAGTACCCATTTATGGGGATAAATAACATTGCTGAGCGTGATGCTGATCTCATTACCTCAACAAAAAAAGCAGATAAGATCTTGGAAATAGAATGTCACAAACACATCCTGCGGCCTTAGTCCAATGCTGAATTGTCGCGCCTGTTATTTATTTAATACAACCCAAATAAAATAGTTTCCTGCACAGTAAAAATTCTTGGACTAAATTGTAAACCATGCCATTTATTACAGCCAATTTTCAATACAAACAGATCTAAATTTAATACTTTTCAAAATATTACTTTTTTTCATAATATATTGTCTATTAAAACTTAATCAAACTTGGTGTCACATAAATTTTTTAATATAATAAGTAATAACTCCTTCAGGCACTTCATACTGAGCTAATACAAAATTGGATTAAAATGGGTTGAAATAAAGTATTTAATTCAAAACTGATAAAACCTATTCCAATTTGAATTCACTTTCAATGCGAAGGAATTATGATATATTCCTTATTATATTACCATATTTAAGAAGAAGTTGTGAATTATATTGTAAACCTGAATGCTTAATTACCCAAAATGCTTAATACCGGACTTATTGAATTTGATACATTTGTGAAGATTTTGTAATAAAACATAAACCAAGTTGGTCTTACATTCTGCTGGTAATACAGTCGGGTATATATCCAATACTAGAATTTATTAAAATTCAAAATACACAATATTCAATACAACATAAGGTGGAAATGAATACCCTTTGTATTAAAAAATGTAATAATATTTAATATGCGATATATTACGCAATGTTTTTAGTTTCGGATTATTAGCCAGTGGTAGAGCGATGCCACATGTTGTATAAATTACATACTTCGTCAGTTAGTCTGGTTAGCTTAGTTGGTAGGGCGTTCGTCTACAAATCATAGGGCCAAGGGATCGAATCTCACTGTAGGTAGGAAAATTTATTAGGTATTTTTGAGCTCAAAGAGGTAAATGAAATGTCGCCAACACATATAGAGAAGTCAATGCTAGTTATACAAAACTCATTTATGAGCTATATGTTCTTTCCTTTTGAAAATTGTGTTTTTTTTATCCCAAAAATACCGAGAAATACTTCTTTTAGTGTAACTGAAAGTATTTTTTTCAGTTCATCCATTTGGATAAAAAAAAATATTGCTAAATTCCAATCCACGAACGTATTGTTACTTAATACACTTTTTATTTGGTTTTAATATAATATGTATTAAATGTAGTAAATAAGATATTATATTTAATTACACTCATTGTAAAAGGGAAGATATTCTGCATTATATTTTATAAAGTTCGTAATAGAATGAATATGAGATAAAATTAGATTTTAACATCCGTTGGTGTGAAAAAATCATTTCATTCTTTTAGAAATATTTAAATCTAATAAAAAATTGGTGTGGTCATATATACAAGACCAAAAATATTAGAATTTAGTCCAATAATTTTTACTGTGTGGTTACATCCTCTACGGGACCACCGCTCTTACTTCACAGGACGTCGGACCGTTGCGACTTTATCGGCACAATGCGATGTTTCGAGACCAAATGGATATTCCTTAAAGCGTAACATGCACTTCAGAAACCCAACACTGAGTTGCAACTGTAGCTAGTTGACTTACGCAACATCCAACTCCTTGATGCGCAGATATCATGGTCCACTGGCCACGCTATTGCTATCCCGATAGCAGGTGTAGTCCTCCTTTGACCGGTCCATAAGGTCACGATTGGGATGATCCTCTCAATATCAACCTACAAGATATTGTTTTGCAAGTAGTCGATTGTAATCACGTATTAACATCAAATGTGTCTCCTGATGTAGGTGGTCCTGGGCAGACATCAGAAGGCATCCTGTAGCTGTGCGTAGAGCAGCATTTTGGCAGACTTGGACCAAACTGGCGCCGCAAAATCAGCCGCTGCTCGACCCACCGCTTTGTAAGTGGCTAGCATTGTCTCTTTATCTTTGCCCCAGGTGCTACCAGCCAGTGCTTTAAGAATTTTATTCCTACTGCGCATCTTTTGACATACCGCTTCCGAGTGATGAGCTGAAGTCATCATTATCTCAAGGTGAAGCCCCAGAATTTTTGGATTTGCTACAGTAGGAACTGGTTTGTTGCCAATACGTGCCTCAACCGGCTACCGAAAATCACCTGACCAGGTGATAAGGAAGGTCGCAGACGATTTGGACACTGAGATGGTTAAGTTTCTGCTGAGAAAAAAAGCTTCGCGGTCGCGCTAAATATCGATTGATAAGGAAGCGCATGTCATCCCTATCCGCTTCCGTGACGAGTACGGTGAAGTCATCGGCATAGGAGATCACTCCAATGCCTTCCGGTGATGTTGGAAGACCTGCCAGATGTTAAACAAGGTGGGAGAGAGAACCCCATCCTGTGGAATATCTAATTTGATCTTCCTAAGCTTGGAACGACTGCCCCGAAAATCAGGTAAGGATTGCCTACTAGCTAGATAGTTGGCAATCCAGCGAATCTCTTGTGTAAGAATGCGCATGTTAAGGAGGTTTGCCAGAAGCATAGAGTGATTGACCTTATCAAAAGTGTTTTATAGGTCGATCACCAACAAAATGGTTCTATGGCACGGGGTACGCTGATTTAATCCATCTCTTACACGTGCAGTGATCGCGTCAAGAGCAGTGGTCGTACTATGCATACGTCTAAATCCATGCTGATGGGGTTCTAGCTTCGCATGGGGGACGAGAGTGGGGTGGATAAGGGCCTCTAGCGTCTTTGCGACAGGTGACAGTATTGTATCTGTATAAAGTTGCTAGTTTGGCACTTTTCCCTGGTTTAAGACACGGGACTATGCGACCTATTTTCCAGATGTTGGGGATGGCAAGCGTGGACTTTGACAAGTTAAAGACCGCCGTGAGATACTCAATGGCTGGAAAACCAAGATGTTTTAGCATGACCATCAAGACCGAGGGCCTTAGAGTTTTTTTTTTAATTCTCAATGATTTTTTTCTAACCTGATCCGGGGTGTACGTTGGTACGAATTCAATAATTCCGCAGCGAATCCGTCTTCTAATTTTGCGCTTGAGGCCATCGGACTTGGGATGTTCAATAAATTACTTATTGAACTGGGTCGCACATTGAAGAAGATTGCTTGTTTCTTTTTTGCCGAAAGTTATGGCTATATTGCCCTTATCTTTTGTGGGGTTCAAAAGGACACGGACAGTAGACCATAAGTTACTAGCACCTTCATTAATGTTACAGTCTTTGAGGTGCTCATCCCATTTTGCCTTCGTGTGCTCTTTAACTTGTCGTATTTCTATAGTGAGCTCCCGAATTCTGGGGTTGTTGTTGTTGTTGTATTAGCGGCACAGACAGGAAACGTTTAATTTGTTGCATCATATTTATTCGAAGATGGTGGGCATTCCATCCTCGAGGTCGAGGTTTAGAAAGAAAGCTGCTTCGATTGGTTGTAACCATAACGCAAGTGGTGTAAGTTGCGTGGGAGCAGCTGGACAATCGGATGTGGTCTACATCGTGTGGACTGGTTCCGCAGGCTGGGCAGGTGTTTGCAACTTCATTATTTATACGCGATAAATAAGAATTTAGTCGCGGGCACCAACCGGATCGGAGCTGAGCTAAGGTGGTACGGGTAGCTCTCGGTAATTGTTCTTCGTCAGGAGATATGGCTGGAGGTTTGGTGCCAAGTACACGGTTATTTGTGAGGCTTTGAGTAGCTTTACGAACGTCTTGTGTGTGTATGTCTGCAATCGCCGCCTTGTAGTCGGAGTTATCGAAGGGAACCTTTTTGTATCGCTGGACTTCGCGCTCTTTGTCCCTGATAGAGCGTCTTATTCGTCGTGGCGGTGGTGTTTTGTCCATGAGTTCATTGTTCGGGTGATTTGTACGATAGCATCCGACTAGATACTGTTTGGTAAGAAGTTCGTTGTGGTTTCTCAAAGTCATCATCTTAGTCTCCTGGTGCAGATGATCCACTGAGGACATCTTAACACAGCCGGTGATGGTGCGAAGTGCCGTGTTCTGGCAGATTTGTATAAGGCCTCAATTTGTGTTGCAGAGACCATTTGACCACGTCGGTGCTGCATAATTGACTAGGGGGCGACCGATGGCTTTATAGGTAGTCAGAAGTGTTTCTTTGTCGGTGCCCCAAGTACTACCGGCAAGAGCTTTAAGAATTTTGTTTCTGCTCCTGAGTTTAGAGCAGATGTTATCAGCGTGTGTGTTAAATTTGCCGGAGTTGTCTATCGTGACACCTAGGATCTTGGGAGTTCGAATAGTAGGGATGACGTTTGTGTCGATAGATATAGGGAGTTGAATATTGTACTCCTGGTTGAAGCTGGTGAATAAGGTGGCGGAGGACTTTGGTGCTGAGAGCTTCAAGCCTTTACTCACAAAGAAGTCGTTGAGTGTCAGCAGGTATTCGTTGATGTGGTCGCACATTTCGGGAATGTCGTTGCCAGTCGCCATGATGGTACAGTCGTCAGCATAAGAGATGATTTCGAGTCCCGTGGGTGGTGTGGGCAGTCCTGACATGTAAAGGTTGAAGAAGGTGGGAGATAAGACTCCGCCCTGTGGAACGCCTTGTTTAATTTTCCTGAGTTTAGACTTCCCATTCCTAAACTCGGTGCAGGATTGACGACCGGCAAGATAATTCCCGATCCATTTGTGGATATACGGAGGAGTAGTGTTGCGTAGGTCTGTCAAAAGTACTGTGTGGTTAACAGTGTCAAATGCTTTTGACAAATCGAGAGCTACGAGGATAGTGCGCTTGCAGGGTTTCGGCTGATTGAGTCCATTGAAAATGTTGGAGGTAATCCTGTCTATAGCGGTTGTGCTATGCATTTTCCGGAAACCGTGTTGATGATTGGCAAGCTGGACGTGCTCCAGGAGTTTAGGCAACACTAGTGCCTCAAGTATTTTGGCCACGGGGGACAGTAGCGTTATTGGACGGTATGATTCTGCTAGAGTATGATCTTTGCCTGGCTTCGGTATGGGGGTGATACGGCCTTTTTTCCATAGCTCGGGTATGATGAAGGTTTTCAGCGACAGGTTCATCGTAGCAGTGATATACTCAATGGCCGGAGAGTCGATGTGTTTGAGCATAATCATGGTAATACCGTCTAGTCCGTACGCTTTGGAGTTTTTCGCATTTTTTATTGCAAGCTTGACTTCGTTTGAGGTAACCTGGAGGTGTTGGTCAGTGGTGCTGTTTCGGATAGCTCTGGTAATTTTGCGCTTGAGCTTATCTTTTTCGGGATGTTCGACGAATTGTTGGTTAAATTTGTGAGCGCATTTGTCGTCGTTGTTGTATGTGTTATCACCGAATTTTATAGCTACCTTACCTTTGGGTTTTGTGGGGTTTGATAGTGCACGTACCGTTCTCCAAAGGTTGCTTACGCCGGATTTTACGTGGCATGTTTTTAAATGCGAATTCCATAACTGTTTCCTGTGGTCGTTGACTTGCTGGGTTATAATGTTGTTGAGATCGCCGATGCGAGGATCATTTGGGTCTGCTGTTCGGAGTTCATCTCTCGTTTTTGCCAATTCTGCAGCAGATGATGGGAAATGCGGTCTCATGATTGGGATGCGGCCCGCTGGAATGTATCTTTTGGCTGCATTCTGGATAATCCGTCTCAGGTTTTTTTCAGCAGTACGTACGTCAGTAGGGGTTGGAAGGGCAGAAAACGCTTCATTTGTATAGGTTTGGAAGCCAATCCAGTCGGCTTTGCTGAAATTCGAATATGTCTTCTTCACAGTGTACGTAAACTGAGACGGTTTATCAATCGTGAGGACAATAGGCAAATGGTCTGACGAGAAATTTATGAACGGTTCCCAAGTAATGCTGTTTATGAGCCCAGGGCTGGCGATGGATATGTCAGGCGAGCTTCTGCATGATCCTGCAATGCGGGTTGGTGAGTCGTCATTCAATGGACAGAAATCGGAATCATCTAGTTGGTTTGCGATGTGGTTGCCTCTGGTGTCGTTGTTGAGGTTTGAGTGCCATAAATCATGGTGAGCATTGAAATCGCCCAGTAATAGGCGATATCGCCCGGTGAGTAGGGGGGAAATGTTGGCCTGGAAACCAGTGGGACAACTTGATGCTGGTGGTATATAGATATTGAGAATATCTATATCAACATTTCCCGACCTGATTGATATCGCTTGTAATTCTGTTGTGGTATCGGCGGCAGCGATATCGATTAATGAATATGGCAGCGAGTTATGTATCAGGAAAGCCAAACCTCCTCCTGAGCCAGTGGGTCGATCGCGTCGGATGATGTTGAAGCCTCCGTAAGAATTTAGCGATGAATCGGCATTTAGTTTGGTTTCTTGGATTGCAGCAACTAGTATGTGATGTCTGTCCATAAAGTCAGTGATCTCAACAATTTTATGTTGTAGACCATTACAATTTAGTTGAACTATCTTTGTGGTGGAGTAGTTTGCAACTTGCAGTGGTGGTGCTGGTGTAAGAGTGTGTCGTGGTGCTGTGTGGTGTGCAGAGGGGTGACAGGTGATGATTGTTGGCCCTGATTCGTAGGTTGTTGTGATGTCGATGAAGACTGTTGGCCACAGATTTTGCAATTTGGTGCTATGAAGGTGCTGATCGTTGTTGTTGATCGTAAATCCGTCTTGTTGAGCCCAGAACAATTTTTGAAATGGCACCATTCCATACAGCATGAGCACTGCACTGAGGATTGTACGTTAGAATAAATCCTCTTACCACAGACGCAGCACATCCATGGACCAGGATTTATTCCGATGCCGGCGCGTATAAGTAGAATTTGGAGCAACTTGGCCGGCATGGGTTGCTCCGATAGTGTAAAAAAGATGTTGATGATGTGATGCAACTTTTGTTTCCTGTATGTGTCGAGGGGGGTGTGCGGCTCTTGGCCGTGCATAAAATGCATGGGTGGTTCCGGGGCGAAGACCCGGCCGCGATAGGAACCTATTCTGGGGTCACCAAGGTTGGCGCGCCTAATGTTGTCACGTTCATCGGCTAACTATGCGGCACTTGTTGGAAAATTTGGAATGAAACGTGCCGCAACTTTGGTACTGACGCTCCTCATGTTCCATTCGGCCTTATGTATATTGGGAGGGGGAAGCGCGATGAACATCATCGAAGAAAATGTTTTGAAACCTTCCCAATCGGCTTTTTTGTGATTGACAAACGTTCGCTTCTCTGACTTGGTCAGGTCAACCGGTTTGTCAATTCTGACTATGATTGGGAGGTGATCAGAAGGAAGACCAATACGTGTTTCCCAGGAGGTCTCACTTATTAGGCTGACGCTGACAATTGTAAAATCCGTGGAGCTCATGCAATTGTTTGCATCACGAATTGGCGAGTCTTCATTGAGGGTACAGAACTCTGATGCGATAGCTTGACCCCTGGCATCGTTGTGTAGCGCGGAATGCCAGAGTTCATGATGAACATTGAAGTCGCTTTCAATTTCCAATATTGGTGCTCCCTGAGGAAACTGAGAAGGCTTGCAACTCAGTCTTACCATCTGAAACTACATCTAATACACAGTAATGTACGGACTTGCGTATTAGGAAGGCAATACCAACTCCAGGGTAAGAATAATTCGTGGTGCCTTCTCTGTTCTTCCGTAGTATTATATAATCACTTTCGACGCGAAGAGGCGAGTTCGCGTGGGCTTCGTCTTTTGGATGGCAGCAATCAGAATTCTGTGCTTACTCAAGAAGTGTGTTATGGCAGGTACTTAAATGAGAATGCCATTGCAGATGAATTGCAAAATGGACACCGGTGTAAAAATTGCTGGCTGAAGGACAGGAGTCAAACTTGGTCTGGTATTCAAGGTCACATTTTGGGGGGTAGTAGTGATGAGGAAGGGCCTGGTGTAATCCCAGGCCGCCCAGTAAACTGCAACATATGATCCTTCAATATACTGACCCATCCTTCTCAAACCTGAGCATCTAAAATGAACACACTCCGAACAGCAATTACACCGAAGTGACCTGGCATTTGAACCGTTGATTGCACACAACAAATCCCTATCCTTACTGGGACAGGATTTGCTTCAATGCCGGCGCGTAGAATTCTAGCACCAACGAAAAGACACATAAATCGAATCTATACATATACACCTACATACACTTCGATGTTCCTGCCAGGGAGGGTTTTGGGAACTCTTGGCCGTTTGCATAACAAACGGGTGTGGTCCGCCCCGGAGAGGCGTGAAATTGCCGTGAAGCAATGGTTGCCAGTAGGACCACAGTATTATTTTTCAAAGAGCATGCCTATTATTTTAATTAATCCCAATTAAATACTCCTTTCTCAGAAGTAGTCCCTATAGTATCTGGCAGACCACTTACGGGTCTCTCACCACCTTCGGTCCGCGGACCACCTGTTGGCAAACAGTAGTCTACACGGCGATGTTATCCGCACATCTCCCCAAAGTTAGAATAACAGCCTCTAAATACAACCCAAATAAAATAGTTTCCCGGTTACATCTTCTACTCTACGGGGCCACCAGGCAGGGATTCCCTAAGCATGTGCGCTTTTACTTCCTGGTCCGTCGGAATGTCGCGACTTTATCGGCACCGTGCGATGTTACGAGACCAAATGGATATTCCTTAGAGCCGAACATGCACTTCCGAGACCCAACCCGGAGTTGCAACTGCAGCTATAGTTGACTTACGCAACATCCTGAAGCCACCTCGATTCCAACCCCTTGATGCGCAGATATCATGGTACCCTGGGCACGCTATTGCTATTGATTTCTCGATAGTAGGTGTAGTCCTCCTTTGACCTACTATTAGTTCACATTTCACACATTTCGGCGTGCATATCCCACGCTCACTTTGCCTCTGTGACTATCTGCCGGCCTATTACGATACGTATTCTGGTGGCTTCTTCAGGTTCTTAGTCAACGTGTTGCGTGAACCAAACCACATATTAGCTAGGTACAGGCGATTTGGCAATTCATCCTAACTAGCCCCCTCAAAACTCCGATTATTCGGGGCCTACCTACTAAGTACGCTCGAGCAACTACTGATGATTCGGACGGAGAAGTCAGTCATGCTGAAGCTACCTGATATCACTGGAGTACATGGGGAGCGTCAACGCGCCTTTGCGTTGGGCTCAAGGGGATTGTCAATTATTCTCATTAGCTACAAGGCTCTGACTCTATTATTTTAATCAAGATTTTCTCTTTGCGGATGTCCAGCAATTTTGCCCAGAATAATTCTCCTCAATGAAGTATTGTTCCTACTGGCGACCATTCCCGATGGCAGCCCCGCTGCCATACGGGAGTTTCAAGCCTCTTCGGGGCGGACCACACCCGTTTCCAACGAGAAACGGCCAAGAGCTGCCAAAAACCCCTCCATGGCAAGAGCTGTGAAGGTTCGATGCAGGAGGGTTCTGTATGACCGCTACTACAACAACCACCGTATCACCAGCTGATATCTAATGGCCGTGATTCAAGCCAGACGGTCAATGTTTCATACTGGCAACCTTGAGGCAGGCATTCAAGAAATTTAAAAATTTCGGATTTATCGATTTCAACGCGTTTTTGTATCAAATAAAAATTATTACCCCGTGGAATGGAGGTATTGCATTCTGACCAAGAGCTTGAATTAGTCATTAAATTTAACGATGGGTCATTTGATAACTCGTTGGATATAAAGTGTAATAATAATGAAGAATGAAATGTAAAATTTCCTGTGCTTAGTGCAAAATAAAGTAAGTAAGAAAGCAGTCCCCACGTCTCCAGACCGCTGGGCTGACGACTCGAGATTCAATTACACAGAACTATCCAAAAATATTCCCTGCCTGCGTATGCTCCCCGTCCTAGCTAAGAAAAAGCGCACACCAAAAATATTTTCGCATTTGAATAAATTTAATTCACGGGCTGTAATCAGATACACCCTCAACGTTGTAACAGGAGTCGATGGCGAGAAGTGGTGAGGCAGGAGACACCCCTGCCAACGTGTAACTATTTTCATGTTTGCTAGGCATGAGTGGATGGAGCGGCGGCGGCAACTACGAGGAATGGTGGTTAACGGGCCAACAGCAAGACAACACCAACAACAACAACACCTCAAACACTCCACACCACGGAAAACGCACGAGGAAGGGAATAACATTTTTGGGAAAATGGCGTCGAACCCTTCTCAGGACGGCACTGGGAATGGTACGGGGGGAAAAATAGAAGAAATCGTGTCTAGGCGACTGATACCGAATGGAAAGTGACGATCGCGGCGGTTCAAGGTGCTGCGAAGCCCCAAAAGGAGACAAAGATTGATTTCCGGGAGGTACATGCCGCGGGAGGGAACTGTATGTGATTTCCCGGCCGCATCGGGCTCCGGCGAACTGGAGAGGAAATTTTCTTTGTTTGATTGTGGCTCGTTGTTCTTACCTGGCTATGGCAACATTAATCCGTCTTGGCGGCGTCGTTTCGAATTTTTGCACAGCAAACAGAAAATTTAGCCGACCCGACGGCAAATTGCGTTTTCACCCCGCAATGTCGCACAGACACACGATTCCGAGAATTGCTGCTTGCGGGACGTTCATTTATCCATTATCGCACTACACACAGGGAGAATTTCACTCGTGGACACAAGGGAAAATGCACTTTTTCTTCACGATCGAAATGAATTTGGTTTCAAGACCACCATCACAACTGGGGGACCGACCACCGCGGGGACACAATGCAATTAAATGGTGCGCACCGGGGCCCCAAACTTTTTCCACTGCACTCGCTCGGCTCAATTAGAAATTTCTCGCACTGCTGCGACACTTTCTCGGCACGCGTTATTGCACAAAAACCCGCGACGCTGCTGGCCTGAAACTAGCACAAAAGTTGCATTGGCGCCTCGTTGCGGCACATTTCTATAAAACACAAAAATCGAATTAATTCAGCAACGCGCGGCCCCGAATTCCTTTGTCAATTTCCTAAACACATTTTTTTGTGGCCATGTCGCGCGGCGCCGCCACCTTCGTCGTCGTTGTCGTCCTGCCTGATGTGTTCGCTCGCGCGAGGCCACAACAAAATTTTCACGAACGCTTTTTTCGCGAAATTCCCGTCACACACGACACTCACGTCACTAATCGCGGGCGCGTACTTGTTCCAATTAGACAAACGAATGTTTTTCACGTTGAATTGTGCACCAATTTCGCGTTTTTTTGCTGGTGGAAATTAGACGAACTTGACAAGATTGTTCCGTGCACCGAAAAAGTGTCGGGCATTTTGGATTTGAGATGTTGCGATAGTGGGCGTGCGACAGCGACCAGTTCGCTGTGAAATGGATTGTAAAGTGACGGCGTGTATGGATACGGGCGGTATTGCGTGTGTGTTGGTTGATTTAATGGCCAAAATAAGCACGGCGACGGATACGAACGGATGAGATAAAGCGGAATGTGGTCGCGATAATTTGACAGTACGCGATGCAGGTCAATTAAAAATCGGCTGTACTCCAACTTCCAGTGAAATACGAAAAGCTCGAAATGAACAAAAACAAAAATGTTTCACTTCGACAGATTTAAACCGTCCAAACAAACTGAAAACTTCCGAAAACAGACCAGCGACAGTCCACTTTGACGCAACACACATACGCTTTTAAGTTGCGGGACTCTAGTACCAATTGCATGCGAGAAAGTGAAAACGAAAATGACACGATACGAGAATCACGCGAAAGTGCATCATTCACTATTCAAATTGAAATCGTAGGTTTTCAATTAAATTGTTTTTCAATTAAATTTGGAGTATTATGTACTTCCGAAATGAAATTTTTATTTGTTTTCAGTATAGCCAAGCAAAGACTACGATTTCTGCAGGGCAGGAATTAATTTCAGCTGATTGTGTCGTACTAGTTTCCAAGCAAAGAAACCAACCCCTTATCCAATACTAGAACCGTGGAATTAACCCCCGTATGACGGGTATAAATTATTTTCATCTGGATCTTGGACCGGCATTCTGTAGTTAGTACAAGTACAAGTGAATAATGTATGTAACGTGTGGTCCAACTAGAATGTACGATGTTAATTGAGTGTCACACCTTAACGGTAAGTTTCTCGCCCAACTTTATTAGACATTTCGTTGCTTCATTGTTTGGCAAATTCAACCTTGGAGAAGTACACAATTGAGCAGCGCGTTAGGAGGTTTTCACACTTGTACTCAATCTGGCCAGATTACGTAATCTGCGATGTGGTGAGTTTAAAAATACATATATGGAATTTGACAGCTCAAATAAAGTAATTTGCACAGATTACGTAATCTGGCCGGAAGTGTAAAAACCTCCTTAAGGTCGTTGAAGCCTTTTACGAAATCAAATCAAATCAAATCAAAATGCTTTTCGTGCACTTCGTGATTTTGTTGGTCAACATAATCGACCAAATGCGTCCACATAACGGACTTCTTGTGGCTAGAAATCGAGGATATGAACCTGGACCAAAGCCATCTATATTTCAAAGCCCGGAACCAAAACCCGCTCATATACTTTTGCGGCAGATCATAGGCTCGATTAGTTGGAAAATTTACATTGCGGTAAAGGCAAATCGTGTTGGGTCGCGGCAAACTTTACACGAAAAGTATTGGTTCCCGGTCGATTTTCGTCGCGAAAAGTGCAATGTGTCGTGAATTGAAAAGTCTATAATGCAATGAAAGAAAAAAATCCCGATTAAAAGTGAGTTTTCCACGTGTTTGCGCGGTTTTTATCAGAGGAGACACGGTTTTTTTACATGCGCTGTGCTTGTGTTAGTGCATCGTGCAACGTATATACGACATATTCATAGGCTCGCTTTGTGTGCATGTATTGCTGCTTCCCGGCTTTCTGATATAGGTGGCTTTGACCTGGACGGTATGTGGTTCCAACAGGATGGGGCGACTTGCCACACAGCCAACGAAACAGTGACTCTTTTGCACGAGAAATTCAATGACCGTGTTATCTCTCATCTTGGCGTCTTGTTTATTGGCCGCCACGATCATGTGATTTGACACCGTTGGACTTCTTTCTCTGGGGATATTTAAAAGAAAAAAGTACGTCAATAAGCCAAAAACAATTCAAGAGCTAAAGGATGAGATAAGTCGGCATATTAACGATATTCAACCTTAATTATGTCTCATAGTCATTGAAAATATGGACCAGCGGATAGAAGTATGCCACGGTAGCCATGGCGAGCGTTTGGCCGATATTTTTGTGAAACACATAATTGCCATAGATCAGTGGTTCCCAATCTTTTTCAGCTCGTGCCCCCCCTTGCGAGATCTGCTGACCCTGGTGCCCCCCGAGAAAATATCGGCCAAAAACCGAAACTAGATGCAAAAATTGCCATGGGCAAGGAATTCTTTTAATTTTCGCCATAAAAGTAGGTACTAACATCGTCAGTTCACGTGAAATCCATGCAAATACTGTCAAAATTTTTATGATCGTGAAATCGAATTCGCTTAAAGGTATATACTGAGTTCACCGAGCGAAAAACGTGCATATACATATGTCTCCCGTGAAAACGGTGCCGTGGAGACTTGCTTTTTATTCACTCAATGTGACAATCTGATTGATTGTCGATGACATCTTTTCATCGTCAAATAAAGTGCAACTGCATTATTTTCGCTGGCGAAATGTCAAAAACCGGTGTGGAGACTTTCATGTGAAGTGAGTACCACCAAGCGAATTCGATTTCACGATCATCAAAATTTTGACAGTATTTGCATGGATTTCACGTGAACTGACGATGTTAGTACCTACTTTAAGGTCGGAATCCATTGTCGCAATTTAAATTGTTCGAACATTTGTTTGTTAGTGCAGCCCAACTACTGGAACTACAGGAATTTTTAGGACGTTGAATTTCATGATTTCCGTAATTTTTGGTTTTCAAAAACCGTTCAAGGACTATAACTGGCTTATGCGCTTCATATCAGCGATATGCAAAGATTTTTCATTTTTTTTCTCGACCTAAAATATTCTCAGCGGTGTTCATCAAATGGATTTAGTAGCAGCGAATTAATCGACGAAAATGCAATTTCTGCCATTTTGTAACGCCTTGCAACAACCGATTACCCCTGATGTATTTCGAAAGATGTTCGCAAGAAAACCGTAATTCATTAATGGCAAGCAAATCATAATTTATTAATGGCCTCAATATTAGATTTGTGCTCGCGCCCCCCTTCCCTGATCGTCACGCCTCACTAGGGGGGCGCGCCCCCTAGTTTGGGAATCACTGCCATAGATCCTTCTATCATAATCATAATTGAATAAATAAATAAATAATAAAAAAAAAATAGATAAATCTCTACAACCTTTAACCTATTAACAATTCACTTCGTGCATTAACGTTGGACCACCCTTATATTCTGCGTTAAGAAGCTCGAGCCTTCCAAAGATCCCTAAAAAAGTGTCAAGTTTCGCACCACTACGATCAATAAATCAGAGAGATAATCACACTTTTATGTTAAACATAGAACACATATCTCGGGAACCATTTGGCCAATCTTTCTGAAATTAAATTTGGCACACGTTTTTGGCATGAATTTCAAGTTGGAAACTACCAGCGTTCATAAGTTAAGTGCGAAACAGAATTCTTCCTTTACGTTACATTCCGAAAAGCGCCCTGTACATTACGGCCAAAACCTTCTCTGTTAGAAGCCGGAAACCAACGGAAGAAACTGCGAAAATCCCTAAAATGATTTGAAAATATTGCAATCGAAAAAAACGAGGTAAATATTTAGTTTTCGGGGATTTTCGTGTGTTTGGAACCTGGATGGCACATTTTCCCCCACCCACCCCCACCATTTTGACGTTTTACTTCAATTTCTTCCGGTGGTTCCCGGCCTGGGTACAGCCAAAGTCACCTATCTATAGTCAAAGCCAGGAACCAAGAAAACTCTCATGCATTTTGACAGCCAATATGAATATTGCGGGGAAATCGGATAGTGTCACGACAAACTATTCACGAAAATTCTTGGTGCCCGTGCCCATAGACCTTCCAATGGATTGAAGCAATTTTTTGATTGTCAGATAAATTGGAAGATGTATGTGATTATCCAATCCAATTTTTTGATTGGACGTGTGAAACACTATGCCATGCAATTTTCCATACAGTCTGTCATGACAGATGATGTTTTCAGTTGCTGATTTTTTGACATAAACCAGTGGCCATTCTTCATGCTGTGGTTGTGGCGGTCATTCTCCATCGAAAGTAGCAATGGGTGTCCATCTTCCATCGCCACAAAATATACAGGATGTCCGGAAACTGCCGCATAAACACACCGGATAGTGATTCCTCATTTGATGTCCAGAAAAAAGTTGTATGGAACATACACCCTTTAGCTGCCACAGGCATTTGAAGATTTAAACGAGGGCGAGGCTAATTTCGGGCGCGGCCGAAATTTGGATACCCTTCGCTCTCCTGAGTCGGTTCCTCTTGTCTCCCGAAAAACAGCCCCACATTATAACTCCTTCTAACTTAACAGTTAGCGCCTCCATGTATCTATATAATCTAGCTTTTACAAGCCTATTACTTACCATCCTCGCCGAAATTCGACTCCTAGTTGCTAAAACTAGATTATTCCTAATGTCCGACGATTTCGACAGCTTAGTAAAATGATGAAGCGATTCTCCGAAGGTGTAGTTTTCTTAGGTCGTCCGGAGCTTTTTTCGGTTTAGAGGTGCCCCCCTCCCCCCAAAATTTTTCAATGCCATGCCACAATGCGTTGAGGAATATCCATCCTTTGACCTATTTAACGCGTGATTAGATTTTCTTTCGCCAAAACCAAAATATTACTCTATAGTTCTGGACTAACGTGTCTCATTTTTCCATTAAATTCAGCCTCTTTGTAAAAACCCCTTAATTTCACCAAGTGAATGAACCTCATTCATAAAATTCAAACTATTAATAGACCGTTTATATGTCCTTTGTTTTTATATGGCCCACTGAAAAGTTGTAGTTCCAATAACTTTTAAGAATATTAGGTAAAATGGCCATTAAGATGGGTATAGGGTATAAAAACTGAATCGAATAAACCATGTCTCTCTGTCTGTCCGTGTGTCTGTCTGTTCGCACGATAACTCCCGAATTAATGAAGCTAGCAGTTTGAAATTTGGCCAAATGTTTGTATTGCTAAAATCTTGGACGGTATTGAAAATGGGCCAAATCGGACCAAGAGTTCCCCTACCTCCCATACAAATTACCCCTCCTTGATATCTTAATTCGGCCATAACTTTCGATAGAATATCGCTGTCGACTTGAAATTTTGCTCAATGTCTCATTCTGACATATACTTTGAGTTGATAAAAAGTGAAGAGGAACGACTACCCCTACCCCTACCTCCCCTACAAAGTTATATTCAGCCATATCTTTTGATAGAACGTCGCGAAAAACTTCAAATTAATGTCAGATGGTAGCTGCTGGATGCCTTGATAAGATAATAAAGATGTGCCAGGTCCAACCCGTCTACCCCTCCCCCTACAAAAAATATGAAATGGAATATTTTGGGAGTTGCGTGCTTTCTAGGTCTGTACATGGGTATAGGGTAACTCAAGGAGACCTTTAGTCAAGGATCCCGAAATTAAAAAAAAAAACATAAATGTAATTTCCCATACTTTTTAATAGAAATCATTTATATTCAGGAGTCAATGCATCCTTGATTTAAGGCGAAACGCAAGGAGACCTTAAGTTTTCAATAGACTTGAAATATAATATTTGACTTCAATTGAGGTTGACTATAGAAAATTTCAAGGTCTCCCTGAGTTTCTCCTTAAATCAAGGATGCATTGACTCGTGAATGTAAGTGATTTCTATTAAAAAGTATTATTTCGTATTAATTTCGGCATCCTTGACTCAAGGTCTCCTTGAGTTAAGGTATGTTTATAAATACGGGCTCGAGTTCTAATCGTGCGAATAGCACGATGAGTGTATACCCTATACCCATGTAGAGACATAGAAGGCACGCAAGTCCCAAAATATTCCATTTCATATCTTTTGTAGGGGGACGGTAAAAGGGTCGGACCTGGCACATCTTTATTATCTTATCAACGCATCCAGCAGCTACCATCTGACATTAATTTGAAGTTTTTCGCGACGTTCTATCAAAAGATATGGCTGAATATAACTTTGTAGGGGAGGTAGGGGTAGTCGTTCCTACTCCACTTTTCATGAACTCAAAGTATATGTCAGAATGAGACATTGAGCAAGATTTGCAGTCGATACCGATATTCTATCGAAAGTTATGGCCGAATTAAGATATCAAGGAGGGGTAATTTGTATGGGAGGTAGGGGAACTCTTGGTCCGATTTGGCCCATTTTAAATACCGTCCAAGATTTTAGCAATACAAACATTTGGCCAAATTTCAAACTGCTACCTTCATTATTTCGGGAGTTATCGTGCGAACAGACAGACGCACGGACATACAGACAGACATGGTTCATTAGATTCAGGGACCGACAATGATCGTCTAAATATACCTCCGGTGGCTCCTTTGAGGTGTAACATAATATCGGCGTA
This sequence comes from Microchrysa polita, assembly GCA_949715475.1. Classification (NCBI taxonomy): domain Eukaryota; kingdom Metazoa; phylum Arthropoda; class Insecta; order Diptera; family Stratiomyidae; genus Microchrysa; species Microchrysa polita. The sequence goes on along the minus strand of OX454418.1, from coordinate 36,382,069 downwards.
ACAAAAACAATATACCCTATACCATCTTATGGGTATAGGGTATAAAAACTAGAACTGTTTTTTTTTCGCGGATAGCGAGGAGCGACAAAATCATTCTTTTCACAACTAATTCGTAGTAGCGGCAAATTAAGCCATACTCACTAAGTCGATCCGATCAGGAAAAGTGGGGTTTCTCCCATAGTGACGTAATAAAATGGAAAACCGCGTTTTCTCACCGATAGCGAAGAGTGACAAAATCATTCTTTTCACAACTAATTCGTAGTAGCTAAGTAGCAGGGACAGGTGTCTGACGCATTTCCCGTTACACCAAAACCAACATGCCTATCAGACGGGGAAATCATGTGAATCAGTACTACACCATTTAGATGGGAAGATTGAGACCACACTAGAAATCAAAGAAATAGGGCTCGCGGCCTTCCTATATATAGAGGGGGCCTTCGACAATACTTCCTTTGAATCTCTTGTACACGGCGCCTCTAGTCATGGAGTTCAAAACACCCTATGTCGGTGGATAAAATCGATGCTTCAAGGACGACAAGTACATGCAAAATTATTCGGCGAAACCATGTATACAGCTGTCCTCAAAGGATGCCCACAGGGGGGTATACTCTCACCCCTCCTGTGGAACTTTGTAGTGGACAGCCTACTGGTCCAGCTAAACAACACTGGCTTCTATACCCTAGGATACGCCGATGACATCAGTATCCTGATAAGGGGAAAATTTCCAGGAGTTCTTTCTGAACTCATGCAACAAGCTCTGACCCAAGTGGAGGATTGGTGTAGGAGGGTAGGCCTATCGGTCAATCCCGCCAAAACAACACTAATAGCCTTCAGTCGCAAACACAACTTGGAAGAGCTCAGTGCTCCAACATTATTCAACCAACAACTGCAGTTTACCACGGAGGTAAAATATCTGGGAATCACCCTGGATAACAAACTCACGTGGAACAAGCAGCTGCAAAACACAATTGCCAAAGGCAAACAGACCCTATATGCGACAAAAAGAGCAATAGGGAAAACGTGGGGGTTAAAACCACGAATGATACACTGGATATACGAAGCTGTAGTCAAACCCCAAAATCAAGCAAAGACCAAAATCAAGCAAAAAACAGCAGCAGCGAAGTTGGGATCAGTACAGAGACTGGCCTGCGCAAGCATAACCGGCGCCATGCGCAGTGCACCAACTTTAACTCTAGAGAAACTACTAGACCTGCCACCACTGGACCTCACAATCACAGAAGAGGCAAGACTTGCAGCGTACAGACTCCAATCATCAAACATGTGGACACCACAAAGGACAGGACACTGTTCGATTACAGAAACTATTGCAAACCCAATCCTAGATATGGGCAGCGATTATACCCCGGCCATGTACACCTTCGACTCCAATATCCAAACCTCAACGGTTAGGGAAGACTGGAGTAAATGGAACGACAACCATCTATCAAATCACATCGTGTGATACACGGATTGGTCGAAGACAGACGAAGGAACAGGGGCAGGAGTTTATACTAAAACCAACAACTATTGTATCTCCAAACCCCTAGGTCAATATACAACTGTGTTCCAGGCAGAACTTATAGCCATAAACCTTGCAGCGGGGGAGAGTACTCGAAAGGGATATACCAACAAGACCATATTTATTCTCTCCGATAGTCAAGCTGCTATAAAAGCCATTGCAAATCCCAAAACAACCTCTAAATTGGTTTGGGAATGTCAACAAAATCTCAAAAACCTAGCTACCCGAAACAAAGTAACTCTAAAATGGGTGAAGGGACATAAGGGGACGAAGGAAATGAGAAAGCGGACGCCCTTGCAAGAGAGGGTTCCGAACTACCCTTAACTGGTCCTGAACCTGCAATCGGAATCAGTAAATCTACTGCCAGAACCGTTGCTAGACGATGGACCGAGGATAAATTCCAAAATCGATGGAGACTAGCTGAAGGGCTCAGGCACAGCAAGCGTATGCTGGAATCTAACTGGCAAACCAACTGCACCGAAGCCCTCAGTCTAAGTAAAACGAACCTCAGGGCAGTGACAGGCCTTATAACCGGTCATTGTACCCTACGAAAACATCTGCATACAATTGGGATCTACTCACAAGACCCATTATGCCGCCTCTGCAACGAAGACGAGGAATCAGCCTCGCACGTTATCTTCGAATGCCCCGCTCTTATGAGCTGGAGACAAAATTTGTTTGGGGCTCAAACTACCACAATGGGTGCACCCAAAGTAAACCTGGTTAGCTTTCTTCTAAGCCTTATACGAAGGACAGAGCTCTTAACCTGAAACGTTCTCGCTTAGATGGGATATACAATAAGCCAGCAGGCTGCAGTATTGGGCGCAACCAGCCCAACCTATCTCAGCGCCATATCCATCCATCCATCCATCCATCCAAGTAGCAAATTATGCCATACTCACCAAGTCGATCCGATCAGGAAAAGTGGGTTTTCTCCCATAGTGACGTCATAATATGGAAAACCGCGATTTCCGGCGTATAGAAGAGAGCGACAAAATCATTCTTTTCACAACCAATTGTAATTAGCCAAGCGACAAATTTTGACATATTCCCCGACTTGGTGCGATCAGGAAAAGTAGGTTGTTTGAGATAGTGACGTCATACCATAATATGGAAAAGTGCATTTTCCCGTTAATGACGAGGAGCGAACAAATCGTTATTTTAACATCTCATTCGTATTATCCTTGCAGCAAATTATGACATACTCCGCGACTTGATTCGAGCGGGTAAAGTGGGGTTGTTCCATAGTGACGTCACGTACAGGAAACTGCAATTTCCCGCTGATGGTGAAGAGCGACAAATTTTTTTCTTTCAGAACTAATTCACAGCAAAATAGCGGAAAGGAACGGTATAAGTTCCGACTTGATCCTTGAAAGTTGTTCCGCTAAATTGACGTCAAGTTAGCGAAACACCCATTTTCTCAGTGAAAATGAAAAGCGACAAAAATTTTTTTTTCACAACTAATTCACAACAAAATAGCGGAAGAGAACGGTACAAGTCCCGACTTGATCCTTGAAAGTTGTTCCGCTAAATTGACGTCAAGTTAGCGAAACACCCATTTTCTCATTGAAAATGAAGAGCGACAAAATTAATTTTTCCGCAACTAATTCACAACAAAATAGCGGAAGAGAACGGTACAAGTCCCGACTTCATCCTTGAAAGTTGTTCCGCTAACTTGACGTCAAGTGAGCGAAACACCCATTTTCTCAGTGAAAATGAAGAGCGACAAAATTAATTTTTCCACAACTAATTCACAACAAATTAGCGGCAAATTACTGTAAAGTCGCCGAGTCGATTTTCAAAAGTTGTTCCGCTAAGTTGATGCACGTTTTGTCTTTAATGTTCTTAATTTTTTTTAATACATACATATCTGAAACATTCTTCGAAAAATTTGCTTTACACGTGCTTAAAGAATGATTTAAGTAACCGTGCTAAGATATCAATTTAAAAAATCTCTTTTCGACTCTTATGTCTGAAAGCATGATTGAAGATTGATATAAGAAATTACCATCCCAGAAACATATCTCATATCAGATTTTTTTCGCTATAGTTGTTTTTTAAATTATTCTTTAATCTTGTTTAATGAATTGAAGTAATATTAACAACAAACGATCTTCGAAAAAAATTCTTTAAACGCAGTATAAGAAACAAAAATTATTCCTAATGATATAAGCACGAATTAAGAAAGCTTGTGTTTGTTGGGATTGTTACATCAAACTCTGCGCTTCGTTTAGTTTTCAACGGCTTTTATTACTGTAAACTGGACCAATAACGGCCATTTATTCAAGATAGAAAGTATAGCATACTTCCTGAACGTTAGCGAAATATAGCCAAGAAACGTAACAAAAAAGCGCACCGAAACTTTTAAATGAATAATATTAGATGAGGAACATAGCATTAACATACCTTCCAGATAACATGAGGATAAAATTAATATAAAGTTATTAATGGGTAATTTACATAACGATAACAGAGCATTGACACACCCTGATTAACGGAGGGCCTAACACAACATTAACTGAGAAATAACAGAACGTTAACAGATTAATTACAGAATGTTTACAGATCATTAACAGCATAATAACAGAGAAAAAGTCAAAATGATAGTATTTGAAAGAGCACACCCTTCGGAAAGGACCTAACAACTATGTCAAATAGGATGTCAATATTCCGTTATATCCAGTGCCGGATTTAGCATCTATGGCGCCCCTGGGCAGTAACGAATTTGCCGCCCTCCGCCAGTAGATAAGCTAGAAGGTAGCAGTTGTCACCTCACAAAGGGAATGTAGGCAAAACGCTAGCGGGCGTATGTGAACAATTGAAAATTTCATATTTTTTACTACTAAGCGTACTTTGATTGCTTGGAAATTTTTTATGTTGCTTCCCAAGGGAGGAATCCAGGTGTTCCGTGCCCCTCCCAAAATTGTTTTAGGAATGATTATAACTACAATGATAACATCAGGGGCGTAACGTTTTCTGAATTTCTTGTGCTCGAAATTGGAGTTAACCCCCCACATACGACTTTTTAGCCGCAGGACAGAAATCGCATTTACAGCAGTCCACAAATGAGAAAAAGCAATCTTCTGTGAAAGCAACATGTTCGAACATTTTATAATTTGAGACAACAAATTAAATTTGAATAATTAAACTGGAGAACTTGTAAAGTTCTACATGTCCTATTTGAATATTTATCACTAACCTAAATAGAAGCTACTAAAAAACACCATCTCAAGACGTGCGCCTTGTCTAGTCTGGAATTTTTTACCCTAAATCTGAGGATCAAGCCATCTGGCACACTGCTCTGACAACCCTGGCTAAGTTGTATCCATGGCGAATTTCATCGATTCATGGTAGAGTTCCTAACATTTTTGAGATTGAGGGATCGCTGAAGCACCTAAGTCTAAAAGATAGCACCGTTCTGCTTGATAAACTTACTGAAGGGAGAAAATCAAGCAGATCTATACATGGTACGTTGTTGATCATGATGTACCTAGACATGCATGATTTGAAGCCTGCATACAAAGTTTGATTAATATAGAAATTATGGTGTTCAGGGCTGTGTTCTATAAAAGACTGAGAATCCTTTGCATTTCAGGTTAATGCACCAAAAGTTTAGTTTTCCTGATAACATTATTTTTATTATTTATTAAGAGCAAACATAATACAATTATGTAGATCTTAGAATAACAATAGCACTAACTGGTTGAGGGTGGCCAGATGCCCCGTATTTTAGGGGTTACCCTGTTTTTCTGGCACCGAAAGTCCAAAAACCCGTAATCCAAAAAATCAAATACGGGGCAAACAATGGATAATTTAAGAAAATGAGGAATTATGAAGAATTTTGTGTAACATCGCCCCTAATTAATAAATATGTACAGGAGATGAAGAGATGCCGATGAAGTGATAAACCCTGACACACGGACAAAATTATTTAAAGCTATCAATAATAGCAGCAAAATATGATTCCATTTTTGAAACTGGTCTTTTCTATCGTTTAGCGTCTGGACAAACTGAACAAGCGTCAGTTTTTCCAGACGCAGGTGACGAAATCGATCATCTTTTCTAGTGGCTAAGTACCAAAAAACCCATATCGATTTCGTTTCCTGAAAGTGGACGAGCTCGCATAGGGTTTCCAGTACATTTTATGTCGAAAACAGGCAAAAACTTTTTTGAGCTGAAAAAGGGGGTTTTTGGTGTTTTTGACATAGAATGTACTCGATGTACAGAGAACGAAATCGATAAGGGTTTTGGGTAGTTTAGCCACTAGAAAGCTCAACGATTTCGTCCACAAGCAGGTGAGGAACTGAACAAGGTTTCCTATAAATACTCGTCTTGGCAATTAATTCACTGGTCGAGAGAATATTCTCGCTTTGCGGTAACGTATGGACAGATAGCCGTAACCGACCAAATATTCACACTGTCAAGGGTGAGCCTAAAATAAAATGCAATTTTCAAATAACATGTAAAAATAACGGCATAACATTTTTTTTTAATTTTTGCACCGTAAAAAAATTGAAATTCCGTATTTTATACGCTAGTGACCCGTTTATCGAAGGCAAGCAGGTGGTCACCCAAGGCTGACTGAACTTCGGCTTTTCCTGAAAACAAATTACGGAGGGACAAACAAAAGTTTGCGTAGTGTAGTTCGACGGAGCCTGAAGCCGAAAAGGAAATTTTACAAATCCTTAATTGGCTGTGAAATTAATGCAATGACCATAGAGACCGTTTCCATATGACATAACGGACTGCAGGCCGAACACTTTTCTTTGGAGGAGAAATTTCATATATCGTCCAAAATTCTGCCATTTTCGACCAAAAAGTGGTTCTGCTTAGTTTTAAAAGAAAAACAGATGAAAAACTGATACAACCAATTTTTACTGATATTGTGGTCTTTGAGTTCCATGGCAGGTTTAGGCGAGTTTGAATGCAAAATTAGGATTTACTGAAAAATAAGCCTTTGTATGGTTTGTCAAAAATCTAGTAACAGATTTTTACAAGTACAATCCAGAATCCTAGGAACTATCCCTGGCATAGAGCCGGGAAGTGATCAATTGATTAATTAAAATTAAGCAACAAAAGTAAGCAGAACGGTATGAGTGTTTGTTATTTCCATTTCTACATATTCCATATACACTAGCTTACAATCTGTAGTATGTGCAATACCGTTTAAAACGGGTCCTAGATGGTAAGCTGAAGCAACATGTTTTAACAAATAAATTGCGAAGTAAAAATAAGAAAGAATCACTACGTTGATGTTTACTTCGTGAAAATTGACGCACAGGCAGGCACAGGGCACCACAGGCACCTTTGTTTTAACCATAGGAGTTCGAAAATGTATGCTAAAAATGTTTTCTCACCTAAACACTTTTTAAGCACTTTAACAGAAAGAGAAGCATCTGGTTTAAAGACCATTAAAGTAGTTCCAACGTGAAATTACGGCCCAATTAAAATATAGAAGCCCGACCGAAAAATCAGACCGATTGTTTCAAATATTTATCAATTCAGCGGCTTACAAGACATCGAGTCCGCAAAACAAAAACGTTGGTTGATTCTCCTCAACCTCAATTCAATAGTAGTCCTTGTTTCCGAACAGATTCATGTCGAGATTGGGCAACTTTTCATGACCACCTCATTGCCCCGACATAACCATAGCTGCTACTTATTATCTGAGAGTTCTTGTTCTTGACACCACGCCTCTATGAAAATAAGCTCAACTCGTTGGAAAAACTGAAAGGGCCCATCAGCAAGGAGATCTGGCAAATTGAGAAGATCATTTGATGTTAATGTTTCGACGAAGGATTCCGAAGTTTAGTAATAGAAATGCTCTACATAAAAAGGGAACGTTTGGTACTTCAGTTTTTAGTATATGAAAAAAGTTTCATGTGCTCACAGGGGGGGCACGTGCCCCCTGTGCCCCCCTGTAAATACGCCACTGACAGGAGTTACAATCCTCTTGGGGGCGGGCCACACACGTTTCCAACAAGAAACGGCCAAGATTTGCAAAAAAAAAAACCTCCATGGCTAGAGCCATGAAGGTTCGATGCAGCAGATTTGTATATAATTAACGATCATTCCGCTTGTTTGTGCTGCTATGGTCTTTGAGGAGTGGCGAACCATTGCATTCCATCGCATGCAGTAAATACTGAAGACGCAGGGAAAATATCTTCGTCTTCTTCGCAATCCCTTTCAGAAATATCGCTTATTTCTATTTCGAAACATTCTTGCTCAGCATCAGATGCAATATACTTATCGGGCATCTATTCGTCATCATAAGTTGGAAAGAAAGGTTCTCCGTCATAGTCGCTATCGTCTGACAACATAAGTAATCTGAACAAAAATAAAACAATAAAAACCTACAAATGGCAAAATGACGACATGTGTACTTTTCAATGTGGATTTCCCCTTTTCCGTTCCATGGTAATGAATTACTGCTGGAGTTCAGCGGCGATCTACATTGAAATATATAATCAATAAAATTATTAAAAAACTAAACTGATTCATATAATCGATTAGATGGTCCTCGGGTTCGCTCGTATTGCATCATTGGTTCTAATGCAGATATTTTTCCACTATTAAACATATTTTCACATCGAAATTATTACATATCACCAGGCACTTTGCGTAAAAAGTCATGAGTGTTGCAAAAACATGCAATATGTCGAATCTAGCGGTAAATCGAAGTTGGGTACAGGTGTACCCATGTCGGTAGAAATAAGAATAAACTTTTGTCGAGAGGACTAGGTAAGGTAAATTTAATAATTATGCTTTCAGTTAAAAGTATTAACACAAACATGCTCCAAATAGACAAGTTTCCATGACGAATTGGCAAACTCAAAAATGATGTTGACGAATTTCTTTTATAAATTGACCAGTTTTCGTGTCTTAGTGACGATGTTCTATGTTAAATTGATGAATTTCAAAATATTGTGAAAGAATTTCCGATACAAGTTGGCCATCCCATATTGACAAATATCTTGAGAAATCAAGACTAATTTGAAATGTGAATCCATCAGTTTTATCTGGAAGTTCGTCAATATGATTTGACAATTTGAAAAGTTGACATGGAAATTAGTCAACATGATGTTGAAGTATAACAATTTAAAACGAAATTTATCAATTTGTAATTGAAATTCGTTAACACAACTTTTAAATTCGTCAATTGAACATGGAAGCTCGTAAATGTGATTTAGGAATTCGTCAATTTGATCAGGATGTCGCAGGAGGGGTTTCTTTATCAAGAAAACATAAACATTCATGGTGACAGTAGGATTTCAACTATGGAAATCGAAAATGTGACTGCACAAAGAAAGGAATCCCGATTTAAGTTTGAACACAAAGATTTTCAAAAACGTTACGCCACTATTCGGAATGTCTTGTCTCTATATGTTAGATTATGCAGCTGGTTTGTCTCTTGCAAACTAATGAAAATAAATATCTTGAAAAGAACAGTTACCCAAGGATTTAAAAAAAGAATATTCTTTATATTTTCGGCCTTGGGGGCCCCTGTGACTTGGGGGCCCATGTTCCACTGAACACATAGAACACCGTACGTTACGCCACTGGATAACATAGAAAACTGTACAATTCTTATAACATTCGGCTTTTCACTTTCTTTAGAAATGCGTTCATGTTTTCTAAATTTTTTTCTTTGTCGATCGTTTTGAAAATAATTTGCGAATTACCCCAACAAATAAAATTTCCTATACATATTAGCAACATATTTGACCATAGAAAACGTCATACCGAAAAAAACCCAAAATTAAGAATGCTTACGGTAAATTTTGAACACACCTTGACCTAATTTGTTTTCGGTGATAAAAATAACGAAAACGAATTGGGAAAGCACTTACTGATGTTATTAAGGAAAAATCATTCGGTGCCTAAAAAGTTCTAGATTTTCCTGATTTCAACTATTTTAAATTATTTTTTATTTTCGGTGGAATTTCCCGTTTTTCTCTTAACAAAAAATTGTAAATTCGAAAATTGAAGCGTAAGAGTTCTTAAACGTTTAGTTAAACCCAGTGGCGAACCTACGTAGGGGTTTTGGGGGTTCAAACCCCCTCCGAAATTGCTCGAAGTAATATTAGATATTAGAATCGGGTTAATTCAAAAGCATGACGTTTCCCACAAAAAAAGTTCTAACAGACGCAAAATGAGAAAATTGAGCAAGTCAGCATCACAGAGATGGTGCTGCGCTTAGATGCTTTTCGAAAGACTCTTCTAGCACCACAAAGGTTGCTAATGGGTTGACCAGGCCTGATCGGCGGACAAATTTCGAGTATAGTGCCTTTGGGAAGTACGACAGTATCAGTCAAAATTGCATTCAAAGTTTTTTTTACTGAGAGGAGTCTCTCAGTTTTTTTTGCCAGTTAAGTTCTTCGGCACTTTGAAATAATTGGAGGACAGATAGAGCCTAACTAGCAAGCTCAAGTCATGATAAAGTACTATGACACTCTGGACCCATTTTAATACAATCTATATGAAATGCTACTGATGCTTAGTAACCGAACAATACAAGAAAAGATTGTGGGCAATTAAAATTTATTAAACAAAAATAGTTAACGAAAAAACACCATTTTACGGGTGTAGGGAATAAATATTAATTCAAATTCAAACTTCAACCTCTTTCGTAAAACCCCTCCCGAAATATTTTTCTGAGTACGCCCCTGGTTAAACCTATTCACCCTATAGAAATTCAAAATGTTATAGCCACAATGCCGCATTTCTAATATCGAGACTTGGACCTCCCCCGAAACCAAATCCTTGTTTCCCAGCGAATTTGATGTGTGGACAAATTAAAGAAGTAATTGAACAGACGAAAATGTGTGATTAGATGAGTTACTTGCTTGGGGCGTTTTAAACTTTCCAAAGGATCGCTATCACCAAAAATATTTTTGTTTTTTTTTTCTTTAAGTCTGGGGCAATTTTAGAGGCTTGGAAACAGAAGCTGGAAGCCAAATACTCGCGTATTTATATCATCTAATGTGTCTTCAGGTATAATGTTTAAGGTGAAGCCAAAGATCATTTATACTCCTACTCTAATTGAACTAAAGACCACGGCATTCAGAGTGAATGAGTGTGTGCTTCAAGCAAAATTTTGCGTAGTCTCAATTTTTGAAGGCGAAATCACATTGAGTTGAGGTTGCGATTAGGTCCTTTGGATTAAGACGAATATGTACATCTAACTACAGAATAAATTAAAAAAGCAAAATATTTTCAACAATTATGTTTGAGTTTTCAAAGTCCATCTTTCCCATAATTTTAAACCAATGAAAAAATTTAAGAATTTGCCGCCTCTCAAATTCTGCCGCCCCGGGCAGTAGCCCAGGTTGCCCATTTGGGAAATCCGACCCTGGTTATATCGAAGCGTCTAAGGAATGCAGAAATCACGTGTTCACGTATAACAAACTTTTCAGGTCAGCCAGCCGGATTTCTTTTTTGTAATAAATGAAAGATCAACCATTGAGTGTTTTTTCTTTATTTAATACTCATATATAAGTTTAACAACAATTATTTTTTGGCGCTGGCAGCCATTTTTAATTTTTCTTTAAACATTACACAGAATATAGCAATATTTATACAGTATCATAATTTATGGTTCATTAGTTGGCTTGTTTCTATATTCTTTTTAAAATCATAATCATAAATGTTATATAATTGTAATATAATACATACATATATCCAATTTAATATAGCAAACAGCAAACCTAGTTGTTTTTTCTATTTACTGTATAATTTTCTCTTCTTTTTTAGATCTGTTTCTTTTTTCTGTATAAAGTATTGGCACACATTTTATACTTTATTTTTATTATTATATTTAATTAATACAATATATTTAAAAAAGTTTTTATTTTTTTGGCTTTTCTATTTGGCATATTTAGGTTAGGTTTTCCATAAAGTAGGACACGTTAAAATGTTTGTATCAAGGGGATTATTTATTTTGTTTTTTTTTGTTTATATTTTATACACATATAATTTTATTATTTTACATAACGCAATTGTAAGCTTTATTGAATTAAGTATTCTTTAATTCGTTTCTAAGTATAAATAACACCTCTTCGTTTTCAAATACGCTTTTAAAATTTTCCTGTTTTTGTTTATTATTGAAATTGAACAAGAACACAATTAATTTATTTACTACTGTTGTCCTTGTACTCGTTTGGTTTTAAAAAGAGAAAAGAAAGCGTTCAACATTTTCGTGTTTTTTTTCGCATTTTCACAACCGTTAAATATTTAAATTTTTATCAACTTTTTTTGGAAATAAAGCATCGGGACACATGAATGGACTCATTGAATGACACTATGTCATGTTTGAAAATTGTTTTTCTGTCTTATCTTCATGGTGTATTGGAATTCACTAAATTCAAGTAATGGCCCCGTCAATAATTCTATTGCAGAAAAGAAAGAAAGGCCGATGAGGCTAGAAAAACAAAGTCATAAGACAGTTTCTTCGTGGGTAGCAAGATACGCACAAATAAGCCTTTCGTAGTGCTTTTTTTTTTAAATATAAAGGCCCAATCGCAGTAGTTCCGTTCCGTTCAGATGTCAAAGTAAACACACAGAATGGCACCGCTGTCTATATATTAAAGCCGCGCTGTATAGGTAGACTCGTAAACGTCAAATCCGCCGAATAAATTGCATTGCATTGTTGTTGCTTCTCATGACGTTGTTGTTGTTTGCCCGTGTCCGACGAACAATTTATGCAAGATCCACGCTGTCATCGTATAGCTGAGTTGCGGCCTTGATATATCTATCTATGGCGTTGATAATGGTCGTAACGGAACGGAACGAATCGGAAGAGTTGACTAAAATCACTGCCATCTAGATAGACAGGCCGAACTGCAGAAATTTGTTCGTCTACAAGTGGACAAGTGCGTTCGTGACCAGTGACAGTTGACATATGTAAAGCCCACAACCTCCAGTGCTTCTGAACCCAAAAGTTTAAATATGCCGAGCGTTTATTACGAAACAAAGGTTATGGTTTGCTTTAATGTGTTTTTGATGTGCAAGTGGTAAAATAGTATACATCAACATCGTACTTACCATATTTATCCCAAAAACCAACGCACTGGCATGTGTATATCATAGCAAGTCACACGAAATGACAGGCTGACAGCCACTGATATTTGGATTGTGGACAATTTGTGGATTGTACTGAGCGGTACTTTGGCAGTACTAAGCGCGGACCATGACCAACCATGGCACTACTAGTGTTGCATGACCACTGACAGACCAGCTGATAATCCGGCCTGTCTATCTAGATGGCAGTGCTAAAATCCAACTTTTACGGATCACATAACCTCACTTTATGGAAACTGACAGTTCAGAAGCATAACAAACGGATATGGATATGGATGACGAGCAGTTCATCGAAGCCGTACATTAAGTACAGTAAGTATAAATGAAAAAACAATTCTAACATTTCAAGAAACTCCGACATTTTAATATTAAGTTTGACAACTGCTAGAACGGAACGGAGCATTGTGCTTTGCACTAACATTTTTACAAAACGGAACGGATTGGATGGTAACGGAACGGAACGCAATATTGCGATTGAGCCTTAAGTTGGTTGACCAACTCCTTTTTCATGACATTTTTCGCCGCTTATATCAATAAACGGTCGTGAAGATGAATTCGTGTGCTTGTAACTGCGAGAGTTTGTAAAAGCACACATACGCACAAACTAGCTTGAGGGCAGTGCAGCACACATTTTTTTTTTGTTTACGGATTTCGATAAATAGTTCAATTAATTTTTGGAAGTACATAGTTAACATTTTATCGCCAATGTAATTAAACGGTTTTCTTTCAAAGTGTCCTTGTTCATCACTTAATCGACTAAAAATTGTGTGGAATTTTCTTATTTTACGCACATTCATTTATAACATTTAATTTAAAATGGGACGCAAAAAGTTAAAAATATTTTTCATATATGTATGTATGTAAATATTTACTGTGTATTTTACGTAGCTATTTGTTATCCTTTATTTACGCTATATAATAAGACACATAATACTCTTTTACTTATTTTTTATTCTTTGGTAGGTAGTTTTCATCATTTGTATAAAATTATTTTCTTTTAAATTGTTTTTTTTTTTCTGGCTAATTTTTTGCATTTTAGTTTATTTTTTGATTTTCCATAATATAGTTGACTCATAGTTTTCGTTTCGATTTCTATTCATATCGTAATGTAGTTTTCTGTTTTTTTTTGTTGTTGTCCGTTTTACATTTAGAATCTGTTTTCGTGTTTTTTTTATTTATTTTTTGTATAAAATAACTTATATACGTTTAACAGTTAGACTAACTGTATTTTTTTTGGCAAGAAGTTTTCTGCACGCTATTTGGCACGAACTTGGAATGAAGGGGCTTTACAGTTATAGTTGTAGGTTGTAGGAAGCAGTAGCGCAGTTGATTAGTGAATAGTTTTGGGGGTCTTATATTTTGGTTGTTTCTCATGCATCCTGAAGGTGCCGATAGGGATTTGATGCCTGGGAAACACGTGCTGTGGCCGGTCGAATAAGCTCGCTGAAGTGCGCTCGATAGAGCAACAGCAGACCGAGGAAAACAATGGGCGTTCCTAGGAGAGAGCATATAAGCTCACCCGATACGGTGGGAGACCATATGATGGAGGCTGAAAAAAGAAAGAAAAAAGTGTTTAGGGGAGTTAGAAATAATATTAGTAAATTAATTTTGATTTCTGACAAAAATTAGGCCCACAGAAAATTAACTGCACGCGAGAAGTGCGGGGATTAACTGCGACACCCTTGACAGTGCGACCTTCACCCCCATATGGTGACGAGGGGAAGCAGGCTTTTAGCAATAGACATATGTTGGGGCTATAAAGCGGAACAGCGTTTAAATTTGGCCGTCATTTTTCGGATGGCGGTTGGAGTGCGGATGTTTCGTCTTGTAACCCGACACATTGTCTCATGTGTGTACTAAAGCAACGCGCGAGAGCGTGAGTATCTCCTTATAAACGTACTCGTCCAGGTATGCATGGTCAAAAGAGATATTGGTCCTTGGTATGCAAACTCTAGAACGGGTGAAGTCGTCAGTGAATGTTTTCTCCGGAAACTCGTGGGATTCATAAAAATCAAACAAAACCAAAATTTTGGATAATCCAGCATACTGAAGAGCCCGAGAATATTATCTCACCTCTTAGGAGAGCAGTGAACTGCCGCTCTCGTTCACAATCAGGGAGAGTCTCCGTCTTTCTCACTGAAAGACTGCAGCAGTAATGACGAAGAGAAACTCCAGAGTCTTGACAGTCTGTGCGGCTGTTTATCGCATGGATTTCGGCAAGAGCCCGAACCCCACATTTATTTTTGCACGAAAGCAAATTAAAAGAAAAATGTGGTGTTTCCGACGACGAGATAACTCAATTCTGGCAACTCGAAATAACCGAGCTGCGCAAGGATCCCCTTCCAGACTCCATCAAGATAGTTAAAAAGGTGTTGGTTGAAAGATTGCACTTCCACCATCGATCAGCCCTCTAAACTGCGAATGCCAAAACCCCGCCCTGTTGAGGATAAAAGGCCTCGCCTACCTAAAGTGCACAAGCCCGGAAACGAGTTCAGGGAAATCGTGGCAGCTACCAACTCTCCGACGTAAAACATCGCAAAATGGCTACTCCAGAGATTCAATGACCTAGGCGAAAGCGGTTCATCAATGAGTCTGACGAACAGGGAGGATCTCAACGCCAAGCTCAACAATGCAGCGAGCGGCTAGTATCGTTTGACGTCATGGCACTCTTCCCCAGCATCCCGGTCATGGACGCCCTGGATGAGTGGCTATTATCGAAGGGTCCTCCATCGCCTCTCTGGAAGATGGAAGTGAATCTGCTCATGAGACTAGCGAAGGTGTGCATGACTGAAAACTCCCTCACCTTCCGGTGCAGGTTCTATGTATAAGGGCACCAGAGGAGTAGCCATTAGCAATCCACTCTCTCCGTTCGCAAGTGAGATCTTCATGAACAGAATCGAGATGAGCGAATTGCCGAACGATATGAGAGCGACGTGCTAGCGATCATCAACAAGAAAGAGGGCAAGAAGATCACAAGAACATCTAGTTCACGATGGAAATGGAGGACAACGGTGAGCTGCCATTCCTGGATCTAAAAGTCATCACAAAAAAAAACCAAACAGGCCAGAAGAACGGATACGACCCACGGGTGATGTCGAACCTTATCTAAAAGAAGAAGATCAGGATGGAGGAAGGAGCATTGACGACGTTAACGCGCAACAAAGAGCCGATGAGGAGAGGATCGGAGTAACGCATTCATAGACATCAAGGCAGCTACAGAAAACAATGAAGGGCATAGGTTTGGAAATGGCTTCGAAGAGCAGACAACAAACTAGGCTTGAACAAGGACAAGATGGAGCAAGACGAGAAAAATGGAATCTACAAGTTCTCTTGCCCGGATTCCGGCAAAGCGTACGTTGGACAAATGAAACGACTAGTAGCGGTCAGATGGAGTGAACATGCAAGGGAAGCAGACATCACCAAGAGGAACAACAAGGACCCCGGCTAGCTAAAATCTATGGTAGCACGACACATGATAGAGACTGGACACGAAATCACGTGGAACAGCGTCAACATCATTCATGGAGGAGTTAATCAGCGAAAACTCGATGTCTTAGAAAGCCTGGCCATTCTCAAGGAACCGGAACACCGTAGGATGAACCATAACACCGGTAACGTACAATACAGTCGAAACAGGTACTTCCGCTTGAAAGTAGGAGGTGTACCGGCTCCCAATATCCCTAGTAGGTATTGTTACTTTTGAATTTTCACGTATATGGGCTCTCATCCACTGCAAGGGTAAACTTGAGCGGCGCGGCGCTCAAGCGGCAAAGCTTTCACAAAATGTGCGAAAAAAGCTTTTACTAGTGAAAGGTATAAGCACACACAATTCAGAAAGCTTTTCCATTGTATTGAATGGCATTTTTGTTTATTTTGCATAGTTACGCCATATTTTGCTTGGTTACGCCATTAAAATTCGAAAAAGCTTTAGGGCTCTCGTCCACTGCAAGCGTAAACTTGAGCGGCGCGGCGCTCCAGCGGCAAAGCTTTCACAAAATGTGCGAAAAAAAGCTTTTACTAGTAAAATGTATAAGAATACACTATATTCAGAAAGCTTTTCCATTGTATTGAATGGAATTTTGTTTATTTTGCATAGTTACGCCATATTTTGCTTGGTTACGCCATTAAAATTCGGAAAAGCTTTACGCCTGCCGTCCATTACCTGCTTCGAGCGGCGCGGCGCTCCCGCGTTTAAAGCTTTTCCGAATTTTAATGGCGTAACCAAGCAAAATATGGCGTAACTATGCAAAATAAACAAAAATAATTCCATTCAATACAATGGAAAAGCTTTCTGAATATTGTGTGTGGTTATACCTTTTACTAGTAAAAGCTTTTTTTCGCACATTTTGTGAAAGCTTTGCCGCTGGAGCGCCGCGCCGCTCAAGTTTACGCTTGCAGTAGACGAGAGCCCTTAAACGCGGGAGCGCCGCGCCGCTCGAAGCAGGTAATGGACGGCAGGCGTTAAACGCGGGAGCACCGCGCCGCTCGAAGCAGGTAATGGACGGCAGGCGTATAAATCCAGCCATCACCGAATGGAAACCAATGGATCTGCATTGAAGATAGGCACAACTGTTGCCCAAAATGATCATATGCAACCAAAAATATAATAATAATCCCGTCGTAGGAAACACCACGATTTGTTTTACAGGCGATGAAAACATCGACACAACTGGAACTTTTTAGCATTCACGAAAGCATAGAGAAGGGCCATAGCCGAAGGCACCGTCAAGGAACAGGCTGCATAGTCTGGCTTGGCAGGCGAGGCTCATAAGCCCATGTACAAAAGAGAAGGCTCAGGGGAGCAATTCCCTGACTCCGCCGTTGTCAAGGGAATGTGTATTGGTTTGCCAAAAGCTGCTACTTTTAGTGAGGCATTTTCTACAATGATGCTTGGTTTTTGCCCGTTGACTTTGAAGTCACGCTCTCAAATAACATCGATTTACTGCGGCATTACATTTGTGCGAAACGTGGGTTCGACTTTGCTTTTCAGGACGCATACTATTCAGGGGTATTTCACCAGAATCAGTGATTCGAACACCAAAGATATTCTAGCCCTCATAAAGACCCGAAATTGGAGAACTGCGGATAGTTCGGAGTCGAGATAGCGATGGTCACTTTGTTCATCTCGTTCGGTCGAGGATGTGCCTGTGAAGAAATTAAAACGAATCGCCGCTAATATCGGCTACGAGCTTATACAGGTCAACCTCGATGGCAAATTCCAATGGGAGAAGGGTGTAACGCGACACCGCTAGAAGAGTTCGACAGGGACAGGGTATTGCGACGATCTCCAAAGGCCACAGCCCAGTTCCGTCTACCAGCCGAGGTATTGCCGACCCTTCATTGACCTACTAGCCAAAGCTCAGCCATAAAATAGTCGTGACTAAGCTCCTAAGACTTGTCCGGATCAGACACGGTCTACCTGCTGGCACTCCAACCACCATGTTAGGCGGGTTTTCAAACACATCGCATGAGATAGACAATAGATTCTCCGCTTCAGCACGCGGGTCTCTGAATTCAAGGGACTCAGTCCGACACGGTCGGCACATCGCCTTATGACGACGGTGCCTCGTCACCGTTGGCACCTCTGTTCTTATTTTCGACAAGTTGTTTCTGGCTCTGCTTCAAAACAACTTGAGATCATCTTACTCTATCTAATTGCTTTTATTCAGAACGAGTTACTATTTCTGCTACATCCCTCTTACCTGAACGAGGGTCCCCGCAACCTTCACCCCCAAACAAGGCAACAAACCTGAGTTCTCACCAAAATCTTCCAGACTCCTCAGCCTAAATTTGTTCCTTATTAAAACGATGGAACAAATATTGAAATTACATACCAGAGCATTAATAGAAAAGAACAGGCTTTTTACATCACACCCAATTTGCTTGTGACGGCACCTCATAGACTCGTCAACATTATTGAGAAATCCCTACATGCCAAAGACATCGAGAGTGCCTTTGGTAACACAGCCAGATCGTTAGACATAAGGGGAATACCCTAATTTAATCTTAATCGTCAGGGTTGAATCTTTACTAGGTGGTCACACCTTTAACATGAATTACACACTAGCCAAAAGACAAGGCATCTCAATCATGCACTTGAATCAATTCATTTAAGGGGGGTTCTTCTCATTTATTTCAGAGAGAATCTCGGTTGGAACGAGTGTTTGGCCTTCATGCCAATGAAATATGCGCTGGGGTAGTCCTAGGGTGTGGTTAAAGGGATTCCCCCATCGCATTTTACCAAGCCAAGCCAAGCAACAATCAAGGCATATTTTTTGGCCGTCCAAGTTCTCAACGAAACTGGTCAGAAACTGACCTTCTCCAGAACCTTTTCTCTTATGGACTCCAACGTGTGCCGAGTGGACAAACACAATTTGGTCGTAGCACCTGTCTCCCTAGGTAGTCTGACTGGTACTGGTGCAGTGGTTAGTGCGCGCACCTTCGGTGCACAGGGTCATGGGTTCGAGGCTCACCGTGAACGAATTCACTTTATGGTGTTTTTCGAACTCACGACCCATGAGACGGTCTATGATCCCACTCAGATGTTAAACGAACATCCATTTATGGGAATAAAATTCACTGTTGAGCGTGCTGTTGATCTCAACACCTCAATAAAAAAGCAGTTAAGATTTTGGAAGTTGGATGCCACTAACACATCTCCGGCCTTAGTTCAACGTTGGATTGTTGCGACTGTTATTTACATATTTACTTTGAGATACCAGTGGGCGAGCTCAAAAAATGTGCCTTCCACTGTAAAGCGAATGCTAATGCCCATACTGTGCTACATCCCCCTACATGGGATGTAAGCCTAATTTGTAACCAGAGCAAAACAGGAAGTCCTTGATAAAACTCTGTGTAGCAGCTTAATAGCTTAATAGAAAGATTCGTAATTGGCACATATGAGACAAGCCCTCTTTCTCCCATAATGATAAACAAATGTGTTTCTTGGGGAACAAGGAGCTAGCTTGCCTTAAAAGAAGGGTGAGGGTGAGGCAGTTGTTTAACAGGGCCAAGCACAACGGGAACTGAGCCCTCACGGATTACAACAAAGGTGTCAGAGACGCCAAAAGACGTAGCTGGAAAAACTTTTGTGATCAACAGTACTACTAAAGGGGCAGGGCTGAACAAAGTACTGGTCAAAAGCGGTTGCAGTTGGATTAGCACTCTTAAAGGAGTATGTAATAATGACCCCAGTGGGATGCCAAAAGTACGCTGCTCCTATAGCAACAACAGAGTTAAATAATCTGACTGTACAGCAGAAAGGGACATCTTCACGTATGGCAGGATAAGATGGTCAATTGGGACTTTTGATCCCTTCAATCAGTCGTAAGTCTTTTCTGATGAAAACTGGACAGTGGATGTCATATACGCTCATTATGCCTACGGACCGGGCAAATCAACGGAATCAGCACTACAAAAATAAGTGGTAGAAATCAAAGAGGCAAGAATACTCTCTCTGTTCAAACCACTCGTAGCTGCCCCCAAGGCTACTATTCCCCCCTTCTGTGTTGTTTGCTGTTTGGTAGTGGATGAGTTGATGTGGAGATTTCCCTTAGCTAGGTTCTCCACCCAGGGGTATACGGATGATTTGGTAATAACGATTAATGGCCAATTTGAAGAAGTCTTGGCTAAACCGCTCTGCAAATAGTACAGGAGTGGTGCAAAGTCAACTAACCTGCATTGATGCCATACAGTAGGAGCTCTACAAGTAGCAGAGGAATGGTGCAACGCTAACTAAAGCTGCAGTGATTTTATTCAGTAGCAAAGGGGACGCTTAGGACTCTGAAGCGGATGCCCGTGGGGCAAGGCTTGTCAGAGCAGATGTTCACATTCCTCCTATAACAGACGAGAAACTTGGCCAAGCTGATTTAAAGTTGGAAGAAGGCAAAGCTCCAGGACCGGAAGCGTTGAAGGCTGCAGTCCGTGCTGCCCCTCAAAAGTTCGTGGAAGTTTCGAAACTTGCTTGGCAGAAGGCACTTTTCCAATATCATGGAAGCGGCAAAAGTTGGTGCTCTCTCCCAAACCAAATAAACCGGCTAGAGAGCCAAAGTCATATCACGCCCAATCTGGTTGCTCGACACTTTAGGAAAACTATCCGGAGTAAGGGGTCACAGCGGGAGCTCCACATGGTTCAGTGCTTGGCTCGCTGCAATGGATAATAATGTACAACGGAATTCTGGAACTTCCCGTGCCTAGAGGGGTGACTGTGGTGGGCTTTGCCGATGATATCGTAGTTGTGGTGGTGGTAAAGAGTCTGGGGTGCGTCGATGTCCACGCCAACGAAGCAATTACAGCAATAAAGCTCTGACTATTAGGTATTTGGGGGTTATGATAGATTCGAAACTGAACTTTGGAGAGCATTTGAAGTATGTATGTGAAAAAGCGCCGTAAGCCACCGAATATAGGTGGTCCCAGAGCAAGCAGGAGATTATTGCTGGCCAAAGTTGTTACTTCCATACTAATGTAAGAGCCTCATTGTGCGCAGATGTGATCTTAGGCAGGAGTCGCCTGTAAGAATCCCACATATGGTGCGTACTTTATTTCTGCTTAGCTGAAGCAGCTCAGCCGTTCTTTTATGGGAGTATCATGCTATGAACAGTTTGGATTGCCTGAGCCCGGGTAGTTTGTCCCAGTGCTCAGATGTCTTAAGTTGTTCCTGGTTTTTGATTAGTCTTTTTACTATAAGATCGTGCTCTGTGGCCGTGATCGTTCGGTCGCCACTCTGTGAATTAGAAACTCATAGAGAAACGAGTTTCCAAACTCGGCACGACTCGGCGCAAGTTTATTATTCAGAAGAAGATGATAATATTCTTATCGTAGAATAATAAACTAACGAGGCGACTAGGAAGTGGTATGGCTGACAACCGTATCACACTCCGAATTCAGTTGTCTTTGTAACGTTGATGACTACACACGGTAGTCATCAACGCACCATGCTCCACTAGGAGTTACGGTAATGAAGAGAGACTATAAGGGTTCCGGTCCGCAGAAGTGGGTTGCTGCGGCTGTGCGTGCCAACTCATATGCCTGGCCGTTCCCTGTGATGCCTATATATGACCTGGGACCCAGAAGACTGATAATCTGTGATTTACGGCTAGTTTGTTCAGTGCATTCAGGCAACATTGAACCAGCCTTGATGTGACGGTATACTTAGTGAGTGGGCTTTCTGAGAAGATCGCTATTCGTTTATTTACATAGTGAGACCGTAAACAGAGATCGGCGCTGGTTGCAATTGCGTGCACTTCTGCCTGAAAAACAGTAGTGTGGTGCCCCATAGGTACAGATATCCTATGTGCTGGGCCAACCACACCTGTTCCTGAACCTTGGGTTGTTTTAGAATCGTCAGTAAACCATTTTATGGTCTGTGGGTGCAGCTTAGCGAAATTAGAATTCAACTCCTCTCTGCTCCGTGTTTCAGCCTGAAAACGGCGGCTGCATGAGATCTCCTTTGGAGATGTTCGCGATAGTGATGTCGTTGAGAGATTTTAGCTGCCCTTAGTAAGCTCCACATTGGAGCAATGAATCGTGCCAGTGCCAGTTTTGCCTCGGTTTCGAGGTGTATGACGTTGAAGACGTTCACTTGCCGTGTGAATGCTTAGTCTTCACTAGGTACACGAGGTCAATCCTTGGGCGTGGTTTACTAAGCTCCGTCATATTTATGAGCTCTCCTATGAAGGGTCTGGCTTTTATCGGGCGAGTTGCTGACCTTTAAAAATAAATAATCTTAGCACAGAATACCTTTTAGGTAAAGAAAAGTGCACCGATTGGTATGTTCCTATAAGAATTATCATTATTATTGGAGCTGTGCTGTGCGACGTGCCTGCGATGAGCCTAATTAGCTACTATATAACACAATAAAGCTTGGACAACTCTGAAATTCCCTTTTAGCACGCTACAACAATTTAAATTTGCTAATTTATTCCCGTCTAAATATGCAAATACCACCCCCAATTATCTCTACTTGTTTTCGATAAACTCCACTCATTATTCTCTCTAGTTGAAAGGTCACTTTTAAATCTCATTAACTTAAAATTCGTAAATTATCCTGCGGACAAAATATCAAATTCAATTACCAAACTTTCACCACTTTCTCTCTCTGTTCACTTCACTCACCTGTTCCTTTCTCCACGTTCAGCCGAAACGTCGACCAAAACAGCTCAACAAGAGGTAGAGATGCCGTTATGATGGCCACCGTAAAAACGGCCGACTCCGAAATATCCAGAAAATGCAGGACACACAGAGCGAAAGCGATATAGACAAAAATCAGTAGCCATGCATACGAACTGACCGCATGACAATTGAAGTACGGATGGGCATCCGGCACGGTTTGTCCATGCAGAAGTTGAAACGAGGACAATCCGGACGTTGCTGACGAGGCATTATGCTTGTTGTTGCCGTTACTGTTATGATGCCAATCCGAATGATTCAAGTGTCCTTGATGGTACATGGTCTGTTGCAACACGTGGTGACCGATACGACGATGAAAATTCTTCACATGACCACCACAGTTGAGACATCGTTTGGCACGATGTAAATTCTGGACGGTTTCGTTGTACTTGAGACTCCCCGGAGTCAGGTTGGAGAGAAACTCTAGCACTTCGTGGGGTTGCTTTGTTGCTGCTGGCAGATAGTGCTGCTGCTGGTGCTGTTGTTGCTGTTGCTTAAGCATGGCAAGAGGTATTGGTGCGTTGGGCTCTATACCCAAATGACACATTAGCGTGCTACCCGTATCGACCCAGTGCTGCGAAAAGGACTTCACCTGCAAAACGACGAGAAAGAGTCGATGATATAAACCACTCGTAAGTGCACATAATTATTTCAAATTTGTAACGTATACGTACCGTTCCCGTGCTGGGCACCATATCAATGTTACCCGTTATGAACATAACGAGCAACACGACCATGTGAAGCCAGGCGGCCAGATGAGCCGGTCGTGGACGATGTTTGGGAGTTAGGGGACGGGGCAAAAGTTGGTCTTCCATTTGTTGGTCCGAGTTGGAGACGAGGCGCGATATTGTCGTGAGAAGATTGTTGGGCGGTTTGACGGGCGTCGACTGCAGGAAAAAGGATGTTTGGTAATTAGCGGAAAGTGTATGTATAAATTAGATGTAATTAAAGAGAAAATTTAATGAGCAATGAGGCGGTCCGTGCCTTCCTTAACGGTTAGTTATTAGATTTCCAGAAGGGAATCAGTTCGGTATATCTCCGGAGAAGGAAGCTACGCATGTGAATCCTGACGTGATTAAGGTATATTCATTTATATTAATGATATTGCGGATGTTCTGAAACTTTCCACGGCATCATTACAGCGATTTTGAAGGAGATGTATGTCGAATGACAAACGAATCAAACGAATAAATTGTTTGTGGGTTACGAATTGTTCTCGTGCCTTTTGCATCGCTTGTTTCGAATTCCCTTTTGGGGCCGATTGCATTGTTTTTCGGTGCAATGCATTTTGCCGATGTTTTTCGGTTGAATGCATTGATTTAGTCAGCAATGCAGAAAGGAATGTAGGGATGTGTTTCAATGCCAGTATCCATACGATTTGTGTAAAAGTTGTATTTTAAAAGTTTTGTTAAAATCGTTTTTTTTTTTCGATGTTGTAATTTAATGTGGACAAAACGGAGGAACGAGCGAAAGGTCTTTTAGCGAATTTTCAGAGCCGTTCACAAGCGAGATGATGGCGTATTCAGTAAAACCACAAGTTAATGAACGGAGCCAGATTGCGTGGACGACCGAGAGCTCGTTTTGAGTAGGTAAGGACGACCATCAGCTGCTGGACTGGATGGAAAGGTTGCGTGACCGAGACATTAGCGAGGTCAACGATACAGGTGGTTAATGCTCGATGTCGCTCGCTTAGGATTTGGGGATGTTTCCTCGTTAAAAGATTTTGTTGATTTGGTATTATTCACAGTGAAATACTCCAGTTTAACTGCACAGCGAAACCAACTTATAAACAGGGTACACCTTTTAAAGAAAATTATCTGCTCTCTCTGGTTTTTGGAATAGGAAATAGACAAGCGAAAACTAGGGGACTCCGCAATAGTGAGTTATGAGTTTAGTGACTTCATGGAGAAGTTTATTTGAAGAAATGTGTGTAAGCTTGGCTTAGGGCCGGATGTACAATCATGGTTTAACTAATGAGTTAAGTCAGTTAAACCGTCGATGGTTAAAAAATTCAACTATGTATGTATATTAAAATCATATTTGGTCTAAACTAAATCAGTCAAAACCGTAGTAGATGGGTTCGTATGTCACTAAAATCAAAACGTATTGTAGAATACACTTGAATTATTAATGTTGCATAACGATATCGGACAACTATTAATTATATTTAGATTTTAATCAATCTTGTCAACAGTGTGTTATTAAAAAAACAGTCGTTTAACTAATTTCTCTCAATTTATTGTAAACAACCAATGTTTCCATGGAAACATGTGTACGAATACAGTCGAACTTGTCTAAACGGACACATCTATAACCCGAACTGTTAAATATGCAACCTGTAATAGTAAAGCAGCGGAACGAACGAGAAGAGAGAAAAGATGCGTACGCGATGCTGGCTAATTTGCAACTGGTTTATTAAAATTCATATTAGTTGGCTTACACATATTTTGACAATAATGTTCAATGTATAGGTGATCAAGATTACATAGTGAAAAATTATAATGCGGATATAACATTTCTCCTCGCTAAATTGAACATCTCAGATTATTAAAATTAATTTTGAATTACTATTTTCGAAAATCTATGGGTTCATAACGCCGCACCGGAAATCGGTCTCTACGGGTTCTGCGAACAGACGGCTGTTGTACTTCTGATGAACCATCGGAAAATTCTGATGACAGGCGTTCTGGCTGGTGCTGACTTGATGATGATGGAGACTGAATATCAGATGGACGTTGTGAAAAGGATTGTCCAGGTGCAATCTCTTCCGGTTCCAACGTAATGTTAAGCGGTACTGAGTTCGTTGTTTTCTCAAGATTGGTAGTAGCGCGGGATTTTAACTGATTTTGATGACGTTTGAAGTAACCCATCTCTGTATGCACGATATAAGTCATTTGGCCCAATACGTTTGTAATAATACCAGGAATCCATTTTTCACCCCGACCGTAATTACGTGTATGAATGGTATCCCCGCTTTTGTACTTGCTGTGGTTTGATGAAGGTTTGTTATGGTTTGGTTTATTTTCCAATAATTGTGTCAAAATTGTTCTGCCGGGACGACCATGTAGTATTTCTGCGGGAGATTTACCTTCAGCGTTTGGTGTAAATCGATATGAAGATAAAAACTTTAAAACACTTTCGTTTAGCTTCATGTTATCCGCCAAATTTTTGGAAACTGAGGTCTTAAAAGTTCGCACAAAACGTTCCGCCAAACCATTTGATGCAGGATGAAATGGTGCTGAGGTGATATGATCTATTCCGTTTTGTTTACAGAACATTTTAAATGAATCAGCTGTAAGTTGAGGGCCATTATCGCTGACAAGGGTTTGTGGCAATCCCTCAATCGCGAAAACTGCTGATAAAGCTGCTATAGTCTCTGTAGTGGTTGTACCTTTGAGCTGGACAACAAAAGGGTATTGCGAATATGCGTCAACGATGATAAGCCACATCGAACCAAATTTAGGACCTGCAAAGTCGATGTGTATCCTTTCCCAGGGATGTAGGGGTTTAGGCCATGACGAATAGCTACGTGGTGGAGCAGCATTGACTGCCTTGCAAATGTCACACTTCGCTGCGATATCCTCAATATCCTTATCGATATTAACCCACCAACAATATTGGCGAGCCAATTGCTTCATTTTGACAATCCCCCAGTGTCCATCGTGTAGTAGCTGAATCACCTGTTTTCGTAGTGTTTGCGGAACAATTACTCGATTAAGTCCAGTTTGAAGACACAAAATATCGTTTTCTAAAGTGATGGACAACCGACGTTGAAAATACGGAAGAAGATCACGACAATCTGCCTTCTTAAGCTTGTGTGGCCACCCACTTTTTACGAATGACCATACTCTCTGTAGGGTGGTATCCGATTGAACATGTTTTCGTAATATTTCCATGTTTATTGGCGAATCGATGGTCTCTACATTATAGCAAGCTTCTTGTTTGTTGAATTCTATGTCAGTACCAATTGGTAACCGCGAAAGCGAATCGGCATTACCATGTTGTTTTGTGCTGCGGTATTTGATATCAAATTGATAAGCCATGAGTGTTAATGCCCATCGTTGAATGCGATGTACGGATGTAGTCGGAAGTTGTTTGTTTGGATGAAATATGCTAACAAGTGGTTTGTGATCCGTAAGGAGAATGAACCTGCGGCCAAACAAGTACTGATGGAATTTGTTAACTCCAAACACGATGACAAGTGCTTCCTTTTCAATTTGACTGTACTTCATCTGATGTTGATCCAGTGTTTTCGAAGCGAAGGCAATTGGTCTCTCAGTTTTGTCAGGATACATATGAGAGATTACGGCGCCAATGCCGTATGCAGATGCATCAGTCGCTAAAATTAAAGGTAAATCCTCTCTATAGTGCGCTAGCTGAGTTGCATTTATGATGTGCTGCTTGATTTGGGTAAAAGCAGATTCCTGCTCCGGCCCCCAATGGAAACGAATATTTTTTCGGCGTAACCGATTGATTAGTTCTGCAATAGACGACACGTTAGGTATAAAATTATGGTAGTAGTTAATTTTACCCATTAAAGCTTCAACTTGCTTAAGATTTTCGGGTGGTTGTAAATTTTTTACAGCTTCGACACCGGCTTCGTCTGGAGAAATTCCTTTTGCGCTGATTCGACGACCAAGATACTCAATTTCTTCTTTCAGGAAAAAACATTTTTGCAGCTTTACTTTAATTCCGTTGAAACTGAGAATTTGGAGGACTTCATGCAAACGTTGAATGTGTTCTTCTATAGTAGGTGCTGTGATTACTATATCGTCGATATAATTTCCACAACCTTCGACTTTGGACAAAAGTTGCTCTATATGGCGTTGAAAAATAGCAGGGGCACTAGATATGCCATAGGGTAATCGCTGATATTCATATAAACCTAACGGAGTGTTGGCAACCATCAACTTTTTTGAGTCTTCGTCCAATTCCATCTGCAGATACGCGTCACGTAAGTCGATTTTTGAAAAATGGGTACCATTACGCAATTTATAAAAAAGGTTTTCACGCGTTGGCAGGGGATATTGTTCAATATCGATTTGGGAATATACCGATATTTTAAAATCACCACAGATGCGTTGAGAACTGTCCGGTTTTGCCACTATAACGATAGGAGAAGCCCAGTCACCGAATTTGATAGGTTCATCTTGGAACTTCGCACATATAGCTTTCACTTTGTCTTTTACCGAATCATCGATTGTGGCTATCTGTTGGATTTCAAAATTAAAGGCCTTGAACAAATTAGCACCAAACAAATTGTTGCCTTTAATCACGTCACAGACCACAATGTCCACCTCTTTTGAAAGTTTTCCGCATTTCATAATGGTTTTAAATTGTCCGAGAACGGGAATTGGCTTATGACCGAAACCGAATAAAACACTTTTGCACTTTGAAAGCACAGGTCGGCCCAATTTATTATACGTTTATAGCGTAATAATGGACACTGACGCGCCGGAGTCCATTTGGAATTCAACACTTTGGTCAAGAATTTTCACTGCGACAAATATTTTGTTCTCTCTTTGCTCCATATTTGACAACGAATACACAGTCTCGACAGAAGCTGATGGCTTTTTACTTTGTTTACGTTCGTTTTTCTTTTTTGAAAGACACACTGGCGCGATATGACCTATCTTTCCACACTTGTTGCAGACAGCCTTCCGGAATTTGCACTTTTCTCTGGTGTGATTAACAAAACATTTTGAGCATGACTTAAACTTTTCGTCTTTTTTGGCTTTACTCTTCCGCACTTCGTTCACTGCTTCTGGTGTGTTGCTGCCGTT
This sequence comes from Microchrysa polita, assembly GCA_949715475.1. Classification (NCBI taxonomy): domain Eukaryota; kingdom Metazoa; phylum Arthropoda; class Insecta; order Diptera; family Stratiomyidae; genus Microchrysa; species Microchrysa polita. Next base: position 36,353,521 of record OX454418.1, on the reverse strand, counting down.
TTGGTTTTGTATGGTTGACACCGATTTTAGCGTCGCCTCGTACGCCTCCGCTATGATCATAACGTCGCTTAGCGAGGGCTGTACTTTTTGTAGGGATGCCGAACGAACACTGTCGTGTGGAGTACGCAGAATGATTTGATCACGGATCATCTCATCCACATAAGTTTCAGAACAATTTGCTCCGCTGCAATGAAACTGGCATTCCCTTGCTCGACCGCGCAACTCCGCTACCCATTCCCGGTAGGATTGGCTCGGTTTCATTTCGGTTTTGAAAAAATCGAAGCGAGCGGCAACAACATGACGTGTACTTTTAAAATGTTCCGACAGCTTTACCGTAAGTGTTTTGTAGGATTCTTCCGTTACATTCGTTGACCGGAACAGATTTTTCAACAAATCGAAAATTTCGACGCCAATCCACGACAAGAAGAACGATGTTTTCCTTTTTTCCGATGTAACGGAATATGCGATAAAATGTTGGTTGAGTTGTTCTAGGTACGAGTTCCAAGATTGAAGCTCCTTATTGAAATTATGGAACGCTGGAACTGAAGGTGAGTTCACCGCGCCATCCCTAGATCTATCCAGCACCGATTGCATCCGGTTTTGCTGCTGCTGTAGCAGACACCGTGTAAATTCCTGCTGCTGATGCAGGAGCACTTGAAACTTTGTCTCCAAATCACTATTATCAGGCATTTTAAATTCACGAAACACGCGTTTCGATTTTATCACTCGTCGCCAATGTTAAATATGCAACCTGTAATAGTAAAGCAGCGGAACGAACGAGAAGAGAGAAAAACAAAATTTCTCTTAATTTTTATTTTCACCAACTACATATCATGCAAAGAAAATGAAGTTTAAAGGCCTGACACTCCCATGACCAAAATTTTTCTCACTAAAAGAGCTTGAAAAAGTTTACTTTTAAAATTCCTTGTTGAAGAATTTTATTTAAAAACAAAGCATTTAAGGCCAATTGAAGAAATAATAATCATAACATAACTAAAAAAAACACACACAAAGCTAATTTCGAGCGGGCCGAAATTTGGATACCCTTCACTTTCTACTGGCTCCACTATAACTTGTGATCCAAATTGGTCCGTTCCTGTACATTATTTTTGTAACTTTGCTTTTTGGATGCGTTCTCAATTCCAGCTCCTCCTTTATTTTCCGTATGTTCTTATATAACTTGGTTGCTACATAGCTTTAAATTTGGACGAGTAAAAAGCGTCGCATACGGACATCGCCCAATCGACTCCTCTTATCTACTGATCATATTTTATATTTTCATGTTGCGGGCCTCTTACTGGTTAGGTTTTTTTCTATAATCAGAGGGCCATCCCCAATAGCAAAAATTAATTCAGAAATTTATAATTTTTGCCGCCCGATGGCCTAATTTCGGTTTATTTTTCTTGGGCTAAAAATCTTTAGTTAAACGGCCATCGACAACCGTTTAATTTTTCACGTTGAACAGTTTAACTGTTTGTCAATTTCCTTATACGGAGTTTAGTTAAACTGACAACCATTAGTTAAACCATGAATTTTCATCTGGCTCATTTCATTTTAAAATCAAAAATCTTAAAAGCTACCATCCGGAAATATCCAGTTGCTAATGGAAACTAATGACTTTTTAAAAATATACACATATGGCCAAAAAAATAAGTACACCCATACGAATTTTTCTTATCACCCTGTAGCAAAGTATAGTTATTTGAGGAAATAAAATCATATGGAAGCATTTAAATACTTAATTGGTGAGGAATCAAATAATTTGTAAATTAGCACATTTGAATAAATAACAGCTTTCATTTAACTTGAAAAAGTACGAACTGACTAAAATAGCCAGAACAAAATAATAAGTACATGTCAGTTAATTTGATTAAAACTTGTTTTAATTAAAATATCAAGTTCTGATTCGACAAGAATTTAATTTATTTTATTATTTAAAAGTAAATGGTCCATTATTTTGAAAAAAAAAGGTTTTTGTTGGCCCTCTGGAGATAATACTTATGGCATGTTCTCATACATCCATATATCCAGTTACTTCCAGGAAATTCCGTAATTGGCCCGTTTTGTGAAAACTGTGTTTCTGGTTCATTGATTCAACTCTCTCTAAACATTCCGGATTTAATTTAACTCTAGTAACAACGTGCAAAGCCACCCGATTTGGTTGAAGCGGATCCTTGACCAGTTTGTGAGGTATGGTTAGGGTTAATATCCTGCTGAAATGTATGGGTTCATCAGTAAAATATTCTAGGACTCTCAACTAACATTATATGGAAATTGCCTCAAAGTAACGGTTATTGAACGAAACCAAACTATGAAAATTAAACCATAGACCATGTTTTTCGCCTCCATGGGAAATAGCCAGTTGATGTAGCGTATATCATATTATTTTTTCCTGAATGAAGAATATTACGATAAGATTAGTTCCCGATCAAATTTAATGCGATCTCATAAATAAAACAGAATATTCTGTGAGTTTCCATTGTTCGGTCTGGAACAAGAAGATCTATCCCTCCCACATTTTCTTGAACCGTCAACACTTTTTAACGTCGCCATGGAAAGTTCTAAACTTTTTGTCAAAACTGCTTTACTTCTTGTATTCTTCGATTAACTTTTTAAAGGGATTCTATATTTTGAATATTTGCCGCGAAAATCATCAGTCATGTCAAGATAACTTTTCTCGCCATAGTGATAATGACACCGAGAGTTGTCCTTATGGCCCTTACATGGACTTAACCGCATTAGAAACTCCTTTTATTCACTTTTAAATGAATTACGCATTAAATACAATATTTAGCTAGTTTATTTCGGTATTGAGAGAATAATTTTTCCGCTATTTCAAAGTTTCGAACTTAAACTTCTTTTTTCGTACCTACCATGCATTTTCGCCCCTTAAGTATTTTTGTTTGTTTTTAATTTAACGCTTCTTGCATACACCAATGAATAAAAAACAAATCCTTACGAAAAATAGCAACTTGTTGTCAAAAAATTAAAAAACAAACCGATGGTGTACTTATTATTTTGACCAAGCAGAAAACCAACTTCAAAGCTAATATCGGGAGGGACTAAGAATAGGGGGATACCATTTAGTTTTTCCGTTCCTTTGGCATTGTTGTATCCTAATTGTTGTAATGGCTATATATTTGGATTAAGTCAATTTTAAAAAGGGTATGCAAATTTAGCATAAAAAGGTACATGAGGGATGTACTTATTTTTTTGTCCATATGTGTAAGTTGCTGCTTAGCCAGAAATTTCAATTATCGCGTAGTGTATTTTTCCCCAGTTAGTTAAACGGAGTTTAAAATTAGACTACAGTTAACTAAACGGTGAGTTAAACCATGATTGCACATAGTAACATATTTTTTTTCTTTCGATTTTTTACGATAAGGTCTAATAAATGGGTAATTTTCCGTGTGCCACACGTGTGTACATGTTTGAGATAAGATGTTTTTGCACTGTATAATTACAATATTAAAAAGCCATTAAATATTGCAAATGTAAAATTTAAATAGCTATTGTAGCAAAAATCCATTCTTTTCAATGTTTCACATTTTTGCTAAGCTTGCGCATCAAATATTAGAATGCACTTAAAATTTTTTACGCAATTTCGAGCTTCATTTTACATGATAATTCTTCATTACGTTTCTGTGACTATTCATCCTATTGAATCTTATTGTAGCATTAGTTACATCTACATACAAAGCCATGAAGTAGAAAATCTGTATTGCCAGCTGGCCGCCATGCCAGGGGTATTGCGCTTCGTACTAGTGGGAAGAGTGCCATACATTTGCTATTTCATTCAAACCAATTAAATTCAAAAGATAGACACATTACAAAATGAGCCACTTGACTCTATTATGAGTAAGCCAAGGGAAATTGTAAGCATAATAAAGAACTTAAAAACTAAAAAAGCTGCAGGCTTCGACAAAATCAGCAATATTATGTTGAAGAATCTCCCTAAAAAATGCATAATAGCTATCAATTTTATAATAAATTCCTGCATTAAAACTTACTATTTTCCGAATGCGTGGAAGCACGCTATAATACATCCTATAGCTAAACAAAACAAAGACCCCAAAAGTGCAACGAGTTATAGACCAATAAGTCTCCTACCGGTTCTTGGAAAGGTTCTTGAGAAAGTAATCTTATCGAGAATCAACCAAACTATTACCTCGACACATATAATTCCGGATTTTCAATTTGGATTCCGTCCAGGTCATTCCACCACACATCAAGTTCTTCGTGTCTACAAAAGCATCAAGTCAGACTTTAGAAACAAAAAGTCGGTAGGCTTAGTTACACTAGACATCGAAAAAGCTTGCGACACTGTATGGCATGATGGGCTTATCCATAAGCTATTGTCCTTGAACTTTCCTGGATACTTGGTAAAAATTATAAAGAGCTTCCTTACCAACCGGACATCGGCCGTTAAAATAGAAGACAAACTTTCAGAAACATATAAGCTTGAAGCTGGAGTCCCACAAGGCTCTTGCCTAAGTCCTACGCTATATAGCATATATACCTCCGATTTACCCCAATCCAATGATTGCGAAATTGCCCTATATGCCGATGACCTGTGCATATACACAAGCGCTACTAACCCCGACACAATCATCTCATCCTTAGAGAACCATCTTGACGTACTATACCAGTACTATCATAGATGGAAGATTAAAATAAATCAGGGTAAAACTAAGGCTATGTTTCTCACTAAGAAATGGAGCAGAAACATGTTGCCCAATCGGGAGATTAACTCCCTGGGCAAATTAATTCCATGGGAGGATGATCTGATTTACCTGGGTGTTAACCTGGATAAGAAACTGTTGTTTAACAAACACACGGAATATATTGTGTCAAAGGTATGGAAGTCAGCCCACTCTTTGAACTCTTATATTAAGTAGCAAATCCCATCTATCGAGGGCAAACAAAATTCGGGTGTACAAATGCGTAATCCAACCGATAATTACCTACTGCATACCAGTATGGGGACTATGTGCGAAAACCCACAAACGAAAAGTACAGACCGCCCAAAATGGCATCTTAAAAAAGATTCTGAACAAGCACCGCTTTTACCCCACACGCAGGCTCCACGAAACTTGTAAAATTGCCACAATTTATGAACTTATCGACGAAATAATAGCTAACTTCGAACTAAGTTGCTCCGCAAGCCGAAATGAATTGATATCGCTCCTCTACCATTAAATGTCAAATATTAATCTGTGTTAGACACTTGAATTTAGGATAGTTAAGTTAGTGTTAGGTTATTGTAAGATAGATAAATAAAAAATGATACGCTCAAGGTTTTTTGCTAGATTTTTCCTTGAATTTACGCTATAACAATGTATTAAAATTAGATACAATACTATTGAAGAAAAGGCAAAGGTAGTCTGTACTCTAAATTAAGAATGAACCACAATTTGTGTTAATGAAATGTATTAATAAAGAATTTATTTAAAAAAAAAAAAAAAACAATTAAATTCGCAATATCGCTGGCGGCCGAGTAATAATGGAGATTTTCTACTTCAGGACTTTAGATAAATAAGGCTTTGCAGTTTTGGTAAAGGAATCGTATTTACATTTAGAGAATTCAATACAAATATCGGTTCAGTATTTTCATCAGAAGTAACTAGAATTGTGTGACCAGTAAGTAGGTAAGTAGCAATGCGAAAAAGTAAGTAGATCTACTTACTTTTAGCTAGAGTTGGCAAGCCTGCCTACAGGTGCAAAATCTCTTCGGCGCACCTAACGACAATCAACCCTGGCAAGATCTTCGAGGTTGACAATTTGATTGGTGATGCCACGGCGGCTGCGTATACTACAGCACTTGAGAAAAAACTGTCGCTGTCCCACATACTTGATAACATTAATAATTTAGGCACCAGTGAATTCTGGGAGGAGCCCAAAGACAGCATCAAAGGAGTCGCAGAAGAGGTCGTGAGCAGACTGGTTCGACCAGGGCCGGCTCTACTATATGTGCAGACTGTGCACTTGAACAGGGCGCCAACCGAAAGGGGCGCCAAATTCACAAATTGATCCTTTAAGATCAATACTTCCTTTAATGACAACTGCATGATGATCACATCAATTTTCTCCTTTGTTGTATAGCATTTATTTATACATATTTATATTGATTGAGACACGTCGTCCACGTATTGTACATATTAAACGATTCAATTATTATCTAAAGATACGTTTTCCTCGGCACGGCCCCAACGGCTCTAGCGACTGCAGCTCGCCCATTGGCCATTGCATACAAAAACTCGTTTTTAGTTGATAGTCGCTTGGCATAGCTCCACAATGAATGAACCGCGCGGCTCTTGTTGTATATAATGCTCGCATAAGCGGCGAACGTGGTGCACTTGCTTGTTTGTAGACTTCGGGCGACGGCTGCTTGGGGTAGGGTAGTTGTTTCGCACAACGGTCGTATTCGTTCGGCCGATATACGGATAGTATGTATATAGAAAGCAGTCGCGCGGCTCTTGTGGTACATAATGCATGCACGAATGGTGAACGTGGTGCATTTGCTTGTTTGCTGGCTTCGGGCGACGGCTGATTGGGGTAGGGTAGTTGTTTCGCACAATAGTCGTACTGATTCGGCTGATACACGAATCTGTCTGTATATACAAAGCAGTCGCGGGACTCTTGTTGTACATAATGCATGCACGAATGGTGAACCTGGTGCACTTGCTTCCTTGTGGGGCTTCGGGCGACGGCTGCTTGGGGTAGGGAACTTGCTCTAGAGCCGCTGGAGTCGCTAGAGTCGCTGCAGCCGCGTCGAGGACAACGTACCTTAAGGGTGTGTTTTCCTAAAGATCCGCTGCTGTCGCACCTCAAGAAATTACAAAAGGTGTGTTTTTTTGGTTATCCTGTGTAGGTTTGGATAACGAAACTTCATATAAAAAAAAATGACAGGTGGGTCAGCTGGCATTTCTTTTATAGAAACTGCACTCTATAGAAACTGCACTAACAAACAAATTCAAATCGTATTCCATTCCATTTGACCGACCCATGACGACCCGTGACTCGTGAAACCTTGAAAGACACATCTTCAAACTTTTCCGTATTGTATCCACGCGAGAGGAAGAGCGAGAGACGTGTTTCCATCCGTCTTGTCTTACCTTGCTCCTCACGAATTTATTCTAAAAAATGGTTTTTCATCTTGTTCTTGTTCGGCGTTCCCTGTTCCAATGAGAAAATCGCAGTGGACAAAAATTTCACTCTCGGGTGCTATTCTGCGCTTTAAGGTCTTGATAGACATCGGGCGGAATGAAAATGAAATTTTTGTCCGCTGCGATTTTCTCTATGACGGCATAAAAACCGTGGTGAATTTAAAATTTTAGCTTCGAAAATTGCTACAAAGGCGTTTTACGTCCTAAATCATCTTAAAACTAACTAAAAAAATTATTTCCCCCTTGTCCGAATGCATTTTCAACGTGAAAATGAGTCGACTCTGTAGCATATTCTCCGTCGGGCGTGGTGAATTTTGCAAACGTCAAACCGATTCACTGTCCACGACGAGTTCATCGCGGAAATTATCTAATGACCGGGGAATCGAAAAATAACACATAAAATGGCAGAGACAAATTGCGAAACCATTCTCGGATTTTAGTTTATGGAATTCCCCATCATTTACCACATATTCCACGACAGTAAGTATGCATTTTCATTGAGAAAATCGCCGCGGACAAAAATTTCATTTTCATTCCGCCCGAGGTCTATTCAGGCCTTAAGATTTGAATAACATTTCCCCTGCGGTGCGGACTACGGTCAGTTTAATTTTCGGTGCCAACGGTTTTTATCATATTCTGCGTTTTAAAGTCAAAAGTGAACTATGTTAAGTAGGAATTTAAAAAGAAAGTGGTCAGGAGTGGATAATATGAACAATTGTTTAGCAAAACATATTTAGGCCTCGTATATTTTCTTAAAAATGACTTTTCTATCCAAAATCTGACATCATACACAGTTCAATTTATCTGCCGGCCATAGGATCGTTACAGAACTTGACGATCGATTGAATACCGGCTCTAAGAATTACTATTTGATCACAAAATCTAGTGATCGGTCGCAGTGACAGCCATCTTCCATACAAATTCAAAGTGTCAGTCATACTACAAAATTCGTATGGAATATGACTATGGGAGATTACTGCATTCCATTCCAGATTAATATATAGAAGGAAGATACAACGAACTTCGGCGAGTATCTAATAGGTTAATTAGACGTAAGAAACGCAAACATTTTGACGAGCAGTTACAGCAAATAAACCAAAGATTAGTCAGTAAGAACATTAGACAGGCGTACAAACTTATAAATAATATCAAGAACGGATATCAACCCAGTACAAGCCTATGTAAGGACAAGGATGGTAACATCATCAGCGACATCGAAAGCGTCAACAAACGATGGTCCTCGCATTTTGAAGAGCTCCTCAATGCACCATCATCATCCCCCACGGAGCCAGTTCTTGAGCGGTTAGCCGAACCAGGCCCTCCCGTTCAACCCCCAACAGTAGAGGAGGTGAGTCTCGCCATACAATCTCTCCGACGTAATAAAGCGCCCGGGGTTGACGAGATCCCAGCAGAACTACTGAAGCATGGTGGAACGTGCCTGACCAACGCTACTACATGTGCTACTGCCGAAAATATGGAACGACGAGGTAATCCCCGAAGATTGGCGCAAAAGCATAATTTACCCAATCCACAAAAAGGGTGACAAGCTGAAGTGTGAGAAATACAGTCGCATATCATTGGTTTGTACGACCTATAAGATTTTATCGAAAATTCTGGAAAAGAGAATCAATCCGTACGCAGAACGAATCATTGGCGAGTATCAACATCATGTCTCGAAGATTGGGTGATGCAGAAAGCCTTCTGCATAACCTCAATAACGCCACAAAGGAAGTTGTAGGTACTACACATGGAGGAATTATACATGGAGACATCACAGTGCAATTTAAATGAAGCCACGGTGACCAGGCGGGTTTATATGTGTTGGTGAAGCTTTTGTAATGAAGACATAGTCGCGACCGATTTAGATAAAAAATTGGGGGCTCACATAATTATAAAGTATCGATGGTGGAATCGTTAACGAATTTGTTAATCAAATTTACAATTGTACCTTGTTTCATAAAAAAGGTAGTTTATTACATTACATAAAATGTTCATATGTAGGTATATACGTATATTGCGAATGATTAAGCAAATATTTCGATTTAGCGTTAAGGATTTAATACATAGTGCCAAAAAATGGGCATTCTCATATTTTAATGGTTTTGTTGCGAAAATAAAACTTGTCAAATTTCTCAGATGTCTTTGTACGGGAGTCTCGCTTCCCGCCCGCCACAGAAAACAAGAGATAGGAAAATAAAATTGAAAGTAAAAAATATATGTATTTTCATAATTTCTATAACAAAAATAACAATTAAAAATTACATATTATATGTGAAAGTAACTTATTTATGTGCATACATATGTATATTACATTAGCAAATGCATTATCAATCATTAATATTATTGCCCACGAAATATAGTTATTATATTATATTATATTTATTAAACAACTGCCTGTAGTAAATTAGGTGTTCGCTTTATTTTATTTGGAGATGCATCATTTGAAGAAGGTGAAGTGTGGAGTATCCTATTTAAAGGTGTCATTTTTTTCTGAAAAATATCAAGAAAATAATATATGTAGTAGTTTCAAATTATCGATAATCTCAAATTCAATTCAATTATCGAGAGTTTTAATTGTCGAGCTTTTTTAAAAATATGTGGGAAATAAATTTCTTTTTGTTGTTATATATTAGTATTCGAAATTTTTGGCCGCCGTCAGCTTGTTTGGAATTTCTTCTTTCAAAGCTCGAATAAACCTCTTTCAAATTATCCAATAAATTTACATTCCGGGAATAAAAGGAACTTTCAGTACATGCCACAACGGTAAAAATTTTAGTGCTCTTCCTCCAAATACAGACTTGCAAGATTTCTAAATTTCAATTTATAGAGCGGCAAACGAAAGTTGCTTCAAATTTAAAATTTAAATTTACCAAACCATGGAGTCAAAATATATCAAATTATAAAGAAATGAAAAATCGTTGCTGCTTTCAATTTATCCTGATTAATACATGGATTTCTTCGATTTATTTCATTTTAGCAAGAACTCTCAATGAAAATTTGAAAATATCGAGCAATTCAATTTATCAAATTTGAAATTATCGCGAGTCGACTGTACATAGTATATAATTTCAAACTACTCATAAAGTGCTTTTTAACTTACCTTTGGCTGGGGACACCTTTCTGGGCTTTTTTCTTGAATGTTTGGCAGCCAGAAGCTGCACGATGGCAACTGAAAATATATATAATATATAATAACAACATTCATTCAGTCATTTATTCAAGACGGAATGCCAAATTTCGTTGCCGTCAGCCAAAGCGGCGACTTTTAAAAATGTTGTCTCAGTCGAATAGTACCTTAAGGCAAGATATTGTATTGTGTTACTTACCTGAAAAATTATACTTTTTCATCGGCATCTCTGAAGTATGCTGCACAACCTTTAACCACGCACTTCATATTGCAAAATGAATCGTCTTCACTCACGACCTGACAATGACAGACAACCTGTGAATAAGAACCAACGGTTTTACTTCTAATAGTTTTTCTACTCCTCAATCCGAAGTAACACGAATCTTAAATTCAAAGCGTAACTCCCCTCCGGAGTAGCAACTTTTTGTGCCGCCCCTGGAACGTTTTGTTAACCAGCCCGGTTTTAACAGTTTTTTGCCAATTTCTTAATGAAATTTTGGTGGATTCAAATAATTCTTTTTACAAACGATAAGAAAGTTACTCTGGTTATCTTATAATTCAATAATCTTTCCCGAAATCAACAGTCGATCGCGAAAAAAAGCAAAAAAAGATTTTCACGCGCTCGTTTTTCACAAAATGATACAATCAAAATCACTTTTTTTCAATGAAACACACCACAATTATGAGAGTTTTTGATATCATTTGAAAATGTAAAGGATTAAGAAGATTTGTACGGCAAAATCATTCAAAACGCTTTTCACTACACACGGAAATTTGGATACAATTCATGAGTCGACCGATTCGCTAGTATCTTTACATCATCGTTCCAAAACACTTATCACGAGAATTACAGATCATCAACCAATAAAAGAATCACTGAAAATTGATCACTACACAATTATCTGTCGTTTCTGATTCATCAATTCTAAACTTTAAACAGTCCTTTTGTGAAAATTTAGTTTAAAATCACTTTTTGCATGTACTGAATAGAACGCGACCACTTAAATTAGAAAAAAACTACACCGGGCTTAGAACAACCGCACTATTTGAATTGAAAATAACTTGCACAATCTTCAAATTACCCTTTCACTATATTTCCAATTAAAAACACTTCGTAATTAACTCAAATTTCTCGAAATCGCAAAATTATACGTGCAAATTTACCAAAATAACAATGGTGGACAATGACATTTACATCGGGAAATCTTGCGCATGCGTGCGGCTAAAATGTGCGTGAAGGGTTGGAAAAAAGTATTGTTATATGGAGTTTGTTCTGATAATGTGAAAATTAACAGTCAATGGCGTGAAATAGAAGCAGTAATAACGTGTGGAAAGTGTTGCATTGCGATTGATAGTTTAATTTGTATATAATGAAATAGACGAATTTTACTATTATGCTAAAAATATATTGTAGATGAGAACGCTTTATTTCAATTCGATACTAAAAATTGCATGCGCTCAGCCCTTTTCATTATGCTGATGACAAAATGAGCGATGCTCTCTCAATTGTGTGTACGGATATAAGTTGATGTTAATGTATTGCGATGCTTCACCAGAGCTCATACAAGTTAGGTGCCATGCATACTCTGGTATATATTACCTCTATGGTACTACATATCAACGAAAGCAAAACAAAGGCCATGATGCAATCGAAAACAAGGACGCCAGCAAATTAAAGCATCACAGTGGGGGACCTTAATATCGAGTATGTAGACAACTTCAACTATCTGGGTTGTAACTTATCGAAGGACGCCAACGAGACCGACGAAATTAAGCGACAGATACAACTAGCCAATAAGACATATTTCTCGGTCCTCCCTATAATTAATTCGAAACTTGCTCACAGGAACACGAAGCTCCGCGTGTACAAAACGATCATCCGACCCGTGCTATGTTATGGCTGCGAAACATGGACCCTTACCCAAGCCTCCGAAATTTTGCTAGAACGATTCGAACGAAAGGTCCTTCGGCGAATTTTCGGGGCCGTTCACGAGCGAGACCAATGGCGTATCCGATACAACCATGAGTTGTATCAATTGTACGATGAGCTGGAAGTATCGAAAATCGTGAAGCTTCAACGTCTGCAATGGGCGGGGCATGTACAACGGATGGACGACAATCGCATGCCAAAGAAAGTTATGAACGCACAACGAATTGACGGAGCGAGGTTGCGTGGACGACCGAGAGCTCGCTGGGAGAACTCCGTAGGTGCAGACGCCCACCAGCTGCTGGGATCCAGAAACTGGAGGACAAGGTCACGTAACCGCGACAATTGGTGGTCAACGATTCAGGCGGCCAAGGCCCGACATCGGGCTATCGTGCCACATTGATGATGATGATAATCCCAAAGATAACGGCTATGTAAATGCAGCAGTGAATTACTTTATGAAAGTTATAAAGCAGGGCGAACCGTACCAGTGTCCTGTGACTATTGGAGCGACGGCATGGCAGTTCAAAATTTTTCGGTGAATTTTAAAGGAATTCCGTTTAATTTATTTTATAAACCAGGATTAAGTTTGACAGTGAACATAACTTCAATTGTAAAGGAGCAGCGCAATGCATTTTTGTTTTATATTTGGTTGAAAACGAAATTGGTCAATTAATAAATCTGTGGTCAAAAATCAAAACAGCACAACTCGAGTTATGTCAAAAATGAGTTAGATATTACATATTTGTTTTATTTGGTAAATTTTTTTTCGTGCAAATCGGATGTCTAGGTCCAAAATTATTAAAGAAAAACTTTTATGCCAGGCCCGTGCGCAGGAATCATCCAAGGGGGGGGTTTATCTTATATATTCAAATTTTTAATTGAAAGGTATATTTAAAGTTTAAAATATACAGGCTATAATAAGGTGACCAGACTCCCAAAAGCCCAATGCTGTACACAAACTAGCGGAATTCGGTTGTCAAGCAAATCCAGAGTCATATATCCAGGTTCCAGGTCCGAGGTCTATGTCGCAAACATGTTGGCTGTTTTTCTAATGCACGACAGACAGAGTGTGAGCGCGCAGAGTATTCTGAGCTACAGGTTATACCGACGAGTCATAGGTTTAAATTTCACGAAATGGCGTCCATTGGCTTACCGATCGCCGCGCTTGCACCTCGCCTTATCATTCTTAGCACCATCACTGCGTCGCAAATTCAGGCGAATTCTGAAAAGCGCAAAAGGCATGGCGAGGTCTGGATGAAGCGAAGGGCAAGGCACAGGATTTAGGTAAACTTCAGGACGAGCCAGAGGTCTAAATTTTACGAATTGTCATCCGTTGGCTTACCGCTCGCTGGACTTACCTTGTTCCGCAACAGCACTACGTCGCTAATACTAAATAGCGAAACAGATAAAGCGAGGTCTGAGCGGAGTAAAGGGCGAGGTGCAGGGTCTGAGTATATGTATGGACGAGTCAGAAATATAAAGCTTACGAATTGCCGGACATTAACTCACCGCTTGTTACGCTCGCTTCATCCTATTTCCAAGCAGCACTACGTATCAACTTTTTGGCGAATTGTGAAAAGGGCGACAGACAGCGAGATCTTAGTTAACAGACGAGCTATAGGATTTGAGTAAATGTATGGACGAGCCAGAGATCTAAATCCAACAAAATGCTTTCCATTAGCTCACTGCTCGCTGCTTCGCAAAAATATTGGCGAATTCTCTAAAGGTACGTGTTCGTAGAGACGACTCATGTGATGATCGCTCAGCGATCGCAGTTAAACCATCGGTTTTGACCACTATACGCGCATATTTCCTATACTGACATGTTATGGTCGACACATGGAAAGTAACACCATTACAAAAATATGCAAATATGGCTCGGAATTGGATGCAAAACTACGATCGCTGAGCGATCATCCCAAGAGTCGTCTCTACGAACACGTACCTTAATGCGAGACTGACAGTATGAGATCTGAGCGGAGCGAGGGGTGAGTCACCGAATTAAAGTAAACCAAATACCAAAGGACGAGCCTGAGGTATAAATCTTATCTAAACCTGGTGGCAATATTTCACGAGGAGAATAAGGATTTCTTCATAGTTACGATAGGGATGCCATGTCGTTCCCCTAGGCTTTTACCTACCTTGATTTACCCTAACTCCTAGTGGAGGATGGTGCGTTGACGACTACCGTGTGGCATGTGTAATCGTTAACGTTACAAAGACAACAAAATTCCGAGTGTGATACGGTTGTCAGCCATACCACTTATTAGTCGCATTGTTAGTTTATTATTCTACAATAAGAATGTTTCTTATCATCTTCTTCTGAATAATAAATTTGCGGCGGGTCATGACGAGTTTAGAAACTCTCTCTCTCTCTCTCTCTCTCTATGAATCTCTATATCACAGAGTAGTGACCGAACAATCATGGCCACAGAGCACGGCTTGTAACGCCGTTTTAAATAGATTTTAATGAAATTTGGGAAAAAAACTACCTAAAACCCATGCTGAGTCATTTCATTAGTATGCATTTTCCTATAGAGGTTGATAAAGGAATCGGAATAGAGTACAATGGCTGATTTTTTCATCCTAAAACCTCATCTTTTGACGGATGACCTCTAAACCTTGGCAGCTAGAGCCTTGAAATGTCGGAATCAACAACAAATCCCCTGCAATGCCCTACAATAGCTCACCCACTACAATCTACACATGCCGCGCGGTTACATTTATCTTTGAATTACAATACGTTCGGTATAGAGAAAATATCGCTTTTCGGATTGCATACCAACACTTATGAGTTTCTACCACGAATGTGCTTGAACTGTCCGGAACTGGATGGTGTCAAGCGGCGAGAGAAAATTCTTTTGGCAAGGTATAAATTAACAACGCCAGTTTACAATTTTTTGAAGTTAAATTTTTGCCTTATGAGAACAATAGTATTTAATAAGAAATTCTGGCAACATTTGCCAATGGGCCTGTTTTATGCTATGCTAGGGTATCTCCCATACAAAGTGACCCATCAGGAGTTTGTTCTACGTGCTACTCGTTTTATAAACTGTAGAACAGTTGTCTTGGTTCACTTTGTATGGGAGGTAGCCTTAATTTTTATCCGAATGAGCTGATTTTTGGTGGGTGGGTGATTATGACCTCCAATCGCAATAAACCAAAATTCAACACTTTGTCGATCAATGAAAATATTCTAATTTATTTTTATACCCTTCGCTCATAGAGTGAAAGGGTATATTAACTTTGTCATGAAGTTTGTAACGCATTGAAGGAAGCATCTCTGACCATATAAAAAGTATACATATATGATCAGCATGACTTGGGGAGTCGATTAAGCGATGTCCGTCTGTCCGTCTGTCTGTCTGTCGGTCTGTCCGTCTGTTGCGACGCGTTTTACTCGGCCAATTTAAAAGCTATGAAGCTGAAATTTTGTACAAATGCTTCTTTTTGCTGCAGGCAGTTTGTATGTTTGAATCGGTAAAATCGGACAATGGGGTCATGGGGCTGCCATACAAACCCAACTACCCAAATTAGGTTCTTCGAAGAACAACTTTTTAATTTGTGCACCAATTTCAACAAAATTTCACACAAATGTGTTTCTATTGATAACAGAAAACATGTGTAAAAATGGATAAAATCGGACCATGGGGTCATGGGGCTGCCATACAAACTTTACTCTCCAAATTAGGTTCTTCTAGGGAAAACTTTTTTATTTGTGCACCAAATTCAGTCAAATTTCACACAAACGTTTTTCTCTTGATGACACAAAACATATCTAAGAATTGATCAAATCTGACCATGGGGTCATGGGGTGGCCATACAAACCCAACCCGCATTTTGGTTCTTCTAAGAAACATTTTTTGCACCAATTTCACAAAACTTTGAATTAATGTGTCTTTACCAAAGCAACAAAAAAGTTAAAAACGAATGGAATCGTACTATGGGGTAATGCTCCCGCAACCGCAATAAAATTTTCCGAGTAAATATTTTTATTTGCCCAGTTATTTCAACCAAGCCCAAAACTTTTGTCAAGACGGAAGAAAAAGAATGAGGAGGGGGATTAAATACAAGTCCGAAAAAACTTTAAGCCCAAGGAGAGCGAAGGGTATCCAAATTAAACTCTAATTTGTTATTTATGATTGGAAAGAATTTTTTCTGTATCTTTTGTCGTTTTTTAAATAATCGCAAAAAAAGGAAAAAAGACCCATTTTCCCTCTTTTTTAAGGTTTCCGACCACTAATCGGTTGGGACTTTTTTTTCTCATAATCTAGGGGCCGTCACCAATCATTCTGCAAAAAATCAGCGATGTAGGATTTCTGCCGTTCGATGGCCATATTTTGGCTAAATTTTCTTAGGCTGCGTAGGTGACGACGTGACGTTATATGATGAATTGTTGTAGGTAAATTAAAAAAATGCTATTGAGGCACGACGACAAACTATCAACAGTGAAGACTTTTACGGGGTTGATTCTCGATTGACATACTGTAAAAATTGTGCACATGTAGGTCGTTTTCACTAAATAATGATCAGAATCGCAGTGCGCTCTTCGATAAGATCGGACGTCTAAAATGTTTACTGTACTGTTTACGAGTACATGTTGATCTCAACACCTCAACAAAAAATGCAGTTAAGATCTTGGAAATTGGATGTCACTTAACACATTGTCGCGTTCAGAAAGAGCGGATGCACTAGCAAACCAAGTAAGGGTGGATGGAATGCCCTACATACCGATGGCAACCATGAATCAATCGCTCGGGTTAATTAAGAGTAAAATCGACGATATGTGGCAACGTCGTTTTGAGGAAACGTCGCAGGAAAAGGGTATTTTCTTTTTCAATATCGTCAACAATGTCAAAGAGGCTTGCTGGTTCCAAAACAAAAAATATAAATTTCATAGGCCCAAAATCATTAAAAGTGTGAATAGGAACCACAGTTATAATAGGAAATTCGGAACTTTTTTTTTACATATGAGCGAACTTCCGCACTGCATTCCAAATTTAATTTTCAACTCAAACTTGATCTTTGCATGCCGGAAAAGCAATCATTTCACTTACAAAAAGTGACATGTGACGAGTATTCGTCGTTATATCCGATCATTTTGCCTCTCGGGCCGGAAAAGTTCAGTCGTTATAACCGATCGGTCGTTATAGCGATGGTCGCTATATCCATCAAAAATGGCACCGCACGAGCCTCTAAGGTCTCGGGACCTAGAATTTGCGTCGCTATAGCCGATGCGTCATTATAACCGATGTCGTTATAAACGATATCTACTGTATTAACTTTGTCATGAAGTTTGTAACGCATTGAAGGAAGCATCTTCGACCATATAAAAAGTATACATATACCTATGATCAGCATGACTTGGTGAGTCGATTGGGCGATGTCCGTCTGTCTGTCTGTCCGTCTGTTGCAGCGCGTTTTTCTCGGCCGCTATTAAAGCTACAGAGCTGAAATTTTGCACACATGCTTATTTATGTTGCAGGCTATTTGTATGTTTGAATCACCCAAAGTGGATCACTGGGTCATGGGGCTGCACTACAAACCAATTTAAGTTCTTCTAAGAAAAAAAATTTGGTTTATGAACCAATCTTAACCAAACTTCACTTAAATGGATCCCTATTGATGTCACATAAAATATGTAAAACTATATGGAATCCAACGGTGGGGTCATGGGGCTGCCATACACACCCAAACCCCCAAATTAGGTTCTTCTAAGAAAAACTGTTTTATTTGGGCACCCATTTACACCAAACCTCATGAAAATGTATTTCTGTTGATGTCACAAACGTATGCAAAACTGAATGAAATCGAACCATGGAGTCATGGGGCTGCCATAGAAACCCAATTCCCCAAATTTGGTTGCACTCCAAAGAAAAACTTGTTATTTGTCTACCAATTTCAACCAAACCACATACAAATGTGTTTCTCTTGATCCCACAAAACATAAAACATAAAACGTGAAAATGGATGGGACTGTCGCACAAACCCTCCTCCCCCCATTTTGGTTCTTCTGAGAAACATTTTTTGCTACACCAATTACACCAAACCTTTTATTTTGTCTTAAAAAAAAAATTAAAAACAAATGGAATTGTCCTATGGGACCATTTTCCCCGCTTCCCCCCAATAAAGTTTTCTAAGAGAAAACCGATTATTCCAAGCAAGCCTCACTCAAATATTGTTTTACAGGCGCCACGGAACTTATGTGAAATCGGTACGAAAAGAATGGAGGAAGGGGGGGGGGGGGGAAAGATTTAACACAAGTCATAGGTACACATGAAAAAAACGTTTAGCCCGAGGAGAGTGAAGGGTATCCAAAATTCGGCAGCGCCCGAAATTAGCCTCGGTCTCATTTTCTTCTAATTTTCTGGTTCAAGGTTCAATTATGCATAAACTATGTATTCCAAATAGCTTGTTCCAGCAGAAAGCTTCTACACCTAAGTCTTAAGGGTCCTGGCAGTATCATCAATTTTCTTATATGGCTTGCTCGTTTCGGCCGGTGCATTAAAGTACGACGTAGTTTTGCTACACCTGTTAGCTCGGCTTCGGTTGTCGAAGCAGATTGTATTATAGGCGCACTTGACGTATGTGTTGAGGGGAGAAACCCCGAAGAGTTCGGGTCTTATCCGGCCAATACAAACACGTTCATGTTTTCAGGTAAAGATGATAGATACTCTCATGCACTATGCACTTTCAAAGGAACTTAGTGCCGATTATAGGGAAAACTGGGCCATAATTGAAGCCTAAGAAACCTGTTGATAAGATTCTGCAGTCACAGCACAATTGGGACGCAGTGAGATCATTAAACAGCTCGATTTAGAGCATATAGAGCTGCGATTGGAAGGCAGTTTGCCGTTAGCCAGCAAACCTCGGGGACTACTGAATAACCAAAGTCATCCCTAAGATGGAAAATCGCGAATTGTCCGGTAGGAACAAACGGCGACAAAAGAGGTATTTGAGTTTAGACGAAAGAAATTCGGTATAAATCCATGCCTAGGCTGAAAAATTGGAATGATGCATAGCCGTTATCACAGGTATTTCAGGGAAGATTTACATTGTATACAGGGTGTCCCGCAACTGGTTAGCCATAGACCAATGGTAGACTCTACAGCAGGGGTGTCAAACTCAAAACCTAGCGGGGGCCAAATAAGACTCTCCTCAGGTTTAGGTGGGCCGCAGGAGGAAATGCCAAAACATATTATGTAATCAAATTACGAAAGTTTATTACAGAATATTACTTTTAAAATATAGCAGAGAGTCTAGATCACTATAGAGGCTTCGGGATTACCCGTGAGAACTTCCTCCTTTCGAAAATGTACTTCAAGAACATTAAAAAATTAAGGCAAGGAGCAAAAACGTGAAAATATGATTGAAATTGAAGTAACCACAATTACATGATTTGTGCCAAATTTTGAACAGATGCTAAAAAATGTTTAGCACCAGTCATCCGAGGTCGCCCAAAATAACATTGGGAGGCAAAATAGTTAGAATAAATTAATTTCAGCTGAAAGGTGGCTAAAAGAGACAAAAAGTTGTTTGTGATATGGTTTTAAACAAACTCATGTATATTGGACTAAAAATCAGGCACTTGGGCTCAAATTATTATGTTGGAATTTCATATCCAGGTGATTTAGTCACCAATTCCAAGATTTCCGTAGTTTTTAAAGCTTTGTAATTTTTCCAAATAAATCTCATGTTCGCTAAAGCCAACCAATTTTTTATTATTTGCATTTCGGGGCAGAACAGTTCCATGAAAAGACTTAGTATCGTCCTGTACAAAAAAGATGAGCTGTCTTATGAAATCAAATAACCCAGCCTCAAATTGTTGGTGGTATTTAGAGAAAAAACCCCAAATAATCTTGCATAAGCCACGAGTTTTAGTCATTTTTGTAGACTTGAGTTCAATTTCTGAATTTGTTCACCTTACCAATTTCGCCATTTTTGTGTAGATACAGATTGTGCTGCTTCGACGTGGACGCGGGCCGCACAGAACTGCGAGGAGGGCCGCATGCGGCCCGCGGGCCGCGAGTTTGACACGTCTGCTCTACAGGATGTTTTAGGAAAAATGTCGCCAAAATTATTTCTCTAGCTTAAGTAATTGCCTTTTTTGTGATTCTTGTAAAAACTCATATTTTCTAGCTTCCACTTTAGCCAAATCAATGTTTTTCATATTCTTCTGAAAGCACATAAAATTTCCAATAAAATGACATATCGAACGTTTCGAACGGTTTCGTATCTTCCGAAATACGACGTTTTGAACTTTGCAGAAATGTCAATTTCAATTTTTTATGTCAAAATTAAACCCGAATCTGCAAAGTTGACAAAAGTTGGCGTAGTATCAACGCCATCTAGAAATATCATAGCCGCAACTCAGCTGTAGTAGTATGGCTGGTCGAGCGGTTAGTGCGGGCACCTTCGGTGCACAGGCTCATGAGTTCGAATCTCAGCGTGTTCCATTGTGTTTTTCGAACTCACGAGCTTGTGACAGACTATGATCTCACTCAGATGTTAAACGAGTACCCATTTATGGGGATAAATAACACTGCTGAGCCTGATGCTGATCTCATTACCTCATCAAAAAGCAGATAAGATCTTGGAAATAGGATGTCACTAACACATCCTGCGGCCTTAGTCCAATGTTGGATTGTCGCGCCTGTTATTTATTTAACTCAGCTGTACAATGACGTTATTGCTTAGCTCTTAAATTTTTTATTTACACGAACAAACAACAAAAACAAGTAGTGACGTAATAAAAAGCAAAAACAAATCAGTGCAACATTGGCGAACATAACCTAAAATTACGAGCTGATTTTGACGTCTACGATTCTACATTGCGGCCTTAATATCTAGACGGCGTTGGTAGTATGTATCTTAGCTTTCGAACGGCATATAAGAATAAAGCACAGAGTCATCCAGTTTCTGAATAATATGTATAAATAAAAAAAAACATAGTCTGCAAATGTACCAAACCGACTTCAATCTTGAAAAGGAAGTAAAATTTTTACATCAAGCATAGACTTGGTTGTTATGCATTATGGAAAAATACTTTTCGCTACTGTTGTAGATGCTACTTTACTAATTATAACGGTAAGTATAAACAAATTTGTTTTATGTGTTGAATTATTTGTACGAAGGTTCGCTGTGTACACATTAATATTGTGAGAAAATTTTTCATTTTCATCGTCTAAAAAAGGGTAAACATTTTAATTTGTCAGGTATTAATTAGTGTCCTTTTATGTCCTTTTTCAGAATTTTCCGATCCAATTTTTCCTTAGCAAATTTAATGATAGAATCTTAGATTCTAAAATAATGGAAAGATACAGATGATTACGGGAAACACGAAAATTTTCCATTCAAACGCGATTTATTCCGTTTAGGGTCCTTGAAATAGGAATCAAACACCGGATATGTATTGTACTCGGCGTCCCCTTTGATATGATACCCCGCATGCCGACCTCCAGTCAAGGATTAAATAGTGTCCTTTTCTGTCCTTTTTGGGGCCTTTCCGATCAAATTTATTTTAGTAAAATGAGTTTTAGACTCCTGGACACTGATTCAAGACCAAGAAAAAATAGCCTTACTGTATTTTTTTCTATTGGAAATGCTTATATGACTGAACTATTTCCAAGTAAAAGCAAGATTTCTTCCACTTACGGACTATGTTTTTTCCCTTTTACACATATTATTCACAAACTGGATGATTCCGTGATTTATTCTTATATGCCGTTCGAAAGCTAAGATACTACGCTACCTGTAGATTCTACCATTGGTCTATGGCTAACCAGTTGCGGGACACCCTGTATATATAGAACCAACAGCGGTAGGACCATTTTTGAAAGACGATACCATGGTCACATGGTATTCAAACCCACGCTCGGACAATTCAGAGCTAGAGTTTCGTCTCAACGTATTGAGCTACCGAGTACACACTGGAGCTTAATAGCATTATTCAACGAGTTTGGCACAACTTAGAGCTACATGCTGACTAGGAGATATACACTGCGCGACAAATGCTTAGGTTCATGGATATTTTCCTTTGAAATTATATAATTTCTATGTACTCTGATCGGAAATAATTTTTAAATAATGCTCTCTCAATTAACGGTTATTTTAGTAAATATTGCAATTCTATCAAACAACTCGCATAGCTAACGGAATTTTTTAAAATGAAAATCGCAATTTCCACTGCGACAATTGTAGGTTCACTTACTTTAAAGAGTTATCTCGTCCTGGTGAGAAGTGTTTGTGGAAACATTTTTTTCGCGTTAAACTCTGTGAGTCGTATAGTGGATAATATCAAAAGGAAATCAATTTTCTGCCGAGGAAAAGGCGACAATTTCCATACTAAACCAAGAAGAATATTCAAACCGAAAAATTGCAATATGGATTCAGCGGAGCTCGAACGTTGTTAATAATTTTATACGAGATAGTGAAAATTATTGCCGACGATACGCAGGAGGTAAAAAAAAACGATTTCCGGTGCATTAAGGCGACATTTCTTAAGAGAAGCCTCGAATTCGCCCCTTACTGCGCGTAAGCTTGAGGAGATTTTGGTGTTATCAGCAAGTGTAAGGACCACCCAACGAGTTCTTAGATCTTCTTCTTGTTTGAAACGTTTACGGTTAAAGAAAAAACAGCCTTAACTCCGCAACTTCGCCTACAGCGCCTGGAATTGCCTCAAGTTTCATGAACTGGACATCACAATGGAGGCAGGTAATATTTACGGATGAAAAACGGTTTTGTGTGGACGGTCCAGATGGGTTCTCCTACTATTGTCATGATATTAGGAAGAAACCTATCGACCTGTCACGCCATCACTCCTGAATAGGTCCCGTTATGGTATGGGGAGCCATATTACATCATGGAACTATCGACTTGGTAATCCTTCGAGGTCGCCAAACGGGTTCATCTTATAAACAGCTCTTAGAAGAGGAAATCCATAAGATAAATGTCATGTACGGAAGCAATCCTTGGATATTGCAACATGATCTTATCCCAATTCATACAGCGAGGGTAGTTAAATCATTTATTGTGGAGGAAAATGTGATTTTGTTCGACTGGGGGCCCAACTCCCCTGGCATTAACACATTAGAAAATATTTGGGGGTGGCTTGTTCGGGAGGTATACAGTAGTTGTAAACAGTACAACCCTAAAGAAGAGTTAATTCATGGAATTAAGACAGCTGGGTCTAAAATACCGCTATCCGTGCTGCATTCTTTACACAATTCCCTACCTTGAAGGCTTTATAAAATTATAAATAAAAATGGCGCAAATACACACTATTAAATAACAACAAAATGCTCTTGTTTTTTGTATTTCTCCTGCTTGACAATTTTCTGAAATATTTTTCAGCGAAAACATTAAGTAAAACGGTAAAATCGTCCCTGAACCTAAGCAATTGTCGCAGTGGCAATCGACTCTTTGAATGAAATCAATTACTGTAATTTAAGGAAAATGTCCTGTGGGGACTCACTCCATCCATTTTATTTGTGATATTTAATAGTTTCGAAAATAAAATTTCTTGAACCGGTAAGCTTTTTATTTACCGTTTCCTGGAAGGAAATATGTGTGAACCTAAGCATTTGTCGCGCAGTGTACATATTATAGTTTTAAAATACCTATTTCCTCAACCATTTACCACAAAAACCGTATGTGTGATCCTATATCCTTCAATAAATCAGAAAAACGATTAAGCGATATTTAACGACAATGAGAAATGTTCCGAATAACTGCCGTAAGCTATCAACGTACGATTTCCAAATAAAAAAAATAATGTTTATATTTTTTCAATTATTGCTTTCACTCCCAAACCCCCAATGCATTAAATCACATAAAACTGCATTTATATCTTACCGATGTCATCACCAGATTCCCTTCCAGCAACGATAAGTGCAATGTCCACAACGTAATGCCCGTTACATAAACCAACGTCCAAAATGCATTTCCTTGCCAACCAATATTCTGCGACTTTGCCACAGCATCCGATATATCGTTCCCGTAACATCGAAACTCATCACACAGACCATAATCGACGGATATAAAAAGTCCTACAATGGCTGTAGTCGCTGAGAAGATTTTTTGTAGTCCCATTACTGGTTCCGTTGTATTTGTATGTCGTTCCAGTTGAAAGTATCCGTGCGAAGGATAAAGCATTCGAGTACACAAGTCGAGACAAAGTCGATAGTACCGCAGAATATAAGAGAGGAGGCATGGAAAAAAGGAAAGAGGAAAATAATTATAATTTCCATTTTTGTAAATTGCATATCCGCAGAGTTGTAGTTGTAGTGTACGATTAATGGGTTTTATGGTTGCACATCATATTTTAAGACGTGCAATGTAGCGCGAGTTGTTGAATATCCTTGACACTTACCTCTCTTGCAGAATAGGAAGTAGAAGATGAGCGCAAAAACTAGGGCTGCACCTTTTAGTGGATCCTGCAAGTGACAGGGCACCCGTTCAAATGAACTCACAACACACAGTCCGCCAGCAATGCCGCAACATGACGATATTATAAGTAATCTGGAAATGAGAGAAGAGAAGAAAATTTTAGTACGGAAAGGATCAAGGAGTGCGGCTTTAATAAAAAAGAGCATGTTAAAAGATGAGAAAAAATAAATTAAATTTCCACCTTTGAAATCCTGTGTCAGACATCCTTGCGTAACGCGCGTTTAAGAGCGTATCGTAGCTAGTTTAACGTAAAAGCGTCCCTCGAGCTTCTGTAGCGACGGCCGTTGTGAAATAATGACCACCCATCGGTGCCTCTCCTCTGGGTCTTTTACCACGACATGCCGTGCTAACACATATAGAACCTCTGCTCCGTTCCAGTGAGATATGCTACTCTCACGTGAAGCGGGATAGCAGTTCCCTGAAGGTCCCACTGGAATGATCATATCGGCGTGAAGCCAGTGATTCCGACGATACACGTTCACAGTGCCGAAGGAATAGCCAGCCAAGGTGGTCAGTTCGTGAGATGGCAGGTTGAAGGTGCTATCATCACGGGAAGTGCTCACACCTCACAGTACTTCTTCGCGGTGGCCGCTAGAAACTTCACTCCGGTGAAGGCCAAACTGTGGGGGCCGGCGATTGCGGGACTTCTTTGCAGACAAGACTCGCTAGATATGTGATCATACTGTTTCTGATCGTCCATGGTGATAGATATGCCTAAATCCCCGGGGTGTCAGGCCCCGTGCCCATCGACGGAAGGTGATCAAGGCGTAAATGATCATCATTAACGGAGCTCCTTGGATACCGGGGTTATATCCAAGGCTACCTAAAACCTTACCGGAGTAAAGCGGGCACTGCTTCCGTGGACCATTTTCCTAAAACAAAAAGAACCAAAACACACAGCACATCCGAAGCCAAGGTGGCATTCACTGCTTCGAGTGATTCCCATATGGAAAAAGGGAAGGTCAGCACTTCCGAACAGCCACGAGATGGCAACGATGACGCCACCCAACGAAACGTCCGAGAGGAGCTCTACCTCGCGGACATTGACGAGCCCTGACCAGGTCCATGGACCATCCGAAAGAAAAGTCCCAAACTCTTTCAGCCAAGAGGCGTTAAAGGTCCCTTGAGGAAGGAACTCAGCGGCGCGGGATGCAAGCGATACGTCAAGTTCCTTGCACAGGGTCACGAGCCTGCAAAAGCAAGAGAGCTAGCAGCGAAACCCTCTTGTAACTCCCCCAGATACCACGTCAAGCAAAGCGACAACGCTCCGCGGACGAGGTCTCACCTGCCCTTACGCTAGACAGTAAGAGGCAATGGGTCGGCCAAGACCAATGTAGCGACATCCCGATTGTAGGCGGCATCGAAGGAGGCGAGAGGAAAGACGCGCTACCATCAACAACCAAGAAGCCCCCACTGGAGGCAAAGGAAAAGCGAAGATTTCCTACGCCAAAGTGGCCTCCAACACCAAGGTTTCAGCTTTCAGTGCCCACACCAGGTTTGCGAGAAGGGCAAAGTGCCCACAGCTCACCGAGTGGGACAATAATGAAATCTTTTGACGAGAGATGGTATCCACCATCGAAAGGACTGCCTCCAGCTGGCTAAGTTTGGTCACCGGGGCCATAGTGACCTCTTTCGAGGAAAACTGCCCCTTCAGAAGGACGAAGGATAACAAAGGAGTATCCTGGTGGACTCCAGAGCTATCGAGATTAAGGAGGCTAACAAAACGACTCTTTAGTAGAGTTAAAAGGACAGAGGCGTGGGACACGTATCGCTACCGACTGAATGAATACAACAGGAAAATCAGGTCTGCCAAATCGAACTTGTGGGGCAAATTCTGTGAAGGTGTCGAATGCACTAACACAGCTGCTAGACTTCATCGAGTTATGGCTAAAAAAGATACTGAGCACCTCAGTACCTTAAAGTACCCTGATGGGCGCCTCAAGATTGATGCCTTGGCAACGGGCGAGTTACTTCTTAGCACCTACTTTCCGGGATGCCACATATTGAGGAGTGAATGGCCTTCAAATGAGGACAGTCTGCAGAAAGCTAATTCTTCAGACTGGAGAACAGTTAAACTAATCTTTGCACAATGTAAAATAAAATGGGCTATAGGCTCGTTCGATACAATTTAGAGTGGCATATCCGACACGGACGACATAATTTCGATGTCAATTAGCAACCTCAACTCATTTTTTAGCACGATCAACCTTGATCGTCAGGCATAGTCCTGGCCACAGCTGACTAGGGCGATAGTACAATAAGCACACTGGCCCACTTCAGTGCTGCGAATCCTTCTTCGGGTTCACGCCTCCCCCCACAATCTAAGGAATAGCCAGACAAATCAGAGCTGAACCGTTGTACATACACTCCCAATCAATAGGATAGTTCCACTTGTAAAATGGCTGTATTTCGGTAAGTGATAACGGTATTTTCTTCAAACTTGGTGACAATATTTACAGTAGCCTGCCTGTTCTTTGAATAACGGGATGTCTCAAATCCGGAGTCCCGTTAGGATTTTCTTACGAGAATTCTTAAAAACAGTACAAATGGTGAAGTCAATAGGATAGTTCCAGTGGAAATAAAACATCAAATAACGGTAAGAAAGGATAATTTTACTTTGGAAAATGAAGCTGGTAATAATAAGAACTTTATTTAAGTAATTAGAGCTCAAAAAATTAATCTGGGATAGAATTGTATATGTTTAACGGTAAATTAAATTAATTTCGCCCAAAACGCTTCTAAACGTACGCAGAAGAGCTTCAGTGTTCTTAAACTATTGTCTAACGGTATAGATCTTCGTTGTCATTCATCCCCACATATTTTTGATGGTATTTAGATCTAGGAAGTATGGAGGTCTTTCCCAAACCTTGATTAGTTGGTCTTGAAACAAATCTTTTATCAGTCTTGCTCCTTGACTGACGCCATTATCTTGTTAAAATCTCAAAAAAGTTGAATGGAAAATATCGGTAATTTTAAGAACTATATTGCTCAGAATTTTTTTGTAAGCCTGGACGTTGTGAATACCGCTAATTTCCACAATCTCAATAATTCCACATTCTAGACATTCTACCCCATACTTCGACATTTCTTACTCTGAGTAATGCGTCTAAAAAATTAATTCCTTCTTGCTCAAATCGTGGAAATAATACCTAAATCCATCTGAACCGACGAGATTTAATCTTTTCCATCAGTAAAAATAACGAGTTTGTCCAATCCATACAGTTTCTCCATTGGAGTTGAATATCTTGGTATGGAACTACTGAGCTTTCTTAAATTAGGGGTACTCAGAGTACCCAGGCTTTTAAAGATATTCTTCCTAATGTATTGCCTAAGACTTCCGACATTTTCCATGCCATTCCTATAAGATTTTAGCAAGATAATGACTCCAATTATGAAGCGAGGCTGATGAAAATTGATTTGAAGATCAACTAATCAAGGTTATGGAAAGACCTTCATACTTCCTAAAAGTGTGGAAATGAATGACGAGGAAGATCTATACCGTTAGACGATAGTTTAAAAACACTGAAGCTCTTTGGCGTACGTTTAGAGGAGCTCGGGACGAAATCAACTTAATTTACCGATAAAACCTATACAATTCTATCCCAGATTAAGTTTTTGAGCTCAAATTATTAAAATAAAGTTCTTCTTATTACCAGCTTCATTTTCCAAAGTAAAATTATCCTTTCTTACTGTTATTTGATTGTTTATTTCCACTGGAACTATCCTATTGACTTCACCATTTGTACTGTTTTTAAGAATTCTCGTAAGAAAATCCTAACGGGACTCCGGATTTGAGACATCTTGTTATTCAAAGAACAGGCAGGCTGCTGTAAATATTGTCACCGAGTTTGAAGAAAATACCGTTATCACTTACCGAGATACAGCCATTTTTCAAGTGGAACTATCCTATTGATTGGGAGTGTACATCGTCACCATGCATGTTGTAATGGAAAACTTTGAACTAGGCCTGTTCCAAAAACCGGGATCCCGGTACAAAACCGGTGTTCACTTGGTACCGGACCCGATATTCTAAAGTACCGATATCCCGGTTTTTTTGGTACCGAGTTAAAAAAACCGACCGACGAGTCGGTTTTTTGGTACCGAGTTAAAAAGAACGATTTATTTCAACCATGAGCTGGTTTTTTCAGGTTTTTTGGTACCGGTTTTTAACCCGGTACTCAAAAAACCGGCTTATGGTTAAAAAAAAACCGTCGGTATTGAAAAAAAACCTGAGTCGGTTTTTAACCCGGTACTCAAAAAAACCGGCTTATGGTTAAAAAAACCGTCGGTACTGAAAAAAAACCTGAATCAGGGAAACCGCTTGTGGTACCGGGTATTGAAAAAAACCGAAACCCGGTACTGAAATCTCGGTACCGAACAGGCCTACTTTGAACATCCAGTGATGTCCCAAGGGACGGAGCCAATGCCTATACAATCGTGCAGGTTAGGCCAAGAAGGGGCTCCTAAACAAGTCAGCAGCGGCATGCGATTGCTGTATTTTTGAGCGGTAGGTATTGGGTTGGGTTTGTGCTGTTTGTTGCTCCTTGTCCCCTACATTAAAAAAGGGATCTCGAATGCCTTGGTTTACAATAACAAACGAAGGGGATACAAGTTTGGATGGTCGAATAATAATGCTGGTGATGGCGAGAACCGAATGAGGGGGTTTTCGGTTGAATATATATATTTTTTTTTACTAAAAAGAATAGGGTCTTCCCGTGGTGCACAAAAGGGCACTTTTTGATGCGGAAGCCCAGCGGCCCAGCCATACGATGGCCAAGTTCGGCCAGCTGGCATCCACCTCGGTTGACAAATGGCATCCCCCACGCAATTTATCCGCCACGGGAAGACTGTGCTCAATAAGACTAAAGCACTACGGCTCCCACATTACCGGATTTCGACCTCGGATATGGACCTAACAAGTTCATGTACAAGCGCTGGAATACGCGATCAGAGATGAATTGGTCTTCCATAGGCGGGCGAAGACATTAGTTCGGGACTTTGATGGACTTGCAGGTATCACAGGCAGACACGTATTCTCTGACCTGTTTGGCCATCTTAGGCCAGAAGAATAATGCCCAAAGGCGCTGGAGTGTCTTTGTAATACCTCTATGTGCACTGAGCGGGTGGTCATGCGCTATCGCTAGTAAGTCCAACTGCAATCCCTCTGGAACCCAAAGCATCCAGGAGGACTGTTCCTGCAACTCATCTCCGGTCGCATGTTCCGTTCGCTTGTACACAAACCCGTCAGATGCTTTTATATCCGGTAGTCTACTTTGGTTCACGGTAATGTGGTCGATTAGGTCCAAATATTCTTTGGACCTGAAATGAGGAGAGTCTAAATTCACGTACCATGTCCACAGAGCTGTCAAAACGATCATTCAAAGCCAAAGACTATGAACAGTTGACTCGAGACAAGGTATCCGGTTCCTCTTCGATGGATGAACTTAAACCCTTGCAGTTTAAGAGCCCATTGAGCCAACCGACCGCTCAGATCCGATAGACTTTAGACATTTTTAATGGCACAACCGCTAAACATTCTTACTCCATGAGGTATACTTTATATACATAGTCGGAGGTGCTTCCTTCTGTGCGTTTCAAACTTCATGACAAAGTTTACACACACTTTCACATAGTGACGGGTATAATGCATGGAAAGGGGTCATGGAGAAGACAAAACTAAAAGTGGGGCAACCACCCCACTTTTACCCTATGCACCATTTGGTAGGGGGTGTATGCGTAATAAATAAAAGTGTTTGGGAGTTCGAATCCATGTCAAATGTATGATAGTAGAGTCGTATTAAAGAGTAAATCACATTAATTTACGGTGCTGCGTAGTCTTCTTTATGAAATTACAAACAGTAATTAGTAAACACTAATTACTGTTTGTAATTTCATAAAAGAGACTACCCAGCACCGTAAATTAATGTGATTTACTCTTTAATAAGACTCTACTACTACGAACTCGCAAGCACTTTTATTTATTACGCATACAGCATGTGCACATATTAATTCCATTCCCCGCCAATGATTCCATATGGCATCAGTAAAAGCCTCATATTTGGGAGCGCGCCACGGACACCCTGTAACATCCTCAACATTGTTTTTTTCTTTGTTACACTAAGTAATGTTTCTTCTATCTATTCCAATGTTCCTGGCTAGTATTTAGTTAGATTTGTCCCATCGGGAGCAGAAAAAAAAGTGTCGTGAAATTTAAAAAAAAAAATGCGATTTTTGCGGGTAAGACTCCACAAAATTTCAAAAATCATATACTTGCGACCTGATTTTCTCAGAACAATTTGTGTTAAACAAAAGCCAGAGTAGCATAGATTAGAATAGCAAAAAAAAATTTGCAATAACGGTAGTTTTATAGGTAGTAACATAAATACATTTTAGTGATGCCATATGGCATCATTGGCGGAAACCTATTAAAAAATTTATTTTTAATTTTATTTTTTTTTTATATTTTTTCAATATGTTTTACTGCGTTTTTAATAATTTTCACTTTGTGAAAATTAATTTTATGCTGAAAATTCGTTTCTGAGGATTTAGAGTCCAAGTCCGATGATCGTTTTCACAATCAAATGCATCATTTTCTAAAGCGCACCCACAAACACCTTTAAAATATGGACGTGTATTCCATCCAGGAGACTAACATACGATGCACTAAATAATAAACTCAGACACGTACGAGACCTCGTCAAAGAGTCAAATTACTCCTTTGACGTATCTGGTCTCAACAATGGGACTTTTTTCGGAATTATCCTTGTTGCTCTCAAGTGTGCATCATCCTTTACTCTGGGTGTTCTATATGCATGCACACTACACCCTGTAAACGCTCAAAGTTGCGTATACGCAACATTATTTTCAAGCGCTGAATCAACCGTGATAATTATTCATCTTGATTTTTTTTTTGAATTTCAAGGAGTTTGAAGGACATATTTGTCCACAAAAGCTTTGAGTCAGTACTTCGAAAGGCTTGTCTCGGTACAGAGCAAAAAAAGTGTGTAAAAGTAACTTACCAAAATTCAATTTCCACAATGAGCATTTATCCGTTATTTTTTTAAAGAAAGCAATATCAATCCATTCTTTTTCATGCATATTTCTTATGCAGAATGAAATTACATGAGGCGGTTGAATATCTTGAACCTATCATGTCGGATGATGAAAATGCTTGGATATTACCAGGCGCGCACAGAGGATTTACGGGGCCCGGGGCATATAAATAAAAGTGGCTCCTTTGAGAAAAAGAACACTTGTCCTTGGAAACTCTATAAATGTTGTTCCTACTACAGGATGCCAGGATGCTGGTACCTGAGAGAGCGGCATTAGGTTCGCGGGATCGAATCTCATTATAGGCGCAGGTAATTTTCTATGCTTAAAAATCACTAACACCTATAGAGGTCAATGCTGCGCTGCGTGAGCATTTTTATTAAAAAAAAATTATTGATGAAACCATTAATTTATTAAACGTTACAACAAGAACGCTATTCTCAATGTAAGAATGCAAACAGCCAAAGTAGCTCTTAGCTAAGTTATTTTAAGTACGATGTTCCTAATTTTAGTAGAAAAACTGTAACGTCAAAATCATGTTTCAAAATACAGTAAAACTTCGTTATAACGCTCTTCTGGGGTCTAAGCGCTATAACCGGGAAAACGCTATAGCCGGGAAGCCCAAGAAATATACTTCATAGAGCTTTTAGGTGACAAAATTTATCATTCGATTGATACATGGAGTGAAATAGTAATAGCTATAGCTATAGGCGAAAATTGCTCGAATCTTCCTTATTGCAACTAAGACTGCAAATGTTTTGGCATGCTTGACGCGTCTTTTTTGTTCTCTTCGGTGTCGACGGATGCTGATGCAATTACGAGATCTTCAATTATACTTTCAAATGTTGATTTGTCGTTCCCCTTTTCCAGGAAATCTGACCTTGATGTGAATGAAATTACCTGTAATAAATGCTAATGGGACCGGGACCGGGACCGAAAAAAGAGCGTTATAGCCGGGAAAGCGTTATATCCGGGAGCGTTATAACGAAGTTTTACTGTACTTGGTTGAAGATCGATTCACACTTTTTAGTCATCAGTAATTTCTCATTCAAATTGACAGATTGTCAGTCGATCAATTAACTTGTATGGAAAATGACTGTGACTGATGACTGAAAAGTGTGGATCGACCTTTAAGAGTGTTTTCGATTGATTTCACTCTACTTTTTTTCTCAGTGTAGGGGGCCCACTCAAGAAGATAGCGGGAGGGCCCAGAGTGAAGTTGTTCCCTCACTGCTGATGGCATTGCGAAAATCGAAATTCTTGCCTCTTCATAAACGTTACTAAGACCGAGTGTGCACTGATCCAAAAGGGCTTCCATCATTTTCAGTTTCTTGGTTAACACTTTCTCAATAAAACACATTTAGTTCGAGGACACTCAGATTTTAAGAGAATACCGGTTAATTAGATAAATTTCGGCAGAGTGTGTTGATCTCAACACCTAAAATATATCAAGATCAGTGCCAATTTTAGATTTAGCAATTTTAATTGAAAAAAGTAGGTGAAGGTAAATTCTATAGGGTCCTAGAAATGCTTTGAATAACGCAAAACAAGATAAATAGAGATTTAAATAAAATTTATCTGACATCAATTCGTGTAATAATTTTGCAGACGTATGCGCACTACGAGGCCACTGTCCCTGTGGGGCCCTCTCCCACGCGGGGCCCGGGGCAAATTGCCCCTTTTGCCCCACCCTCTGTGCGCGCCTGGATATTACAAATAAAGTCGGGGAAGTCACCCAAATGCAGTTCCGTATGGATATTGCAACCTACTATTGTACGACTGTGGCTCATCAGATTTGGGTAGCACATACCACAGTCTTCCGAATGTTGCACGTATGATGGAATTGGCCATTATGTTGCGAAATGCAATCGAAGAAGATGTGCATATCCGCCCTGCAAAAGCCAAACTCGGACTAAATGCATCAAATTTGATACAGGATTATGTGTTAAATGCTTCTTAAAATTTCACACAAGCTTAGAATTATAATTAAAGAAAGTAAAAAGTGTTTTTCCAAAAAAATTTCAACGTTTAAGATAATTGAAAAAAAAAATTTGTAATGGGTTCCCGCCAATGATGCCATATGGCATCGGGCCTTTGCGGGAGAACGGAGGCACGTAGGAAAAAATGGTAAACGGTTTTGGATTCAGGGTGGCTTCTTTACCGTAAATACCAATTTTCAGGATGTAATTCGAAAAAAATGTGTTGGCGGGGAATGGGTTAATAAGCCAAAGCAAATACTCGTACGCATATACAATCGAAATTCAATATAACGTTCCATAACTTTGTCGATGGAAATGGTCTCGAGCGGCGCATTGTATCGAGTCTCAACTGTTATATTGATAGATGCGGCAACAATCTTGAATATTATATGTTTGTCAACAGAAAACATGAAAAATGAAAATACGTCAAAACAAATTTGTTTCTCACAGAAGAAGTTTCTATTCCGGAAAAGACACAGAAAGTATTTGCATTCTAAAGTTCAGCCATACCAGTTCCAATAAAAACTAAAATTCAATGAACGTTCGAGGCTTGTTATCTTGGCTGATTTTATCGCAGACTCTCCATCAGTGCATATACAGCATCAATTCAATTGATTTTCATCGTCAACTTATCTCCACTTTGAGCAACCGCCACGATATGCGAAGAGGAGCTGTTATCATTTCATCGAACACATCTGCTTTTGCAATTCAACTATTAGCCGATTTGCACCACAACGGTAAAATTCCCATTGTTAATTACATGAACTTGAAACATGCCACGCCCGTTATCAACTGTGGAAAATGGTGCTTCTATTTAATTTCTCTGGACGAACCGTGGACATACGACACACTTCTGGCTGACACGTTCCGACTCTTGGCCCGGAAAACCTTCACAAAAGTGATTTTTTCAGCGGAAAATATGACTTCATCGGATATGATGACATTATTCCGTCAATGCTACAACAATGGTCTGCTCCAAGTTGCCGTAATCCTTAGAGCGACTTTTTCAAAAATATTCACCTATAAACCGTTTGATAAGTTTCAAATCAAGGAAATTCACGATGACTCCCAAATTTTTAGCGTCGATATTAAAAATTTAAATAATTTGGTTTTAAGGACATATCGACATGGCGCGCATATTATATGGTATACAGACAATAATGGAAACACAATTCCAAAAGGATTCATTGGAAATCTGGTAACATCGTACATGCAGAAACGTAACGCAACCTTATTGTTAGTGGACTTTCCGAAAAATGTGACCTCTGTTTATAATGAATTTATGGACGCCATCGAGCGAAGACAAATCGACTTTACACTTATCCTCTATTCATTGCGACAGCTAAAAGTGTATCATTATCCGGTGTTTGTTGAAAAAGCAGGGATTATATTGGTACCGAAACCGAAAACAATTCCATCCTTTCAAAATTTCACACTTCCATTTAAATCGGACTTGTGGCTGACTTTGTCTTTGGGACTATTTTACGTAACTTTCGTACTTTACATTTTGCTATTTTTAGTGACGGGTCGAAACGATTTGGCAGCAGCCTTTTTGACCGGACTCACGCTTTTGGCTAATTTATCTGGTAGCGGTTCTATGTACAAGACCGACATGAATTTTCGACTTATTATCTTCTTTATACCGCTTGTAATTTTAGGATTTATGCTATCCAATCTATATTTGGCATTTCTCACTACATTTCTTACTAGCCCCGCCTATGAACGTGAATTAAATTCATTCGAAGCTATCCGGGATGCCGGTATGAAAATTTTCGGTGAACATTTTGAAGTTGCATCATTGCTCGAATTTATGCCCGATTTTAAAAAATATTCACAACTTTTTGAAAGACTAGATGTGTCTCAATATGTAGAATTAAGAAAGTCTCTAAACACTACGAACGCCATATTGGTATCGGCTATGACGTGGGCTTTCATGCAGAGTATTCTACTACCTAAGAATAGCTATAATTTTCAAGACTCTAAGATTCCGCTTGTATATACGGGATCCTCAATGATGTTCCAGTCGGAATCGCCGTTCATCGAGGACTTCAGTGACCATATTTTGAATATTCATCAATCCGGATTACTTTTATACTGGAGGGAGCATGGTTATTTAGAGTACTCACTCGCAAATAAGGCAAATATGACTAATATCGTTTTAGAAAATGGGCCTATTCCATTGGATATAAACACGTTAAAGATACCGTTTATTCTTTTGACTGGGGGATTGATATGTGCTTTTAAAGTATTTATCATTGAATTGATATGCTCAAAATAATTCCATTGTGTTAACGCTCGCATCATTATTTGGGTACCCGGGTACCCAGAAACTACGACATTTGTTTTGAATTGGTGATTTTGAAACTAATCTCAGTAATATCAGCTTCGTTTTTTCTTTTATTATAACATATATCGACGAGTATCAGGAATCTAAACATCAAGCCTATTTTTATGGACGAGAAGAGAATCGCTTTTGACAGTGTGCCAGGAATGCCTAACATCTTAACTGAAAGCAATTTTGGACCACGCCGAGATTCGATTTCCGAATTTTTAGATTACTAGCAAACTAGCATCGTAGAGTGCGACTCAACCAAGTGAGGCACAGAGCGTTCCATGTTTAATGTTTGATATTCAGTGATCAATGTTCAATGTTCAGTGTTCAATTTTCAACGTTCAATGTTTAATGTTAAGTACTCAATGTTCAATTTTCACTTATCAATATTCAATATTCAAAAGCACAAAGTGGACATTTTTCTTTATATATACACTGGTTGATAGGTTGGTAAGGCGAGACAGGCCACAAATCCAATTAGTACAGAATCACCGTTTGCCATGAAGTTTGCAACGCACAAAAGGAAGCACCTCCGACTATGTAAAGTATATATATTATTGATCAGTGTGAAGAGAGAAATGGATTGAGCGATGTCCGTCTGTCTGTCTGTCCGTTTGTCTGTCTGTCTGTCTGTCCGTCTGTTACAACGCAAACTACTCCCTCAGTTTTGAAGCTATAGAGCTGAAATTTTGAAAACGAGTTTCTTTTTAGAGTACGCTGTATATATGTCGGAACGAATGGAATCGGACCATGGGGTCATGGGGCTGCCCCTGAAAATTAGGTTCTTCTAAGAAAAACATTTTTCTTTATGTACCAATCTTAACCAAACTTCACTCGAGTGTGTTTCTAATAAAGTCTCAAAACATATCTAGGAACGGATGGAATCGGAACATTACGTCACAGGGCTACCATACAAACAAACCCCCAAATATTAGGTTCTTGTAAGAAAAACTTTTTTTCTTTTTGAATCTTAACCAAAATTCATCCAAGTGTTGTCCTCGATTAGCCTCAACGCAGCCAGGAACAGATGGAATGGGAACACGTCATAGGGTTGCGGTAAAATTGTTAATGCAAAAGAAGCTTAAGTTGTAATGCAAAGAAAATTCCTTTCCGAAAATTCGTTTTATAGAACAGTCATTGCATACGGAGCTAGAACATTCGCGACAATTGCTAGAGAGCGTTCGATGCAGGTCGGTGTTTCGATTAAAATCATAATCTCAATTCAATAATAATGAACTTTTTTTCCTTTGTAAAAAAAGGTCGGATAAAGTATCAAAAAAGAACAGAATTCTGAAAGGATCAGAATAGTAAAAAAAGGAGTATCATTTTAAAAACAGTATAGTTGGTAGCATTATACCATGACTGTATAATTTCGCTGGGCAGCTTCTTTGACATATATGCAATCGACACTTCAGCACCATCGTCAGTGGTTTGTGTTATTACAGCTCCGATCCCGTCCTGGCTTGCATCGCAATGTATTGCAAAAGGCCGTAAAAAATCAGGGCTGGCAACACAGGTGCTTTGGCGAAGGACGCTTTTAGTACACCAAATGCCAAAAAAACCTTAGTCCGTCCAGACGAAGCCACGGTTCTTGCGGAGCATGTCTGTTAGCGCGGCAGTCACGGCAGCATAGTTATGCACAAAACGCTGATACCAGCCGCACATTCCCAGGAATCGACGCAGTTGTTTTGCAGCCTTTTGCTGGAGTTAGTCCCGATGGTTGAATGACCGATGACGTGGTCAAGATAAGAAACTTGCTCCATGACAAACTTACTCTTCTCTACCTATATATTCAGAGTAATCCCTTCCTGCCTCATACAGGACGCTACTTCTGCAAGGAGCGTCAAATGTTCTTGGAACGTTGTGGTTATCACCAAAAGATCGTCAAGAAAGAAAAACGTTACAAAGACCAAAAAGGTATTGTAACGAATTGATACAACTGCCGGCCGGGTACTGAGAAGGCAGTCTTATCCTTTGACTCTGCATCGAGTGGAATCTGCCAAAACGCGTCAGAGGCTGGCCAGAATTCCATCAATGAGAGGCAACGGATAAGCGTCCTTCCACGTTACCGCGTTGACTTACGTGCATCCAGGCACATGCGTTCCTTATTTGGTTTGACCAACAATGCGACTGATGACGACCGCACGCACGCTCTTGGATTTCTCAATAACACCCATTGCAAGCATTCTGTCTATTTCGGCATAAAGGCGCTTTTCGACGGCGGAAGAGATCGCATAGTGTCTCTACTTAATTGGCTTGCTGCCTCCGACGTCGATGGCGTGTGTAATCGAATTTGTACGCCCTAAGCCCTCCGCCGAAAAAGACGGAAATCTTGCAATGACGGCATTGAGGGAGGTTTGTTGAAACAGGGTCAACGGATGTTGGTTGACTCCACGCTCCAGGGGTTCTATAGACGACGCTGCCGAATACAAAGGGTCTTTGGAAAGCGCAGGAGCAAGGTCAAATCAGCGCACGAAATAAATTCCGAGGTAGATATTCTGGCTGAGAGTCGACATGATTAGAAACTCTATGGATTCTTGCGCTCACGAAAGGTGACAGGAGTGAACTTTTTTCCGACCGCTGAATGGCGAGTACAATCACTCGTAGTTATTCCCAACCAGAACCTCTTCAGGGGATAATTTGGAGCCACCAGGAATTTCTCCTCAAAACATGAGGCTCCTGTGACAATTAGGCCATACTCACTGAAGTACCAAGCATGGTCACTTCAGCCTATGATCTAATATTATTACCAGGACGGTTTAAGAGAATACCAGAACAGCCTCCTCCATTATAATGTGCTTGTGAGGATGACTAAATGTCTCCTTTACGAAGGCATTTGGAGCCAGGAAATATTCACGTCTAAAGAGGCAGCGAAAGATATTCAGAGAACCATCAGCTGTATTGACGCCAAAAGCGTGAAGATGCCAGATGCCCGAATTCACTAGGCAATGGCAGAGTACATGCGACCGAAAATAATAAATAACAGGCGCGACAATCCAACATTGGACTAAGGCCGCAGGATGTGTTAGTGACATCCTATTTCCAAGATCTTATCTGCTTTTTGTTGAGGTTATGAGATCAGCATCACGCTCAGCAGTGTTATTTATCCCCATAAATGGGTACTCGTTTAACATCTGAGTGAGATCATAGTCCGTCACAAGCTCGTGAGTTCGAAAAACACCATGGAACACGGTGAGATTCGAACTCATGACCCTGTGCACAGAAGGTGCGCGCACTAAGCGCTAGACCAGCCAGACTACAACGCGACTAGCCTTCCTTATAAAATGTTCGCAAATAGGCCACAAGGTGTCATCAAGAAAACCTCCGAGCTCTAGTATGCAGCCATGCATTGAGTGATCTGTGCAGTGTTGCCAATTTAGCCGTTTTCCGGCCAAATTTAGCCGGAAACCGTGCTGTTTAGCCGGAAGAAATTTGTAATTCCGGCCGGCCGGATTTTTAGCCGGAATTAATTTTCTTTGGCCGTTTTACCGGCTAAAATT
This sequence comes from Microchrysa polita, assembly GCA_949715475.1. Lineage (NCBI taxonomy): Eukaryota > Metazoa > Arthropoda > Insecta > Diptera > Stratiomyidae > Microchrysa > Microchrysa polita. Next base: position 36,313,990 of record OX454418.1, on the reverse strand, counting down.
ATTTTGTGAATTTTTTATACCCTTCGCTCATAAAGTGAAAGGGTATATAAGTTTGTAACGCATTAAAGGAAGAAGAAAGTATACATACGAGTATATGATCAGCATGACTTGAGGAGTCGATTGGAAGATGTCCGTCTGTCTGTCACTACAAACACTACAAATGGTTAGTTGTTTCTATAGAAATGCTTGACAATTCTTTATCGAATCTTCTGCAATGCACCCTAAATCCATACATTTATCAATAAAATAGAGTGAATTTCAGCGCATATATTGCCTTAATTAGTTTCGAAGATAACAATGAGTGCGTACGTGTGGTTTTCATGCAATATTTCAAGGATTTCTATTGCAGAAATTATGTATTTCGGAGCACTTCATAAGTGTCAATTCATTAAAAAATCACAAAGTTCATCCTTCTATAAAACTACGGTGAACAATTTATCGCATGTCCATACGAATGTCACACTATAAAAACGAAACCAACTATGCTATAGAAGAATATTATGCATGTGTGTGAGTTAACTTTGAGAGACTATTGCATGTGCGTGCTCTATCATCCAATAAACACGAAAGTGGAGTATTTAAAGGAGTATCTTTTTAGGTTAACGTTTAGAGACAGTTTTAGCGAAGTCTTATACCACCAAATACCAAATGCTTTAAGGATGTTTTATCGGATCAAAATATTTCTTTAAGCGATGTCACACGATAAATTGATTCCGTGGTACTATATGATTGCTACAATGTGAAGTGCTTCTTTAAAGTAAACGAATTGTTGCTTGGGTGGGGCTGCCATACAAACCGAACTTCCCAAATTAGGTTCTTCTAAGAAAAACTTTTTTATTTGGGCACCGATTTCAACCAAACCTCATGAAAATGTATGTATGCTCCCCAAATTAGGTTTTTCTAAGAAAAACTTTTGTATTTGGGCAATAATTTACACCAAACCTAATGAAAATGTATTTCTATTGATGTCACAAAACATATGCAAATATGCAAATTAATGAAATCTGACCATGGGGTCATAGGGTTGCCATACAAACCCACCCCCGAAATTAGGTACTTCAAGGAGAAGCATATATGTAAAAATTGCCGTACAAAAAGAGGCGGCACATCAAAAATGGAACATCAATTTCGTAACTATGGAAAATGAAGTAACATTTGGAGGGCTCAAATTCGAAAATGAATAAAATGGTTCAATTTAATCAAAATTTAAAATTATTCAGGTGCGATGATGGTAAGATATCCATGCGGTTGCGGTTGCGGTTGCCCTTGCCCATAGTTTCGCAATGGACGCTCCTTTTACGAATTTTACTCGTATGTTCCACAATTTCGAACCTAAAGTGGTTATGGACTTGACCGAGAAATTGCACCTGTATAAAACAACTTTGATTAGTTGAGCTATCTAACTCAGTAAAGTTTAACTGTAATGCCAGCGATTGGAGCATATACATATGTAATAAAACTAAGAAATCTGCCTAAAACTATGCTTGCTATGCTATGGGTAATTGTCCAGAAAGAATTTAAATTATTAAAATCAGTTTTTTACTATATTTGTTCGTAATGTGATTGTTTTGTATGATATAGCCGGTTTTTTGGCCGTTTTTCTGGCTGAAATTTATTTAGCCGGATTTTTAGCCGTTTTTGAAAAAAATAAAGCCGGTTTTCCGGCTAAATTTAGCCGTTTTCTAAATTTTCAGTTGGCAACACTGGATCTGTGATATGTGGTGAGGTCCAGGTAAGCATTTTCTCTCGCATCACTAACCTGCCGAACGTACTCTACATACTCTCTCCAAAATGTTCACGCGAATTACCTTCGACAAGCATAAGTATAGGTAAGTCCTCGGCATAGGCGCATAAGCAGTTCATCCCTTTGTAGGTTCGAATCAAATGGACCTAGAAAGCAACCTTGGGGACAGCCACGCGATGCACATTTACGTACAACATCATATGGGCACCGAAGATGAAGGACTCCCTGTCGGAGAGTAGCTCCTCCAATGAAGCAACTCCATACAGTGTACTACTGCATCTCGAGCAAGTTATCAAATCATGAAATGTCGTTGAAAGATGCACTGACGAAGTGTTGCTAATCATCAGTTTCGCACTTTTCAATCATATCGCGATACTTGAAAAAAAACTGTGGTTTGGCGGTTCTAAGGTCGGTCCCCAAACGGATCGATATGATAATGTGCTCTGGCTGGCAGTAAGCATCTCGAAGGCGAGCTACCTCACGCTTCTTGACGCACCCTAGTCCACCACTTAATGTCCCTGCGCCCCACCGTATGCTGGTACACTGCTTAATTCAAAATTAAAATATTCACAATATTCACAATATTGAAAACATTAGAATTATTCAAAATAATCAAAGTATTAACCATTCAAACGTTGCCGCATAAATAAGGTAAACTTTCGACAGCAGCTGGAGGGCACCCCGCGGAACTTGCAACTGAAGCGTAAAATTACCTTAATTTATCAATTGAAATTGCATAAGAAAATACGCTAAATCCCCATCAAAATCAATGTCGTTCTCAGTATAAAATCGACAAGTAGATCCTTACAACTTTAAGCCTAAATAACCTTCACATTTTCTCAATTTCCCACGAGAAAAAATGACTTTTTTCCTAAAACCAATTCATAGGAGCAGCATTCAAACATTAGTCCTAGTAATTTTTCAAAGTGTCTATAATGGTTGTTCGCCTGCCAACGGAAGGAAACCACACACAATGTCGACATTAGGATTCCGAACGGAGCGCTGCCTGACGCCTCCAACTCATACAGCACAATCGCCTCGACTAGTCAAACGTGTGCGCCCTTTGTCACCCATTCACATAATAGGTAAGTATGGTCGACTTGCAGGCTTGATAAAGTGCTTCCACATTTTACCGCGTACATCGAAAACCAATTTACCAAGAGCTTCACTTCTTCTAGACTAGACGTTTCGTTCAGAAGTCAGCCAGCTGTTTCTTCGGCGGCGTTCTCGAGTGTTTTCTTTCTCGAGACTTTAGCCATATTTACAGGATTCAGGGCATTTTTTTTGTCACGTTTTCATGTTGTGCCTTTTAGCCGGGTTGCTGCTGTTTTTCTTGTTCGCGCGTAGGAGCTTATCGCCGATGCAGTGAAAGTCAGCAGCTTAAGGATCAGAGGTTGAATGTAAAATTTCACGTAAAGGCAATTTTTCCGTTATCCTTTCAAATTATGCGCTGGCAAAAAAAGGCAAACAAACACATTGGGATATGTACACCGCACAAAAATAAATGTTACAGCAACATAGGCAAAATACATGTTGTATGTTCCCTCTCTGGGAAATTCAGTGGAGTGTATAGCATAATCGCGCCAGGATTAAATCTCAATGGAATTTAAATTTAACATTTTACCCGCCAGTATGTATAACGTTAAAATAGCTTCACGACAAGGACTTGTATGTCTGATATAGCGAAATTAATAAAATGCTCGGGCGAAAGCGCAAAATAGAAGCAAAAGGTCATGGAGCTGTTTAGTGACACATTGATCCATAGATTCGAGGTTGGAGCTCTCTCTTGTATGGAACCCGACTCTTACATTTTGCATCGTTGCAGGTGCCAAGCGGTTGCTTAAAAAAATTCATTTTACACAAGGACACATCAACGGCAGCAGCGGGAGCAGCATTGACATGTTTGCTTATCATTTGAAATTCAGAAAGAAATTCAGGTGAAAAAGGAGAAGGAGCTCCGTGCTCCGTGCTTCATGCTTCATGTACCAGCACTATAGCAGCTGATGCATAAGGCTGAGAGAGCGTGCACTTTTTAATGGCACTTCATGACTGTGAGACAGATTGATAGTTGTGAAAGTCAAGGTGCACCGAAAGGATAGAATCCTAAGCGAATGCTTACAATGGAAGCTTTCAACCTTTAATATCATATGCAGAGGTAAGGACGTAACGTGTCAAAGGAATGTCTAATATGTCGCCTTCAGGAGGAAGATTGTGTGACGTGAGCTTCAGTAATGGAATGCAAACGTATATCATCATTTAGGGACTTAACGTCTTTTGTACTATTGGAATAATGCATGGCAAAAGAAGTGAATGTCACTGAAGTTGGTTTCTTAGATCGACGGAAAATCTGGAGTGTGTCGCCAGACTCCCTCAAGACTCAATCTTAGAAGGGTAGCGAGAAGCGTGGAAATACCTTTAGCCAATATAGGACTGTTTTGTTAATGGTAAAGGATTGCACGACCTCGAAACGCGACTGGTCTCAGAAACATTAAATTGCTACTGCCTAGGTGGTTCATTGTTACTGCATCGAAACGGGACCTCCTCAGAAACGATGTTCGTTAACGGTCTGCTCGCCAAAATTTCTTCCATAAAAAAATACTTTAAGGTCTTACTGTGGCTTGGACGCCGAAATATGACACAACTGTTTATACGCTTACGAGTACACTTTTGTACGTAAGACATACGTGCCATAGCGCTTTTCGACTTACATGCGAACATAGTTCATTAAGGGAAAATTGTACAGAACACAAATATGTAGTCATCATCATCACTAACGGAATCAGACCACTCCGTTGCCTCTGCTGACCTTAAACTGCATATAGTCGATATACCAGGTGAAGTTGACGGTGATCATTTTGCTTTTTGCATTCTTTCATGCGGAGCTCCAGTGCTCAACAAATGAAAAAAAAACGGACCCCAGTTCCTTATCTTGACGCACTTGCAGCTTGTCCGAACATAGTCATAGTGACCCCCGTGACAACTGATTTCCGCTCTGGGACTAGTGCCAATCAAAGTAGATCAGTTCGAAAACTTTCCTTCAAAAGCAAACGTTCTCCGACCCAGACACAGGTAACAGTTTTCGAATTCGCTGACGTCATAAAATATGGTTGGTCCAAAAAATTAAAAAAATTGATATTCGTTAAATATCCCGCCTAAATTTATAATTTAACGTTTGAAAATTTGAACTGCCTTAGAGACAAGAGCAGTTTTGGCAACTGCCGTCATTACTGAAGGCCATTGTTATAATTTTTTTTTATAGTGCTGGCTCCTTGAGAGCTCTTGAGAATAACATGTACGGTTGTTGGGCATCTAGCTTATATTTTTGGATGTCCAGCGTCCTACACTACAATATCCAATTTGAAATTCAAGGACTGTCTTAGGGGTTTTACTGCTTATTGGAACCTTTCCCGCCATCAAACAGCCGAGCCGAGCCGATCAACTTGGAGTTGAAACAAAGCAAGACACGAAGCTTCAAAAAAAGATATAGCGAACGAAGACAAAGACATTTTTGATGAAAATAAGGAAACCAAGCCGACAACTTATGATTTAGGTCAAATACAAGCAACAACTGTTGCAAAAGTTGATCTACACGAAAGTAAGGGTCTAATTCCGAAACAGGCTATCACATGCAAGAAAAACGCACATAAAACGCATGGAAGGACAAGGGTCTGAAATTGTTGATTTTCGTTAGCAACATCAGAAACACCAAACAAATTTTAGAAAAGTAAGCTTCTCCTGAATGACAAAATTATAAGACATCGAAAAACCCCGTTTCACCCGACTGGAAAAGGCATAGTCTCCAGTACTATAAACGCTCAAAACTTCCGAAAAAGCTGCTCCGCTGGATAGTGAAAGGGAAAGGTTAAGTTGTCTGAGCTAAAAAAAAAGACTTCTGTGAAGGCTCTTTCTCCAAAACCTGCCTCCGGAGGTTGCAATGTCAGAAAAGTAACAACCGATGATATACCAGCGTTAGCGCATGCAAAAACATCATGACAGCCACGGTAAGTAGCTTCTGGACAAAAGAACGTCTCCACCGAAAAAGAAACTGGCAAGGAAGAAAAAGCTACAGCCTTAGTAACACAATCTCCTTATAAAATTGCTTTACCTAAAAGAGTTCTGTCACCACAAAAGTCTGTATTGCCTGTTAAAATGACTGCACTACATCTCCAATATACTGTTTCGACTACAGCTGAAAAGTGGCCCCGGGGATTACAAGATACAGCTGCCTGTAGAAATAAGTTGAGATACACCGCCACATCGCCCATGTGCTTACACCACAAGTCCAGCAACGCGATATAAAGCAAAGAAGAAGAATACTACAGCTGAAAAACCTGCTTCGCCAGAGAAAATCATTTCAGAGGATAAAGTTTTTTCCGTTGAATATGGCAGTCGGATACACTTAGAAGATGAAAAGAAGAGTATATTAGTAAAGGATGCTACCACTAGGGAAGCAGCTTCGCCAACGGCTTCAGAAGCACAATATCGGTCGCATCTGAAAAGCAGAGATGGCAACTATAACGAGAACTAAAGAAATATTGTGGAACTTCAAAGGCTGAGAAGAAGTCTTCTTCACCTGTATCATCGGAAAAACACGTTTCGCCAATACCAATCGTTTCAGCAGAGGTTTTACCAAACGTGCAGGCAAAAGGCCATATAGCACCCAGTCCTTCAGCCGTATCTCCTTCGCATTTTGTAAATATGTATATAAAAATCTCTTTCGCCCGAAGATTAGCCATATGTACGAGTATATGAAAGTTGAACAAGTCCTGGGGGTTTATGAAGCGTTCCAATACGTAATATCTGAGATAAAACATCGCCTGTCAGAAGTCCAGACACGGCAAAGAAGCCCACAGCCGGCCGATATGAAATCATCAAGTCCTAAAATCGGTATTAAGGGAGATTCGATAGCAGCGATTTAAACTGTTTGCCCCGAAGACAAGAAGACAACCCAAACCTCTTTCCTCTGATTATCGTCCCATACTTTTTCGATAGAGGGCCAAGCAACGATTGAGGAAACTATTCAAGTTGTTAACCCTGAACTGCAAATTCTTTACCATACCTCTTTACCATACTTCTTCAAGCCAAACCAAGTTCCAATGAACCGGAGTTACTAATGTTAAGATCCTGGAAAACGTCCAAATACTCGCATATCAATTTCAATAAAATCTTGAACGTAGACTGTGCCTTGATTGCATCCTGATTATCAGCCGGGAGAACCCACCAAGGATTTCTCTTGCGCAGATTGTAATGTTCGGAGACTGAGCTTACGCGTATATGTCCTCAACAGGTTCACACAACCTGGCCGAGGGCGTTGTGAGGTCCCTAGGGCGGTGGTATCCTTTCTACCTTGCTCCAAAACTGTGATGGTTTATGATCAAACTCATAAAACTTGGGCAATGGAGAGCAGAGGGGAATGCAAAAGTTGATCTACACGAAACTAAGGGGCCAATTCCGAAACAGGCTATCACATCCAAGAAAAACGCACATAAAACGCATGGAAAGACAAGGGTCTTTCTCCTGAAATTGTTGATTTTCGTTAGCAACATCAGAAACACCAACCAAATTTTAGAAAAGTAAGCTTCTCCTGAATGACAAAATTATAAGACATCGAAAAACCCCGTTTCACCCGACTGGAAAAGGCATAGTCTCCAGTACTATAAACGGTCAAAACTTCCGAAAAAGCTGCTCCGCTGGATAGTGAAAGGGAAAGGTTAAGTTGTCTGAGCTAAAAAAAAAGACTTCAGTGAAGGCTCTTTCTCCAAAACCTGCCTCCGGAGGTTGCAATGTCAGAAAAGTAACAACCGATGATATACCAGCGTTAGCGGATGCAAAAACATCATGACAGCCACGATAAGTAGCTTCTGGACAAAAGAACGTCTGCACCGAGAAAGAAACTGGCAAGGAAGAAAAAGCTACAGCCTTAGTAACACAATCTCCTGATAAAATTGCTTTACCTAAATGAGTTCTTTCACCAGAAAAGGCTGTATTTGTATTGCCTGTTAGAATGACTGCGCACTACATCTCCAAAGTCTACTGTTACGACTACAGCTGAAAAGTGGCTTTGGCGATTACAAGATACAGCTGCCTGTAGAAATAAGCTGAGACACACCGCCACATCGCCCATGTGCTTACACCACAGGTCGAGAAACGCGACGCAATGGAGCGATATAAAGCAAAGAAGAAGAATACTACAGCTGAAAAACCTGCTTCGCCAGAGAAAATCATTTCAGAGGATAAAGTTTTTCTCCGTTGGATATGGCAGTAGGATACACTTAGAAGATGAAAAGAAGAGTTCATTAGTAAAGGATGCTACCGTTAGGGAAGCAGCTTCGCCAACGGCTTCAGAAGCACAATATCAGTCCCATCTGAAAAGCAGAGATGGCAACTATAACGAGAACTAAAGAAATATTGTGGAACTTCAAAGGCTGAGAAGAAGTCTTCTTCACCTGTATCATCGGAAAAACACGTTCCGCCAATACCAATCGTTTCAGCAGAGGTTTTACCAAACGTGCAGGCAAAAGGCCATATAGCACCCAGTCCTTCAGCCGTATCTCCTTCGCATTTCGTAAATATATAAAAATCTCTTTCGCCCGAAGATTAGCCATATGTCCGAGTATATAAAAGTTGAACAAGTCCTGGGGGTTTATGAAGCGTTCCAATACGTAAAATCTGAGATAAAACATCGCCTGTCAGTGCACAATCAATGAGGCCGAAAGAAGTCAGAAGTCCAGAAACGACAAAAAGCCCACAGCCGGCCGATATGAAATCACCAAGTCCAACAATCGGTATTTAAGGAGATTCGATAGCAGAGATTTAAACTGTTTGCCCCGAAGACAACCCAAATCTCTTTCCTCTGATGATCGTCCCTTACTTTTTCGATAGGGGGCCAAGCAACGATTGAGGAAACTATTCAAGTTGTTAACCCTGAACTGCAAATTGTTTACCATAGTCACAGCTCTTCAAGACAAACCAAGTTCCAATGAACCGGAGTTACTAATGTTAAGATCCTGGAAAAGGTCCAAATACTCGCATATCAATTTCAATAAAATCTTGTACGTAGACTGTGCCTTGATTGCATCCTGATTATCAGTAAAAAAAAAAGCCGGGAGAACCCACCAAGGATTTCTCTTGCGCAGATTGCAATGTTCGGAGACTGAGCTTACGCGTATACGTCCTCAACAGGTTCACACAACCTGGCCGACGGCGTTGTGAGGTCCCTAGGGCGGTGGTGTCCTTTCTACCTTGCTCCAAAACTGTGATGGTTTATGATCAAACTCATAAAACTTGGGCAATGGAGAGCAGAGGGGAATGCAGTTAATATATACACTAAAGGAAAATATATCAAAAAAACTTAAGTGTACCTCATTGCATCTGATACGCCCGAGGCTTAGATCTTATCTTGCGTGAGAATGCCTGAGTTTCATTTATTCTGGCAAAGGAACATACTGATTTCCAGCTGGCTCAGTTGCATCAGACCTACCTTCGAGTTATGTTTTCGCATCCGGATAGACTTCTGGTAACGTGAATGCTACGACGGTAAACTTGGCCCGGTACAAGTATGTACATGCGACCTACGGACCCAAGTTGTTCGTTGATTTTGCACTCGTGGAGACGGGGAATTTTGCAAGATATCATGTTTACGAGACGTACAGCATTGAGAAATGTACAGCAAAATATACAGCATTCCCCAAGCCAAGCAATGAAACCTAATTCACTACATGATAAGCTCCTCGGTGAAGCCTGCCTGCCTGTCTTGTCTGCTTTTAAGGTGTAAAGTTTGACGCCTGTACCCTGTATGATCGATATTTAGCGAGATAATCGCACTTTTATGTTTGGCAGTCGTTCATTTTCGATAACTTGGGACCCCTTCACGATCTTTCGGGAATTTGGCACACTTGTAGAGCTACTTGGAACTTGGCGCTCACATTTTCTCCAATTGCATAATCCCAACCTTAATGTAAGTAGACCTACTTTACCGAAGTTGGACTAGAATGATAGAATGATACGTGGGAGCTTAATCCCGTCAGACGACAACGCATCTTAGGAAGAACTTTGAAGTTTATAGAATCGGCTAAAGATTTTAAGTGCGCAGAATATGCTCTACACCTTGAAAGTCCGATACTGGATAGCTGTACGCCGAACTTAAAATTGAAGGTTTGGATGCAATACCGAGCGCAAATCATACGAATCGTTCCTGTGCTGGAGATGAATGTGGTGAAAATAGGCCTCAGTGATCTGTTCTTGTGGCAGTGGCACTATCTGAAAAACAACGCTTGAAGTAATCCAAATCTCATGTACCCCATTATACGCTAGGAATTGTCAAAATTCTAGCCAAGGCAGTAACAATTATGCAATTGATAATACTGTAAAATTCCAAAGTTGATGTCATTTTGGTAGATATTGTTACAAAACCCCAATTACCCAATTAATAACAAAGAACTAAATTTATATATTATAATTTAGTATAAAAAATATGTGTGACCAGGGGATCAATCCCTTTTTTATCTACGCCACTGAGAAGCACATTGAGAACTTTAGGGCTCCCTATTTAGTATCAACAGAACCTTCCTTCCCACGGTTGATCACATAATTCCGAGAATATCGACTGCTATTCCTTCTCAATTCTGTTTAAGAAGATATCATTAATGAAGGGAAGACGAATGAGATAATTTTATGGCATGCATCATGGTGGTAGTCTCGTGTTTCCCCAAATCGGCGTGAAACCGACATTCCGCAAGTATGTGTACAGCATTGAGTCTTCGGAAGTCTGGTCATTGATCCCTGGAGTCCAGGGATCAATGATCAAATTTCGTCCAGGGCCTGGACGAAATCTCGTTATTACTTTGTAGGCGGTTTGATCGAACTGATGATCATGTCTATTTGCTGAATTATGCCTAGCTTTTTCTTTTTGGAGATTTAAGTGGTTGCTACGAAAAAGTTCACGCATTGCCTGCTAATTGTGTTAGCACTCCAGCATACGACTGACCAGCTTCCGTGAGCAGGCATTTTCTGCAACTTCAGTCACAAGGTCAGCAACTCTACCTACTGAGCTATAGACGCTTAGAGGTCCTGATGCAAAAATTCCAATGTGACATTTCCGAAATTGAATAACTCGATATTTCTCCCGCTGGGGCTCTTCTCCTCCAAACAGACAAAGTTCCGCGTAGTTCCCATAGAGCTGGTAAGTTGCCATGCCATAAATACTACAGACATGCACCGCAGTTGGTGTATAGAATGGAACGATAAGTCAAGATTTTCACAATTAGACAGTATAATCTGTCTGCCATCTCAACCAGAACTCCAATTGGAATCATTCAATAAACGATGTAGGCAGCGAAAAGCCAATTTCTTTAGGTCGTAGTGCATGCGCGTCTAAAAACCAAGTTTGGTCTCTGGGCATTCCCATCTATTGAACAGCCCAAATCGCTAAGACATATAATTGTATGGCTGTAACAAATTCAGCCAACTAAAATATTTTGCTTGATCTTAGTACGACTATATTGAGCATAAATCCTTGGCAAGGCCGCGATTGCGAACACTGCCTTTTAGAATTATTGTTCCCTGCAAAGTTAGTCTTGACAAGTCGACATAAGCTCTAACCTGAGGGCTTTTCTGGAGGTTATGACATTGTCTCCTACTTTAATATAGCGTTTTCTGTTCTTACTGATAAGGATACTGGAGACTTACCAGACGGGCCGCGAATAGGCCCACGGATTGAATTTGTGACGTCAATCAGCGCCAACTCTAGCAGTGTAGAGGTAACAGTTAACATACTGCTGGATGCGAGGTCTGCCTCTGCCGTTCTAGGGTCCCGGCGCCCGGTTGAAAAAGCGCAACTCCACGCTATTCGCGAAACCACAGCCAGCACGATACTCCCACTAGGGGGCCAACCTCCTTGTCGCTGCAGAAAGTACTGGAGGCAGTAGCCTCCTGGGGCTTTAGTGACTCCCATGCACCTACCTACCTACCGCTAGTGCAAGACATTACTATGTACTTAGTCCATCGCTCAGTCCTTCTCATCCGCACCGCAGCACGGACAGGAGGCATCTCTGGCCAACCCAAGCTGGACAAGCTTCCAGTTCAAGGAGCCGTGTCTCGTGATCAGGAAACCTAGACTTAGACTAGACAAGGTTTCCTTGGGCAGCACGGACATCCTTGATGTACTCGAATGCCACCCTACCGACGACGGAATGTTCCCATCTAGATTGACATCTGGACAGGACACAGTCATCCAGGAGCTCAGCGATAGACCGCTGAGATCTCCCAGACGCACTTTGCTCATTCACAAGTGAACATTCAGGCAAAGTCAAACCCCTCCTGATGTGAAAGGCTGTTCTACGACGAACAACCTCAAGATCAAGAGGGGGAACACCCATCAATTCCTGCATGGCGGCAGTAGAGACTGTCCGACACACAGGTATGCATGCATACATCATGATACGCTGAAGCGTGTTAAGCTTCCGGCATCCATGGGCAGATGACGCCCAGAAGGTTGCACACGCAACCAGTAGTGATCTGACGGACTGCACGTCGACCTAAACCCCAGTCTCTGCGCATAGCACGCTTTAGCATACCCACCAAACACAGCAAGCGTGCATTCAGCATCATCATCGCTCTTTTCCGTGTTGACACTTCAACACCCACCCGGGCTCCCCACCCATGGACAATTTCCATGAGTTGAGAGTCCTTCTCCTCAAGTGCCAGCCTCGTCTCACCCTATTCCAGAAGTAGGAGATCATCGGCGTAGGCACAACACTTGCAAACGGGCTGCAGGGATGCCAACGGGTCATCCATCATATAGTTCCATACGAATGGACCAAACAATGGAGCCCTGCGGGCATCCCCGCATTGCAGACTTCCTAATAAGCTCATCATCACCAAGGATACTCTGTCCGAGAAATAGCTCTTCCATAGAGCTATCTCCGGACAGCCAGCTGCCTCGAGCTTGTGCAAGACGGCACAGCAGGTTGTCAAACGCCCCCTTGTAATCCACAAAGATTCCAAGGACTCGTTTGGCACCACTGGTCCTGACTGCCCCCTGGACAAACAGAAGCGCGTCTTCAACCGATCTTTCCGCACGAAAGCCGTACTGTCTGTCCGACACTCGATCTCCAATCCGGTTCTCCATCCTATCCACCAGTATCCTTTCGAGCACTTTTCCAAGCTCTGGAAGGAGACTAATGCCTCGATAGGATGAAGGAAGGATCGGTTCGAGCCTTATCAGGGCCTTTCAGTAGTACGACCATCCGCGCGGTTTTCCAACTCCTGGGGAATGTACGGGCTCGGAAACAAGATTCAAAGAGGCTCTTCATGTACTCTGGAATGGCCTGCCACATGCTTTTACACATCTGGCCGGTCATTCCATCGATTCCCTGTGACTTCCTGCACCTGAGCCTAGCAATGCTTGCTTCGATCTCTGCTAGTTGCAGAGGAGGGATTTCTCCATTGTATGCAACTCGCTCACAAAGCAAAGCATCGACAGGATCAGCTGCAGGAAAGAAACTGTCCCTGAGAACCTCAATGGTCTCCCTCCATGTATGTGTTGTGCCAGTCTCAGTGATGAGGCTAGACACTTCACAACATGCCCGTCTACCCCTACAGAATCTGTAGGCATTTCCCCAGGGGTCATCAGAAGAACTGCTGACGAATCGCCTCCAGTCATCCTCCTTGCACTTCGCCATCATGCAGTGGTACTCACTCCTCGCCCGTCTGAAGGCGACACCACGGAGTTCTACCTCTGACTGATAAGGACAAGCAAACCATCTACGAGGATACCGTCAGGGGAGCACCTAGCCTTTCGGCCTTTATCTCCCGGTCCCGCTAAATGTTTGGACCTTCGGCTTTTTACTGACAAGGTGTTGTTGTCAGATGGGTATTTCTCCATCCGGCGCATGCACACACCATCAGGAACCCAACCCCGGGGTTGCATCACTAGCTGGATGACTTGGGTAACAACTTCCAACCACTACGAAGCCAACGCCTTGATGGGTAAGGACCATGGTCCCCTGGGCACGCCCATCCCCGTAGTTCACTACTGGCTATAGACTTCTCTATAGCAGGTGTGATCCTCCTTCGGCCCCCTATTGGTTAAGCCTCACGTCGAATTCAGACATGCACATCCCAGGCTCGTTGGACCTATGACTACGAGCCTGTGTAGACACGTAGCGCTGCTTTTTACATCCAGGTGGCCCCTTCAGTTTACTAGTCAGCAATGCGACTCGGGCAGTGTGGTCATCAATCCACAAACTAGTTAGATATAGGCGCGTAGGCATTTACCACCAAGGCCGTTCTCCCTAACTAGCCCCTTCAGGACTCGGGTCATGCGAAGCCGTCAACTCCGAAGCTCACACGATTTCCATATGATGCACTCCCCCACCAGAGGACACCATAATCGTGCTTGGCCTTTAGTGACTTCCCTCCCGTAAGTCATGGGAGGACGTAGGTCACGCCAAGAGCCACCCGTACATAACTCAGGAGCTCGGGAACGTTACCGCCCGAATGGTCTTTGTACAGATCCTCGCCATGGCGTATCAACTGTACCAGGGGCCCCCTTGAGCTGCTAGGTCCGTGGTGTCGCAACTCACCAAAGATCTTTGTCCCACTACATCCAGCCTTCCTTGGCTGCTGTCACAAGGACACCGACCCCCCTGCGGGGGACTGATAAGGACAAGCATACCATCTACGAGGTTACTGTCTAAGGGTCACCTAGCCTATGGCTTTATATCCTGGTCCTAGCTAATGCGGTTTGGACCTCCAGCTTGTTTACTGACCCGGATCTGTAGTCAGATGGGGATTTCTCCATCCGGTGAATGCATTCACCTTCAGGAACCCAACCCCGGGGCTGCATCACCAGCTCGATGTCTTGCTTAACAACCGACAGCCCCCTCGAGACCAACGCCAAGATGGGAAGGGACCATGGTCCCCTGGGCTCGCCCATCCCCGAGGTACACTATTCGCTATGGACTTCTCCATAGCAGGTGTGATCCTCCTTCGGCCCCCTATTGGTTAAGCCTTACGGCGAATTCGGGCATGCACACCCCAGGCTCGTTGGACCTGTGACTCCGCGTCTGTGCAGACAACGAAGCGCTGCTTTTCACATCCAGGCGGCCCCTTCAGTTTACTAGTCAGCAATGCGACTCAGGCAGTGTGGTCATCAATCCACAAACTAGCTAGATATAGGCGCGTAGGCATTTTCCACCAAGGCCGTTCTCCCTAGCTAGCCCCTTCTCGACTCGGGTCATGCGGAGCCGTCACCTCCGAAGCTCACACGACTTCCGTATGATGCACCCCCCCACCGGGGGCATCAAAATCGTGCTAGGCCTTTAGTGCTTCCCTCCCGCAAACTATGGGGGGAGGTAGGCACGCCAAGAGCCACCCGTGCATAACTCAGGAGTACGGGACCGTTAGCGCCCGAATGGTCTTTGTACAGATCCTCGCCATGGCGTATCAACTGTACCAGGGGCCCCCTTGCACTGTTAGGTCCGTGGTGTCACAACTCACCAAAGATCTCTGTCCGACTACAAACAGCCTTCCGAGCTGAGTGTCACACGGACACAAACCCCCCTGCGGGGGGACTGATAAGGACAACTAACTTTTATTTGCTCAGCGAGTTTAAGGCATGTTGACACTCCGCCGGGATACCGCAATCCATTCCGTTTTTGTGGTATCCCGCCGTTGACTGCAATAGAGAAGGAACTTAGTCAAAAAAAGATAAAACTTGCCCTGATTACGGCTAATCCACTCGTTTATCAGTGGAACTAGCGTAGTGTAAAAAACAGAGGCACGCCCGCGAATATGTTGTACTCCGTAGAGCGTAGATTAACCAAAGTAAGTCTGCCAACAAGAGATAAAGTGTTTCTATGTCTAGAAGACAATAAGTCCACCACTCATTTACCCATTATTTGCCAGTCACTCGCTATCAAAAATCTCATATTGGTGAGTGTGTTACTTTGCAAACTCCGCTGTCATTGGGCATACTCCCAGGGAACCCCCGCTCAACTTTTTAGTTAGTCGGGGCCCTTTTAGAAAAAAGAGAGTATCCCACAAAGGGCCGTTTCGGTCACAGTGCCTAGCTTTTCCGGACATTTAGGGCGAATCTTATTTTGTCCGCTCAGAGTATCCATATCTACATCAAAGAAGACACTCTTGTATCCACCAATCCACTGATTTTAGCCAAAGCCATTAGAGAGAAAGAAAGGAAAAATTTTTAATCGTAAAGAAGCCTTAAATTTACTACACAAACTTTACATTCCATCGGTATTCAAATCTCTCCTGAAACTCATACACTACACTACTTCTATTCGCTACTCAACTTACCTCTTCACCGGCATTGGAAAATTGTAAATTTGTACATTCCACTTGAAGATCCATCCGAAAAGTGATGCAATCACAACAAAGCTAAGCGTAACTATAGGCAACATGAATAGAATCGATCCGTAGGCATTGTTTCCCTTCCGTCCGATTTCCAGTTGCGTCTGATACAACGGCAACACAATGAACAGACTGAACGATGTTATCAACAGCCCAAAACCGAGCAAAATCAGCCACAAGAGTGTCCTTTTACATTTCCGTATGTGTTGCATTTGATGCTGTTGTTGCTGATATGCACTCTGGTAGTCCTGATTCGACGACGACATGTTGGTCCAGTCGTTAATGGCCGTATCGGCCAGCGACAATGACGTTCCATTCTTAGACGTTTTGCATAAATTGAATTGCATTCCGCCGTCCGTATCCGAGATGGCATCATCATCGTCCGCGCCATCATCCAGTTCGGAGGATGAGCTACCCACTAGGTCTTCTTGTTCGGAGCTGATGGTCTGGTCATCACGATGATTGTGATGATGATGATGATGGTGGTGATGCTGGTGACTTCCCATTATTTCATTATTTCTGTTCGGCGGCTTTTTTGAATGTACCAGATGCAGTAGTGGTCGCGCTAAAAAGGACTTGGAGGTGAAGAGACGGTTGGCTCCAAGCTTCTTGTCGCTTTTTGCCGCACACACAGACAATGGACGACGAAGTGATGTTTGCTCAAGAGTTGATAATGTCTTTGGGGATTAGTCTAATAATGGTGATGCGGACGACATCCGTTTCAAAAATGGAAATTATGAACGCCGTCCGTTTGTCGCGGCTGGCTAGTTAAGTGTCGTATGGTAATTACAGGCTTTTTCCATTAGTGAACAAGTTCGGAAGGAGCTGAAATTAAAATGAGGAGGATAGGTCAAAATTTAAGTAATTCGATTGTTTTAAGTGTTAATTAGAGTGAGGCTTTGATTCAAGGACAATTTGAAATTCGCTAATTTGTTGGATAATGGGGGTTAGCGGAAATCTGTGGTCGCGAAGTCAAAGTATTAGATATAAGTAAAACATAAAGAACTACTAGAAAAGTAATGATTGAGAAGACCTGCAGGCAAAAGCAATTACCTTAGGCTCAATAAAACTTCGGGAGAGCTGTAAAAAATGGATGTAAAGGAACCCAGTAATTAATGTGTAAGCGCGACCGCTCAGCTGAAGTAGGTGAATTTCCTCTCACACACTCCAAATTCCAAGGAAGGAAACTTTCTTTATTTAGGAGAGTATTTCCCCAATCCCAAATTGACAGTTTCAACCCATTCATTTCCGACCGAAAGACCGCGGGAAAGTTTGATTTGGATAAGGTAATGAGGGCATAGAAACGCGCTCTATTTTGGTCCTCAGCCAGTTTTAAGCTTTATTTTGCTGAATATGTTTTTTAACTTCGAATCTTTCAGCCGAAAACGAGATGACACTCATCATCCGGTCCGGGTAGGATTGCGGTTGCTGGTTGGAAGCACTTTAGGAGTACACATTGTCTATTCACAATAGAAATTGAATTCAAATTTTTGAAACTAACTACATAAGCTACTTTGACTGGCCCAACAAAGTGTATTATACCCGAACTCATAGAGTCTTCATTCCTTACGCCGCAAACATACTGATCGGGATTTACAAAAGATCGGTACAAAAAAAAATAAAGTTTACCAACACATGCTTGGGAGGGGTTAGAAGTGTGGATGGGGCAATCCGAGGTACCGATCTCGGACAAATATCTTACCTTGGGTTTGGCAAAATGTGTGGAGACGATCAGTTAAAGCTATAGTTATGTTAACACTCTGTTACAGGACAGGACGTTAACAGAGCACATAGCTCTGTTAACGTTCTATTACCGCTAAGTTAATGGTCTGTTCACACCATGGGCGTAGGAAAGGGGAGGCGCACTGAACACCTAAATACCCTAAGGCCCCTTGAAGGGAAACACACAACTGACGCTTAACGACTGGCGAGCTACTTAGCACCCACTTTCCGGGATACTATGTACTCAGAAGTGGCGGCACTTCAACTGAAGATAGTCAGTACAGAGCTAATCGTTAGGTTGTGGATCTACAAGAAGAATTTTCACTCAGGACAAAGAAAAATTGGCTATAAGCTCGTTTGGACCAATTAAACCTGCCACTGACAGGATTTACTCATAATTTTTAATTAGCAAAAGACGACAAAATTGATTTAAACCGCAAAATCCAAGATTCAATAGAATGTTTTTAAATTTAAAAGCCACCTTATTGATTTTGCAAAAAAAGCAACAAACATTCTATTCAGGATTTACCCAGCAGAAAAGTGTGGAGTTATTAACCCCATTAACTTCTGAATATGTTCAGAAGTAGCTTTGCGATGCGCTACTGCGAAATTGGCCCAAGGAAGATCTCAAATCATCAATCAATGGACAAAATCATAGATGAGCTGATTAGTAAAAACACATTGACAAGAAACCTGCTATACATAAAGCAGTTTGCTTACCAACCAGTTATATCCACAGAATACCAGCAGAAATTAAAAATACTTTTCAGGTGAGAATTACTGGGCTTGCGACTTTGCTGAACATTGAAGGAGCATTACAGAAGCAATACTGCCTTCTCTGCAACAGATAGAGCGCTAACATGGTAGAAAATACGACTAACGAATGGATATGCAGCATGCTCTCACCAGAAGAGTCATCTAGCAGATTAACTCACAATTATAGCGCCCTCCCCCTTATCTTTGGGGCAGCTTCTGGTAACCCTAGCGAGGAGACAGGGTCCTATCATCACTTCTATGGTACCTGGAGGCCAAAGACCTTTGGAGGAAGGCCACGTCAAACGGCGTCACGATCCAGGGATATGCTGACGTTGTGGTCTTGACTACGGTGCTGTAGAGTGGTACAGAGACTTATGTGGCTCACGACTTCTGATTCGTTTCGCACCCAGCAGTGCTCTCGAATTTCTACTACACCTACACCAAATTCACACTTAACTCAAGGCCGAGCAAAAACTAACATTGGTTTGAATTACAGCAGATGATGCCAATTTGAAGGTAAAGCGCCGTTAATCTGTCCTACGAGAATGTCTTCTTACGAACTTGCAAAGAAGCTACCAAGTAACCGCGCGCCGCAGCATCCAGGCTGTAATATGGAGCAGAGAGGATGGACACTCTAATTTCGCTAGGCTGCACCCGCAGACCTTTTAATGGTTTGTTGCTTGTTGTTTTTTCTTCCCCAGGGCTAGGGCGGTAACAAACAAAAGGGATGAAATTGTAATAAATCGAATGAATAGGCTGGTGACGGCAAGAACAGAAGGGCGAGGCTTTACTCACGCTTCAATTCGAACTTTCAACCAGCGCGGCGTCGCCAAAGGCTTCTCGTGCTGTACAAAGGACGCGGTTTCGCAAACCATATTCTATTATGGGTAGTCCGCCGTCCTTTGTGCGTTGTTGATGAGACAAAGTACTACGGCCCACAACGCCAAGGGGCATGCGATCCCATCCTCGCCTGGCATGCCATGCCGTGGCCAATTTCAGGCCATCTGGAACCCACCTCCGTCGACAAATTGTATCCCCACGCAATATGTCCCTCACGTGAAAGCCATTGCAAACGCCGAAATAAGTTACGATTCGCTGGAGTAAATAATGAGGAAAAATGTGCCCTTTAGATACCCGACTTGCTAGGAAAGTTTCTGGCTATGGTTATGATGTTGAAAAAATGTTGGGCTTGCCCCACCCCTATGAACGAAATTCTGGCTACGCCCATGATTCACACTCTGTTAACATAACTGTAAAATGTTCTGTTAACATAACTGTAAATGCTATTGACGGTCTGTAACGCTCTCTTAATGGACGGTCTGTTAATGTTCTGTAAACGCTCTCTTAATGTTATGTTAATGGTCTTTGTTAATGTTAATGCTACTTTTCTCATGAATTGTTACTCATATGATGCTACTGCAATATTAGCGTTATGTTAATGTCATACTAATGTTATATTAATGTTATGTTAACTTTATATTATGACAGGATTATGTAAATATTGTGCAATTGCTTTGCTACGATTGTAATGTTGCTCAGTTTTTGGCACGTTCATACTATGTTAACATGTTAATACATACTAATGTTATGTAACGCCAGTAATATTACTCATACTGTTTATTGAATGTTATGTTAATAGTTAATCCTATGTTACCGTAATGTTAATGATCTGTTAATGTTATGTTAATTTGTATAGCCCATGTTATACTGATGGTATGTTAATGTTATTTTACTCAAATAATGTTATAATAATGTTTTGTTACTGATTGAAATTTTCGTTACTCCTTTTCGTTATGTTCAACGCTACACTTCCTACAGGCCCATCAGTCATATCTCCTTTCTCCTCAAAACTATGGAGCGTTTACTTGATCTACACATCAGGGGGATAATAGTGAGGAATAAACCTTTACATCACACTCATTTTGCCCTTTGTAAAGGGCAAGTCGACGGTGACGGCGCGGGCGTGGCGCTTCACAGGTGCGTCAATACTATTGAAAGTCTTTATATGAAAAATATATCGCTTTGTGCACCTTCGTAGACATCGAGGGTGCCTTTGACAATACTGGCTACGCTCCCATTGCCAGACCCCTCGATATGAGAGGGGTGCCCTTGTCTACCATTAGGTGGATTGACACCATGCTGAAAGGTAGGGAGATTCACTCTTTGCTTTGGGGTCATACTCTCAACATCAACGTCATCAAGGGCTGCCCTCAAGGCGGTATACTCTCACCTCTACAGTGGTCCCTGGTCGCAGATGAATTACTCCCGCTACTTGAAGTGCAGGGTTTCTTCGCCATTGGCTACGCTGACGATATGACTATTGTCCTCAGGGGGAAACTCGAGGCGTTATTACGGATCAACAGATGGTGAACAGCAACAGGGCTCAGTATAAACCCACACAAAACAGTCCTAGTACCATTCACATGGAAACTTGCTCCTACACTTGGACCAATATACTTAAGGGGGCCTATTGCCTACTCCAAAGAGGGTAAATGCATTGGCATCATAATCGACGTAGATTAAACTGGAATCCCCAGTTGCAAAATGTTCTTAGTAAGGCCACGAGTTTCATATGGACTTGTCGGAACTTCTATGGCAAGACTTGGGGCCTTTTGCTTAGAATTATGCCAGTTATACAGTATACTATGCGACCCGTAATTACGTATGCTTCTAGTGGTGGCCAAAAACACTGCAATAAGCTCCAAAGAGTTGCCTGTCTTGGCATCACTGCCGCTTTTAGTACTACCTCCACCCTAGCCATGGAAGCTATATGGGGAATGACGCCATTGCACATCTTCATATGGGAAACTGCAGCCCTAAGCACTCTTAAAACTCAGTCGTCTGATACTCGTATTAATGATCGGGGACATATGCGTAACCTGCAACAGGATTTTGTCCTACCAAACTGCCTGGTATCAGATAATAAGATCACAGAACTGTGCTTCGGCAGGAAACATCCCATGCCGTGTGGAATGGGCTAATGGCAACCCGTGCATTGTTCCTTGAAGCATCATTTGGTTTCCGGATGGCTCTAAGGTGGATCACAGTGTAGGTGCTGGAGTTTTTGCACCCAATACCAGGACCTCGGTTGCAATGGGTAAATGGCCATGGCCTAGCGTCTTCGAAGCCGAAATTCATGACATTGGAATCTGTGCCAGGGAGATCCTGTGACGGGGTCGCCGTGGTGCACATAAAAGCCATTTGCACTGATAGCCAGGCTGCAATTAAGGCGTTCTCTTCACACAAGTTTGCTTCGAAGTTGGTGAGTGAGTGCTTTGATCTGCTTCAGGACCTCTCCATCCGTAACTCTGTCTCAATCTACTGGGTTCCGGGTCACAAAGGCGTTGAGGGAAATAAATGCGCTGACGAACTAGCAAGAGGGCGTTCATCCTCTCTACTCATCGGCCCTGAGCCCTTCTGTGGAATTAGTGGGAGATTGGTAACTGGTCATCGGGCTACTGGACGACGCGCCCTGGCCTAAGAGTTACAAAAGAGCTAGTGTGCGCCCTTTCAGCAACTCCAATATTAAATGTCTGCGCAGAACTGAGTAGGCTTTCTCACGGCTCTTTGGGCTCCGCTACCATCTAGATAAAATTGGTCTATCAAGGGAGACCTTTTGTCGCATTTGCCTGGAGGAAGATGAAACCTCCTTTCATTTGTTATGAGAATTACAGGCGATCGCCAGGTCCAGGAGATCACTCCTTTGTGATTTGTGATTTACTAAGCAGAATGATTGGGAGCTCCTCTCTGAAGGATCTTCTGGCCTTTATTTAGCTGGTTGATAACCTTCTAAATTAAAGGAATATGGCACAAGACACCTTTTAGACAACAGGGCCCATCACCTTGATAAGGTCCACTACTTATTATTATTATTACACTCCGGCATAAATAAAATATAAAAAAAATTGATGCTGAAATAATGCTGAAACGTGGTACAAAAGCACCTGACTATCAGTTTATCCGGTGTCGCGCAGGTGCTAAGAAAACATAAAAAACTATATCGAACAGGTGCTCAAAACCTGATAAAAAACCCGTGGTTAAAAAAAATCGGAGCCAACCCAGGTTTGAAAAAAACGGGATACCTGTATTTCAAATTATTACTACCGCTGTTCAGTAAACACCGGTTCAAGAACTGATGTACCGGTCTTAGGAATAAGTCTAGATCAAGCAATCAATAGGTTACAACGTACAACTGCCAAATGCTAATATATACAATCCTATTAAGAAAAATATTGTTTGTAGGGCTCCCATTAAAAATGTTTTATGCCCTTTTTGCCATTTTGAATGTCATAGTCCTTGCATTACAGAGTCGACGTCGACGGTATTGACTAATCAACGCTTTTCTTTATTTATTTCAATTCAATTCAATCTTTATTCAGTATAATATCTTATGCCTATCATGTAACTTAGATTAGATAGCGGCAGTCGCCTTAACTCTATAGTATGATATTAATTTGTGCAATCGATTAGACACTTAGGCCCGTATTTATGAACATTCCTTAACTTAAGGAGACTTTTTTGTCTGCTTTGACCAGGGTTGTGCTTTGTTCCTGAGTCACCGCCGCTATGCGAAAGTCCACAGGTCAAGGAGACCTTGGGTCAAGGATGCCGAAATTCAATAAATTAAATGTCATTCCCATACTTTTTCATAGAAAAAAAAGTCTCCTTAAGTTAAGGAATGTTCATAAATACGGGCCTTAGCTCTTAAACTAGGCGAAAGAAATAGTGAGGGAAAAAACAACAGCAAAAACCTCATGAAGCAAAAAAAAACATATATAAATAAAATTAACCTTTATTTATTTTATACTCGGGCGGAGCCGGAAACATAACTCCAATATGTATAGATAATTCTAGTAGCAAAGGACGACTTGACACGTGTTCTAAATCTACTGCAAAATCAGCATAATGATAACATCATGAAATTTAAAGCAAAAGCTTAACATAAAGTAATTTTTAATCCTTAACCCTTGTTGAATGAAATAAATCATCATGTTAAAACATATTTATGATAAAAGCAGAATCTTCTGCAAAATGCCCAAAAATTATTCCCATCCATTTCTATAAAATCTTTTTGATCCCATTGACATTTTATCTGATGGTTGTCATCAATTTCAAAAATCACCGCTCTATAAGTTCACTCATCAATTTGTATAACGAGCTTAAGAAGTTGTCGCTTTTAGTAATTAAAACAAAAGAGAAAGAAAGAAATGTGTATCAATTCTGAAAAGCTACTTTCAACGTGTATTTAATCTCTACGAAGGACTTTTATAGAAACTTCTTCTGCCATTCATCGAACCAAAACTATACAGGCATAGTCCAGTTGCTGATGCTGAACGGATTCGATCCTGTGTCGATTTAGTTAGCGCCGTCCGCTAATTATTCTCAACAAGACGTCTAACCGTAGGCTCTGTCAAGAAGCTAACCGCATACTATCTAAAGCCCAAAGATATCAATCGAAACCGAAACGTACTTAGCAACCATCTCGGATACGGTCTTTGTGCTTTGTGGATATAACAAGACATATTTCTCCTCGACATCACGTTCGCCACCCTCTCAAGTAATTGGCCAATAATGGAATCATATAGCAATTGAAGCAATTGAATGAATGGATAAAGTTCTTTGGAGCCTTGTTCTTCAGGATGGCCATTGCCATCGTTGTCGTCGTCGTGGTCCATAGGTTCGTTACGGTCTCGATGGACGACGAGCGATACCATTGTCTCTCATAAGAAAGTGCTTCCTCTTGGAACGTTCGGTCAATTGATGTACATACTCGTTCATAGCCAATATGTACTATCCCATTTCCATAAGTCCAATAAGGAACCAAATTGCCTGGGAAACTTACTGATCCCAACGTCGTCGTCGTGTCGTCTATTGTGTTCGATCTATTGAATTTTGTGGATTCACAAGAGCAGCCTAACATCTTATTACCAATATAATTACATCTTGAATGGCTTCTGGGGGGTAAGAAATGATAAAGTTGATTGTATCATATGGATTCAAGGATATCTAATCAATGATACTTCAGGCGATCGAATTTTGCGTTATGATGCGAATTTATTCAAGCGTGTATATACAATGGATGGAGGTGTGCTGTTTTCGTCTCCATCCAAAAGATTTTGTGGAAGAGGGTATTAAGATATTGCTCCGTACTTTAATCAATTGGTTTGTTTACTTGGATTTGTGTAAATTAGATCAGAACTTTCGTAACTATGAAGCTACACGAGCTTGTAAATTAAATTAGGAAGGATATAGCGGAATTATCGTTCAGTCTAGACGAGAATAGTGTGCTTTGTCTTGCAGAAATGTATGAAGTCGTCGAATATCGTACAGATCCTGCAAGAAATATATCAAGCATGAAAATTTAATTATCTTTTTTACATAGCGTATACTCTGGCACGGTTTCAAGGAGGTTAAAAAAGGATAAGTACATAATACCAAAGCATTTCGTAGTTTGTGAAGCGAATCGTTTCTTATCACAGAATAATTGTGAGCAAGGTCTCATTTTCAGTCTTGAGAAGTCACGCGACTTCTTCAAGTGACTTATCGGTCGTGAGGAAGCCGTGACAAAACCACTTAATATTCTGACCCTGTTTTTCCCTAGATTAACAAGTTCCAGGAGTTGTTGAAGTAGCCCGCAGTCAAAAGATTGACCCGTCGCAAACTTGGAAGCGTTGACCAAATTGAAGTGGCTCTAGCTATTTCCAACTTGGCTATATATTCTAAAGTCGACACAGTGGTAAGCGACAGCAGCATCTGAACCGTGTATGCCGTGTGATTAGCTAATGATCCTCAAGCTCTTCTGCTATTTTATTGCCTTCAATTCTCCAGTGGTCGGGTACTAAGTAGAGCGTAATTTGGTTTGTAAAGGCTACCAGATAGAACGTTTCATGACTGGTGTAATGGTCCAAACATACACCACTGTCCTTCCCGTTCGGTATGGGTGATAGCCAGGACCAAACACCTGACAAGAGTTAACGAAAATCAACCAATTTTAATCATTAGCTTAAACTTGTGAACTAGTGGCATGGGTTCCGAATAATGCCTCTGCTTTTCACGACATGTCATAGAAGACGACTTACAGTGACGGAACAACTTGATTTGGGGCCCTCTCGCCAACTTCTTAAGTGGGTCTTGACATAAATAGTAGTTTTTTTGCGAGTTTTGAAAAATGTTTGTTGTTACTCTTGTTACTGAAATAGCAAAATTGCTAGGTTAAAGGATAATTATACGTGCTTGGGATAATACAATAGGACCAACCAGGAAAGGAAAATGGGCGAATGAAGAGATTAATAATATATAATAATGTAGTCTTCTGAATGTATATCCAAAAGTTTGTACCAGAGCGTGCCTTACAAGTACGAAAAATCGGGTTTGAAGGTTGCTAGTACACTTTACTCGAAATATTCGCAAATAGCCTTAGAACTGGTATCACTGACCTTCAAACCCAATTTTTTGATACTTGTAGCGTACGCCTTGGTACAACCTTTTGAACATACATTCACAAGACTACAATTAACTGTTATAATGACGTTCTAAGAGATAAATTTTATTTTTAAATTTTACGTAGAATTTAGAAGTAAAACATTTGAAATTTGTTAGAATTTTCGTTCACTTTGTATGGGGGATACCCTTAGTTTTGATCGGATGGTAATAAGTTTTGGTGGGGAGCATAATGGAGCTTAGACTAGGCACCCCACCAAATTTGATCTGGCTCGATTTGAAAAGAAGCTATCGGCATGCCTTTTTGAAAAATGTTAGGAGGAGTGAGGGGGGGCGTCAATCGTTGGAGCACTCCAATTTTTGGTACAAATCAATTGAATTTTGTTATCAATATGTGGACAAGATCTTATAACGGTAGGTCTATTCTATCAAGAGTTACAGTGCGAAATGTAAAACTCAAAAAATGTAAATTCACTATAATACTTTTGGGTCTAGGGTATAATTTTCTGAGAAAATGTCTAGAGTGTTACATACCATTACAAAGGTAATGTAGTTTGGTTTGTCCTCAGAATATTTCAAGCTCAGACTCATAGTTTTTCAGATATTTGCAAAAAACTGAATTTTCCACCAATACCTCCTCTCCCCTTAACCCATGGCGCAAATTAGTGTAACTTTTTACTGCTTATATCAAGCAGTGTATTCAACAATTTGGCATCAAAAATTCCTTTTTTTTTATGTTTGGGCTTTGAGCTATCTGTACTAGACTATAACGCTTTCTTCTCATTTTGTTATCTAAGGCTTTAGGTTTTAATAATAAATCTTCCCTTTCTCGGAACGTTTTATTGTTTCCGAGAATTTTCTGAGGAACTTATGATCATTACTGATAAGCGTGATGAAGGCGTTGTTCCTACTGTTATCAATCCTATATTCACTGGGGTCTACTTAGAAACGTCTTGTTGAGGACGTAATCGACAAAACGCACAGTAGGAAGAACATTCTAAAGGCACTGGCCGGCACCTCCAAGGGCAAGGAACTTAGAGCACATGCACAGATATGCACAACGGTTCATGACTTTCTGCACCGCTATAACAACAGCAGCTGAGTTGGCCTACCAGCGCACGTCGCTAAGGGTCAACAGATGAGACTTTAACTCATTGCCGGACACAACGCCAAAATTTGACACGATTTGTATGTCAAATGCTCAAAATTGGACGTCTATAGACGTTCTGTCCAGGAAAGGGTTAATTCTGTCTAATGCCCATGCCTTCGGTTTTCCATTACACAGGTCCACACTGGTTAACCACAGCATTTGCCGATTTCTGGCATACATAATCCAAAAATCTGGATTTCTGTCTAAAAGAGGCCGAAACCCTGGTAACCTTTACTC
Organism: Microchrysa polita; assembly: GCA_949715475.1. Taxonomy (NCBI): domain Eukaryota; kingdom Metazoa; phylum Arthropoda; class Insecta; order Diptera; family Stratiomyidae; genus Microchrysa; species Microchrysa polita. Next base: position 36,286,571 of record OX454418.1, on the reverse strand, counting down.
CTGAGCCCGTACCGCTTTTGGAACCTGTATAATACGTAATTGTGGTTTTCTGTACCTCTCCCAAACTGTAGAGGGAGGCCACACAACACACTTACTCCGGATTCGGTTTTCCCTTCTTGTTCCTGGTTGAGCCTAGTTCCCTAGTTTGTTAAACAGATAATTTTATCGGCTCGTCGAAACCATGCCTAGATCTACACGCCTATCATTGTCTTCTGCAGCTACCGTAATACTCTTGAAATACTTACTCGAACCCTTCACATCCGCTCATCATAGAACTCTAGCGTCTATGCCCTTTCCCGTTAACTCTTTCTCTATCCGGTTCATCCAGATCTCACTTAAAAACGGGTGGGCTGGCTAGTGCCTCTGGTTCTTTTGTCAAATCAACTTGTGATTTCTGACCAGGCCAGGTATTATCTTGGACAAGAATCTAAGATGGAAGCCCAACATTAAAGAAAGGGCGAACAAGGCCCCCGTGGGACTATACTCATGCAGGGGGGCTATAGGAAAATCCAAAAGTTGTATTTTCGTTGTATACAACTATTGTCAGGCCAGTCTTACTATACGGAGTTAGTGTATGGTGGATATCACTTATAGACAACCCATTTATTAAAATTTGCTTGTAAAAGCACAAAGGTTGGCTTCTCTTGTCATAACTGGAGCCTTTCGCACCACCCCTTCAGTCAAATTAAATATGGTGCTGGGTCTGCTCCCATTGGCCCTTTTTGGACAACGACTGGATGCAAAGACGGCCCTACGGTCTATGACAGGCACTAGACTATGGGAACGCAACGATACGGGGTAGCTTTGCGCTATAATCGGGGACTGACTACACTGCCACGCTAGCTTGTTTCCTTCGAACGATCAATGGGATAATAATACGCACCTGATAAGTGGAGCTATTTCTATTTAAACTGATGGTTCCAAGACCGACGCAGGAGTTGGTATTGGTATATACTCGGAACAACTGGAAATCCGTTTGTCTCTTCGTCTTTCTGATTTCTGTATAGTGTCCTCCAAGCGGAGCTTCCTGTGATTATGGAAGCACTAACTTGATTGGGTAATCACATCAAAGCTAAAAGGGACGTCACTCTGTATACTTACAGTCAGGCTACAATTCGATTACTCAAGTCGGTACTGAGCACATCATGAACTGTTGAAGTGCCGCCTTGTTTTTAAAAAGGTGGGTCGCTTTTTTAACATTACACTATGCTATGAATTTGGGGTCACTGTGGCAACTGCTTTGCGGACCACCTAGCTAGTGCTACAATAGCTGGTAAAGTTGAAGTCGACCGCGGAAGTATTACAGCGAATCCTGAGCGCAGGACTAACGCAACATGGAACATGGATCAATGGTAGCACTTGTACTATAACGAAGATGATTATAAACTAAATTAGATTTTATTCGCTTCACCATGCTATTGTCACTGAACCGGATACATATTCGAAGTATGGTTGGAGTTATAACTCCATTGTCCTATCGGGGAACTTGCCAGGGGACTAAAATTTCCTCACAACGACTACTGCAGAAGCTGCGAGGATGAAGAGGAAAAGGAGAGCGTACATCATCTTCTCTGTGATTGCTGAGAAACGTTTAAGGTTTCTTTGTTCAAGGTACTTTTACGATCTTGATGATCTCAGAGATGTGAGCCCAATACAGTTAAATAAATATTTCCAGCCCACGCTGGTTCCAAACAACTGTTTAAATTTTAAGGCTACGTTTTCTCATTGGCGGTATCACAATGGACCTATCGCTGGTCTAAGTGCGCTGGGTTTTCACTTCCTGGCGGCTCCATTACCTAACCCAACCTAACCTTAGTCAAATCTGCCCCGGTGATTAGGTGTTTGTAGTGCATATGGTGGCACGTTTCATTCGCATATTGACCTCCATCTTCGATCGTGGCGGTATCATTGTATCCTTCAAATGTTTGAGGAGCTGAAGTACCCTGTCTTGACCGAAAATATTCAACAAATGGTTTCGCAGAACGGAAGAATTCGTTATAGCTAATATAGACATGCTCAGTAAGCTAGTCGAGCAAATCGTATGGATGATGAACTGCATAGTGTCCAAGCCTAAGAGTCGTACATATCATTGTCCAGGAAGCGGTTAGAAATATAGGCATTATCTATAGAAAAGCTAGGAAGTAGAGCTTAAAAAAAGCTTCTGCCAAACATCCCGTAAAGCCGCCAGAGTTTTGGCTTCGTAGGGTGAAGTACAGGCGGAGATATATCACTCCCTTGCAACTCCCAAGAAGAAGCATGACTTCGTATAATCAGTTTAGCATTTCAAACAGAAAAAAATAGAGTAACGTTCATTTTTGTTGTTTTGAAGTCAGAAGGGTGCCACGTGACTGTAAAACTTATTTTGCTAAGAAAAATGTTGATCGGAAGGGGAAAAAAGGGCACTAACTGATCCTTGATCGGAAGTGGGCATGCGGGGTGTCATACGAAATGGGACATCGAACACATTACATATCCGGTTTTGGATTCATATTTATAGAACTTACAACGGAGTAAATTACGTTTTTATGAACAATTTTGGTGCTCCCCGAAATTTGTCATCCGCATCCTCCGAAAGTCATAACCACGCGAATGCACCAAGCTGCACCTAATTCTTCAACTCATTAGAATCTATTGTAACCACACGGAGAGAAAAAATGTAGGAAAAGGCATTAAATAAATTAAAAACTATTGCATTTGTAATGATTTTTGTCCCTATTGCAACTGATGTAAAAGTTATTACATCTGTAATTAAAAATGTCATTGCGCTGTAATAAAATTAACAATTGGTTGGTAATAAAATTTGCCAGGAAGATAATTTGGCGATAATAGAAAAAAATACAAAAAGTGATTTTTTTATTTTTTCCTTTTTTTCACCTTTTTTATTTTTATAGGTACCCTATAGGTACCCATAAGATAGTATAGGGTATATTGTTTTTGTTACGCCGATATTATGTAACACCTCAAAGGAGCCACCGGAGGTATGGCAAAGTATAAATATAAATGATCAGGGTCGGTCCCTGAATCTAATAAGCCATGTCTGTCTGTCTGTCTGTCTGTCCGTGTGTCTGTCTGTTAGCACGATAACTCCCGAAACAATAAAGCTAGCGGTTTGAAATTTTGGTCGAATGTTTGTTTTGCTAAAATCTTGGACGGTATTGAAAATAGACCAAATCGGACCACAGGTTCCCCTACCTCCCATACAAACTACCCCTCCTTGATATTTTAATTCGGCCATAACTTTCGCTAGAATATCGCTATCGACTTGAAATTTTGATCGATTTATGATTCTGACATATATTGTGATTTGATGGAAAGTGGAGAAATGGAATATTTTGGGTTTTGCGTGCCTTCTAGGTATGTACATGGGTATAGGGTATACACTCATCGTGCTATTCGCACAATTAGAACTCGGTCTCGTTTACTTCTATTTTATCCTTAACTTCTTTTTCCCTATTTTAACTTGACCTTTTTACAATTTGCTTCTACTGGGAATTGAACCGGGGACCTATCGTTTCGTAGTCCTACGTCCTACACCTAAGCTATCTAAGATTACAAGTTATGCGAATAAATTAGTCGCCTTATTTTTTGAAAGTTTCATAATTATTACGCGGTCTTGTTAATTTCATGTACGAAACAATGAAAGCTATTACACCATGCAATAATAAATTATTAGACGCTGTGGTCAAAGTTACCTCAAACGCAATAAATGTCACTATCCATACAAATATCATGCAATGATTTTTGTCATTACACCGCATTAATTTTTACAATAGGCCAGCACCAGTAAAAACAACTGCATTGTAATCATTTTGACTAGATTTTAATAACTTTGACTACAAATTTAGTGAAATTGTATGTTGTGAATTTAATTGTTTGATTTTGTTGAATTCACTGCACATTTTTCTCTCCGTGCAATGATTCTGCCATTTATTATGCTAAGAAAAAAAATTTGTCGGAAAGGTCATAAAAAGGACTTAATCCTTGATCGGAGGTAGTCATGTGGGGTGTCATATCAAAGAGGTCGTTTCCGAATGAAGGACGAGCGAACCTTACACAAAAATTCGAAAAAACTGAGTCGGCTACAGACTTCGTAGGATCTGTGTCCGGTTTTTCCCATTCGACTGAAAACATTGCCGCTGTGAGTGAGAGAGTTGGTTGACGAAAACCCATGGAATCGACAAATTTGGGTTTTCGCAAATACTCTCATTCACAGCGGCAATTTTCATGGCAAGACTGTACTTTCCCAACCTCGATATGAATAATGTATTATTTGAGATCGTGGACGCAGGTCGCGTTGTATGTGACGGATCCTTGAAGGATTTGGTTTTATGTTTTATTGGCTTATTTATAGACTCTCTTCATTGCATATGAAGCTTAAAAATCACACTATCCAAAGATCACTAGATTGGTAGTTTGGTGGGTCTGGCATAATGGTAATGATGAATTGGAAATGTAACAATTTTAAAAGATTCTCTAAAATCCCTAAAAATTATTAAAATAAATCTCACAACAACAACTGTGTTGTAAAAAGTTTGATAAAAATACAATCCCGCCAAAACACTCGCAACTTGTCTCAAAGATATGTATATTCACAAGTGATTAAATTAGTTAATAGCTTCCACCAAATCAGCGCCGTGCGGGAGTGGTACGTGGCACCGACCATGCCGAATTTTTCAATTCGTTTCCTTTCGTCTTTTGTCTCTTTTGTAACCTTAGTGACCTTGGCCCCTTTATTTACCTCAGTAACCTTGTTTCCCTCGGTAACCTTGATCACCATGGAAGCCCTTAGTAACCTTGGTGGCCCTGGTAACCTGGGAAGCCTTGGTATCTTTATACATCATATTAAGCTTAATGTGTCACCCTGACATTGACCTTAGCCTTGGCCTAAGCCTCAACCTTACGAAAACCCTATGCAGAAATTTCACCCTGATAATAATATTAACTGCAATCTTGCAATAATTGTAACCCTATCTTTTATATTATACTAAAATTGATTGTGAGTTTAACCTTAGCCCTAACTTGAGCCTAAGCCTTTATTCCATCTCTATCCCGAGCCCCTAATCTTGATTCTAATTTTTAATGTAATCATTAAGCCTCACTCCGTACTCAATAAATAAATAACAAGCGCGACAGTCCAACATTGGACTAAGGTCGCAGATGTGTCAGTGACATCCAATTTCCAAGATCTTAACTGTTATTTTGTTGAGGTGTTGAGATCAACAGCACGCTCAACAGTGTTATATATATATATATGTTATAAATAGTTACTCGGTTAACATATGAGTGAGATCATAGTCCGTCACATGGGTCGTGAGTTCGAAAAACACCATAAACTGAATTCGTTCACGGTGAGTCTCGAGCCCATGACCCTGTGCACTGGAGTTTTGCGCACTAACCACTACACCAGCCAGACTCTTGTTTGCGTGATATGCTTAGTGCCTACTTAGGACATGCAAAATTAAGATTTATTGTTTCGCATACGGTAAGCAAGCGAATTTTTATATGGAATGTCAAATCATGTCGTTTTATTCCAAACGATATGCTAAAACTCTTTAATAATTAATTATCCTGAAGATACAGTAACAAAAAAAAAAGGGTGGCCCAAGTTTCTTGACATAATTTACATATTTCTATTATTTTTCAATCACACGAAATTGACAATCAACTTCAAAACGATTATTCTTTTCCTCGTCACTGATTTTCACATTTTATTCATCCGTTATAGAGGGCACTAAAACATCTAAAAAAATCCGAATCTCTATCTCTTATCATCATATATTGGCCAACAATTTATATATTGACCTTTTTACATATTCCGATATCCGTTATACTCGTATCCTGTCTTTCCTGAAAAAAACACAACGACAAGACGCCACATTACTGGCCTTGATTTCGAATCCCGTCCGGTGAACATCCCTCCACGGGATCCCTATACACATAGACGGAAAAGAAAGAATCCTTTAATAAATGTAAATAGCAGCCGAAAAGGACATGTTCGCACTTTGATCGCAGATGAAAGGCGGATGAAATCTCGTAACTTTTCCAATTTATATGTTTCTATAGTATCTGTCACATCCATAAAATAATGTGCGAAATTCATTCTGAATTTCGGGATATGCTCCGGTTCCTGCATCTGCGAATTTCAAAAAGGAGCAGTGACCAGTGAAATGAATGTATGAGATGTGTGGCTCCATTTCTCGAATACACATTTGCTACCATTCGTCCGTCACGAGCACGAGCACCACTTTCCACATTTTCGGAGATTTAATATGGTTGTTGGTCGCCAGTGGCGAAACGGTTAAGGATACGTTACACTCTCTGTAGCGGACAGGATACGACCGATGCTTGAGGGATGTCGGATGAGATATGAGTAAAACTACGTATACGCAATACGAAATTCAAATAAACAGAAAAAAAGCTCAAAGCTTGGGGTAATTGTATGATGATGTGAGCGATTGCTTTATCAGCTACTTTTGGACAGTGACAGATCTTATTGTGGAGGGTAATTTTATGTCGTATTGCTTGTAGCGTTTCAGGGAAACGATTCGGACGTCAAAGATGGAGATGTTGGTCAAAAGATCGATTGTAAGTAGTAAGTAAAGAGAAGTAGGGTGCTCCCTACTGGAGAAGAAGGACGGAATTGAATAAAGAAAACCGATAATGGGTTTGGCCGTCTGAAGATTCTTTCAAAAAAGTCTTCCTTATCACCTTATACTTCAAAACCATTCAGTTTTTTTACAATTGACAGCATTTTACGAGTATCATAAATGTTAATTTTTCCTAAACTCATTTCTTAGTTAAACGCCGTTCAAATTTCAATAGCCACAAAATTAATAGCTGTCAAATTTTTTATGGTTTTTCCTTGTCTTTATCTTTTCTTTCCAAAATACATAAAATCATTCCCCTCCCATATTCCTTCGTTTTTACAACCGCAATTTTCTCATATACATCCTCTCTCTGTGCATTATTGCGGATGAAAGCCACCAAACATTTTGAGTATTTTCTATAACATGTTTTCATTTCGTCCTGATGTATACACATCTCAACAACGTCCCTTACCCTGAAGATATGCTCCGCATTCTACATTGAACCGCCCATCACCTTGTATAGTATTTTAGCATTCGAGCGGCCCGGCCGCCCATAAATTGCAATTTAACTGACAAAAGAAAGTAATTTCACATCTTAGTTAGCCATAAACCGAAAAATGTCAAGTCATTCATCACGAGAGCTAATGTGAAAGGATGCTTCCATCGAAACTTCCATTTCATCCTACCATACAGTACAGAAAGGAAGAGAGCTCTTCGCGTATGGATTTGTTGTACATATCTTAAGGCGCCGAGGTATGGTTGAGCCTGTGACTAGAAGTGCAAAATGCGAGTGCTTCATCTTGTAGGCTGTCATGTGTACACATGTCCAACATATCCTGTCAGGCTGTAAGGATTTCAGTATATGCTCATACAGCGGGAAGTGTGTAGTACCAAGGTACAAGGAGCAAGACGAACACGGCAATATGATGCTTGCTGGAAGCCGTAAATGTTAGTAAAATTAAACGACTATTAGGCCGATAACTTATTCATAGTCGACTGAATGACTCAGGTCTTTTTGACATTTGTCCTCGATGATGAGGAGGATGCCCCAGACCCGGCGGGGGCTATGAACATTTTTATTTGAGAGATGAAATGTCAACTTTCGAATAGGATGTTTTTTTTAAAGAGCTTCTTTTTCTATCCAAAGCATGGAAGTCAACACGGAAATTGTATAGCTCATGGAAAATAAGCTTTGTCGGCTGTGAATAGAACTAGCTGCTTTCGGTAGAGTTGTAAGCAATTTGATGAATATTTCGTTGGAAATTATTGGATAGGAACTAGGTTATTAGTGAAGGAGAGCGTGCTGCGCTCGGCAGACTTTGGTGTCGAAGGTGGCTTCTAATGGGCCTACCGGAATTCGCGCGGTGAAACCTAGAGGCTGTTCCAAAAGCACTCATATTGTTACCTAAAACTAGCTACTCATTGGCATTCTTTACCTTAGAGAGATTTATATAATAAGGTCCTAAGATGTAGCTTACATGTGACTTCGGCTCTACTTACGTTACCATTAAACAATTATCAACGAGAATCATTGGATGACCTTAGCTTAGCGCCGCATATCAGAGCATATCACTTTATAGTTCATACGCCATTCTAGCTTTTCCTTCCTTGTTTATTTTACCTATCCATGGAGTCGTGTGGCCTGTTTTGGTAGTCACTTCTAAGCTTGTTCCTACAGGCTCACAAACAAACAAAAATCGAATCTATCTCATTATATGCATGATACTAGGTAACTTGGTACACGAATAAGGCAGGGATTACAACGGGTTCGAGGTTCTAAGAAATTTTTTATGAAGCATTCAACTATGGACATAAACTTAAAAATGCCTTACATAGCGGTGCGGATAAGCCGAACGTGGGGGCAGGAAAATCACTGTATGGCGAAATTCCTAACTGGCTCCTGAGAATGCCGGGAATAACTGCACAGGTTTTAAGATTCGATGGAGGATTCATCTGGATGTTGCTGAGTTTGAAGAAACTGGTGAATGACGCGAAACATGTGACTTTAAAAGCTCCTGATTTCTACCCAGTCTAAGCTCGGGTAACATGGTGGGTGATGATGCCATAATGGAGTTCCGGTGAGCGGCACATTTTAAGCGTTTAATATCGACCTGCAAAAGAAAGAAGCTTGGCGTAAGCAGCTGCCAGAAATAGAGGCTCCCGTAAGGGAAGGGATGCAGGCTGAAATTTGTAGAGCGATTCTTATAAATTCTTAAGTGGTAAAAAACTGCAGACCTTCAGGTACGCATGTGGTCTTTCATAGCCTGAATGTCTTTGGCTTATCTTTCTCACACTAATCGAGGAAGCCCTTGTCGTGTAGGGCCGTGGTGGATGACGTAAAGTATGTGGTTTTTAGTGTCCCTGATTTCCTATTAGTACAACCTCGTCCAAATATACGTATGTGGGTCTGATGGGATAATTGTGTTCCAGTGAGCAGCACAATTCGTGCCTTTCATATAAAAGCTACCCGAGGAAATCGAAAATGACGCAAATAAACAAAGACAAAAATAAGCAAAACTACTGGTCCTCATATAAACAAAACGGAATGGGCAATGCTGTTATTTCGTTTGAGCAGGCAGGGGCTTGCGCGAACAAGGAGGACCCCTCCTTTCCACTCCGGGGAAATGGACATGCTTAACAAATTGGGTGAGTTGATCCTCGACCGAACAAGAAGGAAGGATAAGGAATCGCAAACATGGCTCAAAGCCCCAAGAGTCTTGGACCGACCAAAGCGAAGTCGTAGAGGAGACTGCCTCCCCCCAAACACCCAAGAGGAAGAAGGCACAATCTCCAAAATTAGATAAAAATACCAGTAAGATGCCTACAACACAAAATCCCAGTCCAAATACGAACCCGAGTTCTTGGACACGTGTAGAGTCGAAGAAACGGGTCCAGAAAGAAAAAGAGTAGTTCCAAGTTAAAAAAAAATGAAAACAAAACCAGACGCAATGGTCATATCACAGTTTGAAGATATGACCTACGCGGACATTCTTAAAATAGTGAAGTCTGAGCCAGGGCTTAAAGATATGGGTGAAAATAAATACTGCATTCGTCGCACGCGAAACGGAGATTTGTTGTTCCAAATAAAAACATGTGGTGGTAACCTGGTGGAAGAATACAAAGCCACAATAACGAAACTGTTATGGATTAACCCAGCAGGCTTTAAAACCTTCAGACAGGAGAGGAGGCTAGATATCCTGGACCTTGACCAAGTAACAACAAGGAAGAACAACTGGGTGGTATTCCGTGGACGACTGGAGGTAAACCTATTGACTGACGTGGTGAAGTCACTTCGGACGGCGTACGGAGGTACGCAGATTGCAGTCATAAACATGCCTACTGATGAAGCCAAGGAAAGGGGCAAGCTTAAGGTGCGTTGGATCAGCTGTCGCTTAAGACTTCAATTGATCCCCATGATATGCTACAAAGTTTCGCTTTTGGCCACTTCGCGAGGAGAAGGCCATCGACGTCGCTATTATCTGCGATCAGTATAAGAATTTGCCAGGGTCAATCTATGGTTCACAGATAAGGATGACCAAGTGGCCATCTGGACGTGCGGAGACTATCCTTTCCAGCAACGGATGGCGGGGGAATTAAAAGAACAAGTATCGACGGATAGCTGCTACGTCAGCTATGAAGTGGGGAGTTAGCGATCTTTATACTCATAGCGATTACCAAGCAATTTTATTGGAAGTAGCTGGCAGAGTGCACCGATACACGCACGGTTGGATGGTTTACAAAGAGATTTGACGAGACACTCTTCGAAGATGTCTTTCTGCAAAGTGGCCCCACTGAAGGCCATGTACCAACAGAGGTCAGCCCAGATAACAACGGCTTGCGATGCCTCTATGCCCCGAAAAAGTTCATCAAGGCAAAGGAACGAAAACTACTGGAGGTCCGAAGAAATAGTGAATCTAAGCGAGTGACTCAAGGTATCGCTCATAAAAACCTTCTAGAGTCCTATAAAAATGCTCGTAGATCACTAAAGCTGGCTATTCGAAGAAGCGAAAAAATTGTTTCAGGCAACTATATGACGATGCAGACGTAAACCCATGGGAAATGGCATAAGGGTGGTGATGAAGAAAAAAGTGCCAAAAGCAGTACAAATAAATAAAGTGGCCGACGCTGCTCCGAAATATTTCCTCGGTTCTGTTTCTGGTTGTAGCAACCTGCAAGCCGAGGTCCATCGGCTCACATCTATGCTATAACAGAAGAGGAACTTTGGCCAACGATTTCAAGATTGGAGGAGAGCGAAGCTCCAGGACCGGATAGAATCCCTAATAGAGTGTTGAAGGTGGCAATCCGCGTGATGCAGCAAAACTTGATCGAAGTCTTTGATACGTGCTTGACTGAAGGAACCTTTCCAATAATATGGAAGCAGCAAAAGTTGATGCTCCTTCAAAAGCCAAATAAGCCAGCTGGAGTGCCAAACTCATATCGGCCAATTTGCCTGCTTGACACGCTGAGAAAACTGTTTGAACGGATAATTTTCAACCGACTTTTAGCGGTGGTTGAAGAAAAAGGCAGCTTGTCGGATCGACAATATGGTTTTAGATAGGCGCGTTCCACAGTGAATGCAATCGGAATGGTTACCAACTTATAGCGTTAGTAACAGTGGGCCTGGAGCTTTCCGAGCAAAAAACCTGGCCGTTTTCATCAGTAAGCACTGAATATTAGAATAGGAGGCAATATGGAAAAAATGACAATTAGGTATTTGGGGGTTATGATTGATTTGAGGCTGAAATTTGGAGAGCATCTGAAGTATATAACAGAAGGCAGCAGGAGTGACCGTGGCTTTTGCAAGAATTATACCCAATAAAGGAGACCCAAGATCTAGCAGAAGACTGCTTTTGGCTCAGGTGGTCACATCTATACTGCTGTACGCCTCACCAGTTTCGGCTAATTCACTGTACTCCTCTGGGAGAGCCCAGAAATCAAACTCGGCTTACCGTAAGTGCGCATTGAGTGTGTGATCGGCGTATAGAACAACTCACACGAAGCAGCCGGAATGATGCCAATGCGAATTCTGGTCCTGGAGACAAGCAGGTTGTACTCTGGTCGTCGTAACAAAAGTCCTGTGGATTTAGAACTGTGGAAAGGGAGTAAAGCATCAGGCAGTGGCAAGGCAAGTACGATGGGACCAAGCTACAACCGGAAGGTGGACACACTACCTCATCCCTGAACCCTGATATTGCAAGGTGGGTTCTCCATGTTTGCTAGACGCAAACATGGAGAACCCACCTTGCAATATCACTTTTGAACCACTTTTTAACGCAATTCCTAACGGGTCATGGAGGATACCGACAATACTTGTATCGTTTCAAGTTTGATTACTCGCCCCATTAACCTCGCTGGAAGGGAGTGGCAGAAGACGCAAGGCACGTATATTTTCGACTGTCCCAGGTTTGCAACGGGGCGCAGGCACCTTAATGCGGAAATGGGTGAAATATTAAGCCCACTAAATGTGGTTGAGCGTATGCTGGAATGCCAACACAATTGGGATGCAGTGAATGAGTTTGTCTGTAACATCCACAAAAACCTCAAGAGAAAAGTAGCTAGATGGAAGTCAGTAAATCGAAATGAAGGCTAATTTGCCATTGTCAGCTCTTCCCATCGGATATTAATGAGCTCAGACCGGGGCCGACTTCAAACATTACTGGTCGAGAAAGGAAATACTCAAAACTTCCACGCTTCAGGAGGTAGGAAAGGTCATCTTAGAAAAAGACCAACGTCCAAAATTGGCTGTAATGTCTGCCTGCTGACTCAGGAACTCGAGCAAAAACAAGCGGGATAAATTTTAATCTGAGTCTAGGTTTCCTGATTACGAGACATGGTTAACTGACCCAGAAACTATTTCGGTTTAAACTAACGAACTGTGAATCTTGCCCTTGTTGCGGTGAAGCGTCCGGGGTATGGCCTTCGGCACTCGTATACACGGAACCACGACTTCATTGGAGATCTCGAAAGTAATAGAACCGCGGATGTCACAGAGTGCTCGACCAGAAAGGAACGAAACAGCTAGCAGTCTTCCGATAGGGAGAGGCATTGGCCTTTGTAGTAATTTGACACCCAATTGCGGTAGACCCCCAAGTTTGAGTATCGTGCGAGCTATGGTTTCACAACGGCCAGCTAAAACCGTGTGTCGAAGCCGTAGGAGGACAAAGGTAGCATACAGGCCTCGCGTCCAGATGTAAACGCCAAGCTTTACCACAAAACCACGGTGTGAAACTTTCACCTCTACACTGCTGATTGACGTCACCAAATCCGATTGTCCTAGTCGAGGACCGTTTGGTAAAACTTCTTCGACAGTCTACCCTAAAGCATCCACAGCAGGCACCTATAGGTCAAAGCTTCCTATGTTAGTATGAACTTTCAAACAGGCGAAGCTGTCAACTATTCTGTGTTGCTCTCCGCGGAGCAGCAAACCTTCACTGTTCATGGAGATTCTGAGAGAGAGCACTAGGGAAATAAAACTAAATTTTGGTGATATTTGCTTTAGAATTGGAGGGTGATCTGCAAAGTGAGTGACAATACTCTTTGCCGAGAAGTTCGAAAGGTCACTATCCATCCAAAAACCTGGCGATCCATGAAATATGTAGTCAGTAATAGAAGCACAAGGGTGCTTCGGCGACGGCCAAAACAGACACAATAAGTGCTTCGTCGAGCACTTTTAGCGAAATGGCAATATACTATTACAAACCAGTGCGGTGAATCAGCAGAGGATAATGAAGTCACATCTCCTCTGACGAAGATCGTTATTCACATGGAGTCTAAAGACGACTATCCAGACGTGAGGGAACCCGAGGAGAAAGCCCAAGCTCATGCCATTAGCATGGGGAGGACAATTTGCATCTTGCCACCGCCGCTTCGGATTTCATTGCAGTCAGGTTTACCAGAAAGAACTTTTGAATCGTATTGAAACAGGAGCCCAGACAAATAAGAGTAGTAATGAAAGGACTCGATTCTTATTGGTCTACGGCACTAAGTAAAAAAGGCCACGTGTGAGCTAAGCGCGGGCGGTGAGCGACTGGAAATTGTATATTTTTGGTCGCTAAGACGAATTTCCTTTCGTTCCTCTTTAAAAATTACAATAGAACAGGGGTATGCAAGCTATTCAGTAGGTACCGAACAACAAGATTATAGCTAGGAGAGTCAAGTAACAGCTCGAGCTTCAAGTTTTGTGAAGGGGTCGTAGGCACCAACTAATCTTCGAGACTACAATGCTGAATCTTTAAGTACCATATAAATAGCTATGATATTGATAATATTCACTAGACGCGCTGGATGGTCTGGCGAGCTTCTTCTCGTGCATTCATTTCTCAACTCAACCCCATTCTGATCAATATCTTAAACGTCTATTGCTTGTTTTTACAATTGCCACTTTTATCTAATGCTATATCTTTGTTTCCTATTTTATGTCCTCTATCCGCACAACTGTAACGGGCTCAACACACACCACTCACTCTCGCTCATTTCGCCAAACAATCCAATTTGGCCGAAGGATTCATAGTCACAATCGTATACACATATCGTACGCGTCGCTTTGTCATTGCCAAAGTCGTGTCCTCGTCCTTTTGTTTCAGTTTGACTCCCAACTCCTTAGTTTTATCGTAAGTTTATCTAATAGCAGCAACAGCAGTAGCAACATTCATGTCACTTGGAATTGCGAATTGCTTGTAGTACCGCTGCCGCACACTATACTCTCAAATCCGTTAAATTCCCGTTTTCTTCCTAGAATAATAACAACAACAACAGCTTGAACAAGAAAGTCGTGACAGCATCACGGGAAAGGGAATAACATTTCATTGTTGCCGCGCCGGATTCCAGGACGACTTTTTTTTTATTTTGTTATTCCAATCTTGTTCACAGATCATGTTTGTGCTACGGTTGGCATTCGGTCGCGCCAATTTCGCTGATTCCGTTGTTTTCTGGTGGATTTTCTTGAGTCTCTCGTTTTTTTTTGGTATTTTATTAAAAAATTGCGAAGGAGGAATTTTTCTTCATATTGTCGAAATAATTTATATGCTCGTGTGCATTTGTATGTATGTCTTGTGGAAAACAGGACGAAAATTGAAATTTATTATTATGTGAAAAGTGAATGGAATGACTAATAAAGAGCGAATGTCAAATGGAGAAAGATGTGTGACAAATCTGTATGGATGCAGGAGTTGGTACCTATTAAGGACAGGACGCGTTGCTGAGCTTTAATATCCACGAAAATGCATGCTATTTTTAAATACGTAGTTGTCTCCTATTTACTATTTTATTTTTTTATTTTTAAATTTCTTTCTATTTTTACTGAAATTTTTTAAAAAGTTACCAACTGCTTTTGGAATCAATCAATTTTTATGCTTTTTGGATAATCCCATCCACAAAAAATATTTTTTTTTTTCGATTTATCCTAAATTCTCACTATCCTCCAACCACAACTATCAATGTGGTCACGTTGTCAAAATATCCCATAAATTTCTTTGCTTCGTTTCCCGAATAGATAAATCCTCTGCAACAAGGAGCCTATTCAAAGTGAAATTCTCCACAGATATAAGCAACAAATCTTTTCGAAACCACCACAGCCCACATTGTAGGGAATAGAGTGAAGACGTTTTCGTATTCGATAACGCGAAGTTGCTCTAATCCGCACATTATAGTAAATATGCATCAAGCAGCTTTCTCGCAGATATACGCAGAAGAGATGATCTATCTTCGAGAGCGGCTAAAGTGGACTTTGCTATGATTTAATATTAACATTTCATTGAATTGCTAGTTTATGACGTATGTTCGTATATTGGTGACCTTTTTATGATAAACTAGATATCATGTCATTATGCCAGGATGTTGTGTTTTTTCTTGTGCACCAGGATTTACGATTTCGGGTGTTCTGTTATATACCAATTTTTGATATTGGTAGCATTTATACGACTCAGCAAAATGTAAGCCTTGGATTGTTTATGGTGTTGGTGAATTAATGAAAATGATGGAAATAGCGATAATAATAATGCTGAATACTGATAAGTGTTTTCGACATTGTTGATAGACTAGGATCAGTATACGGATTATATTTTGATGTCACAGTATTTTCGTAAAATTAATCTTGAACTTGACCTTCTCAGACTGTGTTGGATTTATTAAATCATCATTCAAAGTAAGACATTAAATAAAAATTTCATACTCTTCGCTGTCCCATTCAATTTCTTGAATTTGGGGCTCCAGAACGTTTCCATCCAAATTGGGCGCTTAAGGATTCTCGTAGTTATCTTCCTCATAATTCATGCCATTTGAGACAGCAGAGGTGAATGATTCGTTGTCGGAAGGTATGTCCTCAAAGAATTATTGAAACTCTCCCAAAGACATAATTTCTATTGCGGAAAATTTCCACGACGTACGCACCCCTAGAACAAACGCCTTACAGAATGTCGGTTCAGCTTGCGTACAAGTCCGCAACTCAGTGGGACATTTTCATGTTTTCAACAAATGCTAATGTACAGTACTGATGCAACCGCGAAATCATTTATACATTATTTCGTGACGATTTGCTTTTCGAATTTGACTCTTTTTGGGTCGTTCAACAAAAGTTTAACGAAAGTTGAAAATGAGTTGAACCTAAGTTGAAAGTTACACTTTTTGGGTCATTCAACAAAAGTTGAGCGAAAGTTGAACGTGAGTTGAACCTAAGTTGAAAGTTACACTTTTTGGGTCGTTCAACAAAAGTTGAACAAAAGTTAAACGAAAGTTGAACGTGAGTTGAACCTAAGTTGAAAATTACACTTTTTGGGTCGTTCGACAAAAGTTGAACGAAAGTTGAACGTGAGTTGAACCTAAGTTGAAAATAACACTTTTTGGGTCGTTCAACAAAAGTTGAACGAAAGTTGAACCTAAGTTGAAAGTTACACTTTTTGGGTCGTTCAACAAAAGTTAAACGAAAGTTGAACGTGAGTTGAACCTAAGTTTAAAGTAACACTTTTTGGGTCGTTCATCAAAAGTTGAACGAAAGTTGAACGTGGGTTGAACGTGAGTTGAACCTAAGTTGAAAGTTACACTTTTTGGGTCGTTCAACAAAAGTAAAACGAAAGTTGAACGTGAGTTGAACGTGAGTTGAACCTAAGTTGAAAGTAACACTTTTTGGGTCGTTCATCAAAAGTTGAACGAAAGTTGAACGTGAGTTGAACCTAAGTTGAAAGTTACACTTTTTGGGTCGTTCAACAAAAGTTGAACGAAAGTAGAACGTGGGTTGAACGTGAGTTGAACCTAAATTGAAAGTAACACTTTTTGGGTCGTTCAACAAAAGTTGAACGAAAGTTAAACATGAGTTGAACCTAAGTTAAAAGTTACACTTTTTGGGTCGTTCAAAAAAAGTTGAACGTGAGTTGAACCTAAGTTGAAAGTTGAATTCGAGTTGAATTCAAGTTGAACCCAAGTTGAACCCAAGTTGAACTCAAGTTGAACGTAAATTGAACCCAAGCCCAACCTCTGTTGAACCTTGAATGGCACCCAACACTCACAGCCCTGCTAGCCATAATCAGTGAACAATAAATCCAAAGAGACGGGGGAATGCAAAAATTGTCGTAGTATTCGTGAACACTCTCTCAACCACATGCATTGGCTTATGTACTTCGACTGAATCTCCATCACCCGATGACTGTCTCGATGAAGAATCGGTGCCAATTCATCGAGAGACATTTTCTTGAAATTTCGGTCAGTTTCGCTTCCTTGTCGTCATTTTGCGCCGATGGGTAATATTTTTCTTTGTATAGCGGAACCTTTTTCACTTCAACCCTTCTGTCGGCACCTACTACAATATGTGTAAAAAATACTTTGATATGAAGTATTTTTTAAGTTGGCTAAATAGTTTTAAGTATAATCTAAGTAAGTTTTTATTTTGACTTAAATGTTCAATTTAATAAATAATTGTATCTAGAGAAATACATAATATTGATCAATTGTAAATTAACATTAAATATCGTTTCTGTTATTTAGGTAAGATATTTTATAAAATAATTTAATTGTTAATATAAAATAAAAAAGACTGTTATTTAGTTTCAGAAACAATTTCTGTTATTTTGATCAATATTATATATGCATATTCTATACCCAATAGGTCTGGCTGGACCTACTGAGAATTTTTTTTTTATTTTTTAGAAAAAGTAAAATTTTTATCGGTAAAATCATTCTATCCATTCTTTACTGCAATTTTTCAACAATAAAAGCAGCAAAATAATTTTTGTAGATATACTGGAAAAGTTTTTAAGTAGATATATTTTGAGGTGGTTTTAGTACAAACGTGTTTCTCCCTTATTTTCTTCTTTTTTTGCTTCGCTATTTGCATTGTGTTTATCTAGTAGATATTTCGATCGAATTTTCTAATTCCAATATCTTTGGGGAAATATTAAGCACTTTGTTGGCAGATTTTACCTCGATATTAGTCTGCAGATTTAGGGAAATAAGTGGGAAGAAATAGGGAATTTTCAAGGCAAAAATCATTTAATTCTAAATTTTTCGTAAATTTTTTGATCAAATCTATTTAGAAAGACGTTTGCAAGTCACTCATACTTAGTCCTTACTATTACAAAGGAAATAAAACTGGGTTGAATTTCCTAGGATCAAATCTCAGTTGATTAGGTGGTGTTATAAAATGTGACGAAATTAGGCATACCCATTTTCCGAAGTTCACGGCTTTTTATAGAAAAATCTCAGAAATTTTTATCGTTTATAGTTCAAATTGAGTTTAAATGACATTATTACATCATAAATAACAGAATTTAATATTTGCACTTCTTACTTCAAGAGAAAAATGGGGGGAATAACTATAGGTCTGGCCAGACCTATTGGGTATCAAAAAGCACTATACATTGAAAATCATCAAAAACATTCTCAAAACTTCAACCGATTTTTTCAAATTTTTGCAAATTGCTTCCAAACATATTATTCTAGGATATCATGAAATATGAAGTCGCTGCGATTTCATCTTCTATGCTTTTTACACCAAAATATTGTGCCAAAGGTCTGGCCAGACCTTCGTGCCGACAGAAGGGTTAAAGTTGGCCTTCGTAGTGTGTGCCTCTGCATCGAATAATTTGAATAAATTCTTTTTCTTCTCTGTACCGTAACCCCTTGTGGGGCATGGTGCGATCACTCAGCCGTTTATAGGCTATTTCGGAGTGCTTGTTGCAAGCACTATATATTTCCTATACGCACATGTACGGAAA
This sequence comes from Microchrysa polita, assembly GCA_949715475.1. Lineage (NCBI taxonomy): Eukaryota > Metazoa > Arthropoda > Insecta > Diptera > Stratiomyidae > Microchrysa > Microchrysa polita. The sequence goes on along the minus strand of OX454418.1, from coordinate 36,267,781 downwards.
TTTTGGAACACGAGAGCGTGCTAAATGAATAAATTACTGATGAAATAATTAATGAAACTAATCGACTATTGCATATACGTTGTTCATCTAAGAACGCATGAATGAAATTCATCGTTTATTTCATTAGGGCGAACTTGATGAACTCTTCGGGGAAATTCATTAAATTTACCATCAGTTTCAGCATGATGAATTCGCCAGTGAAACTCATCGTACTTTTCATCAGTTCCTTTCTGATGAATTCATTGATGATCCGCACCGCATCTATCATCACTACCTCTCTAATGAAATCATGAGGGAAAGTCATGTTTGGGTTCACGTGGTCTTCATGCAGTCGTTCACCATATCTTTGAAAAATGGGAATTTAGTCCCTCGGCTAGAACAAATGGAATGATTCGGTTCATCCAGAGATTCATGATGCCGGCATCGATGCATTCCTTATGCCATGGCTAGTAGGGAGGGTACTGTAATGCCAAACGTAACGCTTTTTCGTTGCAATTTTCGTGACGATTTTCGATTTATGTGCCAGAGTCAAGACATAAAAATGTCGAAAAAATGGCTAGTAATATTGAAGAGTTTTGTAAGCTATATAATCAGATCCGGATTTCTCATATGGGCAACCTGGGCAACTGCTCGGGGCAGCTTATTACCGAGGGCGGCATATTTCCAATAACTGAGATACACATTTACAGATCTCAAGTAACAGTTAACATTATTAGAAAAAAATTAAAGTTTGTGAAAGCGGCCTTTCCAGCTATAGTGGCAGTTTCCTTCCTTTTTCCAGCGTCGCTTGGAGCCTGGTGCACGGATTTACCTATAATTTAATGAACATGGAGCAGTTTGAAAAGTTTCAAAAGTGTTTTAATGATTTTTTGCTTATTTAAAGACACTTATTCCAAAACGTGCGAAAAAAAATCAAAATTATTATTTAAAACTAGGATTTCGCAGCCGTCCTATACAGGGTGTCCGGAAACTTCCGCATAAACGCACCAGATTGTGATTCCTCATGTGATTTCCAGCAAAAAAAGTTGTATGAACATACCCCCTTAGCTAAACCCTTTAGCTGCCACAGGCATTTTTAGAAAAAAATCATTTTCTTGCACGACTTAAAGCTCGATATCTCCAAAGCTAGACCAGCTAGAAAAATGAAACGTAATGGTTATTACAGCCAACAAATTTGCCTATAAAATAAAACTAACCACACTAAAATCCGAGAAGGGGTTTGGTTTTTACTGAGCTTCCTAATCAAATTTGTGTGATTTGACCCAAAAACAGTCTATTTTTTCATCAAAATTTTCTCCAACTTCTGCCAGGGTGAGGTGCTCGTATGATTCTTTTAAAAATTGGCGCATAGTGTAACGATCATTTCTTTCTTACATAATTTTATTCTAGCTTCGTTATTTCTAACAGTTTAAAAGTCTTAAGTCCAAAAAAACTAGGGTTAATTTTGGCTCAATTTCGACATACCTTGAACTGATTTCGCCAATATTGCAGATCTTAAGGAGCACTGTGAATTGAATTCGAGCTAAAATTAACCCTAGTTTTCTACACTTAACGTATGCGTTTATGCGGCAGTTTCCGGACACCCTGTATATAGGCACATGGGCAGCTATGCGGATACACTGTTTTGGTATGATTTTCGACATATTACTTAACGAAAATAGCAGTTTTCAGCATCTTGGCCATGTTTTCGGCCGAAATTTCTTTAGTTAGTAGTTTACTCATTATGTTCCCTATGAGACACATATGACTAATGGCGTTTGTAATTCTGTCATCTATGAGTCATATGTGCCCCATAATAATATGTATAAAGACGTTCAGATATTTCACATTGAAATAATAGTTGATTATTTATTTCTAAGTATAGCTTTGACGTTAAAAACAATTTAAAAGACATTTTAAGATCGGCTTATCATCAATTTTTATCAATTGATTTTTTGATGAAAAATCGATTTTAAATTTTAAATTTTTGTATGTTTGAACGGGTGTACTTCGGAAGATACGAGCAACTTCGTACCGGACAATGTGCCGATTTATTGAAAATTTTGTGTAGTTTCAGAAAGTGATGTCATGTCTCGGTGGTGGTGTGGCAAATTTTGATATAGTTCTGCAAATCGGGTATTTTGGCAATTACATTGTAACGGGTTAAAAATAGAGAAGTCCCGTTGTACAGTAATTGTCCCAAATGAGCAACACTACCTACCATTAAAATATCCTCCACCATGAATGGGCACTCTGTATATTTTTTTCGTTCTTTTTTAGTTTTTTTTATTAAGAAAGAATCTTGTTTACTTAAAAAGACTCGTATACAAATTGAGGAAACGTTTACTTTGGTTTTCTCTGGGCACAACTTTTTTTTCTCTTTAACACGTAATATTTGTAATTTTCCAAGTCTAAAGACCCTAATTTGTATATGTCGCTGGAAAGCTAAAATAATGAGGCAATTTTTGTCAACTTAGTACATTTGTGAGTTCAAAGTACCGTTACAATTTTACAATTTGAATCTTCAATGAAAAATCTATTTTAGAATTTCTGTAGATTTTGAATGAAAGTATCTGGGAAGTAATTGGGAAAACAGTTATTTTATGTAGAATTTTGTGCAGTTGCAGAGAGTGAAGTCAAACCTCGGATTAAATATTTGGGAGTGTCGTAAATAGAGATTTTGCTCGCAAGTCGAGCTTTTTGACACTATTTACAAAAAATGTTAAAATTTTCTAACGGTTAAAGATAGAGGGGTCACGTAGAACATTAATTCTACCCAAATGAGCTGTACTATCATCCAATATTGAATGTACCATGAGTCGTGAGACAACTTGTATAAAAGAAAGTCGTTTTAGTTACATCATTCATAAGTCAAGAACGGCTAGACCCATTTCCATTCCGACCAGAATAGCAGAATAATTTATTGAAACATACGAAAAATTCCCAATGAACAAACATTCACAATGGGTTCATTTCGCCTACTTCTGCGTGTATTTCTTGAACATATCAACGGATTTCAGTCAATTTGCTCCACAGGATTGGTCTCTACCCCAATTAACAGAACAACTATTGACACATATGAGTCGTAGTTGTGGACGAAGAGGACTGCGATTCAGCGATGCTCGAAAAACTCAATTCCGGGGGGTTACTTCGAGATGCGCAAAGATTATCTTCCTGAATCCATCAAAAGGGTTGAAAAGGTGTTGAAAGAGTGCTCTTCCATTATCGATCAACCCTTCAAATGGCGAATGCCGAACCCTGCCCTGCCGAGGATAAAAGGCCAAACCAAAGTAAACAAGCCCGGTAACGAGTTCAGGGAAATCGTCGCAGCCACTAACTACCCGACGCAGAACATCGTGATGTGGCTACTTCAGAGGTTCAACAGCCTAAAGCGGATTTACAATAAGTCTGTCGAATAGGGAGGATCTCATCGCTAAACTCAATAATGTGGCCCAATTTCACCAGCTGGTATCGTTTGACGTCCAGGTGCTCTTTCCCAGCATCCCTGTAATGGACGCTCTCACCACCCACCAGGAAGAACGGCTGCTATCGAAGGGCCCTTCATCGCCTGCCTGGAGGAGAGAAGTTAATCTGCTCATGAGACTCGCTAAGGTAAGCTGACCAGACGTACAGCATTTTGCTGTACAGTACAGCATTTTGACCTGTCGTACAGCATTGGGAAATGTACAGCAAAATGTACAGCATTCCCAATGTCACACAATGAAACCTAATTCACTACATCAGTGGTCGACAAAGGGCGTCTTGTGAGCCACATGGGGCTCTTTGACTCATAGTGTGTGAAGACTCAAAGCATTTTCAAACTCTTGCACAAATTATTCTAAAAAAAACATATTTACCGTTATCTGCTTAAAATATATACCCCTGAGTGACCATGGTAGTATAAAAGTCATAGCCTATGTTCTACTATCCGTTTGAATTTTTTTTCGTAGAAATTCGCAGAATCAAGGAACTCACAAAGGCGCAGTTAAGGTTTCGAATCGTCGTCAATAAGTACGATTTCAAAATATGTTTAAATTTTAGCAGCTGCTTTTCGTGTTGTTTCGTAAGGCCGTCCATTACAAATTATATTTTAATAATAACGCATGATCCAATTAGGCTGGTACTAGTGATTTTTTGTTTCTTGAATCGATCGAGCCAAAACAAATGTCCAAAAATAGTACGTCCTCTGGAATGTTATTGGCCTTGGGTCGCATCTTTCGATGGTAACGGCTAGCACTCTGAACTTTTCAGCGAAATATGCGCCATAAAATCTTTACATTGGCCGCTTCATTCCCGCCCTATAAAAAAATCGAAAAATAGTTTCCTATGGAATTTTATTGGTCTTGGGTCGCATCTTTGAACAGCTGTAACTGTCGAAAAGCTTTGAGCTAGCGATCGAGATCCCGGTGCTGGATTCTAAAACTCCAGCTCGACTTTCGTGCTCCATTTCGAATTCATCATTCAAGTACCACTAGTTGAGGATCTGTGAAACATCATGTAATTTTTCCTCCTATGAAGACCGGTATGCAAGGTATATTTGCAGCAGCACATTTATGTGATCCGACCCGCGAATACGTCTTGTAACAAAAATTTAATTTAGGTCAGTAAATTATCATACTAGAACTTACCGTTATATTATAGTGAGTCATACATTTTTCATAAGGAAATTGTGTCCCCTATGCACTGTTGTATTTAGAAAAGTTCATCTCTACAAAGTCCCAGTCCAACGCTCAGGTCCACAAATTTTGAATGTTGTGAACTGTGGAAACTATTTTCGGCGTTGCCCCATTACAGCACATCCGTCCTCTCCCACTCTTAATGTACAATTATTATCGAAGGGCTCGAACCAGCAAGCCTAGGGTTACTTAAACAATAGCAATATACGACATTTTCTCGCTTTTTATGGTTCAACAAAACTCTATTGCCCATAGGTATAAATTTACCTCACCTAAAAAATTAAAGCATTACTGACTGTTGTTTGAGTGAAGAAGTATGCAATATATTCTTGGGCTCGCGTATCCGGGTCCAGTGTCGTGCCGCTTTTGCCTTCCCTTTTCACGGCTCTGAGAAAAACGACTTCATTGTTACAGGAAAATATTTTATTTCAAAATTTGGAGCCTGTATGAAGCCTTACGAAATTTACCAAAGTTTCGCTTTTTCCAAATTCAAATCGACGTGAAGAGGGGGGGGAGGGGTAGTATGGTTGAGCATTTGTCTAAAAACTGGATTCCGCAAATATGTGTACAGCATTGGGCCTCCGGGAGTCTGGTCAGCTTACGCTAAGGTGTTAATGACAGAGAACTACCTCACTTTCCGGGGCAGAGCACCAAAGGGATTTCCATAGGGAATCCAGTCTCTCCGTTCGTAAGTGAGATAATTATGAACAGGGAAAACATCGTTTTGTCTGTATTTTTGAACGTCTTAGCTAATTTTCAAAGATTATGTCCGAATTTTCGAGCTTGTAACAACCCCGAATAATAGCAGAATAAGTATTTAAATCTTCGGAAAATTCACAATGTTAGTTGTTTTTCACAAGCTTTTCTCAACATTTCTTAAACAAATTACCGAATTTCAGTAAGCTTAACCTAAATTATTGGTCTCTACCCAGTAAAAGGTGGATGGCTACCAATACTACAATACCTTTCCATTGAAACGTGCTAAAAATTACAATTACCAAAATTGTGAAAATACTTCTTTCTCACATACTTCTGTCTTTATCTTCTGAGCTTGATGAAGATGGTAAAAAAATCGTTATCGACGTAGTAAAAAAATCGCTGCACTATATAACCTTTTCAAAAATTTCACCTTGCCTTTTTCACCGCTCCAAATGCTGCCGGAGCAGCCATGATCGGGACAATTTGCAGTCAGGAGGCACATAAAAATAGATGACAGCGAGTGGCCTCTCGTAACTGACGTAGGCTGCGTACCAGCACACTTGTGAGTGTGCTACAGTGGCTGCGTGGATCCCATATTTCCTGTTTCATTTCATGGCTTGTGAGCTGGAGTACACAATTTAAACCATTAGGTCCCTTCGGGAAGTTAGTGGAATTCAATTTATTTTCATCTGAAAGGCTGACAAATGCTATATAGCTTTGCTATTTTAGGGACCTTGTAAACAACGGGTCTCATATTCAGTGCCTTTCAAATTACTTAATCAAAATTTATTTTCTAGCTGAATCATACCAGCAATAAAATTTAGCCACTGTTAATACTTTGATAAATTTAGGGGAAATCCTATTAAAACCGTTAATCATATTTCAATCGATAAAGGATTTATAAATATTCTGACGATGCTACTTTGCTAAGATGAAAGTGACAGACGAAACAAACTGATTTCGCAAGTGGAATATGCAGTTCGAGATACACAAATTGTACTGAAAATAGACAGATATTGGAGGCCAGAAGAAAATCAATCTCATCTCCATTTTTTAAATTTGACTCTAAAATTAGCAAAAAAACGAGACCGAGGCTAATTTCGCTCGCGGCAAAATTTGGATACCCTTTGCTCCCGTCGGGCTAAAAGTTTTTTCGGGCGTACCTACGACTTGTATTTACCCCCCCCCCTATTCTTTTCCTTCTGTTTTCACAAAAATTCGGTTGCGTCGACAAAACAATATATTTGTGTGGGTTTTGGTTGGAATAAGTGAGCAAATAAAAATATTTACTCAGAAAATTTTAGGGGGGGATGCGGGAGCATGGCCTCATAGTACGATTCCATTTGTTTCGACTTTTTTCGTTGCTTTGATAAAGACACATTAATTCAAGGTTTTGTGAAATTGGTGTAAAAAATGTTTCTTAGAAGAACCAAAATGGGGGGGGGTGTTTGGGTTTGTATGGCCGCCCTATGACCCTATGGTCCGATTTGATCCATTCTTACATACGTTTTGTGTCATCAATAGAAACACATTTGTGTGAAATTTGGTTGAAATTGGTGCAAAAATAAAAAAGTTTTTCTTAGAAGAACCTAATTTGGGGGGCTAGGTTTGTATGGCAGCCCCATGACCCTATGGTCGGATTTGATCCATTCTTACATATGTTTTGTGTTATCAATAGAAACACATTTGTGTGAAATTCGTTTGAAATTAGTGCACAAATAAAAACGTTTTTCTTAGAAAAACCTAATTTGAGGAGTCGGGTTTGTATGGCAGTCCCTTGACCCCATTGTCCGATTTTACCGATTCAAACATACAAACTGCCTGCAGCGAATAGAAGCATTTGTGCATTTATGAGCGAAGGGTATAAACAAAGAAATAACATGCGTGGCAGTCCACTAGGACCGCAGATCGGTGAGTGACATCCAATTTCCAAGATCTAAACTGCTGTTTTGTTGAGATGTTGAGATCAACAGCACGCCCAGCAATGTTATTTATAAATGGATACTTGTTTACAATCTGAGCGACATCATAGGCCGTCACATAGGTCGTGAGTGTGAAAAACACCATAAAATAAATTCGTTCACGGTGAGTCTGGAACCATGACCCTGTGCACCAACCACGCTACTCTAAAATTTGCTAACGATATTTCTGCGACCGGAAATTTCAAGAATCATGATGTTGAAAAATTTTGGGTTTGCCCCCCCCCCCCACACTGACTTAAAACCTGGCTACGCCCATGCTTCTGAGCAGATAAGTGGATTTCAGTAGCATGAGTCCCATCGAATATGTCTGCACCTCGAACAGCAGAATAACTATTTTTAAAATAAACAGTATTTTACCATACTTTTGAACAGATTAGCAGATTTCCATTTCTCGCCTGATTTATTTCCGCTCTCATCATCAGCTGAATGATTTCCACCCTCAATAGCAAAATACCTATTTAGTACAGTATTTAAAGACACAAAACGGCCGTTTACTTAAAAAAAATACGTAATGGCTGAAATTTGCTGGAGATGTTAGGGGACATGTCTTTTATCTAAAATTGAGTTATCGTATTCGTGGGGGTGGGGGAAGTTGGAGTATATTGCCTATTTATAGGCGAATTTTGTATTTTTCGTTAATATCATTCTTACTGTTAACCCTACAGTAAAGTGATGTATAGGAGTTTTGTTTCTAATCAAATTATCTATCCAACGGTACCTACATGAATTTCATCGGTCAAGTAGTTCCGTTATAATGACCAGTTAAAGGTGAAAATAGTACCAATAATGGGAATATTTTGCTTAAATAAAACATGTAATGACTGTAATTCGGTGGAGTCATTAAGGGATGCCTTATAAATCTATATCAGGGGGGCGGGGTGTGTAGTTATAGTAAATTGCCTACTAATAAGCTAAATTTGCGTTTTTGCTTCATATCATTCTTATTGTTGACCCTACAGTAAAATGTGTATATTGTGTATAGATGTATAGATGTTTCATTTCTTATCAAATAATCTATCAAACGGTATCAATCAATGTCAAACGTCAAAGAGGCCAATAAGAACGGGTTTTGTATTTTTTTAATAGCAGAAAAGTAGGAGACTTTTTTTTGCAAACTAACTGCATACCTAGGGATACAAAAGTATCTTTTAAATGTTGATCCAACTACCTCTAATTCTAATTAATCCCACCCCAAAGTTACTCGAGCAATTCCATGCATGTCATAATTTTCTGACCATTTTCGCCTCTTTGCCACTGGTTCGAAATTTTATTTTAATTGGAAATTATGATAGTTTATATAGTTACGATATTTTGATATGTAGGTATGTGTTTTGAGTTGCAACTAACTACAAAACCCTGTGTACTATTCGTATAGTTAATCCTGTTACAGCATTTACAGTTACACTATTACCTATGCCTTTGCTAATTGCTTCGATTGATATAAAACTTTACAGATTTACCCATAAAACATAAATGAAGTAAACTGTGGTTACTGCGTAAAGCATATTTCATTTTTTGGAACGCTAATTGACCTAGCTTGATTTTGATCTCGTTAAAGAGATAATAATTCAATCAGCAAGAACACACATTTATACAATTTGACATAGCGAAGTTTTTAGCAATCACTAAATACACATTTAAATAAGCAATTTACACCAACTTCCTCCATCCCAACTAATACGAAAACTCAGCTTTAGACAAAAGATTCGTCTCTTGCTTACATCTACATAAATTACGTTTTTTTTTTTAAAGAAAATAGCCATTTATTGAACTGTTTTGACCCTTGACCGGTAACTACAACGGTTCTACTTGACCCACGATATTGGCTTAGGCACCGTTGAATAGACAATTCGGTTAGAAACAAAACTTCTACACATCACTTTACTGTAGTAACACTGGTAAGAATGATATTAAGGAAAAACGCAAAATGCCCCTATAAATAGGCAATTTACTATAACTTCCCCCACTCCCACCAATACGAAAACTCAGATTTAGACTTAGGACATTCTGCTTAACATCTCCAAAAAATTTCAGCCATTACGTGTTTTACTTAAGCCAAATATTCTCATTATTAGTGCTATTTTGCCCTTTAACCGGTCATTATAACGGAACTACTTAGCCTACGATATTGGCTTAGGTACCGTTGAATAGAGAATTTGATTATAAACAAAACTTCAACACATCACTTTACTGTAGGAACACCAGTAAGAATGATATTAAGAAAAAACGCAAAATTCCCCTATAAGTAGGCAAATTACTATAACTTCCCCCACTCCCACAAATACGAAAACTCAGATTTAGACTTGGGGCACGTTGCTTAACATCTCCGCTGAATTTCAGCCATTATGTGTTTTACTTAAGCAAAATATTCTCATTATTAGTGCTATTTTGCCCTTTAACCTGTCATTATAACGGAACTATTTGGCCTACGGTACTAACTTAGGTACCGTTGAATAGACAATTTGATTATAAACTAAACTTCTACACATCACTTTACTGTAGGAACACTAGTAAGAATGATATTAAGGAAAAACGCAAAATTCCCCTATAAGTAGGCAAATTACTATAACTTCCCCCACTCCCACAAATACGAAAACTCAGATTTAGACTTGGGGCACGTTGCTTAACATCTCCACCAAATTTCAGCCATTACGTATTTTTTTTAAGTAAAATATACCCGATTACTGTACTAATTGAAACATTTGCAACATTGACCACGATAAAAAAATGTGAAAGCAGTTTATTTTCTCCATTTTCTGTGTATATCTGTTGATCGAATTATCGTGCTACTGGAAATTATCTGTTCCCTCCCCTCAGGGCCGGCTCTAATATATGTGCATATTAAACAATTTAATTTTCAATTAATATTTTTTAAGAACATCTTTAGACAAAATATGATTGTAATACAGCACCACATACCAGGAAGGAATCGTGGCGCTCGTGCCAAAATCTCGAAGAGCCGCCCCATTCAAATATCTCAAACGTGATAAGGTGAATGAAATTTTAGTTTGGTTATATTTTCCTATGAATTTGAGTAAACTATTCCTGTCAAATGTTTAGTTAAATTCTTCAAATAGCATGAAATCTATCATAATTAATAATCCGGCGAAATACAGGAGAGTTTTTGATTATTGAAAACGGATCCCTAATTAGCCATCAACGAAATATGAACTTCTTCTTGTTCAATTCAGGTAGCAGTACAGCGGATGAATTTGTTGTAACCGTGGATCCAAACATATTCTTTTAGGATCAGATGCTCCTTTGTAAGTTTTTAAAAACACACCCACCCATCCGATGTCGATACCATTGACGTGGGGATTAAATCGTATCATCGCACTCCCCGCCCCAATATACCTACTTATTTTGCTTAGCTGCAACAGACACGTTGGCCCTAAAACAGTATAATGCAAACGCAAAGCAAGGACCATACGAGTAGTCGCACGAACTAGTTGCTGTCCTATTGTGTAATTCACAAACTTCGTGCTACGTCGCAAAATCAAAAAAATTAAAGTTCAATTGCCATTGTAGGGAGTAGTTTTAGAGTCTGTTTTAGCGAATGGTGCCCCGAAACCAAGCCTATTGAAAGCCGTTGGAAGAAATTTAACGTGTCCGAAAATCTTAGAAGACCCTGTCCGCCCTGTCGCGGCTATGATTCTACAGATCACTTGTGTTCATCGGGACGATTTCACTGCCGTGTTTTTTTTTCAGTATAACGAGAGTAATCGATTCAGCGATGTCTGTGGTCTGCCTCTAGTGAAGTCGTTTATGCGGGCAGTTTAGAATAGTTTTTCACTTCACTTTCTTATGCTTTTGAACATACAAACAAATTTTGGGACTTTAGTAGTTTTGCCCCACCCGCCAATTGATAATATCTAAAAGGTGGGGCGATACGAAGTTCGCCGGGCCAGCTTGTGTTACGATAAAACAACGAAGGAAATTGACGATTTTTCTTAATTTAGACAATATGTTTTATTTGTAAATATTACTTGATTTTATACAGAAATATGTTTTATCGATATACCTATACAAATCACATACACCTAGCCACTAGAATGAACTTAATAATCTACAACAACTTCAATAGCAAACAAAAATTTGGTAAAAAAACTATTCTATTATCGAAGCAAGCCGCTTTTTTGCGAACCATTTATGAAAGAAATTGCAAGAGATTTTCTTATTTGCAAAAATCACTTCCGAATTCCTTTTGCTTTTGCCTTCTTCTTTTTTTGCGCAAATGTTGCTTGCGCCGGCCAACGAAGCTGGTGAGCAACCTACGCTCTAAGAACAATTCATATTTTTATAAAATTTGCAAAGTCCCAGTTTTTGGGTCTGGCCCTTTCCGTGAGTGTGCTACAGCTTGTATTATTTAAAGGGATATCGCATGCCTTGCGCAATGGCATTCAAATGAGGAGAAAGCTGCAAAACAGACCGACTCGCACAGGTGCCATCTAATTTGTGATCCGAGGCCATGGCGCCTTTGGGATCGCCGGTTGTCTTCTTTACATAATTTGGACTCCTTTCAAGCTGGTCCACCTGCTAAGATCACACAAAATTCTTTCGGGAAAATTAAACGAAGTCTGCTGCGTCTCCACCCATGCGCTTGGATTGGCGTTTCTTTTTTGATTATTTTATATATTCAAAAGAAACCGAACCGAACTAGAACCATCTAGAACTCTACCATAAATACCGGATTAAGTACTATTGAAATATTCTGAAAATTCACAATGAGAAAAATTATCAGAACAATTGCTCCTCACATTATTTTGCCTCTTTCTGTTAATGTCAGTAAATTCCGCCCAATAGCTATATTTCTTGATCGAATTGCCGTATTTCAGTAAAATATAGGTACTGAGTCCACGGTCCAGTGGCCTATATTTCCGGAACAGATTTCAGGAACCCATTTTTAATGGCTTACTCCCCCAATAACAAAGTAGCTCTTGGAATTTCTGGGAAATTACTATAGGGTACCTCATTTTCTCCAATTCGTCTATATATCTTGAGCGGGGAAACGGTTTCCAGTAATTCTGTCCCATAAAGACCACCCGAATAGATATTGAAATATCTGCAAAATTGACCCAGAAAAAATTATCAATGCAGTTTACTTTCCAATCCTTTTGTCGGATTAGTGAATTTCTATAAATTCCACAAACACCCATCTGAATGAGTTCTACACTCAATAAAAGAGACTCATCAGTAAATTTGGTTAGGAGTTAGGATTTAAATACAAACTTTATTCCTCACTCGGTTAGAACCCGACTTAACAATGTTCGACTTAATGCCGCGAATAAAGACATCCCAGTCTCAAAGATACCGTACATATATAGGACCTTTAATGTTCAATATACTCCCAAACGACATCAGATTGGCTATTTTTAGTACTCAAATTTTTAAAACTAAGGCCCGTATTTATGAACATTCCTTAACTCAAGGAGACCTTGAGTCAAGGATGCCGAAATTCAATAAATTAAATGTAATTTCCCATAATTTTTGATAGAAATCATTTATATTCAGGAAACAATGCATCCTTGATTTAAGACGAAACTCAAGGAGACGGGAGACCTTAAGTTTTCAATAGACTGGAAATATTATGTATATTTCAAGGAAGGTGGGAAGGTGACTTCAAGTGAGGTTGACTATAGAAAATTTCAAGATCTCCTTGAGTTTCTCCTTAAATCAAGGATGCATTGACTCGTGAATATAAGTGATTTCTATGAAAAAGTATGGAAAATGACATTTAATTTGTTGAATTTCGGCATCCTTTACTCAAGGTCTCCTTGAGTTAAGGAATGTTCAAAAATACGGGCCTAAATTACAATTTTGGCTACTTAACTTCAATTTAAATGAATTTTTTAGCACCTTTAATTTATTTAGTTCATAATATTATTCTAAATTATAAGCTTATAGCTTTTAACTTCATAAATAATTTCATTCATTCATTCATAATTCATTTATTGCATGATATAAGACGTATACAGATTATTATTATTATAAAAAATAGAATTGCAATCCTCCTCCTAAGTGTGTACTTGTGTGGGGAGGGATTATTTTGTAAAATTTATACTATTAGACAGTATTTAAAAAACTAAATTTAACATTTAATGTAAACAAAGTAAAAATTAATCCTTCGAAGTGCTGTGTTTAAAAAATACGGAAAACAGATATAAACTATGTTTAAAATACTAATTCATGCAGTTATAAAAATATAATAAAAAATATAAAATTGAAGAAAATTGTGGTTTGGTTAAACATTTTCATTTTTCAATATATCAAATGTTTGATAGAACTCATCCATGCCGAGCTCTAATAGCCAAGATTTCAATTTCAATTTAAATGTTGGAGACATTAAAAAAGATTCTCTAACCTCAAGTGATAGTTTATTAAAAGCGAATGGCCCGATATAATTCATAAATCTCTGGGACACATTTTTCTTATATTGGGGTACCAATACCCTTATGTTATTATATCTTGTATTTGTGGCATGATTAATGAAGACTAACTGATTAATTTTATAGTGATGGAGTAATATTGTTTTTATATATAGTGATCGAATGTGTAGTACTTTTGCCAATGGGTAAAGGTCACGCGTTGGAAAAAGATTTGGTAATCCGTACATTACTTTGAGAATCATGTTTTGGGTAGACTTTAGGGTCTTCAAGTGCGATTCATATGCACCACCCCAAACTGTTAAGCCATACTGGAGCACAGATTGAATCAACGAAAAATATATTTGTCTAATTTGTGAAACAGTTAAATAGCGTTTGATGGTTTTGAAGATGTATATCATTTGTCGAGTTGTCTTATTCACATTATCAATGTGTTTATTCCATTTCAGAAATCTATCCATTGTGATTCCTAAGTATTTAACGGCGTCGGCTTGGTCGATATGCAAACAACTGCAGCTTCTATTATTTGGGTTAGCAAAGTTATTGCAGCCTATTTTGTGTATCTGGATACTTTCTATCTCCGGCTGTCCTCTAGAGTTCGCAGAGAAAGTCATAACTTTAGTTTTATTAAGGCTTAGTTTTAAGCAGTTATTATCTAGCCATATTTTTATATCTTTCATCATTTTTTCAGCGCGTTTCAATGAGTCTGCCCAACTATATGAGGAAGTTAGTAAAATTGTATCATCGGCAAATGCTACAATTTTCCCATTTAAAACTTTCGTGTCACATAGTTCATTCACATATATTGAATATAAAATTGGAGATAAAACCGTTCCCTGTGGAACTCCATATCCATTATTTGTGACCCACTCGCTATATTGGTCTCCTATTTTTACACATTGTTTCCTATTAAGGACGTAGCTTTTCAGTAGCATTAATGGAAGCCCTTGTATGCCTATTGCCTCTAATTTTTGGATAAGTTTTTCCTGTGAAATCGAATCGAACGCTTTTGCTAGATCCATGAAGATTGCAATAGGTTTATTGTCCGATTCAATTTCAGTATGTAAATAGCTACACACAGCAATTAACGCATCTTCCGTACTCACTCCCTTCTTAAACCCATACTGATTTTCTGATATAATTTGGTTTTCTTCTAAGTATTTTTCTAATCTATCCTTTATGCACTTTTCAAACAGCTTAGATATTATTGGTAATAAAGATATAGATCTATAATTCATCGGATCTGATTTCTCTCCATTTTTATATATCGGTATAATGATGGCCTTTTTAAAATTTGATGGAAAACAGCCGTCTTTTATGCATTTGTTAAATATCCTGACTAGTGGTGCTGCTATTTGGTTTTTAACCTTTTTTAGCATTTCAGAATTTATATTATCGTAACCCGGGGCTGATCTTTTTAAGCTACATATTTTTGACCTCACTTCCTCTTCCAGTGGCGCAACCAGGATTTCGTCCTGGAGGGGGCTAAGTTCATCTATATTACTGTACATTTGAAGTTGCTGCCGCAAGTTGGGGGACAGTGCTTTTTTTCATAGCATTACAGTAGTTCCGTTGCATTCACGTCTTTTTTCGATGTAAAATGTTTCGTAGCGTCACATGTTAGCAATAGCACTTTGCCAAGTTACTGATTCACCGCAATCAAAACAAAATTAGTAAACTTACAAAGAAAAAAGATTGGTAATTTAGTGACAAACCAAAACCGGATCGAAGTTGGGATAATGGCTGCAGGAGCTTTATCTTCTCAGGCAAAACAGCAATGGAAGCTCTTAGAGGACATTATTTTGCAAAGAACCAATTGAATTCATGTGAATTGATACGATGGCGACTGGCCATATAAGATCGAAGGAAGCAACAATTGAACCAAGTTCAATTTTTTTTTACATACACATGTTACTTCTGACCCATGTGTCTTTTTTTGCACAACGAAGTTTCTAAAATGCTGGTAAGGATGTCGCAACCTGCACAGACCATTGACACTGGCTAGGAGCTAATGCTCCAAAACCACGCGTTTCTTATTTTTTATAAAATTTACAAGGAAATTTATTGCTTCATATTTCATTTTCCAATTTTTCCTTTCTCAATTTCTGGGTCTGGGAGGGGCTTTAGCCCCCTTAGCCCCTCCCGTGGTTGCGCCACTGCCTCTTCTGTAACTTTCCTTATATGAAGATTAGATGAACTTTTTTGGCTAAAGTTTACACGATTAGAATCGCATTGGATCGATCTTGCAACCATCTCACCTACTTTGGCAAAGTTTTCATTTAGAATAGTTGCCGCAGTCAACTGAGAATTTGTATTTAGCGCATTAGGTTGCAGTTTAGCTAATTCCTCAAAATCAATTGCTTGCTGTTTGTCCCTTCCTGATATTTTATTTACAACCTGCCACATTTTCTTTATACTATTCGAACTTTCTCCAATATATTGTTGATAATAGTTGCGTTTCGCGTTTTTTATAAGTGAATTCAAACAATTTCGGTATCTTTTGTATTCTAGTAAGGTAGAATTAAATGGTTGTCGTTCAGTTTGGTTTTTAATTTTATCCCTCTGACGAATCGATTGGACAATACATGGGGTTATCCAAGGCTTCAAAGGTTGAAATTTTTTGCTAGGTTGTATTGAATATTCGCAATCTCTGATTAGCTCTTGTAATTTCAAGTAGAATTTTCTGGACGTTAACTCTGCGGAATCAGTTGCATCTAAGTACCTATCCCACTCAATAGTTTCGAGTTTTTCTTTTAGTGAGTTAGTATCTACTAATACTCTTAGGCTAACAGGCGCTGTATTTAGTTTTGTTACACCTAAAATGTTTGTTGCTAGCATTATCGAATTGTGGTCCGTAATTGAGTTTTTTAGAATTATGGGGATAATCTCTTTATTGCCCTGAATATTACCAATACGCATAAATATGTGGTCAATACAACTTTGACTTGTCGGGGTTGTACGGGTGGGTTTGTTTATTAAGGGCATGTAACCAAAACTTGCGAAACAGTTAAGGTATTTATTAGCGATCGTTGAAGTTTCGAGTATATTAAGGTTTAAGTCGCCAATAATAAAGTCGAAGTCTGTGCTACTGTCTTTTGAAACGATATTTGGTATATTATTTATAAAATTGTGAATATCTAAGGATGGTGATCTATATAAACCTGTTATGGTTAGATGTTTATTTTCGCGGGTCTTAATTACTATTCTGAGTCCAGTCACGTCTTCTGAAAAAAAGTTCTTCGCATTCGTGATTCAATTCAGTTTTTAAATACAATATTACCCCATCATTTTTGTTTTTATGGTTGCTTGTATAATACATGTTATAGTTAGCTATTTCAAAACTGGAAGCTATACTGCCAAAATTATCGACATAGTTTGCGTGATGGGTTTCAGATAGTACAATAATGTCAAAATCTACTCCTAGCTGATATAATAAAATTGTAAGCTCGTCAAAATGTTTCCTAATGCTTCGAACATTTAAATGAAATATTTTCAAATGATTAGAAAGTTGGCATAATAAAGACTTACAGTTTTCGGTGTTGATGAGTTCTATCGTATCATTGTTGTTATCAGACAATAGTCGTATAGGATCGAACATTATTTTATTTTATTATGCTTATAATTACTAACACTTAGCATTTAAGCTTTCTATCCTAGTCGGAGTAAATCCAGATCAGATGCGTTGACAATTCTGTATATTCTAGTTGCGTCATCCTTCCTCATAAGAATATTCTCGTCTCTAATCCAAACGTACTTGAAGTTATTTTCTCTCGCAAATTGTTTCGTTTTGAAAAGTAGCATCTTGTAGTAGTTGGTCAGGTGTGCGTTGATATAAATTTTATCGTTGGGAAAGCTTGCATGAAGCTTGTTGGCTACTAGTTCGTTTCTCTTTTGCTTTGATTTCGTTATCCATATATCTCTCTCCGACTTAGTATTGAACTTTACTATGATAGACTTGTTTGGTTGTTTCGTGAGTTTACGTTTGATATCTAAAGGCATAGTTTCATTATTTCCTCCAATGATTTTTTCATTTATTTTATGTAGTATATCAGTGAGGTTTTCATTTTTTGTTTCCGGTATTCCACTTATTTCAACTTCGTTTTCTAATAGTTTTTGTTCCATTTTGTTAAATCGAATTGATAGATCCCTGAAGTCTTTCTTTAGTGCGACATTTTCCTTTGTGAGACTATCAAACGAGCTTGTCAGTTTGTCAATTCTGGTGTTTAGCTGAGTGATGTTATTATTGAAATCATCAATCTTATCGCAGCAAAAGTCAAGCGATCGACGATATTCAGCCAGCTCGTTTTTGACGAAATGTTTCAGATCTTGAATTTGGGATTCGACGTTCTTCTTGGTGTCATTTATGTTTTCGTTGGCTTCTGCGCTGATTTCGGTTGTGTCATCATGGTTTGTGCCATCTTGTCCAAGGTGGCATTTTTTGCACGACCAAGATTTCTTTCGTTCTTTACTTAGCCTTCGAAAATTATTTTCGCTAAGTTCGGCACAAGTGTAATGATAGAAATCTTTGCATTTATGGCATTTAATGCAGTCAGCCTTTATTAAAGTCGCCCCTGAACACTTAGCGCATTTCGCATTAGCACTCATGGTTGGAATGTCGTGATCTCTAGCTGTTGTCAACCGCGTCGGTGGGTCGGCGTATCGAATTGCACTTAATAGTCGTATATACTTGAAAAAATCGGTGTTCCACTTTCACAAGCGATGAACTGCTTTACAAGTCGATTGTTTTCCAAATTTTTACACTATTAGCGCGATTTGTAAATAAATTATTGTATTTAGAGCGGGACCAGCAAAAATCAAGTTCGGATACAATAGTATTTTCTTGAACTTAGTTGACTCAAAATCATATATATACATAACTATCTCCTCGCACAAGCACTACTTTTGAGGTGATAAGCAATAATAAATTGTATACTCCAATGGTCTATAAATTATACATTGCAATAAAGAATTGAATAGAATTGAGTCAAATTATGAAGGCAGCTTATTTTCTCCAGTTTTTGTCTATTCCTCATGAATCCTGCATTTCACAAAATTTTAATTTTCTTCTGTTTTTATCCCTTGAACGGAACGCGGGCCCCTCCTTCCCGGAACTGACTTCCACCCTCAATAGCAGAGAAATTCTTCACAAACCTGGTAAACGGGCCAGCAGACTGCAACTGAAGCAATCCCTTAAACGGAATAGCGCATTTCAGTAAACTTCCACCTGCAACTGAAAGAATGCACCCTGCAATAACTGAATTGCTATTCCCATATCTGCGAAATTGACCAGAAGAAACAGCTCATTTTATCAGCAGTTTTTGCCTTATTTCTTTTGATGTTTAGCGCATTTCAGCAAATTACATCACCTCTCTCCCCTGAACGGTTTCCAACCATAGCAATAAGAATAACTCTTGACGCACCTGAAAAATGGCCAGCCACCAAATTATGAAGTCATCTCTTGTAAGGATTAGTGGAAGATTTCAGTGAACTTCTCCATCTGGAAAATCGGCCAAGAAAAAATTATCAAGGCAGTCGATTTTCTCATGCTTTTCGCGTATTTCAGCAGTTTTTCATCACCCGCAGACGATAATATCTAAAAGTTGCGGCGATACGAAGTTCAAAGGGTTGGCTTGTTTATTTTAAGTAGGGTTTTGCAGACTAATGTTGAAATCAGTGTTATCAATCCTTATTCTTTGATGTACTTACAGTCGAACAAGAAGAAGTGCGAATCATACCTGGAAAGAAACAAAAATACAATATTAATTTTCTTTGGAATAACATAAATCTTCGGTGTAGAGCTTAGAGCTTCGATAAATTCCCTGATGTCACCCGCATGCAAAAGTTTTCCATCAGTCAATTTTGATGCCTTCGGACCCGAAATGTTTTCTACGCAACGTGTTGTGTTAAGTACATTCAAAGTATCCAATGCAAATGACCAAAACTTTTCTCCGGAGTGTTTTTGGCATAAATTGTGTGCCAAACTTTCTTAACCCTTCCAGTCTATTATTTCTGACTGAACGTGACTACTGGCGCTGGATATTGAATTACTCAAGAATCTACAAAGAAAAGAATCGCGTCGGATAACAATTCACGGCAGAAAAATAAACTTCACTTTAGGGTTCAATAAGTGCGCGTAAATTTTAATGTAAATTATCTTTCAAAACAATTTGATACCCATCATCGCATTTCATAAATATCTAATTTCGTTTATCAGCCCTTCGTGAGCCGTATGGCTTTTAAGTTTCTCAACGGAAATATTATGTATTTATGAATCCTTCAATTCCTGAATCAGGGTGTATATTAATCCTGCTAAAACATCTCGAACAACAGTTTCCATCCAGTTTGGCCCCAAGGCCATCTGTTTTATTGAAAACCCAAACGCCTCCAGACAAATAGAGATATTCTCATATCCGGACCGTTAAACAAAAATCTTCTAAATGAAATATGAACCTTAATAAAGTGAAAATCTTGAGGCAAAACTTATATCATCTACTTGACCGTCGCACTTAATCTAAACTTCATAAAGAATCACTGATAGAGAGAGTGAGAGAATTGCGTCGACACACGATTTTCATATACACTTTCATATACACACAAAGGAAAAATGTTGACAGGACATTTCCCTTTGATTAATGCGTACAAAGTGAAAAAATGCCTCGAAGAAACGATGAAGTGACCGAATCCGACCTTTAATCACTATGGGCGCTCGAGGGAACCAAGCCAAGTGGACCTCGAAGGATCTCGCGCTCGTGATATTCTCAAAACGAGAATAACTTTTGGGAATTCCAACGAAACGGCTTTCATTAATTCCTGTAAAAGTGGAACGGAACTTCCGACCGAGAAGATGAACGACCGCGCGACTTGAAACCCTCCCTCTTCCGGAATCCTGCTTATTGGGTTGACAACAGAGACGACGACGAACAAACGAGCTATAGCTAGCGCAAAAGAAGGCATGAGAATGACGAATGTGGCTGAAAGTCAATTTAAAACTTAAAATGTCATAGAATTGAAATATGTCGTTCCTTTAGTCTACAAATAGATAGGAGAGTCCCGGCGAACGTTTTCACATTTTCCGAGATTCAGAGTTCCAGGAGACGTATAGGAACCCATCCGGGTCGTCTTCATCTTCATTCTTCATATCGTTTGTCGCAATTTCCATTCTATTGTACCCATCCTCTCAGTCTCTCTCTCTTTATATGATGAAGAGAATTAGAGAATGCCAGAGTGTATGGTGTCAGCCGTTCAAGTGGTTTCTATTTGCGCGGCTTATATACATATGTCTTGGCGAGGTCCTTTTGAAATGCAAGTGAACTGCACTGATGAGAAGTAAAACGTTTTATCGTTGAAAACGATTTGAATAGTTGGCTGCTGTATATTTATGAGAATATAGTCAACGCGACTGTCATCTCTAGTCGAGAGAAATTCGCTGTATGTAGACAAGCGTGAAATATTCATGAAAGGAGTAGGTTGACATAGATAACCACGAGAAGGAATGGAGATGAAAGTTTAATGGAACTGTTCCGTCTTGATTTGAGTTTCGATAAAACGAATTTTTTAAAATATTACAAAAAAAGTATTTGTCGTGAGGTAGCATTGTTGGATTCCCTTTTTCGAGGTCGTGCCAGAATTACTACATGGTCCGGAGAATCCTGTCACAGACCTAGTTATGTTGGGTGTTTCATTACCAAAACACATCACGTATTTTTTTTTTCGGAGCTGCCTTAGCTTGGCAGGTTTGACTTTACTCACGTCTCTGGTCAGACTGTAAATCAGATTCCGCCTAAACTTCGGTATACGATAGTAGCTCTTTATGGATTTTCGAAATTTTTCATTCACAAGTTTTCGACTTCATCTAATCCAGGGGTGTCCAAACTGCGGTCCACTAAATTCCATTGCAGTCATTTGTGTACAATGAGTTTCCCTCGTGATCAATTTTGTCGCTGCATACCACATCCTGCGAGCTTAGCGTTTCACCGAGGTTTATATTCAGCTGCGCGCACCACACGGCCAATTCTTGCACGTTTTCTGCTACTCCCATGCAGCAAGGAGTCTCTAGCGAATCATCCGTTAGAATTTGAGTTAAAATGTTGTTCAATTCGCCGTGTTTGCATTTAACCAATTTTGCAATATCAGGCATGAGTCCGCCGGCGGCGTGTCATTACGTCTCCTCAACTAAAATGTCTATAAGGATCAATGCAGTACCTAATGAAATAAGCAACTTCGTCCGAAGTTTGGTACATAAAGCACACTCTTAGTTCGCACCTACCTTAAACCGAGCTTAATATCTCGGCGTTCCCAGAGGAATGTTTTGGTAAGTAAGGTAAGGCATACATTATGGATATAACAATCTTAAATAACAGGCGCGACAGCTCAACCTGGGACTAAGGCCGCAGATGTATTAGTGACCTCCAATTTCCAAGATCTTAACTGCTTTTTTGTTGAGGTGTTGAGATTAACAGCACGCTCTGTAGTGTTATATATCCCCATAAGTAGGTACTCGTTTAGCATCTGAGTGAGATCATTGTCCGTCACATGAGTCGTGAGTTGGAAAAACACCATAAACTGAATTCGTTCACGGTTAGTCTGGAAACCATGACCCTGTGCACCACTACACAATCCAGACTACAATATATCAATCTTGGCCAACAAAAAACTCACATGTGACTCAAGTCAGGTCGTAACGTAAATGTATGGAGTTTCGCATGCCAATTGTTGCGGTAATGTCGGCGAACGCTGTGTGCATACGGTGTCAATAATGACATATGGACAGAGGCGGTAACACGCCCGATGGTGGACCAGAGATCTTGGACGCCAAGAAGCGTGAAGAAAGGAGGCTCCGGAAGCGTTTCTAGCGCACCAGAGTTGGTCGTCATCCCGATTTAGCGTCAATTGGGCTTGCCTTCCGGCAGGCACGGCACCAGTATCACGGGATGATGGCCAATTGCAAGAAGAACGACTGGAGGCGCTTTGTCAGCAATTCTTCGCACGACCAAGGTAAATGTGCACGTTGAGAAGTATCCAGCCTCGTCACTGGGGCCCGGTGCGACAAACATACGTGGAGGGAAACCATTTATGTTCTCATGAACAGTTTCCTTCCGGCAGCTGACCTTGTCGATGCTCTGGTTTGTGAGCGGGTTACGGAGGGGAAAGAAATTCCCCTTCTGCAAACCGCTGAGATCGAAGCAAGCATCGCCAAGCTCAGATCTCGAAAGTCGCCTGGACTCGATGGAAAGACCGGCCAGATGTGCAAAAGCATCTAGAAGGCCGTTCCTGAGTATATAGAGAACCTTTACGAGTTTTGCTTCCGAGCATGTACCTTCCCCTGGTGTCGGAAAACCGCGCGGATGGTAGTATTGCTGAAACGCCTTGATAAGGTCCGATCTGACCCTTCGTCCTGTCGAGGCATCAGTCACCTTCCAGTGCTGGAAAGGATACCCACCAGTACTGAGGATCAGATCGGAGATCGGGTGACGGTACGGATTCCGCAAGGGAAAATCTGTTGAGGATGCGCTGCTGCTTGTCCAGGGGGCAGCCAAAATCAGTGGTGCCAATCGGGTCCTAGGAATATTTGTAGATTTCAAGGGCGCGTTCGACAACCTGGTGTAGAGTGCGGTCTTGCACAAGATTGAGACAGCTGGCTGTCCGGAAATAGCCTTGTGGAAGAGCTATTTGCGTGACCGAGAGGCTCTGGTCCTGGCAAAGATTTCCCACAGTCTAGTCTCTGGTCATGGGGAAAAATGACATTATCAGGCAAAGGGCATGCGGGGATGTCCGCAAGGCTCCGTTATATGCCCATTTATGTGGAACTTGATTGTAGGCATCCCTTCAACGCCAGGTAAAATGCTGTGCTTACAGCGACGACCTCCTCCTCCTGATGGAGGGCCAATCGTGGCGTGAGCTCGAGGAGAAGGGTTCCCCTCTCAAGGACATTCTTTATGCGTGGAGTACCGGGACATTATTATGACTTTGGAACAAAAACAGTCGGACATTGGGCAAACTGGAACATAGGAACATTGGGCCACTGAGACATCGGGATATTGTGACATTGGGTCATCATGATATTAGGACATTTGGGGCACTGGGATATTAGAACATTGGGACATTAGGACATTAGGACTTTCGGATATTGGGACATTAGGCACACTGGGGAAACTGCGACGTGGGGACATTGGGCCACTGGAACATGTGGTATTGGGACATCGGGATATTAGGACATTGGGACATTGAAACATTGGAACATTGGGATATTGGAACATTGTGACATTGGAACATTGGGATATTGGGACATCAGTACACTGGGAGACTGGGACATGGGGCACTGGGATATTAGGACATTGGGACATTATAACTTTGGGACAATAGGACAACGGACATTGGGACACTGGTACTGAGTAGCATTGGGCCACTGAGCCATTGGGACACTGGGATTAAAGGACATGTGGACATTAGGGTCTTGGGTCATTAGGACATTGGGATATTAGGACATTAACACATTAGGACATTAGGTACACTGGGGAAACTGGGACGTGGGAGCATTGGGCCACTGGGACATCGGGATATTGGGACATCGGGATATTAGAACATTCGGACATTGGGATGTTGGCACATTGGAATATTGGAACATTGCGATACTGGGACATTAGGGCACTGAGATACAGGGACATGGGGGCACTGGGATATAAGGAAATTGGGACATGATGACCTTGGGATAATATGACAATCGGACATTGAGACACTGGCACATAAGGACATTGGGCCACTGAGAAATCGGGATATTGGGACACCGGGATATTGAAACATTGGGACATTGCGATTTAGGACATTGGGATATTGGGACATTAGGAATTGGAACATTGAGAAATTGGGACAATGGGACATTTTTACATTAGGATATTAGGCACACTGGGGAAACTGGGACGTGGGGATATTGGGCCACTGGGACATCGGGATATTGGGACATCAGGATATTACGTTATTGGGACATTGCAACATTAGGATATTGGGACATGGGAATATTTGGATATTGGGACATGAGGACACTGGGAGACTGGGTCGTTGGGGCATTGGGATACTAGGACATTGGGACATTATGACCTTGGGACAATAGGAATGTACAGGACTACTTCCTAAGGTAATTTAGAGGGAGCCATCAAAGCGGCACTGAATAAAATGTTAAAGCTCCCACCAAATTACTTTAACCCATTAGTGCATGAAGCTCCCTGACAACATTTTTGTGACTTTTCTCAATTATTATGAATTAAAGTAGCTACAAGGAAGTACTTTTTGAAAGATTTTTTCGAAAAAAATAAGTAATAGTAGATTTATCAGCCGTCCCCTATAAGGGACACTATGCACAGCGGTCAGTTGGGAAATTACGAAATTGATACGACCAACTTGTATGTATTGTACCCGGTGAAAATACCCACACCAGATAATTAGTGAAGTAATTTGACGGATATGGAATAGAAACCAATGAAACTTATAAGTGGCATGTAAAATATTTACAACTTATCGCATTACTTGCTATGAATCCTTTATTTTCTTTAGTGAGCAGATCTGCAACCTCATCCTCCCCAACTCCCAAACTTTTGGGAACGACATCAGCATATTTTCCCATATATACATATGAAATAAATACATAATGGCCCATTCTCTCGTAGATCTTATAGAATGGTTAGTCTTATCGCCCAGAGAAGACACACACAATATTCAAAAACTTCTCCATTATATTGAATTGATTTTTTGTTAATTTTGCATTGTTAGGTGACAGAAAACATTTAAGTCAACCACTAAAGCAGCATCTTCGAGGCATGCCCATGATGGCCTTTACTCAACGATTAAACCCTATCATGGTTTAGCGATGTGCCGACAACTCATCCTAAGAAAAACTTCAAGTCAAGAAACCTGAAACAAAAGCCTCGGATTGGACGGATACAAAACAACGACGACCCCGCAAACGAACAACTGATTACTCTTTCGGATCCTGGAATGTACGCTCCCTGAATAGACCGGGGGCCTTAAGGGCCCTCCTGGATCAGGTAGAACAATACAAGCTGAGCATAGTTGCAATCCAGGAAACTAAATGGCTCAAAAGCGAGATTAACGACCTCAATTCGCACACTATTTTTACGAGTGGTAAAGAGAAGGGCAACAAGGAGTTTGGAGTAGCTTCCATTGTGAATAAGCAGCTCAAGGACCACGTTATCGGTTTCAAACCCATCAACGAGCGGCTATGTGCGATCCGCATTAAGACCCGTTTCGCTAATCTCTGGCTCATTAATGCGCATGCCCCTACAGAAGTAAAAGAAGACGCGATTAAGGACGAGTTCTACAACGACCTAGAAACACTCTTCGACTCACTTCCATCAAACGACGTCAAGCTGCTGCTAGGAGACTTTAACGCCAAAGTCGGAAATGAAAGCTGGCATAGGGGAACTACTGGAGGTGATAGCCTCCACGACGAAAACAACAACAACGGTCAGCGACTTATCGACTTCGCGAGCGGCAGAAACCTGGTAATAAGCTCTACATGCTTCCCTCATCGACGAATCCACAAGCAGACCTGGAAGTCTCCAGATGAATACACCGTGAACCAGATCGACCACGTACTGATCAGCAAGAGATGGGCTTCTAATGTCCTAGATGTTCGATCCTATCGAGGAGCCAACTGCGACAGCGATCACTATTTGGTGAAGACAACCTACAGGTGCAGAATCTCTTCGGTGCACCTAACGAGAATCAACCCTGCCAAGATCTTCGAGGTTGACAATTTGATTGATGATGCCACGGCGGCTGCGTATACAACAGCACTAGAGGAAAAACTGTCGCCCATGCTTGATGACATCAACAATTTAGGCATCCATGAGTTCTGGGAGGAGCTCAAAGACAGCATCAAGGGGGTCGCAGAAGAGGTCGTGGGCTATAAAGGCCGGCGCAGACGAGCAGACTGGTTCGACGACGAATGCAGGGCCTCGATTGAGGCGAAAAATGAAGCCTATCGCCAATACACACAACGCGCATCCCGAGCCAAGAAAGAAAGATATAACGAGCTTCGGCGAGTATCTAATAAGTTAATTAGACGTAAGAAACGCAAACATTTTGACGAGCAGTTACAGCAAATAAACCAAAGATTAGCCAGTAAGAACATTAGACAGGCGTACAAACTTATAAATAATGTTAAGAACGGATATCAACCCAGGACAAGCCTATGTAAGGACAAGGATGGTAACATCATCAGCGACATCGAAAGCGTCAACAAACGATGGGCCTCGCATTTTGAAGAGCTCCTCAATGCACCATCAACATCCCCCGCGGAGCCAGCTCTTGAGCAGTTAGCCGAACCAGGCCCTCCCGTTCTACCCCCAACAGTAGAGGAGGTGAGTCTTGCCATACAGTCGCTTCAAAATAATAAAGCGCCCGGCGCTGACGAGATCCCAGCAGAACTGCTGAAGCATGGTGGAACGTGCCTGACCAACGCTATACATGTGCTACTGCTGAAAATATGGAACGACGAGGAAATCCCCGAAGATTGGCGCCAAAGCATAATCTGCCCAATCCACAAAAAGGGTGACAAGCTGAAGTGTGAGAATTACAGGGGCATATCATTAGTTTGTACAGCCTATAAGATATTATCTAAAATTCTTGAAAAGAGAATTAATCCGTACGCAGAACGAATCATTGGCGAGTATCAAGGCGGCTTCAGACCTGGTCGATCAACGACCGATCAGCTTTTCACAGTGAAGCTACTACTCCAAAAGTGTTGAGAATATAACATCGACATATACCAAATCTTTGTCGACTTCAAGCAGGCATACGACAGTATCGATCGAAGTGTACTGTACAACATTATGCTGAATTTTGGTATACCGGCAAAGTTAGTGCGACTCACAAGGATGACGATGACTAATACCGTCTCGCAGGTCAGAGTGCAGAATCGACTCACTGACCTATTTGAAACTCGTACTGGACTCAAGCAGGGCGACGGGCTGGCGCCGACGCTCTTCAACCTTGCTTTGGAGTATGTAATTCGAGCCATGAATATGGACAGCAGCGGGACGCTACTCATCAAGTCGACTCAATTAGTAGCGTACGCCGACGATATCAACATCATGTCTCGAAGGTTGGGTGATGCAGAAAGCCTTCTGCATAACCTCAATAACGCCGCAAAGGAAGTTGGACTACATATCAACGAGGGCAAAACAAAGGCCATGATGCAATCGAAAACAAGGACGCCAGCAAATTCAAGCATCACAGTGGGGGACCTTAATATCGAGTATGTAGACAACTTCAACTATCTGGGTTGTAACTTATCAAAGGACGCCAACGAAACCGACGAAATTAAGCGACGGATACAACTAGCCAATAAGACATATTTCTCGGTCCTCCCTATAATTAATTCGAAACTTGCGCACAGGAACACGAAGCTCCGCGTGTACAAAACGATCATCCGACCCGTGCTATGTTATGGCTGCGAAACATGGACCCTCACCCAAGCCTCCGAAATTTTGCTAGACCGATTCGAACGAAAGGTCCTTCGGCGAATTTTCGGGGCCGTTCGCGAGCGAGACCAATGGCGCATCCGGTACAACCATGAGTTGTATCAATTGTACGATGAGCTGGAAGTATCGAAAATCGTGAAGCTTCAACGTTTGCAGTGGGCGGGGCATGTACAACGGATGGACGATAATCGCATGCCAAAGAAAGTGATGAACGCACAACGAATTGACGGAGCGAGGTTGCGTGGACGACCGAGAGCTCGCTGGGAGAACTCCGTAGGTGAAGACGCCCACCAGCTGCTGGGCTTCCGAAACTGGAGGACGAGGTCACGTAACCGCGACAATTGGAGGTCAACGATTCAGGCGGCCAAGGCCCGACGTCGGGCTATCGTGCCACATTGATGATGATGATGTTATCTTTTGCTTATTTACGCTGTTGGATGAAAGTGCGCAATGATTTTCTCAATCTAAGATGATGGCTTAAACAAGCAAAATATGGCGTAGCTATGCAAAATAAACAAAAATTACATTTAATACAATGGAAAAGCTTTCTAAGTATGGTGTGTGTCTTCTCTACGCGATAAGACTAATCAGCCGACAGGTACTGAATAAGAGCTATCAGAAACCCGGCCATTGTCCTCCGCTTGAATTTAGTGCCCAAAACAAAATCTAATCAGTTCTCCGCGGATAAATATATTGTTAGCTGCTTTTACGGTAATTTGGAATCACCACATAGTTCGAATTACATTCCGCGGGCTCGGTTGCCCGTTGGACTATCAGGCTCGGTTGGAAACGCTGCTTTCCCGCTTTATGGCGGTTCACATCAGGTATTACTACCACAGGCATGACTCCAGCTGCTAGGAATTAGCACTGAGGCTCGGAGCCAAGGTGGAAGATCAGTCAGTCGTAGCCAACCTACATCGGAAAACGCCGGAAGGGCTTTGTTTCCCTCCTCTGTGGAGCTCGTGTTGATGGTGAAGCCACTCACAAAATTTCTCTATCCTATGATATAGACACAGACCCCACTGAAGGGTCTTTGACCAATACAAACGATTATTTGGTAATTTCGAAAGCAATCGCTAGATCGCCTAGACTGTAAATGCATCTCACATCAGCAGTAAAAGTCCCCTTTTAAAATCCCCAGTTTCATTGCCATCAATAGGGGGATATCAGAAATGTTAATGTCTTCAAAAATACGGTTCGAATATCTCCAAAATTTCCGCATCTGTAAGTCTATAAAAATATTTGACCAACTGACCTACGTGCACCATGTCTCTTATAAGGGACATTGCAAAACTTGCTAAATTACACAAAATCTATGACACCATGTCGCTTCTTCTTTGATTTGAATAATAGCCTATACACATTTTAACGAAAGCAGTATACTAACACTTCAAAATATTAGCAATTTTTAATTTTTTCTCACCAGCCCTGAATCTGGCGACTTTTTTAAATTCCGCAACTCATTCTTTTGAATAAATATACTACACCAAGCAATAGAATCATTTGAATACGCGTTTGTTTGATAACTGAGATGTTAATAGATGTCATTGCATGTACACTTCCATAGAATAGTCAAAAATCTGACCATATAACGGGAAAAAGTGGGTGTCCCTTTAAAGGGACACTATGCACTAATCATTGATACAATTACTGAGTTCATCAATTAAAAAAAAAAAAACTGGCGCAGGCCGGCATCCAGCTTCATAAGTGTTGACGGCATTCATTTTACATTTTACCTCTGCTCTGAAAAGCCATCAAAAATTACCTACCTACCTACAGTGGGATTCCATCCCTGGACCCTATGATTTGAAGACAGATGCCCTACCTACTACACCACGCAGACTATACGTGATGAAGGTTTATAAAATATACTTAAAGTGATAGTGAGATGAATATGTATTACTATGATCGATGTCATGTAATAAATGGACAATATCATCAATTATTCTTTTTAGTTACTATCGGGGCTAATGTATGGGTTCATAGCCGGAATGTACATTGTATAAGATTCAACTTGGAGGTTTAAGGTAAAATAGATGAACTCTGTATTATTTTAAAAAAGAGAAGGTTTATTTACTATATGAACTATTTCATCATGGTAATGAATAAAGACTATGCTCCCTGTTCATTAATATTATGATGATTTTTTTTTCAGTATATTAGTAATATATGTGGGAAAAATACTTTGTATGTACAAATAAAATAACGCTCATAGCAAGCCCTAAATTTTCCGACATGACATTTTGTGAAAAATGAATGAAGTTGGAAATAAAATCCCGGTCTGTGTAGATAAATTATAAAATAGTTAATAAATAGAATTATTTATTTATCAAAGAAGTATGTAACAACAAGTATTACATGCTACTGAATTTATAGCACTAGCATCTAAGGCCTTAGGCTAAAAATTAAAGACTAACTTATATTTTATGTTAACAACTAATAATATTTATAAGCATACATAATTCGTATATGGTTTTGGGAAGCAAGAAATTGGAAAATTACAAGTTTGATATACATTTTGGAATCAATGACATGAAAACCATAATAATTAAATTATAATCTTAACGAAATTTAATAGTTTTATAACATTTTTAACATTTGTAGGGTGAGACGTTTCAGCAAGCAGTGGAGTGATATTCGTGGGAAGATTAAATTTGCTCTTGTATTTGTTGATGAAGTGACATTCGTTAAGCAAATGGATTACTGTGATAGGCGAAGCGGTGTTGCAGAGGTGACATGAAGGTTTCGGCTTTTTTTCTATCAAATGACTGTGGGTGGCAAAGGTGTGGCCAATGCGTAGTCTTGTAAACGATACAATCATGTTGCGAGAAAGTGAGTAAGGGTACACAGCAATTTCGGCAGTGGGATTCAGCTGACTGTAATGATGTTGATAATCCAACCATTTTTCTTTCTGTTTCTCCTTGACTGCGGATTTGACGAATTTGCGGATATCTCCCGGGCTATAGGGTTGCTGAGTGAATGTGGGTGTAGTCTTCTTCTTCTTTTAGCGGTGCAGAAAGGTGTGCAACCGCTGTGCATCTATGTGGATTCGAGTTATGGTTCGTCGATGCTTTCGTCCGTTATGTCAAGGGACAAAAACATAGCTGCTGCGATAGGGTTTTCCCACAGTGAGATAGGGGTTAAGTCAGTGGGCGCAGCTGGGCATTGAAACAAGTGACCCACATCGTGTGGAGCGCCAGCGCAGTTTGGACAGATGTTTTGAATGTCCGGGTTAATGCGAGAAAGGTACGAATTGAGGCGTGAACAAAAGCCCGACCGAAGTTGAGCTAATGTCACTCTGGTGGCTCTCGGGAGCCTAATCTCCTCAGGCGAAATGGGTGGAGGGCGCACTGAGAGGACTCTGTTCGCACCTAATCTCGCAATAGACCGACTCACTTCTGCAGTGTGAATCTCAGCGATGGCAGCTCGGTATGCATCATCGTCGTAAGGGTCCCTCTTGTATCCCTGGACCTCTCTCTCTAGGTCTCGCAAATCACGCCTGACATGTCGTGGTGGAGGAATTCGGTCCATGAGACTGTTGTTGGGATGATTCTCACGGTAGCAACCAACAAGATATTGTTTGGACAGTAGGAGATTGTGGTCACGTATTGGCATCAATTTTGTCTCTTGATGTAAGTGATCCTGGGCAGACATCAAGAGGCAACCTGTGGCTGTGCGTAGAGCAGCATTTTGGCAGACCTGAATTTTGGTCCAGTTTGTTTCACATAAACTATGTGACCAAACTGGGGCTGCATAATCAGCAACTGCTCGACCCACCGCTTTGTATGTGACTAGCATGGTTTCTTTATCCTTGCCCCAGGTGCTACCAGCTAGTGCTTTTAGGATTTTATTCCTACTGCGCATCTTTTCACAAACGGATGCTGCGTGATGAGCTGACGTCATCATGTTCTCTAAATGGAGCCCGAGAATTTTAGGATTTGCAACAGTAGGAATTGGATTGTTGCCAATACGTACATCAACCTCCCACCGACAATCCACCGACCAGGTGGTAAGAAATGTCGCAGAAGATTTAGACGCGGAGATGGTGAGGTTTCGGCTTTGGAAGAAAGCCTGTAATCGTCCGAGATAGCGATTAATTTGGAGGCGCATTTCATCCTTATCCTCCCCGGTGGCGAGTACGGTGCAATCGTCTGCGTAGGAAATCACCTCGATTCCTTCCGGTGGTGTAGGAAGGCCGGACATGTAGATGTTGAACAGAGTGGGGGAGAGTACCCCTCCCTGTGGAACACCTAATTTGATTTTCCTAAGCTTAGAACGTTTGCCACGAAACTCAGTGAAGGAATGCCGACCAGCTAGATAGTTTGCAATCCAACGGATCTCTTGAGCAGGGATATGCATATTCAGTAAGTTAGCGAGAAGCATCGAGTGATTGACATTGTCAAAAGCACTCGTTAGGTCAATTGCCACAAGAATCGTTCTGTGGCAAGGACGTCTGTGGTTTAGCCCATTACGGATGCGTGTAGTGATCGCATCGAGGGCTGTGGTGGTACTATGCATTTTCCTGAAGCCGTGCTGGTGAGGTTCTAGCTTAGCATGCTTAACAAGAGTGGGGTGAATAAGGGCCTCTAGCGTCTTTGCGACAGGTGAAAGTATTGTTATGGGTCGGTAGGATTCACCGAGACCAGCGCTTTTACCCGGTTTGAGACAGGGGACAATCCGTCCTGTTTTCCAGATTTCAGGGATGGCAAGCGTGGACATCGACAAGTTAAAGGCTGCCGTGAGATACTCAATGGCTGGAAGGTCGAGATGTTTCAACATGGCCATCGAAATGCCATCGGGTCCGAGGGCCTTTGAATTTTTAGCATTCTCAATGACTTTTTTAACCTGGTCCGCAGTATACGATGGTATAGTGTCAACATTTCTGCTGCGAATCCGTCTTCTAATTTTACGCTTTAAGCCATCGGACTTGGGATGTTCAATAAATTGCTTATTGAACAGGCTTGCGCACTGAAGGGGTTCGCTGGTGCTCTTATGGCCAAATTTGATGGCATTATTGCCCTTTCCTTTCCTAGGATTGGATAGGGCGCGGACAGTAGACCATAGTTTACTGACACCTTCATTGAGGTTGCAGTCATTTAGGTGCTCGTTCCATTTCGCCTTCCGATAGTCTTTTACTTGTCGGTTGATTTCGGAGTTAAGCTCCTGAATTCTGGGATCACCTGGGTGAGCGCGTCGGATGTTATCTCGTTCATCGGCTAATCTGGCGGCACTGGTAGGGAAATTAGGTCGAACTTTCGGGATACGTCCAGCAGGAATAAAACGTGCCGCTGCTTTGGCAATGACGTTCCTAATATTTCTTTCGGCCTTATAAACGTTAGTTGGTGTGGGTAGCTCGATGAACTTCGCCGACGAGTATGCTTTGAAACCCTCCCAATCGGCTTTCTTGTGATTGACAAACGTTCGCTTCTCAGACTTAGTCAGGTTTGCTGGTTTGTCAACTCTTATTATGATTGGGAGGTGATCGGACGAGAGAGCAGTGTGCGTCTCCCATCGAGTAGCACTGATTAGGCTGGCACTTACAATAGTTAAGTCAGGAGAGCTACTGCAAGTGCCTGTGACTCGAGTCGGCGAGTCTTCATTGAGTGGACAGAAATCTGAGGCGTCTAGAGATTCGGCAATAGCTATACCCCTGGCATCGTTGTTGAGGTCAGAATGCCAGAGCTCATGGTGCGCGTTAAAGTCACCAAGAATGATCCTGTGCTCTCCAGATAGGAGAGGACCAATATCGAAACGATAGCCAGAAGGGCAACTAGAGTGTGGTGGAACATATACATTAAAAATTTCGATATTAGTACTCCCTGATGAAACTGAGATGGCTTGCATTTCCGCCGTACCGTCGACATCTACATCTAATACACAGTAATGTACGGACTTGTGTATTAGGAAGGCAAGTCCACCTCCAGGGTGAGAATCATTCCTGGCGGCTGGTCTATCTTTGCGCAGTATAACGTAATTGCCATGGACGCTAAGAGACGAGTTCGAATGGAGCAAAGTCTCCTGGATAGCAGAAATCAGAATTCTGTTTACACTCATGAAGTGAGTGATCTCGGTGATTTTTTGGTGAATGCCGTTGCAGTTAAACTGCAATAAGGACAGTGGAGTGAAAACCGCTGGAGGAGGAGCAGGGGTTAAACTAGGCCTAGCATTCCTGATCATATTGTTTGGGGGTGCTGGGGGCTGAGGAGGAGGTGGAGGGCTAGGAGCAGCCCTTGGTCGCCCTGTATTTATGCATCCCGGTGCAACATATGCTGTGGAGTGCTGACCAACCCTTCTCAGGCCAGAACACCTGAGATGTACCCATTCCAAGCAACAATTACACTGCACTGACCTGGCATTCGTACCGATTCGTTGGCCGCAAACACTACAAAACCATACCTCTGGGCCTGGATTTGTTTCAATGCCGGCGCGAATTAATAAAATTGAGAGCAGCCGCGCCGAGATGTAATGCTCCCAATATGACGAAAAAACACATAACTCGAATCCACACATATACACAGACAAACACAACCTTCCTGCATCGAACCTTCAGGGCTCTTGCCAGGGAGGTATATTGGAAACTTTTGGCCGTTTCCATGTAGAAAACGGGTGTAGTCCGCCCCGTAGAGGCAGTTTCCGTAGGACCACATGTGGGTGTAGTAATTATGTTACGTGCCACTGAGTCTGCATATTCATTGCCCTGTATACCTGTGTGACCAGGGATCCACATCAGCTTAATTTTCCTATTTTTTTCAATTAACTTGTCGCGGACGAAACATATTGTTGGGTTGAAATTATTAATATTTTTTATGGCTTCGATACAGGAGCGACTGTCGGAGCAAATTATATATTTGCCAGGACAGCTATAGGCGATATTGATTGCCGAGAGTATTCCAGAGAGCTCCGCGGTGAAAACAGAGTTGAAGTTTGGTAGAATACCAGTAGCGAATATTTCGTTGGTTGATGTTACGGCAAAAGATGTACAATCATTCGTTTTTGAGCCATCGGTGTAGATAAGTTTCCACCCATCTTCAATGAGCGGGCGTGTAACCGAAAGGAAGGTTTGATTGTATTCCTGGATAATCGTGTCTGATTTTTTCAAGAGAGTCAGGTTTTCTAAGAGACTGCTGCTGGAGAAGTGCCATGGAGGATTGTTGATACTTTTCTTGGGTAGCATTTTTGTTGGAATGTGGAAGTCCACCGCTAATTCGATTGTGCGCGAGAGACAGGACTTTATTTTTAACGTGGTTTTTCGTCGCATGATTGACTGTATATCGTCTTTTAAAATTGAGTTAGCGCCAGTCCGAATTTTACAGATGAGGTTTCCTAAAAGTTGCGTTTGTCTGTCTTCAATAGATGGGACACCCGCTTCGACAAGGATGCATTTGATTGGAGATGATCTAAAGCAGGGTTGCCGTTTTCAGATTTCTAAGTGTAACATTTATTTTATAAAATTGTAACATTTTGAGGTTGAGTGTAACAAATTTTAAGATATTGGTGTTAATGAACATATTGCTCATACAAATAGTGGATTTGGCTGACTTTTTTCGAAAATGTTACCCATTCTGTTCCATAAATTCCGTTTATTATGGCGAATCCATGGATTTAACGAAAATTTCACGTGATAGTTGGACCCAGTATTTATTATAAAACATTTCAGCATTTCAGGGCACAATACAACAAACTTTAAATAAGGAAAAAGGAATCTCGCAATTAATCTTGGAAATCATATTACTACAGGTCCCCTGAAATGATGAAACGCCGATATGTCGAAATTTCCCCAAAATTTCGTAATTAATATTGACACTGCTCTGCACAGAAGCTTAGTCTCCGAATGATTGAAGCAGTGGCGTAGATAGCTTTTCGGAGAGGAGGGGGATCATTTTGCAAGATTACTTACACCTTCACGGTTATCAAATGTTGAATTTCAAATAACAATTTCTGTATTTATTACACTTCAAATTTGCAGTTTTAGCAAATCTTGGTGCAAAATATATAGCAATTATACCATACGAAAAAAACTGAGTCCTGAAAATATTCATCGATAATTTTGGCTTTTTTACTACGGCTAGTATTCCAATTTTCGTACATATTTTCCCTTCTGTGATTGGAGTATTAGTGCTTTATATTGGGTAAGACCAGTGGCTCCCAAACTTTTCGGAGTCACGTAACACCTAGCATCGCCGCTTTTCAGGCCGAAACACCTCAAAACAGGGATTAAAATAAATCATATAGTTATATGCCCAGAAAAGGGAAATTGTGAAGACGAGAGCTCGTTGGGAATGCCCAGTATATGTGGATAAAGTACAGTATTTGTGTTTTTAAATCGAAATTTTCCGATAACTCAGAAATTCGTGAGTAGATATTTCTAAAATTTCCAAACTTGACACCTATTAGCCAATTGTTTGAAAAGGATACCAAAAATGTGAGTAGAACTTAAAATTCTGACTGTTAACATTCGTTTAAAAAAATTGTAGAAAAGTTTTGATTAACTCTTTATTTAATCCTCTAATTTATTTTCGCTTTAATTTAAATACCAAGAACCTCGACACAAATGTTTTATTACAATATGCTTTATTTTCTGGTACACCATTTGATATAGTAGAAAGTTGTAAAAGAAAATCGGTTGTGTCTCTGATGCTGGTCAAATATTTTACAGTTAAGTTGTTTTCCGGTACAGTGTAGCAGACTAAGCTTCGGAATTTTAAAACTTGTTCGCATTTTTCCAATTTTTGAATATCTTTGCGGAACTCCTGAGAAATCATCAACCCTAGGGCACCGCGGAATTTCGTTTGTTTGTTTGTTAATTAGTTTCGAATTACTGCCCTGCATATGACTATATATTTTTCAATTTTGGGAATTTCTACAATTTATTTTTATATTATATTTAGTTTAAAAAACGAATCCTGGTTATAGCTTTGAGAGTTCTTCGTATTAAATTCAATTAAATTGCGAACAACTATAGAGAAAGTCAAGAATTACTTTGCCTGATACATACGATAAAACCTTTCGTCGAATTTTAACTTAAAAAAAAAAGAATGTTGATAAGCTCAAGCAATAAAGAAAGCTTAAAAATTGGAAGCAAATTGGAAATTCCACTTCTGTGGAAGAGCGGAACATTAAGATTTTCCGGCGACAAATTTTCAATCAGTGGTTACATTTAATTTTTCCAGCAGCATTTCTAGATCCAATTTGGAAAAGTAGATGAACGTAAAGTCCTCTGCTGAAGTTTTCTATTCTATCTACAAGGAAGGGATCCCCTTAATCCCCCCTTATCTACGCGACTGGATTGAAGGGGCATCCCAGTTCTTAATGTTGTCTCGAAATGAGATGCTCCCTCTAGTACTTCAGACAATGCTTGAGCTTTTAAAGTGAGTGCGAAAGGCTCAGGACCCGTAAGTAAAGATGTCGTACGTTGTCTGACAAGTTTGCTCATCTGTTATTTCCTGTTCATCAAAATACTATCAAACCACTCGCAAATCAATTTGAGTCGAACTATCCCCTTCCCTCTCAAATGTTTTTTGGATTTAAAATGAAACTTGGTGCCTATATGAAGCTTGCATTCCAAATTTTGTAATGTTTCGTTTAAATCTGCGTCAAGCTAGAATTCAATTCTTTTATAGAACTGACTCGAAGGCCTGGCGCAATTTAGCTGGTACAATTGAATGATGAACGCATTGAATGAAAACAATTTCACTATGGGCTTTATATTTTTCTGCACAAAAGTACTTCGAACAACCGCTAGCTTCCTAGAACAGAGAGTAGGATTTTTAAATACATAATTTAAGTTTGCATAAGCTATCGATTTCTTGACGAGTTTTAATACATTTCCTAGATTTTAGCTCAACAACTCAACATTTTAATCTTGTAGAAACATTTAAATTTTTTATTTTATCCGATCTGGCCGCGGGTCTCACAAAACTGCGATGTGGGCCAAATGTGGCCCGCGGGCCACAAGTTTGACATATCTGATTGGTGCTCATGAAAAATCACAAAAATAGAAAATTTGTTTTTCAAAATACTTCTTCATGTCACTAATTATAGTAGAAAAATATTAAAATATATAATAGAGTTCTCCATTCTTGCCCGATTGTAACAAAATTGGTCGGGGTGTAACATTGTAACAAAAAATTGGAAATTGTAACAAAATGTTACAATTGTAACACGAGTGGTAACGCTGCTAAAGGCGCCGATTGCTTTGCGAATTGCTGCATGATAGATGGTCTTAATTTTCTGGAGCTGATTTTTCGAGACTGTGCCGTAGATAGCTAAGCCGTAATCTATCTTAGATAGTATAAGAGCTTTTGATACACTTACAAGAGAGCAGGGGTGTGCTTCTGACTTAGAACTAGAAAAATATTTTATAACATTAAGCCGAGAAACCAAAGAATTAGCTAAGTTTTTAACATGTTGATTCCAATAATGTTTTTTATTAAAGTTTAATCCTAGGATGCTTAAGTTATCTACATTACTTATTGTTATGTTACTTATAGTAAACGTAGGGGAACAGCATGACGTTTTTCTGCAGACGTGTAGATGTTTACATTTGGTAGGAGATATTTCTGCACCGGAAATACGTGACAAAATAAAGATATGGTCGAATAGATTATTCAACATGGATTGAAAATGAGATGCGTTGTTTAGTTTAGCAAATATATATAGATCGTCGGCGTAAAGACAAAATCTAAAAAATTTAAATCGAGTAATGATTTTACATAGTTGCTGAAAGGCGATTAGGAATAAAATAACAGAAAGGGGAGAGCCCTGAGGAATGCCATTGGAAAGTGGTACAGTATTAGATAGTTTGTTGTTGACTTTGACTTTGAATTTTCTACACTTAAGGAAGCTTCTTGTGTAATTGTAGGTTTTACAGCCGATTTTGCAGTCACTAAGAAAGTTTAGAACCATATGAGCGCCAACTCGATCAAAAGCCTTAGCGAAGTCCACGCTGATTATTGAAGCATGATTGTGTGTGGAGAGAGTCTTGGAAACAAAGTGGTCAATGTAAAGCATTGCATCGATAGTGCCCTTACCATGTTGGAAAGCGACTTGGTTTTTTGATAAAAGGTTAATCCTACTGAGCATTTTCAGAAGTTGAAGGTGCCCAGGTACCATAACTTACAAGGGGATCATAACTTACAAGGGGATGCTGCAAAGCGCCATTCTCCACCAAAGTGGCAAAATAACAGGCCAGAGCTCGGCCAAATTGATCCAGTCCATGTTACATCGAAGCATGGAGGACCTCCTCCGAAAATGTTACCCATCAAGCTAGTGAATTCTTCGAAATTCTGTGAAAAAAACTAAATAATTGTAAAAAATATGGTCGTGTACGGAGACTTTTTCGTTTCGTTTTTGTGAAGTTTTTTAGTTTTTGTTCTAGAAAATTTTGTTCACAACCGAGTTTCAGTAAAATAATGAGTAGAAATATTAGTTAACAAACTAAATAAACATTTTAGATAACAAATTTCAATCTAAGGTTTTCATTTCCCAGTGGTTCAGTAATATACAGTGTTCCTTACATGGTGTACGGAGACTTTTTCTGGCAAGTGTATATGCGATCAAGCAGCGCCCGCTCTAGCACTTACGGCGCCCCGGGCAAGAGCTAAATTTGGCGCCCCTTAGGTACTATTTCGGGCAAATTGATTAGAGATAGTATGAACCTACTTGTATAGTTGTTGTTGTAGACCTGAATCCAGATTTATTTCTCGACTGATCTGTGATTTTTGCAGCTTTTGGTCGCCTATGACAGCGAGTAGCTCCGAAACGATTTACATTTTGAAACCGGCTCTCGTGGGCACATTTTTATAAAAACAACACAAAATTCATGGTCACAATGGGATTCAAACCAACGCTGCAGTACTTCAGATAATAGAAAATCTACCCACACTGTGTTCAGTAGCCGAGTATGTATAGTAGAAACAAAAATTCACCGCAGTCCAGGTGGCTTTGTGAAGAGTTTGTTCGGAGTTCCAATATAAAAGCTTACCAATATTCCACTAAAACACTCAAAACATTTTAGAAAAAAACGCTCTGGAAAATGTTGTGCCAAAGATTGATGTTCATTCGCATTACACTAACCTTTTGGAGTAGTATTCGATAACTTCTTTACACCCTGCGCAAATAAACAGAACAGATAAACTTAAATTAGCCGGATCTCTTCTCGAAAGGATTTCTTTAGCGGTTTTAACCGACGTCAGGAATGCCACATCTTCAAAATTTTTATTAAAAAATAAAATCACAGCTTGTTAAATCGGGGAACCTATCCCAATCGCGATATTAGCATGTCAGGAAACATATTAGAGAGGAATACTATCGGTGGCTCCATCGTACCTACTTATATTACTCAAACCCAATCCCAATGTGGAACATGTCAAATTCGATGAGCAAGGATGGGAAATTGCAACCCATTAAAATCGAGTTTTCTGAGTCTTCCCTTTCAACATTTTTCTAATTTGCTTTGTGGGAGGATTGTGAATTACAATTTATCTGTGTTTATCTTCCAACGACTTGAGAAAAGCAAGTTTTAATTTCTGAGCGACTGAATAAGTTGTAAAATGTTTTTTGGCATTTAAGTTTGAAAATTGAATAATTAACACTAGTATTGCCTAATCTTCTTCTGCAAGAAGCTATAATTTATGCGTTTTGACACAAGTCGCAACAAACACCTAACGACGAATGATGAAAAAATGTGGGCAAATTGAGGAATTCATGTCTTATGTTCACTTGATCAAGTTCAAAAGAGGAAAGAGGAAACGGAACTTGAAGACAATAGGGAATAGCCAAATCAATGCTATTGAAACTGAAGGAAATCATCCACGCAAAGATCAGGTGAAATGAAGTTGAATTATTGTAATCGAAAATGCGTTTATGTCTCGAGTGTTTATACGATTCCTTATTTCTCAATATGTTTATGTCTCGAGTGTTTATACGATTCCTTATTTCTCAATATGTTATAATGTCGTCTTTTATTTAAAAATTTGGTTGCCCTTCCCTTTAATAGGAATTATGGATAAGTAGGTCCAATTAGAATCCTTTGAAGAAAAGGAACTAGCTTTTCAATAGGAACACCAATTTATCACATCATTCTGCAATGAAAAAAAAATTTTTTTTTGGGGGGAGGAACTTTATTATTATATAACTTAGCGAATTGGGCCATTTTGCTTTTCGAAAGCGGAATAGGTGCTAGCATCATAAGCGGAACATTTAGGAAACTTTCTCTAAGCACCTCGTATCGATTGTTGACTTTTTTGATAAATTAAAAAAAATGTTCAACAGGTTTTTATAGTTACCTAAAAAAAAACCCTAATCTGCCGTCTCGAAAAAAATGGGTATATCGCTTTTAAAATGCTTCGGTGCCAGTTTGTTTCCTACCTTGCGGCATTTTGTTTTAACTCATTTTATTTTTATGTAGTTTCTACGTTTTGCTTTCTACTAAATTGATGTTGATGTTAAATTTTTTTCACCCGTTTTTTTTTTATTCGAGTGATTGCCAAAAAGCCGCCCCTAGAATTTGCCGCCCCGGGCGACCGCCCGGCTCGCCCCCCCTTAGAGCGGGCGCTGCGATCAAGCCCGAAGAACATTAGGTTTCATAATGAGGAACACTACTCATTTCACTAATATTCTTGCATTAAAATCTTTATATTTTTCCTTAGTTAGAAATAAGCTTGAATATGCCTCTGTCTTGTGGAATCCTTATTATAAAACACATTCATTATCGATCGAAAAAGTGCAAAACAAGTTTTTGAGATTCATTGCATACAAACTCCACATAAGGGGCAATTCAGACTATCGACAAGATTTACTAAATCTTAGATTTAGTTGACAGTTGTACCACATTGTACTGCAATTTGAATAATGCAAGTACATTCTACGATGCATTTTTAATTTAATGACATACGATTCGATCTAGTATCCATGGAACTGACTGAATTAATTTTAATCTACACCAGGATTTACTCGTAGTCTGTATCGGCTATTAAGTCGAGAAAATATTGTTTATTCTGACATATTAACATTGTTGAAAACAACTGCTCTTGATAACAGAAGAGCCTTTTATGACGTGATTTTCCTCTTTAATTTGTTAAATGGTAACCTTGATGAGCCTGACCTCCTTGAGAATATAACATTCCGGGTTCCCTCTAGATCCACAAGGGATAACAATCTGTTTCATCGGCATAATTGTAGAACAAATTATATTCAGTTTTCGCCTATTGAAAGGATGAAACTTCTTGGCAACATCGTCTTTAACCATATCGATTTATT
Source organism: Microchrysa polita (assembly GCA_949715475.1). Taxonomy (NCBI): domain Eukaryota; kingdom Metazoa; phylum Arthropoda; class Insecta; order Diptera; family Stratiomyidae; genus Microchrysa; species Microchrysa polita. Next base: position 36,225,305 of record OX454418.1, on the reverse strand, counting down.
CAATACCAACTATAGTGCATTAAAAACCGTGATCGTCGATTTAAATTTGAATTTGTTTTAACATTTTAATTTTGTCTGGATTCCCTTACAGCTTTTTTAAATAAATAAATAAATATAAATAAATTTGGAATAAATAATAAATCAAACGCAGTCAACTAAGTACCTTGGAATTATAATCGAGGAATATTTAAAATGGGACTAACACTTTCAAAAAATTAAGAATAAAATAAATGGAATAATACTCGCTATTAAAAAACAACATGGACGAATCGATAGCAAAATTGCTAATTTAATTTACAATGCTTATATTATGTCGAGGATTAAATATAATATTGCAACCTGGGGACAATGCAGAAAGACGCTACTGGACGAAGCTGGAAAATTAATGACACGCTCAATTAATATCTTGTTTGGATTTGATCGACTAACACCTAAACAGGAAGTATATTCACTGACAAGTAAATTTAACATTTACCAAATATTGGACATCGAAAAGCTAAAGATTAAACATAAAATGAAAATTAACGAATTAAATACTGATTACATCCTTAAGAAAAACCTCGACAAGCATGATTACAATACTCGCAACAAACATACATCCCACGAACGAATCGAAAACTGAATTCAACTACAATAAGCGGACTACAGCTCTATAATCGACTACCACTGGAGATCATCAACGCACCGAACATGACGCTTTTCAACAAACGAGTTATACGCCAGGAAATTTGAACAAAAATTTGGCCAAACTTCGGAAAAATTAAGGGAAAGCTGGATTTTTGCATGAGCCTTCCTTTCGAGGTCCTAAACAAGTCCCTAAAAGTCCCCGTCCCTACGAGTGCCGCTAGCGGTGCTACAGAGGGTCAAAGACCCTCGAAAACAGGTTTCTCTGAATATTTCGATAACGGTAGCATATACAAAAAAGTCGTGCATGGCAAATTTAAAGCTCTTGTGAATTCTCAATAAACGATGCAAAGACCGAATACTTTCGGGCACTCCTAACGGCGCCAAGAGGTCTAACGGTATTTTTAACAAGGTTTCATTAAAATCTCTATAACGGTAACTCGTACTAAAAACATTTGTATTGAAAATTTGTAGCCTATGGGGTTTTGAAGAAAGTGGCCAAATTACATATCAATATGTACAGCCTTAAGGGCGCTATGGGGGTTCAAGCCTTAAAAAACGTGTTTTTTGAGGTTTTTCGTAAATGGTGCTAAGACGAGGGAGTGCGCTCTAAGGTGTTCTAGGAGAGATTTGTAGTTTCTATGGCTTTTAGTAAGACGCCAAAAGTCCCCAAAGATGGGAGCCCCCCAAACGAAGTTATGAAGGTCCATACATTCAATTAAGCAGTTTTTGGGGAATATCTCTATAACGGTAACGTGCACCGAAAGCTGTTATAAGGCAATTGTGTAGCTTATATAACGCTTAATTAAATATCTGAATTTCAGATTGATGCGTGCAATACTAAGGGCGCTATGAGGGTATGAACCGTACAATAACGGTATTTTTTCGTTATTTTCGTGGATTTCTTCATAACGGGAACGCATTCGGTTGGGAACCCTGTAACAATTTGTTGCTTCTATAACGTCAACTTAAAATGCCACAACAACTTATTTATGCGGGCACCCCTAAGGAAGCTATGAGGGGTCAAAACTAAACAACTAACTAAACAAGAAAAACGTTTCTCGGATTTTTTTGATAACGGGAACCTCTAGAGGGAACCCATCTGAAATAAATTTGTAGCTCCTGTTGCTGTTACTAAGACGCCAAAAGTCACCAAAGATGGGAGCCCCTCTAACGAAGTTATGATGGTCCAAACATTCATTTAAGCAGTTTTTGGGGAATATCTTTATAACGGTAACGTGCACCGAAAACTGTTATACGGCAAATTTGTAGCTTATATACCGCTTAATTAAATATCTGAATTTCGGATTGATGCGTGAAATGCTAAGGGCGCTATGAGGGTCCGAACCGTACAATAACGGTATTTTTCGTTATTTTCGTGAATTTCTTCATAACGGGAGCGCATTCGGGAAGGATGCCTGTAAATATTTGTTGCTTCTATAACTTCAAATTCAAAAGCCAAAACAACTGATCTATGCGAACACCCCCAAGAGAGGTATTAGGGGTCAAAATTAAACAAAAAACCGTTTCTCGGAAATTTTTTGATAACGGGAACCTCTAGAGGGAACCCATCTGAGGGAAATTTGTAGCTCGTGTGTCTGTTAGTGTGACATCAAAAGTCCCCAAGTTATAAGGGTCCAAACATCCAAATAAGCAGTTTTTAGTGAATATCTCTGTAACGGTAATGTGCACTGAAAACTGTTTTATGGCGAATTTGAAGTTTTTACAACGCCTAACTTAATGTTCAAATTTCAGATCAATACGTGCAGTACTAAGGGCGCTACGAGGTTCCAAAACTAGCAAATTCGGCATTTTTGGTTATTTTCGTGAAAATCTCCTTAACGGTAACGTATACCGGAAGCAGTCTGTAAAAATTTGTTGTTTCTATGCTTCCAAATTAGAGGCTCCACTTAATTGTATGCTCCTGGAGCCACCATACGTGCATTATAACGTATAAATTAACTAAATTTTAAGCGCATATGGACGTACGTAAAGACATACACTACACATACCTTCTTTAAAAATTAGTTTAATAAAACGTTATAATGCCCGTATGGTGGCTCCAGGTCCATACAAATCGATGGAGCATTTTATTTCAAACATAGAAACAACAAATTTTTACAGACTGCTTCCGGTATACGTTACCGTAAAGGAGATTTTCACGAAAATAACCAAAAATGCCGAATTTGCAAGTTTTGGAACCTCGTAGCGCCCTTAGTACTGCACGTATCGATCTGAAATTTGAACATTAAGTTAGGCGTTGTAAAAACTTCAAATTCGCCATATAACAGTTTTCGGTGCACGTTACCGTTATAAAGATATTTCCCAAAAAATGCTTAAATGAATGTTTGGACCCTCATAACTTCGTTAGAGGGGCTCCCATCTTTGGGGACTTTTGGCGTCTTCCTAAAAGCCATAGAAGCTACAAATTTCTTCTAGAACACCTTAGAGCGCACTCCCTCGTCTTAGCACCATTTACGAAAAACCTCAAAAAACACGTTTTTTAAGGTTTGAACCCCCATAGCGCCCTTAAGGGTGTACATATTGATATGAAATTTGGCCACTTTCTTCAAAACCCCATAGGCTACAAATTTTCCATACGAAAGTTTTTAGTACGAGTTACCGTTATAGAGATTTTAATGAAACCTTGTTAAAAATACCGTTAGACCTCTTGGCGCCGTTAGGAGTGCCCGAAAGTATTCGGTCTTTGCATCGTTTATTGAGAATTCACAAGAGCTTTAAATTTGCCATACACCACTTTTTTGTATATGCTACCGTTATCGAAATATTCAGAGAAACCTGTTTTCGAGGGTCTTTGACCCTCTGTAGCACCGCTAGCGGCACTCGTAGGGACGGGGAATTTTAGGGGCTTGTTTAGGACCTCGAAAGGAAGGCTCATGCAAAAATCCAGCTTTCCCTTAATTTTTCCAAAGTGAAATGCCAATTTTCCTGGGGTATTAAGAAATATTACCAATCAAGAAGACACGAATCGAATAACAGCAACTGAATTATATGAAAACGAGGCTAATTTCAGGCGCGGCCGAAATTTGGATACCCTTCGCTCCCCTCGGGCTAAAAGTTTTTTGGGGCGTATGTATGACTTGTGTTTAGTCCTCCCCGCTTCCATGCTTTTCCTTGAATTTTCACATAAGTGCCGTGGCGAAGATTTAATGGGAGAAGCGGGGGATGTGGGTTTCTTAGAAGAACCAAAAAGGGGGGGGGGGGGTTGTACGGCAGCCCTACGAACGCATGGCCTTTCCATAAATTTTTACGTATGTTTGTGGCATCAATTAAAACACATTTCTATGAGATTTGGTTGAAAATGGTGGATACATAAAAAAGTTTTTCTTCGAAGAACCTAATTTTGGGGTTGGGTTTATATGCCAGCCCCACGACCCCATAGTCCGATTTCATTTATTTCCACGTTTGTTATGTGGCGTCAATAGAAATAGAATTTTCTGAGGTTTGATTGAAATTGGTGTGCAAATAAAAACGTTTTTTCTTTGAAAAATTTGATTTGGGGGGCTAGGTTTGTATGGTAGCCCCATGACCACATGGTCCGACTCCATCTATTCATACATATGTTTTGTGTCATCAATAGAAACACATTTGTGTGAAGTTTTGTTGAAATTGGTGTATAAATAACAAAAAATTTCTTAGAAGAACTTAATTTGGGGAGCTAGGTTTGTATGACAGCCCCATGACCCCATAGTCTGATTTGGTCAATTTTTACATATGTTTTGTGATATAATTTGAAACACATTTGTGCGAAATTTGATTGAAATCGATGAGAAAATAAAAAAGTTTTTCTTAGAAGAACCTAATTTGGGGGTCTAGGTTTGTATGGCAGCCCCACGACCCCATTGTCCGATTTGGTCGATTTTTACATATATTGTGTGTCAGCAATGAAAACACATTTGTGTGAAATTTTATTGAAATTGATGCATAAATAAAAAAGTTTTTCTAAGAAGAACCTAATTTTGGGGAGTTGGTTTGTATGGCAGCCCCACGACCCCCTTGTCGGATTTCAGCGATTCAAACATACAAACTGCCTGCAACAAAAAGAAGCATGTGTGCAAAGTTTCAGCACCATAGCTTTTAAACTGGCCGAGCAAAACGCGTCGCAACAGACAGACAGACGGACAGACGGACATCGTCCAATCGACTCAGCTCGTCACGCTGATCATATATATACATATTTTATATGGTCGGAGATGCTTCCTTCAATGCGTTACAAACTTCATGACAAAGTTAATATACCCTTTCACTCTATGAGCGAAGGGTATAATGAGTGCATTCAGCGAGCACATATTGTGATGTGCTACATATCCCCACCACAAGAAATTGGAAAACTGCTAAGTTTGTGTTCGCTGAATGGACTTGCTACACGAAATGTCAGTTCTCTCTAATCAGCTGATACATCCGCAGACATTGCGGCAATAAAAAAAACCTAAAACTGCATCTTTCCTTTCAAAATACGTACTCTCATCGCACAATAATATAACGTTCACTAAAACCTGGCTCAGAAATGAAATTTTTTCAGCTGAACTGTGAATAAACAATTTCCAGTGTTGATGGTCGAGCAGCTGTGCATGACAGTTGATCGAGCAGTCCAAGTAGCAGCTACACATTTAAATGTAGCATTCCAATTTAACGCTTCATAGGGGAAATTTTCGATACATCGCATGTGGACCGATTAGCGGGTGAGTGGGACGCGGGGAGAGAACACTTTCCAGTAGCTCATTCCAATATGTGCTCGCTGAATTAGTCCAGTACAATTGGTTCAAAATAGCCCCAAACCTAAACATCCAAAAAGAAAAGAAATTTTTGATGCCAAATTGTTGAATACACTGCCTAATATACGCAGTAAAAAGTTACATTAATTTGCGCCATGGGTTAAGGAAGGAGGGGGTGGCAAAGGGGTGAAAATTCAGTTTCTTGCAAATATCTGGAAAACTATGAGTCTGACCTTAAAATGCCCTGAGGACGAAACAAACTACATAAAATTACCTTTGCAATGATATAAGTTACCAATGACCGATACACGTGCCGCCATAAGACGACCCAAGATGCTGACACCTCAACTTGTGCAATATTGTAATACATATTCGAATTTATAATTGTTAACGTAGCAACTCCAAATTCCAAATTCTTGCAATTCATTTATTTTTGCTTACTATACAAAAATTGTAATTATAAGAAAAATTGTAAATTCAGTCAGTCCACTTTTGATGATCGATTGTGACTCGTCGCCGGTAATTTAATTGTTAATAAATTTTTTTTTGTATACCGAAATAATATTTTCGATAACTGGCGCCCGAGCAGGGATCCGTCCGGAATAGTTAACTCTGATCAGAAAACAATCGCGAGTTACGTGGTAGTGTTTGTGTTTGCGCGTGTGTACCGCGAGTAAGCTCCTGTGATTTTTAAAGCAGCGAACCAAAAGGGAACAATACACCCCATCCGACACAACCAGCCAGCGACGGAGGACGATATCCGTAAATCAACGCATACTCGTCCTATCCCCCTTACCGGCGACTATTTGAAATATGCGAAACCACGCATTCGAAATCTTCAATCTATTGTGAGTACAATTTTTATAACAATATATTGAAAAAGGTGCCAACCAGTGCACAACAAAGTGAAAGGCCAATCTATAATTCGAAAAATAAAACATAGCAAATTAAAAAGTGAGGGTGTAATGACTCAAAACGCAACTATGGAATTATTGAAAGATGCCATTTTGCAAATGACAGGATCACTCAATGCTCAAATTGAGTTGACCAAAAAAATCGATTTCAGGCTTCAGAGGCTTGAAGAAACTAATACCAGTAATAAAAATCCCGCAGTGGAAGCACCTCCAATAAGGGGACCACAAAGTGCGGAAAAATTAAAAGAAATATATAGGCTACCAGATAGTGTTAAAGAATTGCAAGTGTTCGATGGGAATCCTTCGCAATATATTTCCTTTGTCCATAATGTAGAAAATATTTTAAAGGACTACGAGGTGGTCCGAAATAAACCTTTATACAGGGCAATACTACAGCATATTCGTCAGAAGGTGAGAGGTCCTGCAGATATTGCTCTAATCTCATATAATATATTTGACGACAGCTGGCCCGCTATCAAACAGTGCCTATCCCTGCACTATGCGGATAAAAGGGATATTCGCACATTGGAGCATCAGCTAAATCTTATGCGTCAGGGTAACTTGAGTTTAGATGAATTTTATGCCAATGTGAACCATCAGTTCTCATTGATAGTTAATAAAATCAAAACTGAGACATATTCATCTGAAACAATGGGTGTTCTAATCGAAACATATCGAAATAGAGTTCTGGATGTATTTATACGAGGCGTAAATGGTGATCTTTCGAGGGTACTTGTCATCCAAAAACCAGCAACATTACCGGAGGCATATACATCGTGTCTAGAAATCCAAAATTTAAATTTCCGAAATGTTTCAATCCATCAACCAAATATTTCGAATACAATCACCGCGCCAAGGAATCAGTTTTTCTCTCAAGGTTACAGGCCAGTAGTACCTCCTAAGCCAGCACCACGAGCGCAACCGAAAATGTTAGCAACTCCCCAACAACGAAACGAGCCGTATCATATTCAGCACGGAATACGTCCTGTACCACCACCACGGCCGAACGTGCAAAAACCTCCAGTCCCAATGGAAGTCGACCCATCGCTGCAAACCAGAAATATAAACTACATGAATCGTCCTGGCGACAACAACCCATACAAAAGGCCAAACGAATCGGCCAACATTCCACGAAAATTTCAAAGGATCAACAACCTGGAGCAGTCTGAGGAATCGGAACCACAATCCAAGGAATACAATGCAATTATGGAAGAAGAATGCAGTGAAGAAGTATACAACAATGCGGTGGAAGAGGAATGCGATGAATTAAATTTTACGACACAAGCCTCTCTAGCGTTCCATACCTAGAGTACAAAACTAGAGATGGGACGTTATTAAAGTTATTGGTAGACACCGGGGCTAATAAAATTTTTTATCAAACCGGAGCTAGCGACGAATGGGAAACCAACTGAAAAGATCTTTGTTAAATGTGGATCTAAAAGGCGGGAATTTCTGTATATGACTGACATTTATTCTACTAAAGTAAAGTTGGTTACAATGTAATACATAGTGTTATATTAGTATTGTTATATTGTAATATATTGTACTAGAATATATAACATCCCTTTTCTTAAGTCTAATTAATTCAATATTATTTTAAGTTGAATATATACAATATTTATATATCAAAAATATAAAATTAAAGGTATTTATATTATTTATTGTATAATAATCAATTTCAATATTTTAACAAATACATCACAATTCATTTCAAATATTTTCAAATTCAAATTTTAGACATCATACTTTAATCTATCCGGTATTTTTACTACTCTACCAAATTTTGTAGTATATAATTCATTGTTTCGGTTGACCTCCTCCTCCTGACACTTATTTTTTAATACGTCTTCAGATTCAAACGAAGCTTCTTTTCGAATTGGTGACCGTGATTGATTGGGTTGCAAGTGAAAATCATATTTGGAAAAGCTATCATTATTTCTACTTTTTAAATGAATTCTATTTCTCCGATATTTAATACCATTAGAGTCTTGTATAGTATACGATCTTTGACATTTGTGTCTTTCTATAACAAATCCTGGTACCCAAGTAGAATTTGGATTCTTTTTATTTATAGTATATTTTATCCCCTGGATTCAAAATTGATAAATTCTTTTTGTTTTTATTATAATAAAAGGAACTTTGCTTTCTCGTTTTTTCAATAGCTTTCTCATATTCATTATGTTTTATGATCTTGGGTTGAAGATTCTTTTGGACAACTGGAATATTCATTCTCAGATTTCGGGACATTAGCAGCTTTGCAGGTGAAGGTAAGTTCGCTTTGGGAGTGTTTCGATAATGCAAAAGCGCTATATATGGATCTTTGCTTAATTCATGACTTTTCTTTAATATATTTTTTATTATTTTAACAGAACTCTCTGCTTGGCCATTCGAACGAGCATGATAAGGACTTGTAGTAATGTGTTCGACATCCCAATCTTGTAGGAATGATTTGAATTCAACAGACTGGAATGGAGGTCCACCATCAGAAACAAGAGACATTGGAATACCATGACGAGCAAATATAGATTTAAGATTGATAATTACATTTTTTGCTGTATAATTTTGAGTTAGTAAAGCAACTTCAATATACTTAGAATAATAATCTGTAACAATCAAGTAATTTTGTTTATTGAAATAAAGGAAATCTATACCCACTTGCTGCCATGGAAATTTTGAAATCTTATAATTTTGAAGAGGTTCATGTTGATTAGAAGAACTATATGTAGCACATATTGAGCATTGCTCGATCAAATTTTTTAATTCTCCTGTCATGTTAGGCCAATAAAAATTTTCTCTAGCCAAAGTAAGACATTTGTTAATTCCTTGATGTCCTTCATGAACTTTATTTAGCATTTCCGTACGCATTGAAATTGGAACAATAAGTTTAGTACCCTTAAACAATAAATCATTCACTACATGAATTTCACTATGAAAATTCCAATATGCTTTTACAGTTTCTTCTAACTTTTTTTTACTTCTAGGCCACCCATTTACGTAATAATTCTTCAAAATTTGTAGAACTTTATCTGCATTAGTTGCGTCAGACAATTTCTTTCGATATGTGTCACTAACGGCTAAATTGGTATAGAGTGAATTAACATGATATGCAAGATCAGACTCATAATCTGGAATGTAGTTATCCTTCAAGGGTGCTCTTGACAAAGTATCAGAAATATACATTTCTTTACCGGGTACATGTACAACATTTAAATCATATGCTTGTAAAGCAAGCATCATGCGCTGTAATCTAGCAGGGACTTCATGAAGTGGCTTTTTGAATAAATAAACCAATGGTTTATGATCAGTGTGGACTGTAATCCTATGACCATATGTGTATTGGTGAAACTTATTACACCCAAACTGAATAGCGAATAACTCTTTCTCAATTTGGGCATAATTCTCTTGAGAAGAAGTTAGTGTTTTTGAACTGTACGCTATTGGACGACAATTTTGCATAATTACTGCTCCTATTGCAGACTTAGAAGAATCAACTTGCAGAATTAAAGGTAAACTAGGATCATAATGAGCAAGGACTGGCGACTCAGTTATTGTTTTCTTTAGGCAATTGAAACTTTGCTCACAATTAGCATCCCATAGCCAAACAGAATCAGATTTGAGTAGATTTCTAAGAACTTTTGTTTTTTCCGACAAATTCTCAATAAATGTGCCTAAATAATTTACCATGCCTAAGAATCTTTGTAATTCCTTTACATTCTGAGGTGTTGGCATGTTATTGATAGCCTCGACTTTTTCTTTGTCAACTTTGACACCTTCCTTACTGAAGACATATCCCAAAAAACATATTTCTGAGACTAAAAACTTACATTTTGACTTATTGAGTTTAAGGTTTACATGTCTGGCTCTTTCCAATAGTTGTCGTAATCTTTTGTTGTGAATATCTTCAGTCTCCCCATAGACTAGAAAATCATCCATGAAAATTAACACTCCTTCAATGTCACCAAATAATTCCATCATGACTCTGTGAAAAAGTTCTGATGATGCTGTAATACCATACGGAAGTCGTAGATATTTGTATCTGCCGAATGGAGTTTGAAAAGTGCAAAGATCTGAGCTTTCGTCATTAAGCTTTAACATCCAGAAACCTGAAAATGCATCCAAATGTGAAAAATATGATGCTCCTTTCAATTTCGAACGAATTTCATCATAATTTTTCAGAGGATAATATTCCCGAATAATATTCTTGTTCAAATTTCGCGGATCTAAGCAGATTCTTAACTGACCTGACTTTTTAACGGTAATTATGACAGAATTAACCCATGGTGTAGGTTTTGTAACCTTCTCAATCACTTTCATTTGCAAATGGAACTTTTCTTGGAGGATCTACACACGGTATAGCATTTGAACTAAGTTTTAAGTTGCATACAGGAGGAAGACAGCCTAAACCATTAAATACATCATCATATTCATGTATAATATCTTTACAATTATTCTTTTCCAATGAAAAAACTCTTTTCAGTATGCCTATTTCTTGACATGTCGGAAGACCTAGCACTGTCGGACAATCTATATCTGTGACAATGAATGATATTATATCTGTACGATTATTAAATCAACATTTCAATGAACAATAACCAATTATGGGTATGTCTTTACCACCAAATCCTGTTATTTTTACGTTACTGTTTTTAAGTACTGAATTAGGTAAATTTAAATTTTTGTACGTGAGAAATGACATGACATTCGTATCTGCTCCGGAATCTAGTATACATCTGAACTCTATATTATTGACTGACATGTTTAAGTACCAACAATTTTTCGAACATTTGTTTAATCCATTAGTGATTGTACCAACAAAAAAATTATCAGATACTTCATCGGGCTCCTGAAACTTTACGTTTCTAACATTGTGCCGGTTATTTTGACTTAAACAATATTTGGCAAAATGACCTGTCTTATGACAATTCCTACAGGTAACATTAATTGCTGGACACTTAAATCGATGTTTTTGACCACATCTACCACACGACTTCGTTTCAGGTGATGCTTTATGATAATGATCAGGCTTTGAAGATTTTGTTTTGAATGAAGGGGCAGAGACTCTCTTTGGTTTATGTCGGACAAGTAAAAAATTGGCATTTTTGATCATTTTATCGGCATTAGATTGAGCCATAATGACAGTTTTTGTAATTTCGATTGTTTTTTGCAAACTTGGATCAGACTCTTGTAGAAGACGTTGCCTGATTGCACTATACTCCAAAGATAGGTTAGCAATGAAAATATCCCTTACCAATGATTGGCGTAGCTCCCCGAATTCGCAGACAATACTCTTGTTTTCCAGGTCGGTTAAAAAATCATCGCACGTCTCACCGGAATTCTGGAACCTTGTGAAAAATTGATGTCTCGTTACGGTTAAATTCTTTTGTGGCATGAAATGTTGGTCAAATTTCGCTTTTACATCCTTAAACTTAGCCTTGTTCATGTCGATTGAAAATGAGTTAAAGATGTTGACGCCTTTCGTGCCCATGGAGTGAAGCATGATAGCGATACGCCTTTTCTCGGGTGCACTGTCCAGACCAGTCGCCACAAGATACAGCTGAAAATGTTGCCACCACTCTTTCCATTTTGCGGCTACGTTGTCGCATCCCGTGAAATCCAATTTGGGAACTGCGTTGCTGTTGTGAGGTACAAAACTTGAATCCGCAGACTTCTCCAACTGAACACATTCAGTCATAACCTTCTTCGAGGTACCTTCTCCAGCTGGATTTAGACCCATCTCGATCCAAAATTATTGATAAAAATGTATGACGAACAGTAAATTGACTGATTTAATTGACAAAATGTACTTGTAAATACTTTTTAATTGACTTTGACTGACTTTTTTAAAATTCTTATATCAATTCTGACACCATGTTAAATGTGGATCAATACAATCGGCTGGAGGACCAATTAAAATAAAGGAGAAAATATCAGTAAAATTTTTTGCCTGTGTTGGTAACAACTCTCCCATTCAATTCTTTGTTTTACCTGGACTAAAATCTTTTGATGGAATCATCGGAGACGACACCTTGAAAGAGCTGGAAGCCGTAATTGATAGAAAAAATAATTTTTTGATAATCAAACCTAACATAAAAATTCCTTTGAAAGAAAAGAAGTCGATACAGGTAAATAATATTGAAATCAAAGATAATCACCTCGATTCGGAAACTAGAAAACAACTTAAGAACTTGATTTCGAAGTATAAAACACTTTTTGGACCTCTGAGTGACCACGAAATAGTCGATACAAACGTGAGAGCTGAAATAAAAACAACCATGGATGAGCCTGTTTACACTAAATCTTATCCGTATCCCGCCAACATGAGAGCCGAAGTGGAAACCCAGATCAATCAGATGTTACAGGCTGGAATCATCAGACCCTCGAAGAGTCCCTATAACTCACCATTATGGGTTGTAGAGAAAAAAATGGATTCCTCTGGGGTGAAGAAATATAGAATTGTAATTGATTATAAAAGACTCAACCCAATTACCGTATCGGACACCTATCCAATACCGGATATATCGAGCACTATATCCAGCCTTGGCGATTCTAAATTCTTCACAACACTTGACCTTACATCAGGGTTCCACCAGTTAAAAATGAAAGGAAAAGACATCCCCAAAACGGCGTTTTCAACGATGAATGGAAAATATGAATACACAAGACTTCCCTTTGGCCTCAAGAACGCTCCGGCCATATTCCAGCGAGCAATCGACGACGTACTAAGAGAATACATTGGAAAAATATGTTATGTATACATTGATGACATAATCATATTCGGAAGAACTGAAGCAGAACATCTAGCAAATCTTGACAAAGTATTCTCCAAGTTAGAGAAAGCTAATTTACGCGTTAACCTCGACAAGACACAATTTTTGAAAACCGAAACTGAATTTCTGGGATATTTGATTACTAGCGAAGGGATTAAACCGGACGAACGGAAAGTATTAGCTATCAAAAAAATAAAACCTCCCGATAATCTGAAAGATCTTAAAAGTTTTTTGGGATTAGCATCGTACTATAGACGTTTCATAAAGGATTTCGCGAAACTCGCGAAACCGTTAACGAATCTTACAAGAGGTAATAATGGTCAAATAAAAGCTAACCAATCAAGAAAAGTAAAGATCCAACTCGGCGAAAGGGAATTGAAAACCTTTAACCAAATAAAAGAGCTGTTAACATCATCCGAGATACTAATTTTTCCAGATTTCACTAAGCCTTTTATCCTCACGACGGATGCTTCGGACCAAGCGATAGGAGCTGTCCTTTCACAAGGAGAAATTGGCAAGGATCGACCTATTACCTACATTTCTAGAAGTCTAAACAAGACCGAGAACTATGCCACTAATTAAAAAGAAATGTTGGCAATAGTGTGGGCTCTCGACAATCTGCGAAATTACATATACGGAGCTAAGAAAATATACATTCTTACCGACCATCAGCCACTTACGTTTACTTTTAGCAATAGGAACAACAATGCGAAGCTCAAACGTTGGAAAGCCCGTATCGAAGAACATAATTGTGAACTCATCTACAAGTCAGGAAAGTCTAATCTCGTCGCGGATGCTCTATCCAGACTGAAGACCGAAGCGCATATTCTTACGTCACCTACACAAACAATGCATAGCGCAGAGGAAGACAGTACCGACCTTATACCTTGTTGTGAATCCCCAATAAATACCTTCAAAAACCAGTTGATTTTTTCAGAAGGAAAAAATATATATGGTCATGAAGAACCGCATTCAGGCTATCACCGACACTATATAAGATTAAAAACAATCACCAGGGAAAGTCTTGTGAATGCTTTGAAGGAAAAACTACATCCGAATATCCTCAATGGGTTGAAAATACCTGAAAAATTCATTCAACTTTTGCAAGAAGTTTACAGGGAATACTTTAGCAAGTAGAAAATCCGTTTAACCCAAAGAGTTGTCGAAGACATCGCTAACCCTGAAACCCGATTCCGAATCATTGAATCTGAACATCGAAGGGCTCATAGAAGCCATGAGGAAAATAAAAATCAAATTTTGGAAAAGTACTATTTTCCTCACATGTCAATGGAAATTAAAAAATACGTGAAATCATGTGACATCTGCAATACAAATAAATACGACCGACAATATAAGGGGGACGGGGGCTGAATGCGAGTATGAGTTCAACAAGGATGAAACAATCGAGATGATCGACGAGAACACCATCTCTCTGGATCTTTTCTATGGGAATATCACTGATAAAAACTCAACCCGACAGCTGAATGGCAGCTTCCTAATCCAGTTCAACAACGAAACCATAAGGATAAAGGACGAAGAATTCACCAATAAACAGCTTAAGACGAATCAAATCTTACCATCAATTTTCCAAGCCAGACCTGCCGAGAAGAGCCTAAGAATCGATTCCGGATACCTTCACAGCCTCCATTTGGACAACCGGAAGAAACTGCAACATCTTCGTAACAGCTACACACATTCTGTTTATACAGACATTAGTTTTGGAGCCATTCTTATAATTCTTCTTAGTTTTTTTGTATCTTTCAAGCTTAAAAGGAAAACATCGAAATTGGAAATTACTTCAGCAAAAAAACAGCCAATAATGACGAATTTCAATATCCAGCAACTACATCCGCCTAAGATCGATCTCCATTCGCAAGCACACTTACCAATGGCCGAAGTCAGTATCCAGGACCTCCAACCCATAAGGCTCAATCTCTAAGGATACCAAGCTAGGTCCGACGGGACGCGGACATTTGAAAGGGGGAGAGTTACCAATGACCGATACACGTGCCGCCATAAGACGACCCAAGATGCTGACACCTCAACTTGTGCAATATTGTAATACATATTCGAATTTATAATTGTTAACGTAGCAACTCCAAATTCCAAATTCTTGCAATTCATTTATTTTTGCTTACTATACAAAAATTGTAATTATAAGAAAAATTGTAAATTCAGTCAGTCCACTTTTGATGATCGATTGTGACTCGTCGCCGGTAATTTAATTGTTAATAAATTTTTTTTGTATACCGAAATAATATTTTCGATAACTTATATAACAGTCTAGAGATTTTCTCAGAAAATTATACTCTAGACCCAAAAGTATTATAGTGAATTTACATTTTTTTAGTTTTACATTTTCCATTGTAACTCTTGATAAAATAGATTTAGGATCATAGGATCTTGTCCATATATTGTTTACAAAACTTGTTTGATTTGTACCCAAAATTGAAGTGCTCCGCCCATTGACGCCCCCCTCACTCCTCCTAGCATTTTTCAAAAAGGCATGCCTGTAGCTCCATTTCAAATTAAGCTAGGCAGATCAAATTTGGTGGGGTGCCTAGTCTAAGCCCCATTATGCTCCTTACTAAAAGATATTAGCATCCGATCAAAACTAAGGGTACCCCCCATACAAAGTGACCCAAATTTCTAATAAATTTTACATTTTTTCACTTCTAAATTCTACCTAAAATAGAAAAAAAAATTTTATCTCTTAGAACGTCCTTATAACAGTCAATTGTAGTCTTCTGAATGTATATCCGAAAGTTTGTAAAAGAGCGTGCCTTAGAAGTACGAAAAATCGAGTTTGAAGGTTGCTAGTACACGTTACTCGAAATATTCGCAAAAAGTCTTAGAACTGGTATCACTGACCTTCAAACCCAATTTTTTGATACTTGTAGCGTACGCCTTGGTACAACCTTTTGAATATACATTCACAAGACTACAATTAACTGTTATAATGACGTTCTAAGAGATAAATTTTTTTCTTGTATTTTACATAGAATTTAGAAGTGAAAAAACGTGAAATTTCTTAGAATTTTCGTTCAGTTTGTATGGGGGGTACCCTTAGTTTTGATCCGATGGTATTAATTTTTGGTGGGGAGGATAATGGAGCTTAGAATAGGCATCCCACCAGATTTGATCAGCCTGGCTCAATTTACAAAGAAGCTACAGGCATGCCTTTTTGAAAAATGTTAGGAGAAGTGAGGGGGGCATTAATGATCGGAGCACTCCAGTTTTTGGTACAAATCAAATACATTTTGTTATCAATATATGGACAAGATCTTATGACGGTAGGTATATTCTATCAAGAGTTACAGTGCGAAATGTAAAACTAAAAAAATGTAAATTCACTATAATACTTTTGGGTCTAAGGTATAATTTTCTGAGAAAATCTCTAGACTGTTACATATCATTACAAAGGTAATTTTATGTAGTTTGTTTCGTCCTTAGGACATTTTAAGGTCGGACTCATAGTTTTCCAGATATTTTCAAGAAACTGAATTTGCACCCCTTTGCTACCCCCTCCCCCCTTAACCCATGGCGCAAATTATTGTAACTTTTTACTGCGTATATTAGGCAGGTTATTCAACAATTTGGCATCAAAAATTCCTTTTTCTTTTGGATGTTTGGGTTTTGAGCTATCTGTACTAGACTAAATGCACTCATTAACAAATATTTTTTGCTCTGAGTTAAATCAAAGAGTTTCTAACTGAATTAAGTTTTTTATGAATTTTTAATTTATTCTGAAAATTTTCACTGAATTTACGAAAAAATTTAAAAAATGAATTTCTATACATATCTTATTCAATTTTTTTTTCTGATATGGGAAACATGTATTGTTTTACTTTTTCACACTAGAATTATTGTATGTTTATACCCTATACCCATAAGATGGTATAGGGTATATTGGCCGTGTTTTTTTTACATCGGGGGCAGGTTTGCTAACCCAGAAGCGCAAAAAAACTATCGAGGGTAGCATCCAGGTTAAATTTCAAATTGTCACGTAGGCATTGCCATTAATTTCAAAACATTGCTCAAAAATATTAAAGCCCCGTTTTCACTTTACAAACGCAAAAGTTAACATGTAATTTTTTTTAATGAAAACATATTTTTATGTAGGAATCATAATTTTGCTGGAATAAGAATTCGACGAACAACATTTTTAACATGAATTTACAAACAAAAACTATATTTTTTGCAC
The DNA here is from genome assembly GCA_949715475.1 of Microchrysa polita. Taxonomy (NCBI): domain Eukaryota; kingdom Metazoa; phylum Arthropoda; class Insecta; order Diptera; family Stratiomyidae; genus Microchrysa; species Microchrysa polita. Next base: position 36,208,060 of record OX454418.1, on the reverse strand, counting down.
ACACTTGTGGGTTGCATGTAAACTATACCTTAGAGCTTTTCATTTCAAAATTTAATTTTTGCTAGTCATTGGAAAACGTACTAGAAAATAATTGGGATTGCATACATTTAGGCGAGTTTTGGAAAGCTCATTAAATCTGGATAGCAATATAATTTCTAACCTGAATAAAGTCACAGGTTAGCGTTTGTATGAAAATTACCCCGGATAGTGTAGGTTAGCTAATTAAAAAACACGGCCATTGTTTTTGTTACGACGATTTATGTAACACCTCAAAGGAGCCACCGGAGGTATGACAAAGTATATATATGTAAAGAAAAGTATGCTTACTTTCTTTATTTTAATTTATATTAGTACTTTGTAGATTTGTAGAACATTAGAGAATAATAGCCTTTGCATAGAGTCCTTTGGATATAATTAGATTAACTGTCAGACGTGAAAAAATATTATGAAATAGAACATCTAAATAATTGAACAAATTTAAATTTAAATAAAAATAGTAAATAGTGAAGGGAGAATAAATAAAAAATAAAAATAAATAACAGGCGCGACAATCCAACATTGGACTAAGGCCGCAGGATGTGTTAGTGACATCCTATTTCCAAGATCTTATCTGCTTTTTGATGAGGTAATGAGATCAGCATCACGCTCAGCAGTGTTATTTATCCCCATAAGTGGGTACTCGTTTAACATCTGAGTGAGATCATAGTCTGTCACAAGCTCGTGAGTTCGAAAAACACAATGGAACACGGTGAGATTCGAACTAATGAGCCTGTGCACCGAAGGTGCGCGCACTAACCGCTCGACCAGCCAGACTACAAGGGAGAATAATAAACTTTAATTGTTGTTTCTTGTTACAGGTAAGATTGTAAATAATTTGAATAATTGTTATTTAATAATGAATGAAAAAATTTTGTAATTCTTGTTACAGAGAAACGTATTCTCGTTTTATTTTCCCTACTATATAAAGAAGAATCTTATATATATATAAATTATCAGGGTCGGTCCCTGATTCGAAAAAGCCATGTGTGTCTGTCAGTTCGCACGATAGCTCCCGAAATAATTAAGCTAGCGTTTTGAAATTTAGGTCAGATGATTGTTTTGATAAAAGCTTGGATGGTATTGAAAATGGGCCAAATCGGACCAAGAGCTCCTCTACCTCCCGTACAAATGACCCCTCCGTGATAGTTTAATTCGACAATATTTTTCAACAGAATATCGCTAGCGACCTGAAATTTTCGTCAATACCTAATTGTGACATATGCTTGAAGTTGGTGCAAAGTGGAGAACGTCCGACTACCCTACCCCTACCTCCCTTACAAAGTTATATTCAGCCATTTCTTTTGCTAGAATGTCGCGAAAAACTTCTAATTAGTATCAAATGGTAGCCTTGATATAATATTAAATATGTGCCTACAAAAAAAATTAAATGGATGTTTTTGGGTTTTGCGTGCCTTCTAGGTCTGTACATGGGTATAGGGTATACACTCATCGTGCTATTCGCACGATTAGAACTCGGTCTCGTTGTATGTTGTAAAGCCATCTTTATAAACTGAATAAATAAATAATTAATTAAATAATTAATGTGTCTCTCAATTGAATTTGTAAAAACTACTAAAAAAATTGAAAACTTGACAAATGTGTGAACATATTTGCAAAATTATTAACTTAATAAACATTTAAATGTTAATAGCTCAAAAATGAAGCGGTGCTACCTATACAGGGTGTTCCGCAACTGGTTAGCCATAGACCAATGGTAGACTCTACAGGATGTTTTAGGAAAAATGTCGCCAAAATTATTTCTCTAGCTTTTACCGTTAAGGAGTAATTGCCTTTTTTGTGATTCTTGTCAAAAAACACGACTTTTTTCGAAAAACTCCTATTTTCTAGCTTCCACTTTAGCCAAATCAATGTTTTTCATATTCTTCTGAAAGTACATAAAATTTCCAATAAAAGGACATATCGATCGTTTCGAACGGTTTCGTATCTTCCGAAATACGACGTTTTGAACTTTGCAGAAATGTCCATTTCAATTTTTAATGTCAAAATTAAACCCGAATTTCGTAACGGGACATTGTAGTGGCAAATCTGCAAAGTTGACAAAAGTTGGCGTAGTATCTTAGCTTTCGAACGGCATATAAGAATAAAGCACAAAGTCATCTAGTTTCTGAATAATATGTATAAATGAAAAGGAAAACATAGTCTGCAAATGTACCAAACCGACTTCAATCTTGAAAAGGAAGTAAAATTTTTACATCAAGCATTGACTTGGTTGTTATGCATTATGGAAAAATACTTTTCGCTACTGTTGTAGATGCTAATTATAACGGTAAGTATAAACAAATTTGTTTTATGTGTTGAATTATTTGTACAAAGGTTCGCTGTGTACACATTAATATTGTGAGAGTAGTTTTCATTTTCATCGTCTAAAAAAGGATAAACATTTTAATTTGTCAGGTATTAATTAGTGTCCTTTTATGTCCTTTTTCAGAGTTTTTCGATCCAATTTTTCCTTAGCAAATTTAATGATAGAATCTGAGATTCTAAAAAATGAAAAAGGAAGTGGCAACTTGATTTATTTGCGTAGTTATGGCTTTGGAAAGATACAGTTGATTACGGGAAACACGAACATTTTCCATTCAAACGCGATTTATTCCGTTTAGGGTCCTTGGAATCAAACACCGGATATGTAATGTACTCGGCGTCCCCTTTGATATGATACCCCGCATGCCGACCTCCAGTCAAGGATTAAATAGTGTCCTTTTTTGTCCTTTTTGGGACCTTTCCGATCAAATTTATTTTAATCGAATGAGTTTTAGACTCCTGGGACCCCACTAATTCAAGACCAAGAAAAAATAGCTTTACTGTATTTTTTTCTATTGGAAATGCTTATATGACTGAACTATTTCCAAGTAAAAGCAAGATTTCTTCCACTTACGGACTATGTTGTTTTCCCTTTTACACATATTATTCACAAACTGGATGATTCTGTGATTTATTCTTATATGCCGTTCGAAAGCTAAGATACTACGCCAACTTTTGTCAACTTTGCAGATTTACCACTACAATGTACCGTTACGAAATTCGGGTTTAATTTTGACATTAAAAATTGAAATTGACATTTCTGCAAAATTCAAAACGTCGTATCTCGGAAGATACGAAACCGTTCAAAACGTTCGATATGTCCTTTTATTGGAAATTTTGTGTACTTTCAAAAGAATATGAAAAACATTGATTTGGCTAAAGTGGAAGCTAGAAAATTGGAGTTTTTCGAAGAAAGTCGTGTTTTTTGACAAGAATCACAAAAAAGGCGATTACTCCTTAACGGTAAAAGCTAGAGAAATAATTTTGGCGACGTTTTTCCTAAAACATCCCGTAGAGTCTACCATTGGTCTATGGCTAACCAGTTGCGGGACACCCTGTATAGTTTAACCTGTCTTCTTCTTCTCTATACCATAACCGCTTGTGGGGCATGGTGTATTGAGTCAGCCGCTTATAAACTACTTCGAGTCAACGTTACATTGCTGGATCTACAGAGCAATAATAAGACCAACTCTACTACTACGGTGCTGTGGTCTGGTGGAAGAGAGCCCTGAGTACGGAGGGCAAGGTACAGAGACTAGCATGTCTCATTACCACCGGTGTACTCGGACAGTGCTCTAGCAGTGCTCAAGAGGTGTTAATTCACCTACACGTTGAAACCGAAGCAAAACTAGCATTGACACGACTTATCGCGATCGATGCCAATCTGGAGCTTGCCAAGGGGCAGTTAAAATCTCGAAACAACATTACTGTCGCAAATATGCCCTCCGATCACCTTCCAAAGGAGATCTCATGCGGCCGCCTTTTTCAGGCCAAAACATGGAGCAGAGAGGAGTGGCACTCCAATTTCGCTAGGCTGCACCCACAGGCCATAAAGTGGTTTACTGACGGCTCTAAAGCAACCGAAGGTTCAGGAGCAGGGGTGGTTGGCCCAGCGCATAGGATATCCATACCTATGGGGCACCACAGTATTCCAGGCAGAGGTTCACGCAATAGCAACCTGCGCTGATCTCTGTTTACGTGCTAACTACGTTAACAAAAGAATAGCAATCTTCTCAGACAGCCAAGTGGCTATTAAGACACTCACTGCCTGAATGATCTGAAGAAACTAGGAGCAAATAACAGATTAACACTTTTCTGGGCCGCAGGTCATACAGGCATCACAGGGAACGAATTGGCGGATGAGTTGGCACGCATAGCCGTAACTACCCAATTCTACGGACCAGAACCCTTTTGTAGCATCTCTATATGTATAGTAGAAAGATTAATCAAAGACCAGGAACGACTTAAGGCTTCTGAGCACTGAGACAAACTAACCGGGCTCAGGCAAACCAAAATGTTCATAGCAGGATACTCCCATAAAAGAGCGGCAGAGCTGCTTCAGCTAAGCAGATATAAAGTACGCACCATATGTGGGATTATTACAGGCCACTGCTGCCTGAGATCACATCTGCGCACAATGAGGCTCTTGCAGGACGCGAGCTGTCGATGCGAAGAAGATGACGAGACCTCATTCCACGTCCTCTGCGATTGTGATGCTCTGGCCCGACGCCGCTGGATACAATTCGGAGTGGCCTATCCAGACACGGACGACATAGCTCCTATGTCAATTAGCAACCTCGACTCATTTCTTAGCACGATCAATCTTGATCGTCAGGCATAGTCCTGCCCACAGGTGGCTAGGGCGACAGTACAATAAGCTCACTGGCTTCAGTGCTGCGAATCCTCCTTCGGGTCCACGCCCCCACAATCTAATCTAATCTTAGGTGCTCAAATTTCTTCATGAAAACAACTAATGCCCACGGAGCGCTAGCATTAATGACTATACATTTGCGGCGTGCATCAACTCATCTTAAGACAAATGTTTCCCTTGGAAACCTGTAAATTGGGCACCTTTTTTGTAATCAATCTTAAGAATTTCCCTTCATAGATCGATGGAAAACTGATTTCAAACCCTTCTATATGTATGTTTAATGAAATATGATAATTTGAAAAGGTATATTCCAAAAAGGCATGTATTGGCAAAACAATTCCAATAAATTCATAAATATTTATAATGAACCTTAACCTTGACATGGCACAGTTGATGCAAAAGGATGTGTCTTACTTATACCCCCATTTCAAGATTTCTACATAATTGTCTTGGGTCTATACAGGGTGTCCGGAAACTGCCGCATAAACACACCGGATTGTGATTCCTCATGTGATTTCTAGCAAAAAAGTTTTATGGAACATACCCCCTCAGCTTAACCCTTTAGCTGCCACAGGCATTAAAAATTTTTTGAAAAAATCATTTTCTTGCACGACTTAAAGCCTAATATCTCCAAAGCTAGACCAGCTAGAATAGTGAAATAAAATTATTATTTCAGCCAACAAATTTACCTGTAAAATAAAACTAGATTCATCAAAGTCGGATAAGAGGTTTGGTTTTTTCAGAGCTTCAAAAAAACAATCTTTTTTTCAATCTCAATTTTCTCCAGCTTCTGCCAAGGTGAGGTGCTTGTACGATTCTTTTAAAAATTGGCGCAAAGTCTTAGGATCATATCTTTCTTACATGGTTTTATTCTAGCATTATTTCTAACAGTTTTAGCACCTTAAGTGCAGAAAACTAGGGTTAATTTTGGCTTGATTTCGACATATTTTGAATAGATTTTTCCAATTGCAAATTTTTAAGGGCAGTGTGAATTGAATTGTATTGAATTCGACCTAAAATTAACCCTAGTTTTCTACACTTAACGTATAAAAACTGTTAGAAGTAATGGAGCTAGATTAAAATGATGTAAGAAAGATATGATTGTAAGACTATGCGCCAATTTTTAAAAGAATCGTACCTCACCTTGGTAGAAGTTGGAGAAAATTGAGATAGAAAAAAAGATTGTTTTTGGGTCAAATAACGCAAATTTGACTTTGAAACTCTGTAAAAACCAAACCTCTTATTCGATTTTAGTGTGGTTAGTTTTATTTTATAGATAAATTTGTTGGCTGTAATAATCATTTTATTTCACTATTCTAGCTGGTCTAGCTTTGGAGATATTAGGCTTGAAGTCGTGCAAGAAAATAATTTTTTCAAAAATCTTTAAATGCCTGTGGCAACTAAAGGGTTAAGCTGAGGGGGTATGTTCCGTACGACTTTTTTGCTAGAAATCAATAGAGGAATCACAATCCGGTGCGTTTATGCGGCAGTTTCCGGACACCCTGTATAACATCACGAGTATGGGAATATTTACAACCCCACTTTGTTATGAAATGACATGAAACCTTCATATTCGTTGAGTGTTATGACAACCAACATCGTCTATAATACTCGGAAGGATCTCTCATTTACAAAGAATCTATCACCATCATACGACGAACAAGACGAAGGCCGTTTAAAGCCTATGCAACACAATATTGTATCTACCATAAGGCATTGTCAAGGTAACCGCCGAAGCGTGTGTTATCCTTATGGGATTGCTACTGATGGTAGGAAACATGTGTTTTTAGGGGTTTTAAAGTCTCTACACGATTCATGTGATTTATTGGCGAAACTCGAAATTTACTTTCAGGTAGTGCATGAGTGTGTGTGGGATTGACTATAGATTGCTGACAGACAGTCGTTTTCGTTTTCGGGCAAAAGAAGAATGAAAGCTTTACCATGGAGATTTGTAGTGAACTTGTTGAAGGTTTTTCTTTGGCATAAAAAACGAAACTCCATATAAAAAAATGACAGGTGGGCAGACGTTATTATTTTATATGGATTTTGATAGAATAAAAAAAAATGATTTGGATTATCCGTGTGTGTGCGGCATAAGAAATCATAATACACGAATAAACCGATTTAAGTAGCAGTTCGCACTTAAGTCGTTGAATAATTCCCATCTTACAACTCGATTTACGACTGTTGAGATCTGGCAACTCTACACCAATGCATTTTGCATATATAAGTAGAAATTACAATGCTTGTAGTCAGTCGTCTTTCAACTTCCAATAGAGAATAGTGTCCTTTGTCTTTCAAATTCCAATAAAGAATAGTGTTCTCAGTAATCAGTGTTTTTGTTATGGGCCATAGTATGAGTTCCGGACTATATAAAATAGAAAAGTTGGACGACCAAAACTACGACGGGTGGAAGATCCAAATGAGATCCGTGTTAGTGCATAGTGATTTGTGGGAATACGTTCGTGGATCAGTTGTGAAGCCCGCAGCCGCAGCAGACCCTCGTCACATAGCTTCATGGACAAAAAAGGATGGCAAGGCCTTAGCCTTGATAATTCTATCGGTAAAACCCTCTCAACTTGTACATATTAAACATTGCGAAACTTCGGCAGCGGCGTGGAGGAAATTGGAAGAAGTTCATTGCCCATGTAGTCTTGCAAGGAAAGTCACACTATTCAAACAGTTGCTTAACTTGAAAATGGTCGAAAGTGAGTGTATGTCATCACACTTGAACAACTTTTTCGATTTCTTGGAAAAATTCAGCGAAGTCGATATGAAGCTCCAAGACGAGCTAATTGGAATAATTCTTTTATCAAGCCTTCCGAAATCGTTTGATAGTTTTGTGATCGCCATTGAATCCAGCGACTCCTTACCATCACCATCAGCATTGAAGACGAAATTGCTGGAAGAGGGCAAGCGACGAGAGGCGAGTGAGTGTGTAAGTGTATCATTTCTTTCGGGAGTTCAACCTAAGAAGCCTGTGCAAATCCAAAATCGCTTCAACGGTAAATGCTACAAGTGCCACAAAAGGGGGCATTGTGCTTCAGTCTGCAAAATTAAAAACCTCACATACACTAAGCCGAATTTATCATTTGCTATGTTTAATGGTATCGGAACCAGTTGGGAAGACAGAAGTGCTTGGGTGTTTGATAGTGGATCCACTTCGCATATGTGTTGTGATAAGTTACTCTTCACTGAATTACTCGATCATAGTGAGAGGATTCAGTTAGCGGGAGACAACCATATGTGGGCCATCGGCATCGGTCTTGTAAAGATTGAAACTGATAACACTTTGATAACTTTGCGCGATGTTTTATACGCCCCGGACTTGACAACGAATTTCATATCCGTGTCTAAGGCCACTAAAAATGATATGAAAGTGACATTTTTCAAAAACAGTGTTAGTGTTATGGATTCAAAAGAACATGAAGTTCTGCGCGGCAGACGATACGGTGGTTTGTTTTATTTTGAGTCTTATCAGCAAAAGTCGTCTGCTTTTGGAGGTTCGTCTCAAAATTGTATGAGCTCGCATAAACAGTATGGACATTTAAACTTAACTGCTTTACGCGAAATACAAAGATATGAAAAGGTGCACGGTCTCGATTCAATAAACATTCCGGGTAAGTTGCAGTGCAACACGTGTTTAATAGCAGACATAACAACAAAACCTTTTTGTAAATATTCGGATAATAGAAGCATAGGTGTATTGGACTTGATATACAGTAACGTTTTTGGTCCCATGCGAATTACGTCTCTCGGCGATTTTCGGTATTTTGCACTGTTCATAGACGATTACAGTCGAAAAATATTTGTATATTTCCTTAAAGCGAAAAACGAAGTATTTGACGCATTTAAAACATTTAAATCACAAATGGAACGCGAAACCGGGAGAAAAGTGAAAGTTCTACGAACGGACAACGGCCTGGAATATGTGAACAGCGTTTTCCAGTCTTACTTGCAAAGTAAGGGAATAGACCACCAACTCACGACAGTGCACACACCTCAGCCAAATGGCGTCGCCGAGCGGGCAAACAAAACGATCGTCGAAATAGCCAGATCGATGCTAATAAGCTCCAATTTTCCAGAAATGCTATGGGGAGAAGCCGTGAATACATCAGTTTACTTAAGGAATCGTTCACCCACCAAAACATTACAAAACGTCACCCCATATGAAGCATGGACGGGCAGAAAACCATCCATTTCGCACTTCCGAACTTTTGGCTGCCGGGCTGTCATGTCGGACAAACGCCCTAATAAAGGGAAATTTGCTGCCAAAGGAATAGAATGTTTTCTAGTGTGTTATGTCACAGAATCGAAAGCTTACCGGCTGTATCCACGTAACTCGAAGAACATTATTAGAAGCATGGACGTCAAATTTATGGAATCGGACATGAGCGATAATCACGATCCAGTGTTTGTATTTGAGCCATTACATTGGAAAATGATTCCAAGCCGGATTTGGATTTCGTTTAATTTGAGAATGAACGAATAGAGAAAGAAGATTGGTTTAGGGCCCCGCAGTTTGATGATATGCTTGAAGATGGCAACAAAACGAGTAATAAGCAGATCCTACCTAATGTTGAAGCTGAAGCGGAGATGCCCGAAGATAACCACAAGGCGAGTGATAAGGAGAACCTACCTAATGTTCCAGCTGAAGATGGATGGTGCCAAACAAACTTTTATAATGAAACTTCGACCGCGAATCCAGAGTACCAAAAAGTTCAATGTTTTGTACAGCACGAACCCTATAACCGTGAATGAGGCAATCAATGACAGTGACGGACAAAAATGGTTACGAATACTGAATTCGCAACCTTATTCAAAATAAAACTTGGGAGTTGGTCGATCTCCCACCTGAGCGGCATGCGATTAACTCCAAATGGGGTTTTACTGTGAAAAGAAACAGCGAGGGAAATATCGATCGTTACAAGGCACGGTTAGTGGCAAAAGGCTGCAAAGAAAAATATGGTTATGATTATTTGGATACGTCAGCAAAAAGCTGCTGACGCATGTGCAGAGACTGGGCTGCCTAAGCATCACTGGGGCCATGAAAACCACGTCGACCGTGGTACTAGAGGCACACCTAAACTTAACACCACTTGATGTGGAAGTGAAGAGGAGAGCAATTGTAACAATTTGCGGTTAGATGAAAGACCCCAGGGTCTTCCGAGGGCGGAGCTGCTCTTCAGGAAATGCGTTTTATTTTGGGTTGAAGTGGAGAATCTTGCATAGATACTGCGTGCCGTGTAGCAGAGACCGCCATCATTCAGTTAGGTTGGATTCTTACCGACTAAACCTAATACCTCGTGTCACCATTTCACCCTGCGGGACCACCTTTCAGTATTACTTCACAGGACCACTTTCAGCTAATCAGCCTTCACTATCGGAGAGCAGATTTGCGTCTACGCTCCTCCTTCTGCAGCTCCATGTGAACGGCACAAATTGCCCTACTTACTGAGTCCCAGTTATTTGCTGATAGCAGCATCAGACCCACTAGGTTCTCGGGGCTTATATTTTCTCCTAATTCCGTTTCCAGTTGACCGCGGATGCCTCCAAATCTGGGATAATTAAAGAATACATGTTTTGCATCCTCAGAAAATCCATTGCATCTTGAACATTCGGGCGAGTCGTCCAGCTTAAACAGATGCACATATTGACCGTACCCTCCATGGCCTGTTAGGAACTGGGTCATGTAAAAATTCACATCCCCATGTTTTCGGCCAACCCACATAGCTATGTCTGGGATAAGGGTATGTGCCTCATCCCATCAGACCTGCCACATTTTCACAGATTCAAGACTTTCAATGTTTCTTCGCCCCAGGTGTATCTCCGGTGTTACGCCTTGGCGATCGCTGTACAGCCTGCTCATCTCCTCTACTAGGATCGGTAAAAGCATCAATCCGGCTACCACAACACACTCTCAAAGCACACCCGTTTAGGGGTTCTGCGTTACAGGCGAACCGTAGTGCACTGCCCAAACTTGTGGGGCATACATAATGATTGATGTTACCACCCTTGACAATAGGAGCCTCCTACTTGTTCTGGAGCCACCTATGTTTGGCATTGTTTTTGCTAGAGCCGCACGCCGTGGCGGTTGCCGACCGGAATCCATGTGCAAAGTTGAATGAAATGCTTTGCGGTACCCTTGCTTGCTGGACACCTATCTGTCAAACCTTCTTAGTCCTGACCACGATGCGTGCCGGTGTCCTAGCTCAGCTACCGGAAGAGTAGGGGAGTACCAAAAGATGGGTCGCCAGGCTGCCTCGAAAGTGTTGCAAAAAAATTCACGCGTCTTATGTGAACCTGTAAAGATAGATTTGGAGGGAAAAAGCTGCCAGCTGCTGAAACGCGTAGAGCACACTTAAAAAACAATTTAAAACCGTACGCGGCGGCTGGTGAAAAGTGACTCGGACGAAGCGACTGGTTCAAAGTCTCCCTGGTCGGACGGCGGCGGCTGGTGGAAATCAATTCCTGCAGTCGCAAAATGCGCCGCCTTATATAGCCCATGCATCTCAGCTCGTTCATCAACTTTTCCTTGTGTGTGTGTTGATGTCCAACTGAGTGCTATTTTTCAGTACTAGTTTTTTGGCGACCGGAACTCGATTGTAAATCGGTCTTCCTCACAACCAATATTTTTTCTGTTTGGGACCCAACGTATCACGTCACGCGTCAATAATGGAATCACTTCAAAAATATCCACAGGCGTTGATGCCTTCGGACAGGATAATTTCAAAATACGTCTTCGATAAGTCATACCAAGTAATCCCCACTGACAGAGAAGAATGGTCCTTTGAAGGCCACTCTGACTTCGTTGGAGATGACATAATCATCTACACTGATGGATCAGTGATGGATAGCAGGACTGGTTCAGGGATCTTCTCGGCTCAATGAAGAATTGAGCTGTGCCATTAGTTGTGTGTTATTTCCCTGGCACTAAAATTGATAATTCTAGATTGGATTTATTTGAACATGATATCAAATACTTACTCACATTAGGAGAAAATGTAATCTTATGTGGAGATTTTAACTCAAAACATAGATACTGGAATTGTGTCAGCTCTAATCGGGCAGGTAAACGGCTCTATGAATTGACTTGTAAGCATAATATTAATATTCATACGCCTACGGGTCCGACATTTATCAACCCTAGAGGATATGATTCGACACTCGACTTAGTTTTAAGCAAAGGGCGTTATTACATACCACAACCAACTACAATTACAAATTTGCATTCTCCCCATCTACCGGTCTTCTTCCGCGTTGAATTTAATCAAATTGGTAGAAATTTCCTCATTGAAAATCCATCAACAAATCGAATAAACTTTCTGAAATTCCAAAAAATATTTAAATAATAATAGGTGTGTTTTTTTGGTTATCCCGTGTAGGTTTGGGTAACGAAACTTCATATAAAAAAAATGACAGGTGCGTCTGCTGTCATTTTTTTTATATGAAGTTTCGTTACCCAAACCTACACGGGATAACCAAAAAAACACACCTAATATAGATTTGAGATCGTTAGATCTACAAACTATAGATTATGGACACCAAGTCGATACAATTGTAAATGAATTCTGCAATAAAATAAATTCTGCGATAGAGTATGCCACTAAAGGATCGAAAAAGTTAATATTAAAAAATACATCGTAGATGATAGTACAAAGGGACTTATTCAAGCTCGCGACTTTCTTCGCCGCATTTGGCAACGAAATCGAAACCCCACTACTAAACAGCTAGTAAATGAATTATCAACATTAATTCAAACTCGAATACAGGGCATCCCAAAAACGACAAGTTTATATGGAAACTAAATAAAATCTTCAAAAGGCCTAAAATAATTCCTCCACTCTTCAATAATGACAAAAATGTAATTTTTGATAGTAAGGAAGGATAATATTAACTCGTCTGAACGATGCTATCGACAGGTTGAATATTATTCCCGATTTTCAACTAGGATTCCGAAGTAAGTGTTCCACAACGCATCACGCATTTCGGCTCCACAAATTTATTAAAAATTCCTTTAATAGTAAAAAATCAGGAGGTTTGGTTGCATTGGATATACAGAAGGCCTTCGATTCTGTGTGGCATGAAGGGCTTATCTATAAATTAATTAAATTTGGTATTGCCTTATTCTTAGTCAAACTAATTAAATCATTCCTGTCAGACAGAACATTCTCAGTTTAAGTCAATAAAGCATTTTCTTCCATAAAATCAATTCCTTCAGGAGTTCCCCAAGGATCATGCCTAAGTCCCACCCTCTTTAATATATTTACAGCTGATATTCCGAAAATGCCTGACTCTAACATAGCATGCTTCGCGGACGATGTTTGCCTGTACTGTAGCGGTGATGACCCGGTATATATTTCCTCAAAGCTAGAGAAATATCTGGAATTACTCTATCAATTTTATTATAGGTGGAAAATCAAACTAAACACTTGTAAGACTCAAGCCATATTTTTTACCAAAAAACGAAAGAATATCCATAAGCCATCGTCTCCTCTAAATTTTTTGGGTAATCCAATCAAATGGAAAAAAGAATTGACGTATTTAGGTTTCACATTCGATATTAAGTTGACTGGTATGTGTCATATGGAAAACACATCTGAGAAAATGATGAAAACATTTTGTTCCCTATACCCATTGCTTAATAAAAATGCCAAATTATCAACAGACAACAAGCTTTTAATATATAAAATGGCTATCCAACCTATCGCGGTTTATGGATCTCCTGTATTAGCTTTATATGCAAAAACTGTAAGGAAGAAATTACAAACCACTCAAAATAGGATGAAATGTATAACAAATAAATCCTTCTATTATTCAACTGCTAGGTTACACAACGAAACAAAAATAAAAACAATAAATGAATTAATAAACAATACTTCTCCTAAATTTTTGGCAAATTGCTTCACTCACGATAATAGTTTTATAAGATCATTAGTTAGTCAAAATAGAATTTAGTTCTAATATTAGTTAGGGTAAGATAGGTTAAGATAGGTTAATATTTTACTTTTCAACTAAGGTTTTTTGGTTCATTAATTTTTTCCTTAAATACTCCTATAATTAAGTTATAAAAACTTAATTTAAATTCACTGCGCAACGCAACCACATCATATCGTAGAGTTAAGGCCTTCGCCGGCATCTAATTTAAGCTAATAGTAAGGGGCTACGAAATGTAAACTATGAATTAATAAATGAAATGAAATGGAATGAATTGAGCTGTGCCAGTCTCTTGGGACCACCACAGCGATCTTTCAAGCAAAAATTTACGCCATTTATAGTGGCAATCCATGATGTATGCGGTACAACTGGCGCGGCCGCAACATTCAAATCTGTTCTGACAGCCAAGCTGCCTTAAAGGCGCTGGACTCTTCAGAAATATCAAACCAGCTGGTATGGAATTGTCATCAACCGCTTCTAAGGCTGGGGAGACTAAACGGGCTACAGCTGGTTTGGGTGCCCCGATATTCGAACTTCACTGGGAGCGCTGAACGCTATGGCAGATGAACTCACCCGACAAGGCTCTAGCTTACACACGCTAGGTCCGGAGCCAGCTTTCGTCATCTGTGATCAAGATTACCCTAAAAAGAGAGTCGGCTGCGATCCATGCCGGAATCTGGGAGAACATATACGAGTATTCCTGCCGACAGGAATATAGGGGATATAAAGACCTTCACAGATCTAGTGACAGGTCATAGCTCTCTAAATTACCACCTACACAAAATTAAGGTAGTACTATCGGCTAGGTGTGGCCAGTGTGAGGAAGAGGAAGAAACTGCATTGCATTCCATATGCAGCTGTCCTGCCTTTTCAATGTCAAGAATAAGGTATCTTGTTGATTACTTCATCGACGAAAGCGAGGCGTTCTCAGCACCTCTTATGTGGAATGTGCTACGCTTTGCCAAATCCTGCATAAATCGCAGACAAAATAGAGCCAAAGCGCAACGGAAGGGTACAATCGGTCGAGGCCTGAGTGCCCGTACCGCGAGGTCCGCCCACTAGTTCGGGCGCGGCCTTGGGCTGTGTTTTAGTACGTAGGCGTGTCCAAGTCGGGCGAATCGTGCTGGGAAGCAACCGCATGTAAAGGGCCTGCTTCTTTCTTTCGAAGATTTCACAGCCCCGGTCCAACCGGAAACAAAAAAAAAAACTACCACAGTCTAAATATTTAGGTCGGGTCGCGATTGTCAGTTAATATCTGGCGTAAACTTTTTTTTTTGTGTACGGTACGCGCGCGATTTCATATACTGAATTACAAAGACGTAAAGTGTAGTGTGGACGGCTTACTGAAAGCATTACGCCAGTTTTCCGTTCCCGAAACAAGGTAAGGCCATGATGTATTCACTATTTAAATTGACATTAAAATTTTCTTATGTGAAAAAAATAATTCTTGTCCAATAGTACCTATAGTACAGATAGCTTAAGACACAAACATAAAAAAAAAAGAAATTGTTGATCCCAAATTGTTTAATACTCTGCCAAGTATACTCAGTAAAAAGTTACACTAAATTGGGTCATGGGTCAAGGGGGAGGAGGTGGCAAAGGGGTGAAAATTCAGTTTTTTGCAAATATCTGGAAAACTGTGAGTCTGACCGCAAAACATCTTGAGTACGAAATTAACTAAAATTACCGTTCTAATGATATATAGTACTCTAGACATTTCCATAGAAAATTATACCCTAGACTCTGTGCCGGATTAACCACGTGGCAGAAGGTGGCAAATGCCACGGGCCCCGCGCTTTTAGGGGCCCCGCGTTTTTATGAAACACAAATTATATATTTTATAAATTATATATCTTCTTCCTTGCCTCGTTCTTTATACCGCTCCATGGTTCCGCGTTGCTCGACCTGCGGTGTAGGCACATCGCCCGTTTTGGCGATAATTTCTCAGCATATTTCTACAGGCAGCTCTATCTTGGATCGTGTCATCGCCGAGACCAATGCGTTGTTGTTGCTTTTTCATTTGACACATCCAGGTGTTCTTCGGTCTGCCTCTGGCCTTGGGTCCATCAAGCGGAACTTCCATTGATATCGCTCTCTTTGCGGGGTTCTCAGGCGGACGCCTTTGAACATGGCAATACCAATCCATTCGTCGGTCTTCGAGCTTTTCGGTGATTGGTTGGTCTATGGACAAGCTGCCTCGGATGTAGCTACTCTTGATGTGGTCCCTTTTGGTTACACCAACTGACATGCGTAACATTTTCATTTCAGACGCTGTCATTTCTTTCGCGTAACCTTCATACATGGTCCAGCATTCTGATCCATACATGAGTGCGGGACGTACAACCGTTTTGTACAACTTGCCCTTTAGCTTCAGTGGCATTTTCTTATCGCAGAAAACTCCAGAGTTTTCTCGCCACCTCATCCACCCAACCTTTGTGCGATGTTTGATGTCATCATCGCATGTAGCTCCGCTGTTCACCATCGAGCCAAGGTACTTGAACTTGGTACAAGACTTAAGCTGCTCTCCTTTGACGTACATTTCTGGTATCGGTGCATTTGGGTCTGAGAATTGGCAGCATAAGAACTCAGTCTTTGTTATACTTACCCTCAGTCCATGCTCCTCCAGAATGTCACACCATTTTGTAAGCGCAGCTTGCAAGGCAACGATGTTTGGGCTACTGAGGACTATATCATCAGCAAAAAGAAGAGATATTTCTAGGCCGTCGGAGACACGTGTTAATAAGTAGCACATGATGATGTTGAAGAGCAACGGACTCAATACACTGCCCTGGTGTACTCCGACATTCACCGGAAATTCTTCTGATTCACCGGCTGTGCATCTAACCTTAGTCGTAGCTCCAGGCGCGCACAGAGGATTTACGGGGCCCGGGGCATATAAATAAAAGTGGCCCCTTTGAGAAAAGGAACATTTGTCCTTGGAAAGTCTATAAATGTTGTTCCTACTACAGGATGCCAGGATGCTGGTACCTGCGAGAGCGGCATTAGGGTAGATAGATAGGGCTCTCGTCTTCGAATCATAGGTTCGCGCGATCGAATCTCATTGTAGGCGCAGGTAATTTTCTATACTTAAAACACCTATAGAGGTCAATGCTGCGCTGCGTGATCATTTTTATTGAAAAAAAAAAACAATTGATGAAATCATTAATTTAATAAACGTTACAACAAGAACGCTATTCTCAATGTAAGAAAGCAAAGAGCCAAAGTAGCTCTTAGCAAAGTTATTTTAAGTACGATGTTCTTAATTTTAGTAGAAAAACTGTAACGTCGGAATCATGTTTCGAAATACTTGGTTTAAGATCGATCCACACTTTTTAGTCATCAGTCGCAGTCACAGTAATTTCTCATACAAATTGACAGATTGTCAGTCAATCAATTAACTTGTATGGAAAATGACTGTGACTGATGACTGAAAAGAGTGGATCGACCTTCAAGAGTGTTTTCGATTGATTTCACACTACTGTTTTTCTCAGTGTAGGGGGCCCACTCAAGAAGTTGGCGGGAGCGCCCAGAGTGAAGTTGTTCCGTCACTGCTGATGGCATTGCGAAAATCGAAATTCTTGTCTCTTCATAAACGTTACTAAGACCGAGTGTGCACTGATCCATAGGAGAACAAAAGTCTAAAACCAAACCAGTAGAAAACGTTGAGAAATTTTGCTAGTTCGAGAGCATAGTTACAGATAAGACTACAATGAGTTAACAACAATCAGAGAGAGACTTAATAAAATATAAATTTATGGAAACTAAATAAGAAATAGTCATTTAAAGGGGCTTCCATCGTTTTCAGTTTCTTGGTTAACACTTTCTCTATAAAACACATATAGTTCGAGGACACTCAGATTTTAAGAGAATACCGATTAATTAGATAAATTTCGGCAGAGTGAGCTGTTGATCTGAATACCTAAAATATATATAAAGATCAGTGTCAATTTTAGATTTAGCAATTTTAATTGAAAAAAGTAGGTCAAGGAAAATCCTATAGGGTCCTAGAAATGCTTGGAATAACGCAAAACAAGATAAATAGAGATTTAAATAAAATTTATCTGACATCAATTCGTGTAATAATTTTGCAGACGTATGCGCACTACGAGACCACTGTCCCTGCGGGGCCCTCTCCAACGCGGGGCCCGGGGCATATTGCCCCTTTTGCCCCACCCTCTGTGCGCGCCTGCGTAGCTCCATCATACATGTCTCGTATCATCCTGACGTATGCCTCGGGGACATTAAGTGCTCTCAAGGCCAACCATATCAGATCACGAGGTACTCTATCGAATGCCTTCTCCAAATCGATGAACACAAAGTACAAGTCCTTTCGTGCTGCTCTATACTTTTCCATCGCAATACGAATGCACTGAATCGCATCGACTGTAGATCGACCTTCAACAAAGCCGCATTGATTGTCATTCAACCGCACAATCTTTCTCAATCGGTTGCAGACAACTCGCTCGTAGATCTTCAGTGTATGAGGTGTTAACTTTATAGCCCTATAGCTGTTGAGTTTGCGTGAGTCTCCCTTGTTCTTATAGAAAGGAAGAAGAAAACTTTCCCTGAAAGCATCAGGCATCGGTTGCCCACCTTTGATTTTGTTGAAGAGAACTGTGAGCCAACTAAGCCCGACATTTTCCATTTTCAACCAAAATTCCGCGGGGATTTTGTCCGGGCCGACTGCCTTTCCGCGTTTCATCTGATGCATTGCCTCCATCACCTCTTCCTCTGAGATATCTTCAATATTTGTGGTATTCGGCTCAACATCTTGAAAAGCTGCTCGAGGAAACTCTTCATTTAGAAGTTCGTCAAAATACTCTCGCATCCTGCTACAAATTGCCGTATCGTCAATCAGCAACATTCCTTGCGAGTCCTCCACGTACTTTGGCGCCTGTATTTCCCGAGCGTTCCTTCTCCTTTGGGCTGCGACCCTAAATATCCTGGCGTCGTGCTTAGGTCTCTCGCGCAAAGACGGTCCTTCGGTCGCAGTCTGAGTTTCTAATTCTTGGTAGAATTTCTCAGCTGCCTTCGCCTTTGCTTGAGCTACCAAGCGCTTTACTTTCTTCCGGCATTGCATATAATTTTCGCGAAGTTGAACCCGTTCGGCTTCACTGCTTGACTCACATTTCGTCCATGCCTTAAATGCGTTCGATTTGGCTTGCACTGCTTCCTTAGTTTCAGTGTTCCACCACCATGTTTCTTTCTTCGTGTGGAGTGGACCTTTCGAAACTCCAAGTGCCTTTTCCGCCTCACCTACTGACATTTCAGCGAAACTATTCCACATTTGTGTTGGACTGTGCTCGGTGCAGTTTATGTTGTTTTGAAACCACTCCGTCATTTTATCAATGAATGGAGTTACTACAGGTTCAAAGTTGTCGTTTGTGAGATTGTGCCACTTGATTTTTTCGACAGGCTTGGGAGTTCTTCTATTTCTTGCTCCTCCTGCTCTCAAAATAAATTCTGACAGGAGCAAACGATGTTGGCTGACGACAGATTCACCCAAGATCACCTTGCAGTCTCTTACCCACCTTCTCATAAAATCGAAACAGAGGTGGTAATCGATCTGCGTTTCGTGTTTCCTATCTCCGTGTCCACTACTGTAGGTGATTAGGTGTCTCTCGTTTTTCACAAACCATGTATTTAGGATGACCAAACCGTTCGATCTGCACATGGTCGGAATAGCTTCACCTTCGTCATTTCTGACCGTTGAAGGGCTACCCTTTCCACCATGGCAATCCTCGTAATCATAATTTGATTCACCCACATGGCCATTTAAATCTCCTCCCAAGAACACCAATTCGGTATCTGGAATGGTCTGAATTAGGGTGTCAACGTCGTTCCAAAATGCCTCTTTTTCTTCCTGTGGCAGTCCCACTTGGGGAGCGTAGGCACTTATAAATTATATATAATTATAATATAATATAATTCTAAAAGGCAGTTCCTTCTAAATTGTTAGAACAAGTTATCGTTAAACAATTTACACTAGGATGTTCCAAAAATTTATTATAGCAAGGTTTATATTGCATGAAAATACACGTAACCCTACGTCCATAGTGTTTCAGATTCACATTCTAGCGGGACATAAGATTTTTGAAGTTAATATTGCGAAATGTATTTGCGCTCATCCATAGAATTTGTAAATGACAAATTATATCTCTCATTCACAGTGGCGTACTGCTGAAAACGGGGGCTAAATTACCTGTTTAAAAATGATTCAAAATTGTTGACAAAAAATATTGTTTTTCATTTAAGTGTGTAGGTTATTCAAGATTTTTAATTTTAATTAGTAAAACCGAATAACGCTAACGTGCTAACGTAAATTTTGCCTTCTGGTATGCCCAACATTAGTATCTTTATTATGGGCCCTTTTTAGTTAGATGTTTAGTTTTAGCCTTTTATGAACCTCCAAAAAAAGGACTTCTTAAATAAATTCTTCTTTGTCGAATAAACAAAATTTTCTGTAATCGAATCGCATATGTATACATACTTACTTCTTTGATTTTTGTCCCGCTAGAATGTGAATTTGAACCACTTTGCGTGGTTATCTGTCTCAGTGCGTCTTGGCAACATGCATTTGGCTTTCAGTAATACCGATCGGCGTTCCTAACACATTGTCATTAGAGGTACGGGAATTTCGATTTTATGAAATTTATGCGAATTTCGGCGAAAATGGTTCATTTTAACGTGAATAGATGGGAAATTTTTTAACTTGTTCCATGGGCCCCGCGCTCAACATTTGCCACGGGCCCCGCGCTCGCTTAATCCGGCACTGCCTAGACTAAGCTGACCAGACGTACAGCATTTTGACCTGTCGTACAGCATTGGGAAATGTACAGCAAAATGTACAGCATTCCCCATGCCACACAAAGAAACCTAATTCACTACTAACAGGCGCCATAGACCCTCCGATCGATCGGCCAGATTTTTTGATTGCGAGATAAATCGGAAGGTGTATGGGACCATTGGATTCAATTTTTTGATTTCACATTTGGAACGTATTGCCAATGCAATTTTCCGTACAAGCTGTCATGACAATCATGATGTGTTCTCAGTTGCTGATTTTTTTACGTAAACCTGTGGTCGTTCTTCATGCTGTGGTTGTAGCGGTCATTCTCCATCAAAGTAGCAATGGATGTCCATCTTCCATCGCAAAAATGGTATAATTTTCGCTATTTTGTGTTTTGTTTTACGGACCGTGAGACTGTCTATTTCATATTGCCTGAAAAATTGCCTAATGTATGTGCTGTACGGGCGATCGACCGAGAAATCGTCAGGTTTGTGGCGGCCTTTAACCTTCATCTGCTCCAAAAAAAAACTTACATTTCGTTTCCTCGCGTAGATTTCTACGCATGTGGAATGTGTAATAAAAACAAACATTATATGCATCGAATTTGATGGAATGAACTTTCAGAATAGTATGTCAGTAACACATTTAATGCAAACATTTCAATTGTGTTCTTTTTTGCACAATCTTTTAGCGCAGAAGCTGCAAATGGTTTGATGCATATAATTATTTTTGGGCAAATTTTCGTCCAGACATTGCTGACATTGGGATTTGCCTTTTACTTGTGTTGGGGTCATTATTTTTCGTCGCTTAGCAGGAATTGCAGATGTCGAGGGTTCAAATTCTTTTCTTCAATGGTTAAATAACTGGACATGGTATTTCAAAGCCGTGATTTTGCTGAAACTGGTCGCGGATTACCAGTTCTTTGTGACATAATGGCTATGCTAGTACGATTCCGAGCTCATTTCTTCATTTCAAATTTCTTGTCATAGTTCACACCTGATTCGGTTGCCATTCCAGATTGATGTCTTTATAATTATTATAAAGGCATTCAATGCGGAAATATTTATTATGTTGGAAAACACCTCCATATGCCATCTGTTTGTCTTCCTTTTGGTGCTGTAGCAAGAGAACATTTTGTCCACGGTGTCAAAAATAAAATCTAAAATCACACCTATGTATCTTGTTGCTTTTCGGCACATAAATCGTCGATCGATTAGTACTTAGATCTAAAAACTTTACTGTAAGTTAGGCCATTCAGATAAAAAATATAATGAATAGAGGAGAGAGACGAGTGAATAGAGGTATAGTACATATAAACCCCATGCAAAAGCAAAACTCCCGAAACATATTTCAAGTTAGTTCAAAGGAATCTCAAATCTGGTTGTTCGAAACTGAAGATTACATTGGCATTACATACATATATTTTCATTCCGCAATCTCCCCGCTGCAAGCAGTAAGGGTTGTGGATGCCAAATATTTCCATCCATGGATTTTGGTCAACTTCCTCATTCTCTTCACTACTTGAACTACTATCTGCATCAGTATATTGCTCATCGTTGATTTCCGAAACATCACTCTCACTTTTACTTTCACTGTCACTTTTACTGCCTTCCTTTAGTAATGCCTTGGTTACACAGTGCGAGCTATCGTGCGAGTTGGCCTAGACAGCTACTGCAGAGTAGCTACTTGCACCATGTGACCGCATCACGTATGATGCGGTCACATGGTGCATCATACGTGATGCGGTCACATGGTGCAAGTAGCTACTCTGCAGTAGCTGTCTAGGCCAACTCGCACGATAGCTCGCACTGTGTAACCAAGGCATAAGGTTTCTTTTTCCTCGCATGTATCGCAGGGAACGAACAGGCTGATGAGCTGGCACGCATAGCTGCATCATCCCCCTTCTGCGGTCCTGAATCCTTCTGCAGCATCGTCCATTTTCGATAACTCGGGAACTTTTCCCGATCTCTCTGAAATTTAGATACTTGTAGAGTTACTGGGCGCTCATATTTCCTTGAAATCGTACGGTTCAACTATCCGCATTCAGAAGCTGCTCAAATCACACTTCTGTGTTTTCGAATCGAAAATTGTCAATAACTTGAATATTCTTGAGCGGATTTATAATTTCGTATCTTGGGAAACTTGTAGGGCTAGGCATTGCCCATATTTGATGAACAGGCTCAGAAGTTACAGCCGTCAAAAGATGAGTTTTTAATTCATTTTCCCTATGACAAAACGACGGAGAAATCGGCCACTGCATCCAATTCCTTTATCAACCTCTATAGGAAAATGCATGGGTGGTAGGTAAAAGTGGTGGCTTAGGCAGAGGCTAGCCAAAAGCCCAATTAGCGCATAAAGCGCCGTTTTGAAACCACAAACTCCGTGAAGTTGAACTATTTAGTATATATGATGAAGGTTAGGTAATGAACTTAGGAGTGGGGAGGTGCCTTGAACCAGCCAGTGTTATTTAGGAAATACAGCAGTTCCCCTAATTTCACATTAGCTGCATCCTCCAAGCTACCCAGAAAAGCCCTACCGAGCGTCCTATACCGGGTTCTGGCAAGACCCGGGTATTCACACAGAAAATGAAACAGGGTTTTCTTCTCATTTACATTACCGCAGCTGCGGCAATGGGCGTTGTAGGGGACGCCCAGCCTGGCTGCGTGAAGCCCCATTGGCCAGTGCCCCGTGATAACAGCAGTAAGCTTGGTGATATCTCTACGCGGTTTAAGTCAGAATCTCAGAAGTTCTTTTCCAGTCGTAGGAGGGCCGCATCTTCCTTGATATAACGCAGGTCCTCAGATTTCGCCAGTTGGAATTAGCAGCCCTTAAATAGTGGGTGGAGATCTTACTCTTAACAGCTGCCATCGGGACGCAAACACGCTCCGCATGAGAGCTGTCAAGAGTGGCACCCATTTTGGCTAGTTCGTCAGCCATCTCGTTACCCTCTACGTTCCTGTGTCCGGGTACCCAGAGTAGGGTGATTTTTTGTCGTGCGTCAAGGCTGGTTAATGCTTCC
This sequence comes from Microchrysa polita, assembly GCA_949715475.1. Lineage (NCBI taxonomy): Eukaryota > Metazoa > Arthropoda > Insecta > Diptera > Stratiomyidae > Microchrysa > Microchrysa polita. Next base: position 36,184,582 of record OX454418.1, on the reverse strand, counting down.
CCACATACTTCAACAACCTTGGAGGTCGTCTTCACCGATTGTAGAGCCATGATAGCAGCCTGACTATCTGAGCAGATGGCGATATTCTGGTTGTTTTGTATGTCCCTGAGAGCATGACATGCCTTCATGATTGCAAGCATTTCAGCTTGGAAAATGCTGGCATAATCAGGAAGACGGTAATATTCAGAAATACTTAGTGATCTGCAGAAGATTCCAGCACCCACGCCACAATCCATTTTAGACCCATCGGTGAAGAATGTGATGTCAAAATCCTTGACCACCTCACTCTCTTTCCATTCACCTCTAGTTGGGAATCTGACATCAAAGCTCTTCCCAAAGCTTAGTTTGGGAACTTTGAGATCCGTTACAGCGTTTCGTAGGTCCTGTGGTAGCTGGTTTAGAATATAGCTGTGGCCGTATGGGCTAGTACTCCAGCAACTTAATGCTTTGAGTCTGACTGAGCTACATGCTGCCAGTTCGTTAATAAACAGATCGATGGGTAGAAGATGCAGGATGACATTCAGCGCATCCCTCGGGCATGTTCGCATGCCCCCTGTGATGCTAAGGCAAGCCGATCTCTGCACTCTACCGAGTTTTGTTACATTGTAGCCTTTACTGAGCGCTGGCCACCAGACGAGTGACCCATATGTTAGGATGGGTCGTATCACCGCCGTGAACACCCAGAGTACCATGTTCGGGTTGAGACCCCATTTCTTACTAAATACTGTCTTGCAGGCATGAAAAGCGATACAGGCTTTTTTAACGCGCTTCTCAATGTTCAACTTCCAGTTGAGCTTTGAGTCCAGAATAACGCCCAAATACTTCGAGCTGGGCGATAGTTGCAGTTGATGCCCATTTAGTTTTGGGAGTGAGAAAGGCGGTATTTTTGTTTTTGTAGTAAACAGCATCAGTTTTGTCTTCCCCTGGTTTACGCCCAGGCCACAGCTTGTGGCCCATTTACTGACCAAACCGACGGCTCTTTCCATGATCTGACTAGTCACGGAAAGACACATTCCTGATACTATAATCGCATCATCATCCGCATTTGCAACCACCTTAATCATCCCCCTGTCAAGCCTAGCTAAGATCTTGTTAACAACTACTATCCACAGTAGTGGAGAGATGACACCACCCTGAGGTGTTCCTCTGCACACGAATTTAGTCAGATGACTACTTCCTAAGTCACCATGGATTACTCTGGTCGTTAGTAGAGTCACTATCCACGACTCAAGCCGTGGCTCAACTAATAAGTCTGAGAGGGCCTCATTGAATGCACCCTCTATGTCTAAGAAAGCGGATAACGTGTATTGATTGTACTCGAGGTTGTGTTTGATGATACGGACCACTTCGTGGAGAGCCGTTTGTGGACTTTCCCTTCACGTATGCGTGCTGGGACTTCGAAAGTGCTGAGTTCTCAAGACTTTGTCGGATGTGTAAGTCTATTAAGCGCTCGAACGTTTTGAGTACGTAGGAGGATAAACTAATCGGCCTGAAATCCTTCGCGGTCTCATGACCTCGTTTGCCTACCTTCGGTATGAAAACAACTCGAACCTGTCGCCACGACTGGGGGACGTGGTTGAGTAGCAGAAGGCTTCTGAAAAGTATCAGCAGCCGTGGAACTACCAGATCCTGCGTTTTCTGAAGCATAATCGGTAGTATGCCATCTGGACCTGGCGATTTATAAGGGGAGAAGAAGTCACTCTGCTGTTCATCTCCATTATTCAATCACCAGTTGATTCCGCCCAAGTGCCATCCTCTCTTTTTATTAAGGACGGACACAACCTTGCTTTGGACAAAATATTGCTGATTCTAGCTGAGCCTTTGACGTTGTCCAGTGATTGGCGCAGATCGTCCCAAGCTTGGACCTTTGTGGTTCTAATAGCTTTTTTGTAAATTTTCAGGCAGTCCTTGTACGGCTGCCAGAACTTATGTTTGTTGCAAATATTGAATATATCCCGGGTTAGCTTCCGTAACTCAGAAAGGTCCATGTTCCACCAGGGAGGGAGAACTTTCTTACTTCTTGAACGCTACTTGTAAAGATTTTTCCAATGACTTAACCTCCTTGTCCAGCTCCTCCACGGAGCTGATCGAGGGGTTTGTCACAGTTGAGAGTTTAGATCTACAAATCTGCCTGAACTTCTTCCAGTTTGTCGCCTTAGGATTCCTGTAGGGTTGCGGCAACTCCCTGGATACATTAATGTTAAAGAGTATCCAGTTATGGTCCGAGAAAGATCTCAGCTCTGATACTCTCCATTATTCCACCTTAAATTTATCGTTGTCTGACAGGAGTGTTAGATCCAGAACCTCTTCCCATCCCGCGTAATTATCCGAACTCGGGAAAACGAAGCTTGGATGGTCTCCCGTATTACACACTGTAAGGTTAGTATTTAGAATAAAATCAACAAACAAACAACTGTCAGATCGGAAGAACTAAAGTGCGGACAGAGAAACGCATTAATACATTTTTTTTACTAAGATGCAGGTTCTTGGCTTACCTTGGTCTAGGTTGCTAATTTTGTAGAATAATATTGTATTGCTTATCCACGAGCCCCTTTATAGATTCATCGTGAATCCAAGGCTCCTGAACAAGCCCGATGTCGATGTCTTCCTCCCTTAGGAAGACGAGCAGATTATCCGACGCAAGCTTAGAATGCTGGAGATGGAAAATGCATACTAAAGAAAGGACTCGGAATGGGATTCAGATTAACTTTTTTCCCACATTTCCAGGGGACCGGCATGGTATCACTAATGTAACCATGAAGAAATGCATACTCCCCTTCAGAAATATTGCAACCAGGTTTCGATGGCTAGTCCATAGGTTAAGCTCCGCTCAGACCTCGCAATGTCTGTCACGCATTAGAGAATTTGCCAACATGTTTCCGACGCAGTGCTGTTGCGAAATAGGGTAAGGCGAAGTGCAAGCGCAGCGAGCGGTGTGAAAACGGAAGGCAATTTGTAAGATTAAGATCTCTGGCTTGTCCATACATTTACTCAGATCCTGAAGCTCGCTCTTGGCTTCACTCAGCTCACTCTGTCTGTCATAATTCGTCAACATCCTTGCGACGAGCGCTGGTAGGAAATTATTAAGGATAGGTACGATCGCATCGAGCGGTGAGCCAATAGAAGGCAATTGGCTCGTTCTTATAATAACTCAGATCCTATAGCTAGCCCTTCGTTCCGCTCAGACCTCGCTGTCTGTCGCGCTTTTCAGAAATCACCAACAGTTTTGCGACGCTTCATTGCGAAGAATGATAAGGCGGTGAGCCAATGGATGGAAATTCGTGAAATTTAGACTATGACTCGTCCGTACAATTACTTAGATCCTGTAGTTCGTCCTTTGCTGCGCGTAGATCTCTCTCTCTCTCTCTCTGCCTGTCGTGCATTAGAGGATAAGCCAACATTTTTGTGACAGAGACCTCAGACCTGGAACCTGGAAGTATGGCTGAGGATTTGCTTGAGATCCGAAATCCGCAAGTATGTACAGCATCGGACCTTCTGGAGTCTGGTCACCTTACCCTAGACCCAAAAATATAATAGTGAATTTACATTTTTTGAGTTTTTCATTTCGCACTGTAACTCTTGACAGAATAGACCTAGAGTCATACAATTTTGTCCAAATATTGCTAACAAAATGCTTATGATTAGAATCATTCATTCTCATTCATCCTACCATTTTTCAAAAAGGCATGCCTGTAGGTTCTTTTTAAGTTGAGACAGGCAGATCAAATTTGGTTTGGTGCCTAGTCCAAGTCTCATAAAGTTTGTACAAGAGCGTGCCTTACAAGTACGAAAAATGGGGTTTAAAGGTTGCTACACGTTTTACTCAATATATTCGCAAACAGCCTTAGAACTGGCACCAGCACCACTAAGTTTCAAACCCAATTTTTTGACACTTGTAGCTTACGCTTTCGTACAATCTTTTGACCATACGTTCAGAAGACTAAAATTAACTATTATAATGACGTTCTATGGTAAGCTGACCAGACGTACAGCATTGGGAAATGTACAGCAAAATGTACAGCATTCCCTTTTACTCATTTAGTGTGATTTAAGGACTCAAAGCATTTTCAAACTCTTGCACAAATTATTCTAAAAACACAATATTTACCGTTACCTGCTTAAAATGTACAGCCCTGAATGATCATGGTAGTATAAAAGTCATAGCCCATGTTCCACTATTTGTTCGAGTTTTTTGTAGAAATTCGCAAAATGTGCGCCCAAAAATCTTCTACATAGGCCGCTTCATCCCCGCTCTATAAAAATTTTCGACAAATAGGTAGACCCCCATTTTTCATAAGGCAATTGTGTCTCCTATGCACTGCTGTATTTCGGAAAGTTAATCTTGAAGCTCTACAAAGTCTCATAGCTTTCCCCGCAGATAATACGTACCGTTACGAAAAAAAAAACAATTTGGCTCTATAAATGATTACCAAAGAGTAAATTCTCAAATTTGACTCTTCTGGCTAAATTGATTGTGTCCAAGCTAATTGGATTTTCTTAAGACGGGGTCTACATGTTCTGAATTTTTCTACAAAAATTACACAAAAATTTGCAGTAAAAACAGCTTGCGTACAAGTCCGCAACTCAGTGGGACATTTTCATGTTTTCAACAAATGCTAATGTACAGTACTGATGCAACCTCGAAATGATTTATACATTATTTCGTGACGATTTGCTTTTCGAATTTGACTCTTTTTGGGTCGTTCAACAAAAGTTGAACGAAACTTGAACGTGAGTTGAACGAAAGTTGAACGTGAGTTGAACCTAAGTTGACAGTTACACTTTTTGGGTCGTTCAACAAAAGTTGAACGTGAGTTGAACCTAAGTTGAAAGTTACACTTTTTGGGTCGTTCAACAAAAGTTGAACGAAAGTTGAACGTGAGTTGAATTTAAGTTGAAAGTAACACTTTTTGGGTCGTTCATCAAAAGTTTAACGAAACTTGAACGTGAGTTGAACCTAAGTTGAAAGTTACACTTTTTGGGTCGTTCGACAAAAGTTGGACGAAAGTTGAACGTGAGTTGAACCTAAGTTGAAAGTAACACTTTTTGGGTCGTTCAACAAAAGTCGAGCGAAAGTTGAACGTGAGTTGAACCTAAGTTGAAAGTAACACTTTTTTGGTCGTTCAACAAAAGTTGAACGAAAGTTGAACATGAGTTGAATCTAAGTTAAAAGTTACACATTTTGGGTCGTTCAACAAAAGTTGAACGAAAGTTGAACGTGAGTTGAACCTAAGTTGAAAGTTGAATTCAAGTTGAATTCGAGTTGAATTCGAGTTGAATTCGAATTGAATTCAAGTTGAACCCAAGTTGAACCCAAGTTGAACTCAAGTTGAACGTAAATTGAACCCAAGCCCAACCTCTGTTGAACCTTGAATGGCACCCAACACTCACAGGGTACCACCTAGCCCAACTTCCGTTGAACCTTGAATGGTACCCAAAACTCACAGGGTACCTGTAATGCCAAAAACGTAACGCTTTTTCGTTATGATTTTCGAATTTATGTGCCAGAGTCAAGACATAAAAATGTCAAAAGTTACTATCGATATTTACGTTTGACAATCGATCATTTGCGATAACTCGGGAACCCTTTAACCGATCTTTCTGAAATTTGTCGCCCTTGTAGAGCTAACTAGCTCTACAAGCTCACATTTCCTTATAATTTCAAGGTCCTACGTATCAAGCAGCTTTCATAAGTTACAGTGGCTCAAATTGCAGTTTTGTGTTTTCTAATTGAAAATAGTCCATAACTCGGAAATTCGTTAGCGCAGACTTGCAGAGCACCGTACTACCAATATTTGGTGCAAATTTGAAGGGGAACATTGAGGACTTTAGGGCTCCCTTATGGGTCCAGTTTACTACAACAGAACCTTGTCTTCTCTTGGTTCAGCACATATTTCTCAGAATATCGGCTACGACTCAATTCTGTTTACAGAAATGAAGGTACGATGATATGAGGCAGGGACGTAGCCAGGATTTTGTTACCGGAGGGGTCCGACGCTAAGTTTCAGAAACTTTGAAATTATTAGAAATTAGAATTTAGAATGTTGTTAGCTGTGGGAACTAGTTCCAGGCTCCATTTCAGCACTGCTCATACATTGCTACTTGTTGGCAACGCTGGTCACGCGGCGATTTGACGAGCGGATTGGGTTGAGACGTCGAGAGTCGAGAGAGAACCAGTCGCGGAGCAGTATACAAGCTGAAAGGACGTATTTAGTACGATACACACATTTCATTGAATCCGTTTAATTTAAATATTGTACTTGGTTGAATTTGTTTATCCTTCTTAAAATTTCGATGTAAACACTAAAAGTAAGGTAAATCAATACTGAAAATAATGTATACTAATTAATCAAATTTCCAGGAATTTGTAGTTCCTCTTCCTCTTCCTCATCCTCTTCATTGTTCAATCTTTGCCTGGAGGCACCTAAATAAAGAGAACTCACGAAAATTAGTGTTTTACGTTTGAATTCTGAAATCTGCGTTAAACGCAACACTACTCTTCCACTGTTCATAAACAATTATTATCGAAGGGCTCGTGGGGCATGGCATCTGTGCGAAGCACTTACTTATACAATTGCAATATACGACATTTTTTACTTTATAAGTTTTAACCAAACTCTATTGCTCATAGGTATAAATTTACTTTACCTTAAAAATTTAGGCATTACTGACCGTTGCTTGAGTGAAGAAATATGCAAAGTATGCTTAGGCTCGCGTATTCGGTGCCCGCGTCGTGCGGCTTTTGCCTTCCTTTCCACGTCTCTGAAAAAAGCGACTTCATTGTTTCAAATTTTGGAGCCAATATGAAGCCTTACGTAATTTCAATAAATTAGAAGGATTTGTCAGAAAACTAAATTCCGCAAGTATGTGTACAGCATTGGGCCTTCGGGAGTTTGGTCACCTTATTCTATGGGGTAAATATTTTTTTTTCTATTTTAAGCCTATTACTGACATCGAGAGTGAAATTTTTTTTCCGCTGCGATTTTTTCAATGAAAATATATTCTTACTGTCGTGTAATATGTGGGGAATGCTGGGAAATTGCATAAGCTACAATCCGAAAACAGTTCCATAATTTTTTTGCGGCCAATTTATGTATCTTTTCCGATTCCCCGGTTATTTCATCGTGAAATGTCAAATGACCGGGGAATCGAAAAATAGTACATAAAATGGCCGAGGAGAATTATGGAACAGGTCTCGGGTGTATAGCTTATGGACAGGGCGATCTGGGCGGTCGCCCAGGGCCGCCACTTTCAAGGGGCCACCACTGTAAAACAACCATTCAATTTGAAGGGCCACCACTTAGAATGGGTCTCACTCTCAAAGGGCCTCCACGCAACGTCCTTTTAAACTATTCATTGAAATTAGATTAATGTTAATATCAAGCGGTAATATAACCTTAGTTCATGGCAACTCCACAATTATTAGCCTCGCTTTCATTTATGAAAACAAACCAACGAACATCTGCTTTCCAGCATCATCATCTCTTCATATTTTATTTGAAGTTTATTTTCTTAAATGGAAAATGTACTTACGACCCGCCATGATGCTACATCAAGCAACGATTGACTAGGCTTAGTTGTTTATTAGAAATGAGATTGCAAATTTGTCGGTTCGTATTGAAACATTTGCCAATCTCTGATCTCGATAAATTAAAAATTTGTTTAGCTACGCAGAATAATAATAATTATAAGAATGTAATTGGGCAATAGTGCGTTGATCTCGGCCATAACCTAAGCTACGAAGTTACGTCAGACCATTGTCGGCCCGTCAATAGGCGAAAGCAGACAGCAACCTAGGGCACAACGAGCGTGTACAAAAAAAAAAAACTTCCCGAAAACAGAGACGTAGAAACCTTACTGGAAACTCCTCCCTTTCCATCTGTAATCAGATTTTGTTTGCATTGAGAAATATTAACGAGGGGATAGTCCTTCCAGTCAAGGCGCTTTGTTCGTATTGAACGTCAGATAGTTCACTGTGAAATTTCGCAATAGCTGAGTTTTAATTCTGCAATTCAGCGTCTGAAAACTTTCGTTTGAATATATTCGTGGATTTTGTGACTTATGTCACTGTCATTTTAAAGCAACTTGGCGGTAGCCATGCCCTTAATTAAAGCTAACGATATTTCCAGCCGAATTATGAAATCCTCAAGGATTTTATACTCCCGCTTTCGCAGCTAGCGATCACAACTGGCAGTTGTTTGAATAACATAATAATAATTTAAATGCCCATAATCCTATATTGAGAATTAAATTAAGGAAACCTGCAAAATGTTTTTAAGCGAACTGCCAATCGGTATCGAGTGTGGATACAGCTTTACTGTTATTATTTATTGTTATAATAAATAATCGTCCTCTTTAGTTCTTCAGAGTTTCACTTCGATGAATGAACGTCTTTAGGTCTAAATTCGTTTGTAATAAAGTTAGCGCTAGTGAAACAAAATGAATGGAATTAATTTGTGGTGGATTATGGGCAATTCGTGGCATTTGTGCCTTTTAGCTTCCCTTTCTTTATTTATCATTGTTTTCTACTTTCCAATGCATTTTCGCTAGATTACATTTCATTAGCATGCTTCGTGCTTAAAATTGCGTTCGATCGATAAAATCTTGCAAAATCAAAAATTTTGTATCAATTTTCAATTAAAAATGTTCTGCAGAGAGTGTTCGTTCAGCCAGGAGTCAGGTACATTCTCTGATAATATGCTTGTGATTGGCTACAATCTGAGTGGAATGGATTCTAGAGTCAAAGAAGCATTGAAAGCCATTTGCAATCATACGTCTGGGGTTTTGAGAGTTTGCAATAGTTTCGATTTAGGGGGTATTTTTGTTAAATTTAAAATTTGGATTTAAAATCGGTTGCTTGAATATTTGAAAACCGTTTATATAACCGCTATATTGACATTCAAAATTTAAGGAAGTGGTAATTTACAAATTAATTTTGTAAAATTTAAAATAAACACAAAATCGAAGATACAAATGAGTTTCTTTGAAAAAAAACTATAAAAACTATAGCTGAACAAACAACCAAGTGACGCAAAATGCAAACTTCGCTTAGGGCGCAACGGAGGCTAGCGCCGGTCCGGTGTAAGATACATTTGAACGAAAGAACCTGAATTTCCAATTATTTATCGCTAAAAAAAAATTGTTTCGGCATTGGTAGGTGCCACCATCATCGATTTGGCCCAGGGCCACAGCATTGCTAAGGCCGGCCCTGCTTATGGAATTCCCCACCGTTTGTGTCATATTCCACGACAGTAAGTATGCATTTTAAAGGGTTTTTTAGAAAATTTTTTTTTCAAAAAACCCTTATGAAATTGATTCTGTCTGTCCGTCTATCCGTCTGTCCGTCCGTCTGTTCACTAAATAACTCGCGAACGGCTCAACCGATTGTCATGAAATTTGGTAGGAATGTGTAGAATGGTTACAGTCTTTGGCACATATACCTTAGAAGATGGTAGGAAGAAGATAACAGGGTGTCCTGAACGTTTGAAAAAAGTCGACTTTTTTAGTTTTTATCGGAGATTGACATATGGGTATTTAAATCAAAGAACTAAACGAGTACATCTCACATCAGTTAAAATTTTCCAGTTTCGAGTAACGGTAAAAAAGTTATTGGCGTTCAAAGTGAAACTTCCTTTTCGACCTCCGTTTTTCTAAACCGTTATAGGGATCGATATGAAACTTTGCACAAAGATTGGTCAGTATGGCTTTATATACGTTAAATATTAAGACTGTTGACTTTCGCTAAGGAAAAGTAAATAACAGTAAATTTGTAAAATTTGAATTTGATCGTGTGTAGCCCCTTTTAGGTTTCCAAATATGAAAATTCTGCTAGGGATTTTCAGAAAATTACATAGGGAATATGTCTACGAATTTTCATACGAATATCTGTATCGAAACCGGAAATATATATAAGTTTTAGTAAGGGCCTTTCACAATGCAAGGGAAGCCTCTTAAGCATTTCTTCAATGCATATCTTTTAACTTGATGAAACAATGAACATGAAATTTGGTGGATATGCAAAGAATGGTAATAGTGTTTGCCACAAATATTTTTGAAGTTTGTGGGACCAAGTTAACAGGGTGTCCCTGAATAGCTGCAAAAGTATACTTGTTCAATACTCAGGAACGCTTGCGTGGGCTCTTATGTCAGGGAAAACAATGGAATCATTTCATATAAGTTGCTTTTCCGTGATTAAAAAAAGAGTAACAGTAGTTTTACAGCCAATAATTCAGTTCATTTATAAAGCCCAGCCGGCCTTACGTTTGCCTGAGTTTCTTTTTGCTCAAAGGCCATCAGAAATCGTAAATCGAAAAATGCCTGTAGATTTGCCTTGGAGTACCTACTTTTATACAAACTGGGTAAATAGTAAATCTATTTTTGGATCGGTCTAATTAAAGGTGGAACAGAATGAAAGGCGCTAGCCTTTCATTCTGGAACGCGTTTATTTAGACCAATCCAAAACCAGATTTACAGGAAGCATTCCATTAATGCTGTGCACAATTCTTATCTATTGCTTATAAAATATATATATACAAAAAATATTCACTATGCATCAAAATTCTAAAAAACCCTCGTATTGCGGGCGCAGCCCTCTGTACGCCGGTATTTTTATTGATAAAATCAAAGCGGGAAGAATTTCCCTCTCGATCTTAATTCAGCCCTTTAGAAAGAATTTAGAAGTAAACAAATTTAAAATTTGTTAGGTTTTTTGTTCACTTTGTATGGGAGGTACCCTTAGCTTTGATCGGATGGTATCCGCCTATACATACATACAAAAATACATAGGTATATGAAAGAAAAAATACCAAATTTCACAAAAATCCAATTCATACAGATTATAATTATTTACATAATCTCTACATGTTATTAAACAGAAACATTTATTTACTTGAATAAGAATTGCAGTCTTCGTGAACTAAGTCCGAATTCGTTGATCACCTCTTTAATAAATGTCTTGCTTGCAAGCAGCCTTTTGCGATGAACACTCATCATACAGAGTCCAGATAGTCTCTCATGTCCCATTGTAGATCTTAACCATGTCTTAACTCTTTTTAAAGTGCTGAACGACCTTTCGACTGTACACGTTGTTGCCGGTAGTGTTAAGCCAATTTTTAGTGCTTGTGTTACGGCAGGAAAGTGTTCCTTCGAATGATGGAGTAAATCTATATATGGCAACGCTTCAATTTCGGAAGCTTCAAGCTCTGATAATTTCCACATTTCGTACCAAGTTTCCGCCTCTATGAGAAAATTTTCTAAAATATCCCCGTAGAAATGTTGAATCTTTTCAATTATTTCTGTGAATGTACTAGGGGTCATGTTACGCATCACTTTCGGATGAAGCATATATAAATTGTATCCTTCTTGGTTCTTCTCTGAAAACCGATCCTCAAGAGACTGGGCTAAGGTATCCAAGTACGGAACATAAATACTTCTTCTGTAATATTCGTTTACAGATGATGCTGGAGGATTTTGACGATGTACTTGACGCGAAACCTGTCGCGGAACTACTAACTCGCAACCGACATTGTTCGCATCTTCTTCGGCTTTTTCTAGTATAAAATCAAACTCTCTCTCACAATTTTGTCTGTGTTGTCCTATAATTTTTTTTATCATCCCAATATGGTCCTTGACACCCTGAATGTCGATATTAGTTGCCTGCAATTTATTGGCTATAGGCTCCAATTTCGCGGAATAACGGGCGATAATATGTAAAGAAACCACGAAAGAAGATGTGGTTGCGGCACTGTGCAGTTGGTAAGCCCTTTGGCTTGTCGTTGGTGTTCTACAATTTTCGGCAAGAGTCAGTGCGTCGAGTGCCTCCACTATAACAACGAAATGTTCCTTGAATAGTCTAATGCTCTTATATTTTTCCGTCCAACGCGTTTCGCATAGAACTGGTATATTTGGAACACATTTTCTTCGTAAGGAACTTTCTCTGAAGAATTTTATAATTTCTTTTACAGTCCCAATTGTGTTCTTTATTTCTCGAATGTCAACCAGATCATTTATAACTAAATTTAGTCGATGACTAGCACAATGAAAAAATAATGCTTTTGTATACTTTTCGGTGATAATTTTTTGGACTCCACTTATGTTTCCTGCCATAGTAGCACAACCGTCATAGCCTTGCCCAACTAATCGGTTCATATTCAAACCAAAGCCGTTTAATGATTTGAGAATTACATCTGAGATTGCCTTAGCATTCAACTCCCCCAAGGGAGTAAATCCCATAAATTCTTCGCGGATCTGAAAAGACGATGTACCTGCATCATAATAAACGTATCGTATGCCTAAAGATAATTGCTCTGTGCCGCCAATATCCGCAGTTTCATCGGCTAAAACTGAAAATGCAATACTTGCGTTAATTTCTTCCACGATATTTTTCTTCAAAACATTCTGGCACATTTGAATCAATTCATTTTGTGTTTGATGTGAAGTATACATAGCATTTCTAGCACCACTTTCAAAATGATTTTTTAAAACTGTGTCTCCAGACTCAACTCTAAAATGGAGCAACTTCCTGAAAATGGAAAATTGTTCTGTTTTACCGCGAAGAGGCAAATCCTGTGTGGCACAGAAAATGATGGATGATAAGATTGAACTTAGTTTCTCGCGATTTGCTTCAATCTCATTTTGTACAGATGTATTTAGTTGCTTGTGAACATCGACAGTTATTTCGCTCATCACATCTACAAAATTTTTTGATTGAATTATGGCTTCACGATGCCACTTGGAAGAAACGTGAGCCGCAGCTGATTCGTGGAAATGTTTAAAGTCAACAAATGGTTTCAAAATAAAGCTGCTCTGATAGCCGCCGCGGGTAACCGGGCTTCGGAATAAAACACAATTCCGACAAAATACACCTTTCGCAACTGCAGAATATGCAAGCCAGGGAAATATGCGTAGCCAATCTAATCGAAATGCTCGCTTATTTTCCTTTGATACGTCTTTCTTTAAATTGTATTGCTCGTCCGGAGACCAAGCTGATTTTAGTAACTTTAATCTGAGTTCGTCAGTTATAACACATTCAGGTTTAACGTACATTCCAATATCTAAATCACTAGATGAACTCCCAGAGCTAAGAGCAACCTCGGTGTCGCTGATTTTCATGGCCTGCGATGTTGATGGGCCCTCAATTCCCAGATGTTTCCTTGGAATAACTGTTTCCGCTGTCGAAATTAGTCTTTTATTGGAATTTTGCTTTGAAAAATATTTCGTTATGTCCATATTGTAGTAGTACCTAAAACATATTTTCCTATAATATCTGATGGCCTATATAAAGCGCGAATCAATCTAAAGGTATTTTACAAAGAAGCGGCGCGACTCGAGAACTTGAAATGACTATCTGCATACAAAACTCGTTCTTTTTCAGTCGCCAGTCAATAAACAACTTGCATTAGCTTTTAACAATTAAATTTATGCCAAAAAATTAACTTTAACTGCTCAGTCGTGTTGCTTCCTTGCAAAACATTCCCTAACCCCCTAGTGCGTTGTGATGCATATACATACATATTAAAAAAACATTTTATTTCACTACATATATTTTGTAGCCCATACTGAATCTTCTAACACAAAAGCACAAAAACTACATTTTTCATAATTTTTCAGCATGTGCACCTCAAGCATGAAAAAGGTAATAAGTATTCATTTTTCTAAAAGATTTATGATTACTCCATCCCGAACTACGAAAAAACTACCGTTATTTTGTGTGTTTGGAAAACAAGACGACACTATTCTCACATCCAATGGTAAAAAAAATTGATGCACTCACTAGGGGGTTATGCAAATATTGTACATTATCATTTTCGCTCACCACTAACGGCTCAATTTCGTGTTTATAAGTAGTAAATGAGAAACGCTGCACCACAGAAATTTGAACTGAATTGAATTTTAGCTTTCTCCAACTGCTGAAACTAATATTTACGGAGACACACGAGACACTGGGGGGATATGCGCTTGTCACTCCGATACATAAAAATTATATTTTTACTAATGGTGTAATCAGAATGAAAGCAGCGTCATTTGTCATAGTGGGCAGCACCATACATTTCAAGTTGCTGGGAAATACTGCTTTTACTGAACAGCATTTTGTTAGCAATTTAAAATGAATGTGTTGCGTGAATCGTATTCAAAATGCAATGCAATTTAGATGTAGCATTATTTGCATAAAACTTCGAAGTTAAAATTTTCGGTAGAAAATTTTATGGTTAATTTTGTTAAAATCGAGAGTCGTCAAAATATCGAAAGCTCGACTAAAAAATCAAGCAGCTTCGAAATTCCAAACAATATTTTGCGGGTGAATTTTTGGGCACCAATCCATTTTGAACCTCGACAAAATAGTGCAAATGCGAATGTATATAATATATTTAATTTTCCAGATGTCGAAATATCCTCTTGTTACTTAAATGTATGAGAATAGCGTGCATTAATCACCTTATTAGGTATGTCAGCATATTGTTTTTGACAACGTAACTTACTCATAGAAAAGTTTTGAATCTTGCCCCCCCCCCCTGGAAAAATTCCTGGCGGCGCCCTTGTTTTTCACTTTTCCAGCTTCTTATTTTTTTATTGCACGACGTTTCGCTCTACATTATGAGCATCTTCAGGTTGAAAGATAGATAATAGTTAGTATTTCGTCCTATTTTTTCTACGTTACTCCATGTTAAGAATCCAAATAGTAGGTATTATCTATCTTTCAACCTGAATATGCTCATAATGTAGAGCGAAACGTCGTGCAATAAAAAAATAAGAAGCTGGAAAAGTGAAAAACAACCGTGTCATTTTTGAAAAATGTTAAGAGGAGTGAGGGGGGTGTCAATGGTCGGACCCATTCAATTTTTGGTTCAATCATATGCATTTTGTTAGCAACATATGGACAAAATCTTACGACTTTAGGTCTATTCTATCAAGAGTTACAGTGCAAAATGTAAAACTCAAGAAATGTAAATTGACTATTATGCCTGTGGGTCTAGGGTATAATTTTCTAACAAAATGTCTAGAGTATTATATATCATAACAAACGTAATTTTGTGTAGTTCATTTCGTACTCAAGACGTTTTGCGGTCAGACTCATAGTTTTCCAGATATTTGCAAAAAAAAACTGAACTTTCACCCCTTTGCCAGACCCTCCGCTCTTAACCCATGACGCAATTTAGTGTAATATTTTACTGTGTATACTTGGCAGTGTATTGAACAATTTGGCATCAAAAATTTCTTTTTGTTATGAATGTTTGGATTTGGGCCTTTTTTGAGCCAATTGTACTATACTACAATATGTTCTTCTTTTCGGTAAAATTTGTATTTTCAAATTTATGCTAGCGAAAAATTTATTGTTTGCAAATTTTACACCTTATAGTTAAGTTTTAACAACTTTTGTTTTTAGTATAGCAAAACCCATTAAATCAAAAACACTTCCTCGTGGACATTTCACCGTTATATTCGTTACATAAACAGCACCAGGCCAGGGCCGGATTTACCCTCTGTAGCGCCCCTGGGCAGTAGTCGAGTTGCCGCCCTCCGTCACAATTTGTTTAACATAACGCCGGAAACCACGTTTTCTGAAGTGGCAGCATAAGCAACTCCTAAGACTGTCACATGATGGGAAGTAATGCGATACGACATTGTTGAGAATGTTGATCTCCAAGCGATTTCCCGATTTACGGGTATATCGACTCGGAGAGTGCAAAAAATTGGCATTAGTCGGGAAATCGCTCGGAGATCAACATTCTCAACAATGTCGTATTTGTGTACCCGCACTGAATGGGAACCGGGACGGCAGCGGAGGGCCCCATGGCTGTTTCGTGAGATGCGGAGGCTGCGTCCCAACACGCATATCTCGTTATTAAATAATTCGATTCTTTAGAGGGCAATATAAAGCTTAATACATACACTCGGTGCTAAAAGCTGCCACTTTTTAACTCGATATTTATTATTTTATCATCGCGAAAGGTATTGATGCCCTGGGAGCGCATCTGAACTCTTTTTCCCCGGGGTGACCCCCGTTCTCCCGCTACAGCCCACTAAATTGATTTTTTTCAGTTCGCAGATGAGTTTCCGTAACATTTAGTGAAATTGAAGTCAATCGAAAGGTTTCGAAAACAATGGATATTAATTCCTTTCGCCTTCCGCCACAGACCCTCCGATCGATCCGCCAGATTTTTTGATTGCGAGATAAATCGGAACGTCTATGGGACCATCGGATTCAATTTTTTTATTTGACGTGTGGAACGTATTGCCAATGCAATTTTCCGTATAAGCTGTCAGGACAATTATGTGTTCTCAGTTGCTGATTTTTTGACATAAGCCTGTGGTGGTTCTTCATGCTGTGGTTGTGGCGGTCATTATCCATCAAAGTAGCCATGGATATCTTCATCCATCTTTCATCGCCAAAAATGGTTTAATTTTCGCTATTTTGTGTTGTTTCTTGTGGACCGTAAGACTGACAATTTCAGATTTGCCCGATAAATTGCCTAATGTATGTGCTGTACGGGCGGCAGATCGATTGCCCAATCGATCGGCCCAGAAACCGTCAGGTTTGTGGCGGCCTTTAGTCACAACTATTCTCCAGCTGCAGCCCCACGAAATGGTCGTAATAAAACCAGTCCAAAATTGCAGTTTACGGCAGGAGGAGGTGGAGACAGAAATTGGATCTAGGGAACATATCCGTTCATTGGTGGTCAAGACCTTTCGTTATAATAGGGTAGAAGTAAAAAGTGTCCGGTTTTCTTGGTTCCTCATCTTCTATACTTTTTTGACCAAAATATAGTGCCAAAGGTCTGGCCAGACCTTTGTGCCTACAGAAGGGTTAAGATGGAAAAAAAGATTGTTTTTGGGTCAAATCTCGCAAATTTGATGAAGATATCCTAGAATAATATGTTTAGAAGTATTTTGCAAAAATTTAAAAAAATCGGTTGAAGTTTTGAATATGTTTTTGATGATTTTCAATTTATAGTGTTTTTTGATACCCAATAGGTCTGGCTAGACCTACAGTGTTTCCCTCCATTTTTGTCTCAAGGTAAAAAGTGAAAATATTGAATTCTCCAAAAATTCTTCTATTTATGATGTAATAATGTCATTAAAATTCAATTTGTACGATAAACGATAAAATTTTCTGAGATTTTGCTTTAAAAAGCCGTGAAGTTCGTAAATTGGGTACGCCTAATTTTATCACATCTTATAACATCACCTAATCAACTGAGATTTGATTCTAGGGAATTCAAAAGAGTTTTATTTTCTTTGTAATAGTAAGAACTAAGTATTAGTCACTTACGAACGTGTTTCTAAATAGATTTAATTGAGATATTTACGGAAAATTTAGAATGAAATTATTTTTGCGCTTGAAAATTCCCTATTTCTTTCTAGCTATTTACCCAAATCTGCAGACTAATATCAGGGTAAAATCTACCAACAAAGCGCTAAATACGTCCCCACAGATATTGGAATCAGAAAATTCAATCAAACTTTCTGTACGGATACGCAATGAAAAAAGAGAATAAAAAAAGAAGAAAATAAGGGAAAAACGTGTTTGTACTAATACCACCTCAAAATATGCTACTTAAAAACGCTTCCAGTATATCTACAAAAACGATTTTAATGCTTTTATTGTTTATAAATGGTTGTAAAGAATGGGTAGAATGATTCTACCGTTAAAAATTTTACTTTTTCTAAAAAATAAAAAAATTTTCTCAGTAGGTCCAGCCAGACCTATTGGGTATAGAATATGCATATTGTAGTAGGTGCCGACAGAAGGGTTAATTTTCTCCAACTTCTGTCAAGTTGAGGTGCTTGTACGATTCTTTTAAAAATTGACGCATAGTCTTACGATCATATCTTTCTTACATCATTTTATTCTAGTTCCATTATTTCTAACAGTTTTGGTGCCTTAAGTGCAGAAAACTAGGGTTAATTTTGGCTCGATTTCGACATACTTTGAATAGATTTTATACCAATTGCAGATCATTAGGGGCAGTGTGAATTGAATTGTATTGAATTCAAGCTAAAATTAACCCTAGTTTTCTACACTTAACGTATAAAAACTCTTAGAAGTAATGGAGCTCGATCAAAATGATGTAAGAAAGATATGATTTTAAGACTATGCGCCAATTTTTAAAAGAATCGTACAAGCACCTCACCTTGTCAGAAGTTGGAGAAAATTGAGATGGAAAAAAAGATCGTTTTTGGGTCAAATCACGCAAATTTGAATTTGAAGCTCTGTAAAAACCAAACCTCTTATCTGATTTTAGTGTGGCTAGTTTTATTTTACAGGTAAATTTGTTGGCTGTCATAATAATTTTACTTCATTATTCTAGCTAGTCTAGCTTTGGAGATATTAAGGTTTAAGTCGTGCAAGAAAATGATTTTTTTAAAAAATCTTAAAATGCCTGTGGCAGCTAAAGGGTTAAGCTGAGGGGGTATGTTTAGTACAACTTTTTTGCTGGAAATCACATGAGGAATCACAATCCGGTGCGTTTATGCGGCAGTTTCCGGACACCCTGTATTGCACAGAACATTAATTCAATGGAAGGATTAAAGTTTCAGAAAAATGCCGCCCTTCAAAATTTGCCGCCATGGGCAGTTGCCCAGGTTGCCCATATGGGAAATCCGGCCTTGCTTATAGAACAAAACCCACGGAATAATCGGTGTATTTAACGACATATTTTCAACTGTTAAATTACCCGCACTTATTGGACATTTGACGGTAGCACCATTTGAATATTTACTAAGAAAATAATTAAAAGCAGAATTGACAAAACCATTATTTTGAGATAACGCACAAATATCAAAATCTCGATATAAGATTTTCTGTTTACGTCCACGACTATCGAACTGATTCATTGCAACCGAAAGTACGAGTGTCGAAATATCCTTTTTAAGATGCGTACGGGTATCGATAACACTATTAATACCCGTGTTATGCTTTCGGCAGAAGACCGTTCCGTAGACAGGATTCGAGGAGCACTTGAGGCTCAAAGGAACGACACCAAATTGCTGTAATAGAGGGGAAAGTGGAAGTATGAATTGGATAAAAGTTGATAGTGAACTCAAAATTATGTACTTGTTGATACGTAAGGGATATACAGGGAATTAATATGAGTAGTGTCCTGGTTTGCATTATGCCAGAATTTGTTAGTGCAATTTTGGGAGTGAGAGTTTGTTGGCTTCTTTGATACGTATGTTCAGTTTCAAACACAATCTCTTTAAAATTTCTAATAATAATGCGTTTTTAATCATTCATAATGAAATAATTGGCATAATTTAGAAATAAATACGCTGAATATTAGATAGTTTTAGCATGCCGTTGAAAATATACCGACATAGTTTGACATTTCTATAGAATAATGCTCTTGCCTTAGGTATACGAAACAATATATCACAATTTAGCATGTAGGCATGGGTGTATTTCCGTATATTCGACGTTCAATAAACAGTCGAAATTGACGAAATTATTTGTCGTGATTATACAGACACCAAAGAGATACCTACAGTATCTGGAGATGACGAAAGCATATCGATCTATTGCAACCCTTGAAGCCACAACAAATTGTCACACATACTTTGATTTTCCCATATTCGTAAACGGAAATTTTTTTCTCCTCTCTTACGTCACTGTCCAAAATTGCGATTATAGCACTGGCTCTTAACCTTTTTACTCAACTGATTTTTTGCGGAAGAAATCTTTGAACATTTATTCCTCATTTAACGTTAATTCCGCAATTTTTCACTTTTGCACACTCTTCCTGGATTTAAAGCTAGCACTTAGTTGGAATTATACTGTAACTTATTTTAAGTACAATAAATCGCATTATCAAAATCTGATTTCGAAACTTATATCCATTAAATGTTGAGAAACGCAGGAAAATTGCGGGGAATTCGCTCGTTCCGTTTCGTTCCAACTTCTGACATGAGTGAAAAATCCCCGTCTGTTTTCAAATCGTTAAGAATTGTATTCACGGATAACTTTAAAATTGAAAGTTTTTAGTGAGTTTCATTAATTCAAATCCCTTAACAACATCTTAAATTTGAACAATGAAGTGCGCTGTAAAGAATTGTGCCAGTGATTCACCGAAAACGTTGAGCCTGAATCTCATTTTTTCTGGTGGTACAAATTATGATCAGCATGACTTGGGGAGTCGATTGGGCGATGTCCGTCTGTCCGTATGTCTGTCTGTCTGTTGCGACGCGTTTTACTCGGCCAATTTAAAAGCTATGAAGCTGAAATTTTGCACAAATGCTTCCTTTTACTGCAGGCAGTTTGTATGTTTGAATCGGTAAAATCGGACAATGGGGTCATGGGGCTGCCATACAAACCCAACTCCCCAAATTAGGTTCTTCTAAGAAAAACTTTTTTATCCATTTAAAACGGCGTTAAGAGCCCAGGGAACCAACAAGGCATCACTAATGTTACCATGGAGAAAGGGATACTCTCCTCCAGAAACATTGCAACCAGGTTTAGGTGATGCTCATCCTTAGGTTTACTTTAATCCTATGCCTGGCTCTTCGCTCTGCTCAGACACTGCCAAATTCGCCAACATTTTTGCGACGTAGTGCTGTTGCGGAATAGGATAAGGCGAGATGCAAGCGAAGTAAGATTTAGACATATGGCTGACTCATACGTTTAGTCAGATCCTGTGGCTATTTCTTTGCTTCGTTCAGGCCTCGCCCTGTATGTCGCGCTTTTCAGAATTCGCCAACATTTTGGTAAGGCGAGCTGCAAGCGGTGGAATTTATACATTTGTATACTTACTTATAATTATATAATTATACGTTTGTATAATTACTTAGAACCTGCACCAGTGGCGGATTTACCACTAGGCTGAGTAGGCTGGAGCCTAGGGCGGCAGATTTTAAGGGGGCGGCAAATTCGGGGCAAATTTTTTTTACGTTAAACACATTACATACACATTTATTGCAGTGGAAACCGAATTCCGAATACGAATTACTCATGAGATACGTTTTGGGAGCAGTGTGTGAAGTGTGTTTGTTTCTCAGTGAGATACAAAAGTGAATAACTGTTTATCGCCGTTATCTCAGAGTTTCAAACACCAGGAACGATTTGTAATTTAAGACGAGTCTTCGAAAAGGCCTCTTACAATCAATTGTTTTCTTTTTTTAATGGTCCCTCCTCTCTTTAATGGTCCGGGCGCGCAGCGACAATTTACCGCCCTCGTCTTTCCCCCTCCATTTGCGCTCAACCGTACAACTTTCATTCTCATAATTATGATAAATTGAAAGAAGGCATAAATAAGTTATCATCATATAAAAACTATTATCTTGTGAACAATAAAACAAGCTCTGCAGTCTTAGCGAAGCACACACAGCACACACATTTCCCGGTTTCTTGTAAGTTCCATGAAATAACTATAAGCAAAAGGCAAATCAATGTTTTAAATCCAGATAGGGAAAACGCTATAAATCTCATAAATTCACAACTTTTAGAAGGGATTCACACTATGGACAGGATTTACTAAAACCACTAAATTAATCAAGTCAAAACGCCTACTAGATTAAATTGTATGTCATTAAATTCAAAATGCATCGTAGATTGTACTTGCACTATTCAAATTGCAGTACAATATGGTACAACTGTTAACTAAATCTAGGATTTAGTAAATCCTTGTCGATAGTCTGAATCGCCCCTTAATTAAAAAAAATTAATCACCTCGTACTAAAATTAAGACGGCCGATTTTCAAAAGGGTTTCATTATGAAAAGTGTAGCATTTCACCTGAATATCAGTGGAGGGAAGAGATATATTTTTGTAGTATTTTGATCCTTCAGCAACGACTGATTTGAAGATTTCAGCATTTCCCATGCCACTTAATGAAACCAAATTGACTACATAAGTTCCTCGATGAGGCCTATGATCATGTCATGCCCGCTTTTAGAGTGTAAAGTTTAACCCCAGTACCCTGTGCGATCTATATTTAGCGAAATAATCGAACTTTTATGTTTGTCAATCTTTCATTTTCGATAACTCGGGAGACCTTCCCGATTTCTATGAAAAATTTGCACAATTGTAGAGCCACTTGGCGCTCATATTCTTCCAAATTTTACGGTTCACCCAGGCCTGTAGAGAGGGGGGGGAGGAACGGGGGGATTCCCCCCGGGCCCGGGATTTCTTAGGGGGCCCGGATTTTGACACAAAAGTTGTGCTTTAGTTTGTTTTTTTACATACAAATTGCTATTTTGAGGTCTTTAACTAAGAACCCTTATACATATGTACTGCTTTTAGCGTTTTAACAACAATTCATAACATACTGTGCACTAGGCTTGGGGCCCCTAATCTATTTGTGAATTTTGAGAACTAGGGCCCGAATCAGCATATTCAATCAACATGATAGTTTCGTTACTAAATTTCAATTAAGAAATTTCGACTTCTTCATCAAGTAGCGTACAGTTTTTCGAAATATTTGTGTTTAAAGTTAAAATAGGAGTACAGCGTCATTTTTTTTAAGGAGGACTTTTCCGAGCGATTTTTATTTTTACATACTGCTGCTGCTTATGAAATTGTTTTCAAGATACCAGCACACAGATGTTGATCACTTAAATTGTTGAATCTTAATTTAAATCTTTCTATCTACCAGTACTCGCCAACTCGGTAACAAAAAATTTAAGGTTTTTTGAAATAGGTAAAATAGGAAGAAATAAAAATCCTTTAAATTCGTAGCGTTGCGCATTTCGAAAGTCAATTTTATAGAGTAAAGACCAACATTCTGGGCCACTGCGAGTGTGCTAATAAATTACAGATTTGAGCTCCTCAAGCATTTGTTAGAACTGTGAACTGTATCCGCCTTGTTTTGCTAAAAGCTTTGTAACGGTTGAGGTACAGAATAGACCACAGCTTTTTCCTACGAAAAATCTTCAACCAGAAAAAAAATAAGTAAATTTGCCCAGTTTATTGCATTATACTCTTTCTATTTTGCGTGTAGTACAACCTTTATTATTGATCTGTAAAATGAACACTTGAGCCAATTTCACTCGTATAGTCTTCAAATCAAATTAAAAAATTATATTTATGAATGATCCTATCCTATCGAGAATGACTGTCGAAAATTTCAAGGCTTTCTTCATATCAAAGTTCGAATATAGGTTGGAATCTTACTTCACCAATAGAATAGAAATTTTCTAAATAATTTTGTTGGGACAAGGGAATCAATAATTTTTCAATATTTTTTCTTGGGAGAACTAAATGCTTTCTACCACAGTGAGTCTTTACTATTACTAGGAACATATTTGGGTGAAATATGGTTTAGATTGGTTCATAAAGAAAAAAGTTTTTCTTAGAAGAACCTTATTTTCAGGGGCAGCCCCCATGGCCCGATTTCATTCGTTATACACAGCGTACACTTAAAAAATCTCGTCACACTGATCAATAATATACATATATACTTTATATAGTAGGAAGTGCCTCCTTCTGTGCGTTGCCAACTTCAAGACAAAGTTAAAATACCCTTTCATATAGTGACGGATATGAAAAAAAACACACACACACAAACTGTTAAACTATCCAGTTAACCCCGTTTTTTGTGAGTTTAGTATGTAAAAATGCATCACGAATGAATTCAGTTGTAGAAAACATCCGGATTACTGAGACTGAGCCGATTCAGTGTGGACGCCGGATTATGATTCCGGATTAAATGGAGGCTGGATTATAGAGATAATTGTACAATTGTACAATTTGTTTGAGGACCGATATGTCAAAAAAAAATTTTCTTCGATTCATAATTTTTTATCGTATGGAAGAGGTGGGCCCGGAATCATTGTCCCCCCGGGCCCGGATTTTCTCTCCACGGCCCTGGGTTCACCTATTCGCGTTCGAAAGCTAAAGCTGCCTAAATCGCCGTTCTGTGTTTTCCGAAAATTGTGCATAACTTGGAAATGCTTGAGCGGAATTTTTAAATTTGGTAAACTTATAGGGCACGGCACTGCCCATATTGAATATTTCAACGCTGTGGTGCCAAGGTTAAGAAGTTACAGCTTACAACCGTCAAAAAATCAGTTTTTAATTTATTTTCCCTATAACAAAACGATAGAAAAATCAGCCACCGTACCCGATCCGATTCCTTCCAACCTCTATAGGATAATGCATGCTAAAGGAAGGACTCGGCATGGGTTTTAGATAAAGTTATTTTCCCACATTTCCTTAGAGTCAATTTAAAACGGTGTTAAGAGCCCAGGGGACTGGCATGGCTTCAATCATTGAGAAATGTATACTCTGCTCCAGAAATATTGCAATCAGGTTTAGATAAGATTTAGACCTCTGGCTTGAGCTTACTTTAATTCTTTGCCCTGTCGCGTATTAGAGAATTCTCCAACATTTTTACGACGCAGTGCTGTTGCGAAATAGGATACGGCGAAGCACAAGCGCAGCAGGATATGATAAAGCGAGCGTAGCGAGCGGTGAGCTTATGGAAGGCAATTCATTAGGGGTTAAACCTCTGGCTCGTCCATACTCAGATCCTGTACCTCGCCCTACGCTGCGCTCAGACCTCTCTCTCTCTGTGTCGCGCATCGGAGAATTCGCCAAAATTTTTGCAACGTAGACCTC
Organism: Microchrysa polita; assembly: GCA_949715475.1. Taxonomy (NCBI): domain Eukaryota; kingdom Metazoa; phylum Arthropoda; class Insecta; order Diptera; family Stratiomyidae; genus Microchrysa; species Microchrysa polita. The sequence goes on along the minus strand of OX454418.1, from coordinate 36,160,036 downwards.
GGACCTGGCAACCTGGAAGTATGGCTGAGGATTTGCTTGAAAACCGAATTGCCCAAGTACATATGTGTACAGCATTGGGCCTTCGGGAGTCTGGTCACCTTATTGTACGGTCACCAACCGGGGAGAAAAATTTACTTCAACATGACCCAATACTTACTTGAAGTGGTCACAAGATTTCATTTGTTGGCAGCCTTCGCCCAGAAAACATCCTTATGCTCGATCCTTCGCACAAGCTCATTTATGATATGCGCTTCACCTCTTCTATTTGGATCGACTTCATTCGTCAATCAGTTACGAAAAGAAAAAGATCATGGACTTTTGATGATCAAGCAGTGCGTAAGACCGGGTCCCAGTCCTGGCTGAAACCACTGTTTAAAGTTTATCTTCTAAATTCAATTGAAACAAATGAAGGAATTCATCAGGGAAGAGATGGGGTGAAATAAAGTTTGAAATTATTCGAAGAGCGCAAGGAAACAAACAAGATCTCGGGAGTTGAGTGATAAGGTTCCCACTCGAAATATAACATTATTGATACTTTATGAACATTTTAAACAAGTCCCACCTCTATCCTAAAGACCATACCCCGAAATTCGCGATGTTTTTGGTGGAACGCATCCCTCACGAATTTCGGTGGTTCACTGTAGTTTCAAAACCTCATTTCAATTTTTTTAATTACGTATGCCAATTTTATTGATGGTGTTTTTGCTCAAACAAATTGTACCATCGATTCTATCAGTATTGCTGAATTGTGCATTAAAAGCGGGATAATATGATGAAGAAGAACATCCCCTTCAAACCGACTATCCAACCAATCAATTTTTGTATCGCTGTTTTTTATATTTTTCTGTCACCTAAAGTTTGAAGAATGCTCAAGATCCACGAAGTGGAAGTACTCATCTATTAAAGTGCAAAGGGGAAAGTTGACAATAAATGAAGGTCAATCAGCAATATTCTCGTAAAGCCTGGTAGGGGCGGCAAAATGTTAATAGCCTACTAGCGGCAAATGTGCAAATCCGCCACTGACCTGCACATTAGATAATTCGCCATTTTTGCGACGCATACCTCGGACAAGTATGGCTGAGGATTTGCCTGAAAACCAAATTCCGCGAGAATGTGTACACCATTGGTCCTTCGGGAATCTGTTCACCTTAGGTTACGAAACAAAACAGTTGTGTTTGCCGTTCTGATTCCCTAACTTCAATTATTGTATACCAATAACTCATAGCCTACTCTGCATTTTAGTATAGAGTTCTCGAAGTAAGTTTTGAAATTTGTAAGTAATGATTTTTGGAATTTTTAGCATATTCTTTGCGCTATAACTCTTCCAATCTTGACTGTAGAGTAAAACTTGTCTACAAGATTGTTTCGGCACATTTCGTGCTCAAATGGACTGGGAAGGAGTTATAGACCGCAAACTGATAAAAGAGCCGATTTTAGATGGTTTTTTCAAGATAGCGGCGGGAGCACAGGGGGGAAAGTGACGCAAACTTGGATTTTAACTTACCCCACCTGTCTTTATAACATATCAAAAATTTGAGGAGGTAAAATCTCCCCGTTGATTGGAGTACTCCAATCAATAGAGACGAAATAATAGGGGTTAGCGTGCAAAAATTGGAGACTTCTCAAATGTTTGATATGTTATAAAGACAGGTGGGTAAGTTAAAACCCAAGTTTGCGTCACTTTCCCCCCTGTGCTCCCGCCGCTATCTTGAAAAAACCATCTAAAATCGGCTCTTTTATCAGTTTGCGGTCTATAACTCCTTCCCAGTCCATTTGAGCACGAAATGTGCCGAAACAATCTTGTGCTCCCGCCGCTATCTTCAAAAAACCATTTAAAATCGGCCTTTTCATCAGTTTTTGGCCTGTAACTTCTTTACAGTTCATTTGAGCACAAAATCTGCCGAGACAATTTTGTAGAGGACAACATTTCCTACAATTTTAATCAAAGATGTTGTAATCTACAATCAAAATTAACAGAGTTATAGCGCCAAGAAAATGGAGAAAATATTACAAATCATGCCAATTTCAAATTCACAAAAACGCATTGTATACCAATAACTCATAGCCTTAGAGAAAACATAGCAACACATGCCATGCGTTAGTCCAGAGTGGGCATCAGAAAATAAAAATGGCACCGTTCTCACACTATCGCAGTCCATAGTATGCGTGAAAATTTTATGCAAACGTCAATTTTTATACCCTTCGCTTATTAAGCGTAAAGGGTATATTAACTTTGTCATGAAGTTTGTAACGCATTGAAGAAAGCATCTCCGACCATATAAAATATGTATATATATGATCAGCGTGACGAGCTGAGTCGATTGGACGATGTCCGTCTGTCTGTCTGTCTGTCTGTCTGTCTGTTGCGACGCGTTTTGCTCGGCCAGTTTAAAAGCTATGGAGCTGAAATTTTGCACACATGCTTCTTGTTGCTGCAGGCAGTTTGTATGTTTGAATCGGTAAAATTCGATAAGGGGGTCGTGGGGCTGCCATACAAACCTACCCCCAAAATTAGGTTCTTCATAGAAAAACTTTTTTCATTTATGCACAAATTTCAATCAAATTTCACACAAATGTGTTTTCATTGCAGACACATAACATATGTAAAAATCGACCAAATCGGACAATGGGGTCGTGGGGCTGCCATACAAACCTAGTCCTCCAAATTAGGTTCTTCTAAGAAAAACTTTTTTATTTTCTCATCGATTGCAATCAAATTTCGTGTAAATGTTTCGTGTGTCGTGTGTTTCTAATGATACCACAAAACATATGTAAAAATGGACCAAATCGGACTATGGGGTCATGTGGCTGTCATACAAACCTAGCTCCCCAAATTAAGTTCTTCTAAGAAGTTTTTTTTATTTATACACCAATTTCAACCAAACTTCACACAAATGTGTTTCAATTGATAAAATAAAATATATGTATGAATAGATGGTGTCGGACCATGTGGTCATGGGGCTACCATACAAACCTATCCCCCCAAATAAAATTTTTCTAAGAAAAATGTTTTTATTTGCACACAAATTTCAACCAAACCTCATGGAAATGTATTTTTATTGATGTTACAAAACATACGCAAAAACGAATTAAATCGGATCATTGGGGCATGGAGCTGGCATATAAACCCAACCCCCAAATTAGGTTTTAAGGTCTTTGAAGAAAAACTTTTTTATTTGTCCACCAATTTCAACCAAATCTCATAGAAATACGTTTTAATTGATGCCACAAACATACATACATGCCCCCTCCCTTTTGTTTCTTCTAAGAAACCCACGACCCCCGCTTCCCCCAATAAATCTTCACCGCCCACTAATGTGAAAATTCAAGGAAAAGCATGGAAGCGGGGAGAATTGAACACAAGTCATAGGAACGCCCGAAAAAACTTTTAGCCCCGAGGGGAGCGAAGGGTATCCAAATTTCGGCCGCGCCCGAAATTAGCCTCGGTCTCGTTTTGTTTACAATTGAGAATATAAAATCCGCCCAATATTCATTACTCTCTTAAAATGCCGACGTGATATTTAACCCTTCTGTTGGCATATAGATCCAGACAGACCATTGGTACTATATCTTGATGAAAAATATCGTTCAGTAATATTTTCCACCCCTTTCCATATAAATTTCAAAGGAACCGACGGCCACAAATGCGATCAAACGTTCGGCGAAATGTAAACTATGTCTAAAGAATAGAAAAACGGCGCATCATCGTAAGACACAGTATGTAAACTGTTTCTAGAACCAAAATTAGACCTCTTAAGAAAATAAGATTGATTTCACAGAAGATTCAGCTACACCTTAGGCATAATAGCTCGTAGGTGGCGCCAGAAGGGGTAATAATTGCATCGACAATATTTTGACATTTGAATTATTTCGTGGAGTGTAGTGTAATAAATTTGGAGTCAAACACATATGGGTTGTGTGATCACATAGCCACTCTGGACTAACGCATGCTTTCTCTAAGCTCTACTCTGCATTTTAGTATAGAGTTCTCGAAGTAAGTTTTGAAATTTGTTAGTAATGATTTTTGGAATTTTTAGCATATTCTTTGCGCTATAACTCTGCCAATCTTGACTGTAGAGTAAAACTTGTCAGATGAAATTTATAGGAAATTCTGTGCTCTACAAGATTGTTTCGGCACATTTCGTGCTCAAATGGACTGGGAAGGAGTTATAGACCGCAAACTGATAAAAGAGACGATTTAGATGTTTTTTTCAAGATAGCGGCGGGAGCACAGGAGGGAAAGTGACGCAAACTTGGATTTTAACTTACCCCACTTGTCTTTATAGCATATCAAAAATTTGAGAAGTCCCCAATTTTTGCAAGGTAAAATCTCCCCGTTGATTGGAGTATATTGACTATCAATCAGACCGTGAGTACACATTTTTTTTTAAATTGAGTGAATATATATGTATAAGGCAAGTGTGCACGGCACATTTGAACATCATAGCTTAATAATGCAAGTTAGGGTTTGAATCAACAATAATTGTCAGTGCTTCTCAAACTTCTGATTTTGTAATTTTTTTGTGAATAAACACAATAAAACGTACCTATTGTTTCGTTTACGTAACGCAAGCGAATTTTTGTATGGAATGTCACAGTATGTCGGTATGTATTCAACGACATGCTAAAACTCTCTATTGTCTTTTAATTTCACTGTATTATCTTGCTCAATTTATCAGTAATAAAAACATAGTAGGGTTCAGTTACAGATTTATTATACATATTTAGCGAATTTAGACATGAATAAAGGCCATTTTAAAAACAGTTTTTATGACCGGAAATAATGCTTTATACCCACCTCTGTAAAACCAAATTTTAAAGAATTCGACTTTCACCTATACAAATGGTATTAAACTTGAAACAAAAAAAAAAAAATCGGTAAATTCAAACTGAACGACATTAAAGTGCTTCATTTTAGATAAATTTCCAAATTAACTTTTAATAACTTTCGTTTTAATAACAGCATAACCCATTATATCAGTTTCGCTACCGCGTGGACATTTCATAGTTATATTAGTTAAATAAAAAGTACCGGGCTTATAAAATAAAGCCCACGGAATTATTTTTGTATTCATCGAAACATTTTCCATTGATAAATTGCCCGGCTTTAATGGACATTTGACGGGCATTTCTTTTGCAAATCGACCTATAAAGTTGTTAAAAGCTAAATTGACAAAACCGTTACTATTTTGCGAAGTTCCACAAATATCAAAAGTTCGATACACGATTTTTTGTTTACGCCCACGACTATCGAACTGATTTGTGTCAATAGAAATTATTAATCCGGGAATATCCCTGATAAGGTGCGCTTGAGCATCGATTACAGCATTAACGCCACGATTACGTACTCGACAGGATATTGTTCCGTAGATGCGCTTCGATAAACACTGTACACTTAGAGGAACGACACTGAATTGCTGTAATAAGCAAAAAAGGAAAACGACATTTTTTTACTTGAAAGCCTTAGAAGAAAATACAATTTTACTTGTTGGCAGGATAATGAAACACTGAGAATTAACAACAATGTCCTAGTGCGCATGTTGTTGCTGCTTTGGAATATCAAACGGAACTATTGTAGTTTGTATATTTCTGACTTTAAATTTTTGAATAATGGATATTTAATTTTCAGTTAACGTTAAATTATTATTTTTTTTGTTGGGCCAAATAAAAAAAATAATTTCTTTATTGTTGATTGCTGTTTAATCGATTTTTCAGATATTTACAATGGGTGAGCCTATGTTCCGCAAAAATGTTTGCTGTTCTGATCTGATACCTCCAAACTTCAACTAATTGACTATGACTAAAAAGGAGAATTTTTATATGAAAAAAAAAATGCATTTAAGCAAAAATTTATTTATTTTTTAGTAGCGAAAACGTACCACTCCATTAATGTCATTGGGAGTAGCAAATAACTTCAATCGTTTCGTGATAAGGATGCCCTCTCATTTTTCTAATGATTTTAGTTAGTTTTCTCCTACACTTTTTAATTCTACCGCTTGAAATATTAGCAAACCACAATAGTTACTTAAAACAAAAAAGTTCTAATTGGATTCATAAAAAAATTTCGAAATGTGTAAAAACTTATTTTGTAACACCTTGAAAAATATGGCGACAAGCATTTGACTGCTCAAAATGGTACTTTCAAGTTTTCAATAGGACTTTGAAGTAACAGTAGCCACTATATTGTTTTACCATAAAGTAGCAAATCTTTCAAAGTTACAAAGAAATTACACAGCTCACAGCAGTTTTGCCACTTACAAATAATACTTTCGAGTTGCTCACTATGTAGTAGCAAAGTGTGGTACCGAAGCCTTTCTTTGCAGGATTCGTTACAATGAAGTTAACATTTTAGTGTCAAAAACTGAAAGTTAATAGTTGCGGTATCAGCAAGCCTTGGTATTCGCTACTTATTAAAATGATGTTTTGGGTATGCAATCCCATGAATTTGTTCGCTATTTTCCGAACGATAAAGAATGAGTTTTGTGAATAGCTGCTGTTTTCCTGCAGTAACTGCCTTTTTCTGCGAGTCTGCGTCCATTCGCCCGGATACATACGATAGGTTGATGAATTGTTCCTCAAATTTTTCACGCAAGTTTAGTAATGCCTAATATCAGTATGTCTCTCACAACATATCGTGTATGGGAACGTCGACGATTTATATCAGATGCCCAATCTGCATCACAATGGACATGCATCGTGTTTCTTCAAACCTAGTTTCAATTCAGCTGTTCGTTTCAGATATCTGAAGATTCGCTTCACTGCCAGCCAATGAATATTACTATGCTTGTTGTTAAACCGGCTTACATCATTCACTGCGAACGGAATATCCAGTCTGGTAACCTGCGACCATCAGTTCTGGGAGGAGCTCAAAGACAGCATCAAAGGAGTTGCAGAAGAGGTCGTGGGGCTATAAAGGCCGACGCAGACGAACAGACTGGTTCGACGACGAATGCAGGGCCTCGATTGAGGCGAAAAATACACACAACGCGCATCCCGAGCCAAGAAAGAAAGATACAACGAACTTCGGCGTGTGTCTAATAGGTTAATTAGACGTAAGAAACGCAAACATTTTGACGAGCAGTTACAGCAAATAAACCACAAATTAGCCAGTAAGGACATTAGACAGGCGTACAAAATTATAAATAATTTATATCAATCAAAAACACTTTTTCCTTACTACAATTTATTTTTCGTTTTGCAAATATATATTTCGAATGCAACTTGCATTCTTCTTCAGTGCGAGTGTTTTGAGAGAGAGAGAAACACTCGCACTGAAGAAGAATGCAAGTTGCATTCGAAATATGTATATATTTGCAAAACAAAAATAAATTGTAGTAAGAAAAAAGTGTTTTTGATTGATATAAATTAAAAATAAGCTACAAACAGCGGTGAAACCGATCAATAAGATTATAAATAATATCAAGAACGGATATCAATCCAGGACAAGCCTATGTAAGGACAAGGATGGTAACATCATCAGCGACATCGAAAGGGTCAACAAACGATGGTCCTCGCATTTTGAAGAGCTCCTCAATGCACCATCAACATCCCTCGCGGAGCCAGCTCTTGAGCAGTTAGCCGAACCAGGCACCCCCGTTCTACTCCCAACAGTAGAGGAGGTGAGTCTTGCCATACAGTCGCTACACAGTAATAAAGCGCCCGGCGCTGACGAGATACCAGCAGAACTACTGAAGCATGGTGGAACGTGCCTGACCAACGCTGTACATGTGCTACTGCTGAAAATATGGAACGACGAGGTAATCCCCGAAGATTGGCGCAAAAGCATAATCTGCCCAATCCACAAAAAGGGTGACAAGCTGAAGTGTGAGAATTACAGGGGCATATCATTAATTTCTACGACCTATAAGATTTTATCGAAAATTCTGGAAAAGAGAATTAATCCGTACGCAGAACGGATCATTGGCGAGTATCAAGGCGGCTTCAGACCTGATCGTTCAACGAGCTTTTCACAGTGAAGCTACTACTCCAAAAGTGTGCTGGGAATATAACATCGACGTATACAAAATCTTTGTCGACTTCAAGCAGGCGTACGACAGTATCGATCGAAGTGTACTGTACAACATTTTGCTGCATTTTGGTATACCGGCAAAGCTAGTGCGACTCACAAGGATGAAGATGACTAAAATCGTCTCGCAGGTCAGAGTGTAGAACCGACTCACTGACCTATTTGAAATTCGTACTGGACTCAAGCAGGGCGACGAGCTGGCGCCGACGCTCTTCAACCTTGCTTTGGAATATGTAATCCGAGCCATGAATATGGACAGCAGCGGAACACTACTCATCAAGTCGACTCCCTTAGTAGCGTACGCCGACGCCGACGCCGACGCCGACCATATCAACATCTTGTCTCGAAGGTTGGGTGATGCAGAAAGCCTTCTGCATAACCTCAATAGCGCCGCAAAGGAAGTTGGACTCGATATCAACGAAAGCAAAACAAGGGCCATGCTGCAATCGAAAACAAGGACGCCAGCAAATTCAAGCATCACAGGGACCTTAATATCGAGTATGTAGACAACTTCAACTATCTGGGTTGTAACTTATCTATCAAAGGACGCCAACGAAACCGACGAAATTAAGCGACGGATACAACTAGCCAATAAGACATATTTCTCGGCCTTCCCTATAATTAATTCAAAACTTGCGCACAAAAACACGAAGCTCCGCGTGTACAAAACGATCATCCGACCCGTGCTATGTTATGGCTGCGAAACATGAACCCTCACCCAAGCCTCCGAAATTTTTGCTAGACCGATTCGAACGAAAGGTCCTTCGGCGAATTTTCGGGGCCGTTCGCGAGCGAGACCAATGGCGTATCCGGTACAACCATGAGTTGTATCAATTGTACGATGAGCTGGAAGTATCGAAGATCGTGAAGCTTCAACGTCTGCAATGGGCGGGGCATGTACAACGGATGGACGACAATCGCATGCCAAAAAAAGTTATGAACGCACAACGAATTGACGGAGCGAGGTTGCGTGGACGACCGAGAGCTCGCTGGGAGAACTCCGCAGGTGAAGACGCCCACCAGCTGCTGGTCTTCCGAAACTGCAGGACAAGGTCACGTAACCGCGACAATTGGAGGTCAACGATTCAGGCGGCCAAGGCCCGAGACGTCGGTCTATCGTGCCGCATTGGTGATGATGGGATATTTTCGAAGGCTTGTAGTCGGGAAATCAGGAGCTCGCGTTTAAGTATTCGTGTAGCTCTATGTTCACGAGTCCCTTGATTCTTACAGCTAAAACATCTGTTAGGCTTCTCATACAATTAACAGGAATCATATGCTAAATCCCTGCGATTGATTGCGATAGTACTTTTAGATGATGTGAATATGCGATGGTGCGCCCTAGATTAAATTAGAAAGACGAAATTAACATTTTTTCTAATTATGAGTTGAATTTTTAAAATGCATCATTGACAACATTTAAAATCGATGGAAAGTTTCACAAATTTGCCGCGTTTCGAAGATTTTTGTATGGAAAATCCGGCCTTGGGTGAATAGTTAATGCCCTACCAGTTTTTAGCGACAAAAATTCCGGTAATTTTTGCGAAAATTTTATAATATAAAAGGAGTACTAAATAAGAAACCGGTACTCAAGACTGAATTTGGTTCAAATAAATACCCCAAAGACTGTACTTTTGTTAACAACATCACACATTCAGCTAAAAAAGTGGTCATCTTGTATGATATTTACATATTAGTTAATGTTACCTATTAGCGGGATAAGAAGAAGGACATGCATTCTTACATAATTTAAAATTTAAACGCTTAATATTGTTGCCGAACACAACCTTAAGTGTTTTCAATAATTACCAGGCTAATGTGACGCTAATTGAGGTATTGGATACGTACGTATTTCGCAAGCTAATTAGCTTTTTTCATGTATAATACTATAATTGCAAAACGATTAAAATATCATTATAGTTTTGAAGATATTAAAGAAAACAAAAAAAAAATCATTGGAAAAGAAAAAAAAAACAATTTTTAGTGCTTTCAGCTTTTGTTCCTCATTAATCACCTGACAATAATAATATGCAGTTCATGATCCAATTCGTATTGTCTGTTATCTGGATTCCGTTGAGTTTCCAGCAGGTACACAGGATTTTTTTATAAGTACCTTTTCCACCTGTTTCCTTCTTCACAGGAATTCGGAGTCGTTCCTGTCAATTTCACCTGTTTTCCGAATCGCTACTACGTAGACTCTTCATGCGGCTTATTAAATAGCGGAATTGACACTGTGCTTACAACCAACATTTACGTAAAAAGAATCGTTCCGTATATCATCATTAATGTGGAAATAGTGAAAATCGATACGGCAAACCGTCGACAGAGAATAGTGTCTCGCACATTTGACCTATGTGAAACTGTACGCAATCGTGGTTTTGTAAATGCCGCATTTATTCAATATGTCCAGGATTTCATCAGAGACAGTGGTCCTCTGACGTGTCCAATAACACCACGAAACATAACCTCAAAGAGTGTATCGTTGAATATACAAGTTATTCCGTGGGTGCTGTTCTATAGTCCTGGATCATACTATGTGACGAATGTCAGTTTTGAGAACATCCTAGGTAAAACCGAAAATTTGGGATATTTTCTGATTAAAACCAAAGTGGTTAAAGCCTAGTAAACTACATATATCAATTGTTGTTGGCTCTGATTACAGGTCAAATGTAAAAGTATATTGAACATAAGTATGTATGTACATATATTAAATAAATAAATAACTATAACTGTTGTGAGTATGCAATATAGCCGGGGCCGCATATACCTAGTGATATCCTATTTCCTAGATCTTAACTGCTTTTTTTGTCGAGGTGTTAAGATCAACATTACACACTGCAGAGTTGTGCCCATTCTACCACATAAATTTATACTCCTATAAGATCTCAATAAGACCATAGTCCGTCGCATGGATCGTGAGTTTGAAAAACATCATAAGCTGCATAAGCATAAGCGAGAATTCCTATTAGCAACACGAGTGCTCGCAATATATCTATAAGATACATTCGGCTGCCACGAAAAAACTAGAAATAGCACAAAAACCAATTATAAAGCAAAATGATTGCCTTTACAGCGGCTATCTTTAATAATGAAACTCAATTTCCAAAACGGAAAAGGGTACCAAGTGTCTATTAGATACATAACGTTTTACTTTAGGCGATCGGTCCTGAAATCGGGCTTCAGAGTGCATGCCAGGTACTGTCTGAGATAATTTTAGAAAACGATAGGGTATTAGTCAGAAAGCTTAAATTTAAGTTTGCACTACTTGAAAAATTTTCTAACGTTACTTATGAAGGTTTTTGTCTTGTTTGGTTTTGTATATCTCCGTTCCTGATGGTTGGACTTTCAAAAGAAGGCACATTCTGCTATCCATTCTTATAGGGAGAACTTTTGTGCTTCAGATATTTTCCGCTATGTGTCTGCTATACAGCGGACGTTAAGATAAGTGTCGCTAGTGTCGATAACAAGAACAAGAAAATTCTTCTTGCGAGAGTTGATAGCTGTTGTAAAAAAAATGTACCACACTGTATTAGCCCATCTGGCAACACTGACTTTTTCTACATCTGTCAAATAAATGTGGTTTGTCGCTCTCTTCGTTCGCAAATCTTCAACCGACTAGACGTGTTTTTTCTATTCGGTCTCGGAATCCTTCATCATCACTCTGGCGCTACAGGTTATGGGCCCAGAAAAGCTATTAAATTGATCGGAATTATCGTAGCTGCGTGAACGAAGAGGAATTTTTCGGTTTTTTCGAAAATTCGCCGGTGGATTTTGTGCAAAAAAAATCTCCGTCCAAAAGTGCAACGAGACACGTGCGATACATTTTATTCATCGGAAGTTTGCCAAGTGTGTGTGCAGAATGGGCGAAAGAGGCGAAGAAAAAATAGAAAAATTGACCGGCGCGTCGAATTACTCGACTTGGGCTCGAGAAATAAAAGTTTTGTTGGAATGGCATGATCTCGATGGAGCCATCGCTTCTCCTGTTGAGATAACGTGTGCGCTGAAATTAAAGAAGGCACGAGCCAAAATTCTTATCAATATAGATCGAGCGCTCTACGACGAAATCGGCGAATTGGCAACGGCACGCGAAGTGTGGGACAAGTGTCGGGAATTATACGACGATGTGAGCTGGATCAGACTGTCGCGAACAATTGGTGATTTGGTAACGTGTCGATTGGAGACGTCGTCTTGTATGGACGAGTATTTGAAGAAAATTACAACTGCAACGCGAGTATTGGCGGACTTGGGCCTTAACTTACAAGACGAAGTAATTTGTGGGGTCATTCTTTTCGGTCTTACACCTGAATATGAAGCCTTTGTCACCGGGTTGGATGGTGGAATGCTGATAAACAAGGAGAAAATGATGACTAGCCTAACTTCCAGCACTTTGAAGCGCCGTTTAATCGACACAGAACGTGCCAAGCAGGCGATCAAGAATGAAAACTCAACGGGCAATGTTTTCCGAGCAACAATGAATCAGAAAATAGTTAAATTTTCATCGAAAAAGTGTGAGCCGAGAAAAGGTGCCAAAACCGAAGGCATTTCTTGCAGTAGCATCAAAGACAAAGTGTAGTGATGTTCCCACAAAAGTGAAACCCGTTGCACTACATGCAATGGCGGCTTGCGATGTGGACCATTCGGATGGCGTATGGTACATTGATAGCGGCGCTAGTCAACACATGACTGGGAATCGAAAATTGTTCAAAGATTTAAGGAACAATGCACCATACACAGATATTTGTACAGCGGATAACACGCAGTTGAGAGTACTCGGAACTGGATCAGTTGATCTACGTGTTGAAGACCAAATGATCAATGTGAAGGATGTTCTGCTTGTATCCGGCCTAACAACGAATTTGTTGTCAGTGCATAGAATGGTAAAATCTGGCAAAAGTGTCAAGTTCGATGGCAACGGTTGTGAGGTCCGAGATGAAAACGACGGCAGCTTGGTTGTATGTGTGAAACCAAATAATGGCACGTATAAGCTACAAAGCGGTTCAGTCGCATTGAAGGCGGCGGCGACACAGACGAGCGCGAACTTCATTACATGGCATCGTCGACTAGGGCATTTGTCACACGGCGACTTGCTTAAGTTGAAAGGCATCGTTGATGGTTTTGAAATCGATGGAGAGCAAAGTGATTTATCAACATGTGTGTCATGCTTAAAGGGAAAGCAGAGCCGCGAACCATTCCATCGTTCCGACGCTGTCATAAAATCGAAGCAATTGTTGGAGCTAGTACACACGGACGTTTGTGGTCCTATGGAGAATGCATCAGTCGGAGGCGCATTCTACTTCGTAACGTTCGTCGATGATTTCTCCAGAAAAGTTTTTGTTTACTTTGCTAAGCGAAAGAGCGACGTACAACAGCTGTTCGCAGAGTGGAAATCAATGGTGGAGACACAGACCGGATCTAAGCTGAAGGTGATACGTTCGGATAACGGCAAGGAGTATTCTGGACAATTTGACCGCATTTGTCGGGAAAGCGGAGTGATTCATCAGACCAGCTGCGTGTACACGCCACAGCAGAATGGCGTGGCGGAACGAATGAATAGGACGTTGGTAGAACGGGCCAAGTGCATGTTGAATGATGCTGATTTGCCAATATCGATGTGGGCTGAAGCTATAAACTGGGCTGCGTACGTGACAAATCGAACGATCAATCGAACATTGGGCAAGCGAGTGCCTGAAGAAGTCTGGACAGGACAGAAGGTCAACATTTCCAATCTTCACATTTTCGGAACAGAAGTGATGGTGCACGTTCCAAAGGAGAGGCGCCGCAAATGGGACGCGAAGTCAGAATCTATGCTGTTTGTTGGAGTAGCAGCGAATCAAAAGGGATGGCGATGCTTCAATAAGGAAACAAACGATGTTTGCATCAGTCGTGACGTCAAATTCATGGAACCCCCGGGAGTGCAGGTAAATAAGACAATGCATTTCACTAATTCCTCGAATGTTACCGTTTTAGAAGATGAAGTCAAAAACCAAGACGAAACTCTGGAGAATTCGATTCAGTTGGGGTCTCAGTCAGAAAATTCGAATAATGAAAGTGTGGATTTCGAGGACGCAGAGTCAACTTATATCGATGATCCGAACGATGAAGATTTTGTTCCAACTTCACCCGACTTTTCGCCGGTCATTCAACGTCAGAAATCGGAGCGACTTGCCAAAAGGGCCGCTGACAATTTGCTGGCATCGGCATTTATCGCTCAAGTGGCTGAACCCGAAACTTTGTGCGAGGCAATGGAGTCCGACAACAAGCAGCATTGGATTGCTGCGATGGACGAAGAAATGGAGGCTCATGCTGAAAATGGAACCTGGACCTTGGTAGAGTTGCCACCTGGTCGCAAGGCGATTAAGACCAAGTGGGTGTTCAAAGTCAAAATTGGAGCTGATGGGCGTGTGGCTCGTTATAAGGCGAGGCTTGTGGCCAAAGGCTGTTCCCAGATGTTTGGGATCGATTACTTGGAAACTTTCTCACCCGTGGTGAGATATCAGTCAATTCGCGTTTTAATCGCATTCGCTGCTAGGCACCGAATGGGGATTCACCAGATGGATGCGGTAGCTGCGTTTTTGCAGGGAGACCTAACAGAAGACATCTATACGAATCAACCGGAGCGATATGACGATGGCACCGGGCGTGTGTGCAAGTTGGGGCGGGCCATGTACGGCCTCAAGCAATCGGGAAGGCAGTGGAATCAGAAGCTCGACAAGGCCCTCACCGGATTCGGTTTAATCAAGTCGAAACTCGATCCGTGCGTTTACGTCTCATCCAAGGAGAAGGTAATTGTAGCCATTTATGTTGATGATGTTTTAATTTTTTGGAAGAATCAACGTACCCTGGAGATGATCATATCTCAGCTGTGTTCCGCATTCAAAATGAAGGATCTTGGGCGAGCGCAGCAATGCGTAGGGCTGAAAGTCGAATATAGCGCTGACGGCATAGCGATTCATCAGAGCGGATATATCGAGAGAATCCTTGAGCGCTTCGGGATGTCAAATTGCAAGGCAGCACCTACGCCTAGTGACCCGAGTTGTCAACTGCTATGGCAAAGTCGAATGAAAAGCTGTCGGGCATTCCGTATCAGGAAGCTGTAGGCTGTTTGCTGTATTTGGTCCAGGGGACCAGACCCGATATTGCCTTCGCAGTTAATGATGTAAGCAGATTCAACGCAAATTATGGCGAAGCACACTGGATCGCCGTCAAAAGGATAATGCGATATCTGCGTGGCACAACGAATTTTCGCATTATGTATTGTTACGGAGGTAGCCAATTGCAAGGTTACTCAGACTCTGATTGCGCTTCAGACATCGACAAAAGACGTTCTTGTACCGGATATGTGTTCACGCTAAGCGATGGTGCTGTGTCGTGGAACAGCTCGCGTCAGCACACAATTGCGTTGTCATCGACCGAAGCGGAGTACATGGCACTTTCGGAGGCAACCAAAGAGGCTATTTGGCTGCGTCAGTTCATCGACTTGTTCAAGGACATCAATGGGCCTGTCGAGATTAAATGCGATAACCAGGGTGCCATTTCATTAGCGATGGTGGATATGTTCCGCAAGAGGTCGAAACACATTGATATCCGCCATCATCATATTCGAGACAGGATTAGCGACGGCACAATTATAATCAATTTTATCGCATCAGACGCAAATGCAGCGGACGCGTTGACTAAGGCTGTGTCTCGCATAATCATCCAGCGTGGACTCGACTTAATGGGCATTGGCTCAAAGTAATGTGTTGTTTTTAATTTTTTCCCTTAAAAAAAAAAATGTTCAGAGTAGAGTAGTTTATATTACTTGATCCAATGAGTTGGGGTGTTGTAAAAAAAATGTACCACACTGTATTAGCCCATCTGGCAACACTGACTTTTTCTACATCTGTCAAATAAATGTGGTTTGTCGCTCTCTTCGTTCGCAAATCTTCAACCGACTAGACGTGTTTTTTCTATTCGGTCTCGGAATCCTTCATCATCACTCTGGCGCTACAATAGCGTAATGTTCCCAAAAGAAAAACACCAAATTGTTCGGTATAAAATTGCCTTCATCTTTTGTATACTGACTGTTCATCTCAAATCAGTAGATAAAATGCTACAGCGTGTTAAAGTTGAAGAAACAATTTTACAAATCAGTTTTTTGCAAATAAGTCGATAACAGTGAATTTTCGCGCAAAAATTAATAAGCATGGACTTGTACCTTATTTGATTCCCTACAATCGAGAAAAAAATGAAGTCGATACGATCAGCCGCAACCGACATATACCCGAAAGAAGGTGTGCATTCCGAAGTAACTATGCGTTATATGTACATACTTACCTATAGGTATAATTTGATGCAGATGCCGTTAGGATGGTGAGTTGCGCTCTTTATTTGAGCTACCCCTGTAGGCTTCGAAATTGGTATCTATTTGTATTTGTAATACAATTACGCCAGGAAATTTGATCAAAAATTTGAACAAAAATTTCGGAAAAATTAAGGGAAAGCTGGATTTTTGCATGAGCCTTCCTTTCAAGGTCCTAAACAAGACCCTAAAAGTCCCCGTCTCTACGAGTGCCGCTAGCGGTGCTACAGAGTCAAAGACCCTTGAAAGCAGGTTTTTCTGAATATCTCGATAACGGTAGTATACACAAAAAAGTCGTGTATGGCAAATTAGAAGCTCTCGTACTTTTTCAATAAAGGATGGAAATACCGAATACGTCCAGGTACTCCTAACGGTGCCAGGAGGTCTAACGGTATTTTTAACAATGTTTCACAGAAATTTCTATAACGGTAACTCGTACTAAAAGCTTTTGTGTGGAAAATTTGTAGCCTCTAGAGTTTTGAAAAAAGCGGTCAAATTTCATATCAATACGTGCAGCCTTAAGGGCGCTATGGGGGTTCAAACCTTTAAAAAAGGTGTTTTTTGGGGTTATTTCGTGAATGGCGCTAAGACGGGGGAGTGTGCTCTCTGGTCTTCTGGGAGAAGTTTGTAGCTTATGTGGCTGTTAGTAAGACGCCAAAAGTCCCCAAAGATGGGGGCCCCCTACCGAAGTTATGAGGGTCCAAAGATTCAATTAAGAAGTTTTTGGGGAATATCTCTATAACGTTAACGTCCACGGAAAACTGTTATATGGCAAATTTGTAGCTTATACAACGCTCAACTAAATATCCGAATTTCAGATCGATGCGTGCAATGCTAAGGGCGCTATGAGGGTCTGAACCGTACAATAACGGTATTTTTCGGTTTTTCGTGAATTTCTTCAAAACCGGAACGCATTCGGGAGGAAGGCCTATAACAATTTGTTGCTTCTGTAACCTCAACTTAAAATGCCAAAACAACTCATCTATGCGAGCACCCCCTACGAAGCTATGAGTGGTCAAAATTAAACAAAAAACCGCTTCTCGGAATTTTTTTAATAACGGTAACCTATTGAGAGAACCAAACTTAGATAAATTTGTAGTTCATGTGGCTGTTGGTAAGGGGACAAAAGTCCTCAAAGATGGAAACTCCCGTAGGGAAGTTATGAGGATCCAAACATCCAAAAATGCAGTTTTTTGGGAATATCTCTGTAACGGTAGCACCGAAAACTGTTATATGGCGAATTTGTAGCTTATACAACGCTTAATTAAATATTCGAATTTCAGATTGATGCGCGCAATGCTAAGGGCGCTATGAGGGTCCGAACCATACAATTTCAGTATTTTTGGTTATTTTCCTGAAATTCTCTGTAACGGTAACGTATAAGAGAGGCAGTCTGTAAAAATTTGTTGTTTGTATGGTTCCAAATAAAATGCTCCACAGATTTGAATGCGCCTGAGGCAACCATACGTGCATTACAACTTTTAAACTAACTAATTTTTGAGGAAGGTATTTGTAGTATGTAGTATGTAGTGTTTGTGTGCACGTATAGTTGCCTCAGGTGCATTCATATCGCTGGAGCATTTATTTGGAACCATACAAACAACAAATTTTTGCAGACTGCCTCCGGTATACGTTACCGTTAAGGAGATTTTCACGAAAATAACCAAAAATACCGAAATTGTAAGGTTTGGAGCCTCATAGCGCCTTAGTACTGCACGTATTGATCTGAAATTTGAACAATTACTTAAGAGTTGTAAAAACTTTTAATTCGCCATATAACAGTTTTCGGTGCACATTACCGTTATAGTTATATTTCCAAAAAACTGCTTATTTGGATGTTTGGCCCCTCATAACTTTGCTAGGGGGGCTCCCATCGTTGTGGACTTTTGACGTCATACTAACAGCCACACGAGCTACAAATTTGTCTGAGACGGTTTCCCTCTAGAGGTTACCGTTATTAAAAATTTTCCGAGAAGCGGCTTTTTGTTTAACTTTGACCCCTCATAACTTCCTTGACGGTTTACGGGTAAATAAGTTGTTTTGGCATATTAATTTGAAGATACAAAAGGAACAAATTATTACAGGCTCACATCCCGAATGCGAAATAACGAAAAATACCGTTATTGTGCGTTTCGGACCCTCATAGCGCCCTTAGTATTGCAAGCATCAATCTAAAATTCGGATATTGAAATAAGCGTTGTATAAGCTACAAACTTGCCATATAACAGTTTTCGGTGCACATGACCGTTATAGAGATATACCCAAAAAACTGCATTTTTTGATGTTTGGACCCTCATAACTTCCCTAGGGGGGCTTCCATCATTGAGGACTTTTGACCCGTTACTAACAGCCACATGTAATAAAAATTTATTTCAGATTGGTTCTCTCAAGAGGTTACCGTTATTAAAAAATTTCCGAGAAGCGGTTTTTTGTTATCTCTTTGACCCCTCATAGCTTCGTTGGGGGTGCCCGCATAGATGAGTTGTTTTGGCATTTTAAGTCGAGGTTACAGAAGCAACAAACTGGTACAGGCCTCCCTCCCGAACGCGGTCCCGTTATGAAGATATTCACGAAAAACCGAGAAGTACCGTTATTGTACGGTTCTGACCATCAGAGCGCCCTTAGCATTGCACGCATCGATCTGAAATTCGGATATTTAGTTAAGCGTTGTATAAGCTACAAATTCGCCATATAACAGTTTTCGGTACACGTTACCGTTATAGAGATATTCTCCAAAAACAGTTTAATGAATTTTTGGACCCTCATAACTTCGTTAGGGGGGCTCCCATTTTTGGGGAGTTTTGGCGTCTTACTAACAGCCACAGAAGCTATAAATTTCTCCGAAAAGACCATAGAGTACACTCCCCCGTCTTAGCGCCATTCACGAAAAAACCCAAAAAACACCTTTTTTAAGGTTTGAACCCCCATAGCGCCCTTAAGGCTGCACGTATTGATATGAAATTTGACCGCTTTATTCAAAACTACATAGACTACAAATTTGCCATACAAAAGGTTTTAGTACGAGTTACCGTTATAGAGATTTTTGTGAAACATTGTTAAAAATACCGTTAGACCTCCTGGCACCGTTAGGAGTACCCGAACGTATTCGGTATTTCCATTGTTTATTGAAAAAGCACAAGAGCTTCAAATTTGCCATACACGACTTTTCTGTACATGCTACCGTTATCGAGTTATTCAGAAAAACTTGTTTTCGAGGGTCTTTGACTCTCTGTAGCACCGCTAGCGGCACTTGTAGAGACGGGGACTTTTAGGGTCTTGTTTAGGACGTCAAAAGGAAGGCTCATGCAAAAATCCAGCTTTCCCTTAATTTTTCCGAGGTGAAATGCCAATTTTCTGGGGTAAATAGCGGAAATTGAATTGAATTTGAAGGTTTCCCGAAAATCTGGCAGTTCACCAATGGGATCAAGTAATTTACTTTCTTTTTATTTTGGATGGCTTATTTAGTGATGAGGGTACGTTTTTATTATCTTCTTCAGTAGAATCCAGAATATGATATACAGATCTACTTTGTTGTGGAAGGGGGACCAAAGTTGGAAGATCATAAATGTTATCGTAGCAATCTTCATCATTTATGTCTTCAGTTATGACTGCGACATTTGAGCATATTTTCCCACAACAAGTTCTACAGATATTGGTACATGCGAGCCCGGCCTTCCTACAATCACATGCTGTCCCACAGTTTTTATTACAAGAGCACGAAATAAAATTTGAGGTATGAAGGGATGATTTCTCCCGAAATCATCACAGGCTCCAATCCCACCTGGGTTCGCTTCCAGCGCAAGTTTTCTGGTTTTAAAACCTTGCCGAGCCATGTCTGTATTTGGTGGTACGTTCGTAAGGAATGATGATCAGCGGCTGATTCGGTGGAAGGCAAAACAGCAAGATCCGCTTTAATTTTCGTTCCTGCGCGAGCAAAAAGTTGAAGCGGAAATCGCTTAGTGATGTGTCGTTACGTGTACCCCCGTACAAGGCAATCAAAACATTCTTTCCGATAGTGCATACATATAGTGTTTGCATCTGAGCACTCTGCTTTAAAAAACTGGAGCGATTATAAAACGCGAGTATGTTCCTTCTTTTTTAAAAATGAGAGAAGCCTACTTTTCCCATATCTAAAAACGGCTGAAATCGTATCACACTCTGTGAAGGCGTGAAGAAAAAGTATATGCTCTGAAAAAGTTTGGTGTTTGAAACCTGTTGATGAATACAAAATTGTATTTTCGTAGCCTCGCTCCATTTTTTTAAATAGACGTTCTAGACATGATATCAAATACCTGACAATATAACCAGCAGCCTTCTCCAACGATGAAAATTGACGGACGTCATGCGTAAAGCCGTTTGAACAAATTGTGTATCCGCATCCTCTACAGCCTGGGATACTAAGAAACCATCTCGGTTGTGGATGATCGTATCGATTTAATTTTTTTTCTGGATTGTAGGGAATTCAATAAGCTACGAGTCAACTACTATTAATTATTGCGTGAAAATTCACCGTTATCGACTTAATTGCAAAAAACTGATTAACAAAACGAGTTTTTCCACTTTGACACGCTGCTGTAGCATTTTATCTACTGCTTTGAAATGAACAGTCAGTATACAAAAGATGAAGGCAATTTTATACCGAACAATTTGGTGTCTTTCTTTTGAAAGTCCAACCATCAGGAGCGGAGATATGCACAAAAAAAAACCAAACAAGACAAAAACCCTGATAAGTACCGTTAGACAATTTTCCAAGTGGTGCAAACTTAAATTTAAGCTTTAGGACTAAGCCCCTACCGATTTCTAAAATAATCTCAGACAGTGCCTGGCATGCACTCTGATTTCACCAAACGGCTGGAGTATTTAATGGAAGGTTAAAGAATATATGCATGCGGCCCGGTTTCTCATAAGTCATAATTTTTATCTATTGGTTAGTCTTATCGTATAGAGAAGACGACTTATATCAAGTTGGCTAAGCACTATCTCGAAAACCATTACGGAATAATTTTGATCGGCTGCAAATAATTAGTAATTAACGGTTAACTATTCGGTTCGAGTCCTAACTATGGCCACCAGATGGCCAAGCGAACGTTTTCCTAGACTCGAATCAGAGTGTGAATCAATCAAAGCTTGATCTGATTCGAGTCTACGATAAAAAATTTTCCCTTCCAATTGATACCACATTTCTACCAATCCGATCTATTTTGAACATGCTTAGCCAACTTGATACTCCGAATGTTCAACTAACTATAATTAAGAAAACTCAATTATTTTTTGCTGATTAGCAATTATGAGCTAATCATTTGCAGAGATAGAGCTGTTTTTCTCAGTACCGGTTTTTTTCTGTACCGGTTGAATGATTGAAAAACCCGGGCAAAAACCGGTGCCCGGTGTTGAAAAAAAAACCGGGAGCGGCTCATGGTTGAAAAAAAAAACCATTAATAAGCCATTACACCGGTGTTGGGAAAAACAAACCGGGACCGGCCCATGGTTGAAAAACAAAAACGGACAAAAAACCGGGATCTCGGTACTTCCACTAGTAGACCCTGTGGAATGGGTCAAGAATAGTGCCTCCGTCTTTCCCGACGTGTCGTAAAGAGGCGACTAAAGGGACAGGAGAGAATGAAAGTCTCCTGTGTTTCGAACATTTCTCTACAATTGTGCGCGCAGCAACTTTGTTTTGCGCTCAAGGGTTCAGATATATACAAAACTTAACAAAAATTTACCCCAGTGGTTTTGGGGTTAGAATTACAGCACAGCGATCCCGGTTTGTCGTAAAAGGCGACTTGAGGGATAGGGTATGTAGGCTTATATCCCGCGTACCTGAAATTTACTTTACACTCGAAACATTAAACGAGCCGCGGATACCTCGGACTGATTAAACTGCAACGACTTTTGGCTATAAACAACGGACTAAGATAGGTTTTTGGAACGTTCGGACGATGTGGGGTAAGTGTAATAACACAAAGCTCAAAGAAGTGGAGCAGGAAATGACCGCATACAACATCGGTATACTAGGACTGAGCGAAACACTCGGATCGGAGGCGACTTTATCACGAAGCTCTCGTACTGTTTTGCTCTACTCTGGAAGTGCAGACGATAATACACCTCGGCGTCGGAATCCTGTTGACTAGGAATGCACGCCGATTCCTAATCGACTGGAAACTTATTTCCGATCGGACCTGTTTTATTAGCGATTAGGCGACACCTTTGATAGGGTTCCCAGGGGTGACATCAAAATTATTATGGGGGATCTCAGTGCCAAGGTCGGTACTGATAACTTAGGCTTGGAACACCTTATGGGCAATCATGGGCTTGGCGACAGGAACAAGAATGGCGAAATGTTCGTGGAGCTCTGTAACTCTCGACAACTAGTTATTGGCGGAACCTTGTTCAAGCATAAACCCTGCCACCTAACAACTTGGGTTTCTCCTGATGGTAGAACGGAAAACCAAATTGACCATATTGCTGTTTCAAAGACATGGAGAAACTGCCTTTTCGACGTCAGGTCGAAGCGTGGGGCTGATGTTGGCAGCGACCATAATCTTGTTATCGCGAAATTTCGCTTACGAACGGCAGCGATTCAACGATCTACTAACGCACGAATCGTGCCACGTTTTAATGTGCAAAAACTAAAAAATGCATCAACTAAACGTGTATATTCTACCGCTTTGCACGAAAAAGCTCCGCTGCTGATAGTTCAGCCAAAAATCAACTCCGAGCTGAATACCGTTCACTACAAAAAGGCATGCAGAGTAGTGTGAGGCGTGATAAGCGTAATTACATCAACGCTTTAGCGAAGGAGGCAAACGATGCGGCTTACCGTGGTAAAAGTGGTACCGTTTCCAAGCTTATTAAGCCACTAATTGGCAAATCATTCACTACGGACCATCCTGTGAAAGATAAAGAAGGGTTACTGCTTGTTACCGAAGAACAGCAACTTCAGATAGGTCCTAAACAACCGCTTTGGGCCTGCGAGCGCATCTTCATCGGCAGAAGAAGACGTCCCTCCAATAACCAGTATTAATTCCAGACCACAATCTAAGACGGAATTAAAGCGGGTTATCGAATCTATGGACGCAGGTAAGGCCCCGGGGGTAGATGGAGTTCCACATGTTAGTAAGCTTTCAGATCTTTTTGAGGTGTAGAGTGGAGTGAGACAAGGGCCCTAACCATGTTTTTGAAATCTAGTGCGGTATATCATTATTTACGAGACAGATTGAACTTCCACCTTCCATCCGCAAGTTCATTATATAATTGGCTTCCATTGAAGCATCTTACCACCGGGAAGAACGAAAAATTTGTTTAAATACAGTACATACTCGGTTAAAAATTAGATGAAAAATCGAAATGTGTTTGTTTATTGTTTGATGAAATCAAAATTAAAAGAGATTTTAAATACAATGAAGTGCATGACAAAATTGATGGGCCTGTTGATTATGGTTTTGCCAAAGATTGCAAATTATATTATGGTTTACATGGCAAGAAGTATATGTGGTTCCTGGGTCAGGTGTTAACATATTCTGCTTCAGAGCATGGCACACCAGTTGATGTTTTACATACTCTTTTAATTAAACGAAAATATAAAAGTGTGTGAAGATATTTTGATTAAGTGTGCAATTTCAAGTGATCAAGCAACTACCAATCAAAAATTATACAAGAATTTTAATATCTCTGTTGATAAGCCATACTTTTTTAGAAATAATAGAAAAATATATTGCCTTTTTGACGTTCCACATTTAATAAAAACTTTAAGGAATAATTTAATTAAATATAATTTAAAAATAGAAAATGAAGGAGAAGCTAGTTGGGCAGTTTTGAAAGAATTATATGATGAGGATCAGAAATCATCAACATGAGTGTGTCCGAAGCTGTCTAGCAAACATATCTCGCCTAATTATTTTGAAAAAATGAAAGTAAAATACACGGCACAAATATTTAGTAATAGTACAGCTGCAGGCATAAAAGCGCTAAAAAAAATAGAAAAATTTAGTGACAATGTACTTAAAAATGTTGACCCAACGATAAATTTAATCGAATTTTTAATTAAGGTTTTTGATTGCTGCAACAGTAAAAGAAAATATACGCGGAACCCCTTTACATGTGCGCTAACATGCGACAACCGAGTAAAGAAAATGTTGGAAGAATCGAAATCATATTTATTAAAATGTAGTTCTATAGTTACAAAAAAAGTAAATTAAAGTAAAGTAAAGTAAATTTCATTAAATTCTGATACCGATGGCATTGTTTTCTTATACCTGATTTTGCTAAATACATTTTCTATCGGATCAGTGCTAAATTTATTTGTGCAAAAATATTCCCAATCCTCCAATGAATTAAATAAACTTGTGGATAGTTCCAACGTTGCTTGTATTGTTTGCAAAAAATTCTGAATGAAATTAAATTTTATTGTCCCATGTGGGTAAGGTCGGAACCCTTTGACTTTGTTAACCGGTCTTGCATTCCCTGATTGTGCGAGGCTAAATTTAATTTACCTGTAAAACTTGCACAATCAGTCCAAACTAGGGATGTCAAAAACCGGACGGTTAGTCCGAAAACCGGTACTTTCAAAACGGTTAACCGGTTTTTTTCGGTTTTTTCATCCTCCCGGTTTTAACCCGGACGGTTGTTTGCCCATCCGGTTAAAACCGAAAAAAAGACTTTCCAAATTCATAAAATTTTTATATTTTCTTGATTTGTCAGTCTGTAATTCTATTGCTTGTCTTCTATGAAAAATTTCGTATTTCCGAACACTCTCTTTAGTGCTATTATTCCAAGAACCATCGCTTCGTCAAATTACCGCTTCTTGCATTTTTCCTTTCCAAGGCAGATATTGTTTACGTTGCGTGTTACACGTGTATCTTTTGTGCGTCGTGAATGTATATGTGTATCAGATCAGTGCATTTAGAGTTCATTGTTATAGGAAGACGAATCGGCAGTTGCTACGACGTCCGCGTCCACATCGATATCCGCGTCCACTTTCAACATCCATCGTGTCCACAAAGACTTCAACATCTACATCATAGTGCAGTCATATTAGCATTTCAAATAGAAAAAAATAGAGTAAGGTTAATTCTTGTGGTTTTTGAACGTCAAGTACATTACATATGCGGTGTTTGTTCCATGTTTCAAGGACCCTCAACGGAATAAATCGAGATTAAATGGAGAATTATTGTGTTTCCCGTGTATCTTTCCGAAGCCCTAATTACGAGAGTAATTCAAATTGTCACTACGTTTCTCACTTTTCCGAATCGATTAACTATTAAATTAATACCATTAAATTTGCTAAGAAAAAAATGACCGGAAAGCTCTCAGAAAGGACACTAATTACAAACCTTGATCGAACGTGAGCATGCGGGGTGTCATATCGAAGAGGACGTCGAGTACATTCCATATCTGGCGTTTATTACTTGTTTGAAGGACCCTCACAGGAGAAAATTGGGATCCAATAGAAAATTTTCATGTTTCTCGTATATGTATCTTTCCAAAGCCGTAATTTTTCGTTTTAGCCCGAATTTTTCCATTTAGTGTCCTTGAAACAGGAAACAAACACCGGATATGCAATGCACTCGACATCCTCTTTGACATGACACCCCGCATGCTCACTTTCAATAAAGGTTTGTAATTAGTGTCCTTTAATGTCCTTTTTCAGAGTTTTCCGATAATTTTTTTCTTAGCAAATTTAATGGTAGAATCTTAACCTAGATTCGGAAAAGTGAGAAACGTAGTGACAACTTGGATTATTCTCGTAGTTATGGCTTTGGAAAGATACACGGAAAACACAATAATTTTACCCAACGTCCCCTTTGATTTGGCCAAGGATTAAAGAGTATCCTTTTTTGTTCTTTTTGGGACCTTTCCGATCAAATTTTTTTTTAGCAAAATGAGTTTTAGATTCCTGGGAGCTCGCTGATTCAAAAACCACAAAAAATAGCGGTATATTACGCTTTTAGGTCCCCAAGGGAAATTTTTCTTGTTCTTCTTATCGACACTAGCGACACCGTCCGCCATAAAGCTATGTGTCCGCTTTATGGCGGAAAATATAGGAAACATCAAAAATTTCCCTTGGGGACCTGAAAGCGTAATGTACCAAAATAGCCTTACTCTATTTTTTTCTATTTGGAGGCCTGAAATGGGATATTTTGACTGCACTATTGTTCATACTGAACAAAATACGTAAACAAAGCAACTTGTGTGACCTAATTTCCATTACAATATAATGTAACCATGCAAGCATTTGCAATTATGAGGTTCAATATACGCATTGAACTTTATGTTTGTGTATACATTGTCTAGCAATAAAACTCAGTTAACTAATTTTGAAACATTATGAATACTTCTGACAATTTTATTTGATTATCTTTTTTGTTGAACATGTTTCTCTTTTAGGGCTCCATTACACAGTCGTATTTCTAAACGACCATCAGCTTAACGAGTGTGAATGCATTATTTTGCTAAAATTCTAAGCAATTCAATGAAAAACCGGTTAACCGAAAACCGGTACTTTGAGCCCGGTTAAAACCGGACGGTCTAACCGGCTTTGCGAAAAAACCGTAAAAACCGAAAACCGGGTTATGGGCCGGTTTTTGACATCCCTAGTCCAAACCGGTAAATATCCAGCGTTTTGTAATATCATTTTAGAATTGTTATGGGCTAATTTGACAGAACTGTAATCCAATTAAATCCATGAATTTGCCGCGTATCTGCAGAAATGGACGGAAAATCTCTTTCGTGTTGGGAGGGGTCTTTATATGTTTATCACGATCTCGCAGAGATTTAGCAAAAAGAAAACACTAATTTTTTAATGTAAATTTTGTAGACTTATGAGCGAAAAACTGGGGGAAAAATTGGTTTTTATATGGAAATTTAGTCTTTTAGTTGTTGGCTCATTTTTGCTATGCAATGTCAAGGAACAATGCTATAAGATGTGAAAAATCTACAGCTGTCAAGACGGGGTCGCATCTCTCTCTCTAGTTCCTGTCAACCCCTTGTGGGGCATAGGGCATTAACTACGCCTACTCTCCACCTCGTTCTGTTTTGCGCCAACGGCTCTAGCTGCGACCATGTAAGATTTAGCGTTTTCGCCTCGCTTGTTACCGATCTTCTCCATGTGTTCCTTGGCCGTCCAACACGGCGTCTTGCTCCGGAATCCTGTGGATTCCAGTTCAGGGCCTTTTTTGCGATGTTATTGGGCCCTCTTCGGAAGGTGTGACCTATCCATTGCCACTTAAGTCTTTTGATCGAAGTGCCTATCCTTTCTTGGCCAGTTATAGTGAGGAGATCCTCGTTCGAAATGATCTCCGGCCAAGAATATGTAGGATGCGCCGTAGACACTGATTTACAAAAGTTTGCAACTTATCAGTAATCTCTTTAGTCACTTTCCAGGTTGAACAGCCATATAGCAGTACGGATTTCACATTGGAATTGAAGACTCGAAATTTGGTGCGTCTGGAAATATTGTTGTTTAGCCAGAAAGGAGTCAAATTGAAGAAAGCCGCCCTAGCCTTGTTTATCCGTGATTTTACATCAGCATCCGCTCCACCATCTGCTTAGTTACCTACGCTCCCGAGATAGCAGAATTCATCAACTTTTTCGACTGCCTGTCCCGAAATACAAATTCCGCTTTGCCCCCCCGGATATGTGCTCAAGAACTTAGTCTTGGCAGCATTGATTTTCAGCCCCGCATTACGACTTGCGCAATTTAAAGCTTCTGTCATTTGAGCGACATCATCCGTATTAGTTGATAGAAGACAAATGTCGTCAGCGTAGTCAAGATGTTGAAGATGATCAAACAATTTCCATCTGATACCTTTGTTACGATGTAATTGAAGTGTAGAGCCGAGTACATCACTAATGACAATAAGGAAGAGAATAGGTGACAAAATACAGCCTTGTCTCACTCCACTGTGCACCTCAAAAGGATCTGAAAGCTTGCCCTTATGCAAGACGTGACATTGGGCTACATTGTAGGATTCCTTAATGATGGAGATTATTTTATCTGGAATATTTCGTCTTCGTAAGGCATCCCAGATGTACTGACGATCAACACTATCGAAGGCTTTTTCAAAGTCGATGAACATGAGATGTAATGGGGATCTCCACTCCGCGGATTGCTCGATGATAATACGGAGGGTGTTAATGTGGTCGCTACAGGAGAACCCTTCGCGAAAGCCAGCCTGTTCATCGTTCAATGTGCTATCGACTTTTTCCTTGATTCGTCCTAAAACAATCTTAGCCATCAACTTGGAAATAGCAGGAAGTAGACAGATCCCACGCCAATTATTACAATTCTTCAAGTCACCTTTCTTCGGAATTTTAATAATTAGGCCCTTTTTCCACTCACTGGGAAGAGTTTCAGTTTCCCAACACTCTCGGATTAAGGGAAGAAGAATATCCGCTGTAGCGTTAATATCCGCTTTTAAAAATTCTGTCGGAATTCCATCAATCCCCGGGGCTTTACCGGCGTCCATTGATTTGATAGCGTCTGTTAGTTCCTTTTTGGATGGTGGACCGGAACTAATGCCGTCTATTTGAGGGACGTCTTCTGCTGGCAACGAAGATACACTTGCAGGCCCGAAAGTGTTATTGAGGACCTCTAAAAAGTGTTCTCTCCATCTTTGTAGCTGTTGTTCTTTGGTAACGAGCAGAACACCTTCCTTATCTTTCACAGGATGTTCCGTTAATAAAGATCTGCCAGTTAATGGCTTTATAAGTTTGAAGAGTGTTCCACTGTCACCGCGGAGAGCCGCATCCTCTGCCTCCTTCGCAAGTGCGTTGATATTGTTACACTTATCACGTCTTACACTCCTCTGAACGCCTTTTTGGAGCGAACGGTATTCAGCTCTGTATCGTTCTTTAGCTGAATCGTCAGCAGCTGAGTTAATCTGCTCCTTAACTCTCTTGCGTGCTGAGATAAGAGACCAAGTGGAGTCGCTAATAAATGGTTTCCTACCGCGATCCAATCGTCCTAAAATTTCTTCGCCACATGAAACAAATGAATCCTTAGCGACTTTCCATCTATCTTCAATTGTCGGATTCTCATTTGGTGGTGGTGCATTAGCTTTTTCGTGCAAAGCGGTGGAGAACGCACGCTTGGTTGATGGAATTTTGAGCTTCTGCACATTATACCTAGGGCAAATATTTGCGCGGTTTGGACGCTGGATTTCTGCCGTTCGTAAGCGCATTTTTGCGATGACAAGATGGTGGTCACTGCCAATATCAGCACCACGTTTCGCCCTAACGTCCAGGACACAGTTTCTCCACGTTTTGGAAACAGCAATATGGTCTATCTGGTTCTCAGTTCTGCCATTTGGAGAAGTCCAGGTTGATAAGTGGCAATCTTTGTGTTTAAACAGAGTCCCACCAATGACGAGCTGACGAGAGTTACAAAACTCTATAAACATCTCGCCATTCTGGTTTCTGTCGCCTAACCCATGATTTCCCATAAGATGTTCCAATCCTTGGTTATCTGACCCGACTTTAGCGTTGAGATCCCCCATTATGATTTTAATGTCACCTCTGGGAGCCCTATCAAAGGTGTCGCCAAGTCGTTGGTAGAAGACGTCTTTATCAGCTTGATCAGCTGGTTCGGTTGGTACGTAACACTGAATTATAGTGATATTTCGTACTCTGGATTTGAATCGGGCGGTGATAATGCGGTCGGAAATTGGTTTCCAATCGATAAGGGATCGACGTGCATCCCTTGTCAAGAGGATTCCGACGCCTGCCTGCCGAGGAGCATTTTGGTCATCATTTCCAGAGTACAATAAAACAGTATGAGAGCTTGGTGATAAAGTCGCTCCTGATCCGAGCCATCTTGTTTCGCTCAGTCCTAATATAGCGATGTTATACGCGGTCATTTCCCGTTCGACTTCAGTGAGTCTCATGTTGTTGCACTCGCCCCACATCGTTCGAACGTTCCAAAACCCAATCGTGGTCCGTTGTTTATAGCCAAAAGTCGTTGCCGATGAATCAGTCCGAGGTATCCGAGGCTCGTTAAATGTTTCGAGTGTAAAGAAAATTTCAAGTACGCGGGTTACAAGCCTACGTACCCTATCCCTCAAGTCGCCTTTTACGACAAGCCGGGAACGCTGTGGCATAATTCTAACCCCAAAAACCACAGGGGTCAATTTTTTGTTAAGTTTCGTACATATCTGAACCCTTGAGCGCACAAAACAGAGTCGCTGCGCGCACAATTGTAGAGATATGTTCGAAACTCAGGAGAGTTTTATTCTCTCCTGTCCCTTTAGTCGCCTCTTACGACACGTCGGGAAAGACGGAGGCACTATTCTTGACCCGCGCCACAGGGCCACACACTGAAATAGTAGAGAAGGTATTTTCATTCCGAATTCTTAGTGGTGTTTTTTCTGAAACTTCATGTGTTTGATCCTAAAACTCAAACATCCTAAAATTCAAACATATCATATATCCATTAGACCACCAAAGCAACTTGGTTGTATCGCTTCAAACTCAATATGTGCGCATTCCATGGCGAATTATAAATTTACTTCACAGTACCATGTGATCTCGTGGTTGTTTCCATCTCGCTCTCAACTTTGTCCTCTTGACATGCGCCACCGGCGCCGCGGTAGCATACATCATACACTAAACACACGTGGCAGTAAGTGAATTTCATAAGATATAGTCCGCAGCGGCATCTGCTCTCTTCCTCGGACCCACTCCGTCCACTTGTTATGCGTCACGCATATCTATCGCACACCACGGAGACCGAAGGCAATGGCACACGATAATGAGTGATTGCTTAAGAAAGGGGTGTCAAACTCAAAACCTGGCGCGGGCCAAATAAGACTCTCATCAGGTTTAGGTGGGCCGCAGGAAGAAAATTTCAAAAACTTTTGTGTAATCGTATTACGAAAGTTAACTACAGAATATTACTTTGTGGCGTCTCTATCTAGTTTCACTTTGTGAAAATTGCAAAATTTAAAAAAATCAATTCTATCACTGATTTTTTAAATAAGTCAATTTGAAAAAAAAAATAAATTTAAGTTTTTGTAAAACATTAAAAACGATAGCACTTATTATAAAAATCATAATATGATTTCATTATTTAAAAATGTTTATATAAATATAAAATAATAAACAAATTATAATTAAATAAAATGGTTACTATTTTTCTTGATTAATATATTATATTTTCTTATTTTTATTATTATAGTAACATTTTATTTAATTATAATTTGTTTATTATTTTATATTTATATAAACATTTTTAAATAATGAAATCATATTATGATTTTTATAATAAGTGCTATCGTTTTTAATGTTTTACAAAAACTTAAATTTTTTTTTTTCAAATTGACTTATTAAAAAAATCAGTGATAGAATTGATTTTTTTAAATTTTGCAATTTTCACAAAGTGAAACTAGATAGAGACGCCACAACTTTTAAAATATAGCAGAGAGTCTAGATCACTATACGGCTTCGGGATTATCCGTGAGAACTTCCTCCTTTCGAAAATGTACTTCAAGAACATTAAAAAATTAAGACAAGAAGCGAAAACGTGAAAATATGATTGACGATCAAGTAACCAAAAAAACAGATGATAAAAAATCTTTAGCACCAGTCATCCGAGGTCGCCCAAAACAGCATTGGGAAGCAAAATAGTCCGAATACATTAATTTTAGCAGAGATGTGGCTAAAAGAGACAAATAGTTGTTTTTAATATGGTTTTAAACAACCTCATGCACCAATACTGCTTGATTATGTCTAAAAATCAGGCACTTGGGCTCTAATTAAAATAAATAAATAACAGGCGCGACAATCCAGCATTGGACTAATGCCGCAGAATGTGTTAGTGACATCCTATTTCCATGATCTTATCTGCTTTTTTGGGCTCTAATTATTATGTTGGAATTTCACATCCAGGTGATTTAGTCACAAATTCCAAGATTTCCGTAGTTTTTAAAGCTTTGTCATCTTTCCAAATAAATCTCAATTCATGTTTGGTAAAGCCAACAATTTTTTTATTAACTGCATTTGGGGGCAGAATAGTTTCATGAAGAGACTTAGTATTGTCCTGTACAAAAAAGATGAGCTATCTTATAAAACCACATAACCAGCCTCAAATTGTTGGTAGTATTTGGTTAAAAAAAATAAACTTCCATAAGCCACTGACGAATTTTAGTAATTTTTGTAGACCTGAGTTCAACTTCTGAATTTGTTCACCTTACCAATTTCACCATTTTTGTGTTGATACAGATTGTGAGGCTTCGACATGGCCGCGGGCCGCGAGTTTGACACGTCTGGCTTAAGATATGAAAAGAGTGTCTCTTGACTCCTAGTTTTCTAAACTTAACGTGTAAAAACTGTTAGAAGTAATGGAGCTAGATTAAAATGATGTAAGAAAGATATGATTGTAAGACTATGCGCCAATTTTTAAAAGAATCGGACAAGCACCTCACCTTGGCAGAAGTTGGAGAAAATTGATATGGAAAAAAAGATTGTTTTTGGGTCAAATCACGCAAATTTGACTTTGAAGCTCTGTAAAAACCAAACCTCTTATTAGATTTTAGTGTGGTTAGTTTTATTTTATAGGTAAATTTGTTGGCTGTAATAATTATTTTATTTCAGTATTCTAGCTGGTCTAGCTTTGGAGATATTAGGCTTCAAGACGTGCAAGAAAATGATTTTTTCAAAAATCTTTAAATGCCTGTGGCAGCTAAAGGGTTAAGCTGAGGGGGTATGTTGGATACAACTTTTTTACTGGAAATCACATGAGGAATCACAATCTGGTGCGTTTATGCGGCAGTTTCCGGACACCCTGTATAAATATATTGGCATACTATCTATATCACTTTCAGTTTTAGCCAATTTAAAAAATACACCTTTTCAAATCAGACGTTGTGAACACCCAAATATCACAAAACTACATAATTTGCATTACTATAGGTACGTTTTATTGAGTTTATCCCGTGCAGGTTTGGGTAGAACTTCATATAAAAAAAATGACACTTACCCAGGTAAAGTTAACCCGTGCAGCTACCCTACACGGGATAGAGCTCAAATGTAGATGGCGGACGCATAGGGGAAATATGAGGGAATTTGATTTTTCAAACCAAATGTGACAGTTTTTCTAATCACGAGCAAAGATTTTGCAAAGAAATAATCATCTTTTGTGATAAAATCCACCTCATCTAAAAAATAAGCCGACGAAAGCGAGTCAAAGATGCACAAAAACTGTCAAATGTCAGCTGTTTGGTCTTAACCGGGATGTTACCCGCGATCGTTTTTTTCGAGTCAGACTTACACGCGATACGAAAAAAACGTCGCTAATGAAAATGTAAGTCGTCATTTTCCTGCTAAGTTTTAATTTTTTTTTCGAGAAACGATAATCATATTTACATATTAAACAAACTGAAAATTTTGTAAGTCATAAGTTCGATTTGAGTGAAACTTTGGTTACACTTTTCAAAAATTCGATAAGTCGTAAGTGAAAAGTGTTTGGTGCAATAGGGCCAAGGTTGCATTTTGTCACCTATTCTTTTCCTCATAGCCATTAACGATGTACTAGTGAGCGCGCTTCAAAACCAGAGGAAACGTATCAGATGGAAAATGTTTGATTATCTGAACCACCTGGACTTCGCTAACGATATTTGTCTGCTATCAAATAAAAAGGAGGATTTAGCTCAAATGGCTGATGCTTTGCATTGTGAAAGTCGTAATGCTGGGCTAAAGATAAACGCTGCCAAGACCAAGTACTTGAGCTCTGATCCAGGAGGACAAGGCGGAATTTGTGTTTCGGGCCAGGCAGTCGAAAAAGTGGACGAATTCTGCTACCTCAGAAGATATTGACACCTGTCATTCGAACAAGTGGTAGCGTTCCTTTGTTTCGCTTTTAAAAATATTGTAATTCTTTGATAACTACGGGATATTTGTAGAAATTTTCTGTAAAAAAGTGATTTTTTTTCTTCTTTAAATCGGTGTAGAAGTAAATTTCGTAACAAATATCCACCATACATATAAATAGACACTTTCCTCAACACCAAGTGACAATGCCGGTGATTAGCTTGAAAGAGTGCTCCTCTTGTTGTAAACAAAGTCGCTCTAACGATGAATTTTTCTTTTGTGATTTATGCAAAGTTCCTCAACATAAATCATGCGCGGGTCTTACTAGAACCCAAGTGCAAGATCTTAAGTCTCCGGACAAAACGAATCTTTTCATCTGTACTTTGTGCGCTAATAAAAATTCTCGCTGCGAATCGCTGTCAACTCAAGTCTCTTCCCTTTTGGCTGAAGTAAACGAATTGAAACATGAACTAAAGCAGCTCAAATCCGAGAAACCATCTATCTCGGCAATGGAGGAGATGGCTTTCGAACTGGAAGACCGTAGAAAGCGAGCAAACAACATAATTGTTCACGGTATTCCTGAAAGTAATTCCGAAACAGATTTTACGAAAGTTCTTGACATCGTAAACAGAGTTGTTCACCCCAGGAATATAGTGTCAGCTGACCTCAAAGTCAATCGAATCGGACGTCCGAACATGGGAAACACCAACACCAAATCCCGACCGATCAAAGTTCTTATGAAGGATTCCTCATTGCCAATTGAAATTGTCAAATCAAAGAAAGTACCAGATATACGAAATTATCTGAAGCACGATAACATTAACATCACTTGCGATCTAACACCATGTCAACGACAGCACATAAAATCACTTCGATTACAACTAACTGAAATCAAGAAAACCGACTTCAATGCGACCATCAAGTACATAAACAACGTACCCCAAATTGTGCGCTCTCGTGCTTCAAAAAACTGAATTTGTCCATCTATTATCAAAACACTCGTGGGATTTGCTCTAAACTAAACGAATTTTATCTAGCCACAACACTGTCATCTCACGATATTATTGTCTTAACTGAAACTTGGTTAAAGCCCGACATACAATCTTCTGAGCTTGGTTTGCACAATTATAAAATCTTCAGACGTGATCGCGACGAACAAACATCTTGTAAACCAAAAGGTGGCGGCGTTTTAATCGCTGTCAAAAACTGTCTCCGAGCTACTGAATTCAAATGTCTACATAAGAACATCGAGCAGCTGATTGTCCGTATTGATACTAAACCCCAAAAAACGATTGTCTCAACTGTTTATCTACCGCCTGATGCTGTTCCTGAACTCTACAACAAACATGCTGTCGACATCACAAGCTGTGTTAGAAAATTCCCCTCAGCGAACTTTATTGTAACCGGCGACTATAACTTACCGGGGATTGACTGGAGCCTTGAGTCGATGGTATCTAATTGTACTAATGTTAAGAGTTCAATTATAATCGAATCATTTTCGTATTTAAATTTCAAGCAGCTAAACAGTATTCGGAATGTATGCAATAATGTGCTGGACCTAGTTTTTTCAAATAGCGATAACATTGTTATTAATTGTAATGATTTTCCTTTTTTGCCAATCGACAAGTTTCATCCAGCATTAAATATAAAATTCACTTTAGAGTCTATTAACAAGCAAACAAATCATTTCGATAATAAATCAATACCATTTTTGGATTTTAAACAAGCTGATTATGAAAGTATTAGCTCGAATTTGATATCTACGGACTGGTCCATTTTGTCACATCTATCGTTAAATGAAGCTGTTGATTACTTCTATGACTTCCTAAATAACTTAATAAGTAATTATGTTCCCAATGTAACTTTACGTAGTGATGAGTTTCCTACCTGGTTCTCGGCTGAACTGAAATGTTTAATTCGTTCTAAGAAAACTGCACATGCAATGTTCAAAGAATCTGGGAAAATTGATGATTATAAAGTTTTTTCGAATTATAGAGCGGAATGCAAAAATAAGTCGCGAATTGATTTCAAAATTCACGTAAGTAAAATTGAATCTCAAATACCTTATAACCTTAAATATTTTTGGAGATATGTGAATTCATTTCGAAATGAGCCCGGGTTGCCAAATTCAATGTATTGTGATAATAATGTGAGTTCTAATGTCGTTGATATTTCGAATATGTTTGCTGAACACTTCTCATCCCTTTACAGTTGTGACGTTAATATTTATGATCCTCCTTCGTCTGATTTTGCTTTAAATCTTTCAAATTTTTCTATTGATGCTGAATCTTTATTAAAAAAGCTATTGCACTTAGATGAGTCGAAAAGTCCTGGGCCGGATGGAATTCCTACATTATTTTTGAAAAAATGTGCGCATTATTTAATAAACCCGTTGTTAATTATTTTCAATAAATCATTATCGCAAGGAGATTTTCCGGATAAATGGAAATTGAGCTTTGTCATCCCAATTTTTAAAAAAGGTGACAAAAGTGATATAAGGAACTATCGTCCTATTTGTACACAGAGAAAAAAAATTAGAATGGTTATCTAAAGAAATAGTCGAATTCATCTAAAGTTCGCGTTGATTTTCAGCTTATGATTCTATGTAGTTGAAACAGTTACGAAGATATGGATAATTTTTCTATTCGTCATTAGTTGAAACATCTACTATATTTGCAAATTCAATTAATTCATTTGTAAAGACAGCTATTCATTATCTATAAATTGTTAAATGTTGGATAGCTAAATTGTGTTGAAGAAAAAAGAACGATTGTTTGTAGTTAAATTTTATATTTGAATAGTACAATCAACAACTTTTGTGGAAGAATTTACTAAACTTTTTCTTCTAATCTTGCGTGGTTAAATGAACGAATTTAATAGTATTTTCAGCTACGAAGATTAGAGAAATCAGCTATTTCTTTGGTAAAACTATCTAAATTAAAGTCAACTACTTCACTTTAGATAAAAAGTCTAAACCATTTTTTTCAGTGTATTCTCTCCAGTATTCCTAAAGTCTTTGAAAGTTTAGTAACAGATTTTCTTACACCTCAAATTCGACCAATTATAATCAGCAATCAACATGGATTTTGTAGTGGTAAATCAACAGTAACTAATTTACTATCTTATCATAATTATATAAACAACTCTTTTGAGAAATTCTTACAAGTACATTCTATATATACTGATTTTTCGAAAGCATTTGATGTGGTTAACTTTGATCTGTTAATGAAAAAACTAGCCAATATTGGCTTCCATGGTATGCTGTTGAAATGGTTAAATAATTATATTAGAGGTAGGAATTTAGTTGTGAATATTAACGGTGTGCATTCTCAACCTTTTAGTTCTACTTCAGGAGTTCCACAAGGCTCTCACTTAGGACCGTTATTGTTTTTAATATTTATTAATGACATTAATCTAGTTTTCAAAGATGTTGAGTTCCTTCTCTTTGCTGATGATTGCAAAATATTCAAAGCAATTTCCACCCCGTCGGACTTAAAAATTATGCAATCTAATTTAAACAGCTTACACTTATATTGTGTTAATAATAGCTTAGTATTGAATGTTGATAAATGTCAATACATTATTTTCAATAGAACAAATTTGCGATACCAACATACGTATAACATAAATAACTGTCAACTTAAGCAGGTCGATTTTATTGTTGATCTAGGTATTACTTTTGACACAAGCCTTAATTTCTTAACCCATATCTGTGATATTAGTGATAAAGCGCGTCGATCTCTTGGTTTTATAATGAGGATTACAAGTCACTTTAACAACATTCATGCTATCAAAATATTATATTTCTCTTTAATAAGAAGCAAGCTCGAGTATGCTTCTGTACTATGGAGTCCATATTACAACTCACATTCTGTTATGGTTGAAAAGATACAGCAAAAGTTTTTAAGGTACGTTGCATATAAACTCTACATTAGTCGTGAGAATATTTGTTATTCCGATTTATTACGCATTATTAACTCAAATACCCTCGTTGAACGAAGATCAGTAAATGATGCAATTTTTTTGTTTAATCTGTTACACAGTTATCTTGACGCACCAGATCTCTTAAGCGAAATTACTTTTAGAATACCCTCTAGAATAACGAGAAATACTGATATTTTTCATCTACCAACATACAGAACAAATTATTTGCAGTTTTCACCACTCGAAAGACTTAAAATGATTGGAAACAGAATTTCTTTGCATGTCGATTTGTTTAATACAAGCCTTTTCCAATTGAAGAACGTTGCTACTAATTATTTGTAAGAATTCATTTTCAGCTGTGTTTATTTATTCAGAATTTGTCTAGAATTACATCATTTTATAATTTTATATTTTAATATTTTTTTTAACTATTTTATTTTTGTCAATGTTATATATATAAATTTTTTTTTTTTTATTTGCATTACATACGTGAATCGTCTACCATTATGTATATTATTGTACTAAGGACTATTAGTCCGTTTAATTGAAGAAATAAATAAATAAATAAATAGTCACAGCAGATGGCGGCGTGAACGTTGATGTGCAATCGCGTCTCAACAAGGATAGGGCAGCCTTCTTCACTTTGACTCCCTTCTGGAAAAATAAAAACATTTCCAGGCGCACCAAAATCCGAATCATAAATTAAATTGTAAAATTTGTGCGTCTTTACGCGTGTTCAACTTGGAAGGTGACCAATGAGATAACAACTAAGCTGCAAACTTTCGTAAGCCAGTGTCTACGGCGCATCCTACAAATCCGCTGGCCGGAGATTATTTCGAATGAGGATCTCCTTAATATCACAGGCTCTGATTGAATATGCACTTCTGTCAAATGGCGAAAGTGGCAATGGATAGGCCATACTCTTCGAAGAGGGCCAAATAATATTATATTGCAAAGCAGGCCCTAGATTGGAACCCACAAGGAGCTAATGCAAGACGACGTGTTGGACGACCAAGAAACACTTGGTCAGTTAATAGCGAGGGTGCTTTATTAAACAAACAGTGGTCAGACCTAAAGACGATGTCACTGAACAGAACGAGGTGCAAAGTAGGCGTAGTTGATGCCCTATGCCCGACAAGGCGTTAACAGGAACCAGAGAGACATGTTAGTACCAGTACTGATTAAACCCCGGTTTTAAACCGATGTACCGATGTTAGGAACAGACCTACCCCGAATGTTCGACTAAATATAAATCAAGTAATTGAGAAAGCTCAAATCTTTTTAGTGCCGCGCAAATACGAGCTAATTATTTGAAGCCCATCAAAACTATTCCGTAATGGTTTTCGAGATAGTACTTAGCCAACTTGATATAAGTGTAGGAAATAGGTACTGCAATATAATGATAATTTAAAAATAATTATTATAAGATTTGTGAACAAAATTATGAAAATCGGCTAGAAATCGAGCCATATTGCAAAAAATATATTTTTGGATTATCTTATCTTTTCCCATCGGGAGTTATTTCTTTCAACACATGGCTGATAACATGGGAATTATGGCATGGTTTTGGTTTCTTAACGTCCAAATAACATACCAGCAGGTACTTTTCACAATAAATTTTGTTTAACTTCAATTTCCTACTATTTTGTGGATATCGGTTAAATTTTATTTCGCAGCAATTCACTTGCCTTCCTCTGAGCTTGGACTGTTTCTCAAATCCCATTTATGGAAACGCATCCTGTCGAATTCTCAATAGCGGTGATGGCATCAATGCACTTATCGACATTCATATTCAAATCAAAAGAGAAATCCCTTCATTGTCCGTTTCCGTACTTATAAGTCAAATCGATAGCCGACGTCGCAAACAGAAAATCCTGAGTCGGGTATTCGATCTTTGCGGAAGTGTTCAAAATCAGGGCTTTGTCAATATAGCGTTCAACTATTTTGTCGGTGAAATTTTGAAAAATAATCATTTCAAGTGTCCCTTGAAGCCGGGTAATATAACCATGGAACGAATGTCTCTCAATAATATGAAAGTGATTCCGTGGGCGCTGTTTTATAAGCCGGGCATCGTATTTGAATCAAACGTGACAATGAATTATGTGCACGGCAGTAGATCGGAAATGATTGCCGAAAGTATAACGAAAACCAAAATTGTTAAATATTAATGGTATAACGTAAAATATTCTTTGTGTATATGTAATTGTTGTTTTTAGTTCTCTCTCTGGTTCCTTTTAACCCTTAGTGGGGCATAGGGCATTGACTACGCCTCTTTTCCACCTCTGCCTATTTGCAGCCATCGCCTTTAGCTGGTCCCACGATTTGCCTATAGATTTTCCCTCTGCCTCGACAGATCTTCTCCATGTATTTTTGGGTCTTCTCACACGACGCCTTCCATCGGTTCCCTGAGGATTCCAATCTAGAGCCTGTTTTGCAGGGCCGGATTTCCCATATGGGCAACCTGGGCAGCTGCCCGGGGCGGCAAATTTCGAAGGGCGGCATCTTTCTAAAACTTTTATACTTTCCATTCTTTCGATGAAATTAGCATTTCGAGATCTCATGAGGCAATTTACATAATTAGCAAAAAATTAAGGCTTGCGTTTACTTTGGTCAAATTTTGCTGTCCTAGATATCTCTTCTCTAGAAGTTGCAACTCCTATATTTCTACAATTAGACTATTTATCGATTGATATTGAGTTCCCAAATTGTGCAAGATGGACTAGGCTAACACTTCTTCTAAAATCGGAGTAAAAGCCTGCACCTAGAATCAATATTTCAACAGTAATAAATTCACGATATGAGAAATTCAGAAACATCGTAAAAAGGGAATCAAAACTTCGACTGTGAAGCGAAAAAGAACCATAAATCAAACGATAAGTTGAAATTAATCACTAAATGTGTCAAGCCATAAAACGAGCGCGACGATCAGAGGCCTAACTACTGGACTCGGGGCAGTCCCTCGATGACCCCTAGTAAACAGCCATTGCGTTCATATTTTTAGGTTTTTAATTGTCTGAATTTGAGAACTCGTACTGCAGCATCTATGGAGTGCGCTATTATTTGGTCCTCTAAATGGCGGTTTTGCCACCGCTCTGCGATACTAGTTTTTTACGATGCTAAAAAGCGTCGCTGAACGTTCTAACAAACTTCTGCAGTATCAGTACGATAGGTATCGACAATTGCTTATGATAAAGAGAGACAGTAAAGACAATATTGACTTTTCAGGGCCAATATTACATCTTCGCGGCACTTTTCATCTATCGTCACAAAGAGGTCGCCAAACCATCTATGGTGATATTTGGATTTATTTGCATATTTTGACATCTATTTTTGGCACTAGTCCAAATACAAAATTGGCCCTACTGGCTTTGTCAGCGATTACATTTTATTGAATAAAAAAATGTTAAGGTAAAAAGCCTAATATCTAATAGAAAATGAATCTCTTCAGTCGTATGGATTTAACAAAGATGGACAAAAATTCGACACTTATTTTGACTTCTTGAATCATGTCTCAGGTTCAGAAAATGTCTTTTTCGACCTTTTTAATGATTAAACCCGCATAGGGGCCTATAGCGTTGATTGTAGTCATACTATTCCATTCTTGAAGTAAACCTTTAATAATTCTTAAATTTTCAAACAAAAAAAGCAGTTAAAACATGAAATAATTAGTATGAATTAATAGTTTTGCCTCATAAAATTTTCGTTGTCTAAATTTTTCATGGTTCGAAAATTTCTATTGGCTCATGAGCCCCGTGGAGGACCACGGAAATGTTAACGTTACATTCACGTTAAGCCCGTACGACTGATTCCAAGTTTAGTTAGTATGACGGAGGGCGGCAAGTTAGCTACTGCCCAGGGGCGCCATAGAGGATAAATCCGGCCCTGCTGTTTTGCAATGTGGCTCTTTTCGAAGTGTGTGACCTATCCACTGCCACTTCCGCCTTTTGATGTCGATGCCTATCCTATTTTGGCCAGTAATTTGGAGGAGGTCCTCGTTAGAGATTACCTCAGGCCAGCGAATTTGTAGGATGCGTCGAAGGCACTGATTCACGAAAGTTTGTAGTTTGGTTGTAATATCACTGGTCACCTTCCAAGTGGAACACCCATGTAAAAGCACGGATTTTACATTGCTTTCGAAGATCCGGAGTTTGGTATTTCTGGAGATGTTTTTGTTTTGCCAGAGAGGAGTCAAACTGAAAAATACTGCTCGGGCTTTATTTATGCGCGACTCTACATCAGCATCAGCCCCACCATCCGCTGCTACTACGCTCCCAAGGTAAGTAAAGTTCTCGACTTTTTCTATCGGCTGTTCGGAGATAGAAATGTTTCTTTGCCTTTCTGATGTCAAGCTCAAATATTTAGTCTTAGCGGCATTAATTTGTAAAGCAGCACTACGACTCTCACGATGCAAAGCATCCGTCATTTGAGACAGATGATCTGCTGTGTTTGAAAGAAGGCAAATGTCGTCGGCATAGTCCAGGTGCTGAAGATGATCAAATAATTTCCACGTGATACCCTTACTTTTATGGTCGCCTAGAGCGTCGCAGATTACGTCGTTGATGGTAATAAGGAACAGTACATATTGGTGATAAAATACAGCCTTGTCTAACTCCATTATTCACCTCAAAAGGACTAGACAATTCGCCCTTGTGCAAGACGTGACATTGGGCTCCGTTATAGGACTCCTTGATGATGGCAATAAGTTTCTCTGGTATGCCTCTCCTACGTAAGGCTGTCCAGATATAAGCCCGGTCAACGCTGTCAAACGCCTTCTCGAAGTCATTGAACAATAGATGTAACGGGGATCTCCATTCAGCGGATTGTTCAATTATGATTCGGAGGGTGTTGATATGGTCGCTACATGAAAAACCCTCACGAAAACCAGCCTGTTCATTGCTCAAAGTGCGATCGATCGTTTTCTTGACCCGGTCTAAGATTATTTTGGCCATCAGTTTAGAGACTGCAGGGGGAGACAGATTCCACGCCAATTATTACAATCCTTGAGACTTCCTTTTTTGGGGATTTTAATAATTACGCCCTTTTTCCATTCCTGAGGGAGAGTCTCGGTTGTCCAACACTCTTGGATCAGGGGAAGAAGAATATCCGCCTTCCAAAATTCCATCGGGATACCGTCTGCCCCCGGGGCCTTACCCGCTTCCAGTGATTGAAGAGCCTTAGTTATTTCCAGCTTGGATGGTACGCCGGTGTTAATTCTGGCCACTTGCGGAAGACTTACTGCCTCCTTACTGCCGGTGGAGATGGGCTTGAAGGGTTAAAGTTGTTATTAAGAACCTCCATGAAGTGCTCTCTCCATCGGCGCAGTTGTTGTTCATCTGTGACCAGCAGAGACCCGTCTTTATCCTTTACAGGATGCTCATCGGTGAAAGATTTGCCAGTCAGTGGCTTTATGAGTTTGTAAAGGGTTCCACTGTCACCACGGTAAGCCGCATCTTCTGCCTCCAAAGCTAACGCGTTGATGTTCTTGCGTTTATCACGTCTAACGCTCCTCTGCACTGTTTTTTGAAGAGAACTGTACTCGGTCCTCAGTTGTTGCTTAACTGAATTATCAGTAGCCGAGTTTATTTGTTCTTTAATTCTCTTCCGTGCAGTTATCAGATCTTAGTTCTACACGGAGTAATAACATTCATTAAAAACTTATTAATTAATATTCATTACATTATTAACAAATTTGTATCGGTTCACTACAAAATGTTGTGAACTAGACATATCTGTTCCTAATACAATTTTCATTACGTTGTAATGAAAATAGTTATTACACTCTAGTCCAGTAAAATTTAATTACAGATACAATACATTTCACCAGTGGCGTAACGTTTTCAAAAATTTTTGTGTGCGAAGACCATTTGGGGGCCCACATACTTTTTATAGTTTTCTAAAAATTACAATGAT
Source organism: Microchrysa polita (assembly GCA_949715475.1). Classification (NCBI taxonomy): domain Eukaryota; kingdom Metazoa; phylum Arthropoda; class Insecta; order Diptera; family Stratiomyidae; genus Microchrysa; species Microchrysa polita. The sequence goes on along the minus strand of OX454418.1, from coordinate 36,116,036 downwards.
TGTTTTTCAATAAATATAAATTTTATGGTGGAAACTGAATGGAAGCAGCAACAGCCGCAGCGTCCCAATGCATTTTAAATTGTTGATTTTTATTATTAAAAAATCTTTTATTTTCAATAATAGATTTTTTAATAATGAATAACAACATAAAAGCATAAAACAAAATGCAACTAATTATCTCTCCGCTTGGTCGTCAGCTTCATATAAAATGACGGAGAGTGACCTAGACAAATTGATATCCTTTTTTTTCTACTTTACTCATTTAAGTTGGCAACTACATGTTCATCAAAAAAATTCTTTCTGCGCGCTTTTGGGCTAGCGAAAACCGTCACTAGACTGCTGATATCAACTTTTTTGCAACATCATTCTCGATAGATATGATGACCAACGAGTTCAACCGTTCTTGAACAGACGTACTGCGAATATAATTTTTTTATTAGTTTTAATTTTGAAAAAGATCTTTCTGTTTTTGCTATTCTCACTGCAATTGTCAAAAAAGTCAGCAAGCAGTTATAATTTCAGTAAAACTACTACTACAAGAGTAGTTTTCCACTAAAATAAAATTTAAAAGAAGAAGAACTGAATTTTTTGAGATCATTTTTAAAGCATTCTTTAAACGACAATAGCTGTACTGAAATTGAATCTGATACATAATCCTTGTACTTAGTGAAAAATTCTTGCTCGCTGCAAAAATGTCTTCATCTGATGAGCTTCTTAAAAACTCTGGCGAAATTGTTCTGAAGCGATGTACAATATTCCTAAATCGGTACTGAGTTCCTTTATTTGCTACGACAAAATGTCTATAGTTCGATAGAATACCTTTATCCTAAAATAATCTTCTTCAATCTCGATTTCATAACGCTGGCTTAGCTCATCAAAGTGTTTTTTTTTTTCGGCTGTGTTTTCTGTTTTTAATAAAACATGTCGAGCACTTCCAAGATTCTGCCAAACCAACTGCAATGCCTTTCAAATTATTGAAGTCCTCTCGTAAAGTGTTTATGCTTATATAAGCATCAATCATCATTTTCGCCGCCTTTTCACTTTGAAGCTCCTTAGACACGCAATTTGTAATTTTTAAGATTTTATCTTCCAGAACGATAAAAAAAATTATTTCCAACTTTTCTAATGAGTTCCTCAGAAACATAGCCTCATCCCTTTCTGTTTTGTCCTGAGATGTCAGATTTATTAAAGATAATGTCTTTAAAATATCAACGAAGCGAAATCAAAGAGCTTCGATAGATTCATGTCTTGATGACCAACGAGTTAGATTCAATCTTTTTAGAGTCACATTTTTATTTACATTATTTTGCAATAAAGCCCACCGCTTAACACTTTTTGCAAAAAACGCATACATTTTATCGACAAAGTCGTAAAAGTTTCTTATTTCATCTACTTTTTTTACCGAATCATTGAGCTCCAGGTTAATTTCATGATCAACACAGTGGACGTATGGAGCATTTGGAGCTACTTTCAGAATTTCTGCCTGAACTCCTTTGTAAATCCCAGACATATTTGGCGCACCATCGTACCTTTGACCACGTAATTTTTCTAATCATAATCCATTTCCTTAGACGATATTGTTTTTAATGATTTTACTAATGTTGGCGCCTGTTTGATCATCTATTAGAATAAAGCCTAAAAAGGATTCGTGGGTGACGATCTGATTGGGTTTGTTGTTTTCCTTCGAAATTAACAGATATCTCAAAACTACACTCAATTGGTCGATCTTAGCCACATCCTGAGTTGAATCTAATATAATCGAAAAGACAGGGGCCTTTTGGATATCGGAAATAATTTTTTTGTTTAACATTTTCTCCGAGAATATTAATTATGTACTTCATTTTGAATTGTTGGGCTTAAATAAGTTTTGGGGTTCTTTCCTCTAGTTTCCAGTAAACTTTTCAAAATGGGGTCATATTGATTTATTAATTCGATAACTGACATACTCCCGGATTTCTAGAGTTTTGTGATTCGTCATGACCCCGAAAGGTTAAATTACAGCTGGCTAGTGTTAGGCTTTCATCTATGATGCGTGTCAAATTTTTTTTTTCCAAAACGATTCTTCTTCCCTTATCACCTTTTCTAGCTCAGAGTCCACTGTTTTATTCAGGCGCCACTTATCAAAAATTGAGCAAGACAGATTGTCCTCATTCTTACTTCATGTCAAACCAACGCTTGATGTAGATGCGCCCAATCACTGAACCCATTGGCAAAATAATTTTCCATTCCTGCGAAAAGCCAAAAAGGTAAGCAGTAGCATTGATTCAAAAGGCTAGAGTAGCATAATCAGAAACGTTCTGCGACAAGACTAGATTTAAGATTTTTCCGAAAGTAAAAACTCGTAAAACTGTGGCCCCTGGGGGCCCCCAACCGGTTTTCCAAATTTCCAACCAATTAGGTTGGTTTTTCTATCTAGGAGAGAACATGAATAGAAATAGAAGCCTATAAATTCAACGGAAGACTTCGTATGCAGAGGATTATTTCTTCAAATAAGTTGGGATAGACCCTTCTTTAATTTAGTTCGGATTTATTGATGTATGTATTAAATTAAAATATGATAACTATTTACATATAATTAACTTTTCACAATGTGAATTTTCTTATTTTTGATGTAAAATTAAATCAAGTGAATGTAATTTTTCATCATTTCATTTTTACATTTCGTAAATCTTGTCAGTGGCGTAGATAAGGGGGATCAAGGGGATCAATGCCCCCCTCCCTTCGGTCACACATTTTTTATTATTAATTTAGGTACGTAAAACAAAGCCAAAGTAAACATTTTGCTGGAATTATTCAACGTGTGTAGTGTTTCATAAAAGTGAAAAAATTTTCAGAACTGCAACAAAAAATTTAACACGTCCTCCAATTTCAATAATAGGAGCGTATCAATAGAATAGAAATAGAAATACTACATCACAGGGCTTTACGTTCATCTAATTTTTCACATTGGATCTGGAGTTTCGCACAGGCAAGCCCTACTGAAGTAATCTAGAAGTGCTGCTGGAAAAATTAAAGGCAAGCACTGATTGAAAATTTTTTGCCGGAAAATCTAAATGTTCGGTTTGAAAATTTAAAAATAACTAGGGGGCTTTGCCGCCTGCTCGCTACGCTCGCCAGATTTCTTCAGAAGAATGGAAACCTAATTCGAATGCATCCTTTATTGTTTGAGTTTATCAACATTCATTTTTCTTTTTTCATACCCTTCGTTCATAGAGTGAAAGGGCATATTAACTTTGTCATGAAGTTTGTAACGCATTGAAGGAAGCATCTCCGACCATATAAAAAGTATGATCAGCATGACTTGGGGAGTCGATTGGGCGATATCCGTCTGTCTGTCTGCCTGTCTGTCCGTCTGTTGCAGCGCGTTTTTCTCGGCCTCTATAAAAGCTACGGAGCTGAAATTTTGCACACGTGGTTATTATTGTTGCAGACTGTTTGTATGTTTGAATCACCGAAATTGAATCACTGGGTCATGGGGCCGCCACACAAACCGAACCCGCCAAATTAGGTTCTTCTAAGAAAAACTTTTTCATTTGTGCACCAATTTCAACGAAATTACACACAAATGTGTTTCTCTTGACGACGCAAAATATATCTAAGAATGGATCAAATCGGATAATGGGGTCATGGGGTGGCCATACAAACCCAACCCCTATTTTGGTACTTCTAAGAATCATTTTTTGCACCAATTTCACAAAACATTGAATTAATGTGTCTTTACCAAAGCAACAAAAAAGTTCAAAACGAATGGAATCGTACTGTGGGGTCATGCTCCCGTAACGCAATACAATTTTAAATATTTTTATTTGCCAACTTATTTCAACCAAGCCCAAAACTTTTGTCAAGACGGAAGAAAAAGAATGAGGAAGGGGATTAAATACATGTCATACGTACGCCCGAAAAGAACTTTTAGCCCAAGGAGAGCGAAGGGTATCCAAATTTCGGCCGCGCCCGAAATTAGCCTCGTCCTCGGGGTTTGGCAAGCGTAGCGAGCAGGGGGCGAAGCCCCCTAGTTTTTTCTTTATAACCTGTGCAAATTCAATAGAATTTTTCACGCAACAGTTTTGGGAAGGTGGAAACTTTTTTATTTCATGCACTAACCACTTAGCTCTCCGAGATAAAGATTATATACGTGATGGAAGCGGACAAAGGCAACAAAATCTTTATTATATTATGGATACACACGAATATGACAGAAGAGTGTGGAAACTAATTGATGAGAACAACTATACAGAACAGAACTAGCAAAGTTACCGTTAAATCAAATGGTAACAGCTGCAAACTTCTTCTTCTTCTTCGTACCGTATAGCTCCATGTGGGGCCATGGTGCGTTAACTCAGCCGTTTATGGGCAATTTCGAGTCAATGTTACATTGCATATCATTTCGGAGTGTGTGAAAATCCGCGATAATCTTCTGAATCCAGCTGTGTGGGATGCCTGCTGCCCTGTAGCTTCTTAGCTCGCTGTATGTTGATTCCAATGCTGATTGTGTTGCTAGTCAAACAAGCGATAGCGATAGAAAAATAATAGAATCACCAACTATGCTGTTGTTTGATGATGTTACTCGTTTGACGACTTGTGTGAAAGTGATTTTTATTAGGTACAATATGTATATAATGTGTAGGTGTATGTAAAGGTGTAATTGAATATCTAATTATAGTTCAATGCAAATATAATATCCGGCAAAACATAGAATTTTGAATAACGATTATTTTTCCAATAGATGGCATAAAATTCAATGTGATAAATAAGAACTAAATATGTGTTATAATTAAACACGGAGTGAATATAATATTGCAAGCACTATATATTTCCTATCCGCACATGTACGGACGGATTTTGCACCACGCCGAGATTCGATCTCCGGACCTCTAGATTACTAGCATCGTAGAGTGCGACTCAACGAAGTGAGCCACAGCGGCAAACAGTGTGAGGAAAAATGCTTCGAACACCTTTGGCGATCGACTCAAATGACAACTGTTAGTTTCCAATCCTAAAGTACAAAAGCTGTAGTGCTTGCCTAAAATCGCAAGATAAGAAATTAAAATGGGACAAATTGTTTCTCTTGTTGCAGCTCTGTAACGTACAAATCCTTTCATGCACGATTTTCCAGAGTCCAGATCCAAGATTCCTTTTCCTCAAATCCGTTTACTATGGCAAGTTTCAGCAGAACATTCACTCCACTGTGACCATCACAATTATTAAAATGAAAAACGCGATTTCAATTAATGCAATATGTATTTGCCGTACTGGCGTATTCAAATTTACAAATTAGTCAAAAAACGAATTCAAATTATGCAAGGAATGAACAACAAATTTAAGTTCTTCGAACTATATGAAATGCAAGTGGACTGTTGGACTGACGAATAAAGAGTGTCCCTCGAACCACGATTCGACTCCACACGCAAGTTCAAGTTACGGATTTCGTAACGGATAGTTCAAATAACCTGATTAACCATTACATCAACTAATTCAGAATATCAGAATATTAAACTAAAAAAAGGATAAAATAAACTTTGCTTGCGTGAGGAATCGAACCGCGGTCTTCGGGCTGAAGGTCCGCACTATTTCCACTAAGCTATGATGAGCTTGTGTCAAACTATAAAATTTCATGTGATCAGTATTGATTCTAACATTTAGACGCTATTTAACTGATTAAACTTTGTTGAATTTTCCCTTTATCAAACGAGAAATGGATCCGGAAAACTTTTACGTTTCAACAAATAAAATGATATTTACTATTCGAAACCGGGATGTGAAATTCGTTGTAGTAAGTAACAAAAACGCAACATAAAAATGTTAGATTCAACAAAGTTGCTTCAATCTAATGGCGCCAGAATGTACTAAATGGTTTGGATCTGAGATAAAGTAAAATTATGCAAATAGTACAGTGAAGTAAGAAATTTCAAAAAGTTACAATTTCAAATAAGTTACATATTCAGTATATGAGGAATTTCAAACAATGTCAATTATTGCTTAATTCTAAATTTAGGATGTTTCCGATTTGATGTAGAAGTCGATGATAGCAGTATGGGACGAACCGGTTCGGAGAAAGGAAGATCCTGAACAAGCTCCGTATACTAAATTCGCTAAGTGGTTAGTATAGTTTACAACAAGAAATAAAAAAGTTTCCACTTTTCCAAAGCTGTTGCGTGAAAAATTCTATTGAATTTGCACAGCTTATATGGCCAAACTGAAAATGAACCTGAAGCACCAGAATTTGTGGCGAGAGTATGGCTCCGATACGTTGATAATGTTTTTTCCATAATAAAACACAAAGATTTAACAGATACACTTAGGGCCATTTTTTCGTACATTTTATAGGCTGGTTAGTCTTATTGCCTAGAGAAGACACACACAATATTTAGAAAGCTTTTCCATTTTATTGAATGAAATTTTTGTTTATTTTGCATAGTTCTGCCATATTTTGCTTGGTTACACCATCATCTTAGATTAAAAAAAATCATTGCACGGTTTCATGCAACAGCGTAAATAAGCAAAAGATAACATAACTATGCAAAATAAACAAAAATGTCATTCACTACAATGGAAAAGCTTTCTAAATATTGTTTGTGTCTTCTCTAGGCAATAAGACTAACCAGCCTATAAAATGTACGAAAAAATGGCCCTTAATTTATTAAACAGCCAGTATGATGAAATATATGTGGTCTGGCTGGTCGAGCGGTTAGTGCGCGCACCTTCGGTGCACAGGCTCATGAGTTCGAATCTCACCGTGTTCCATTGTGTTTTTCGAACTCACGAGCTTGTGACAGACTATGATCTCACTCAGATGTTAAACGAGTACCCATTTATGGGGATAAATAACACTGCTGAGCGTGATGCTGATCTCATTACCTCATCAAAAAGCAGGTAAGATCTTGGAAATAGGATGTCACTAACACATCCTGCGGCCTTAGTCCAATGTTGGATTGTCGCGCCTGTTATTTATTTATGATGAAATATCATGTACGTGCCAAGTGGAAAACAATGGTAAACTAGTCTTTCTGGACTTGGATCTGCAACGAAATAAAAATTCAATCGACATCACAGTTCATGACAAACCGACCAACACTTTACGTTATATTACAAGTGATTCGCATTCACCTATATAACATAAACCCTTCTCGATCTTTTCTAAATTTGGCACACTTGTAGACCTACATTGCGATCTCATTTCCTCCAAATTACACGGTCCTACCTATCCGCTTTCGCAATTTTGTGGTTTCTAATAGAGATGTAACGGATCTTGTTTAGCGGATGAGGATGCGGATGCGGATGCAAAATAGTACAACAGTGAGGATGCGGTTGCGGATGCGGATATTAATGGAGAAATTTTTAAGGATGCGGATGAGGGTGCGGATGAGGATATGATCGAATATGTAGACAAAAATATTTAGGTTTCACACTTTTCATAAAGATGAAGAAAAGTTGAAATTCCTCTGATTAGTGTGGTTTAAAATTAGAAAGTTGCATACTTCCTTACTTCGCTTCACCTTAAAAAAACGCACTTCACCCGCCTCAGTTCAATTCATTTAAAACAAAACCACTCAAACAGTAGTCACAAAAATGCGAACCGAAGTGCGTTCCTTAATTCCCTCGTAGTCGTAGCTGTAGTCATCGCTGACTACTCAGATCATATAAATGGAACGCGCTCCTGCTGTGCTGACCGACAAACTGAAGCTCAGTTGTGTATACGATACAGAATACAATTTGTCTTAATGCATTTCTTTATAGTTACAAAGTAGCACGTGGGTCGCATATATCCGCTAATTGTCTGCATACAAAAATGAGGATTGCGGATGCGGATGTAAATATTTATAAGATGAGGATGAGAATGCGGATGCGGAGTTTAATTTTTATGCGGATAATCCGCGATTGCGGATGCGGACATCCGTTACATCTCTAGTTTCTAAGTACTACATATGTTCACCGAGCGAAAAACTTGCATTTATGTCTCCCGTGAAAAATGTGCCGTGGAGACTTGACTTTTATTCACTAAAAAAAAAAGTGCACTCATGATCTGCTTCACCCTTTCCCGGACAAAACGTCTATATACGTCCAATTTTGTGCATTTGACATACAAATCGTGTCAAATTTTTGCGTTGTGTCCGGCAATGAGTTAACTGTCGATGACACGTTTCCACTGTGAAATAAAGTACAACTGCATTGTTTTCGCTGGCGAATTGAAAAAAACCGGTGTGGAGACTTTCATGTGAAGTGAGTATGAGTACCACCACGCGAATTCGATTTCACGATCATCAAAATTTTGACAGTATTTTCATGAATTTCACGTGAACTGACTATGTTAGTATGCATGCGTCTTCAAGAAAAAGAAAAATAGCCACACATATTGATTATGTGTGGGTATTTGGTGTTTGGGTATTTTGTGACCGAAAATTGTGAATACGGGCGTTTTGAAAAGAGGATTTGGGGATTTCGGTCGTTAAATTCCATATCCAACCTCTAAATCAGCTCATTTGGTTTAAAGCTACGGGTACCTCCCATACAACCTTGTTTAACAGTACTCGAGTACTCGTCAATTTATTAAACGGGTAGTGCGTAATAAATGTGCAACTTCACAATAATCAAATCATAATTGATGCTGAAAAAAAAACAGCAAGGAATCATTCGCAGAGGCTGAGCTATACACTCCTTATTCATTTTATAAGTGACGTACCCAAGTGAAAAGGGATTGAAACCTTAATCCAGACGGAGTTTACAACCCGTTTTCTGGTTATAATTAAGATTTAGAAGAAGAACACATTAATTAAAGCTGAATATATTTTAAAATTAGATCTTTTAACTTTAATAATAAGACCAAATACCTACCATGATAAACAGTGCATTAGAATAATGAGTGCACCACTTCAAACCCAAAAACCTACTGTTGTAGATCCCTACATAAATTCAAAATTTCTGAAACTCTGTTTTCACGACAATAAAACCGGCATCGCCATATCTATTAACAGTAAATGTCAAATTTGTCACATGAAACGTATCCGGTTTATAGAACAAATGCCACGGAACCATTTTAACATTAACCGAAAGATTTCGCACAGTTATATCGCGAGCCGCCATAGGACATTGAATTGTTTCGCCTTTCATTGCAATCGAAAGAAAATACTGAAAAGCTGCATTTACAAACCCATCATTCTGATCGGCTTGACATATATCAAATTTGCGATTAAAAACTCGCTGCTTTCGTTTATTCTTATTATTTACGTGAACTATGCTAACGGTAATCGAACCTTTAGGAATCGATCTTAAGGTACGCATAAAATAGTCCATGACCCGTTCGTTTCCATAGCGAACTAACTGACATGTACCATCCGAGTAGTAATGATCCGGAAAACATTTAACACTGACGGGAATTAGATTGATATTGAGATCCTGTATGATAAAAAAGAGAATTTGAAAATTATGTTACATACGAGGAGAGTACGCATTTTACCTGAAAAGTTAAAGAAATGTGAAGAAAAATTACGTAAGTTGTTATTTGCATCGCAAACGATGAATAACGTTGAAGTTTCTGCGAAATTAAAAACAGTTTTAGATAGACGAAATTCGAGGTAATTACTATTTGATTTTCGATGCAGTAAAGTGCCAATAATTTGTTCAAACTGAAATCTAAAATGGAACATGTCAACATTTATCCAACCATACAATCTATCAAATTACTGCATTGGCAATTTTTTACTGTATTTTGCAATTTGCTGATTTTAAATTGTAATGGCTTCAAAGTAGCTTATAATATTTTGTATAATTGGACATTTCTATGATAAGGGAATAGGGGGAATAGCCAATACTATGCCATTAAAAATGTAGTGACAAAGTATGGGTGACATTACCATGAGAATATGTTCGCTGTCATTTAAAAATTGAATAAGAGCCTATTAATACTGGTTCAGGTTTGTATCAGGCTTTTGGCATGAATGTAGTAATAGCATGTACAATGAAATATTCAAATTTATACGCAATCAGAAACTTGGATTCCTTTTCAGGGAAAGAATAATTACACTACCAATAACTTATGTCCACAAACCTAAAAAGAGTTATCAGATGGCTGATAGGAACCTGATTGTGTGTTATTGTTATTGATTGAAACCTGATTTCTTTTCAGGTGGAGTTTCTAACAACAACAACAATCAGAGCGTGCATTCTGTAAGGGGATAATCGCCATCGCCAATGGCGATAATCAAAAGTGATCACCTCGCCATTTGGAATTATGTAAGGCGATATAATGTAACCCACTGTAGTATTGATATGTTAAGGTCTCTAGATTAGTCGCCAAATGGCGACACGGGCAGCCAAATGGCTGTTGTCATTCCATCCAGACTTGTGGCCATTTGGCTATGCGTCCAGTTTTGATATTCAATATGGCAACTCAACCAACCGCTTTGACAACCGCTTGTTAAATTCAAAATGACAATTTTGCAACTTTTGTTCGTTTTTTTTTGTGTGAAATTGAATAATTCTTGAATGGCCGTGTAATAATTCAAACGCGCAGAGTCCGATTTTGATAGTTAAATTTAAAAAAATCACCAAAATGAAATTTTGGTTATGTCACTTTCTGTCTCCATTTGGCTGCATAGTGTGGATGCTAGGTAGCAGCCAAATGGCTGCACGCGATGCCAGTTTTTGGACGCGCAGCCATTTGGCTGCTAATCTAGAGGGACCTTTACGTGTGTATGAACGAGTCAGCTTTTACGAGTCGTGGGGACAGGCGACATTCGCTATTTTTTGGGAACTTGTAAGGCGATAACAACGCCATCTAAATATATCATAGCCGCAACTTAGCTAAACAATGCCATCAAAGCTACCACTAAATTTATTAGCGGATACGAACAAATAACAAAACCAAGCATACCCAACTAGCATTTTTCTTCTTATTACACACTTGAAGAGTTTTATAAGAGCAGAATCTACTTTTTATTGCATTCTTCAAGCCACTTATAATCGTAAAAGTGGCGTATGAATTTGCGATTATAAGCCTCTTCAAGATATTTTGAAGATGGCTAAAAGAATGTAACCAAAAGTATTTTAAGACCGTTATAAGAATACGTTTAATAGCTTTCTGAAAATACACTAACAGAATGAGTTCCCATAACAGCTTCTCGCAAAATCACTATGAGAATGTAATTTTCAACTACTCTTTGGCAAGGCTATAAAAAGAAAAATTACTTTGTATAATCTATTTTGTCATAAGATGTGAAGGAATTGGTTTTCCACAAGAATTTTTTTAAGAATATTCTTGTTTTTTTTTTGTTGATTGATTAATTCTTATAAGAGTTAAGTTGAGCAAAATGATGGAGACTGAAATATAAGAGTTGAAATGCGATTGTATTTTATACTTGTTGTTTAGAAATTAGTTTCTTATTCCAAATCGATTTTTTATTGCGAAAGAAATGGCTTCGTGGAATCTGAGGTGAAACTCCGAAAAAACACAGATCGCTTTTCGAATTTGGCCATTTTATTAATTTGTTATCTAAAATAAAATAAATGCTTCTCATGAAACTCAGTTCGTATAAGCTCTAAATGAGCTAAACACTTCTTAAATGTATTGGGGATGATTTTGAGAAAGCAGAATATTTCAAATATGTATATTAAACCCGATTTTCCATTAATTTTTAAGATCGTTATTCACCGTCCTCAAAATTTCACAATGGAAAATATGGCGGAACTTTCCAGTTCTTGCATAAAGATTATATGAGAGTGTGGCCAGTTGTTTTTCTTTAATAAGTAAATTATCAGATATAGATCCTATTATGCTCTTATCTAAGAAGTTACTAAAATAAAAACTTGCCTGGAGCTTTTATACGACTTTCTGTAGAATTCTCTCGTTTTACATTCTCATTCGAATAAGTTATACTCATACTTTCTTTCGGTAAACTATTACAGGATTCATACCAGAATAAGTCTATTCAAATCATTCAAATTTGATGGACATATGGAAATTCTAAAGGGTCAGTCGCGATTTCCATACTCCAAAGGGAAATTAAATTCATAGATTCAATTTCACTAGAGGTTCCATTTCAAAATAATATAACCAGTGAAAAGTTTATTTACAATTTTTAGGTTAAAATAGCGCATAAAAATATACAAAATATTTAACGTCACGCAGAATAAAAATATAAATAAAAAATATACTTTGATAAGTACCCCAGTATTTATACCAGACGCAAACTTTATAAGGCTCACAAAGAATCTTTAATGAAGAGTTTACAAGTATAGTAGCTTTATTCAAAGTTTATATATTGCGATACTTCTTGTAAGAGTTTAGTAACAGTTCTGCCGAAGAGGCTCTTATACAACTTAAAACCAAAAGGTTTAAAAGTCTAAAGTCTTATAAAACTTTTTGGCAGCATGTTATAAGGCTGCGGTAAGCCTGGATAGGCTAAAATACATTTCATTAAGAATAGAGTCTGTATTTAGCACATTAACAGACCCAATGCGTTAAAGCAATTTGACGGAATATGTTATCAGAGCCGTGTCTTATCATAAACGTTTATAAATATTTTAAGAGAAATATCTCCTTGCAAAGTGCTTTAACAGAACTATTGTTCTTAACCAGGGGTTAAATTGTTAGTTGGGTATGACGTCATTAAAAGCAAAAGCAAAATAGTGAAACCATGGCGAACATAACCACAATTTCGTAGTCGATTTTGAAGTATAAAATTCTGCATTGCGATCTTAATATCTAGACGGTTGGCGATAATCGCCCATGACTGTCTTCAATAGCGATCACTTTGTGGTGACAGAATCGTTACTGTCGCTTTCATACGAAATTCCGAAAATATATCAGAAATGAGCTAATAAATAGTAAAATCTTATCAATTTTAATATGATGTGACCCATTTAAATTATCGTTGCTGCTGTTGTTACTGCGTCTATTCTATTTCCAGCATAATACATATGATCCAGCAACAGCAGCAGCCTTGCATGGCTTCAGCATTTTGGTCAGCAATTTGTGTTTGACATTTCGCGCTGTTGCTGAATGATATGTATTTCCAGCATAACGCACCGCCCTTTACTCACCGCAAAATGTCTACGCTTTCCAACGAAATAGCTAAATAGTCTACTATGCTATGGCGGAAAAAAATTTGAAAATTATGAAGAAATATATTTTACAAAATAGCAGCGCAGATTTTACGTATCTACGCACGGCCTTTCCTTTTGGATATGGATTGCTAACCGATTGTTTGCAAGGTAATGTTTACAAAATATGCTGTCAGCTGACATGTGACGTTTATTGTATAGCCATTTACAGTGGGTTATAAGTCTGTTTTCTGTCGCCATACAAAATGACCGCCTTGATTACCTATCACTTTCGTTGCACTGTCGCTTTGTTCATTTAAATGAAATTTACTTTTTAAAGCAAGGTTTTGGTGGTAATTGTTGGTTCCGCATTGTCATATTGTTTTATTGGTACAGTATTGATGTTCTCAAAACAATTCGTATTGAACTTTCGTGAATTTTTCACGAAAGTGACTGTCGCATTGAAAGTGATAGCCATATAAAATACATTGGGCCACTGTCGCCTTGGATGATCCCAACATAACGAAAATGATTGTCGCCAGTCAGCCTTATTGTTTCATGTGTAATGAGTATGTCATTTAGTACAAATGGGAAAAATCATTTTGAGAATAATGGTTTTGTGTTTGTGGTACTAAGATCAACGATTGATGTTGAATTTTCTTGTAGTTCAGTAGGTTAATCTGAAATCGTGAGTATTTTCAATTTTTTAGTAGTGACGCGCCCATATTTTCGGTGCTCCATCACTTCATGGCTAATCTGGGATTAAATGCAACATTTAATCAGAATGAATGATATGCCACATGAAGTTCTCTATGAAAAGTTAATGGAATTGAATATTTTTCTATTTGAAAGTATGAGAACTTTGGTCGTAGCGAGCAGGGGGCGAAGCCCTAGTAATTTATAATAATAAAAAAAAAACGAGACCGAGGCTAATTTCGGACGCGACCGAAATTTTAATACCCGTAACATATGAATGATACTTAAGCTTCTCTTGTGTTAACAATTTATACCGCAACCCTATGACGTGTTCCGATTCCATCTGTTCCTGGTTGCGTTGAGGCTAATCCAGGAACATACTTGGATAAATTTTGGTTAAGATTCAAAAAGAAAAAAGTTTTACTTACAAGAATCTAATATTTGGGGGTTGGCTTGTATGACAGCCCAATGACGTAATATTTCGATTCCATTCATTCCTATTTATGTTTTTAAGCTTTACTAGGAACACATTTGGGTAGAAATTGGTTAATATATATATATATATATAGTTCATAAACAAAAAAAATTTTCTTAGAAAAACCTAATTTCCAGGGGTTGGTTTGTATGACAGCCGTATGACGTAGTGTTCCGATTTTATCTGTTCCTAGATATGCGTTGAGGCTTTACTAGAAACAAATTTTCGCCATGATCCGATCCCATTCGTTCCGACATACATATATACAGCGTACACTTAAAAGAAACTTGTATACAAATTATCAGACCGATTGCTTCAAAACTGACGGACTAGTTTGTATTGAAACATACGGACAGACAGACAGGTAGACAGACGGATAGACGGACAGCGCTCAATTGATTTCTCTCATCACACTGATCAAAAATATATACACTCCCAGTCACTTGAATTACACTTTACTTACTTATTTTCACTATTTTCGAAATTTCGCGTAATCTGTGTTGTTCATTTCTCAAAACATCGTTTTGAGCCATTTGCGTGGTATTTAATGCTTTTTCATCTACCCATGATTACCGAAACTTACAAAAACTAAAGTCAAAATACAATCTGAGTGGATTAAAACAAAAAGAGTTAGGATACGATACTAGCACTTTCGAAATAACGACCGAATCGCAACTGTCCCTATTCAAGTGACCCAATTTTGAACATAGAATTTATTAGTGCATCAGCATAATGTTGATGAAACATAGCTGTTGTTATTAAATGTTTCATTTTTTTTCTCGCAAACTATGAGCAACATAATAGCCTTTGTAAACAAATACTGAGTTATTCTCTCCGCTGCAAGGAAAAGGATATTTTGAGATAAACAACTCTCGAAAAGTTTGTCCCTATTCAAGTGACTGGGAGTGTACTTTATATAGTCGGAGGTGCTTCCTTCTGCGCATTGCAATCTTCATGACAAAGTTAATTATACCCTTTCACATAGTGATGGGTATAATAAATAATTTTGTTAAATCATTTATCCGATCCATTATCTAATATATTTTAATCAAAGAAATTTTGAAAACAACTGACCATGCCACTTTGTTAACAAAAACAGTGAAAGACGGAACAATAAAAAGCTCTTGGGCTGTTCCTTTCAAATCACAAGTAAAATATGCAGTCCAGACATAGAAAGCACTGACGGTTGCGGTCTAAAAATTAAATCGTAGGATGTAATCAGAATCGGAAGTAAAAGTCAAAACTAGTACAGGAGCCATTTTATCCTTAAAGGGTAGAGAAGATCATTCTCGATTGCCTTTTCCTTAAATTTGGCTCTAAAATTGGCCAAACTGTAAATTTGTGACCGACAATTTCACTCTCTTAAGGTACGTTTTCCTTGGCACGGCCCCAGCGGCTCTAGCGACTACAGCTCGCCCATTGGTCATTGCATACAAAAACTCGTTCTTAGTTGATAATCGCATGGCATAGCTCCACAATGAATGAATCGCGCGGCTCTTGTTGTATATAATGCCCGCATGAGTGGTGAACGTGGTGCACTCGCTTGTTTGAAGGCTTCGGGTGACGGCTGCTTGGGGTAGGGTAGTTGTTTCGCACAACGGTCGTATTCGTTCGGCAGATATACGAATATCATGTATTATAGAAAGCAGTCGCGCGGCTCTTGTTGTACATAATGCATGCACGCATTGGCGGAACAACTTCACTCGGGGCCCTCCCGCCGACTTCGTGATTGGCCCCCCCTACACCGAGAGAAAAGCAGAGTGCATCAATCGAATACACGCTTAAATCAGCTCTTTTTGACGTTACAGCGTTTTTACTAAAATTAAGAAATAACTTTGCTAAAGGTTTGTTTTTACTCTTTGCCTTCTTATATTGAGAATGGCGTTCTTGTTGTAAGTTCACTAAGTTATTGGTTTCATCAAT